>OZ018320.1:12082606-13485106 GCA_963969495.1 Ceratothoa steindachneri
CGAGCTCAGTGCTCGCCCCCCGTCCCTCTCGTGATCCTCTCGGGTAGCCGAATCTTTAGGTGACAGATCCACCCTGAGTTGTGTCATCTCCCAGCCTAGTGTTCCTTAATTAATGCCATTACGATGCCTACCACGGACTTTCCGACCTTATTAACCCATCTACTGATGCTACATTCGAATCCTTGTATATCTCACATTCAGCACATTCGACTAAGCTGGTCCACTGCCTGTGTCAGCTGCCAAGTCTCCTAGTTTTCAAATGTATCGCTTTCACAGCCACCAACTTCATCGCAAATAGATGCACCAAGCTACCTGCTCATCTCACCAGCCTCATAGGTTACTTCTCCCTCCATGCTAAGTGCATTGCCCACGAAATACACCCCTCCGTCTCTCCCTGTTGTCAAACTCCGTTTGACAATTTTTTATACTGTAGTCGGCATTATACAAGCGTTTTTATATATCGATCTTGCCAACCCTCTTTTTCCTCGGTTCCTTTCCATAAGCCCCAAATTCACAAATGTAAACTCTCCACTACTCACTCTTCCCTAACGTGCCCCCCCCCCCTTATATCACAACATCAATATTGTACCCTACTCCCCTAGCAATTTAGTTCCCTCTTTTGAATCGGGTTCTGCCGCTCCTTGCAAAAAGCCCCTCTGCCCTTCCCCATCCAACTCAAAAGCCTATTATTTGAAAACAAGTCTAAACAAAGCCCTAAGTTCCTTTATCTCGTCCTCTAAGCCGCCGATCTCTTCTCTTTTACCAATGCTTTTATATTTCCTTTGCGATTATCCACCTTCATCCAGACTTTTAATATAAAATTGTCTGCCTTTAATCTATAGAAATCGTATTATTACGTGAGAAAATCGACTAAATTAATTTATAAAAAAAGCTTTCACTTCGAAAGACGACTTGTGTATTATTTATTAGGCTATTTACCTCAATATTCTATGTAATCATGTCGAAAAACGGTTCGAAGAGATCAACAACGATTGAAATAAAGGAGATCGAACTTTTTGGAAATTTGGTGTTTCACTTGCAAATTTGAATTACTTGAGAAGTATTTCCTCGCTATTAAACGTTTTGAAAATTAACTTTTATATTTCATGTAAGATATTTGTATTTTCGACCGTAAAAATTTTTTGCAAAATATTCAGGTTTTTCGCTCTAGGTCAGCATCCCAATTGGCCTACAGTTATTTTCATATCTAGTAAATCACGTTGGTTCGTGCTTTGATAACTTTGACAAACAACGATGAAATTTATTTTTCATCATTCTTCTTGCTATTCCGTCTTTACGCTTGATATGGTGAAGATAGTGTCGGTATTGGTTTCGATTATCGACACTATTCCTGTTTTTGAAATTTAAACAATCGATGGCGATCTATTGTGCATCTGTTTATCACAATATATTTCCGAGGCAGCTGCTTTGAATGTTCACCCGAATTTAAAAATTTTAATCGGGTGCGAATAAGACACTAGTTCCCAACCTTTTTAGCAGGTGACCCCAATCATTCTCCTCCAGCCATAACCGCGACTCTACTGGTTTTATACAGTGTATATAACTATATAATGTATGTTTTGCATGTTAATATATTTCTGACTGTAACGCGTAGGCTGTAAAAACAAAGAACAGGTATATATAATTTTCTTGTAAGAGGTGCTGTAAGGCTGAAAAAATAGACAAAATTAACATGATTAAATTTAATTCACTTTACTATAAACATTTTCATCAGAATTTTTTTTTGTTGCATTCCACAAAGGCAAACTAAAGATAAAACTCTTTCTTATCAACTGGTAACGGATTTTAATGGAACCCTTGGGGCTGGATTTCATTGGTAAGTTTGTCCATTCACGGCTCAATAGTAGAAAGTGCTACTCTTAAATCATGTTCAGGCTGCAACCGATTTCTGCCTTTTGTTTTGATGGCATCTAGGGATGCAAACTCTGATTCACACACATAGGTTGTAGCGAATGGCAACAACATTTTCTCAGCCTCCCTACCAAGGACTGGTTACTCCTTCTTCACAGCAGTCCAGAACATGCCTAGTGATTGTTGCTGAAAGTTAAGGGGATGAGTTTCATCATGTTGTACCTCGATGAGCTCCTCTTGCAGAATTTGAATGGGATATTTTTCCTCTGAAAGGTCTTCGACGTCGACAACGAAGGTTATGTGCACCCATTTGTATTTGTCATGCAACTCTTCATCCATAAAATACTTTTGAAACTCCTCACTCAGCTATTCAAGTTGCTCAATAATGTTACTTTGTACGTTCAAAAGTGAGACGTCTTCTTCACTTTCCAGAAAAAGGTTCAAGAGTGGAAAGGACACAATCTTCCCCTCTCAATCTTTTCCTTCCACAACTTCAGCTTTGACTTGAATGCCTTGAGCTTTTTTGACACAGAGAGATGAGTTTCATCTTTTCCTTGCATGGATATATTTAGCAATTTCAACTCTGAAAATATATCTGTCAGATATGCCAATTTAAGGTCGATACCACATTAATTTTTTCAACTTTATACTCTGTTAGATTATCATATATGAAATTAAAGCTAATTAAAGACCCATTTATTCCTGCTAAAATCATAAAAATCTACGCCGCCGGATTTTAGATAGAGGGGGTTCTTTCAGAAACCCCACCCTTGAGATCTGTTATCATATAAATGGCTATAGAATTACTAAATATTAAGCATTCGAACTCAATTCATGACCAAAAGATTCACATATGATTTAGTTATCATTTGAAATCAGTTTTCTTATTTCCATTAAAATCTGTTTTAATGGCGGACTGAAACATATACTTTTCATACATGGTCAACTATAAGCTTTGTTCTCAGTTGGATGGGGTGGTGTTAGGTGAATAGTTTGGGTGTTCTGAATGCCCTGAAATTTAGTTCAATCTATATTTAAATGATGCTATAAATATAAAACAGTTCCTAGGCACCGGGTTTTTTTAGAAAATATTTAATATCGCATGTTCACAAATCAACTTTAAAAATTTACGGAGAATTTCCGTGAATGTATAAAAGTTTGCATTATTATAATTTCACTATGTTCTAGTTATGTTACTAAAACATAATTTATACTATAAAAAGTGCATAAAATTTGCAATAAAATGATATAAAATCAATGGTCAAGTTTTGTTTGTTTTTCCACAAATTAACTTTAAGTATCTAAGAAAGATTTTCCCCGAATGTATACAATTTTGCATTATCTTAATTTTCACTATGTTCTAGTCATGTTGCTAAAAAATAATAATACCATAAAAAAGTGCATAATATTTGCAATAAAATGATATACAAAACCCCCAAAATGCGAAATTTGAACGAAATAATTTGAAAAGTGACTAATGAAAATATGTGGCATCCCCTTAGGTAACCACCTTGGTTCTGAATGCCTTGATTAAAGTGCATGTTTCTCCTCGCTCAAGAATATTTCAACCTCTGCACGCAATTCAAAAACTCTTTTGAGTACTTTTCCTCGGCATAACCACCAGACAGCATACTAGTAAAGTAGGTGTTCATATTCCGACCCCATAAATAAACACATCTGACTGAACAGTCTTGAATGCAGAGGAAATGATTGAATAAAATTCACTACTTTAATTACTTCTTCCATCACAGAATTAAGTTCAAGTGATAATTTCCTGGAGGCCAGGTTTTCCCGGTGGAGCAAACAATGGTTCACTCTCACACCAGGGTTCACTTGCGTTACCCTAGCAGTGAAGCCTTGACGTGTCCCTAACTTCGCAGGTGCTCCATCCGCACACACACTGAAGCATTGGTGCCAACTTAGCCCTTGTTCTTTGATGAAGCTGTCAACCAACTTGCAAAGGTCATGACCAGTTATTGTTGTCTCCAGTGACTGATGAGAAACGTAAACCCAATGTCAAGAAATTCTTCTTTCTGGACATCACTGAAGAATCTGAAAAGGAAATTACACTGGCTTAATAATAAATCAAACAAAAGATGTAATTTGGCACCATCTACCAGGAGGGGAAAGAGAAAAGGGCAAAGTAAAGAAGAAGGAAGTTAGCTAAGGAAAGAGGAGGAGAGGAAAGCAAGGAGAGGAGAGGGAGGAGCAAAAAGAAGAAAGGAGAAATTAACAAAAAAGAGGAGGCGGAAGTGTAAAGAGGAAGAAAGGGAATAAAGAAAAAAAAGCGAGGAAAGAAGAATATAGAAGAGAAATATAAGTAAGGCTATAGAGGAGAAAGAGGAGGTGGCATGGAAAGATGGGGAGGGACTCAGTACAAAGTGAACGGGAGGGAAGGAGTAAAGAGGACGACAGCAAGGAAAGGAACAGGGGGAAAAAGGAGCAAGAAAAAGAAGGGGGAGGGCCAAACCAGTACGACGCTCAGGGACACCAACAATAAACATACATTATTAAAATTTTCTATATATAGATATATACATGAGTAGATTTATTAGGAAAGCAAAGTTGCTTAGAAATGTCTTGAGACAGTATTGGTGGTTAGGACATTTGCGTTAAAATTCTAATACCCCATAAAACTTTTTGATGTAATATATTCTATAATTATGGCAACATAGAAATATAGCATATGCTGAAAACATCTCATAATAGGGAATTCATATTTTTTCTGTGAGACTTGGGAGTGCTTGGCCTCCCCAGGGTGGAGAAATGGAGGAATAAGAGATCAACGTGTATACTTTTAAATTATTTCTCTCTGTTTATCAAAATATATGTCTAGGACATTTTTGTGTGTGTCGATTCGTCTACTTTTTTATTGAGTAAGCTATCATTTATAACATATACAAGACGATTTTAGGTATTCTCAGCCCTTTTATTTATAAAATCTACTTTTGGAATATGGAAATAAACGAAAATAACCGTTACCTTTTGTCTATTATATGCCGAAAACATTAAAAAAACAATAATAATGTACTTTTCCTTTTCTATTAATGGCCTATATTATACGACACGAATGATTTTAATACTATTTATTACGGACAAGACAATTAAAATCTTAGACATAATATCTATAAAGATATCTCTCATTATCTCTCATTTACAGCCAAGTAAGTTGCACTCTCCATTAAGGTCTCTTTTAGGACATTAAATCGATGTATCTTTAAATGAAATAATACAAAATCTTCTTTGGCAACTAAGATCTCATTTTGTCGATTTTTTTCTTCAAACTGAGCGTATTTGTGTAAAAGCCATAAACAATACTTTGTCAGATTTCTAGAACTTTAAAATATGTGTATGATTATTACGTTATTGTGAACAACACTGCTATATGTATACTCTAGTCTTTGATGCAGTCTTGCCAAAAAATCCCCTAGAGGATTAGTTAAAAGACTTCGTGTTCTCCCAGAGCTTACCCCGTTCAGATTTAAACCGTCTCTCAAGAATAACTTCCTTTGCTTATATAACTCTTCTTGTAGATTCGCCACAACTATTCACGGAAGAGTATCTGGCTAGGGGGTACCTCTATTACACCTGGTATCTGAAAGAACGGCACGCTTTACCAGCCCAAAATCCAGGTAGCCTCAAAAGAGATTAAAAACTACCTCTACTATTGACAACCCTCCTTTCACCTATTTTCTTGGCCGGTGGCTACTTTTGAAGTTACGCAGCCTACCAGACTACCAATAATTCCCTGGTTCGGGCACACAAGCTAGAAATTTGGTGGTGTATTTATCGTTGTTTTTGCTTATCTACTTTTTTATCCACACAGAGGGGATGCCAACAAAAGCAGGGGAAACCTTGCTCCACTCCACCTCGAGAGAATTGAGTATTCTTCCTACCCCAATTTTCAAAGCTTGCTACCACAACTTCAATGCCCGAAGCTTGCCCTCACGGCCCAAATGCCTGTGGAGGCTCTTCCACGTATTTCACTTCTTCTATCCTCCACACTTTTCCTACAGTTCTTTACCTACAAAAACCTGGAAAGAGTACCTGTAAACGCTACCTTCTTACTCTTCTCCTCCAGCTTTCTCACCAGTTGGTGCTACCTTGCTAGGTGTTCCTCGTAGCTTTTGATATGACAAAGAAAGGTGACCCCAAAATATTGAGCCCCCAAAATTGATCAGCTTCATTTCTTAATGTTTTGTCGAATTAAGAAATGAAGCCTATCGAAAGTTGGAGCACGTTTTTATGGTGCCACCCTGTATTAGTACTTACCTACATATATACTACACACTGTCTCGGGTAGATTCTTTTGATCAATCGCCCCCCGAATTGACAGGATCATCAAATCTGCCTCGCGAATAGCAATATCTCTTCCATCGAGTTGCTTTCCTTCTTAGAATTCACCTGGCCCATAGTATTAAATTCCTCTTATAAGGCGAGCTTTGAAATCATCTCTGTCCTGATTAGCGCCCAAAACTGAAAGTTTTATTAATCCTTATAACCGGTAATCTTGATTTTAGCTTCCTCGGTGGAGCTCCCCAGCAAACCAGAGTGGAAGCCTAATCCTGAGTTGCAGAATATCTGTTGTTTATTATATTCAGTTCTTTTAGACAATACGAGGATTTAATTGAATCTCAAAGAAATATAATTTCATCTCTAGCGTGAGGTGTAATATGGGATAGGACTAGTGTAGATTATTCCCATAGTTTATTGTAATCTAAGAACAGATTAAAATAAGGTGGTAAAATTTTTAAAAACAAGACAACCTGGTAAATGATTTTGGTTGCCTAACCTCGAAACATCGCACTGTAATGTGATCAAAGTCGAATATGGTTCTAGACTGCCTAGGGAAAATTTGCCTTTGATCGAGAGATATCATTCTTCCCCTATAAAAACGTGCTTTAAAGATCATAAGAGTATTTGGTACAATTCTGGTCATTCACAAAGGTCTATTAATATGAATTATGACTCAATATTCAAGCTTAATAACCGATAGGCAACTAGAAATAACGACTTTAAGCTTGTAAACAAAATATATTTTAGATGCGTTAACCCCCAAACTACTTTATTATTAAATAACAGATAATTGGAATGGCTTGTCTAAGAATCTCATTGAAACCATTATATAAAATATTTATGAGAGGAGAATAGATAAATATTACGTTGAGATTTACTTTGGAAAAATAAGAGTTGTGAAAGAAATTCTTTGCTCATATCCATTTTAGCTTTACATATCCTCTCTTTAAAAGAAGTGGAAGCGGACTTCAATCCGCTTCTAGGAGCTTTTCTAGGACTTTACCTAGAAATTCCAATAGCGAGATCGGAGGGTAGTTTCTGACTTGGTGTTTTGATTTACCCAGCTTCGGTAGGAAGATCATCTTTGCCGTTATAAAGGTTTGGGAAAAGCATCCAATATTAAGGCAGGCATTGAAGATCTTCACTACCGATTCATCTACATTTTCCAGAGCGTTAGTTAGGTGTGGTTTAGTTGCGTCGCTTTAACCTGGTGCCTTTTGTTTGAAAGATTTAATGGCTGTTAGGTATTCAGGCATTGTAAATGGCATTCCTTCCCCAAGGGGTTGCGTCGTTCCTCGTCGACGTGTCTGTAGGGAGCAGTGCGTTCTTGGTGCGCTTCTAGGGTTCGTAATATTTCCTCTTCGTGTTCTATATCGTATTCTTGATTCTCCTCTGGTGATATAGAGAATATTTTTTTACAATATGCTTGGAAGTGTCCCTGGAGCTATTTGTCTTGTTGCTCTTCCTCGTCCTGTATTTTCATTTTTTTTTTGTCAATTAGCTGTGATCCTCATAGTTTCCTGAATTCTCTCCAGAATTTCTTCGGATCTTTCTCTATTAGGGTAAGGAATAAGTTCTTGCGTTTTTTTTATGTTGTGTTGATTTAAGTTTTGTTAACGTGATTTGTGCACATATTAAGAAACAATAATAAATAATGAGAGCAAAATTTGAAAAGGTTAGGCTACGTCTGTTAAAAGCGTAGGCTATTAGGCTTTTGCTTAAGCTACGTCTTGAAGTTGAGTAATAAGTCAATGCGGTTTATTTAAAAGTTGTGTTAGTTTACTTTTGGTTCTGTACCCTCAAAATGGAATGTCAAGTTGAAAGAAAGGCGTATTTTCGACACTTTTTGTTATTCATTTACAATCTAGACACGAACAATGCAAACGTAGCCAAAGCTCGTCGCGATATTTGTGCTGTGTGCAGAGAAAACGCTTTACATATTAGAAAGGACAGCTCAATGGTGGTTTTCACGTTTCAAAACGGTCATTTCAATCTTAATGACGAAGAACGTTCTGGTCGCCCCATTAAATTGAATGGAGATCGATTGAACAACATTCTTCATGAAAATCCTCGTCAATCGACTAGAAAAGTGGCTGTACAATTGACGGGGCATCAGAAAACTGTAGTGAATCACCTTCATTCGATGGGGAAAGTTCAAAAACTCGGTGCATGGGTTTCGCACGCTTTAAGCGAAAGCAACAAAAATTCAATGCTCAACGATTGCCGCAAGTTTGCTTGCTCGACACAAGGCTACTCGTAGATATAATGACAGATTTATTCACAGCATCATCACTGGCGACGAAAAGTGGTGTGTTTATGTCAACATAAACCATCGAAAACAATGGCTTAGCTTCAATATAAAAACACTTCCGCGATTAAAGCAAGGACTTCACCCACGAAATATGATGCTGTGTGTGTGGTAGGATTGTGAAGGCATCATTCTTTCTGAGCTTTTTGCAACAACGAGATTGTCAATGCAGAACTCTACGTTCAACAAATGTATCGACTCGCCGAAGCTATTCGTGAAAAGCGACCTCATCGACGTTATGGAGTCATTCTGCAACACGACAATGCTCGTCCTCACATTGCCAATATGACAAAAGATGCGATCTAAACGCTTAATTGGGAAATCCTGCCGCATCCTCCATATTCGCTAGACTTGGCTCTATCGGATTTCCATCTGATTCGATCGCTCTCCAACAATTTGCGCGGCGTTTCGTTCAATGCTGATGTAGAATTAAAAACCTGGTTAGACGAATTCTTTAAATCAAAATCCAGAGATTTTTATTTCAGAGGCATCGAAAAAACTAGTCGAACGTTGGGAAGAAGTCGTAAATAACAACGGAGAATACATTATTAATTAAATTGCATATTGTTATCAATTAAAAATGAAATTTTTCTAAAATTGTTAATAGTTATGAATAAATTTGATAAAACCAAAAGAACTTATTCCTCAACCCATTATATCTATTTTTCCCATTATGTTGTTCCAGATAAGGTTTGGATTATGTTTAATCAGCACTAATCCGCCTTCTGATTATGTTTAGTCTTTGGTTAGTCTTGATTTTTTTAGTGATTAGTTTCAGTTGGTTTTCAATTTCATCTGGTTCTTAGTTGCTTTCCTGCGTGGTATTTTGATTTGGATGGGCAAAGTTGAGATGGTGGTAATCATGCTTAGATGGTCGGAGGGGAATGCGTTTCCTGGTTCTGGTGTTTTGGATTAAAATTTTGGTTCGTAAGTATGATGTCTAGAATAGTTGAAGCACGGGCTGTTAAATGAGTCGGAAAGACTGGTCCTTCTCTGTTTACTATGTCTCTTTGTATTAGAAGCTGTAGGGGTTTTCCTTTTCCATTTGTATGGTTTGTGCATCCTGCCTACCTGCATCTTGCATTAAGGTCTCCGGCTAGTATGGTTGAGGCTGTCGGCGGAAGAGCTTAAAGAAATTTGGAATTGTAAGATACGAACGTCTTGGGGTTTGGTATGTCCTGGCTATGACCAGATCTGTGGTCATTTTTATGTTTACGGCTAGATAGGACTCTTCTAGGTCTCATCTCAGTGGAGGAAATTCCGGTTTTAATGCCAATTGTTATACCGTCGTATCTTCTCTTGGTGTAGTTAGTGGTAATGAATCTATAGCTTGGGATTTTTATGGACTCCATCTCTGTGTTAAATACTGGTTTAGTTAGGATAATTACGTCTGGAGTTTCTTTTCGTATTATATTTGAGTAGGCCAGTCTTTTTTCTTGCCATCCGTTTACGTTCAGCGAGAATATTTAAATTTAACCCTGGTAGATCTCCATGTTGATTGATTTATTTATGGTCTCTTCCTGGCTTTGTTTTTTTCTGGGCGGCCTGGGGACCGAGTGCGTCCATTACATTTTTTTTTAATTCTCCATTTGAGATGTTATAACACGATTTTGGGGCGATATGTACTCGTATCATTCTTTGCTTTCACGCGTTGTGAACTTCAGTTTCGTCGGCGTACTTCCCTTTTACGACTCCGTCAACGATTTCCTTTTGTTTGTATTGTTTGGGTATTGGGTTAGCATGGAATCTGTAAACTTTTATATTAAGAGCCGGGGTATTCACCTTTGGTTTTGGTTTTTCCTTTGCATTTTCAGGGATCGTCTTCCTGGTTTGCTCGTCGGTAGTTTCTTCCTCAGAGTCGGTGTCCATTTCAGTTCTGTCTTCTTCTTAGTTTTTCTTTTCGGTATTCTCTTTTGGAGTAATATATATTTTATAAAGTTCGTTCGAAGAGGGGGTTCTCCAGGAACCTTATTTTAGTAAGCCCGTTTTTCTCTAACATGGTGTTTAGCTCATTTGCATATGAGCCTGGTTTTGAAATATTGACGAAGTGGGCGTGCATTATGCAAAGAATTGTGGTCTGTGTGGTGTTCCGTTTGCAGTTGCTGTAGCGTAGGAAGTATTTTTTCTTGTTTCTTTTTCCGTGTTTATTTCCACTTTTATATTTCTTTTTAGTTGTTTCTTTATTGAACATGTCATAGATAGTGTTATATGCCCATTTTTGCAATTCAAGCACTTCTTTTATGTTCTCCTGTATTTGTTCCACCTGTGCTCATGCCTTGCGCAGTCGGAGTATGCTTTCTCTTTGTTGCTTTATTCTTTAGTTAAATGTTGGTCGAGGGCGCAACACGTGAAACATACTTGCACGGAGACAAGTGTTTCCCTTTCAATTTGATATGTGGAGATTTTAGTATAGAAGGCGAGCAGTCTTTATCTTGAGTTTTTTTTGGATATTTCTGTTGATCTAATAATTACTTTGAAGACGTGGCTATGGTCTTCTCCATTTTGGTTTTTGAATTTTATTAAATCTTCAATTTTTGCCCAGTCTTGTTCTTTTTAAAGTTCTTCCTTATTTTATTTTGCCGTGTGTTCACCGACCCAAGGGTCGAAGCGCCTACAAATCACTCATCTTTTTGTCTGTACGTTAGGTGGAGTTCGAGGTACGCCACCGATCTTTTCTAATTTTTGGAGCTGCGCCCTGGTTCAGAAGGAGATCTAGATCTTGTGTCGCAGAGCGCCACAAACCTATTCTGCTGTTTTTTAGGTCTTAGGAGTATAATTTCAATATCGGCGTAGATACTGTTCAGTGTCTGTTCCCGAGTTGTTTTCTCCTGATCGGAGAGGATGCAAAAGGGGACGCTCTTCGCTCCTTCACAGTCGTCTGTTGTGGCTCAATTCGAATCTCCTTCTTCTTAATAGGATTTCCTTTTCCTCTGTACCTAGTTATTTTGCCTGGGATAAAAATATGTTTCATTTATGAGATGAAAATGAGAATGAGCCCTCTGCTCCCACAATCTTTAGCATGCTGGTGTAACTGCCTGGGTGAAGATGATGGATGAATGAGATAATGGACCTGGGGAAGCCCTCCAGAAGGATGACTCATGAAAGACCTTATGATGGATGGTGATCGAATCAACTATCACCACCCGGCGTGCCGCCCCTCCTAGGATTTGGTTATCGAGGCTGCTTTCGACGTACATAGAGACGGTTGTATATCCATCTATGGTCCTGGCTGGGCCACTAGGGATAGAGGTAATTCTTTTCTAGTGGTTGCAGCATCGCCTCTTTTCCGGGGTGGCTATGGCGGAAGGTTCCACCGTGGGCTAGTCCATAAACCTTCTTTCCCAACCGCCTCAGATTTAGGTTTTGAGTGGTAGTACACAAGACTACGCCGTAGAAGGCGGGGACGAAGGGGATAGGGAGTTTAGGCTGCCATTAAATCAAGGCAGCCAAGAAAAATACTCTCTCTCTTGAGTCGCTGTAGGGAAAAGAAGAATAGCGTTGAAGAGAGGTATGGCTTGATATGGTTCGACTTGCGAAGCATGCCCTTATAATTCACTGATCTTTGAATTCTTCTCTTCTCTCAAAGTCAAGCGATGAAAAAAAAGAAAGTAGCTTGAGCTAATCTTTCTGGTACGAGAGCTCAATATCCATGCGGCCGAACGGTCCGGGAGTGTTCCTTAATAGACTTGAATGAAATCCGGACACGCCTCTCATTGTGCTAAAGACATTTGTCGAAATGAACACGTATCCTGAATTTGATGATTCGAGGATCATTCAAAATACCTGCTTCCAGTTTGGCTTAACTAAGACTTTTAAAATTATAATTAACAAAAGTGAAAAACATGATTTCTTTTGTTTTGTGTTCTGGCAAATTTCTTAAATATGTATAGTGGTGGAAGTAAAATCTGCTGGCAAGAAGATATAATAATACGTGTGAACGTGCTCCTACTTGAGGTCTCTTTGGCCGAAGTTGCTAGTGTGCTTTACCGTCCTACAGATGCAAGGAACAGGAGTGTTTTCTGTAGCCACGAATAAACCCAGGAAAGTGAATATGACCTGTAAAAAACATATATTAATTAAATTTTTTTCATTGTGGAAAAATCACATCCCAAAGTATTGACTTGATTATATAAAAAATAGTTGAATTTTCGAATTAGAAAGGTAAAGGTGAAAAAAAATAGAAATTAGAAGTGTGTTCTGTTTTGGATGTTTGGGATTTTTACATATTTAAGAGAAATACAGACGGAGTATCGAAATTTTAGGCTGCCTTAACTAATTTAAACGGTTAGTATAGCAACGAGTTGTAACTTTCACAGTACATTAGGCACCCCTGGTGACGCTCGTTATACATACTAAGCACCTGACTGTACACAATAGACCAATCTAGAGAGATTCTGCTTACCTGAGTAAGGCCATAATATTTCTATAAAATCAACCTTAGAAATTAATTGCTTCAAGCAATTAAACTTTCGACTGAATTAACACCCATTAATTTTTCGATTAAAGAAGATTACTTCAGTTTTCCACTCTGTAGCTCTTTGCCAACATTTTGGTAAACTTCAAATTTAGTCTTTAATAAATTAGGTCAAAGGAACCCTAATGCTCTCATCAAAAATTTCCATTTAAATTACTTTCTCAAGGTTAAAAAAAGTAATTTGTTACTGGGTTTAAATTTTAACTACCTAGTTTTTAAACTTGATTTTATCAGCATTTTATACATTTTTTAAATTTTCACTCGTAAAAGAGATATAAATTTTGAGCAATTCATGCTAGCATAGATGATTTACGAGTTTAATAGGAGAGGGTTATTTTGTCAACGCTTTGAATTTCATGATCTTAAGATCTATAGTGTTTGTGTTGCACATCAATAGCATCAAAAGATAACGACAGGGCTTCGTAATTATAGACTAAACGTAGTATATTTACAAATGTTAAACTTAATCTTTGATACAACAATTTTCCACTATTCTTAACCGATATATTTAAAATTTCAGAATGGCTTAAAGATAAAATTAATAAATATCTCAGATCCATAAGTTATAGTGACAGACTTTGACAACTTTATCAATAGCGCTTCGTATCAGGTTCAAGTTTAGGAATTCTATGTCTTATCAAAATTTACTACTCTGTCTGATCTTCTCCGTCTTAAATTAGTGAGGAAAAATACATATATTTACATATATTATAGCCTTTTTATTAAGAAAATTACCTAACCACGGTTTCATGAGGTTTATTGATAGTCTCGTTTCTGTAATATACCGGTGTCTGAGTCCGGTGTATTAGTGCGTCCAGCACCTTGAGTTTCGATCAACCGGACCTTTCTGAACTTTTTAAATGGGGGTTAAATTCTTTATATTTAATAATCCTGTCCATTACCAGACAGAAGATAATGCTGCTTTATTGTTCGCCACATGCTTTGTAAACATACTCCAGTGTTAACATGAGAAGTCCATATGCTAAATATGTTTTATGATGACTGCTTTTTGTTATTTCCACACACTTGAAACGCTAATTTATCCTCAAATTAGTTCAACTTAAAGCATCCTTTTTAGAATTACAAAGAGGATAGAAGTGAATGTCTAATCACATTATTAGATATAAATATATATTTATCAGTAATGGCTTTGTTATTTCCGTTTTTACCAATGCCACTTCAACGTTTTTGAGTAACAATTATTCTAGCTAGAACTAGCTCCATTGACTATAATTCTGAGTATTAAATAAAAGATACAAATTTGTCTTCTACCTTGTTACATTTGACTAATAGAAAATGTAGAAGCTTTTCTGTATAATATTTTGTTTCATCTTTTAAGCGAGAGAAAAGTAATATCTTTCTTAAACAACATTTTCATTTTAAATGGAGATCCGATCAGACAAAAGAATTGACACCTAGTTTTTCAAATTCTTTAAAACCTATTTTATATTGAGTCCATCATGGGCTGTTAGTAACCGTGTTCACCTATTCTTTTGTTTGTTCCAGCTACCAGGGTAGATATACTCGTATAGCCCAAACCACCTTATATTTAAAATAAAGAATACGCAGCATATTAGTATTTCACATCAAAACCTTTTCCAGATATGAAACTAATTTTTGTCGTACTTATAATCAGCCTAACATTGAAAAAAAGTTCAATCACTTTTGAGGCTTTTATGTTTCATTTTTGCTTCTCATCCTCTCCTCTTGAAATATTTGATAATTTCAGCTTATAAAAAAGAGAAACTCAAAAATAACGAGGCTTCCTCCACTTAACTCTGGCTTTTTTCAAAATTATCAGTAAAAATATATGTAATGTTGTGCTGCTATGCTGTTCCCTGTTTAACTTTCGGAGTGCCAATCCTCAAAAGGTTAAGCTAAGAGTCAAGATATTTTAATTCTCATGTTTTTATACATTTATACTTTACAATTCTAGCACAATGGTTTTTGTGTTGTGTGTCCTTCGGCCAATTTTTAAAGATTGTTTTAGCGTGTATTATCCTTTTATTTTGAAATTGTTTTCATTGCTTTTGATGAGGAAAATATACTTTTGATTTAGCTTTAAAATCAGTTTGCTGATTCTTGTAATTTTATTATTCATATAAATATTTGTATACTAATTTAATTCACTGAATATATAACGCGGTATAGACGAAATGTCTGAAGATTATAAATTAATGTTATCCACGTTTACCTATACGTGGCAAAACAGTGAGAGGTCAAAGTATTAAAATGCTATTTAGAATTATTTTTTATTAGACTCGCTAAATGTGCAAGGGTAGTCGGCCGGCTACCAGGGCTAAATAAACACCAGTCTGTGTCATCAATTGCTCTACACTAAATGCACCATTCAGTATATATTTAACTATTAGTATTTGTGAGTGCTTAGTGACAATTTCCTGTAGGTTTCTGATTTTGTCCTCTCTTCCCCCTGCCTCAGGTCTCGCACAGGATGAGCACTACCTTTTCAACTGCGGTTTGTGTCAATTAGAAAGGCATAATTGCAGGCTTCGAAGAAAGGTCGTTTGGGATCTAGCCCACTGCGGAACCAGAAATTAAGAGGCCTTCTGGATTGGGTCAGAGAAAACCAGCGGGGATACGTTCCCTACCCCGTGGGTCCGGGCAGGACTACCAATGAATTTCACACTCGTCTCTTTGTATGATGGGAGTAAGATCGAAATAACCCTCAGATGGAGATCGTTGATTTGGCCCACATCTCCAACTAATCCTGAACCGTATAGTCTCGTGAAAACGCACACGCCAGTTGTACCGAGACTCGCCTACGCCGACGACACCAAACAGTCACAAACTCCACACTACCACGTGCCAAAATACTGCGACTGTCATTCACATTAGACACCCACATTACCAACATCATCGAAACACACACCGGGCATACACCGATTTTCATGTCTACAAATGAGGCCAAGGCCTTCTGCACACGCGCACAAGACATTCTGACAAAAATAACACATTACACTACACTGCCAGATGTCATAACAAAACGACCCCACATAGGCATAAGACGTACCAGCCCTCTCTGGCTGGCTTTCACAACCCAGGAGTCTCTTAACGAACTCAAAAACGAGTGCGGTGAGGACACGATCCAGGAACTATAATACAATTGCCCGAATTCCTGGGCATTCATAACGCTTTCAGACGACAAGCACACAAATGCACCGTTAGACCTGGGCATTAAGGTCCTAGATACCTTCACAAAACTACACAAAATGGAATTATAACACAACCTACGCCCACAGCAATGCCTGCGTTGCTACAGGACTAGTCACCAGACAAGCTTCAGTAAAGCCCAACTGTTAAAAATGCAGTGAAAAAGGGCGCTTTTACACGGCATGCACAATGTCGTGGTATACGGCCGAGTATGCATGTACGTTTGTTCCGTACATGAATAACTCTGTTCCTTTTTTCTCTAAGAGTGCTATACTTTTTATTACTTTTGATTCTTTAACCAGAGAGGATTCGTAATATTATATATCTATTGCTATATGCAGCGTTTCGAGGATTTAATTAAACAAATAGGGCAACAATATACTTTTAATTAGATAAAAAACTGAAATATTATAACTTTAAATATACTAAGCCTATATATAATAAGAGAATCTAATTAAAGATTAATACTACCAATAAGTACTACGCGATGGTTGACACAAAAATTCACTTTAGTACGGAATGGTAACTAAGGAATATAAATAAGTTGGAATCCTTTTACCTTTAACTAAGAGGGAGTCTGACGTTGGATGACCTTGAACGAGAACCTCTTTGATGTGATGATTCAAAGCGTGAGGCTGACCAGGAAACATCGCTGTCCGTCTCTCTGAGCGAAGGATACGTTGGTGGAGGATATTCAGAAATAACAAGTGATCCCGATGTAAGTGAGGAGTGCGTGGCGATGCTTCTTGACTTGAAGATATATGCGAGGGGATTGTGGATGTTCGATTATTCCAATCCCTGGGTTATACTTGAGGGCTTATAGATGATAAAACTTGACCAAGAGGTAAATCTTTTCTCGAGTGGAACTTCACAATGGTATTCTTCAATGGTGAGGATATCTCGGTTCCACTTCCTCTTGATTCCCTGTTTTACTCGGGACTGCTCTTCTCTCGATTGCTACCTCGATTCTCTTATTCATTTCTCCAGATCGAACTATATATACGTAGATTATCCATTTGTGGAAGGAGAGGGGAGATAAGGGCCCACCTTTAAGCCTCTCTCCTAGGCCATCACTTATTAACGTTGTGACCTTTCGCCCTTCGTCTATTTGGCGAAAATAGACCTAAACAATAGGAGGGGACAGTGAGCCTGTCCATAGATTTTTATTCTAAAGGCTATCCCACCCTCCTTTGTTTATTTAAACGGACTACGAAATCTGCTGATGCTACTCCTTCTTTGCGAGTGATCTCGATGATATTTGGGACAGCGGGACAAAGGAGAGGGGGCGGGGTAAAGTATCGGACTATATGGAACGTAACTGTCGACGTTGTGTAACCAAACTAGCGTCTGTTTGTCCTCGTTATATTGATTTCCCCACACACAAATACTACTCTCAGCTGTCTGAAATGACATGAAAGCTACGTTGCCGTCATTATGAGGTGCCCTTACCTCATGAAAAAGCGCTCGGACACCCGCTCAGAGCTCAGGAGGACTTGATATGCCACAACTCCATCGAACACCTTTACCATCTCGAACTTTTCTTACCCTGCCCAACCCCCGCCCCACACTCACTAATACATACGCCGGCGCTGCTGGCGAGTCTGTGGCCACCCAATCTACCGCACTAATCAACACGCCCCAATCGATAGTTAAGCCCACTTACCGACAAACACCCCACAAAAACCCCAGGGTACAATTAACTACCCAGCTCCCTGCAGTGGCAAAAGACATGTATGGGGGCAACCCCAAATTATATCCCAGAATTCTGAACCAGCTTTATGCGGTGAACGACTTAGTGCAAATTGTCTTTACCGACACAATATTCCCCCTAATACAATAATATCGAAACACACGACTACTGTTCCTCCAAACACCTGGACACACAAAACCCGCATGTAACCCCTCCCTTCCACCACCACCTCTCTTGCTGTTACCATCCCGTCCTTCTTCTTTAACTCTCCTCCTTACATCTCCCTACTCATCCAACCCCATTTTCTGTCGCCACCACCCCACTCCAAGCCCCTAACCCTCTTTCCGTACCCCTTTTCCCGTAAATACTACCTCCTACCCATACTCCAGAAGCCATAACTCGTCCCCCAGTAAACAATACCCTTCATTCACTAACCCCAATCTTTGCGCCCACCACTGCCCACGTCTCTGTTCCTAAGGCTCGCACCTCTCATTCTCCCACCGATGTTTTCACCTCCCCTTTCTTCCACAAGCCGAACCCTCCAACAAACTACATCACCATTCGTGCTAACTAAACATCTTAAACATTTATCTCACATACACTATTGACACTTACACAAGTGGTAGAATATGCCTCGTTGTCAGAGCATAAGACCGTAACCAGAACGTAAACACCGCTCTTACACTCCGTTTCCAGAGTGTAAGACACCACACAAGACTCCTAACACACACACTTGGCCAAATCACTCAGCCAATACGACCTACACACAACACTCGGGGATAAAACACCACGCGATACCCAGATTCACATTTAAAGTATCTCTAACTAAACACCCCCATACACAATATGATAGAAACACAAAAGAATTTTCCTTTGAATGAGCGCCTCCATGCCTCTCCTTTCCTCCTGCCGTCCCAGTCGAACCAACAACAACCTCAAACACCTCGCATCAGCGGCTAGCCACCGAACGGTTAACTGTCACTATCGCTTCCTAAGTTTTTTCCGAACCTTTCCTTTACGACTACTTGTTCTGCTATGGCCTCCACAGTGATCCCTCTTTGTTGTTTCTATACACATTAATTGATAGATTATCATTCATCGTCACAGTTACGTGGATGGTCCACTTGCTCTTCACAGCGCATCCGACTCAAAAGACGAGTGAATAGGAAAGTTGCGAGGAAACCTCCATTATCCTACGAGAGCTTTCAAAGAGCAGACGTCGCTTAGGAGTACGCTGCCCTCCCACCGGTCACCAGTCGCCCTCCATCTTTCGTCACCATCCTCTCCCCCAGAGAGAGTTATAATAATACTTTATTTAGGCTCTCGTGTAACATGAAGGCCTAAATCCCGACCGTCCCTGCATCCTCGTAATTTTTGACCTGTGAAAGAAGACTCCACACATAATCTCGATGCAAATATGTCTTTCCTTTTGAAGGACATAATTGCAGGCTTCTAGAAAAGGATGTTTGTAGTTTAGCCCACTATGGAACCCGAAGTCAAGGTACATCCTGGATTGAGACGTATTACAACATATATGGGGGGAGGGGATACCTACACTACCCTGTGGGTATGGCAAGGGCCACAGAGAGATTTTAAATGTATCTGTGCCTGCTGGGAGTAACTCCAACTAACTTAAAGACGTTTGAATGGGTAGCAGCCTCGGATGGAAGTCGTTGATTCGGTCCTCATCTATCATTAAGTCCGCTATGTTTAAAGACCCTCTTGAGGAACCCATCCAGCTCAATATGAATATTCTGACCTATTAATGGAGTCATTGTTTACAGGGGTGGTCGGCGGCAACTCCCCCCCCCCCTCCGTATCATGGGCTCACTAAACCCAATTAAAATGCTACACACATAAAACAAACATCTACACTCCCACCACAAACTTTACCTAAATTAGCCCACTCATTTGAAACACCCATCACAACCATAATACCATCATATACAGGCCAAAAACTAATGTTTAAGTAACAAGAAGTCGTACAGAAATTTTCCCTTCTCGCCAAACGACCCAAGCGGAACACCAAGGAGGGATATACAAAACAAACTCCTTATATTTGTTATTGCAAACCTCTTTACTCACCTTAAGCATAAGTGCAGAGAAAACACCATCAAAGACCTATATTTCAACTAAACAAGCAATGGGCGATTATTACGCTCTCAAAAGAGCACCACAAACACACGCTGCTAGACCAGGGCATCAAAGTATGATGCACCCTCATATACGCTCATAAAATTGAAACAATTCAACATAAAACCAAAGTAGTGTCTCGGTTGTTAAAAGACGGGATACGACAAACAAACATGTCAGGCAAACTTTGTCTGTTCCAATGCAGTGTAATTGGGCACCATTTCACTGACTCTAATAGCACGACTCTTATCTGCATCAAGTGCGTCGACCGTGACGTGACGCCGTAAGCATAAAATGCCCATACTTATCTAAGGCCCACGCAGACGCCGTTTCGAAGCTCGGAAGACCACAATCAGTCACAACTTCACTCATCCTCTCTATTCTACCCACACCGGTTAACCCTCCCCTTATAAGAAATTTGGTGCCACAGTGACCCAACTCTAAACACCCACCGCTCCAACACTGATGGCGCAACACAATCCAACCCAACACCTACCCTAATACAACTCTCTACCCATCACAAATCACCAGCCCCTAGACTAGTGGTGCCAAAACTTTGATGCTAGGCGTGTCAATACTTTTATATCTTAGTCATTTTTACATCGTCGAGAGTCACTTCTAAATTTATATTGTTAAATGGTATATTACATTATGTTTTTAACACACAAGTATATGAATATACATATATCCTATGTTGTACAATAAGGAAATAAAAATATAAACTTACCTATTTTATTTCTCTTGTGAACCTGAATTTTTCCAGCCAATTCCTTTATGTCGGGCCGATAGGTCGTTATCTTTAAAAATAAACATGCAGCACTTGTCTCATCACTTAATCGACTGCTTTTTTAGCGTAGTTAAGAGATGAGGAAAGACTCTCACATGCAAACGTAGAAGAAAGAATTATTAATACCACTTTGACAAGACGTTTAAGAACACCAAGTGCTTCGGAAATGCTTTCCCAAATAACCACCAATTGATTGTCTTGATCGCTGAAAACTCCCCTCAATTGATCTTTTTCAAGTGTTTTTAAATTATCTCTAAGTGTGATAAATTTTTGCTTCCAAATAGAACTGGATTGAATTTCTATTAATTCCATTTCAAGTTCTTCTATTTTCAGCCATTGAAACAGATTCATATTTATTTTTAAAAAAATAGCTTCATCTGGATACTTAATGAAAAGCAATATTTCTTCAAGATCTCTAAACTGAGAAAATCTTAATGAAAATTCATCTTTCAAAGAACGTAAAGCTGACGAAAAGAAGTCTTGATCGTGTTCGATATCATTCTCATCTTTGTAACTAATTTCTTCATAGTTCTTTTTTAACCTTGGAAAGTACTTAAAAGTTTCAGTTTCAATATCTCGCTCATAAATGGCAAGTTTGGTTTCAAATGCAGTAATATATCCAAACATAATATTATTAGTTTTACCAAAACCTTGGAGTTTAACATTCAGTTCATTCAAGTGCAATGAGAGATCTGTGAAAAATATTAATCACCGAATCCAGGACTCATCATGTAGTTCTGGTAGCCTTCAATTTATTTCACGTCTAAGAAAAGCTGTATCTCATTTATGCATTCAACAAAGCGTTCAAGAACCTTGCCTCTACTAAGTCACCGAACATTATTGTACATCAGTAAACCGCCATAAGCTGATTCAACTTCATCCAGTAACGAGCTAAATTCACGTTTATGCAAGGAAATGTGCTGATATCAAATTAACTATCTTGGTGACTGAGGCTGTAATATTTTCCAGTTCTTTTAATCCTACTTTAGCAAACAATGCTTCTTGATGAACAATACAGTGAAACTGTACTACAGAATGTCTCTGTCGCCAAGTGCTTTAACTAAGATATCAAAAAATATATTTGCCTGTAGTATTTAACGACAGGCTTTCTAGGCTAAGCAACTCCTCGAACATTTCATGACCACTAGAATATCTTGGAAAAATTGCCAATCGAGAAGCCCAACTAATATCAGTAGTTTCAACAAGGCAAATTGAAAAATAATTACACGCGTTCAAGTCCTTTTGCATTTGTTCTTCAATATTTGAATGCATTGTCATTATCCGGCTTTTAACAGTGTTTCTGGAAATTGGAAGCTCTTCAATACGCTTAATTATTTTATCCTTGTTACTAAAATCTTCAAAAAGAAAAGGTGCACATTTAAGAAATTTTTTTTTAAGAAACTCTCCTTCATTAAAGGGTTTACCTTGCTGAACAATGGTGGGAGAAATACTGAAACTTGCCCTCATTAAATTCACACCTGAGTTACCACTTACAAATTTCAACCAAATTTGAGATTGGGTCATTTTTTGATCTCCTCTTTGGTGATATATTCTTTACGTTCTCCATCACTTCTTTCTAATAACCACTTGTGATTTGACTCAAAGTGTCTTTTCACATTCCAAGTTCTGCTAGTAACTTATTGATCACATAAAATGTAAAGAGCTTTATTATTTCGTTCTATGACGCTATATTCAGTTGTCCACTATTTTTGGAAAATTCTGCTAATGCACTGATTTTCTGATAATTTAACTTTCTTTGCTGTACTCATTATGTAAGTATGGGTTTGATCTTTAGTTACTTGAAGTTAACTGCTATATAAAGAAAGAATAACAACGACACCGACCTCAGAAAAGGAATGTAATAGCTTCTCCTTCCAGAGTCCTACTGTCCCCACTCCACCTTCTTGAGCTTCTCGGTGGCCTTCTGCCTTCAACTTGCACTTGCATATGCATAACTTCCCTCAGGTAGCCGTCCTCCTTTGATCTCTCCACGTGAGCAAACCATCTGTGTCTCCTCAGTCGCAGCTCAGACTTCAGCTCCATTATTCCACATCTGTCCGCCACTTCAGAGCTCTCGATGCGATCCTGCCACTACACACTAGCTATATATCTCAGTAAGTATACGTTGATCACATTCTTTAAACACACTCATCATTTCTACATATACCAAGCTTCTCCTCTTTGAGGGAATGCCTCAGTTCACCAGTAATCCTCACACCTCTCTCCACTTATTCCACGCAATGGCTATCTTTGCGTAAACACATATTCCCACTCAAGCTTTATTGTCTAGTATATCTCCGAGGTATCAGAACTGGTCCATCACCTCCAGCATTTCCCCAGCAGCATTTCTTTTTTTGTCGGCCCCGTTCTTATGTGGTCTTGTGCAGCACTCAGGTATAGAAAATTTCTCACTCCAATGAGACTCAGAACTCCAGAGGGCATCTTATGACACCACTTCCCACTCTGCGTGCAGATTATAAAACTGCTTCTCACTCCTCTGTCACACGCTCCACATGGCCACCTAACATACTCCACTCTTCTTCTTTAATCTCCTCCTATCACCATTCCTTTAGTCTTAATGATGTTGATCAATAGTCCTCTTCTTTTCATGTCTCTCTTCCACCTCTCAAACATGTCGATCACTTCCTCCTTTGAGCTCGCAGCGAGCACAAGTTCATTGGCATAAAATAGCCCCCACGCCTCTCCGTCCTCTGCACTCATTGGTTACCTCCTCCAGAACAGCGAAAAACAGCAGGCGGCTCAACGTTGAGCCCCAATGAACACAAACTTATGATGTCAAATTCCCCTGATGTGCCTATCATTCTCCTTACCTGAGACCGTGATTTCTCATATAGAGAAATAACACACATGATAACCCTTTCCGACACTACATGCCTCCTGAGCGCTCACACTATCTCCTCTCTTGGTATTCAATCAAAAGCCTTCTCCAAATCCAGGATAATAGGGTACAGTTTCCTTTTATTTGTGTAAAAATTTCCTGGACCTGCCTCAATAAATAATGCATCATTAGTAGACCCTTTAGCAACAAAACAAAACTGCCTACCACCAACTTTTACTAAATTCTTCAATCTTCCCTTCAACACCCTCTTAAATATTTTAATGCTAGGCGCTTTGTTTCTCTTCATTGCTTTCAGGGCAGCTGAAACCTCTTCCTTTAATATGTCTTCTATTGGACCCTCCACCAAATTGCCATCTTCCACAGTAAACCCGTTTGTTCCATTCAGTAATAAACGAAAATACCTTCTCTATCTTTCCATTATTTGCTGTTCTTCCCCCTCTATGTTCCCTTGCTTATCCTTTCTGAATTTTACTCCGGTTATATCCTACCTCTGTTTCCTCATCTGTTTTGCTACCTTAAACAGCTTTACTGCTCCACCTGATCCCACTAGATCTTCCCTCCACTCCTCCATGCTCTTCTCTTAGGCATGGCTACTGCTATCCTGGCTGCTCTCTTCTTATTCTGGTATTCTCTTCGACCATCCTGCCCACCCAACCTCTGCCATAATCTATAAATTCTTTTCTCCTCAATGATAATCTTCTGGACAGCTCCATTCCACCACCATGCTTCCCTCTCCACATGCCGGTGCTCGTTGTCTTTCCACAGACCTCCTTCGCTGCTGAAACTTCACTCCTCTTTAACTCTACCATCCCCTCTCCTCTGCATGTATCACTGCTATCTTCCTCGTGAAATTATCCACAACTTCTTTTCTTTTTTCCTCATCTTTCAACTTTCACTCCTTGATCTTTAGGCTTCCCATAAACCTCTTTTTCCTCTGCATATTTTTTACATAGGTTACAACTATCAGCAGCCTATGATGTGAGAAAAACGCCTCTCCTGGCCCTCCTAATAAGTACAAAATCAATCTGTCTTGCTGTCCCTCCACTCTTATAGGTAATCTTCTTTTCCTCATTCTTCTTGAACATTGTATTAATGATCTTATAATCACTTACAGAATTCAAGAATTCTCTAGTCATCCCTGTTTCGCTTTAAATGTCCATATATCTCTATAACTTCCTTAAAACCATCTTTATTTGCTCCATCACTACCTCCAACCACTGCAATCTCATTATTGTCTTCCCCATAATGCCTCCTTTTACTCCTCATTTCTGCCAGTCTTTTAGAGCCTAAACGGAAAATATATGCACCACTCTTCTTCTCCAAATTATTTCAATGTTCATAATCCTTGATGTATGTCTCTCCAACTCCATCACCTCTTCCACTAACTCCTCCTTCACCAGCACCCCAACTCCAGCTGCTCCCTCTACTCCTCCAGACCACCAAAACTTTTTTTCTCTTGCATCTCCCAAATTCTGAAGCCTGCTCCATTTTCCCTTACTTCCTGCACAGGGCAGACATACACCGATCTTCTCTCGCCAGCATCTCCGCTATCTTCCAGATCCTCCCCACCATCGTCTCAACATTTAAAAATGAACAGTTGTACCACTCCTTCATCTCCTCGTTCTAGTGCACAAGCATTGTGCCCAGGAATTCTTACCACCCCCTGCATATGAAAAAGCTCATTGAGACTTGGGGCTTTCTTATGGGTAGTGTCATATTTGTCTTGTTTGCAGCACTTGTTTGATTGGCCGTATGCCATTACTAACACCAACCACAAAATCATTTGCAGGCCTAGCCTTTTCCTGAAAAGTCACAACCTACAAGACAGCAGGTGATTTGGAGTCAGAGTTTTTTTTTTAGCTTATGTTAGGACATAATATTTGTGGAATTGTCTAATCATCACATATACTTATACACACAACCCTCTCTTCGACTACAACAACACGAACTGGGACGAGTTTAAAAGACACCTAATTGAGAACATATCACACAACCTCAACATGAAGAATACCAATGTTAATCACAAAGACGACCACTGGTGTATAATCCTTGACACCATAGACATAGCTTGAAACCTACACACACTACGCAAAACCTTGACTCGCTTAACATATTTCAAGTTCTCAATAAACACACAAAGACTTATCACACAATATCACAACTACTTCAGGGTAAGCCAATGACAGTCCCTCGTGCATGCATTCTACAATGCGTGCAGCTAGACCAAAACCGTATGACACTCACTGCACTGAACCTTCCTTATTCTGGCTGCGTATAAAGAGAATATTGGTCACGAAATCATCGAAAACAATCACCCTACAAATTAACAATCGAACACTCACTAAACTAATAAAATCCTCAAAGCATTTAAGTTGCAATAGCACACACACAACACACCCAAACCACAGGCACAAGAGCACATCTAAGAGGCCCAGAAATGTAGTGGCTCCACGCTGATGAGCTTTGCCTACCCTTTTGATACGAATGAAGGTGCTCGATAACACCACCATCTTAACCACTCCTATTACCATTGAGGGAAAAATCACTACATTTAATCAACACTAAAACGCACACTCGGCACGTCCGTCTTACCCTAAAATGCGCACTCGGTTCGACCGTCCTTCCAGCCACTATAATTCACTATCTCATAGAAACCATCTTTACTATATTAACACACCTATACAACGCCTTACTCGCCTCTTGTCACTTTCCACAACCATCCTAAATCTCGCTCAACATCCTACTAGACAAAAAAGTTCCATACTCCCCAACAACTTCAGGCCTATTGCTCTGCTAGAACACCTCGCAGAGCGTGAGGAGGAGGACCCATTTTCTGCCAATATGCTCCAGGAAGGGACGGTTGTGACCAATGTTCCATAAATATGCACGTACGTGGCGAAGACCTTCGACACGCTCTGCCAGGAAATAGTCCTTTGGAAAATTGCCTCAGAAGGATTCTCCCCCACTTGCTCACAGACCGAAGGTGTGATATTCTCTACAACAACAAAACATCACGCCCATTTACACCAATCGTATGCGTACCCCTGGGTAGCGTACTGGCACCTACATTATATATCTTATAATGTACACAAATGACACCCCACGTCTACCAGAAAACTGCCGTAACACTTTCTTATGCCAACGACGAGACTTTTCTCGTCTGCGGCCAAGAACCAAAGAGCATCACGTGCCATGCACAAATAATACTAAACGAACTAAGTAAACGCGATCAAGAGATTCAAACATGCAAATATACACACACACACACAAACCAGATCCCAATCATCCGAAAAAAATAAGACTCAGATAACCCACAACAAAATCTTAGTGGGGCAACATTCGAACACTTTCTAACATTCCACATACACCAAAAAGAGGCCAAAAAGACCCAAAAGAATGTGCGCAGGTTCTATCCTGCCAGCCGTAAACTACAATTATACTTATATAAAACACTATTTAGATCACTCCTTACATACGCTCCGATCACCTTCGCAGCTGGGTGTCACACATGGCATAGGGAGGCACATAGCATTCAGAACCTGCTTTGAACTGCGCATGTCGCTCACCCATATACACACGAATGTATACACTTCATGAAAACAACAAACTAACACCACTGAACACATAATCCCACACGCATTTATTGCACAATGACAATACGCTACGCTGGCGCTGAGATACCACGCAACCGTTTACCACCCTAGGCCAATACAAATCCATAGTCTATCGGTAACATGAACAGCGCATTTCCACGAATACGTGCCTCTTCCCCCTCCCCAGCCCGAACGCCACTCCAGTTGTACCCAATATCTCTACCTACAAGTAAAATAACACCACGCACCGTTTTATAGCCACAACATGCTAATTTAGCACAAACACTGCGGGAAAGTTGTCTAAACGAGAAGTCATTATCTTTCCTTCCTCAAATCTTCTTATCACTCAGGGCAAGTTGTCATGCACGGCAATGATTGGATTCTACTTTGTCAAATGTACCATTTTTAATCCGTTCTCATTTTCATTGTTTTCGCGAGCAAGCAAAGTGTCTAGTTCGCTAAACTATATTTTTCATGTTCTACGAGAGGAATCTATCACATGTATCCTTCCTATTTATTATTTATTTGTAAACTTTTTTTCTATTTGTATCAATTATTACAATGCAAAATATCATAGCTCCGAGGCCTATGTTTTGTATATGGCCTATCAGAGTAAAGTGAAAAAGCTCCCTTAGCGTTGCATTGTTTCATACGTATGTCAACCATTTTCATTGAATAAATCCTGCAGGATATAATGTCTTATGAACCTATAATCATTATAGTTAATTAATGGTACATTGCGACACAAACCTTTTTCAGATTGTATTAATCTTTTACCACATAGTGCGAAAACTATCATTGTAATTTGCCATAAAGCCACCATTTTTTTCACCAATTATCATTCTAAATCATAAGATGATTTTAGAATACAATCACCCTGGTATTAAACTATATCCATAAATATGGCATTGCATTCATTTTTTTGTTTGGAATTTTGTCCTAATTTTGTTGTTGTTCGGTTATATATCCGCTCTAGCGTCTGACCGCTTCTCCTGAAGGCTGTGTGTTTTGTAGCAAATAATTAGATGTCAGCCACAAACAAAAGCGTCTCATTGCTAGACAACTTTCCCTCCATTAAAAACATTACTTTTCATACTTGCTCGTTTAACAGATATTGTTATTACCAAGCATAGCTATGAACATGGAATCGGTTTCGCCGATCCGAAAGGTAAATAACAATAAAGATAACCATGCACATACAAACATATAAACACAAATATACCAAATAAATACACATATACCCTAACTATTACAGGTATATCAGCTATGCAAAATCAGAGAAACGAATGGTGCATCACCTTTAAGGTCTCGCTCATAAAAAAATCTGGGAAAATTTGATTTGCTCACCACCCTTGTCCCCAAACTAAATTTATTTCCCTAAAAATGCCAAAATGGTAGTTTTTTGCATTTAATAAATTTACATATAAAAAGGAACTATAAATTTATGATTATTAACATCAGATATCATGTATTCACTTATTAATTGCTATTCATCCATTAAAGTCTTCTGTCTTTTGAATTTCCTCAAATTTTTAAATACAATCTGCTTACGTTCATTAGAATTTGTATTAAACTCCTATTATTGTTCACCGCTTGCCAAATACGAAGATAGTCGTTTATTAATACCAATTGGTGAACAGTTCCAAATCTTTATTTAACCTTTGTTTGGGAAGAGAATCGCAGATAGTGAAGCTAAAGAACATCAAACGCCTTAGGTATATATATACCTTTCGCAAAGGTAGCATAATAGAACACATTGACTATATATATATATATATATATATATATATATATATATATATATATATATATATATATATATATATATATATATATATATATATATATATATATATATATATATATATATATATATATATATATATATATATATATATAAACGAGTTGTATTATGGAATCTTGGAAAAGGTGAAAAATTATGAAGATTATAAGCAGGAATATAAATTTGCTCGTTCATTTCAAAACTAAACCAATCAATTGCACACTTACTTAAAATTATTGCCGTTATATAATTGTAAATTAACTATACACTTATATATGTTTTTTATTCACTCAAAATAAGATATCTAGTATTTTTTAATGTAAATCACCATCTCAATCCTTAGTATCAGTATCGTATCTAACATGAGTGAAGGGTTTACTAATATTGTCACTTCAAACATTACTCAACTTCATGACGTAGCTTAAGCAAAAGCCTAATAGTCTACGCTATAAAGACACGTAGCCTAACTTTTGCAAATTTTGCTTTCATTATTTTTTATTGTTTCTTAATATGAGCACAAATCACGTCAACAAAACTTAAATCAACACAACATTAAAAAACCCGAAAGAACTTATTCCTCAACCTAATATATATATATATATATATATATATATATATATATAGAGAGAGAGAGAGAGAGAGAGAGAGAGAGAGAGAGAGAGAGAGAGAGAGAGAGAGAGAAAGAAAGAGCAAATATAAGTTCTGCGGGTGGTAACAACCAAACCCTCTCAGGGCTTCTCCATATTAAATTTCTGCCTTTCATATCAGAAAGGGAGATTCAAGAACCTTTAATTGCAGACCATTTATAACAATACAGTAAAAGAGGAAAGGACATTGGAAGAACACAAGGATCAAAGAGAGCAAAGAATGGCCAAGGATCAAAGAGAGCAAAGAATGGCACAATGAAGACAATCTATAATGAGAAGATAGAAATATCGCCAGGGCAAGTCAGGTCTGCTGATTGCCAGTCAAATGCTCTATCGTTAAGCTACCAGGGACCGTGACTCTACTTCGCCCAATGCGTTACCCTACCAAACCCAGTAACTCCCTAAGCTAGGAACATCCAAGGGATTTTTATGCCATATCTTCTTGCCAGCTTATAATTTAAAGGCTCATTATCCAAGTCACATACAAAGAAAGAGCAAGTACAAGTTCTGCTGGTGATAAAAACTCTTTGTTCTTGTCTCTTTGCTAATTTACGTCAAATTTCTCTCTTCCATTTCTTAACCTTTTAATACATAGGCCACCGTCAGGTTTGAAATTCTCTGTTTATCGCACACCGTCCAACTCCAGTTCATATATTCACTTTTATTCTTATCACAGTGTTAAAATTAAACGCTCTGTATTCACTTCTATGTTTCTGCGTGCATTACGCCTTGTTAGTCCGGAATTCTTGGATAATGAATTGTCCAATATCTTTGAAATAGGTAAAAAACTTTGTTACCCTCGTCAATTTGTGCACACTTTATTAAACTTTGCTAGGAGAACTTTTTATAGAACTGATAACCCACCGGTTTTCAATTGCAAAAATTGTCTTATCTTGCCTTACTTTGAACCATTTTTTTTATCTCACCTGCATTTTTAAGCAACTAGGTATCTGTGTAAATTTTAGATATGAATCCCCCTTTATATAAAATGTTAGTTCACAATAATACAAGGAAAAAAGGTGGAGTATATTCTTTAGAATGTTCTATTTGCAATTTACCTTACTTCGGGAAAACTGGTAAATCTTTATCTACTAGAATTTACCAACATAAGTATAATATTAGAAGAGGTGAAATAAACAGCGATTTATTTTTACATTTATCCGAAAATAACTGGAACTCTGCAAAAGTCCTTTATCATTCCGCTGATTTCACAAAAAGAAATAGTGTCGAGTGTTCATTAATTGGCATCTTGCCTCATATAAATATTTCCCATGGCTCATTTAAACTGGACCCTGATTTTTAAAAAAAACTTGTACTAAATAAATAACTTCATAATGCAACCTGTTGTCACTCTTTATTAGTGTAATATCCTTCACAATGCGTCCTCAACCACGTGTCTCTGCTATAATCGTGGATTCTCTTAGCCCTAAATGTTTTCGTTCTAATGATAATCCGTTAAAATGTTTTTTTTGTTTTTTCACCAACCATTTCCATTCATATACACGGTGTTGTTGTGTGTATATCGTTTTAGGGATGCATATGTCTGTTATTAGTTGCCTATTGTTCTTTTTATTGGTATATTTCTGTCTTGTTTTTGTGTCTTTCCATTGGCTTGCACTATGTGATGGGCGTTCCCTTCGTATCTCTGTACCCTATATAAGGTTGTCTTCTCCATTTTCATGCTATTCCTTGAAAATGAACTCGCAAATATAGTTCGAAACTGCTTGGATTCATCTTTTCCTTTTTACTGTGGATTAATTTTTATAATATATATATATATATATATATATATATATATATATATATATATATATATATATATATATATATATATATATATATATGCAAAGGAGACACATATCAGAAGAAAAAAGAATTTACAGGAGATGACCCTCCCAAAAGCTACGAGAAAAAGACACACAGCCCCGGCAAGGACCAGTAATCTACTAGAGGTCTGAGGTTCGAGTCCTTACCCAAACTATGTGATATTTCTAATGTAAAATCTCTGTTCTTCTGATCAGTGGAACCTTTGCACACTCTTCTTTCATCCAGCAGCATATGCCTGAACGTGGTAGATGCTTGCTAGCAAGCACACCAACCACAACTGGCTAATAGCTTTCGGTCGTACAAGGAAGAATACGTTCGCTTTTCATTTCAATATATATATATATATATATATATATATATATATATATATATATATATATATATATATATATATATATATATATATATATATATATGCAAAATATCCCACATGGAAAAGGAAGGCGGATTGCAAGTACTTTCTAACTTGAAAATGAAATAAACAATTTCGAAAATACTTGGAATCCTCCTTTCATTTTCCTGTAGGATTTTTGTGCATTTATTGCTCTACTCACGCGCTAGCAAAAGAGATGATTTGATTGAGATCAAAGCGGATACTCGCTGCCTCAGTGTGCACGGTTCGAATCCCACCCTCTACGGAATTTTGCGAATTAGGAAATAATATAATTATTATAAAGCTGATAATGATTCATTTAATTTTAATTTGTTGGTTTGTTTTCTTACTTTGTTTTTATAATTTTTGCATTGTTCTTCTGTAACCTTTGCTTTCATTTATTAATACATATATTTTATATATATATATATATATATATATATATATATATATATATATATATATATATATATATATATATATATATATATGTATATATATATATATATATATATATATATATATATATATATATATATATATATATATATATATATATATATATTTCTTTATGCATTCTACTGTAAGCTTGTTTATTCGATAGTCATATTATTTCGCTCCATTATAGGCTGGAGATGAACATAGCTAATGTGCTAAACGTTGCCAATTATACATGTTTCGAATACTGATTCTGGCTTTGCTTTATATAAGGGGATTATTAGATGGCATACAGGCAAAATATTAAATAAAAAGGAGACGTCTTCTCTTAGGAAACATGCCATAAATTGTAAAACTGACATTTCTATTGCTAATTTAAAGTATTAGCTTTTAAAAAAAACCAACAATGCCTAAGAATCATCGAAACTTGATATATCAAACACTGCCAACCTACACTCAATGAAGATTTAAGTGCAATATCTTTATTAATTAACTAAATTTTAACTACTCTTTGGTTAGTTCTTTTTCCTCTCTCTCAAACGTCACTGTAACCTATAAATAGTAGCCCCTTATTAAACCTACCATTCACTCTCAAGTATAGATCAACTCTATTAAGTACCAAAATCAACCCATTTTTATATTAAAAGTTTTTTTATTCTTACAGTTTTAACAAATTTTAAAACAAAGTTTAAATTTATTATTATAGTTGATTATCTTTAACTACTGCCAGGTTAATTTCTCTTATAGTTTTTAATTCATTAATTTTTACAAATTTCTAAAACAAATTTTAAATTTATTCTTCTTATTAACTACTTTTTTCAGTCAGTTTTAAAGAAAATTTAACTATTGCCAAGTCATATTTTAAATTTTAAAACTTATAGTATATTTTATTAATATTTTATAACTGGTCACAATTTAAAGCAATTCAATGTCTTATTGAACACTACTTTTCCATGTTTTTTTCATTTATATTAACTTTAGTAAACTTGTATTCTAGCTTGAAGATGAAAACTTGTAGTTTTCGAAACGTAGTAAAAAAATAAAAAAAGGTACATCCATTTATGGTCGCTCTAAGATTTATCCTCAGTATCAAATGCAGGGTTAACGGCCAAGCTCCATACAAATATATATATATATATATATATATATATATATATATATATATATATATATATATATATATATATATATATATATATATATATATATACCTATGTATATACCTATATATACATATACATATATATATATATATATATATATATATATATATATATATATATATATATATATATATATATATATATATATATATATATATATATATATATATATTATATATGGAGATCCATTTACACAAAGGTTTTACACACTCATGTATACGTTCTTTCCCAGACTTGTTCCGACCAACTGCATAGACAAGTCATCATCTCCCCTTGGTTACGTTATCTTCATTTGGATCACAACAAACTCCGTTCCCACAAAATTGTCGTTTAACCATTTCCTTCCATTTGTTTATTAACGCCAGTCTGCTACACTGTAATCTGATTCCCCAAAGTTTCATATAATTTTTTCACCATCTATCTATAAAATTCCTCCAATGAAAAATCTCTGCTCTCTCTATCTCTGTATCTCTCTCTTGAGCATACAACAAAAAACATTCATTTCACACAAAGCTCCTCCCCAGAATCCCTATTGATCACGCCCGCCTTCTCTACACATATAAAACAATCAGACATTAAATAAATTCCCATTATCCACGCAATTCAATGAGACGCTCACCTTCTAGGATGCCTAACTCTTCCACTCTCAATCATATCACTCTTTAGTAAGTGACGCAAATCCAACAATTTGAATTTACAGTTGCAGACATGGTCACGAAACCCCTCTCTATTCAACTTGTTAGATCGTTAAATCTACGCGCTTCACTTTGTATTAATTCATTATAATTTATTCATTCGCACTCACATAGTGCCACATATGGCAATGCGCCCTCGGTTAATTCATTCGTACTCACATAGTGTTACCTATGGCAACACGCCATCACTTAATTAATTCTAATGCAAATAGTGCTACATATGGCAACGCGCCATCAGTTTATTCATGAGCATTCACATAATGCTACCTACGGGTATATGCCTCTCCTCTAAGGACCCAACTGGGTGAGTTAACTTTCAAATGCACGGCCATGAAACACGTACGGCTTACACTCATTCACTCAAGATTTGCATGTTTGCTCGACTATTTCGTTCATAAAATTATTTATCTAGGTTAACTAATTATTTTTTTCATATTCACTATAATCACGTTTGCTCTCTCATTATATTATTAAGAGAAAATGTGCACTAAATCAACTCATACTCTTTCCTTCTAGGTTTACACTGAATTGATGCACACACATTCAGGTGACCTACAGCTAGACAAAAATGACCTTTTGACAACCTTATTTTACAATGTATTGTTTAAGATTTAAAAATGTATAATTTCTATATTCAAACTTTATCATGTATATGCCGTCTTAATTTTACGCACTTTGTACAAATTTGACCTAATTATCTTGTATAAATATTTTTAATCAATATTTTAATTAAATATATTTGATGTATCGAATTAACATTCCATTCGCAAGAAATAATCTCATTTTATACTCATGGATTATTTTAATCAACGAATTATTGTACATCATATCTCATACTCTTATTTAGCCTATTTACCATACCAATGAAACTTCATTATTATAGTTTTACTCAATTGATTAATTATGATTGAATGATATAGTAGAGAGGGGAAGAAAGGGGGTCAAGAAAGGGGGAGAGGGATGAGAATATGGGCGAGATAGAGGGGGAAAGAAGAGAGAGGAGGAGGGAGAGGCAGGGATAGAGAGGGAGGGAGAAAGAGGAGGGAGAGAGGATGGGGGACGGGAAGGAGAAAAGGGGAGGGAGGGGAAGGAGAGAGGGGGAAGGTGCGAGTGAGAGGGAGAGATGGGAGAGTGAAAGAGGGGGAGTGAGATAGGGAGAGTGAGAGAGGGGGTAAGAGAGGGGGTGAGAGAGGAGGAGGAAGAAGGGGAGTTAGAGAGGGGGATGGAGAGTGTGTGAGGGAGAGAGACGTGTGAGAGAGAGGAGGGGAGAGGGTGAGGGGTAGAGGGGAAGAAGAGATGGGGAGGGAGAGAGAGGGGGAGTGAGGCGTGTAGAAGGGGGAGATGGGGAGAGGAGGGTGAGAGAGGGTGAGAGAGAGGGTGGAGAGAGAGAAAAAGAGAGAGGGGGAGATAGAGGAGGAGATAATGGGGGAGAGTGGGGTAGAAAAGGGAAAGAGTTCGGGAGAGAGAGGGGAGATGTGGGAAGAGTTAGAACATGATTTTTTTATTTCTATAAATGGACAGACATACATCCACGCGCACACACAGACAAACAGAGATACCCGTCGTTACCCGGGTAAAATGTCTTTTTGGAAATAAAGTACATAAGACAGAATTGATCTCGCTTTTGTTTATTCTCATCAAACAATATTCTTATTTATGAACTAAATTTAATCTTGTTCCGCAACGCTACATAACTTTTTAGTACACAATATTCTTAGGTTTTCCTTATGGAACATATACAAACAGATTACTTTTGCTTGTAAATCTAGAGCAATCGACATAGAGTTAACCGTAAGAAAAACAGGGTTTTGCTAATTGCAACTATGCCACTAATAGAATCTGACCTTACGATTTTTTTTCATTCACACTTTAAAATTTACACGGATTTGGAAATGTAGTTTACTGAATGTAAATGGCATTTCAAACCCTGATTGATTTATAGGTATTTTATGAATGAAGACATCCTCTCTTTTTCAGCTTCCAGTAAGAAGTTGCTTCTATAACTTGTGGCATCAAATTTTTTACCACCAGCCGAGTGCCATTACAAAGTTTTGTTGGATTCAAATTGCGCAACAAAATTATGTAGATTTACTACCTTCAGTTCAAGTTGGTCATGGGGTATGATAAGAGCTTCTAGCGAGCTTAGGAACTCTTTTGTTTAATCGAATATTTGAGCATTATCCGAAATTGTATCAACTGACTTGTAAATTTGCGGACTTCCTGAAAGCACAAGCAGTAGATGCTTATTGATTCTGCAAACAGTGTTGTTCTTCAGAGCCAATATAGGTCTTTCACACAACCAGTTGTAGTTTTGCTTAAGATTGGATAATACCTTTACCTTGAGATTAGGAATAGTATTAATAACTATGCAGAGAAGAAATATTTCTTTTCCACCATCAGCTGCAAGAGGTATTTTGCTATTTCCAAGTGTCACAATGTTTTGGCAAATTGTGCTGAGAGTTGAGCACCAAAGAGCTTTGCTTTCATCTATGTGTTCAGAGACAGTGTTCTAATTTTCCTACACAAAGATGATTTTAGGCAAGCCCTGACCTTATCTACCCTGGTCCCTCTAGGAATCACTGTAAGTGTCTGCCTAAAATCACATTGCAGCCAAATAGGGCCATCTCCCATAGGAACCTCACAATCCTTGATGTTTCGCATTGTCCTGCCTAGTACTTATAAGGCTCACTTATGAACCACTGAATGAGTTACTCAGCGTTGCCCGAGTAAAAGAAATAAATAGGCAAATTACAGGTTTAAATTCTTATATTTATGACAAATTATTCTTTAACCAATGATACATCACAACACTTCTTGGTTGATAATAGTCTTCGTCTTTCCTTGTGGTCATGGACAAACAAGTTGCTTTTGTTTCTCACACAAGAAAAACGATATAGGGTAAAACTAACCTATCTTTAGGGGGTCTAAACTTAGCTCACGTTCCTTCGGTTAAACAGACTGGCCAATTTTAGAAAATGGCCCGTATTTCCTTTGAGGGGGAAAGGGGGCATTTGAAGATTGGGCACCACTTCCATTGTCTTCCTGGGAAAATTTTACATACGAATACACTTTTAGTTTTCATGAAGATTGCCTAATCTTTTTTCTATAAATGAACAGCCACATAAACATAATTCATATTTATTATATATATATATATATATATATATATATATATATATATATATATATATATATATATTCTATAGGTTTGCTTCTAAGAAGGCTTATTTTCAGGTTGAGGATAAATCCCAAAATGAGACATGTAAAATTTCTCATTTAATTAAGTACAACGTTTCGGGTACCTTACCCATCTTCTGGTCTATAAGATAGATTTAGAACACGTTTAAAATTACAAAAATTATAATGCAAGCAAGGATTAGAAAAAAATTATTTAGTTAATTGAAATTATGACAAATCGTTTGAAAACTATTGAAACATTAGATATGGATCAATTATGGGTACTTTAAATATGGATAAATATAACACTAGTTGATGCAATTATTGGTTGACACAGATATTAGTCACTTAATGAAGCAGCAATAGTAATAAATTATTTAATAAATTCAAAACATGAAAAAATCATTTGAAAACTTGACACTAAATATAGATGCTATAAATATGGAAAAATATAAAAATATACTAATTTGGGCAATTAATTGGTGCACAAAAATATTAGTCACCTTTAGTGGACGGCAAAAGCGAAGAGACTGAGGAAAGATTATAAAAGGAATCAATTAAAGATTGGTAGGTTGTGAAAATATTTTGAGTGGTTTATGAAATGAGAAGGAAAAAAGCAGTTGAATCAAAATTTAAACTGGGATTTTGTTGTTTTATAAATAATGACTCGAGAATGCGAAGGGAAGTGGAGTGCTTTGCATGTCCTACAATTTGAAAGTTTTTGTGGGAAATTTCTGTCCTACATTTAATTGAATGATCTCAAATGGGAGAAGCTTCTTTATTGGTCAAGGTGGAGCCAGTGCGAAAGCTAGTACCAAGATGAGAACAGACCCTAGCCCTAAGTGAGCGAACAATGCTGCCAATGTAGATCCCCTGGTGGAACCTGGGGCAAATGAATTTATAGACAACTGAACAGCTCATTTCAGGTGGGAGTCTGTCTTTAGTTCTGAAAAATTGTCCAATATGAAAGTTGTTAAGGCAAACTATTTTGAAGTTGGTATGTGTGTAAAATCTTTTCAAAAGCTTATTAAGTTTTCGGCGTAAGGGTAGGTTAAGTGGGCCAATATCAGGGAGAAGACAATAGCGGACATCCTTGGGGACAGAGGAAATTTCTTGTGGAGGATGGTATATTTTATCAAAGAATTGACGGATACATTTTTTTACAAGTGAGGGCTGGAAACAATTCCCTTGAAAATAACCCATAAGAAAACTGAATTCTAAATGAACAGGAAAATAATAAGATGAAAGCTGAAAGCCACGGTGAAGGAGGGTTTTGATGTTGTTGATCTTATATGAAATATCACAAAAACTGTAAAAGTTCATGCCGAGACCAGAAAAGGAGGATTAACGACAGACGGAAGTGGTGATGTTGGGCGAGGAGCGTGATATGAGAAAATCCAAAAATGGTAATTTTCCATCTTTTTCTTTATCAATTGTGAATTTTATATTTGAATGGCGATGATTCAAATATTCAAAGAATGAAAGAGACTGTTGTTCTGTTTTAAATATTAGAACCGTATCATCAACAAAACGACGGTAAAATATCGGTTACAAATCAGGAGGGCATTCTTGCAGACCAACTTCTTCAAAGTTGGACATAAAAATGTTAGCAAGAAGAGGACCCATGAGGGAACCCATTCTAACACCATCAACTTCTTGATAGATGGAGTTGTTAAACAGAAAACAGTTGTCTCTAATGGTTAGTTCAAGAAGAGACCGTAAAATCGACTTTAACGACGTTGAAGTCGATCATGGGGCGTGAGGTTTCTAGGAAACCAACGAGCACAGACCTTGGTCATGGCCAAATTGTCATGAATAAAGTTGATAACACTTCCATGTGATATTCCAAGTTCTCGCTCGATTTCTTTGACCTTCACCAGTCGATTTTCAAGGATCATCCTCTTCACATGGGCCACATTGTCCTCGTTCGTTACGTCTGACGGGCGTCCTGGACGGGCATCATCTTCAAGGGTGTCACAACCATGGTGGAACTTCCTATTCCAGCGAGCAATGGTTGCATAGGAAGGGGTGGTGGCGGTGTACAGGGCAACCATGCGTTCATGGATCTCTTTTGCATTCTTGCCTTCCTTGGTCAAAAATTTGATCACTGCGAGGTCCTCAATCTTCTCCATTGTTCAAAAATTTGTAACTGACGATCTGCAATCAGCTACTGCTTCTTAAATAGAAGAGGCAGGAGCGTGTGGCTGCAGATCCTGACTTGTCATAACTTGTTTTAACACCCCCACAGACAGCCATCCCCCTTCCTCTGTTTTGCTCTACCGATTCGCAAAACTTGTTGACCGCTCCTCGTGTATATATATATATATATATATATATATATATATATATATATATATATATATATATATATATATATATATATATATATATATATATATAATATATATATATATAGGGATTATTAAAATGTTCAAAGAAACAATTTGTTTTATGTAGAATAATTTTAATAAATTATCAAAATAAAATTCTCTGTGACTAGTTTGAATAGCTGAGGCGAGAGGAAATTCCTGCTTGATTAAAAATAGCGGCGGCTGAATATTTAAGTTTTGGGGAAATGATATAAAATATAAACGCTTAAATTTCGATCTGCGATGGCAGTTTCGTTCCTGTCATATCTTTTTTGATTGGCGTAATAAAATTTTCTCGTGTCCCTCGGCACAGTTTTTTCATAGCAAATTCCATTAATAAAGATTTCTGGCAATGGCTGCCACACATGTTTCGTTCCACATACAGTTCACTTAGTCACTATTTCAAATACCCTTTTGATCGCGTGATATCTTTGTACCACATCATCTGTTCGTATCTATGAATCCTAGCAATATGAATCACTCTAGCAAAATCCAAATGTGCAACATTCAGCTAAAGAGATGGAAGTCCTCACTAGTTCTTTCTGTTGACACGTTACATAACCTTTTCTGTTCTCTTGTACAGTGTTATTATTTTTACAATGCAGATTTTCAAGAAATAATTTATGTTCACATACCTGTTGGGTCACTACTGTTTCTTTCCAATATTCACTCGTTCCAGTTCCATGCTCTCGACAAATGTCAAACTTCACTCATTTCATCAGAGTTAAATGAAACTGCTAGTCCACTCGATGTGCCCAACCCTTCTGTTCCTCAACCAATTTAGAGCTAGACTGCAGAAATTATTTAGGGTGGGAAGCTTTAGGGAGGTTCTCATGTATCTACACTCTAAGAAAAGAAAAATGTTAGGGATGGCGATTTAGACTAGAGCACTAAAGTGCGCTAAAGATTGAATGCAAATATTGAAAAAGCCGAAGATATTTTATAAAGGCTGTTGTGTAAGATTTTTCATGGATTTAAGGCAAATAGGAGCAGAAAATATAATGGGAATTTAAACGCCAGATTAGAGGAAAATAAGACAAGTATTCTTGGATTGAATATTATAGTATCAAGAGATCATTTTAGATTATTAATTTGTAGGAGAGCGAGAGTTTTAAACCAAAATATATATAAAATTCAAAAGTATAACAAAGTAAAACAAGTTTATCAACTTATATGAAGTATTAAAATAAATAGAATATAGGAAATTTAAAGTAAATATATTTTAAATAAGAACCTTTTAGGAGCTAGTTCCCAAACAGTTTGTTGTTTACTGATTAAATCAAAGTTTTGATGCAATCAGCATCAAAACACTATAAAAACTGTTGAGAGGTCAACCATGATTAAATGCGTGTGAATCCTTTCAACGCTAATTAATTCTTAAAGAACTTGGAGACAATCTCAGAGCAGTATCATGTATTAAGTAAGACAAGTAACTGCCTCATCATCACTGGCTTACTGTCACTTTAAACGCACCATCAGCACAAATGGGTATTCAACGCAGGCTTATCCTTTATACACACTTTTAGTAAAATGTTTAGGTCACAATTAAATAGTTGAAAAATAGGAAGTTGATATAACTTTCACATTTTTTATTGTATCCTGCGTGTAGGGGATAGAGAGTGAAGTAGTCTGGTTATTGCAATCTCGTAAAATAAAAATTAAATCTGTTAATTTAATGGAACTTAACCTCCGAAATAATTACGAAGAGTTTAAGTAATCATCCATCACGATCCTTGCCGTTGCTGAGATTGTTGAGCTTTCGCCACCTATTATTGTTCTGATCATCGAAGAATACTTTGTTGATGAGAAATTAGATAGTGAAAACTCAAATGGAACTTGCATTCCGTCAGGTGTGGTTATAACCATTGAAATTCGCTAAGGAAATTAAAAGGAAAGACACAAGATATACTTCAATAATGCTAAGCTAATAGGACATTCCGATATTTTTCCAACCAGATTTAGTAAAATTTGTACAGTCGGTATTATACACAACAAATCAAACAAACATTACTTTATTTTGAGAAATTTGATAGCTAATTTGCTTTTTCCTGGAAATCGCACTCTTCGAAGTTAATGGCATTACTTGAGTTTGGATAATGATATAGCTGCATCATTCATTAAAAATGTGATGCCCTGTAATGAAGTAAATGAAATAAAACGTTATCTGCATTTAGTAGAGAACAATGGAGCTCGAAAAAACATTGAAGACGGAACGTTCAAAGTAAGATAAATTGAGAATTTTCGTATAATTAATAAAATTCTTTCAAATGGTGAGCAAAATGATCGATTTTATGTTATATAGGTTTGAAATAATTCATTGGAGGGATACCTATCCGATATTGGATTTAAACAGAGGTTAATATGTTGTAGTACAACTGACAATTGTTTGTGTATGGAATTATATCGATGAAAAAACAAGTGATCTGAAACCATGTTGGAACGGATGATCTTGGATCAAGAAGGGTAAGGAGAATAGCAACATATCTACCATATCCAACTGATCATACAGTTTACAATGATAATTTCTTTACTAGACAAATTAATTACCCAAATGGTAGATATCGTTATTCGACTCATATATCCAATTCGGGGAAATCGCACACGAAGATGCCGTTACCTAATGAGAAGATGTGTGGAGATCGTATAATAAATTCGTATAATAAATTATTGAATAACAATAGGAAATAAATATCAGTAAATCGATTCGAATGTTTCGACCAAAATCGGTCGGTAAAAGGATGTAAGAGGGATGTGAGGATTTAAGAGCAGCGTAAGGATGTAAGGGCGTGATAAGGATTTAAGGGCGTCGTAAGCCAGTAAGAACATGGTATAAAGGGCCAAGTAAATTAAATAACTTTATTACCAATCGACACTATAGAAACATTTTTTCACACCAAATTGGCCATTCCTAGAGACAAGGTGCTATGCAATGTAGCTACCTGACCAGTCAGGATTCAGGATTCATCTTGACTAGCCAGGATTCATCACTACATATCTATCATAGACAAGATCTTTTACTTTCTCTTCAGTCAGCTCTTGCTCACTCATACTCCTTTCACTTAAATACGCCAGCTTTCAGTGGTCTATTAAACTTTAATAGACAATGACACTTCATTTTGTATTTTTCTATAACCAACACTATTTCTATCCATTACTTTACATCGCCCTACCCCCTCAGAATACATTTTGTCACAAACTCATTTTCACACTTTTTTTATCCTTCATATCTGACAGCCAGTCTTTTCTTAGTAGATCTACCATTTCGCACACCAACACGAATGCCTTTCCAGTTTTCCATGTGTACTGCTCTCAATAAATAGCTTCTATTCTCTCCTTCCATACCATTGTCTAACTCCAATACACAAACGTTTACACCAGCATACTGACATACAGCTTCCCTTATCTTTCATTCACTATCTACTATCTGAACGCCTCCAAGAATTTAGTACAATTTAACTCATGAGGTCACGATTTGCTTCTTCGTTACCGCATTCTATCACGAATCTTCAGAGATAGAGGGAGGAGTGCAATTTCCAGAAGTAACATCGTGGGCTCTTTTTAACCTTATTTTCCCCCATCATTATCACTACCAACATCATCTTACTCTTTTTAGCATCTACCTTTAGCTCCAGCCTCACATACACTGTCTGATTTAACGTATACGTTAAATCAGATTTTTTTTATATACCTTATCAATAATCAATAGAGACCCCTTTTATAGTTTTTGCATTCGCCTTTTTCTCATTTACCCTATAGAACAGAATATTATCATCCTCAAACACTCTTTCATCTTTAATTTCCTTACAACACAACCCCTAGACCAATTCTTAAATAGAGTGACCGCCACCTTTTATCATCTGAATGATTATATAATCTTCTCAATCGTCTTTTACCTTTTTAGACCCTTCACATCAATAACAAACTTTTGCCTGTTTATCTCTTCCATGCATTTATACAATACCAAGCTTACACTTGCAAAGGCATTCACACATACCTTTGCTTCGTCTTCCTTTCCCAAATTTATTTGTCAAAGTAAACTCGCCATCTCTTTTTTTACTTTGCATTGCTCACATATACCTTGCCATTTATATCCATGATGTACGCACACATCAATTCTTTACTCGCTTATTTTAATTCTCACTTCTAACACTTCCTGAATAAATTCATGTTCACATCCGGATCTTCGTTTATCTTCCAACCAAAATGCCTCATTTGCTTTTTTCTCTAGTCAATCACTCGTTTTAATTTTCTTTTTTGCCTCCTTGTTTCCATTCATCATATTTCCCTTACAGTCTCATCAGTACTCTCAATCATTTGCAAATACGTTTTCCTATTCCTCTAAACTTCACATTTGATTCGTCATTTTACCATTAAGCATTCAAATATCTCTTTCCAGTTCTAGCATACCATGTTCCACATTCGATTTTCGTCGAATTTAAATTGCACTTTTACCAAAGGTGAAAATATGTAGATGATATATTTGCATAGCTACCGATCAGCTAAAAAGCATTGGGGCCCGGACTTAACACGGCGGATGTCTGTGCCGATAAACTACACATTCTTTCACATGACACCTGCAGTATATAAGGAAAAGAAAGAGGGGTGCCGTAGGAAGAGGATAGGGCAAAATAATTTAAAAATGTCCCCTCCAGGACGAGTGCTAATAAACAGTGAACTATCTCCCCTCCCACCTCCCTCCTCCGCGCTTAAAAGAATAAAGGATAGCCGGTCAGCGACTAGCTTACGAAATTAGCTAAGAAAATAGGTGAGAATATATTTCGAAAGAAAGTTTATTAAAATGAATAAAATAAAAATGTCAAGAAAGAATAAAGCTAAGTAGAGTCAACCTAGTTTGAGACTGGTTGAGACACTTGGGGGAGGGAATAACTGCCACTTTTCTATACTAGGTTTCATCTGTAAAAGTCTACACAGCGTTTCTACTTGCGTGTACCTACTGTCAGGCAGATTACTTTTGATCCCCCCTTCCTTTGTACCTTTCTCACTTCTGTTAATCCTAGACCGAACATTTTAAAATTTCACAGCTCCACCGATTGGTGGAAGATCCGCATACTCAACAATCATTAATTGTTAGTGAACTGAAGAAACTATTAATTAATATTAAAAAAAATATTGGATAACACTAGCTTTTATCAGTTAGAATAAGCTTGTTTTACCAAAACTTTGGTCTTCAGAATTTGTATGTAAAATAAAAAGTGAAATTTGAATCTACTCTGTAGACGCAACGCCTACACCCAGACCGCTTAGCATACGTTGAAATCCAGGCTTCGCTGTGCAAATCACGAGATGACTCGATTTTTCCGTATGATTCCTTAGCCATACCTATACCCAGCTTCTCTTTTACTCCTGTCTATTTATAGATGCCTGTATATTTTATCCACGGTTCTCATAACGTCTCGCTTTCATTACTCTTGAATGCCAAACTCTTCCTTCAAATTTAAGATAAACTGACCACCTCTAACCCTCTACGAAACTACCTGCCACAGTGGTACACAAGAGCAATACTTTGAAAATTTCATACTCTTAAGATGAGATTTTCCTTTCCTTCTTACTAAATTAAATATTACTAAGAGATTTACTTCATGAGTTTAAGTTTTTGCATAAAAGGAATGAAATAAACATTACTTTTATATACAATTCCAGCCCCTTATTTCTCCTTATCCTTGAAATTAACTATCTCAGCATAAAAGTTCGGCCAAATTTATTTAACCCGTTTTATTTTCATATCTTCATTGGAAGTGTAAAAAAATATTAATAATTTATTCGTATTACATATTTATTTGAAATAAACGAATAGTAGGTACCAACCTAAATCAAGGAGAAAAATAAAATTAATCTTTTATGCCCCCAAAAAATACCTGACGAAAATTTAGTTAGCTAAATATAACCCTGATAATTTCTACCTGACTCGTATGAGTCAAATAGAAACTTAATAATGTATTCAATATAAAACCGTAGATAGTTAGTCCAATTCTCCCTGAAACTCAAACATAATGATCGATTTTGCTGTTGTTTGGTAGCAACCTAGCATAGTTTCCGTTAGATACAGAGAAAGTAATAATGCTCTAGATTTGAAACTTAAATTGCACACTTAGAAACCGGGCAAGTCAGCAGCAATCCTGTTGTAAACATCGCGTGTTAAGAAGAATTTAGATATTGCGTGGCCGTTCTACATTTTATGTGTGAAAGAATGGATAATAGCGTTTATTGTTGGCCTCTCCCAAAATATAAAATAATCATTTGTATTTCCTAGTTTGATATTTCACAGAATTTTATTGTATGACTCTTTCTATCAGACATCATTATATGATTTAAAATTAAAACCGAAATAACTGTGAATCAGTCGAGTGTGTGTAGCATTTAATTTCAGGACCTCTATAATACACTCCATTTGCCCCAGACAGTAAACATCTGGACTGTCTAATTGGTAAAATTTGCTCTCCAGCTGCTTTTACATTTCTTTCTCTCTTTGTTATTGTTATTGTATCTTTCCTTTGGGGGGGCATATAAGGAATGTTCTATGGATGCTAAACTAGTCCGCTACCAATAAAACGTTGTTCTAATTAATAAGGCTTATGTATGCATTTAGAATTGTAGTTAGTTAAAATGAATCTATTCAGTATACTGTATGAAGTAATAGTTAGAATATTTAGTCATTAAAATCCAATATCAGTTTCCTCCACTTTTTCTCTTTCTTTCTCTTTCTCTCTTTTCAGTATTCTTTTCTCTGTCGTCCCCATTATCATCAATATATCTCCAACGACTGATGGACACTAAACTTCCACTGCTCACGGGATAGTGTTCGATTTTCCCACTGAGTTAACTACATCCTAACATTTTCCCCTAGATCATCTCTTGGGTCTCTATGTTTGAGGGCTCCTGTTTAGAATTTATTTTCTACATCTTCTGCCCTTACTCCACGTAGCCTTTCTTGCCCAATTGAATCACAGCTCTTTTATTTTATTACAATATCTATCATCTTTGCGATTTTATCCAAGTATATCTTTTATCTGCGTTGTTATCTGCATATATTGGATCTATATTTAAGGGGGTTACCTGAATTATCTGAGAGCTATTGAATGTGTACTCTCCAAGTCCAACTTATTTGTGCCGGATCTGTTAAAATGTACTTTTAAATACTATTGTGTTTTTTTAATATATAAGTATATGACTTACAAAGAAAAACGCCTTTAGTACCATTCGACTAAATTTGCTCAGTCAGTCGATTTTTTACAAGCTGCTATCAGAATCCAAAAATCTCACCAGTAAATTTATTCTAGGCCCTGCTCTTAAATTTAATTACCTGATGTAAAGTTTTATCAAACGCCAAACTCTTGTACATTATTTCAAAATTAAACTTTTATTCCAAGTATGAGGTTTGCTTAGGAAATTTCTGTTACAATTGACTTTAAATTTTATGGATTTGAGATAATAAGATGTCGTCAGTTAAGAGAAGGTAACTTTAATATTCACCACTAATTCTTATATCCGTTATTCTTAGTCTGAAGCCCCTCTAAAATTTCGTAAAAGAGTATTACAAACTCTTTGGCATTTATTTTTTTAGAAACTAAAGCTGTTTAAATATAAATATAGCATTACATAACTCTTTTTCAAACTAATAATTCCAAGGCCCTTTCAAAGATACATTTTGGTGATTGGGTGCCTCATGAACTCTCTGAATGACAACATTTACAGCTTGTAAATATTGCTTAATCTATATTAGCTCGAAAGGCCTTTTACCATTGCTATTTAGAACATTTACGAGAGTTGTCAGGTTTGTTATTTAGTGCAATAATAGCTGCAAAAATATGCAATTTACTGCCCCCCCAAAAAATCTAGAAGTACTCTTCAAAAGCAAAATGAACTTCTTTCAATTTGGAAGGATAAGAAAAAGAGTTATTCATTATGAGCTCCTTACCAATAAGGAAATAGTTACTACAAACTTATTTGTTCAAAATTTGCAACATGATTTAGGTAACGTGGTTGCAGATATGCTACACTGATTTTGACCTTGAATAACTCGGGCTTTATTGGTCAGAATCTAAATCTTTTTATTTCAAGATGTTTAACATTTATCTAAGACAACAATGAAAAGGTTAAAGAAAACAAGAATAAAAATGATAAATTTACTTACAATTTAATATAAAAATATGTATAGATTTGTAAAAAATACTCAAATATCATAAGCTTGCATGTCCACATGGAGGGAATTGAGCAAATTTAATGGACTTGTCTTGAACAGTAGTCCTTGGCCTTGAATTTGAGTCCTCAAGAATCAAAATCTATTGAAAAGAAAAATGTTGTAAAGTGTAAAATATTGGGAGTTTTTTTGGTGAAAATATCTTAAATTTTTTACGTCAAAACAAAAATTCATTAAAAATACTAGAATTTGAATGAAACTCACCATAAACTTTCTTCAAGGATTAAAGTTTATTCTAAACACCAAAATAAGTATTTGAAAAGCAAAAAAAGAGGCACTTTACTAATGGCACCCAAAAGTGCCTTTTTTTCCAAATTTCTGAAGAAAATATCGATAAATCATTAGTTTGGCTCAAAGTTTATTCTAAACACAATAAAAAAATAATTATTTGAAAAAAACAACAAATAAAGGTAAAAATGGCACTTTACTTATGGCACCCAAGAGTGCAAAGATTTCATTATGAAACTTTCGTAAAAAAATGTCAATAAATCGTTAGTTTGGCTCGAAATTTATCCTAAGCACAATAAAAAATTGTTTGAAAAGAAAAGAAAAATAGAAGATAAAATGGCACTTAACTCATGGTACCCAAGCGTGCCTGCAATGTAAAAAAGCCGTCCAAATTCGTGATATATTGACATTTTTTTACGAAAGTATGATGATGAAATAGTGAAAAGGGATAAACTTACCATCCATATTCATAGCATGAGCTGCAGACTTGTCTGGTGTGGTGCACACAGATAGACCTTTGGCACTTGAGGCAGACCACCTTGTTCCTTGAAGTGCCACTAGTTGTGCACAGATAGCACCCCTGCCGCTAAATATTCTTTGTTTGGGGGCTCACTACACTAGGATCTTCTTCTGGGATGTCAAAGACACTGCGAATAATAGAGACCACCTCCCTTGGAAGGTTTCTTGCCTGGCTTAGCCGAAGGTTAGCATATGGCCGACAGAGCTCCACTGCTAAATCGAGTTCATACTTCCTCCTAGATTTGCCCTTATTTTCAGGCCGATGGGCATACACAATGTAAGAGTTATTCACAACAATATTAATAATTCCATAAAAACACACAGAGTCTCCTTCTTGTCTCTCAGCTGCACGACATCAGAGAACACAGCTGGTCGAAAGTATCGACCCCTTCCTTTGTCAGCCTGTGGTTGATTGTTGACAAAGTCTGGATCCGCTTTGTGGAGCTAACCTTCTTGGCGAGAAGATTAGTCTTTCTGCATAATTATACACTACCACAGACTCACCAACTTCCAGCCTGTGTTTCAGGAATTCAGACGGCAGGTAGAGCTTAGGGTGTATGGTGCCAACCAGGTGCATGCCATCCCTCCTGAGGGCTTTGGCTAAGGTCAGCGAGGTAAACCAGTTATCAGAGGTCACAGTATGTCCTGCAGGCTTAAAAGGTGCCACGACATCCAGAGTAAAATATTCACCCAACGAGATTCCTCTGTCCTGGTCAAGTGGTGCCCTTATCCAGGTAACGGATGGCATTCAGACAATAGTATGTGTCAGCAGCCACACCATAACTAGCTTGATTTCATATCTGGAAAGAAAAGAAAAGAAGAATGGAAATATTAGTTATGGTATATTTATATATATATATATATATATATATATATATATATATATATATATATATATATATATATATATATATACAGAGTGTCCCCAAAGTCTGGGTACATAGGAATTTTAATATTTTATTTATTTGTTATTCTTCCTCCCCAGATCGAATGATGGCTCTGTCTAAAGAAGAAAGGATCGAGTTGGTACTTTTAAATGGACGAGAAGGATGGACTTATCGCAAAATCGCCGATGAATTTAACCTTCGACACCCTGATCGGCAACCTATTTATTTTACTGCCGTCGGGAAATTGGTCACGAAGTTTAAAGAAACAGGCAGTGTCTTGGACAAACCCCGTTCCGGGCGACCAAAGGCTGCAGACGAAACGAAAGAGGTTGTCCTGGCCAAGATTGCTGCTAGCCCAAAGAAATCACTTCGTCGGACATCCATGGATTTGGGTGTTTCAAGGTCAACTATCAACAAAATCCTGGTAGAACAGAAGTTCCATCCAAAAAAATTACAGATATTGCATCACTTAAATGAAGACGACCCCGATAGACGAATGCAGATGTGCGAATGGTTTTCAGATAAATTGGATGAAAATATCAATTTTACTAAAGACCTTTTGTTGTTCAGTGATGAAACTTTATTTTATGTTAATGGTGAAGTCAACAGACGGAATCTTTGATACTGGTCTCAAGACAATCCACATTGGATGGATCCATCCAAACAGCAAGGCTGCCAAAAGGTGATGGTGTGGTGTGGTTTGTGGAAAGCTCATGTGCTAGGATGAACATGTAACCGGTGAGACTTATCTGAACATGTTGAGAAACAAATTAATGCCTCAAATTGATCGCCTAGGCAAGGGACTTCCGGACTGGTTTCAGCAGGATGGAGCATCTGCCCATTTTGCTACAAATGTTAGAGATTGGCTGAATGGCACTTTTCCTCACTGGATTGGAAGAAGAGGTCATGTGGAGTGGTCCCCTCATTCACCAGACCTCTTTCCCCTCGATTTCTTTTTCTGGGGTATGTTAAAAGAGAAAGTTTACTCAATGAAGATTTCAAATCTAAATCACTTGAGAGAACGCATTATCAGTCAGTGTGCTGAAATCGACGGCAATGTACACCTATTCAATCGAGTTCACAAGAATTTAGCAAGGCGCATCGAATTATGCATTGCAAATAATGGAAATCATATTGAAAATATAATTTCTTAACATTATAATTAAATAATATTGTTTTGTTTTAAAGGTATGTATTTATCCCCTATGTACCCAGACTTTTTGGACACCCTGTATATATATATATATATATATATATATATATATATATATATATCATAACAATAAAGAATAGGAAGATGCTCACTTTGCAGGTTATTCGGGATATACATCCGGAATATAAAGTGCCCCCGGAATGCAAGGAACTGTTCATTCTCAGTAAGGTGTCGCCCTGGCCTGTAGTTGATAATGCAATTCTGGATGACTTCATCCCAAAGCTTCCTGATGTGGATAAATCTTTCGTTCTTGAGCCGTGCCTTCCTGGTGTCAGGGTTATTAAAGCGAAGGGCCCTGATGATAAAGTTGAAGCGACATTCACTGAAGTTACTTCTGTAGAAGGGACACCCGTGGATGCAAAACCACATTTCCTTCGTCGTCAAATGGTTGTCCTTACCGACCCCACTCCTGATGAGGACACCAAAGAAGGCTTTCATTTCACATAAGCATATATCCATGAAGGTCGCCTTGTCCTTGATGTTCGCCTTCAGCTGCGCCATCTTTATACATGTATGCACGCAGATCTCAGCCACCATCTGGTCCATCATGAAAAGAGAGAAGACTGCGTAGGGGCTGCCGGTTCCACATTACTGAGTCACCGTCATTGATATGCGATATCCTTTCTACATTGTCCACATACTCTTCCTTATTTTCCTCTTCCCAATTGACATCGTGAGCGTCATGCAATACCCTATCAATCTCCACCTCGGCATCAAGGAGTATCTCAGTGTTACTTTGGTCATCGGCATCGTCATATAGGACACTATGGATCTCTCCAAGGGTAGGCCTTCCCTGTGCCATGACAAAACCTGAAATTTAGAAAAAATCTTTTTAGGAAAATGCTAAAATATTAGAAAATTACAAAGAAAAGTCCAAAATGGTGCTTAGGCAGGGTGGCCACATCTCCAACACAATTGTAACAACAATCAAAATTCTTTATGGTAAAGAAATTGCCAAAACTTTGCAATTGCACTTCACCGTACCCACCTGGTAACCATGTTGCTAATGTGCAACACAAAAGATTTGTGTCGACGAAAATCGAGTAAAAGAAGCGCAGCTGCAGTACCACACGTCTACTCTTCATCGAATCTTCTCTAGAACTAACGACTCCGGGTAAAACAAATTAACTAGAGGCATCACATGGATGCACACACCAAAGAAACTAGGTTTTTGTGCGCCGCTTGGTGCGCTTACGCACCAAGGTTATCTAACCAGGGTTAAATGAGGCTCTTGAAAAAAACGTCTCTCACTAGTAAATAAAGAGCGATTCATCCCCCCTTTATTCTCCTCATGCATGGAAAATTCTATCCAATAAATAAATACTGGGTTAGGTTGGGAAGTTCTCCTTATTTCTCCATATTCCCCGGTCGTTGCATCATTTGATTCCATTCGACTTAAGTGATTTCAATATCACCTAAAGTGTAAGGTTTAGTCTGCTGTGAAGAAGAAATAAAGAGATTATCAAGTCAAATATTTAATCAAAGCCTAAAAGTATCCACTGCTTAGTTAAAGATGAGAGAGCATTGGTAATAATGATGGAACATACTTTGCTGAATAAATGATTTAAAAAAAAATTCCCGACTTTTTAATTTTTTTTTAAGGTATTTAAAGAATTAGCTATTTTTTATAATCTTTAAATGAGACAAATAAAAGTAGTCCATCTTCAATAATTTTCTAAATATAATATAAGCTTACTTTTGGACCTTAATTGTTTGAGAAGCTGGTTGCAATCAAGAGCTTTATTAGTTTATTGGAATTTGTATAGCAATTTGTAAGATGATAAGAATTTGAACGGCTTTTACTTCTTTGTTTTTTGCTCTTTGCGTTTTATTAAAAGTAGTTTAATTTAAGGATATAAATGACTTTCATCAAAGTCATTTGCTTTTTATTAAAAGTAGTCTAAACATATAAAGGACTTTCATAAAAGCCGTAGGCCAGCATTAAGAGAATATTGGATAGAACAGATGGTCGTGAGAGGGATGAAAATGGCATAAAAGCGGGAAAAGAGATTAAAGTGAGGGCAATTTAATCCACTTCATTGAAACGCAGATTAAAAAGAGGGAAAATCCCTCGAATAACCTGCGGCGTTTTGTGATAAGAAGATAAATGGTTATTGCATTGATGGTTTCCGATGGTTCAAATCACTTACAAGTGCCTTGGATGGCTAAATGAGGCTTCTGTCATTATATGCCGTCAGCGCCAAATTCTATGGCAGTTTTGAAATCTCCAGGTGAATAAGCATATGTCTCATGGTCATATGGATCATTTCATGGCTATAAATGGGTACAATTGAACTTTATTCCTTTTGAAAAAAGGCGACGTCTCGACTTGGCACTTCTCCGCAAGTCAAAAAAGGAATGACATCTTTGCAACACAAACGAGAACGAGAGACATAAAACAAAGAAAAAGATCTAGATCATACGGTTTCTATTGAACAAGAAAAGTAGCGGTGTTTTTCAATACTCTGTAAGAAGAAGAATTTTAAAGACGATATGGAACAGATACATACAGTTAGCCAGTGCGATTCTGGGAGCAAAGGCTATGTACAAGATAAAAGACCCTAGTGGAAAAGAACACTGATGGAGTGGAAAAGAAAGATCCATTAAAAGGAAGTTGCATTAGGAAAGGTGGAAGTAACGAATGTTTGGATATTGGTTTTGAAACCTATATGATCAAAGCTTGAGTGGTTACTGCAAAGATTTGGTTAGAAATGCAGAAAGAACTTAGTGAAACGAGAAAAGTAGCTTTGACCAAAAGCGTAATATTAAAGGTGATCTCCCGATTATAAAAGATAGAGATAAGAGAGTAAGTAACGTCGAATGGGATATCAAACAAATAATCATCAGTTTTACAGTCATTGGGTTACAGAATGTTGCCCGAAGGCCATTTTCTCTTATTATTTTATTTCTCTCCTTGCAATAAATTGCTACCATGTTTTTACTCGACCATTTGTTGTGCGTTATTTGAATTATTTTAAATTCAATAATTTCCTTAATTATTTCCATCTTTATAATTTTTTTGCCTCACTTAATTTTGTGCGAGATAGTATGCTTGGATTATGTTTAACAAAGATGTACATTATTGGAGTAGCATTAAAAAAAGCAAAGAGATTTAAATTTACAGTCATGACCCAAAGTTTTGATACTACTATTTTTTTCTATTAACTTTCTAATATGAAAAAAATATAGTAGTGTACATAGACTCTTATGTATGAAATCTACGGTTACCATATGTTATATTTTCATTCCTCTAGCTATTCTTATCTTACTATTAAAGAATCATAAACTTTCAGAATAATTTGTTCATGAATAATAAAGTACATATAGTGAAAAAAAGGTAATAATACTTTTTAGAAATTATTCACCAGCTACTGAACATTGTAAAAATTTCCGCCGTTTTGTTTGCAAAGAAGTAGCAACCTTTTCTTACATTCTTGTCTCCAAACTTGAAAACAGTCATTGTAATATTGGAAAGCGTTGAGCAACCACTGACGAAATTCGTTCCAGAACATAAAAATAGATCTTATGAAGATCGGCATCTGCGCAAAATTCATATTGAGGCATTTAAAATATATCAATTGTGAATCCATATTTGAGGTAGTAAACAAAAGAATTAATACTGCGACAGCAGTGTTCAATCACTAGACTTAGAATATTTCGCCAATGAATGTCGTCTAGAGCACTACAGTAGATATGTTCAATAAATAGAGTCAATAAATATTACTTTAAATTTGACCTTATAGAAATACGAGTTTCGAAATTAATTTTTTTATCCATATCCTCGCTTACACTACCTATTCTAAATCTCAAACTTCCATCCTTTCCCTACTTTTTTGAGTTTTCGAGTTAGCCTCGGAAAAATCTTAGGTTATTTGATGCTTTGTACTTTTGTAATGATACACTGTTTAATATCTGTTAATATTTTTTAGGTCCCAACTTCCAGTATTCTCTCTTTTGATTCGTTTTCAGTAAACCTTTCCGTTCTACCTAGATAAAATCCTTTTTAAATGTGTTCTAAATGCATTAGTATCTATGGCCATGAAATCTGGCAATTGACGGAGCCAGTCATTTCTACCAACAAATTTTCTTTGGAAATAATTCCTTGTTAAGGCAATTGTATGGGATGTTGCACCGTCTTGTTGCAGTATAAAATATGATTAGGAAGAATTTTCATTTTCTTTGTACGTTTTAAATTTTAAACAGTGAATTTTTAAAAGTACATGATTAAAGTTAATGTATTTTCTATTGTAAAATTTCGTTATATTAGCAAAAGATTAGGTAATATTTGGTGACTGTAGAATTCATAGATAAGATTGAATTTAAATCTCGGCGCGTTTTTTATTTTGCCATTTAAATAAAAAAAACAAAGATAGCGTAGTGATCATCAGAACTGGACAATAAGGAATGAAAGAACTGATAACTGATTTTTGCCGAAGATTTCCCAAAAGCTATTTGCTATTCATAATTTTTCTAACTTCTGGGCGTGATTTTCTTTGGAGGCAGCCCAAAGAAGCTTGAAAACCCGACAGCGGTGCTCGCTGCCTTAGTGTGTATAGTTCGAATCGCTTCCCTGCGCGGATTTTTTCAAAAAAAGGTAAGAAAAATATTACTGTAAGGAAAAATTATTCCGTTCTCTCTTTCAATGTGGCTTAATGGATTCATTTTCATTATTGTCCCGCGCTACTTTGAGAGATATATACATTTGTATATTTTCCACGCGTTCAACTATTCCTCATTTATTCTTTGAATTCTCAATTAATTTTCAACTTCTCTCATAGTCCCCGTTCAAGCTAGAGAAAGTGTTCCTTAAAAGGTATTCAATTCCGAGAATTTTTGTTCTCTGCGTAGCATAGTGTACTAAAGGTATACTTTTTACTGTGATCAAAGCGGTTCTCGCTGCCTCAGTGTGAATGGTTCGAATCGCTACCTGCATGGATTTTTTCGAAAAAAGGTAATAAAAATATTACTGTAAGGAAAAATTATTCCGTTTTCTTTTTCAATGTGGTTTAATGGATTCATTTTCATCATTATCTCACGTTCCTTTGATATATATATATATATATATATATATATATATATATATATATATATATATATATATATGTCGAGGTTTAGTGAGTGGGTAATCCCAGTCCCACTTCCTGAACATATATTTTATTACTGCTGTACCAAGGTGAAGCGGAGGTGAAGTGTATCCAATACACCTACCGTGGCCCCTTCCGGTCAATGAAAATAACTCCGGCGCTTCCCTTTTGATTAAAATTAAGATAATCATCTCTTGAGTGTGTCCTCACTCAGTAAAATCCAGTCATAGGTGGACTTGTGTAATATTGAGATTTAAGCCGAGCGTATTGTTCATTAATTGCCAAAGGATCCTCAAAAATATTTAAACACACAGAAATAAAAATAATCTTTAATGTACATGAATTAGAAATATGAAACAGCGTATATAGGTATAAATAGAATTAATCTTTTCACTAAATAAGTAAGTCTACATAATGTCGTGGGGATTATACGTGAAAATTAGTCACTAGGATGCTTGCGTCTTAATGGCACCCGACAGAATGAATGAAAAAATATTATTATATTAAACACTGAATTAATCACTTCTAATACTCGAGGTTATGGCTCGGGATGGGAATTCTAGTTAACGAAAAAAAAGGGGGAAGTTAGGGGAGGGGATACTGTACTTTAACGATACATTTGAGTTCGTAAGTATTTTTTAGAATGACGGTGAAGATCTTCTTCTGGTGACGATGATCGCACTTAGCCTGGCTGTCCGAGGTTACCGAATGAGAAGGTAATCCTAGACCGGTTATATAATAATCCTATGCCGGATCACGAAGGCGAGGAAAACTGTGGCTCAAATTGGAATTCTTCTTCCTCGAAGAGACTGTCCGATTATTTGGCTACAGGAGTGGGTAGCCAAAACCAATTACCTAGCTACATCTAGGGTAATTATCAGAGGGAGGTCCTGTGTAACCTTTGACTCTGAAGGGGAAGGGGGGTCTGCGAGAAGTTTGGCATCTACAATAATCGTGACGGCAACAACCAATTCCCCGAGAAGTTTCTTCCTTTCAATAGGTGAACTGTTTTATTTGTGGAACGAGCTCCACACACTCAACATAGGCCCAAGATCTTCTGCCTGACTCCAGAGAGAATTTTACTTTTTTATTTCCCTCGCGAGCAACAATCGGGAGAAAGCACCGGATTCTCATGAATTCCAAATCGCTGCGTAAAAGACCTTTTCATATGCTGCCAGACAGAGTAAATCTTTCACACATTCGAGCTATCCTTGCTCCACGTCGCGGTTTACGACGGCGCGAAAACTGGAAGCTTCGTAAGGTAGCAGGTGTCCTTCGAGGCCGACATTTTCTTGAGCGACCGGCCACAAATTTGGTCGTCTCTTTGGTGCGAAAAGAGGCGAAGGGAATACGGGAGGGACGCGCAACTTGTGTCGGGGTATTTCTGCGTACACTAATGTAAGTGGTATTTAGTCTTCTACATATATATATATATATATTTGTGGTAATAGATGGACAAAATGAATGCCGAAATCTTAGAACGTTTCGCTGTGGCCCAGCTTGTTTACAGAACTGAAGTCCATTGTTAGTGTTGAAGATATATGTAGATAAATTGGCTGCAGATCTTCCGTTCCCAATCCCAGTCCTTTGCCACCCTCCCTACCCTGGATGGACGTTGGTGCTAGAATCATCTTTACTAATTGGTCGTTTTTTGGTGGTTTTATCTGTTACCGTATGAAAGGTGTAGATTGATGTCCCCCGAGAAGATGACTGAGCTAAACTACTGAAGACAGCTACCTTCTATAACTACATATCTTCTCCGCTATTAAAGGAAGAAATTTAAAAAGAATTTCTACATCGTTGCACTTTTGATTTTTATCACAAAGAAGAGTAATTAAAGATGAAACCTAACGCACCACGAGCGTCGATAAGTGCCTAAAGCCCCACCCACAGGGCGCGTGAGTACTTTTGATGGCAAACGGGAAATATTACACTCCAAATGTCACTCGAGGCAAATTTTTCCCGTAGTGCTAAAAGAGGGCTCCCTTAAGGGGCAAAGGGGTTATAACCGTCAGGTGGGCCGTGATAGAAAAGAGTGTAGGAGCATCGTCACTCCCTCGTTCTCTCTCAGTGGGGAAACGAGGCGATTACCGCAAAGACATCCAACCCCGGCACCGTGGGGCCAAGGGCGTAACTACAGCGCTACTCGTCGCTAGAAAAGGCCTAAAGGTTAAAATGCAAGATCTCCCTTACGAGAAGAAAATTCAATGTCACCAAAAGTAAGTAATTAGAGACGTACTTCTCCCAAGTTTGAAGGCTAACGAGAAGCCGATGTAAGACTTGGTGAGAAAAACCATTTGGCATAAGAACCCTCCTTGGCCCGTCCTAAAGCCCCCCCCCCCCCTCTTACGTCTCCCAAGTGGGGTGACGAGGTATAAATAAGAAACACTGAGTAAAATCGAGGCAGAATACGTCAGTCTCCAGGTGACGAAGTCCCCGGATTAAGATCGGGCTAGCGAGACTGGATTGGTAGAATACGTCAGTCTCCAGGTGACGAAGTCCCCGGATTAAGACTACGGCTACCGAGACTGGATAGGTAGATTACTTGGCTTGCCACACCAAGAAGTACCCTGCAAGAGAGGCAGGGCTACCTAACTTAATGGGCTAACAAGCAGCTCATCCTCGAGCTAGTCCCTGCTTATCAAACCGAACGTTAAGTTAACTAGTTCAAGTTCAAATTACTCTCGCGAGAGAGACTCCTCATATCCTGGTGCATCTTAAACACCAGGGGTATTCCTCGTCCTTGAGATATTAAGAAAAGAAGGAGGAAAAGGCTTCCCCTCGAGCCCGTTACTCGGCGGCCACACCAAACTCATTAGTTAACTTGGTTGAGGAACCAAGTTCAACTTATTCTAATCAGAGAAACCCTCCTTCGTTATCCTCGCCCTTGAGAAAGACTGGAACTAAGAAAAAGCTCAATCCTCAATCTAGTCCTGGTTAACAAACTGACCTTCAAGTTCAACTTATTCTCGCCAGAGAAAACCCCCCCTTCTAAATCCTCACCGTTGAAGAAGACCCTCCCTGAATACAGAGTACAGTCCTCACCCATGATGAATTAAGTCACGAAGGAGAAAAGCTCCCCCTCGAGCTCGTTACTGGGTGGTCACACCGAAATTTAAGTTAACTTGGTTTAAGAACCAAGTTCGACTTACTCTCGCCAGAAAGACCACGCCTACCTTGGTGCCGCCTAAAGCACCGTGATTGTTTTCGTCCTTGAAGAACCCCCCCCCCCCCCTGAATACCGTATGGACCCGCATCTGCTACCCTGGCCAAAAGTACCTCGTGATCTCGACCACCTCCATCTGGCCGGTCGGCACGCGTCGTGGAGTATATAACATTCCTGAGGTATTTAAACTTCAGTAGAGTAAGTAAGCCTAAATCTTATATATTGAAGTGCGTAGCGAATTTAACCAATTTTTGAGGGGCAATCTAATTAAAATAATTATTGTGTATTATAATATTCAGAGTATTTCTGCCGTTAATTGTTAATTTTTGTGTATTAAATTGTTAAAGTTAAAATATAAGTTTATTTAGGGAATTATTGTGTTTTCACTATATCCTTACGTGTTTCCAACGGCTCTTCTTTAAAATAACAATATTAGCACTCTTAGCACTCTTAAACAAAGCCTACTTCATCAAAGAAGTAGATCCCGACCGCAAAAAATACCACTACAACAGCGCTTTGTGTGTAGAAAGATCAATTTGGGGCATTTTCCTACATAAAAGTGGTTTCAGGTGTGGAGTGATCAGAAAAGGGCCATTCTACGACAAAGAGTATAGGCCGGGCAAAAGAAACAAAACTCGAGATTGCATGTAGATCACAAGCACTCGAGTAAGGACCTGTAGGATCATTGAAAAAGACTCCTCCTCTTATGAGCCGTCATGAACGACCATAACATAGAGATCTGTGTAGAACATTGCGTCAAGCAGTAATGTCAGAAGCTATTTAGGGAGAAGACCTTTGACTTGATTTTGTCTACCCTAGGCGTCGCTCTTTGCCGACTGGTGGACCAATCTTACAGCTATTCAACATATGTTCGACAACAATAAGAGTGGAGCAAACTATTAACTGAAAAATCTTCCCAAAGACTCAAGGATATCGGATTTGAACTCCAATTCCCACCACATGTCTCCACGCAAAGATCTCTCATTAAATTAAACTTTTATTTCAAACGACTAATTGGCTGGAAGAGTGACATAGAATTGTTTAATCTTTATTTATCCTAAAATCCTAGCATGGAAGCCTCTCGCACTCAAAAAGCTAAATGCAGATTTTAATGAAAGTAGTACAAAAATCTGGTATCAAACCAAAAAATAAACTTAAAATCTTCTCTTATAGAAACCGCGCAAATAATAAAACAAGAATTGGCTACCTCTCAACAAATGTGGCATATTTGCTAATTGTAGCAATAAGATTTTCCTAAATCACATACTATCCTGAAATCTTTTTAATCGAATGTACCTATACAACTGGTATAGAAGATTAGGCCAGCTAACAGCTGGTAACGTCGTTGGTTACGACTGGAGAAGGCATGGTGCTGGGAACGTCGTCTGATACGACTGGTAAGGAAGACTATGGCAATTTCCAGCTGGTAAAGTCGTTTTATACGACTAGAGGAGGCACGAAGCTTGGAACGTGGTCTGATACGACTGGTGAGGAAGATTAAGGCACTTTACGGCTGGTAACGTTGTCTTATACGACTAGAGGAGGCAAGAAGCTCGTAACGTTGTCTGATACAACTGGTAACGAAGAGTACGGCAGTTTCCGGCTAGTAAAGTCGTCTCATACGACTGGAGGAGGCATGAAGCTCGGAACGTCATCTGATACGACTGGTGAGAAAGATTAAGGCAGTTTACGGCTGGTAAATTCGTCTTATATGACTGGAAGAGGCAAGAAGCTCGGAACGTTGTCTGATACGACTGGTAACTTTGTCTTATATGACTGGAGTAGGCACGATGTTCGACGGAGGAGGAGACTACCAGTCGCTTGAAGGTATGAATCGGTTATGTCGAATTACAAGGGACAGAAGGACGTAAAGAGATAACTTCAAGGTGGTGGATTTATGCCTGAGAGTCTCTTCTCTCTCACAAGAATTTTTATAATTTTTTACATGCTCATTCCAAGTGGGTGTGATTACATAAAATATTAAACATAGTGGGAGGGGCTTTATAATAATGGTTCAGTTATATTTGATTTAGTTACTAAGTTTTTTTAGATTTTTTACAATTGAGCCAATGGTTATAAAGAGTATTTAACAAGGTGAAATAGTTTTTACAATATCTATCAAGTTAACTTTATCATAAGGTTAATGGGACAGAAATTTCTTACAAATAAGCCAATGTAAATTGTCAGAGATCAGAGAGAGAGAGAGAGGAAGATACGTGCCTCCGTGCCTTCAAGGGAGAGAGAGACAGGAGACACCTGGTCGACCTTTCTTGACTGCGTTAATGGAAGTGCGAAATAATGAGATGCCGTGGTGGCCTGAAAGGCCACCATCGCAGAAAGCCGCGATAAGTTTGAGAGCCCAAAAGGTTCCATCTGGAGTCGGACAAAGTTTCGCCTCGCCGACATAGGAACCTTCTCATGATCGTCCTAATAAGGGCGAGACTACTTTCGCCTGCCGATGCATTGGACCATGGAACCCTTCCCTTCGGACAGAGGGGGAAAACCCCATTCTACCTCACTATAAATCATCAGGCACCAGAGTTAGAAGGCATTATTCGTCGTCTGCCCGCTCCCGTCAGACCCGCTATTCGCGTGCCGGTGGACTCTGCAAAATTCTCGTAGAATCTCTCAAGCTCCGGATATTCTCGATTGATTCGCGGGAGTCTAACCCGTACTCATTCTATCCACTCCTTGAACGCAACGCACCCAGTCTCAATTCCTGTTCTAACTCGAAGGCAAGATATAAGTTCATTCCGTAATAGTCATTGTCAAAAGCCCCCAGAGTAAGCCTGCATATACGCTTCGTATACGCTCAAGGTCATTCAAGGAACGCTCGGTCAATATTGTTTGTTTGTTTGCACGGCGACCGTCCCGGCCAAGTCTCCCCCCTTTTTAGCCGCTGAGACTCGTGTCCGTCTAATGTGTATAATGTGTATATAGCTTGTTTTAAAACTCCTTTTAACCTTGTAAAAGAATATTAATTTGCATATTAGTAAAGTTATTTTTGTCCCCTCTTTTCTATTGTACCGGATCCTCTAAGATAGTTAACTATTTGGCCAACCTACAATTAGCTAATTTGCACTCTGCGAGGTATTATAAATCTGCCATGCACATAACCGTCATTGAACTCGGCTGAGAAACGCAGAAAGAGTTAATTTCACCTTATTCTATTTCATAAATACACTTTGAAGATTGAGGATGCTCCTACCTTAGTATTAACCAATAGTATATAATTCAAGGTGATTAGAAGTGGAGCGCAACAGGGCTTACCTAAGAATGTCTTTTGTAAAAAAAAAACCAGTGCAACCACAGGAAATTAGTTAGCATATTGCTTGTTGTAGCCATAGGGATTAGCTGAAGCAGGGAAGCTGGGTCAGCAAGAAGGGGGTTGGGAAAATGGAATGCCTGCGTCAGATACTCTGCATTTTTAGCTTCTGAAGATAATGTACATTTGTGTGAATTTCTAAGCTCTTATTTCAGGCCTATCTGATCATCTTTTAATAATCATTATTAGTATTAACATTATTATTATCATTACCATTATTATTATTACCATCATCATTATTGTTATCATCATTAAATTTACCATCATCATTATTATTATCATTACCATTATTACATTATTATTATCAGCATTATTATCATCGTCATAATTATATCATCATTATTTTCATCATTATTATTATCATTACCATTATTACATTATTATTATCAGCATTATTACCATCGTCATAATTATATCATCATTATTATTTCATCTTTATTTCTACTATCATGCCTATCTGATATTTTAATTATCATTATTAGTATTAGCATTATTATTATGATTACCATTATTATTATCATCATCATTAAATTTACCATCATCATTATTATTATCATCATCATTAAATTTACCATCATCATTGTTATTATCATTACCATTATTACATTATTATTATCAGCATTATTATTATCATCATTATTATTTTATCCTTATTTCTACCATCATGCCTATTATTATCATTATAATTATCATTATTATTTTTATTAGCATCTTTATTATTATTATAATAATAATATAGTGCCTTTGGTGTTTGATTAGAAATGTAAACCAAAAAATTTCCAAGATTGCAGAAAATGTTATAAAATCAATTAGTAGTTTTGAATGTACACTGGTTTCATTTGTCAGACATAACGACATGGACATGTTTCACACCACATCATTTCGATCGGATAAATGGGACACCTCTTAGACCTATTTACTCAACTAATTGATGGAGATTATCTGAGAATTTGAACATTAAATTCTGCTTTAACTGAGAAGGCTGTGCACCCCTCATTATTCTGAGTGACAAACTACAGTTCAGTTTCATCGGGGAGAATCGATTAACAAGAATGTTCGATAAATCTGTTCCAAATTTGTTCGACCAGATGCAGGGAGTCCAAATTTCCGATTGGAGCTTAAAGGCGAGCCGGGAAATTCTGGATGCTCCGTTGGCGCTCGCTTGTGTGAATTTCGTTTGCCGTATACATATTAAGTAAGCATAACAAAGTGAGCGCACTTCGTTTTGAGTGAAACCTTAGCAATCAAAAGCAGATTGAGCGAAATTTCAGAAAATTATAAGCGAAAATCGTCTAACCCAAATTTAAGATTTAGAAGACGAAAAAAAAATGAAACTATGAAATAATATATACATTTAAAATGAAAATTGACTTATCTATAAGGTTAAAAAGAAATAATAGTGACCGGGTTTAGGATACGTAGCAAAACAGAAGTAGCCAATAAAGGTATTGACTACTTCGGTTTTGCTACGTTTCGATAAAATAATTTGCATAAAGGGCTATGTTACAAAGTGAGTTAAGAGACGTTTCGTTTGCAAAAAGATTTCAATTCGATATAAATAATCTAAAACTTCACTCACATACATCACCTCTTGTTTTTAAATTATCGTTTAAAAAGGCAAGCGGAAACGCTCAAACTAATGGGGAAGTAGATATGGCTATGAGCACGATTTTATGCTAATTAATGTGAGGGAACACCCAAATGTCTTTATATCATACAGTCAATCCTACAGTCAGTATGATTTATGACTTAGTCGTTCGAGATTTGGTAAATCCCAGGAAATATGAATATGACTACTCCATGTTTGTAGCACTATGCCTTTTCATTAGCCTCACACAATCTCTGTTCTCAGCTCAGACGACCTTATGTGTCCCTGAGTCACCTTTTTGTAATAAAAAGTTCAAAAGTGATAACATTTTCATTATCCTGTTTGCAGTTTCACATACTGCCAGTAATATCCATCAGTTGTGACCCTGTTAGGCCAAACGAGGAACTCGGTTCTCTCGGCCCTAGAATACACACAAGAGAAAGGTTACCAAAAAGGTTACAAGGACGGTGCTCAAATATCCACAAGGGTAAAATAAATACACAGGAAAATTCAACCATATTATTTGGAAAAAGAAAAAATAACCTGTCAATGGAGTACAAGACGGTACCAAATATAATATAAGTCACAAACTTCGAAACCACCTAACGACAACACGTCGTTATTAAATAAAATCCGCGTATAATAAAGGATATTATAAAATTAAGCACTTTACGCCGAAATGACACGCGTCGTTAAATATAATTAACTACACTACTTAGTTGAGAGGTATAAAAAGAATTCACCCCCCGTCCTTCGTCCTTCACACAAAAGCAATATGTCTGGACACGAGCATTTAAGAAATTAAAGGGTGTAAGACGAAAGAAATATTTCGAATACCTGATACGAACACAGTGGAGCGACACCCAGGTGACGGAAATCCAAGGGACGAAGAACATACGGGTGGTGTCGATTGAGATGACCAGGGACCAACGGGTGGAGTCGATAATCGAGATGATGCAGCACCCACGGGCGGCGCGATCTAAAGAATGAATGAAACACGGGTGAATGAGGTCTAGATGACGACGGATCCACGGGTGACTGAAGACTCGATGGCCAAGTATCCAATGGTGGAGGTGGTCGAGATAGCGGAGTACCCAAGGGCGGAGGTGTTAGAGTGACGAGTGATACCATTAACTAGCCCAAGGTAATTGGCTTCCTAATGGAGAACGAATGCAGTACGAGTATGGATACAGCAAAAATCGTTTCAGCAGCAAAAGGAATCAGCGTCAAAGCTGGCAGGGTATAATGGCAGAAGGTCTTCCATCAACGATGTCCAGAACGGTTCTCTCGCGAGTAGAAAAGGGGGTCCCTATTTATACGAGCTCGCCAGAGAAGCGTACGTGACGTTGGTCAAGCAGTCGGAGGCTAAATATACTGTTTTCCAATAGTAGCTTAGTAGGTTATTCGGCGCGCGCGGGCGCGTACTTTTCGCGAGAACTGACACATTTCCAAGATGAGTCAGTCGTAGGTTCCTCGCAGATTATGGCCTCGAGGTGGGCGCGCGAGCGGAGCAGGTCGAAAAATATGATGAATCATGCGTCTAGGTTGAGCTGCTCTTGCAGACCCCTATTTTTACCGAAGAAGTTTTTAGTATACAGAATATTCGAAATGGTTCGCGAAAAACAAACTTCCCAAAACAACAACGCTTTCGCATCTTCAGAGTCATCGACTCGCATCGCCAACAAGGGCACCATGTTTTTTTCCGCTGTCGCCCTTCCCTTATTAATGGAAGAAATAACGCTGTAATGGGGTGACCTATGGACCTCATATTTGAGTCAAACCTGCCCACAAAAACATGAACAGGAGATGCGAGACTCTTAAAGCCCTTTTCTTAAAACACGATTCCTCCTATGATGAGCATAGTTGACCAAAGTCATCAACCCATTTTAGTAAACTTCGTGAGGCAGCAGTAAATGACTATCCACTCGCAACACAGACAAACATTTCTCAGTCACCTCTACCTCAAAGTAATTCTATATCAAAAGCTTTCGTATAAGTGCAGCTCATTCACACGCTGGTGGATAAGGCAAAATCTATGCTGGTAAGAGAATTCTTTAGTTTTGATGCCCTTTCTCCTGAGCAACATGAAGTGTAGTTCAGGAGATCCATAGCGCCACACCGACATAGGCTGTAAAGTAATCCTAACATCAGTTTTTGATATAAAATAGGATAAAAAAATTGGAGACCTTCATAACTGAATATAGTCTTACTCTCTACGCTGTATTCATTTTTCAGACAATCATGTAGCCAAGGCACGAACAACTCTCCAATCAGCCTGTTAACTTGTGGTATCACAAGGAATTTAGGGACAAGACTTATAAGTCCACCCCCCCGTGCTCTTACCAATAATTAGATAATTTAAGCCTGCCTCTCCTCTTCACTGATGTGATTTTCTCAAACGTACGATGTCTGTTTTTCAGAAATATTCGGACAGGCACGGTCTTTTTAGCAGAGAGTGCATCGACGATTTTAATGCTACCACCTTCCATAGAACAAAACATCCTTCTAATCTCTTCTTATCCCCACCATTCATTTACTGAGGGCATATGCATTCATTTATCCTAAACGATGTCTAAAGCTTTCATTTTATACCAATCGTTCATTAAACTTGATTCTTGCTAATTAATGTCACAATAAAGAGATATTATATGAGGGCTAAACCACCTCTCTCTATTTGTCTCCTTTAATTCCTTTTTCGTGGAAGAAAAAACTGATCCTACGCCTCTCGGTTAACCATCAAAATCACAATGGAGAATTTAAGCCTTATTCCGTTTCGATCCTCCTTTTCTTCTCTCTACAGCCCAAGCAAGACAAACTGTTCTTTTAATCTATCTGTATATCGGAGTAGAGTAGCTGCAGGGGCCACTATACAATTTAAACCTATTTTCTTATCACCCGAAAAACAAAAGTTTTTAAATAAGCATTTAAGAAGATGGACAAGAAGGAAATCTAAAGACTCTTGTATTCTCCCATGGTTTGTTTTATGCATTTAAAAAGCTTTAGAGGTGCTCAAAATGCACTCTTCACCGCAACTTCTTATTTTATCTGAGTTCAGATGTCATATTAAGTTTAATCTACTCAAATCAAAATTATCCAAGAATAGTTCGGCCCTAGTGACCGTGATTGATTTGGGTGCCTTGTATTGGGTTGAGGAATAAGTTCTTGCGGTTTTATCAAATTTATTTATTACAAATATTTTTTTTAGAAAAACTTTATTTTTAATTGATAACAATATGCAATTTAATCAATAATGTATTCTCCGTTGTTATTTACGACTTTTCTTAACGTTCAACTAGTTTTTCGATGCCTATAAAATAAAAATACCTGGATTTTGAGTCGAAGAATTCGTCTAACCAGGTTCTTAATTCCACATAAGTATTGAACGAAACGCCGCGCAAATTGTTGGAGAGTGCCCAAATCACTTCAGCAAAACTTAAATTAACACACCATTAAAAAAATGCAAGAACTTATTCCTCAACCTAATACTTGTATAAAGTAAATAGTATGCAATAATTACTGAGAATTTATTACAGATGGGTTAGTGGAAGAAACTTGCGACTCAGAAGATGCAAAGTTTCATGGAAACAAAATTTTATACAGCAATGATTGTGCGAATAATTTGAATGGAAAGGTTATAATCGCAATACACTGGTAAATTTAGTAAAAACTAAAACTGATTAAAAATGATGAGCTTTTTTTTGATAGAAATTAGATTTATTTTGACTAGAATTCATTCCCTCAAATTAGTATAAAACCTGAGAGAGTGAAAAAGGTAGATAGAGACGAAGAGAGAGAGAAAGAGAGGAAGAGAGAGAGAGAGAGAGAAATAGAAAGAGAGGATGGGTGAGAGGGAGGGGGGAGGGGGAGAGAGAGAAGGAGAAGGAGGGAGAAGAAAAGAGCTTCGAAAGAACTTCAAAATAGGAGGGAGCACAAAAAAGCCGGTGCCCCCTCCTACTAGAAAAACACTTGACTTGTCTTACACTGGATAATAAACCTACACTTCGTTATTTAAAAGGCTTCTTGAATCAACCTTTTGGGGGATTGAGAATGGTTAACTTAGTCGATGAGCGTCGTGGTCCTGATAGCGATGAGCGTTTGACAACACAAGTTAGAATCAAACTCCTTTATTCACCTTCATGTAGCAGTTAAAATAGTTTTCCCTATTCAACATAGCACAATTAAAATCATTCTTGAGATAAGAAGTAAACCGTTCGAGGAATATCTCTATATTTAAACCTATTATCATTTACAAGTAGCAATTATGTGGAAAACTGATCGCGGTATTTAATCTTACAAGGATTCACTAATATAAATTAGGGTTTAATATTCGAGTGTGATTCCAATTAGTAAGGAAGCGCTTCAACATAGACATAACACAAAATTAAATTCGTTATAAAATCACACAAACACAAAATACTCTACCTAACCGATTATTAGAAAGATTTGAGCGTGCATTTTCTCTAGAGGAAGCACCGATAAAGACATTCAATAAAAGTTTAAAAATGTTTGCGAAAATAACGAATAAATATATAAAATTATGCCAGAGATCAGTCCCCAGTAAAGCATGTGTGAACCTACGTGTTTAGTATTCTTTTCTGACTTTCCTGCCACTATGTATATTATTTTCAACACTACTAGGCAAGGCAAGGCTCGAGGAGAAATTCCATGTCACTATAATTTTAGTTAGGTTTAGCTGGTTTTTGTTGTTTTGGTAATAATATTGTAACTATTCGGCCGATTCGAACGAAATTCGAAACCTTTATGTTGTTTTACATTTCCTTTTGGATTATATAATTGTCAAGGTCATCCTAAGATTACTACGGGAATTATTTAAAAGTTTTGAACGTCGTGAGGTAACAAATCAGAATAAGAGAGAGCACGCGACTTTGGTCAGCAGACCTTATTTTCAGTTACAAAACTCGGCTAAATCCGAGAACATCTTTTCTATCCTCTCTTTTTTAACCCATTGCCTTGCTAAACAGGACTCTATTGGTGACCAAGGGCACGTCATAGAAATCTTTAGGCGACTAAATTTGGAAAGCGGAAATACAAGTACGGGTTTATTGTAGGCAGTGAGTCTTAAAAAAATGAATTTATTGTTCACGTTCAAGATGGAATCGTCAGAAAGTTTCATTCTCATTTCAAATAATACATTGAGCTACGCACAACAATAATATCCAACATGTGGAAAGCATACACAAATATAATCCACTTACCCTGAAAATTATACTCATAAAACTGTGAATCGCAACCTCTTTTTTGGTTCTTCAAATCGATCAATTCATACTCAGACAATCAAACGTATTGGGATTAAAGAGATGCTCATTGCCCCCATTATATCCTTAAATATCAATTCAAGGTTGCACGCTCAGATGTTGTTTCAAGACTACACTTATTTTTCGGTGTAGCTCAACTCTATCCTACACCTGTTTATAAAAGCTTGTTTTATTATTAAAATAACCTTTTTTTAGTTTATTTTACACTCTTAAGTTAAGTTAGGTTATTTTGTATTGGAATATTTTATGTAATTTGTCCAAATCCTTTCTTAGGGGAATGGCGGAAAAATCAAGGTTCAATAGGATTTGGACAAATTCGGAATCCAACTGCTCTGCCGAATTTTCTCTTGCGACTGATAAAAATCAAGAATTGGACTCTTAAGGCACGTTGGATCCTAAATTTTCCTCATATAGACCAAATCTCTTAAATAAAATTAACTTAAATTTCAAAATAGAGAACATTATTTCTAAAACAGAAGAAAAAAGATTAGAAGCCCAAATATTAGATTTAAATTTTTTTACCAAATATGAAACCCTCAAGTTTAAGGTAGCAACAAAGTGACAATGATTTCCTTTCAACTTAATATGTTGTTCGCCTTAAAGTCATGAACCCTAAATAAGTGCCACTCTACCAAAAGCAAAGTAGAAAGTGAAAGAATGGAGTCAAGGGTGAGAAAAATCCCAGATGAGCATTAAAGGCAGAAGGAAATACGGAGTTTTGAATATTAGCTACTCGGGTTTAATCAAGACTCACAAACTAGGAGTGAATGAGCAACAACTTATAAGGTAAAGGAGAACACGAGCTTGGTAAAGAAAGATGACACGAAACGAAAAGCACAAAAGAGGAAGATCATACAGAATTCAACGGCATGATTGAAATTCACCTAGGAGCAAATAGTTGTCTGCTAGTGAACGCACTTCAAAGAGTAGAAGTGGTGTGGCTGTGTTAGGCAGCAGAATTTAAAAAGGTGAAGTGGAAAGAGAATAGAAGAAGTGGGAAGCCAGGGTAGCAGGAGTCATACTTGCCTGTGCATGAACAAAAAAGACCCATGATTAATGTATTTAAATGGAATTTCCATGTGTGTTATTAAATAGACAAAGTAAACTTTCATAATTTGATATTCTCTTTTACACTGGGTGTTATGGAGCAATATTGACGTCAACGGAGGGTAAAATTGTGATGCGACAGGCAGAAAAGAAATAAATTTTGAAGTATAAATTCAATTTCACTAACTGAATTTGAAGTACTCACGGCAACTGCCCCCTTGTGAACATAGGGCCCTGGATGTTTTAATAAATAATATTGCCACAAGTTAGAATAGAAATAATAGCTTTGCATACACATCTGAAGCTTCGTGTTTGGAAGGAAAATAAATTGGTAAAAAAATGTGTGCCAATTTTCCCTCTCCATGTTTTTGTGTATAAATTGTGAATTTTGTTCATGGCAAACAAAATTCGGCTGTCATAAAAGGCATTTATGAACTTTTATCTTCTAAGCCACCGTTTTTATTCAAGTCATATGTGTAAAAGGTCCAACTGAGCATACTAATTCTCTTTGGTGCTAATCTATTTTGTGTTAAGAAATTCAAAGTGATTATGCTATTCATATCACACTAAATAAAGAAGATTAAGGGTTAAGGCCCCAGATTTGGCTGGGATATTGTTTTTACCCCATGACTAATACATTGGCTAGAACGTAAATATTATTGTATCTAAGCAACTTTTCATCTGTAAAAATCTCACATAAAGGTTTCACTTTTTAGTCGAAATCGGATCGATGAACAAATGCTAATTCTTTCCTACGACCTTTGACAGGTCGTAGGAAATCCATTACCTTAATCTCCTTTAATACAAAAACACCTGTTAGGGTCATTTTGTCCAACTATAAAGGTCATTCTATTTACTCTCTTTCAAATTTTGATGAAATCAATCTATAGCTTATACTTTTTTATATTTATAGAACTCTAATTCAATGCCTATAATTTTGTTTATACAGTTGAAATTCGAATAAACGGTAACTGTTTGTCGTAGAATAGGCTCTTGACGATATACCATATATAACTATTCATTGAGGGAATTATTCTAATATTTCGAGTGCGTGGTAATCTGATTGACCGAGGTTAGTCCAAAAGGGATGGATGGGCCTGGAGAGGCTTATTTATCTTTAATGTGCTTAAAAAGTAAAACGAGGGACAAGGGTAAATAATATGGCTACCATTATAAAAATAGAGTTTCATTAATTAAACTATCAACAACACACAAAAAAAATGTTTACATAAACGGAGAATGAGAAGGGTCGTGGGAATATCTGACTAATCCGAGGATTAAGATTTGGAGAGATTTAAAAAGGTAAACAAGTAAAAATTAAAGGACGGAATGGTTCGCGAAACCATTTAAAGCACAGGGTTGCGTTGAAAAAGGTTAAATGATTAAAGGTAATGCTCAGCTTACGTAATTACAAAAGTGTTGTGTAGAGGAAGACGATGCGAAGGAATCTTCGGTCCACTGGTGATTTCTAGCAGAAGGGTTCTTCGGGGGGTTGTCCTTAACGAAGGGGAAGGACTGTTTCCGAAGAGTGAGAGCGAAGTGGGGCTCGGAAGTACGAGCGATCTTTGTGACAGCAAATTGGAGATGTTCTAGATGAACAATGGTGGTTATTGTTGAAACCAAGCGTTCTCTTGAAGAACGTTAAAAAGGGGGAATTAAATTATCCTGACGTGATGTCTTGTGAACGAGAACCGTTTCTTGACGAACGGGCTTGAAGAACAATGGCTGTTCTAACGTTTTTCTTTTTCTGAAAAACAGGGAGGGGGGGGAGGGGGTGAGAACCGTCTCTTGTCAAACGGGCTTAAATAACAATGGCTGCTCTAACGTTGTTCTCTTTCTGAACAACAGGGGGAGCCTTGTTGACTTGGAGTCTCGAAGGCACGAACCTTAGGACTCAAGGGATATTGTCCTCTTCTGGACAATAAGGGGGTTCTCGAGGTGCACAAGGGAGACTGGATCGGCGTGATGCCTCGCGAAGATAATCGGGATCTGCTTCAATTTGGAAAAGCTATTGTATAAGTACCCGGAGTTGTCTCCATGACGTAGAGGATAATTGAGTGGGGGCTTCGGGGGAATGCCTCGGTTGCGCCTGGGAAAATACCTTATCTGCCCATAAGCCTAACTCAATCTGGCGAGATCGAAGGAAGGAGGCGAAACGGGGGAGTGAACTTCCTTTATTAAATATTTGCCATGGTGGGCGATAACGCGCTTTGCTTCCTCTCGCAGATGCACGTGGGTAGCATGTGTTTCTAAAATGTGATAGCGGCTGAATTTAAGTGGCCTCAGACCGTTCTACCACACTGTTTATCTAGAACGCCTGAAGGGTCATTTTGACTTTTGAATGTTAACGGTAACTACTAATATAAAATTTACCTAAATTATATATATATATATATATATATATATATATATATATATATATATATATATATATATATATTAGTGTAGATTAGTAGAGGTCTTTCTTAAATGCAAATTTTGTTGAAGACCATGGTGAATTTCGCCTTAGTTAATTTCCTTTAGCAACTTTCTATTCTTCTGTCTTTTTTATTCCACCGTGTAGATGATAGATTATTTGTTAAGTATTCTTTTCTTTTTTAAATGGATGGCTTTCATTTAAAAGAGATATATATAATTTATGTCAATTTTATACTAGTAGCTACCGTTGACATTCAAGAGTTAAAATGACCCTTCAGGCGTTCTAGATAAACAGTTACCGTTTATTTGAATTTCAACTGTGTACACAAAATTATAGGCATTGAATTACAGTTCTCGATATATATATATATATATATATATATATATATATGCCAAAAATCACACAAGATAATATGAAAGGTGAATTCCAATTACTTTCAAACTTGTTCAGTTCATTCTCAAGGAATAATTTTACAAAGTTGGCATATATAAGACTCGGAAAAGCGTTGCCCCGCTCATGTACAACGAAAGGACACAAAATACAAAAATAATATCAGGAATGGGATTAAATACCGGAAACGAAGGGTAAACGCATAAAAATAACACTGTTCTGGAATTTCGAACTTTGAGAAAAGAATGTAGGCAAAATGGGTCTCAAAGCTATGAGTACATACACGTGCAAATATAAATACATTGAAATAAACAAAAGGAATACAGACATTTTTTTAAATCAATGAGGTTAACATTTAAAATTGACAATTTGATTACAAATAAGCCTTTTTATTACAGGGGCTAAATTAAAGAGACAGGAGGATATATTGAAATTAGGCGAGGAATTAATAAATGGACATGCGAAAATATTTCCTTTAATATAGTTATCAGATTTATAAATATATTTAGCCGAATTCCAATTGATAGGATGACAATTTTCTGATAAATAAACAAAGAAAGCACGATTGCTTTCACCTCTTCTTATATTGTATTTATGTTAGGTCAAGCGTATATTTAATGATTTTCCGGTTCCCCAATGTATTGCCTAGGGCAAACGGCACCATTTACAGATTAACCTCCCCCCCCCCCCCTATACTAATTTTATTATTTAGAATCAACATTTTATACATTGTAGAATCATACTTGAATATGACTGAAACATTTAAGCTTTTTAAGAGGCGGGTTAGTAAGAAAAATGACTCAGAAAACGGTAAATTAAGGAAGTTCTTAAAATTGTATGCGGGAGTGATTTCAGTTCTAAAAAGCGATTTTCTTGCGGGATCTAGGCACAAGGCAAGAAATTTCGAGGGTAACAAAGATTGTTACCTATTTCAAACATCTCACGTTAGTAGGCTTACGATAGACTGAAAAATTAAATCCAGATGGAGTCCTGTGAATGAGTAGGTCCAGGAACGGGAGGCTTCCATTTTCTTCGAGTTAAGGGTAAATTTAATAGAGGGATCAAGAGAATTCAGGTCAGTAAGAAAACCATTGACATCATTAGAGGTAGGCTACAAACAAATAAGGTTGTCTATATATCGGAACCAAACAAGGGGAAAATCGATGATGGTAGGGAGTAAAGTAGTTTAAAAAAACTCCATATATAGATTAAAGAGGACAGGAGATAAGCAATTTCCCATATCTAAATCAAACTTTTGAAGGTTTAATTTACCTTTAAAAGAAAACTTAAAGTTTTGGTACACATTGAGATGAGTTCAATGATAATATTAACAGGCAAGGGAATATCACTACGGAAGGGGAAAGGCTCGTTTACCGGCACTTTAGTAAAATGAGAACATACATCGAAGATAACAAGGGAGAAGTTATTAGAGTAAGGAATGGAGTTGAGTTTTTCAATAAGGTCATACCTAGGTATTTTTAATATGAGAAATAGAAATGGTACCCAAAGGGGAGTGAAGTATGAAGTAAACCATTTAGATAAAGAATATGTAACTGAGCAACGGAACTAATAATAGGGGGATTTTTTTGTATTTATTTCTCTATTCACGCACTAATTTGTGAGTTTCTGATGTATATATTTATATATATATATATATATATATATATATATATATATATATATATATATATATATATATATATACACGAGGGGCGGTCAATAAGTTTTGCGAATCGGTAGAAAAAAACAGAGGAAGGGGGATGGCTGTTTGTGGGGGTGTTAAGACAAGTAAAGACAAGTCAGGACCTGCAGCCGCATGCTCCTGCCTCTTCTATTTAAGAAGCAGTAGCTGATTGCCGATCGTCAGTCACAAATTTTGCAACAATGGAGAAGGTTGAGCACCGCGCCGTGATCAAACTTTTGACCAAGGAAGGCAAGAATGCAAAAGAGATCCATGAACGCATGGTTGCCATGCACACCGACACCGCCCCTTCCTATGCAACCATTGCTTGCTGGAATAAGGAGTTCTACCATGGTCATGAGTCTCTCGAAGATGACCCCCGTCCAGGACCCCCGTCAAACGTGACCAACGAGGACAATGTGTCCCGTTGTGGAGAGGATGATCCTCGAAAATCGACGGGTAAAGGTCACAGAAATCAAGCTAGAACTTGGAATATCACATGGAAGTGTTATCAACATCATCCACGACAATTTGGCTATGACCAAGTTATCTGCCCGTTGGGTCCCTAGAAACCTGACGCCCCCATGATCGATTTCAACGTCGTCAAAGTCCACAAGGCAAGAGTTGCACAAGCTGTCAGCGCGAGTGCGGATTCGAGGAGCTCAACCAGTTCTGGCCCCTAGAGACCACATTTTATTCCGCCAGCTCAAGGCTGCACTGCGTGGACGCCGGTTTGGGGACGATGAAGATGTCCAACTCACCGTCCAGGAGTGGATTGAACAGCAGTCGGGAGATTTCTGGTTGTCGGGAATTCGAAGCTTCAGGGACAAGTGGCGCAAGTGCATTGAAGTCGAGGGTAGTTATATTTAAAAATAATAAAACACTTTTCCTAATATCTCGTTTCCTTATATCCGAATTGCAAAACTTATTGACCGCCCCTCGTATATATATATATATATATATATATATATATATATATATATATATATATTTATATATATATATATATATATCAGAGGCGACACCAGGTAGGTCATCGGCATCATTTTGTCTCATCACAGATGAACATAACGAAGACTTATATGTGCTCTGATAATTTAACAATAAGACAGAAATATAGTTTTAATATAAAAATGACTTCATTTATACATGGACTACAGTCGTCTTGGTTTGATAACACTGGTCTGCGTCAAAAAATGTACCTTAGGTTTTCTATAGTGTTTCTTAATAAAATTGACCTCCTAAATCCGAATCTGTCATCCGTTTTTCTCTATCACCTCCAATTTTGCAAAACAGGGGGTGATAATAATTTTATAGTTTATACATCTCCTATATTACATCAAATTTCAATAGTTTTTGCACTGCTCTATTCGCAGTAAATTTTGTGTACAGTTTAAGTAATTATGCAAATAGGTTTATATTTTGCGGGTTAAAAATTGCTTAGCATTATAATAATAAGAATAATAATAATAGTGGTTGAGTTAAAAATGAACAGAAAATGTAAGACTAGCTCCGACAGATTTTGCTATGTTTGCGGCAAAGTGACTTTTCCCGAGCAGCAAAGTACAATCCCTCCTGTAATTAAATCTTTGTATTATGCATATTTTGGAGTAAGGCTAAGAGATCAAGATAAAAGTTTTGCACCACATATTTACTGCAAGGGATGCTACATAAGTTTAAGCCGCTCAAGTCAGGGCGAACAGAAGTCGCTCTCTTTTGGTGTTCCCATGGTGTGGAGAGATGGCAAGGACCACACTACGGACTGCTATTTTTGCATGAAAAATCTTAAAGGTGAGCATTGTATCAAGTATTTAAGCTTTCTGTATTATACTGGCTCCTGAAAATGTCATTATTATGCAAAGACCTAGCATAAAATTAAAAACTAATATAGTTCACTTTAGTATGAACATATCCTTTACTAAACATTTATGTACTATCTGCAACTCCAAATCAATTCCTTTATGTAATATGCAATTTTTTTTTCCACAGGTATAAATAAGAAGAATAAACATAGTGTGGCATATCCGGATGTTCCTTCTGCCATCAAACCCCTGCCCCATGGCCCAGGAATTCCTATACCTTCTCCCCCTGAACATATAGAGGTACTTGAAGAGATTAATATGGAAGTTGACCAAGATTATGACACATCTGAGTCTTATCAGGTTTCCACACATGATATGGTTGCAAGACCATTCACTCAAGTTCAGTTAAATGACCTGACCAGGGATCTGGGGGTTTTAAAGGCGAATACACAACTTCTTGGCTTTCGACTTCGTGAAAGTAATCTTCTCGCTTAAGAAATAACATTTAGGGGGTACAGAAATAGAAAACAAGAGTTTCGAAGCTATTTTTTACAGCATTCTTCCAGCTCTTTAGTATACTGCGCCAATATTAGAGGACTTGTTGAGGCCCTTGAAATTCCCTACAACCCATTAGAATGGAGACTGTTCATAGATTTCTCCAGTAGAAGTTTAAAAGCTGTGTTACTGAATATTGGTAACAGGATAGCTTCCGTTCCTATAGGCCATTCAATCCAACATACTGAAAGTTATGAAAATATGAAAAAATTGCTAGAGGCAATAAATTACTCTAGCTATAAGTGGAGGATATGTGGTGACTTAAAGGTAAGATCATTTTACACTTGGCATTTCTAAGCTTTTTGATAAGGACATTTTCATTTTTAATTGTTAATACTTGTATACACCTTTTGGTCAACTTACATTTTACAAGAATGCAAATCTGGAAATCATGAGTCATTTTTGAGTTATATTTTTTGTTGAAGTGTGTCCCTATAGGTTAATGCATCCTATTGGGTTAATGTTGAACTCATCCTAATTGAGAAGGTATACAACGCAACTCAATAAACTCAAAATAAGATTTACATATATCCAATTAGTTCCAATACGATGATTTAATGCATCGGCATACAGGATTTTTCAGTACATATTTATATTCTTATTGTTTTAAGAAATATTACTTTTAATTTGTTTTTAGAAATATTACACTGAATTTACATACCGTGCTAAATTTTTTTCAGGTAGTGTCTCTTACGCTTGGGACGCAAACAGGCTACACGAAGCATCCCTGTTTCCTATGTTTATGGGACAGTCGTGCAGATAGTATGCACTATGAGAAGAAGATTTGGCCTCCACGAGAAGCATTTAGAATTAGATCAAACAATGTGATAGCTGAACCTTTAGTGCCTCCTCAAAAAATACTCCTCCCTCCACTGCATATAAAGCTTGGCATAATGAAAAATTATGTCAAAACCCTTAATAAAGTAGGCCAAGCTTTTAAATTTCTTCTTCAAAAATTTCCACAAATCATTGACGCTAAGCTCCATGGGGGAATTTTTGATGGACTTCAAATCAGGAACTCGATCATCAATTTTATGCATCAATGAAGGACATAGAAAAAGATGCCTGGAAAGCTTTCAAAGCTCTATTTAATAATTTTCTAGGCAATAAAAGAAGCCTAGAAGAATATGTTTCCCTGGTCAATCAGCTCTTAACAAGTCTCAAACATTTGGGAGCTCGAATGTCTATAAAGATACACTTTTTACAGTCCCATCTGGATAATTTTCCCGACAATTTCGGGGATTACAGTAAAGAACAGGGGCAAAGATTCCACCAGGACATAAAAACAATGGAATCCAAGGACCAGTGTAAATGGAACGGAAACATGCTGGCTGACTATTGTTGGTGTTTGAAGCGTGATGCACCAGATGACAGGCACAAACGAAAATCGTCAAGGGCGTCTGTTCTTCTAAATTATAATTATTTTCTTTATTATGTTGAATTCTTTTATTTTTTGTTTATTAAAAGAATTTTAGTTTACATACGTGTATTCCTGTTTATATGATATAACAGTAATAATGCATTATTAGATAGAGAAAGGTATTTTTTTTTAAAATTCAGAAAAAATGAGGTAATCTCATTGAAAATGGTGTATGCTGTACTGAGAAAATCTGACCTGATTGAACAAATATACATTCATTTTTGAGCTCAGGAGGTTGGATTCATTAAGAAACCACAAAGAAATCCTAGGAAACATAAACAATTTTTTCAAACGCAGGCCTGTGTAATGTTTGACGTTTTTCTGCAATATTTCTAGTCCCAAATGGCCTATTTTTTATATCTAGCACTATTTATTTCTCCATTTCTAAGTTAAGAGTAAAAATAAAGCAAAGCTGCAGAACAAAACTGACCTTTCCTCAAAGACGGACAGAATAACAGCAATCAAATAACGACAGCGTCAAGCACCACAAACATTAGCCAGATCTGACTGTCCCTTGTGGTGTACTCTTAACAAGAGATGCCATTTAGTTTTTAAAAACTACCAGGCTCGTTCGTATTATCCCGAGTTGCTGAATAATTTTTCGTTCCTTTAAGAATATTGTAGAACGGAAACCTTCCATAGAATGGAATTTAAATCTTAATTTCTATAGTAATCTATTGTTTCAAGAAAATATTGAATTTTAATTACTTTTAATTTAACGATTATAGATAACAACTCGGGCTATAAGTCCTGAGCCCGAGTGAAGCGCGCGTGAACGATGTCGAGAGAACGTCTGGTACGAATGATATTTTATGACAGAGGGGACCTCTAGGACGACCTCCAGACGCCGAACGAAAATATATGGACTATGACCAGGCTTGGAAAATGAGCCTGAGTTATTGGTTTCAATTATTTACTTGAAGTCAGTGTTTGCAGATATTAAATCAGCTTGTAAATACTCATTAATTTTACTAAATTTATACTCAGGCTGAGCCCGATGAGCTCGAGGGATGAAGTCACCACTCTGATACACACATACACACACACACACACACACATATATATATATATATACAATTGAAAAAGATCAGGATTCCCCCGACTGACTCAGTGACAAGATGGATGGGTTGACCTGTTTATATATATATATATATATATATATATATATATATATATATATATATATATATATATATATATATATATATATATATATATATATATATCGGGTGGCTCCACAAATTACTCATTTAAAAAAAATAATAACTCATAACCTCCTTCCTATTCATGGCAATTTTCATATGTAGGTTACTTTACATCTTCCTTTTTCGAATGCATCAAACAGAATTTTGATACCTTTTCTAGATTTCTTGCACTCCACAAAAATAACAACATGAGTCAAAAAGCCAAATATCGAATGTAACCAAATAAGTAATTAGAAATTTAACTTACCGTCAGTAAATGATCGATTGGACCGACCACAACTTTGATGAACATCTAATCTGAGTCTTTTTTTCCACACACACAAACCTTTTCTTACTTCATTATTCCGATTTCTTGCCAAGATTCACGTATTTTGCTTTTCAATACTGGTTAAGTGAATTCTTCTTTCCAACATCTGCAAAGCTTTTCTCTTAGTAACTCTCAAATTGAGTAATCCATTGCTTACCATCTGGACTTTACGGTGGCTACTCATTTTTCATTATTAATTTTGGCGTATTCCTAATTATAAAACGAGTGTGCAGCATGGCTTGTACGCGAAAGGTGCTCCATATTGTTGCGAAATAAAGTTATTTTAATTTTACAGGTGACGACATTCAGGCAACAACTTTGTTTTCAGAGTTTACATTTTGTCCTTTCAGTATCGATAAGATGAACATCTGTTTTGCCATTACACGGGACCCCTGCCGATCTCATAACTTCTTTGGAAAATCTTTGAGTTTCATGATACATTCTGTTTATCAAAATGTCACACTTTTAACTACGCCGGTAGAAAACATTTTGGCGGTTTCGGGGAATAACTGAAGTGAAATATATTTCAGCCTTGAAGTCAATATTTTTAACATCAGCGACAGAGAAGATATAAATTAACTGTCTGCATCTTATTTTTCTTTTATCCTTAACAGTAACACTTTTCTAGAATATACTATTCTTCTGAAGCTTTTAGGCTTTTGTGTCTTAATTATTCGTTATTTAGAACGACTGCCAATATTCAAGTGTTTAGCAATTGTTCTTTGCGATAAATAACCTCTTGGTTTATCTTCTTGGGAGCAGATGTTTTCTTTAATGTAATTCACATTTCCAAATTCTGAAGCTTTTTTAGGTCTACCGCTTCACGCTACCGCAGCACGTCTTATTCACTTTCTTGCCGGAAATTCTCTTCCAGTTTTGCATCCATTTTCACAGTAATAAGCTTAAATGAGGATGCAAACATCTTCCTACAACGTCAGTCTGGGTACTGAAGAACTGAAAATAAAGATATCCATAATATGACATATTCATTCCTGTAAGCTTTTGTAAGAATATGAAAATTTATGTATAATATTGCACAATAAAATATTTTATCTCGATTTTCGTTTTTTTTTTTACCCATGAGGTTATATTTTTGAAGTGCAAGAAAACTATAATAGGTCTCTAAATTTTGGATTTCGAAAAAGGAAAATTGAAAGTAGCTTGCATACGAAAATTTTCATGAGTAGGAAGAAGATATGAATTTTTTAATAATTCGTCATTTTGGGGCCTGATATGTGTGTATATATATATATATATATATATATATATATTTGAATTTCATAATATGTGCAATAAGTGCTTTATTTTTACTCATTCATCTTATACAAATCCATTTTTTACATACATTTCACATTAATTACGTAGGTGGTTAGTAAGGGCACTCAACCTTTTGTAGCAGGGAAAACACTTTCTTACCCCTAAGCTTCGTCATCGCCTCTTAGCCATGAATTCAAATTACAAAGGAAGAAATTAGAAGAAATAAAAGAAATCATCGTGATCAAATAATTTGGAAAAATTTAATTCTGCAGCAGCAGAGATTTGATGGCATTCTCAGCACAAGACAAATAACAGAGAAGAGAGCATTGAATCTTCATGGAAACCTTTCATTGATAATTCTATGCATAAACACATAAAATATCCTGATGTTGAAGTACAACGTGTGCTCAATTACATAAATTGGTCTCTAGCGCTCCATGACTTGGAAGTTTTATTGTAATTTATTTTCCCCTGGATTAACTGGATTAAGTAATATAGAACTTCATTCATCTCTAAGTTTTCCCGTTCTGTAGGCAAGCAATATCAAGGTCTCGTTTTAGTGAATATATGAGATTTCTAATATTTGATTTTTAATCAACAAAATAAATGAGGAACAAATTCATTGGAAAATGCTTAGCATGTTAAAAAGCTTCAGAAAATATAACAATTAATGAACAACTCTTGCCAAGTAAAACTCTCTAAGTCTCCATATATACAGTTTTTTGCGTCAAAACATGACAAATATCAAATTTCAGAGGGTATCCAGTTGACAGTATTCCCATATAGCTACTGAAGGCATGAAGCATCCATATAAAAAAGGATTAGCTGATTATTTTGTACTGAAACTCATTGAAACATTAATAAACACAGGAAGTAATGTTACACCAGATAAGTCTTTCATTTCTCTAAATTTAGCCAAATTTAAGCGAGAAGAAAAAAAATACATGAAAGTTTGGTGTAGTCATCCTTGATCAAATGTCAAAGCAATAGTGAGTGAAGGCAATATCAAGAAGCTAGCCTATTCCAACTAACAAATATCATCCTTGACCTGTTATATATAAATGCTCGGATTATATATCCAGTTGCCACCGGAAAATAATATTTAAAGCAAATGTTTTTTTTGTCACGGGTAGATGAAGAAATCAAGGCAACTCTCAAAAATCGAGATGTAACAAATAATCAAGTATCTTTAGATATTGATAACTTATCTGATCCTGAAGTATTTAACAATATGCGCCAAAAATGTGAGACTCATCAAAGGTGCAAAGAAAACAAAACAAAATCAAGGTGTGCACATTGTAATAAGCGTGTGGAGAGGGCGCGTATCGAACATTAATTACAATGGGCTGTTTTTAAAAACTTTGTTTCAAAGATCATGCATAGGTTTAACAAGTGATTAAGAACCATTTTATATGCTTAATTTAAGAATATACTCGATTTATATTCTAACGTATATTTCAAAATAGCACTACCATTTAACCATTTATTACTTCTGTTTTGTCACATTTAGTGATAGGTAACCATACAAAACCAATTTTAATCATCTTTTCAGGTCTATCTTTGCCTTACAATGGATGGTAAGTTTAAGAGTCATCCAAATTTGTTTTGTTACATCTGCGGAAATGTTGCTCTTCCAGACCGTCAAGCAGAAATTACGGATTTGGAGAAAAAGGCCTATTATGCTTACTTTGAGTGAAACTAGGGGACCAGGAGAAGCCATTTGCTGTAAAACATATATGGAAAATTTACTGGATTGGAGTAATAGGAAAAGGAAGATTATGCCATTTGGTGTCCTAATGGTGTAGAGGGAAAGCAAAGAACACGTCACCGACTGCTACTTCTGCATGAAAAATTTCAAAGGCATCAATCGCAAGGACAAGCACCATGTTCAATGCCCCAATGTTCCTTTTGCTATAAAACCAGTTCCACATGGCCCCGATCTTCCTGTTCCTGAGCCTGATTTTACCATGGGTTCTAGCTCTAATTCCGAGCAAAGTGTCACTACCGATACAGCTGACTTTGATGCATACAAGCCGGAAGAGGGCGACCGACAGGTGGCATTTACGCAAGCTGAACTCAACAACTTGACACAAGACCTGAACCTTTGCAAAGATCTGCTCAGCTATTGGGTTTACGTCTTCGAGAGAAATGTATGCTAGCATCAGGGAAAACATTCTATTGGTATCGGGACCGCGAGAAAGAATTTAGGAAATTTCTCACGTTTGCTGAAGCCTCTTTACTGGTCTATTGTAACAACATTGCTAACCTGCTAAATTTAATGTACCTGTCGTATAATGAATGCTATGGAATGGAGAGTTTTCATTGACTCATCTAACAAAAGTCTCAAGGCAGTTCTTCTTAATAACAACAATAAGTTTTCATCGATCCCTGTTGGAGACTCAGCTGCAATTAAAGAAACCTACAACAACATGGACCGTATGATGTCTGCTCTCAACTACCAGGAACAAAAATGGCTGATCTGCAGAGATCTTAAAGTTGATGGACTCATCCTAGGCCTTCAAGGTTGGTACTCAAGTATCCATGCTTTCTGTGCCTGTGGGACAGTGGGGCTGATGACCAGCATTATATCAGACAAAACTAGCTGTAAAGAAAAGGATTAGAACTCGGTTCACAAAACGTTCTTTCTCACCCCCTGGTTGAACCAAGCAAGATATTGCTTCCATTTCTGCACATCAAACTCGGTTTGATAAAGAAATTTATAAAGGCAATGGATAGGGAATGAAGAGTATTTGCTTTCCTCCGTCAGAAGATTCCACGAGTCAGCATGAAATGACTGAAAGCAGGTGAATTTGATGGCCCTTGAATAAGAGAGCTGATCAAGGACAACAGTTTTGCTGAAGCAATGAATCCTGCCTGGTTGTCCATCAATTTAGTCATTGCAAACTTCCTTGGCAACCACATAAGTCCCAAATATGAGAAGGCGATTGATGAGTTAATGGAGAATTTCCGAAAACTTGGTGCACGCATTTCAGTGCAAATGCACTTCTTCTGTCCCACCTGGGCTATTTTCCTGAGAATTGGGGGTACTTCTCCGAAGTACAGGGTGAGCGTGTTCCCCAAGATATCCATGTGATAGAAGAACGCTACCAAGGGCGTTGAGATGTCAACTTTCCGACTGACTACTGCTTATGCCTAAAAAGGGATTTGATGTATGATAGACATACTCGGAAGACCCTGAAGAGAACATTAATCTATGAGTGTCGTCTCTTTTGTACTGTTATTGGTATCAATTAGAACATTCTCTAAACCTTATTTATATAAATTGGTTAAAAATTACTAATGTGTGTACATTCTACTAAAATAGATCGGAATATAGAAATTTCTGGCATGTTCATTTATCTCAAAGACTTGAACTGATTAGATAAAATGAGCATGATTTTCGGATTCAACGTGAAAAACTGACTTAAAATCAGGTATTTTATCTTATACCTTAAAAACAGCGCAGTCCAGTCTTTGATTTGTTGCGTTTGTTATTGGAATAACGCCTATAAATAAGTAAGTAGATTTCCAAAGCGATCATGTAGCATTTCTTTGTAGTTGATATGATTTTATGCACGCTGGTAATGATGACGTCTTGTCTGTAAGGTTCGAGGAACACTGGGCTAAGAATGTTCAACTAAGGAATAAAGGGAATAGAAAGAGCGAAAATGTATCGTTTATGATTTTTTTCCAAGAATAGGTGCAGCGAATGTTTTATCTGTAGGTGTTTCTCTTCCTGGAATAATGGCACACTTCATGTATCTATAGGACGAGGTTAAGTAGCATGCTTAGCTATTGTGGTGATACTGGCTGCCCTGAACGGGTTAAGCACAGCGAGCATTAGAAGACTTATGTATTAATAATAATTGTCGAAATATGGCCAAGTGTACGGGGATATACGCATACAGGCTCTCAGGTTGGCTAAGCAAGGCAACATAGGTTATTGTTCTAAGAGTGCGATAAGAATAGTTAGCTGCAGCTGCGTGACCAAGGAATATTCAAAACACAACGACAAAATTAGATTTTAAAAATACACGAGATAAAAGGTACACAATAAATATATATATATATATAAATATATATATATATATATATATATATAAATATATAAATATATATATATATATATATATATATATATATATATATATATATATATATATATATATACGAATAAGACGGAATTAGGTTCCGACTACCGATTGGATAACCAGGTTTTTTAAATGATTATAATGGGTGATTTGGGGTAGGGAGAGATTCAGTTCCTTTGAACCTCGAAGGTAAAGCGGGGTGAACTTGGATGGAGGGTGGGGGGCTTGGTGCCCGTGATTACTCACGAGTGTAGACGGGAAACCCTAAGAGGGTAAGGCTACGTTTTCCAAACTCTGATTTAGTGAGATGCGAGTCTCTTGTTCTCAAGAGGTCACCGGACGAACTTCAGAGGGGGGAGGGGAGGAGTGACTTCTCCAAACTCAGAGCGAGCAAGCTATTGGGCCTCTTGTCCTCAAGATGTCACCAGAAGAGCTTCGGAGGGAGGGGGAGGGACTTCTCCAAACTCGGATTCAGCGAGCTATTGGGCCTCTTGTCCTCAAGAGGTCACCAGAAGAACTTCGGAGGACGGCTTCTCCAACCCTTGATCCGAAGACGGTTGAGTGCTGACGTTGCCTCAAGAGACTTTTCTCCCTGCCCCGAAGTTACGAGTGTGAGGCCAGCTTTCAGTGGCCTGCGACCGTCATTAAGCACTTCTTGGGCGAAGACATCGTCAAGCGAATCTCCGTTCGGGGAAGCGTCGTCTAACCGAATCTACGTGTAATCCTTGAGAGGGCGCATATATACGCGGATTTCTTCAAAACAGGAAGAGGAAGAAGGACCTTCTCTAACTTTTATTATCGGCCTGGGAAAAAGAGCGTGTCTTTACGGGAAGGTGTAAGAGACCAGGCTCAGCGGGTCTGAAGGAACCACCAGCGGCTGGAGCTATAAAAGTTGTCTCGAGGCAAACCTACAAATAGACGAATAATCTCCCGACTCGGGGGGAGGGAAGATTAAGACGGAAGGGAGATAGCCTTTAATCACAGCGCCATGCCTCGGTGTGAATTTCTCAGTGATCGGTCGGAAAGTCCAAAAAGGGTGAAGTCGGAGGAAGAGATGGAAGTAACGGCTCGCTTTCTCACCCGAAGTAATATTTAAGGAGGGGGTGAAATATTACTATTTTAGTGGGTCCCTATACTCTGTTCCTATTAGTTTTTAGCGCCAGCAGTACATCAGAGAGTAAAAATATAATAATCATTCACATAACCAAAGTTCTCTAAACTCTACCAAGCAGTTGTCAAGATTTTACTCAAATGCAGAAAGTTTGAGAAAGAAAATCGATGAATTGAAGCGCTTAGGTACTATAGAAGATTTTGATATTATCATAGTTACGGAGAGACAACTATAGAAAGTGCAAAAAGGCCACTTATTCAAAAATTTAATCTATCTGGATTTTATATTTTAATAAATAAAGGTTTACAAGAAGAGGAGATGCGTTATTTTATTTATAAAAGATGAATGAGTCGCGATGATAAAAGACCAATTTAGATATTACGTCTGAAATTCTCGCTATCGAGGTTGTGATAAATAGTGATGAATTAATTTTGCCGTAATTTAGAGGCACAAAATTCCCCCACAAAAAATAAGGTATTATTTTTTAAACGCTTTCGACCCCTATTAGATAAAAAGAATGGTTATATGTGGTGAGTTTAATATAGTAAACTCAGATTATTTTTAAGGAAATGGCAAACAATGCACAAAAATCGACTTTTGGAATTTATATACGATAACTTCTACGAAGAGAATACTTCAAACTTAATTTTTCTAAATTAAAAAAAATTGTTGACAATGTACACTTAGACGAAATAGAGGTCATCATGTTAAAACTCGATTCAATCTAAATATCTCCCAAAATATCCCCCGAGAGCGCTCATCTCACCCTAACCTTTAAATCTTGTAATTTTGATATTTTTTCCCTCTGGCTAAAAAGTTCTAAATGAAAAATTTAAAATATTTACAAAACCAATATATAACAAATAAACTGTAAATAAAAGACTAATAAAATAAACAGCTATGAACAGAACACAAGCCCCAAGAGACACTCCCAAATGCTTAAGAGGACGTCCGTTTCTCTCAGGGACTCAAGCGACCTGTGAATAATAATATTAAAAAAAAAATGACATGGAGGAGGTCCACCTCGTTGAAAATTTAGAACACATATCATCTAGTGTGCAAAGATAAGCCACATATCAATGGACAAGTGATAGCGACCCAACTACTTACGGTACCGGAATAAAAGTAGGATGAATGGAGCTTTATTAGGCATTCTTTTTATAAAATTTTATTTAAATACTTCATAAGATGGCGTTGCTTCCGTCAGGTGCGATTACTTCGGAGATAGCAGAAAATGAGTTAATTTCGTCGATGCAATGTGGCCTAGATACACAAGATAAGTCGGGCGCAATGGCACGAAACTTAAAGTTCCCGTCCGCTATCTCCCATCTTCTTTGCCTTCAGACCGATTATATTTATTAAAGGTGCTCGTCGGGCGAATGGCTCTAGGGGATAATCACCGAAAACCAATTGAGCCTAGTATTTAGCTATATTGCAAATATTATAAGAAAAGCAACAATCGGATAAATCAAACAAAAAGAACGTCACAAAAACAAACAGAAGTAAAATGTAAAGGTACTCTCTGACGTCGGAGGGAGGCAGGCATTCTTCAGGCGCCAGAGCTTGCGCCCAAACTCAAATTTAAATAAAACGGAGGAGGCCAGGCCTCCTCCAAAAAGTCAAACAATATTGTATCGCGATTAAGAACTCACCCCGAGTACAAAAAGAAAGAAAGTCACTCTAATGACTCGCGGCGTTTTGTGATAAGATTATAAATAGCTATTGCATTAATGGTTTCCCATGATTTAAATCACTTCTAGATGCCTTTAAAAGGCAAAATGGCTAAATGAGGCTTTTGCTACTAGATGGATAACCATATGTCCCATGGTAATGTGAGTCATTTCATGTCTCTAAATGGGTATAATTGAACTTTACCCCTTTTAAAAAAAGAGAGACCTAGACCTGGCGCTTCGCTGCAGGTAAAAAGGGACAAGTGGTAGAGATTTTTCTCGGCCTTCAAATCGGGAGAAGTAACTTGCACGAATTTTCACAGACTGGGAGACTTAATAGCAATGTGAGGAAGGGTCTGTCAGTCCCCACACTCGTCGCAGTAAGGTTCAGGAATGCCCAACATAAAATAGCGGTGCGTCTCGGGAGTGTGTCTAATTCGAAGACGACATAAATGGGCCTAATGCCACTTTATGTATTATTCAAATCCATATTATGATATTTGAATGAGAAAACTGTTGGTACCATAATTGTCATTGACCACGTTTCACCCCAAATAAGGTTGTGCATCAGGAAAATAAATGGACAGATCAAGTCAAGAAAAAGAAGTGGTTCTCGGTGTGTATTGCATTTAATAATCCATAGTCAGTATAACTATCACTAGCTCTTCGATCCTGCTGGCAAAGATCTGACTAAGTATCCTCCTGCTCGGCCTCATCCCGTTGTAGTGGGGTCGAAAACCCTTATACCCCGGGAGGATGAGTAGGAGGCACGCGCCCAACATGGTCTGCTGTAAACAGATAGCCAACGGGGAACGAGGGAAGACCAGTAGCCTCTATAGCACTTTCCAGTTAGCCCTGAATCCACGGCAGCTCCATTGAAAGAATATGCCCTCCAGTTATATCTCAGAAGAGGTGCGGAGGTTCCTTTTGCGAATTGAGTACCTTGATGGGATTAGCTGTAGGCTTCGTGGAGGCAGAACTCAGAAAATACTGCCTGGAGAGGCACTGAAGCCGTTGTTGGCTTTGGGTAGTGCTGCTTTGGAGCAAAAGTCTATCATTTAGAGGCTCACGAACCTCCGATCCGCCCCGTCCAGTATTGGCTGGAGGAATGGGAAGCAAAGTTTCCTCGGTGCTATCCTCCCTTTGATCTAATCCTTAGAAATTGGGGCTTTTCCTCCTGTGGGTCTAAAGACTCATTGTCAGCGTGCGGCGCTTTGCACTTATAAGTAGCTGTCATCCGAAAGGGGGGGGAGGATGTTTACTTTCGGGCGGGTTGTAAGCCAGTGGATGCATCAGCTCAATCAGGTAAGCACCCAGGATGGGGTATAACACGCAGAAAATTTCTGAATGGGCGTGTAAAAACAAAGAGCTGCTTTGCTTGGAAGAAACAGAATGTGACTTTCTGAAATTCATACACATTACACTAGATAATAAAAACTTATAATAAAATAGATAATAAAAACCGTTCGTGCACGGACTTGAAGCAATTGACACAGATGATAAGACTATAAATTGCGATAGCCATCGACCCAGCCGAAATGGCGTGTTGGTGTTGTCACGAAACTCATATCTGGAGATGGTGAAAAGAGAGGACGCACCCAACGTGCCCTTATACAAAGATATCTAAACGAAAACGGAAGGAGATAATCCTTTGCAGTTCCTACCTCTTAGGCTTGAGTCCAAATCAATTCCATCTAAGGAATTTGTCCTCTGGATCTAAAATATATTTTAGGGGAGCTGTCAGGTCCTTCTTTGAAGAATAGGTCCTCAGTGATATGTTCCGTGCTGGTAAAAGTTTGGCTACCACTCATATTGCCTAGTTCAGTTACTGCAGGAATGATTGTGCCTGAACTACATTATTATTTCCATGCTTTTGGGGGCACTCTTCGAAGTACTCATGCAAACGCCAACTGACACATTCCTGGACATGTCCTCTTTAAAATTGTGTGAGTCGAAGGAGAAGCGTTGCCGATTTGTGTTTTGCGACGCAAACACGCGTTGAAGGGAAAGCGTTTTCAGGAAAAGGGCTTGAGTGATTATTGCTGCTAACCAAACCAGGGTCGCTCACATACCACGGAAGATGCTCATTCGCTTTCTATGACTTAGCACAGACGATTTGGTTTAACAAGCGAGCCTTTTATTTCTCTTGAATTCAATCTTTCTGTTAACTTTCTTCTGGAGTCATTCGCAGTTTACCTTTCTCTTAGAGGGGTGGTGACCACGTATAGCGCCGAGTTCAGCTATAAAAGCGTCGAGGGTGCCTGTTGTCTTTTAGTGCCATCTTCTTTTGAGTTCATACTTCAAAGTACGAATGAGAACACCCACTGCCAAAGTCCTGTGTATTTCTTCCTTCAAATTGTGTCAGTCATAGGAGAAGCGTGTGGCCGCTTTGTGTTTTGTGTCGTGGGTACGCTTTGGGAGGATGGAGCGGTAAATGTTTGCAGGAAGAACTAGAAAATACAGAACATTTCCCAATGGGCGCGGTACTTACCTTTTTTAGGCCTGGAAGGGCCACAAACAGATATTCTTTCATGACCCTTTAAGGCTAAGACATCCCTTTCAAACAAACCAAATCCTCGATGCTTGAGTAAGAAGTTTGAAAAATATACATATATGCTTCCCATTTTAAAATTTATTAATTAATAAGACTGCTTAAGGCTTTAAATATTCCATCTATCTTAAATCTACTAAATTATTCTCATATATTCATTTTCATCTCTCCCGCAATCATAAAGTAAATATAATGTCTTTTCTTTTATGTTTCTTCATTGGCTCAGAATCATAAACCCAGAATTATTAAAAGAAAACTTCTCAAATCTTTGAAATAAGCCATAAACTAAGTAATCCTTGTCATTTAATTTAAAACTGTTTGGGGTCTTCTAAAAAAACTTTCTACAGATCTCAACTTCCCTCCATTTTAATTATAAGAACTTGTAAGTTTTAGTCTAGTTGAAGTTTATCCTTGCCTTTCTCTTCTATTCAAAAAATAATATAGCAATTTGTTCTTTAAATATGGTTCAACTATCAATAAATAATTGGTTAAAAATAGTGAGAGCAAAATAGGCGTCATTTATGCGCCCAGTATTTTGATTGTTACAAGAATTATTATGGAATGGACACATACAAATCTTTCACAGGACCTTTAAATCACCATTACTATAATATAAGAAGTAGAGAAACAATAGTGTCAGTTACATACAATCACATGGCCTAATAAAATCATAATTTCAAATGTAATTCCTCTAGATTATGTTAAAAGTAATATCAATGAATATATGAATGCTTAGAATTATTTCACCTAATTATATTATTAGCATATGATAATTTGAACTGAATATGCTCGTATTAAACTTCCGATAGACAGAAAATTTAAACCTGGATGGAGTCCTGTGTATTAGAAAATCTAAAAACAGAAGGAAACTATTTTGCTCAAGTTCTAGACTAATTTTAATTGAGGGAAGCCAAGAATTCAGTTTAGTGTGGAAACGATGGACATCATTATAAGTAGGCCACAAACATAGGATGTCGTATATGTACATAAACCAAACCATGGGGAACTCGATAATTAATAGTAGAGCTTTAAATTTTATGTCCATCGGAAACATACCAACTCTGGTTCCTACATTGACTTCTTTTCTTGAAATCTTTAAATATTTCATTCGTGTTTAAGTGAGTCTACTATGTGAAGAATGTTGGTAAAATAATACTAAAAATAAAGGAGGAGTTTATTCTGTCGATTGTGCAGATTACCCTAAGCTTAAGTTTGTGCAAACCTAAAATCGTTGAATGTTCGTTTGTCCCAATACAAGTATAAAATTACAAGGTGTGAACGTAATACTGCCTCTTTGTTCATTTATCTGAACATGTTCACTCCATCACCAAGAAGAGTATATTAAAATAAATATTGTTGAATGCTCCTTTATAAACTCCTCTCCTAACTTCAATTACCTCTGGGTAGCTCTTAATTTGATCCTGTCATTAAAAAGCTTATTTTAAAAGAAATTCTTTGCCCTTCGAGTTATTTATCTTGTTATATATATATTTTTGCTTATTTAATAATGTATTTATATTTTCGTATGTAGGAATTTATAGGTATGTGACATAGGTATATTTTTGCATTTCACATATATCTACATTTTTCTATATGTCTTTACAGGCTTTTGTAGTTGCTTTTAATCCCTCTTTTCTAATAATTACATTTCTATTTTTTTCATGTCTACCTTTTTTGTATCCTTTCTTGTACATATGAGGAGCGTCCCTTATTTTCCTCCTATATATTTGGTTCTTGTAAAATAATTCTTTATGTATTCCTTAAAAATGAACTGAATAAAGTTCGAAAGGACTTGAATTCCGCTTTTCAACTTTCCTGAGCGATTTTTATATTTTTTACCATTATTGATTCTCTCACGCGTTACTTTGTGAGTTTCGGATATATATATATATATATATATATATATATATATATATATATATATATATATATATATATACATATATATATATATATATATATATATATATATATATATATATATATATATATATACTGTTAAATTCTACAGCAATGGCAGCTATAAAGAAAAATATGGAATTGGCCGCTGGTGTTTGGGCTTACTCTACACCGAAGAATAATACGATCAACCTCTACTAGAGCCACTATGAACACAGGCTATCGTGGAGACGAAACGGCTCTCAAAGGAATTTTACACCAAAATGTCACTCCAACCGACCCTAATACAGGTTTCCACCGGATATTTAATACAAGGCCAAGAGAACGAGTAGTTGCTTATGAAGAACAGCTGTCTCCTTCCGACGAGCGTACCCCATGAGACTAATGTCGTGTACGAATATTCATGTAAAGTCGGTGACTGCGATCACCGCAATTCAAAGTACATTCCCGTGACCTCCACAACCCAGTCAAGTCGACTGACCGCTCTGCTACACGACGGAGCAACTTAGAAACACAATAACTCTCATGGCGTCTCTCTAACCAGTAAAACGCTTAACAGGAACACCTCCATCACCCTGCGACTCCAAAACTGCCGGAGACTGCCAATGGCCGAAGCCGTTATCATCCAAATGAATAAGCTAACAATTAGCTTGCAGTTTCAGCCAAAGACCATCCTTCTGGCAGTCCGGTGTCTTCGTAGTGACCGCCACTAATAGCAACTAACATTTTCTTTGAATATCATTGGTCGATTTTATATCGCTTATGTTAAAATTTTTGCAGCGTTTATGTTTAAATTTTGGCGGTGCACCATCAGTGGAAGCGTTAGACCAACCCGTGAGAAGGTGTTTGAAGTGGTCTTCGGGAAACTGAAGATCGCTATGCTCCGTTTGCTCGAGGTCCCTACAGGATATGTGGTGGTCTGCGAGAAGGAGAAATACGTGGAGGGAATAACGAAGGAGGAGGCAGTAGAGACACTGCGCGAAATAGGCCTTCAACCTGCAATCCCTGCCCAAATACAGACTCACAGGAGCGTTTTTCCAGAAAACTGGATCCTTGGATTGGGTTACATTCCGAGGAACAAATAAAAGATGAAATAACGAGAAACCAACCATGAGCCAAAGTTTCAGAAATAATAAAATTCTGGAACAGAAAAGAAAATGCTGAATATTCTCATGTGTTCAAAGTGGTCTTTACGAACACAGCGATAACTCAAAAAGCAAAAGAGAATGGTATTTTGCTATTGAACGCAAAAATTAGCGGAGAGCAGATAGAAAGGCAATAATTTACTTCCATTCAGTTCTGCTTCCACTGTTACAAAATGGAAAGCCACGCAACTAAATACTGTCCCAAACCACAGGAGATCTGCTCAAGGTGCAGTGAGGCTGGGCACCACGGTAAAAACTACAGCATGTCCGAGAAAAAAGTGCGCTAACTGTGGTCAAGGACATCGCCCCATGGCTATGGCCTGCCCGCTTAAAAAAGAACTGATTAAGAAAAAGGTCCAGCAGAAGAAAGAGGAACAAACCAGGAAGCAAAAAACTACGTATGCTCAGGCAGCGAAGGCAGTCCTCACGGAAACGGAGGCAAATAAAACCTATCTAAGGATGTAAAACGAGAATTCCGCTAAAATTCTGACATGCATCTTATACGCGCATGTCAGAAACCTAACTAACCCAGAAACCTTTGCAAAGGAACTAAACCAGATGCTTGCAAAAAAAACGGGATGAGCGAGATGTGGTTCCCCGAAAATCCACCATCTGGAGACGTAATCCAGTTGCAAATGGTCCCCAAAGAAGCAGTTAGTAAAAATCAAGAGACAGAGAAGAGATCCAATAAAGAAGTTAGACGGCTAGATCCCAGGATCAAGGCCAAAAAAGAGAAAGAGGATGCCGCCAAGACAGCCCAACCAAAACCACAGTGTGCGGAAAAGGAGAAAGAATCAGTCATCCGATACCCGGACACCTCGGACTCACAGGGCTCCGTATGCGAAGTAAAGCCCAAAAAGGGGAAAAAGAAGAAAAATAAGAAAATCAACGCCGACAGGGTTAATCTCTATATATACGCCACGGAACCGCTTCCCTTCCCTAAGGACTGGGACACAAACGAAATCTGTGTGGGGATTAAGAAGAAGTACTACAAATGGGACTTCGATGCTCAATGCGACGAGGAAACGATGGAGGAGGCTTTGTATAACCAAAACATCGCCTTCCACCGAGAAATCTTTGTAGAACTGTCCCCAACACAATACAAAAAGAAAAGAAACAGGAAACGGAAATCAACAACCCGTAAACACTAGGACATCCACACAAGCCAGAACATAGAATGGAAAACCAAAACAACAGGCTAAAGGTCTTAACACTCAACGTGAATGGATGGGATGGGCAAGCCATGGCATACGGTAATATATTCTGTGTGCTTGATCCCGACATCATACTAATCATGGAGCATAGTATCGATACGACCAACAAGCAGTTGAAGATACCAGGCTACAGAGTGATTTCCAAAAACAATTCTCAGGAGAGGTACGATGGTGCTGCCGCTGCCTTAAGAAGGAATCTCTCGTTCAAACGCCTTCCGGATATGGACGAGTCCTTCGTGGCGGTAGAGCTGCATACTTTATTAGGCAAGCTCATAGTAGCAGCGGCACACCAACCATCTCGACGAAAGTATCTCCTTCTCACAAACCTTTACACCCTGTTTGGCCACGGCAGAATGGTTTTCCTTGGGGGCGACCTCAATGCCAAATGTCAAACGGCTGGCTATGGTAACACAAACGAAAGAGGTCATAACTCGGAAATGATTATGAGAAGGAAAAACATTCAGCGTATAGGGCCGGATTTTCCGACCTATTTCACCATAAGGTCCTTAACAAAGCCCGACACAATCATGACAAGTGATGGCTTCCCTTTCAATTACCGTAGTGAACCAGGCCCGACAGTCCTTGGCGACCACATAGCGATCTTGACGACCATTTCTCTCGCACCAATACAGCTCCCAATCCCTCTTCGAAAACGCTACGCTTCGGCCAACTGGGAACTATACAAGGACATGCTTGATAGATATGAACCAGTAGACCTGAACGGAGCAAGACTGGAGAGGATCGATGAGGAGCTGGAAACGATAACTGCCCGCATCATTGAAGCAGATCATGAGAGTGTGCCGATGAAGAGGTAGAAAACTGTCCCTCAACCCAGATGCACCGAAGAAATGAGAAAGATCGCTAGAGTGCACAGAGAGGTGTACGAGAAAACCAGAAGAGAAGGTGCAAATCGAGAAAGAACAACGCTGCTAAAACGCCTGAGTGAACAACTTAAGCAGGCTATCAACCAGCAACAGACTGAAATCTGGGATAGCCTGATTAAAAAAGTTGACAGCGAGGTGCGACCCGATGTGTTCTGGCGACTTGTGAAGCAAGTTAAAGGGTCTTACAAGTAGAGAAAAGACTCGCATTAAGGAGGACGATGGCTACTTGAAAGACTCGGTGGTATTGGAAGAAAGATTCTGCATGTTCTGGAAGAATATCTTCAGGATAACATCAGAAGAAAATGCCGAATTCGACCAAGAATTAAAAGACCAACTGATTGAAGATCTGAATCAGAATGTGCATTGCACGCTCCCACATGCCTATGTCGACAAAGGGAGGATTTTGGCAGACCATGGCCGACCAACTACACCTGAAGAGGTCATGGCAGTCATAAAATCCTTCAAACAGAAGACACCAGGTGGCACGGGCATCACCAGAAATAACTTGGTACATGCCCACTGGCAGATCATTCAGGGAATCACGAAAATCTACAATGCTTCCCTGAATACGGGCGACTTCCTAGACGGTTTAGAGATTGCTAAAATCATCTTTATACCTTAAGGGAGGAAGCTTGCTCAACTGGTGGACTACAGACCAATATCCCTCGTGGAGATTATAGGCAAAGTCTACGAAAAGCTTCTAGCCAACAGGTTACAAGACCAACTGTCCGAGCTAGGAGCCCACAGCCCTCAGCAACACGGGTTCCGCAAAAGAAGGGGGACTGACACAGCCCTTGCCCTTCTCACCGAAAAGCTCGCCCGATGTAATGCTGAGAAGAAATAGGTAGACGTGGTGATGCGAGATGTGCAAAAGGCCTCCGATAAGGTTTGGCTAAGAGGCTTACAATACAAGATCTTAGGCCTCCAGCTGAACCCAATCCTGGAAAAGGGTCCTCTGCGATTACATCATGCGCAGAAAAGCCCGAATTTGGTTCGAAGGCTAAAGAGGACCCGAGTTTGAACTTGAGGCGGGTGTTCCAAAAGGTGGCTGTCTGAGTCCGCTGCTGTACCTTTTGTACACACTGGACTTACCTGATCCAGTAGGGGAGGAAGTGATGTACTTGCAGTTTGTAGACGATATCACGCAATTCTCCCCCAGTTATTACAAACATGCTGCATATCAAGCAAGGCAGATAGCCATCAAAATCGACATCAATCCATACGAAAAGTGGAAAATCACGACCAACCGCCGAAAGTTCCAGATCCTTCCAATTAACCGCCGAAGACGTGTGGATGTCACAGTGAATGGCGATATTTACCCATATGGTACCAAAGGAAAAGTCCTAGGTTTGCAATTTACCTCCAAAGAGGACAAAGTTCACATTAGTGATAGAATCTCCCTTGCCAAAATAGAGCTTAGAAAACTGTATATATTTTAAAACATCAGCTCCAAAAACCTCAAAAGGCTGTACACGGCTTTGGTGCGCTCAACCTTAGTGTACCCGGCAGTGGTCATGCAGGCTGCGAGTTCCACCTCTCTCAGACAAATGCAGAGAATGCAGAACAAAGCAGCCCTGCTTATAGCTAGAGCAAAAAGACGGAGTCTATTCAGCAAACAGTACTGCACGCAAGAGCAGGACTAACCCCTCTGAATATAGAACTCCAAAGACTGGGAGAAAGACCTGGGACAAAAAAACAGAGGAAATACTCGCGAATACGAATTACAACCTAGAGATACCGAGAGCAGTTAGGGGACGTGTTACCAGGAAATCCCTATTCCCGAGTGGAAGAAACTGCTGCCAAGAAAACCAAGTTCTAATATTTACGTGAGCAAAATATATACGTAAATAGGTGAAGTACATACACCAAAGTGCAAAGAAGGAAGAAAGAAGAAGAAGAAACTACAAACAGAACAAAAAGAGGTGAAGTGCCCAATGTTAGATCTAAATATACTAAGCAAGTATTAAAACCAAAACCCCGGCAAAAGGAGAAATTAGCTAGAAAGATATTAATAAAGAAGAATATATATATATATATATATATATATATATATATATATACATATAGCAAATAAGAAACTTGAAAGGCTTGAATGCCATGATGGAGGAAAGAACAAATATATTTATTTATTTATTTTATGTAATTAAAAAAAATAATAATAATAACAAACAAATAAAGAGTGGAAAAATAAAACCAAAACAAGAAAAACCTGAGAGGAGCCCTCTACACCAGGGCAAAACTAAAACTTTTTATCTTTATATCTCTACTACACATTTTCCTACTTCTTATATCAATTTAAATTTTCAAGGCTTATGTGCAGAGGGTGCAGAATTAAGCCACTCTGCTGATTACTGGCACTCTGCTGATTTCGGGCACTGCTAAGAATTCTGTATAATTTACGTTTCTCTCTGTACGTGATATTAGAAAAAGGAGGTAACCGTTAGCGAGTTTTGCCTAACGCCTCCGAAGATTTTTTCGACTATCGAAATCTTCATAAGTGAAACCATTTCCATCCCCAATCGTAAAAAGTGAATGTGGTAAATAATTAATACCACAAAAGTGTCCTGGAGTACGGAAAATTACCAGTCGAATATTATTCTCTACAAAAGGTAAAGTGCTAATTGGAATTGGAATTTTTAACCATCTTCTTTCGCTTTTCTGGCTCTATCTATTTTACACTAATGACTAAGACGACCATGACCTTAAAATGACGGACGACGTTCTTTGGATTAGCCTGAAGACTCTCCCCGAAAGGACTAAACCTGATCGAAGAGACGTCTTCTCCATAGTCTATTGGGAGCTTGATGTGGCCCTCGTTAGACTAATCAACACACCTTTTGGCTATACCGCCATCTGTCAAAAGGAGAGTGATGCTGAGATCCTGGCCTCACCATGGGGAGCGAAAGTGTTCGGTGGAATCAATCTATCACCTAAAATCCCTCCCTAAATCTAGGCACACCGCAGTGTCGTCTACCGTCGGCTTGACTCGTGGGTGGGTCTCCATACCAGTGCCGAAATCTCTCAGGAAATCGAGAGGAAACTCTCCTGGGTCAAGGTCTCAGGGGGGATAAAATTTAAAGATTATACACACGTATTTAAATTCGTGTTAAAGGCCAAAGAGGTGAGACTCCTTCTTTTCCATGTCAGGGTCTGCCCTGAGCAAATAGAAAGGGAGGAGTTTACACAAGTCCAGACTTGTTTCAAGTGCTACAAATTAAATGAGAACACCACCAAATCCTGCACTCAATCAGAATCCATCTGTTCTATTTGCAGCAAGACCGGTCACATCTGGCGTGACTGCAAGAGCTCCGAGAAGCGTTGCATTAACTGCAACGGAGACCATGCAGCCATGGCAATGTCATGCCCGACTAAAAAGGCTGCCATAAAAAAAACAGCAGCAACAGAAGAAAAACAAGGAAGAAGCCCATGCCAACAGGACGTATGCAAAAGTGGCAAAGGCGGCAGTAGGAAAAGCAGCAGCGCAGCACACCTACCTTAAGGTAGAAAGTGAGCAATCGACAAAAATCATGTGCTGCAGCTACTATGCGCACATTGTCAATTTGACGAACCACGGTTCCTTCAAGAATGAGCTCAATCAAATGCTCAAAAACAACGGGATGGATGAGATGTGGTTTCCCGAGAACCCACGCTCGGAGGAAGTCCTACGCATCCAAATGCAGCCCCTCAACCTAGACCAGCCGCTCAAACAACAACAAATGTTCCTGCTGCCACCAACCCAACCCAAGAAGATCCCGAACCAAAAACCCCCTCAACAAGCGAACCTGCCACTATTGTTCCCTAGGTGAAATCACCTAAAGGAGCAAAAAACAAGAACAGACATTGTAGTTCCAAGCAATCTCCCCTCCGGCAGAGGAGCAGGTCAACCTCTTCATCGAAGGAAGGCAAACATGCCTACCACGGGAGGAAGATTGAGCTCAAAATTTTCACCACAGATGACGTCCCCTTTGTCCAACAAAAGACCGATAAAGATGTGAGCGACGGAATAACCACGGGAAGATATAAGTGAGAATACTCCGAGGACGTCCCAGAGAAGGTCGTCGAAGATGCCCTTATCCTCTGAATGGCCCGGCTCAACTAAGAAGCTTTTTTAACCCTATTAAACTCCGAATTCAAGAAAAAGAGATCCGGCAAGTGCCGATCTCCTCCAGCTAGCCCCTCCACCATCAAGAAACAAGTAAATATGAACGAATAACTGACAGACAATATGGACAGACTAAAAAAGGACTTGACAATACCAAAGATGAACACTGACGGATGGATCGACAAACAAGTGACTCATTGTAACATCATTAAGAATTGCGACCCTGATATCGTTCTGATATCAGAACACGGTATAGACACATCACAAAAGACAATAAAGTTATTTAATTACTCCGTGACGAATAAAAACCATAGCCAGAAACGTTTTGATGGCGCCGCCATCGCAGTCAAGAAAGGTATTCTGTTTAAACTACTTCCTTGTTTAGACGAGTCCTATCTGGCCATCGAGGTCCAATCCACCCTAGGGCCACTTGTTGTATCAACAGGGTACCAACCCCCAAGAAGAAACTATATCCCAATGCACAACTTTCTCCAGCTGTGTGCACACGGGAGAACAGTCCTGTTTGGGGAACACCTCAACGCCAGATGCCGAGAATCTGGTTATACCGGAGCTCTAAACAAGAAGAGAAAGAACTTGAAGAACCTTATTGACAGAGGCATCGTTGCCCGCATCGGGCCCGACTCTCCCACCTTTATCACCGACACCTTCGTAACCAAACCAGATATCGCCCTAACCAGCCCTCAATTCCCCATACGACTACTATATACAACCCGGAATTCTAATCCCCAGCGACCGCGTCGCAACCCTTATCAAAATTTGATCCAGCCCCATCCAAATACCCGTCAGGGAGTGAAAATGCTACTCTCGAGCGAACTGGGAAGAGTACCGTACGCTTCTCGGTGAATTCAGAGCGTAGCCCCTGGAAGAAGCCACTCTGGAGGGAGGAGATCGACCAGGAACTGGCAAGATTGACGAAGGCAAAGGTGGAGGCGGACGGTGCAAGGGTTTCAAAATCCTCGTACAAAACGTTACCAGCACCAAGATAAACACAAAAACTTAATGACTTATCAGACGAATACAAAAGACTCTTCGAAGATATTAGACTGATTAACACTGATAGAATTAAAAACAGACAACTACGAACACTTAGGACAGAAATGAAGACTCTCATAATAGAGCAACAGCAAGCACTCTGGAATGACCTTGTCAACAAACTTGACGAAGAGACGGATCCCCGAACATTCTGGAACTCACTTTCCAGACTGAAGGTATACCCTCCAGACAAAACCATTCTCCTCTGTAAGGATGACGGGACAAAAATGGACAAGACAGAGACGGAAGAGGAGTTCAGAAGCTACTGGACGGATTTATTTTCCATCACTGCAGAAGAAAACGAACTCTTCGACCTAGACTTCGAAGAACAAATTCATGACCAACTAAGACCTGTACTCGACAGAGCATACCCCTTTAACAATGCGACAGCTGACAGGTTTCCGAAGAAGAGTAACGACAGAAGAACTCGTGACGACACTACGTTCCTTCAAGCGGAGAGCACCAGGAAAAACAGGATTGACCAAACTCAACTGGGTGAACACCCCCCGTAACATCTTAGAGGGGCTGTTCAATCTAATGCGTGTCTGAACGTCAGCTATTTCCCGTACGAATGGAAGATAGTCAAAATGATCTTCATTCCAAAAGCCGGGAAACCGCCCGACAGACCAACAAATTTCAGACCCATCTCCCTCCTAGAAAATGCCTGCAAGGTCTTCGAAAAGATCCTTGGTAGCCGTATCCAAAATTTTCTGGAGGAAAACAACCTCCATAATCAACACCAGCATGGATTTAGAAGAGGGAGAAGGACCGATACGGTGCTAGCAGTTATCACCAAAAACTAGCGAAGATTGCTAGCCAAAAAAAGGTACGCTGAGCTGGTGCTCAGAGATGTGAAGAAGGCGTTTAACAAAGTATGGAGAACTGAGCTTCAGTTCAAAATACTAAGACTCGGACTAAACCCAAGACTGGAAAAAATTATTTGCTACTACGTGACAGACAGAAAATCATATTTACAAATATACAATCACACGCGACCAGACTTCGAACTAACTGTAGGTGTACCGCAAGGTGGGTGCCTAGGCCTCCTCCTCTACAATATATATACCCTCGACCTACCAGATACGGTCAGGGAGGACACCCTGTATGTTTAGTTCGCGGAAATCTCTCAGATTATGTCTGCCCCTTTCAAAAATCCCAAACTCATGGCAGAAATTATCGAAAGAAGATGGAAGATCGCCACGAACTCCCCAAAGTTCAAGGTTATTCACATCTTCCGTGAAAAATGGACCCATATCGAGACCGAAAAAACCAGGATTCCTTACAGCAGCGACGTGACGCTACTTGGACTAAAGATAAGTAGTAAGGGATACGGTGGTCACGTTGCTCAGGCAGCAGCGCGAGCGCGGGTAGAGCTTTCCAAGCTTTTCAGGTTCAGAAACCTGAAAACAGCTAACAAAAGGAAAATCTACAACGCGCTCATAAGATCGAAGCTACTGTATCCACCAATACCTATCAATGCTAGTTCTAAGAACCAAGTACGACTCCTCCAAAGAGTCCAGAACAAAGGTGTTCTGATTATACCAGGCACAAAGAGGAGAGAAAGAAAGAGGCAGAGAGACCTTCACCAATGCCTCCAGTTAACTCCAATAAACATGGAGCTGCAAGAAAGGGCCCGTAAAATCTGGGAGAAAATCCCAAGACTATTGACGTACGAAATTAGACAGAGACACATAGACATTCCGCTAGATGACGTAAATAGGAGAAGACTGGACTTTGTCAGTAGCAAAGCACATACCGAAAGACGAGAAAACCCCATCCACACATGGCACTAATCACTCCAAACATTGAAATACTCAACTTGAACAAGAAGAAGTACACTGAAGACACTTAAGCAATCATCGAGAGAAACACTGAAGCTATTACAACAACTTACAAAGGCTTGAATGCTACAAATAACACTACAAATTACAAGAAACATAACGAACACTCAACCAACAAAAGAAAAAAAACAAACAACCACACAAATGAAACATGCTATTCAATAGCAATTCAAACAACAAAGAAACAAAAAAAAGAAGCAGAAATACAGTACGTATAACAACCCGAATATCAGAGAAAAACAATGAGACGAACAACAACAGCCTCTAACAAAAATGCGTGCGATTCCCTATCACCAGGGATTTTCTCCCTCCCCCCTCTATCCTTTCATCAGGGAAATCTATCCCTTCCTATTTATCTTCCACTCTTGTATACATATATGCATACATGATTGCAGTTGCAATCATATATGTGAGTATGTATTTTCCTTTCAACTACTTTTTATATCCAAGTCCAAGTCCTGGCAAGCAAAGGATCGACCGTATTCGGCAATCGGTTCTACACCAAAGAATCGGAATAAAGCCGATCAATACGGAGATCCAAAGGCGAGGGAGAAAGGCATGGGATAAAATAGACCAAGTGATACTCCCGAGTATAAACTTTAACCTGAACATACGTAGAAATAGAAGACGCGCAATTGGTAGAACAGTTCTGTTCCCAAGCAGTAGAACCTGCGCAAGAGAAGAAGTACTACCAATGTATACTTAGTACTACACAAAATCAAATTACTGTGACCGTACTGAACCCGACCCGTAACAAGGAAACAAACAAAAGAGAGAAATTATTCTAGTAAAAAGAGGCGAGGTGCCCTAATTAATTATAGTTAAAACTGTCAGGAAGGGAGGATAATATCAGAGGAAGAATTATCAAAAGCAATTTCTTCATTTAAGTCCAAAGTCCCGGAGCTCAGCCAAATTACAATCAGGCATTTAAAAGAAGCACCGAAGAGACTTAGGACGAGGCTGCTGAACCTGTTCAACGCATCTATAGCAATGGGCTACTTCCCGGATGTCCTGAAGACCTCTAAAATGATCTTTATATCCAAACCGGGAAAAACAACAAACCAGGTCACGAATTACAGATCCATCTCACTACTGGAGACCGTTGGCAAGGTTTTTGAGAAAATGCTCAACAACAGACTGAGAAAATACCTAGCAGAAAAGAATCTACTGAACTAAGAACAACACGGATTCAGAGAACACCAAGCCACTGAGACAGCCATAGCCCATATGCTACAACACGCAACAGCATGGCGGGCTAGAGGATGTTGGATTGACGTTGTCTGCAGAGACGTTAAGAATGCCTTCGATAAATTTGGATCGAAGGCCTGAAATACAAAATCTCTCGACTGAAACTCACATCCCACTTCGAAATGATCCTCTGCAGCTATCTAACCAATAGACGAGCAGTGATCGCCTTCGAGGGACAAACAAGGAAATGCTTCGACCTCGCCTCAGGGGTTCTACAAGGAGGATGCCTGAGCCCTACTCTCTTCACCATCTTCACGAGAGACATCCCAAAACCAATCGACGAAAAAACAGTAAATATATAATACGCGGACGATATCACCCAAGTTGAAGTTTGGAGAACAAAATCGGCAAGGTTGATGGCCAGAGCCACGGCGGCAGGACCTGAAAGATCTAAAACTTCAAAAGACGCTGGAAAATCCAAACGAACACGTCTAAGTTCTCCGCAACTGCAATAGGGAGGCATCGTACCATCCCCTTCAACCTAAGAAAAACCGATATTGAATACTCACCGCACGCGGCAATTCTCAGCTACAAACTCTCTAGTACCGGAATAAATAGACACGTTAGCACCAGAACAGGATTTGCAAGAGATGAACTAGAAAAACTCCACCGATTTAAAAACCTCTCAATAGCAAGAAAGAAAAAGCTATACATCAGTTTGGTTAGATCGAAACTGGTGTATCCCAGTATACCTCTCAATACATCATCAAATAGAAACATGTCAAAAATTCAAAGAGTTCAGTATCAAGGCATCCATTTCATCACTGGCTCTAAGTAATACGACTTTCGGACCTCGAAGAGCCTCTACGAAGAATTAGGACTTGATCCTTTGAATATTAACATCTACAAAAGAGGAAGAAACATTTGGGAGAGGTTAGAAGACATTCTCCCCAATGATACACTAGGCACCCTCGATCCAGAGGAGGAAGAGTACAAGAATTACCTCCCAAATACCAGAAGTGCCGACCCGATCCCAAAATGTAAGTTAATAAACTAAAAAAAAAATATATATATATAGATAAATATAGACTTGAATAATAATAATAATATATATATATATATATATATATATATATATAAAAAAAAGAATAAGAAAGTATTTATGAAATAACATACGAAGTAAAACCAATGGAGATGTCCGCACACCGAGCACCTAAACTATTAATCTAATACTTCCTTGCTTTCAGCACTATTTTCCCTTCCCCCTCTATCTTTAACTACTACCCCTCTTTTTCCCCACTTTCTTTAAAAAAGATGAAAGAAATATATAAATCATTGACTGCTTTGTGGTGAAAGACGAATTGCATTGTTAAAGGAAGAAATCCGCAAGGAAAGTCCTACTAGAACCGTCTTCTGATATCACCACTGCTACTCATAGAAGAAGAGAAGACCCAGAAATTTAGATCTCTGCTTCGGTCTATCTTCGAATGATTGGAGTATACTACCAGACCATTACGCGCGCGCGCAAGCCCACGGAAGGAATCGAAGGCGTGGAACTCAGGACAAGAAGGAGGACTCTGGTTAGACATCTTAATTATTTAGGGCAGATAAGGGTGAACCAGAGAGGATATAGGTACAAGCCCAAGCGATAAGGGCCTGCTAGATTCGAAAACAAGAGTGACAGCCATTGGGGTTGCCATGAACGACCCATCAGCGATAAGCGTGTCCCGCTTCGGGTCAATAAGCGATGCCAGAAGCCCGAAAAGGTCTTGGAAGTTGTCTATTCTAAGTTAGGAATCGCGCCCTGCAGGCTGAAAGAACAAGCTTACGGGTAAATGGCCTTTTGCGCGATACGAATCAGGACCTGGATAATTTACTGAGCGAGAATCGAGAGGAAGATTAGAGGAAATCGGCCTCAACCTCAAAGTTCCTCAGCATATAGCGGCAAAAAGATCATTCAATTCACCTTCTGTGCATTGTCCCTTACGTTGGAACGCACACTGCAGAGGAAATAAAATATGAAATTGAGGACAAACAGAAATGGGCAAAAATCGATGAGGCTTCTAAGTTTAAAAACTGCGACGGCGAGAAACATACTCATGTGTTTGAGGTGACCTTCCAGACAACAGAAATGGCCGCGAAGGCATCTGAAAATAGGCTAGTTATGTTTAACACGATAGTCTCTGCCAGCTGCATTGATCGTGAGGTATTCGTCCCGCTACAGATTTTTTCCCGTGCTACGCTATTTTGAAGCATGCCACCAAAGCGTGCAAAATCGATGTAAATATATGTTTGGAGTGCGCAGAATCGGGTCACACGTGGATGGAATGCATGAATTTAAATAGGAAGTGTCTCAACTTTGGCAACTACCACCGTGCCCTATCGATGACTTGCCAAATCGAAAAAGTATTGATAGCCGACAAGCAAAAGATAATAACTAATGAAAGAAATAAAAGAGCTACAACCACGTACGCACAGGCGGCGAAGAAGACCGATCAAGAAAAAACCATACTCTAGATTGATAAGAACATGATGCCTGATCTGATAATGTGCATTATGCATGAAAATTTCTTTAATGATATGAAGCCTGGCAGTTACTTGACTGAACTCAATTAAAAGCTGGCAACAACGCCTTAAGCCGATGTGGTTCTCAAACAACCCACCCTCTGGCGAACTATTTCATGCCCAAATCAATAGTATGACAGAAGTCGCCCCAAGGTCCCGCTCCTCTTCGCGAGACCCCTGTCTTAATAAACCTAAAATCGCGGAAAGAACAGGCTCTCAAATGAATATATACCACACACCCGCAAGCGATGAACTATAACCAACGGAACCTGCAAGGTTCCTCGCAACATGCTATAATACTTAAGAACTACGCATGAAGATCTATGGCTGACCCTCACCACCAATATCGAAACTGTCAAAACTGATTATTTTATGAGAGATTAGTACAAGTGGGAGTTTGACGCCAATATTAGTAAAGAAGAATTACTCCAGGCAATAAAGCGTGGCTTAATTGAAATTTGCATCGAGTCATGTTTCAACTTAAGTCAAGATCAATTCAAAAAGAAAAGATAGGGAAGGGTGAGCTCTCCAGCCAGAGAAAAAGATACAAAGAGCAAACAACCAAATAATAATTAAATATTGCTACCAGCGTTAAATATATAAGAAACTTAAAAATCTTCTCCCTAAACGTCAACGGATGGAGCACTAAAATAAGAATATTCAATGAGTTTATAAGATCAGTAGCCCCAGAAATCATACTGATATCGGAACATGGTCTGGATGAAGATAGACTGCATATAAGAATCTATAACAACGTGATACTATTGGTTAACCACTCTAGGGAAAGGTATGATGGGCTGGCCATTGTTATCAGAGAAAGAATTAGATTCAAGGAAATACAAGACCTGGATGAGTCATACTTAGCTATTAAGATCGGTATGACCTATGATAATATTGTCGTGGCCGGTGCATACCAGCCACTAAGACGTCAATATTTACCAATTCCCAACATTCTACGGCTGTCTAGAAGAGAGGTTTCGACCATCCTAACAGGCGATCAAAATGGCCGCTGTAAAGAAGCCAGGTAGACCACGACATACACTGGGGCTGGGACTTCCCTAAGTCTTCTAATCAATAAGGACATAGTACAAAGAAAAAGCCCTGATTTTGCCACCTTTCACATATGGAGGTCATCAACTACTTCTGACATACTATTAACGAATCCCAATTTCTCCCTAAATCAAGTGACGACTTCAGGCCCATATATTCCAGGCCCCCACATCAGCATGATAACGACCACATCTATCTACATCTCCAATTCAAGTAAAATTTCCAGACGTAGATGCTTAGCCAAAGCAAACTGGGCAACATACAAAGCACCGCTCTAGAACACACAGCAGGGCAGGTTTAAAGAGCTGCGGGGCCAGTAGCACAAGGAACAGCGGGGCCCCCACCCGTATATATATCTATGTATATATATATATATATATATATATATATATATATATAAATATATATATTATTCCCCCCATCCCCCCCACCCCATTATCCTTTGCAGAGAGGGAAAAAATTGTTTTAGGAATTTAAAAGAACTGCTAGTATGGCTGGGAGAACTCAACTGAAAAAGCGGGTTTAATTTTGTACACTTTTTATTCCTTTTTAAAGAACATCACCGTGTAATACCATAACATAATTCCAGACCTATTGTACTATGCAGTATGCTGTAGTGAACTTTTCTATATTTTTCTTATATATGGTAATATCATATATAATAATAATATAAAAAATCATGAAAATGAATAAATATTTTGTCTCGGCCTTCTGTGCCTAAGGGCAAAAACTTAATTATCACTAATTTTTTACATCCCCGCGGGGCCCCCTGAAGCGCGGGGCCCGTAGCACTCGCTACATGTGCTACTAGGTTAAAACAGCACTGGCACATAGATAAGCCAGATGGAAGGTGCATCGCTTGAAAACATTGAAGAACAATTTACTCACCTGATAACAAAGATAACCTGACGGAATATAAAGTACTCTCAGCCTTAAAGTGGAACATACTCGTAAATATACTGGACAAAATGAACCAACTGGAGGTCCTCATCAACGAAATAAATATTTATGACAACACAGGACATCGCTACAGGGAATTGAGAGAACTCAAAAACGAAATCAAGCAACTTAGTGAGAAATCGGGCGGAAATTGTGACAATATAATAGCCAAAATCAATACAGAAAGAGACCCTAAGAAATTTTGGGGAAAGTTCAAAAGATGTAGAGGCATCCTACCAAGAATAGAATCACCATAAAGGTTAACGGCATAGAAATAACAGAAGACCGCGAAATCGAACATAATTTCAGGGAATAGTGGCGAAGCCGATTTCGAATAGATGAGGGAGAAATGAGAACTTCGATGCGGATATTAGGAGGAAGTACATTTAAGGCTTAGGGAGGTAGGTGATGAGCTCACGACGCACCATATTGTAGATGGGACTCGTCTCGCACAAGACGAAGGGAAGCCCTTCACCCATGAGAAGTAAGGGGCTGCTCTAAAATGCTTCAAAAAGAAGCCGCCAGGAATAACCGGCATTACAAATATGCAACTGATAAACGCCTCCCGGAATATCAACTAGGCCCTATTGGAGCTGTTCAACGCTTGCCTCACTGTCAATTATTTCCATGACTAGTTCAAAAAGGACAGAATGATTTTCCTGCTGAAACCAGAAAACCAAAGAAGGATATAAGCAGTTATAGGCCTATCTCCCCTTTGGAGTTCATGGGCAAGTAAGTTCCTGGAAAAACTCCTTAACAAGAGTAGAAGAAATTATTTAGACACCAAAGAGTTGTATAACGATCAACAACATGGATTCCGGAGAAAGCTTTACGCCGAGACGGCATTAGAACCGATCACTGAAAGAATTACCATTAGTAAGGTCAAAGACTGTAATGTAGACGCGGTGCTTCGTGACATGTCTTCAGCCTTCCATAAGGTTTGGTTACCAGCACTTGATAAGAAAATCAGTAATCTTGGCATGGATCGAAATATCGTAAGAATATTATGTGATTAGTTAGAAAAACGTTAGGCACTCTTAAAAATAAATGACATTCAAGGGAGCCCTTCGATCTAGAGACAGGGGTGCCACAAGGGGATTGCCTTATTCCTACATTATATACAATATACACTGGCGACATGCCTCACCCAAATCACGAGTCTGCCCAATATATTCAACTCGCAGACAATATAAGGCAGGTTGTCACTAATAACTACCGTAACTCCAAAGGTGTTGTCAACAGGACAAGAAGGGAGATTGAGAATCTCAACCGCTACGAGAAAGAAAACAAAATCAGAACCAAATTAACAATTAACGCATATACCACACACTACAGGGAAAAAAAATGATGCTGCTAATACGACGTTACAGTGGATGTTTTGTTTCAGACTGACTTCACCACTAAACAAAGAGAAATTATACATGCTACTGGTAAGACCGTTACTGTTATATCCCGTTATTTTCCTTTATGTCTCAAGAAAGACACCGTTTAGAGAACCAAAAGTGGTCGAAAACAAAGCAACAACATTCATAACTAATGTTACTCTTCGAGACCGGATTCCATCGGAACTACCTCGCAAAATCAACGATATTGACCCAATAAATATCGCTCTGTATAAACGGGCAAAGGAAATATGGCAAAAGATTGTCTAATTTTCCCCAGAAGAAGTAACCCAACAGATAAAACTTCAATACGAAGACTTACCGAACGTACATTTCCAGCAAGACTTTAAAAGTAGCCAGCTACAGACGCGGCAAGTGATCTACCCTATTTATAAATGATAAGGATAATAAAAATAAATATAGGCAAAAATAAATAGATAAATAATAAATAAAAGAACAAGGATAAAAAGATCCAAAGTGTATAAACTAATAAAAAATAGATCCGTAATGGACAAAATAGTGAAAATTGAAATAACCATAAGAATGAAAGTTAGTACAAAGTAGACAAGGAAATGTAATTACAAAGTGGAGAAATCCCAAACAAAAGATCCGTAGTGGACGAAATAATATTAAAAGGAACTATGAAAAAACAATCAAACAAGCTATAAATTTAACAAGAGTGAAAAAGAAATGAATAACATATATATATATATATATATATACAGATACACCGACAAAGGAAGAGTAAAAGACGATTCCGAGCACTTTCGTCTTTATTCTTAAAGACCTTTTCAAGGAATGAACAGGAGGCTGGACATACATTGCCTTAAATAGTGGGAGGGGGGATTAGACTACCCACCTTTGAACCTTAATTAGGAGGTACAAAATCCTGAAACAACTTTATTTGAGATTTTATATATGTAGTGATAATGGGGTCTAGCATGAACAAACCAAAGCTAAGGTTGAAATTTTGGAACGCGTTAATGGTGATACATTCTTATATATTTCTCGAAACAGTAGAGAGTTCCGAGTCATCATTCTCTGGTCGTGGCAAAGGGAGGAAAGTTTAGTGAAGGAATTTCCTCTCAACGTCATTCAGACAACCCAAAACCCGAACCCACAAGTAAAGGCATCTACCTTCCCAACAAGAAAGAGAGTCCCGAAGGGGAAAGGGCAGCACTGCCCGCAGGGAGACATGGGTCTCCCAGCCCCTCAGGACACCAAACGAATCCCCCTCCGGTTAATAGCGGGGCACCAAAAACCTGAAAGACAAACCGTTTTCGAGACAATATACGGAAAAATAAATATCGAGCTAACCCGTCTCCTCGAGACACCAAATGGGTGGGCAGCGGTTTGCTGGAAAAATAAGGACGTGGTGATCCTTGTTTCGGAGAAAGCTAAAGAACCCCTACGCAAGATAGGGCTAAAAGCGATTGCCCCCTAAGAATTACTCGTGAGGCGCACTGTCATCTTAAGAAAAATTGACCCCATTTTCCTGGACAACTCCACCGAGGATATCAAGGCTCAGCTGATCGCCAAACAGTCATGGGCCAAGATAGACAAAGTGGGAAAAATCGGGAAGTCGCTTATCAAAATTATCTTCAGCAGCAGCGAAATGGCACAAAGAGCGATGAGGGACGGCCTTCTGGGGTTCTACCTACAAGTAGAACCAGAGCAGATTAAGGCAGAAGAATATATTTATCTGGAAAACTGCCAAAACTGCCTCGCGCTTGAAACCCACGCAACTATGTAAAGATTGCCCGAAGAAAGAGCAAACTTGTGAGGCATGCTCTCGAACCGACCACGGTTGGAGAAAATTTTGAGAAGAACGAGAGAAATGCACGAATTGCGGAGGGGAACATGGGGCTCTGGCCGTGAGATGTCCACTGCGCTAAGAAATGATACGGGCGAAAAGAGAAAAAAATAAAAAGGAAAAGGAGGCAAAGACCAATGCAGGATCCTACTCTACAGCGTCATTAGCACCAACAACCACGACAACAGCGCAAAGAGCTACTCCGAAACTCGTCATGCCGGTTGTGTGCAAGGAAATAATGACTATGGTCATCGTCACTCACCTGGTGAACCTTGCGCACCCCGGCAGCTTCTCGGAAGAGCTAAACAACATGCTCCAACACAATGGAGTTAAAAAGGAGCTGTAGTTTCCATCGAACCCAGCATCTCAGGATGTGCTAAACATCAAATTCGTTGAAACTCCGACTGAGAAAAAAACAGCAACGCCAAACAAACAACAACAATACCAATCAGAAAGCATCAGAGAAGACGTAAGCCACATAATGGTAAAATAAGAAAGAGAAGATAGAAAAGAAAACCCAGCAACCGCAAAAAATAGCCCGAAGGAAAAAGGAACCAAAAAGAAAAGGAACACCAGAGAAACAGCGAAACTAGAGGAGGAGGAGAAACAAGCTTAATCAGACGACTGCTCGGAGGATGACGGAAGCTACCCAGGAGTGCCTCTTACCGAAAAAATCGAAGTCCTGGAAAAGGGACACTTTTTCTATGGGGAAGATGTGAACCTAAAAGTCTTCGGAATTATTGGACGTCGACCTGAGAAGAACAACCAGGTGAAGTTAGTGCAAGGAATTAGAAGCGGGGAATTCAAGTGGACCTTTGAGGGGCTGTAGTCCCCAAAGGAAATTGAAAGCCTCTTGTGCAGTGGAACTATGTATGTATATTCCGGAATCGAGTTCATACAGAGTGAACGGGACAACTTACAAGAATAAAAAGTGCGGAATGAGGACATCGGAAATGAACTAGTCGTAAAAAAGTGAGAAACAATTAAAATTAAAAGTGAAGTTCGAAAAAATAAAAATAAATAAATAAATAAAAATAAACAAGCACGAAATATATAGTGTCAATAGTGAATTGTGAATCTAGACTAAATAATTTAAAAATAAATGCTCACTAAATGAAGTCATTAAATAAACGATAATATGAAAAGTTATATTAATGTGAATAATAACAATAGTAATACCAGCGAATAACAACTAATTAGTAGCAATAGTAAAAACAAGTGAATAATAGCTAATTAATAAGAATAGAGGTATAAGAAGAAATAAAGGTTACAGTGATAAATATAAGATATTAGAAGATACTAGTAAAAATATCAAGTGAAATCTAATCGTGTCAAGTGTAATATAATAATAGTAAAAACGAGGGAACAATAGCTAGGTAAATAAAAATAAAGAAATAAGAGGTAAATAAGCAGCGACAAATAAAAGTGTAATTAGATAGAAATAATTAAAAACAACATACGAAATTTAATCTAAAGTGCGAAATAGTAAACAAACAAAACAACCCAAAATTATCATAACAAACTCGAATAATAATTTAAATACAAAACTCTATTAGTGGGATAAAAAATAAAAGGTTCGAAACTTTGTAAATTAATAAAAAGCTGATCTTCTGCGTAATCCTGCTCCAGGAGGACCCACTGTATATACCTTTGCCTCCGACTAAATCCTTCCTCTTTTCAGCGATAACTTTTACTTTTCCAACACTTTAACTATAACATTGTATGAATTATTTTATATTAATGGCTTGTACTCTTTCCTACAAATAAATATATCATTATATATTATGTTTATTTATTAAAATGGCTTCTAAGATGTTAAGCCTTGCTTTATTAACCTCTTTTTTTTTAATAATGGTGATGTCAACGAGCATATCTCTCGTTAGGTTAATATTACGAGGGGCTGTCAATAAGTTTTGCGAATCGGTAGGGCAAAACAGAGGAAAGGAGATCGCTGTTTGTTGGGGTGTTAGGACAAGTTATGAGAAGTCCGGACCTGCAGCTGCACACTCCTGCCTCGTTTATTTAAGAAGAGTAGCTGATCGCGGATCGTCAGTCACAAATCTTTCAACAATGGAGAAGGTTGAGCACCGCGCAGTGATCAAATTTTTCACCAAGGAAGGCAAGAATGCAAAAGAGATCCATGAACGCTTGGTTGCAGTGTACACCGATACCGCCCCTTGCTATGCAACCAATGCTCGCTGGAATATAGAGTTTCGCCATGGTCGTGAGTCCCGTGAAGATGAACCCCGTCCAGGACGCCCCTCAGACGTGACCAACGAGGACAATGTGGCCCGTGTGGAGAGGATGATCCTCGAAAATCGACGGGTGAAGGTCGAAGAAATCGACCAAGAACTTGGAATATCACATGGAAGTGTTATCAACATCATCCACGACAATTTGGCCATGACCAAGTTATCTGCCCGTTGGGTCCCTAGAAACCTGACGCCCCATGATCGAATTCAACGTCGTCAAAGTCCACAAGGCCAGAGTTGCATAAGCTGCCCTGCGCAAGTGCGGATTCAAAAAGCTCAACCATCCCCCCTACAGTCCAGATCTGGCCCCTAGCGACTACTTTTTATTCCGCCAGCTCAAGGCTGCACTTCGTGCACGCCGTTTTGGGGACGATGAAGATGTCCAGCTCGCCGTCCAGGAGTGGATTGAACAGCAATCGGGAGATTTCTGGTTGTCGGGAATTTGAAGCCTCAATGACAAGTGGCGCATGTGCATTGAAGTCGAGGGTAGTTATATTGAAAAATAATAAAACACTTTTCCTCTTTTCTTGTTTCCTTATATCCGAATTGCAAAAATTATTGACCGATCCTCGTATGTACACTCTCCATATGTTTTTTTGGCCCTCTGCTTTGTAGATGCATCGTTGATCTCCTCGAAATTGGGGTAGTGGTCATGCCAATATATTTAGAGTTATTATAAAGCTTACAGTCTTTATTGAAGCAGGTTGAGTCGTAAACTATGTTGGTTGACTTGAGATTCGACGAGTTTATGCAGCTGTTGTTTTTCAACAGGAGATTGCTGGCTTTTGTTGTTTTATACTAAATGATGAGTTGGATTTTATCGGTTTGATTTCAACCTTGATGTTACGGTTAATAATCTCTTTGATGTTTTTTTCATCTATTTTGTAGGCTGCGGACATCTGGTTTCCGTAGTTCACTTTGATGTTATTGACTTCTCCATGGTTACTTACAGTTTTATCCGCATGTTTGTAATGGTTATTTAAAAATGATTGGAGCTGTTTATCAATCATGCTGTTTGAGAAACCGTTTTTCACAAGTATTCGATTTACTCTTGCAATCTCATGGTGGAAAAGTTCCCACGTAGAGCAGCATTTGTAAGCTCGGCAGATGTATGAGCCGAGTACACTTATTTTGTACCTTTCAGAGGCATTCACTTTCCGCATTGAGGCATTTTCCCATGTCCGTTCTTTTCCTATGTACTTTAGTGATGTAGTTGCCATTGATATTATGGACCTCAACATCCAAGAAAAAGAGTTCATTGCCCATGCTCAATTCATAAGTAAATTTTAGCACGGAGTTCTCCTCAAAATGCCGCCTGATGTTCATGAGATGTTCTTCGTTTTTGACGTGCTTAGATTTACTTATGATTTGAGCACGGGCAATAATTTCCATTTCTTGGATGTTGAGGTCCATAACATCAATGGCAACTACATCACTAAAGTACATAGGAAAAGTACGGACATGGGAAGAGGCCTTAATGCAGATATTGAATGCCCTGAAAGATAAAAAATAAACTTAATCGGCTTATACATCCATCGAGCTTACGAATGCTTCTCTACGAGGGAACTTTTCCACCATGAGATTGCAAGAGTAAAGCAAATACTTGATGAAAAATAACATCTGCCCTAACTCCTCGAATCTCAAGTCAACCAAAATAGTTTACGAGTTCACCTGCCCCAATGAAGACTGTAAGCTTTATAGTGACTCTAAATATATTGGCATGACAACTAACACAATTTCGATGAGATTAACGATGCATCTACAAAGCGGAGGGCCAAACAACCATATGGAGAGTGTACATAATATTAACCTAACGAGAGATATGCTCGTTGACAAAACCATTATTAAAAGAAAAGAGGTTAATAAAGCGAGGCTTAACATCTTAGAAGCCATTTTGATAAATGAAGATAAGCCGGCCATCAACGGTCAAGCGACAAGTTGAAATCGTACGTTAAGACTATTTTAAAAATCACACGCACAAGAGTGGTCGATTTCCTCTAACGTTAGGTTCAAGCAAGGAGAATGAATATCCCCCCAAAACGTTTTCTTTCACTTGTTGGGCGAATATTCGACTGCGTAGCATTGCCCTACTACCTTCTGAAGAGCGATTTTTTACGCGTGCTTAATTACGGACTTTTGAGCCTCGCCACCTAAGAACGCGACTGTCCTGGGAGTCATTAGGATCTCAGTTGATTCTGCAAAGATTTAAGATATCTTTTCGCTGCGAGTGAAGGAATAAAATGAGGGCTTAAGCCCCTCATTGCTCTCCTTCCACCGCCCGGCGTGGGAACCTGCCCTTCCTTAATTTCGTCTTAACTATGTCGGCCATTTGGACTGGCATAATTAAGGGCTGCGTGGAAACTGTGAGTCCCGAGCGGAGGGGAAATCCTCATCGCCTGGTGGACCCGGCCAGAATCATAGAGGGAAGTACTCCAGTCTCTATGTAGTTGGATGCAGTTTTGGCGTACGTACCCATGAGAGGGTGGAAAAACTTAGCAGTCGTTGATTCGGCCGCTATGCATCAAGTCCACCAAGCTCAACCCTCTGAAGTCCCCACTCGAGAATCACCCCCCATCCATCATCACATATCATCCTAGCACCAACCGAGCGGCAAAACAACAGGAAATTGGACGGGAGCGTTTTTCTCACATCGACGCTCGAAACTCACCATGAACTCTACCTCCTTTACCACTTTTGACATCACTTTTTCTTACCCATAACATATTAACTACACATTTATTACAGAGAGGAAGAAAATAAACAAGAAAGAAGAGAGAAGACGCCCACGACGATAAAGGCCCTCCCTAAGAGGGTCCCCCTACGGATCATACCAGGAAAAAAGACACCGGAGAAAAAGACAGTATGCCAATCCCTATTCGCGAACCTAAGGATCGTACTTATCAAATTAATTGATATCCCAAACGGATTCATCGCGATATGCGGTGAAAACAAAGATGTAGACTGGCTCCTATCTGAAGAAGGGGCCAAAGTCCTAAAGACTCTGGACATGAAAGCCAAGACTCCACCAGCAATATCGGCTAACAGAAGTATCATCTTCCGAAAAGTAGGGGAAACTACACCACTGACACCAAAAGCGAGATTGAGAAGAACCACACATGGGCCTAGATCAGGGAAGTGATCAAATTCTGTTTCCACACCCATGTCTTGAAGTTGACTTATCAGACCACCGAAATGGCCCACAAGGTGGCAACGGAGGGACTCCTCGTTTTTAAATGAGGATCCCAGGCTGTAATATAGAACACGAGGAGTACTACAGCATCCAGATATGCTTAGCTTGCTATGCGTTTGAAGCACACACCACCGCCAATTGCCCTTAAAAAGGAATGACATGGTGCAGCGAATGCGCCACAGTGGGTCACAGATACGACTCTTGCAAAAACACAGAAAAGAGTGCATGACCTGTAAGGGACCCCATCGAACGATGGCCCTTTACTGCCCCAAAAGGAAGGATATAATCAAGAAAATGGAAGAAGAAGAGAAGAAGAAAAAATCGACCACCTACGCGAGCACTGTAAAGAAAAGTTAAGGGATGGCCTCAGCAATGGCAACCCCCTCACAGATGGTCTTCACAAATGACCTAAGTGCCTAAATATTAATTTTTATTACCCATGCAAACGTGGCAAATGCGGAAAAACCTGGATGCTACAACCAGGTTCTAAACGCACTACTTAAAGCAAACAACTACCATCCATCATCGTACCCGTTTACTCCGAATGCTCCAAGGCATTCAAGGACAGCGTGATCAGAAATAACCAAGAAAAAGCCACCGGACTGAAAAAGGTAATTGAATCTCCCTCATCGGAGGAATCCGAAGAGTAAGACGAAGATAAAGAAGAAGAAGAAACTACATCTTCGGATAGTGACGAGGGCCCATGCACTCGCACTATAGCGACGAAGAGTAAATCAAAAACTCCTAGTCCTCCCCCGAAGAGTGAAAAGCTTGGGCACGCTAAACACGCCCCACAAGCCCAAAAGAACAAGAAGAGCAAGAAGAAACAGATAAATACATCTCACAATGGAAAAGAACGCACTAAGAATTCTGGAAGTCAACACCAACGGCTGGACAGCGAAAAGAACTCTACGGAAATTTGTTCAGGCAGATTGATGCAGATGTCATCTTAATTTCTGAGCATGGAATTGACACTCGTAGCTCCGAAATGAAGATCTGGAACTACGACGTGTTAATCATGCCATCGCCATCAAAAGAGGGATCAAGTACAAACCAGTAAGAAACCTGGAAGAATCCTATCTTGCAATAGAGGTCGAACTCGATATAGGTAAGTTGGTCATCGCCACCGGGTACCAGCTGCCGAGACGAGGATATTTAACGATTCATTCTCTCTCCCGCCTATTTGGCAGAAGAGCCCCCGCCATATTAATGGAGGATCTTAATGCCAGATCTCGGGAATCCGGATACAGGTCTTTCAACGGAACTGGAAGGTGCCTGGAGACTATGATGGACCGAAATATGGTCCAAAGAATAGGCCCGGTCTTCCAAACCTATATCCGAGGAAGAAATGCCACAAAACCAGACATTTGTCTGGCTAATCATCAGCTGCCGTTTAATTACTACATGGAACCAGTCCAGTTACCATGTAGTGATAATATAGGGATCCTACTTACAATCAACAGGAACCCTATACAAGTCCCAGCTCCAGTCAGAAAAGACTACAGGAGAGCAGACTGGGCACGGTACGCGGGTCTCCTCAAGGCCTACCGCCCACCAAATTTGGACGAGGCAATTCTCGATGAGATAGATGAGGCACTCGACGACCTCAACGAACAACTTATAAATGCAAATAGGACTTGCATCCCTAAAACCCGGTACAAAACTATCTCAACATACAGATCGACTAGATACATGCAAGAACTCTATAGAGAATTGAGAGTAATGTATAAAATGAATATCAGAAATGCATCAGTTGACTCATTACAACGAAGTAAAGAGATCAAAGAAGAGCTCAACCAGTTGATCCTCGAACAACAACAGAGACGATGGGACGAACGATGCGATCGAGAGCCTTGATCGAGATACATCCCCCAAAGACTTTTGCAAGAAAGTCAGAAGTCTCAGAGGATCATCTGGAAAAAAGAAGAAAATGGAAATCCAAAAAAAAGATGGATCCATTGAAACAGATGACAGAAACATCGAGATAATATTCCGGCGTTACTGGGAAAGAATTTTCAGTATACCAGAAGAAGAAAACGAAGATTTTGACATAGAGTTTGAAAATTACATAGTAGACGAGCTTAACACGGAAATACATAAAACGCATCCTAATCACCAGGTGGACAGGCTGCGTGACGGAGAAGCCGAGATAACCAAAGAAGAGATTCCTGGCACACTCTGATCATTCCTCTAAAAAGCCCCAGGCCAATCAAGGCTTACGAAGCTAAACTTCAAAAAGGCACTAGCCAACATCATCGGAGGAATGAGACGTATATTTAACGCATGTCTGAATACGGGGTACTTTCCAGATGCTTACAAGACGGCAAAGATGATCTTCTTGCCCAAGCATGGAAAGGACCCAACGTTGAGAGAGAGCTACCACCCAATTTCACTTCTGGAATTTGGCGCGAAACTCTTTGAGAAAATCCTCAACGGGAGGCTGGTGTCTCACCTGGAAGAGAACTCCCTCTACAACCCTTGCCAATACGGGTTTAGAAAGAAGCAAAGTACGGAAATGGCAATCAATGTCATTACGGTAAAGCTTGCCCAAGCCAAACGGAACAGGAGTTACGTGGATATTGTTTGTCGGGATGTATCAAAGGCGTTTGATGAGGTGTGGCAGTGGGGGCATGCAGTATAAGATCTTATTGCTGGGTCTAAGTGAAAAGTTGGAAAGAACTCTCTGCGACTACGTCATGGAGAGAGCGGCGTATGTCAGTCTAGGGTGCATGGATGGACCAAAGTTTCTGCTCACTGCGGGCTTCCCGAAGTGGAGGTGTCTGTCCCCCACCCTTTACTTGATATACACCGCGGATGTCCCAGTCCCTGTGTACCCCTATTCCCTCAATATTCAATATGCCGATGATTTCAGCCATATAATCATATCTCCATGGAGGAATGCACCGTGGCACGCTCGCATGAGAGCAATATAAATCGAAAATTTAAACAACTACGAGGCTCAATGGAAAATTAGAACAAACCAAGAGAAGTTCAAGGTGGTCCCCATTGGACGCACCCGAAGAGCAGACGTGCAAGTGGGGGATACTCGATATCCCAACACCAACGAATGCAATGTACTCGGTATGAAAATCCCCTCTACCGAGTAGTCGAAGCACGTCGAAGAAAGAATTTCTCGAGCTTCGGACGCTGTCAGAACTCTATATACGTTCATAAATCTACGTGAAAGCAACAAGAAGAAGATATACAATGCCCTTGTTAGATCTACGTTGCTTTACCCCGCCTCCACCCTCTTTTGTGTCTCGAAAACACAAAAAGAGGCGAATTCAACAGAAACAACACAGAATACACGCTACAAAGAAATAATGAAAGTGATAAGCCTGATCACCAGGCTTTACCATCTTTTTGCACCCTACCACACTTCTTTCTCTTTTCACCGCTTGTCTACTTTCTCTATCTATCCACACACCCTATCGTCCTTCCTTATACGCACCCACACTTTAACCTAATTGTAATTGTAATTCTTTCACTTAAGCTTGCTCTGAATTCTTGAAGAAACTTCACTGGCAGCTATACCTCAAAATCGGCAAAGGAGGAAAGGCTTGAGAAAATTTCCAAAAACGGCCCTGAAAAACCCCCTTGTCACAAAAGAGAGTATCCTTTACCATCATTCACTCATTACTAATCTTCATCTTTTCTTTTTAGAGGGCCCACTTAGGAAGATGACTGCTTAAGCCCCCAGCCCTGCCCCCCTAAGTGACCTGCTGCCAGATGTGAGGAAGATTTGCCATTCACTTTTCGTCCCAACTATGCTGAGCAGTGCATTGGCATAATTGGGGGCATTGGGGGAAGCTTGTTTGAGGATTAGCCCACAGCCGAGAACAATGTCGGAAATAATTCCGGACAAGGGATGGACTGCAACCTCCGTTGCCTATTACAGCGGAGGCCCCCTGCAGGATCATAGAGGGACATACAACCATCTCTATGGTATGTTGGGGAGCGGTCGCGATTAAAACACCCTCGGGGAGCGGCGTTGTCATTAAGTCCGCCATACAATCACACCCCTAACAGGATCCCACCCAGACTAATCTCATCCATCTCATCATTCCTCATTGGTAATTTCTTGTTTTTGAGGCGGTCTTTCATATTTTTCTTTCGTATATATACCTCTAATATAATACTATTTCTTGTAGTTATCCTTGATAAGGAACTTAATAAAGTTCGAAAGTACTTGGAAACACCTTTTCATTTTTTCCTGCGGGTTATTGCATTCATATATATATATATATATATATATATATATATATATATATATATATATATATATATAGTTATATAGTTATATATAGTTATGAGCACAAGTTTTGTGATAATGTTCATTTTTATTTTTTATTTTAATGGCTTTTAAAATTTAAATGATATGAAACATTTTTATAATATTTATATTATTGTAGGTTTGCTAAAAAGTTGGCATATATAGAAAATAATAAAAATCGCGCTCTGGTCTTCTTCCTTTTGGAGGTGACTTTCAATCCCTGGAGCTTTGTTATTCGATCATAATGGTAAAAGGATGAGAAATATGGGTTAAAATAATGATTTTGTGTAATTATATTCTATTTCTTTTTGTTTGAATCTTTTTCAATTCCAGAAATGGTACTTACTCTACACTAAAGTGGACTGAAATGTGAGGCGATGGTTGCTAAGTGTTTTGCAAAATAGATCACCATATTTAGGATTAATATTTATTTTAAAAAGCCTGTCTACATTTCTAGGAAGAATGTTCATGACGCTAAATTGCTTGTTAGAATACCAGGTCAAGGCTCGTGTTGCCTCCATTGCTAAGTTAGCGCACGATTGGAAAGTAGCAGGTGTAAAAGCTTCAGTGCGGACTAGTATCAAGTCGAGATGGGCTGAGAAGACGCACCATCTCGCCAAGAAGAACCTTACAGATAGGCTCCACTTTTGTAAAAAGTATAAATAATGGTGGTGAAGACTGGGACAAAGTGATATGCTCTGATGAACCTCTCTTCTGCTTGTTTGAAGATTCGCAAATATCTCTCCGAGAAGGAAAAAAGGAGAGCGCTTTCATGAGTTATGTGTCATGCTCGCTGTACAGCATACGGGTACTCCATTTTAGGGGATGCTTCTAATCTAAGCAAACTTGAGACTTAACAATTTTGCCCAAGAACACTGCCATGAACCTCAAAATGGTAATAAATCGTGCTTCATCAGACCCTTTTCCCTATTGTCCAGTAACAATTTTGAGGTGATAACTATAGGATTAGCACCTTATCACACATCAAAAGATATAACAAAGTTATTGGCTGAAAATAACATCGAAAATTTGTGTCCTTGTCCCGGAAATTTGCCGGAACTCTACTCAATCGAGAATTTGTGTTCGGTAATCAAAATGGCGATTGGTAAACAAAAGCAAACCAATTTTGAGCAGTTGCAAGTACTTATTGAACAAAGATGGATCAATATCAGTCAAGATATCATCCCATATTTGGTCTCCAGCATCCAAAAATAAATTAAAGTATTCGTGAGCAACAAGGGACATCATTGCAAATATTAATTGGGCGCATGAATCGATTTTATTTATTAATAAAATGTGTTTGGGTTCTCAATTTTGGTAAAAACAAAATGCAACATTTGAAAAAATTGTAGTCAAACTTTTGGCCAAGACTATATATATATATATATATATATATATATATATATATATGTATATAATGGTGCTTGTCAGGCTTAGCAGCGAACGCATTGATTAGTGCGCTTGAGTGTAAAGTTAAAGGTCACGGTTATTCCAGAAGCGTGCTCGCCCCCCCAAAAAAGGCCAGCGTAAACTACTTTCTGAAAATATAGCTTCCAACATACAGACTATAATATAAATTATTAAAATACGTTAAAAATAAGCCTTATTATGAATTACTGGTATATTTTTTCACCTTCTTAATTGCGTATTATAATTCTCTATCTTCCGTTCATTTTCCCGATTGACCAACCAACTTTTTTCATATATTTGTAGATAAATAGGTGAAAATTCTCCCTAGCTTTCTTATTTTTCGCTATGAATTCAACTCGTTTGTTGCATTGCAATTATCGTTAGAGAGGCAAAGACTTTCTTTTCTCTCTCCAAATTGTTCGCGTGATATACTTTTTTGACATTAATACTGATTCCCAGTTTGACAAGTGTTAAGAATGTAATTGTACAAAATATCCATAAGGTGTAAGTATTGGTACATACGAGTGGCGGTCAATAAATTTTGCGATTCGGATACAAGGAAACGAAATATGAGAAAAAGTGTTTTATTATTTTTCAATATTACTACCCTCAACTTCAATGCACTTGCGCCACTTGTCCCTGAGGCTTCGAATTCCCGACAACTAGAAATCTCCCGACTGCTGTTCAATCCACTTTGGGACGGCGAGCTGGACATCTTCATTGTCCCCACACCGGCGTCCACGCAGTGCAGCCTTGAGCTGGCGGAATAAAAAGGGGTCGATAGGGGCAATATCTGGACTGTAGGGGGGATGGTTGAGCTCATCGAATCCGCACTCTTGCAGGGCAGCTTATGCAACTCTGGCCTTGTGGACTTTGACGACGTTGAAGTCGACCATGGGGCGTGAGGTTTTCAGAGACCTAACGGGCAGAGACCTTGGCTATGGCCAAATTATCGTGGATGATGTTAATAACACTTCCATGTCATATTCTAAGTTGTCGCTCGATTTCTTCGACCTTCACCCATAGATTTTCGAGGATCATTCTCTCCACACGGGCCACATTGCCCTCGTTGGTCATGTCTGACGGGCGTCGTGGACGGAGGTTATCTTCACAGGACTTACCACCATGGCGGAACTCCCTATTCCAGAAAGCAATGGTTGCATAGGAAGGGGCGGTATCGGTGTACACTGAAACCATGCGTTCATGGATCTCTTTTGCATTCTTGCCTTCCTTGGTCGAAAATCTGATCACTGCGCGGTGCTCAACCTTCTCCATTGTTGAAAAATTTGTGACTGACGATCTGCGATCAGCTACTGCTTCTTAAATAGACGAGGCAGGAAGGGGCGGCTGCAGGTCCTGACTTGTCCTAACTTGTCCCTTTTCCTCTGTTTTGCCCTACCGATTGGCAAAACTTATTGACCACCCCTCGTATATTAATTTGATTGTAGTGATTAGATTCTTTTACTTCCAGACCCTGTAACGTTGCTTTTCCTTAGTTTTGGGAAGTAGCTTTTACTTGGTGACTAAAATAAGATATCTGACTACTCTAAGACATCTTAATCGCTTGCTAAGGCACGTGGTTGTCATAGAGCGGTGGGCTCCATTTTTGGTTAAATCAACCTTTCTTTAACCTAGATGACGTCCCTTAATCCCTCTTACGCATCTATTTATTTTTTTCTGTCAGAGAGCTTTGTACTTGGTGAATAAAATAAGATGTATAAGCCACCTTTATTTATGCTTCTTTCGCTTCTGGACTCTAGTTACCAGGCTGCAATAGACACTAACATGGTAACCTAATGCCAAAACATCTCATAATGAAAACAAACTAACGTATTTCTGCCTTTTCAGTGTATGCAAGAATGCTGAGTCATAATGAGAAGTCCCACAATTTTAAACCCAAATGACCTAAAAAAAGACCTGTGAAATGCAACTTACAAATGCGAGTACTATCTAAGGAGGTACACCTCACAGAATTCCTCGCTGAAGTCAATGTATTTATATTGGATATAATTTACCCGTTTGAAACACGACGGAGAAGCTATCGCTCAAACAACTGAACATCACCTACTCTAAGCAAAAAAAGACCAAAGGCAGCCTGAATTTAGATTGCTATTCCTCAAAGAGCTCAAATAAATGCTAGGTGTGTTTCACGACTTTCTTATAATTATATAGCCAGTAGGCTTTAATTTTATCCGGGTAAAAATTTAGCAAAGGTTTTGTCATTGACTTTTCCTCATCTTCCCGTTTGACTTTTCTTGGGGACCATAGAATTACTGAACCAGAAAAGTGGCCCTTAAATCGGATACCTACTTGGAAAGCACCACCTTATTTCATAACATTGGTATTGAGAACAAAATCCGAACCAGCGACGTCTGCAATTGGTTAGATTTTAATCGTTATTTTGAGTGGAGTTAGCGTAGCTGTTTTGGTTAGTTCGGAGTCGCATTGCTTGGTCACTATTAAAGCTTTCATACCAAACCTGTAAACACTTATAACCAATTTTTAAGGAGGTTGGTTGAACTAATTACGTGCCAAGTGTCGAGGCAAGTTGGGGACAACAAATCCTCAGAGTAGTAACGCTGGGTCGTTTTTCTTTAGCTGGAGAGAAGCAATCTCCCAGCTGTCATGTTACGTATGAGTATCTGATCTGTGTAACGTATAGTTTGACCCGTCTAAGTAAAGCCTCCATCGCATACATAGGTGGAACTGTCACAGTTGACTCGTTTCAAATGTATTGCAGGGGCATTAGTGATAATACTTATTGCAACCAACCTAATTGTCTGGGTGTGAAATACATGCCTCTGAATCTCCTCCATCAATTCAAGTTCTGAAGCAACTGCGTAACGGCGCATGTAAACTCTTAACCCAAATAATAAGTTTATGAGAGTTTGTTCATTTCCTTTTATTCGATTGGTTTGTACTCCCTGACAAAAGACAAACAAAAATGAATACTTGAATAAACTAAAACAGATGGGAGAATGAGATGGAAATTCTGGCTCCGAATTTACTACTTACCTTAAGGAACAATACGCTGTCAAATGCAAGGAAAGAGAAAGAAAAGTTGAAAAAAGTTAAGATCGAGTAGTACAAAAAAAAGTTTGTTTAAAGCAGGAACTCCGGTTGGCAGAAATAGGAAATCAATCACAGTTGTCTGCTCCACAAACTTTTAAATTACCCCAAAGCGTCATAACACCTTTCAAAGACAAACTATATAAACGGCTTTATAGCTCGATTTGAATATATAGACAAACAATTTCAATGGCATGCTAAAACATATAGCCTAGCGGTTTACAACCTGGGGGCTATGGGCCCCAAGTGAGGTGAGGCACAAGTTTAGGGAGACCATGTTAAAAATTATACATTTCTAAATAATGTCAATAATCTAAATTTAAAAAAACTTGAATCACTCACCTGTCCTTGGAGAAGAAAAATTTCCCTTTTATTTAATTACATCCACACTCAATTTTAACAGTTACATAATTAATGGTAAAATTAAAGAAACTCATAAGTGAATGGTTAATGTAAAAATTAAACCATACAATTGTATATATATATTGTTGGTTTTAGGATTACTATGATATATTTATTTGCATATTTATTGTAAGGAAAATATGATAATCGAAACATTTCTGTAAATAAATTTTGCTTTTTTTACCTAAATGCAATTACTGACATATGTTCTATGGTTAACCCTCAGATGGACTGAATATTTTTATCACATCTTGGGACTAAAGGGGTGCAAATGGATCACACTCAATCTGCCAGTTAAACATTAATTTTATGAAGAAATTTAATATAAACTATATTTTAATGTTAGAAAAAACACTTTGGAGCATATTAACATGGGATTTAATTAACAAAAATACTCTATGTCTTAAGAAAATAAAGTTCACGATCGATTATCAAAATTAATCGCAATTAAGGAAAATTTAGCTGACCTGTTAAAATAGCAGATGCTAAAATCTCCACACAAATTTATTAAAATAAATAAATAAGTTATAAGTTTAGTTGTATTAATTTTTACTAAAACGTAATATAATTATTACTCTATTTATTATTTATTACCTACACATGATTTTTCTTTCTTAGTTGTTGAAAATTAAGATGATACCATACTCATTGTATTTACAAAAAATGACTTTATTTTAGATAAATTTATTAATCTTGCTTCGGTAAGCTAAAATACTGTATACATGAGTTTCTCTTCTTCTCATCATTTTAAGTGATGCAGTGCTTTTTAAAAGAGGAGTGTTCTTGTTACAGAAATATTATTATTATCATATTTATCTGTGCTTCATTATTCTTGTTTTTATCAGTTTTATCACTTGACTTGTCCTTATTTTACCTAGATTTGCGAGGCTAATCGTGCTTGTAAGAAGCGAAAGTACAGTGAAGAGTACATTAACTATTGATGTACATGAATCCTAGCCGATGGCATCTAGAATCCTTAATGTGTACTGTGCTTCAAAGTTCTGGCGAAATTTTATACAAAAATACAATTAAAGATAATAATGCTTTCGATTTTGATAGAAAAAATACATCCGTTGAACTTTTCAGAAGTATATCACAAAAATCTATAAAAATATATGATAATTATGATTCTCAACTTTATAATAAAAATAAAACAAAGGTATTTTCTTCATATACAATTTTTACCTTTTTTGGCGGGATAGATTTAGGAAAATAATGTTGAAAATTCATGAGTTAAAAATGATGAAGATTCATGAAAAGGGTAATGCAGTGAAAAAGGTTGAGAACCACTGATATAGCCTATAGTTGAGTGCATTAATAAAAATAAAAATCGCTTTGGACCTTTATTCAACCTTTTCGGATGAAACTTGAGCCGATTAAGACTTACTATGAGAAGTACTACTCGAGTCCTTTAAATGTACTCCTGAGTTTTATATTAAGCATTTTTGGACCGTAAGAGCGACTGGATATGACACCTACCACGCTTATGTTAAAAAATTGAAATCATCTCCTCAAGTTTTGGTTAAAGTCAGTTAAGGTTGGAGATACCTACCAAAATCTATTCGACTTCATAGTTGAAGACAAAATTCTAACTTTTGTAGGGTACAGCGGACCTACAAACGTTTTTTTAAGGAGCACTGCATCCGTCGTCTTCTTCAGTTGATCAAGTTAGCCTACCGATTTTGAACAGGCTATGAAGCCACCGTGAAGAATCAGAAGGCAAAACACGACCAAATGAAAATTGGGATACGAGCGTCTAATTGAATCATATACGGAAGAAAGGTACATCTCCGTCCAGAAAGAGAAGTAACTCGAATCCAGGCCCCATGCAAAAACCAATAAGTGGTACGCTCGTGGGGATAATAATAATATTTGCCGGAACTGTCCCCAAAATACCGCCTCCATTTCCGAAATCAAACACGTAATGTATGTTTTGTCTAAAGTATACAAAATATGCTGGACCAAGTATGGTGGATTCCAAATTTCCGAGATTAAATATAGTAAACACAGTCACATTGTCATTTAGCATCGCATCATATTGTATTATATATATCATTTTGAAGGGAGTTTTTTTCTTAATCCAAATATGATATGGCATTTTATATTACTCAACCAGGCAATGGCTTCACCACTCCCACCTAATGTGGGAGCTTGCGCTTCGCTACTAAGATTAAAAAAAAAGCAGCCATGGTTAAATTTGTATAAATTTTCTGAACTTCGCCAATTAAAATAATTTCAAAAAAGAAATCTAAACTAAATTCCCCCCCCTTTAAAAATATCACGTTGCTAAAATATAGTTATAGAAGATATATAAAAATAAATTTTCTTAACTTCACCATTTGTAATTCTTTGGGCTTTAAAAAATTCACAAAATTTCGATACTTATATTTTTTATGAACTTCACCATTTGGTTTTTGATATTATAAAAGAATTATTAGAAATAACTTTGACAAAAAAAAACATAAATCATAACGAAACTAAGATGAAATTATTATTCAAATACTCAAAAAAATCTCCTTCTTAAATTATAGAGTTAGTGAAGTGATGATGATGATGATAAATTTCCTTGAGTTATCACGTACACATAGTTACTGTGAGGGGGGCGAATTTTTCTTCTAAATTTTGAAAATTATTTTAAAATATTCATATAATATAGTCTAGCGCATAAACTAATTTTAAAGGAACTTCTCGGCCCCTAATTGCGACATAGATTACAGTTGGATTATTAAAGAGAGTAGGGAGCTCAGAAAAATAAACGGTGCATTTTTAGCCAACCTTCTAAAAAAATATCTGGAAGTAGGATATCATAAAGCTTCGTAGAGAAAGTAAGTATTACTCGGTTCTCTGTAAATAAATTTTGATGAAACATTTTTCCCCCTGATTTACATAATATGGCCACACTAAAGTTTTGTTTTCATTAAGATGCGTTACATCCTTCAATTTTTATTCCATATTCTTTTTTTGGGGGGTGAACCACGCTAGTAGTATTTGAATGAAAGAGGCATATCTAGGTATATTTTGGAGAAAACGATAACCTACCAGGTGCTTTACGACTCATTGGTAACTTACGTCGTAACTCCTGGGAAGCGTAGTTCGTTAACTTACTGCCTAGTTTACGCCATTGTGACTGGAGAGCGGGTCGACGAACTGAAAGGAGGTTGAATTTCGTCACGTAGGCGCTCATGATGACAGACATAAATAGGGACCCCCTGACTCTAAGAAGTAGAGCCGATCAGGAGTTCATACAACGAGGACCTCCTGGTATCGACAGCCATGCCAGCATCTGCCGCTGCACCGATTGCAAGCTCCCGATTTAGTCGTTTCACTCGTTCTCACCAGGAAATCGGAATACGCTTCGGCTCGTACAACTCTCCCTGTTCTCAAGACAACCGCCATCCATGTATTGCTTCACTACTTTCGGGACAGATATTTGGAATATTTCTTTTCATCTTACGGCCTATTCTTAGGTTCTCGTTATCGAGACCTACAGTCATTTATAAAGGACGTAAGACGGAGGTGGGGGGGGGGGGTATATTCTGTTCCTATATTTTTCGGAGTAGCGACGCTTATTTTGTAACGACGCGTTGTAGTTCGTGGTTTAATCCTGTGACATATTTAATGCACCTCTTTGTGCACTTTATTTATTTGATACGTTTACATTGTATTTAATAAAATCCTTTTTGTGCGCTGTATTTAATTAATACATTTAAATCCTTCATTGATTATTATACCCTCGCAGATATCTAAGTGCCTTTCTGTGGACCTATAATTCTTGTTTTGGGGCCGAGAGAACTTAATTCCTCTTTTTGCCTTTACAAGTGGCGACCTTGCCACTATTGGTGTTGTTATCTGCTTGGGCGTGTAATTGGCCTCGAGCGCACATTCACTATATGTAGCTTATTGGCCTTTTGTGCTTTTAAAGCCTGTTGATTGCCTCTGTTTACTCGGCTGTACTTTTGCCGTATTTTGTTGTGTACTAGTATCGTTTGCATTTTACATTGCCCGTGTTTATTGTAGACTAATTAAGTTTGACACTCTGCAGGATGTGTCATTTAATGCTTCTGAGGTTTGTTGATTGCCTCTGTTTACGCGGTTTTGCTTTTGCCGTATTTTGTTGTGTACTAGTATCGTTTGCATTTTACATTGTATGTCATTTATTTAACTTGTTTTATTTACTATTTTTAGCATAGTTAACTTTCTAGGTATTTATTCGTTTAACTTTTCTTTTAGTTTTATTTAGCTTATTTATTTTCTTTGCTTGTAGAGTTACCTTTACCTTCATATATAGTATATTGAATTGTAGCTTATGGTCATTGCTATAATTTTTAGTTATTGTTGATCTGTGTATTTGATTTTTGTGTGTATTTCTATTAAAGAATTCAAGGAACAAGCTATAGACTTGGGCCTAACAGGGAACGAGATCGGCCACTATGTTCTGCAACAGCAAGCGTTCGAACGTGAGGAGCGTGAGATTGAACGCTCACAAAAGCTCTATCATGCTGAACCTCAAGCTAAGAAGGAGGAGGAAGACAGAAGAGTCCAGTTAACCCAGATTCAAGCAAAGAAGACGGGAGAATATAGAAGGGTCCAACTCGTCAAGATTGAGTCAGAGAAAAAGAATGAGTTGGCGCGTATCTCTGCACCTTAACAGTCTACTTCTGAGCAGTTAATGATCCGGTAAGTCGTCCTAAACTCCTTTTATTGCAGGATTGAGAAGATATTAACTCCTACCTCAACCGCTTCGAAAGAGTTGCTGAATTACTCGAATTGAGCCCTGAGAGCTTTGTAGTGAGGTTAGGAAGTTTACTTACCGGTAAGGCTGCTGAAATATACACTTCTCTGCTAACTGATATGACCAAAAACTACGGCTTATTGAAGAAAGCCTTACTCACAGGATTTAACAAGATCCCCGATGGTTACCGTGTCGAGTTCCGAAGCGCCAAGGGTTCAACAGGGGTAAAGTTATAACAGTTTTTCTTCTATCTGACCCGATTGTTCCCGGCGTAGTTGGAAGCTTCTGGAAGAGGTAACACATTTGGGGAGTTGAAGAAGTTTATGATCCTTGATCAGTTCTTGTCTTCCATACATCCAGATTTACTTGCACTCATCAAGGAATGGTGACGCACTGCTTCGGAGGAAGCTATTCAATTAGCTGATGATTGGACTCAGCTCATCTTACACTTCCCCGAACTTTCAGTTCCAGCTCGACTATCCAAGCCGTCTCCAAAAGTAACGGCAGTAGCACTAAACTCTGCTAACAACCAAAAGAACCCATCATCAGCTGTGACGCGCCATGGCTGTGGGGAGGTTGGGCACATTCGATCTCGTTGTCCAAGGAATCAGCACGCCTTCGAGAATTGCATGTCCGCTGCACAGCCGCATAAGGTAGGATTTTGCCTGTCCTACCGAAGTGTCCCTCATTTCCAAGCCTTTTGTACAATTAACGGAGCTTGAGTGTCCACCATAATTAGAGATAGGTTGATCACGTGTGGTTGTTTTGGAAGATGTGTTACCAGATGCTGATGTCTTAAACTGCTGAAAAGTCTTCGTTGCCGACTACTTGGGGCAAGTGGATGCATTTTCTCTTGTGTCATACTACCTCCGATACTCCTATTACGAAGGCTGGACGGACATTAGCAGAGCTCCGATCAAATTTGCCAGTGTCTTACTTGGTAATTTTCGGGGAGTTAGAGATCTTAATGTCGCTAAATGCTTGCCTTCCTCGACTGATGACAAGGTTATCTCCTCCCACCTGGACTCTTCCATTCAACGTCCGACATGGAATGCTTCGCCCTTACCCACGACCAATTTACTCTGCCGAGAAATTCTTCTGCTTCCGGCATCGACACTTATCTGAAACCAGAACAACATCAAGTATGTGCAGTTCAGACCAGAGCGGGTAAAATGAAGCGCATGCACTCCCTAGCTCTGCCTGCTCTCCAGCCCCTCTCCGTAACGCTTGATGACTTCCTTCGCCTTCAGACGTCTTGTGATACGCTCTCTGCCGCAAGAGCTAAAGCCACCTTGTATGAAATTGACCAAGTGAGGAACGGATCTGGCTACCAATTCGTTATGGTTCACTTTGACCTCTACCTGAAATGAATGACATTTGATCGTCCCGATAAGGTAGGCAAGTCAACCCTGGTTGCTCCCCGTAATTTTCGTTATATTATCCTTTCTGTTGCTCATGAAAGACCCTTAGCTGGCCCTTTTTCACATAGGAAAGAACTGAACTAAAGTTTGAAGAACAGTTTTATTGGCCTAGTACGACCAGCCCTACTATAGCCCATGCCCATCATCACTGAACCATTTGCTCGCATTGCCATTGACTTGGTTGGACCACTTTCTCCAGAGTTTTACCACGGACATAGCGACATCCTCACCCTCATTGATTTTGTTACGGGTTTTTCCAAAGGATGTAACCCTAAAAGACATAGATTCCATATCCCTCGGTGAAGCATTGCTTACAGTTTTTTTCCAGAGTCGCGATTACGCGAGAAATACTGTCGGACCGTTGGACCCAATTTACATCCAACTTGATGAATGAACTACTTCATAAGCTGCTAGGTGTGAAACCGATCTTCACCATTCCTTTACACTTTTAGTGGTAATGGTCGTATCAAGAAGCTACACGCACCTCTTAAGGCTATCCAGCGCAAGTTATCTGCCGAGAAGCCTCGTGAGTGCCATAGGTATCTCATTCCAATCTTCTTTGGCCTCAGAGAACTCTCAAGCGACAGGACTGGATTTTCAGCCTTTGAACTACTGTATGGTGGTTCAATCAGAGGTCCACTCTTAGTTTTGAGAGATCTAAGGGAAGATCGTACCCTCCAGCAAATCAAAAGGACCAGCTTCCAGTACATCATCGAAATTCAGGAGAAGCTGGCCGAGTGTTCCCAGATTGCTCCCCGATATGCTGACATTAAGCAAGTACCAGTATAAGACTTACTTTGATCTCAAGTCACAAGACCGTCAATTCAAGCCGGGTGATGAAGTGCTGCTACTCTTACAGAGTAGCCTAAAATGGACACTATAAGGTACTGAATAGGCGAAGTAAGGTTGACTACCCTGAAAGAACCTACCGTCCCTGGAGAAGAGAAAATGACTGTCATTGAGGAAGGAGACACTGATTGTCAGCAGCTGCCTTTGACACCAGACGGTATGCTCAGCCGTCCTTCAACTGACAGCCCTGAGGTTAGAACACTCAAATACGACCAACACTTTAAGCTTCACGAACATATAAATAGGTACTAGGATGTTCTTTCCAATGAACCCGAATGGACCTCCACCCTTGTCCATGAGATTACTTTAACTAGAACCACCGGCTACAGGTTAAGAGATATCCAGCACATATTAATCTTAAGCCTGTCTTTGACAAGGAGGTCGAGATCCTCTTCCAGCAAGGGATTATCAAACGATCCTCCTTCTCTCATTGTTTACCTGTCGTCATGGTAAGGATGACTGATGGTTCTTACAGAATTGCCATTGACTATTGAAAACTTAATTCTGTCACCATGATCCATGCTGAAACTACTTGCATCATGGAGGAAGATCTTCACAAGTTCTCGTGCGCAAAGTTCTTCAGTGAACATAACCTCTGCAAGGCTTACCACCAGGTACTTCTTTTCGATAAGGCGAAGGGCTTGACTGCTTTTCCTATTCATCTAGGTTTGATGGAGTTCTGCTGTATGCCTTTCAGATCGGTTACTGCTTGCGCCACCTACATCCGCATGATGAGGCTTATGTTAGCTGGCTTACCTAACGTATGCTTCTACTTGGACACCATCTTCGTGTTGTCTGCATGCCGGGATGGGCATCTTAAAGCTCTCAACCACGTATTTGAACGATTACGGGATTACTACCTGACCGTCAAGCCATCCAAGTGTCGGTTTGGGGTTAGCTCTATTGAATATCTCAGCTTCCTTCTGGACGGAACATCCTTACGATCCGGGCATAGCAAGATTTAGCTATAACAATCATATCTTTACCTACGAGTAAGAACCTGCTAAGATCATTCCTTGGTGTAGTCTCCTTTTACAAAATATTTATCCCACGATCCTCTAAATACGCGGGCCTCTTATCGGACCTGCTAAGGAAGTCTAGCACGGAACCTCTACCCTAGAACGAAGATCTCTTTGAGCTCTTCTGTTATCTAAACGCTGCCATATCCACAGAATCAGAGCTTGTCTCACAGTTGCCAAATCTAAGGGATTGCAGTAGGTGGAGGAGTCACTTTGACCACATCACATACCCTGACTGGGCAAACAAGTGGGTGTCGAATTATACCTGCCAACAACATGACTCCTCCTACCTGCTAGTTACATCGCATACGTTAGTAACAATCATCTTAACCATTTGCCTAACCGTCAGGTCCGTCAATGGTCGCCCTGGTCTCGTCAGTTATGAGAACGTGACTCATGTCCGACGTCATGTACTTCCGGGCCCACTGAAACCTCAAATTCTCGTGAGGGGACATTAAATGAGGCAGTTTCAGGGGGAAATGCACGAACTTTACGCTCCATGGATACATTGCCTGGTAGTCTTTGGTACATGGGAGCGACCAGTGGCAGTGAAAATGACTTTCTTTGTTTACCCGGGTTTCCCACGTAACTGGCGGTCAACATTCGTCAAATCACTAGTTGGCGCAGTCTTGAATGTTTCACAACCGGATCGTTCCTTTCTTAGAAAACAATCCATCAGAAATTGTCTAACCATGTGCACGTAGCACACTAACTTCTCCGCATTAACATGAGCAAAGGTGCCTTCATCCCTTTCCTTGATGATGAAAGACTTCTTCCTCGTTGAAGCTTTTGAGACATCCCATTTTCCTTGCAGAGGAGCGATGCTATAAGAATAGTTCACCCCAAAAACTCGAATCTGAGAAAAATCGAAGAAGGTGAAACAGCATAATGAAAACATAACAATGGTGTCGTTGGATAACCCCGCACACTTTACACCAGATTAATATTGATGTCGTAGGTTAACCCTACACACCTTACACCAGTTTAATATAGATGCGGTAGAATAGGGTCAAGTTCACCATTTTTGCTTCACGAGTGTGTGGGAAGTTTACAATATAAGCAGAGTGCAAATTAACTAAGAGTAGGTTGACAAATAGTTAACTATCTTGGAGTTCCGGGATAACAGAAAAACGGGTACAAAAATAACCTTAGTCATAAGTGAATTAATATTATTTTACAACGTTAAAAGGAGTTTTAGTATGAGCTACACACATACTATATTTACAAGGGTCTCCGCCTCTAAAGGGGGGGATGGAACCGTGGTGAGGACGGTCCCCTTATAAACAAATGGACAATATTGACCGAGGGACGCTCGAAAAACCTTGAACGTAAACTAAGCAGATGATGAGGCTTACACTGTAGGAGGGGGGGATCAGAGAGAGCACTTGCACAGGAGAGCTGCGCGTTGCTGTTACCTAGAAGATTTGGCTCTAGGGAGTAATCCATGCCTTGGCACAAAATTCAAACAATAGTCTCTGGATAATGACTATTAGGGGGTGAACTTGGATCATGCTCTCGAGTACCACGAATCGAGATTGAGCGCGCTTCGTTCAAGGAGCTGGAGAAGTGGGACGAGATAGACTCACGTGAATTTACGAGAATAACTGGAGCTTGAAGGATTCTGCGTTCTGCGAGAATTGTGCTGAATCCAACAGGACGCAAATAGCAGGTACCGACGGGGGCGGACAGAGGATACTGACGGGGTAGGGAGGTCGGCGGATACTGACGGGGCAGAGAGAACGGCGGTTACTACACTCAAACTTTGGCACCGGAAGATTTATAGGGGCTCAATGGGGTTGCACCCCTTCCTCCGTCCGAATGGGAAGGTTCTAGGGTCAAACGCATCGGTAGACGAGAATAAACTCAACCTTTTAGCGCGAGCGCAAGAAGGTTCTTAATCCGGCGAGGCGAACTTTGTTCGACTTCAGATGGGACCATCTTGGCTCTCACACTTTTCGCAGCTTTCTGTGTTGGCCGCATTTCAGGTCATCACGTCATCTGACGGGGTCTCATAATTTCGCGCTTCCATTTGCGCAAACAAAAAAAGTCACCCAAGTGTCTGTTGTTTCTATCTCTATTGCGAGGATGCGCGTATCTTTCTCTCTGTCTCTGTCTCTCTCTTTCCGTGATCTCTGATAAATTGTGTTACCATATTGTGCAGACAGGTGGGAAACTTTAAACATAATTGATCCACAGAGAACCGAAAAATCCTAACTTTCCGTCCGAAGCTCTTATCGTGGTTTAGGGTGCATAAAAAATAACCCTCCAAATGATTTAATAACAATAGTTAGCTTTAACGAAACTGAAAGTTAGTTTTACCTAAATGGGACGACTATGGATGTAAACTGTATTAGCGAATATAAATATGTAAAAGCGTTTTTATAGAAGGAATATGAAGAAATTTATGCCGTTTAAATTTCTTGGGTAATTGGCGTGTGGCTAAGATCCTGCGTCTTTGCCGGTGAAAGGCCACTTATATCTTTTCAAATTGGTTAGTCCCAATGCCTAAGCTGAAGAGGCGTGGAAACCAACGTATTATGTTTGTTAAGAAAGGGGAGTAGCTGAAATCCAGGGAAAAGAGAAATCCATAAATTAGAGAAATGTTTTTTAAAAGATAGGGTGGTATTGTCAGGGGAGATTCTCTAAGGATGTCAACTCAAAGCTTTCTCGTTAGTTCACAACTTTGAAATGTACATGAAACAGGGAAGAGATTAAAAGAGGGAAATTTGAAGGATAAGGTCCGTTCTCCCGGGAAAGAGAAATTGTGTACTTGCCTTGACTAGCTTCTGAATTGAGATCTAACTATCGAAACCACTGGACCGTACTTTGAAGGGGAGGAAACGAAACGTGTCGAAAGTTTTGTGGAGAGATGTTGGCGCGTCGAGAGCAAGGAAAATTGAGACTGGGACAATCTCTCCCGCATCCTAGGGTGTTTGGGGGAGCTCAGATAACCAAAACAGGGAGGTGGGGGCAACAAGGTCAGCACACGTGGGAGCGTGGGAGAGCCCGGCAAATGCATGGTCTATTTTTCTTACAATCTTTCAAATAGACTAAGTTACCATAACGGGGTATGTACCAAAATTTCTCTCTGAAATGGAAACATCAATCACTGCTTTAACTTATATTACGCGAAAACCAAAAATCAAACCATTAAAATGCAATAGAAAAAGGAGAGTAAAAAACACCTTGCTAACACGATGTTCGCCCATGAATTAAAGACGGAAAAGGAGTTGGGGGATGGGCTCGTGTCGACAAAAGACAACTTAACAACCAAGAAAGAAAATAAGAATAAGTGAAGGAATTAAAGTAAAAGCTTTTTCCTTGTCAAGTGCTAACAATAAAAATCCTAAAATCGAGCTTCTCATGCCATGTGGTAAAATTTAAAGACAATAGATGCAGCAAGAAAATTACAGATTGCACTCGATAAAAGATGGCCAAAAAGAAAACTCAAAACAACATGGAGAGATGCTTTTCAAAAATATGCCCAAGATGGAAAAATTGCTCAAGATTCCAGTAAATTCTGAAAGATAATAAATATGCGTAGAATTAGTTACCAGTTGAAAATTATGAACGAATACCATCCACACGCTCTCTTTCTCCCTCTCTCTCGTTCGTTCTCTCTCTCTCTCTCTCTCTCTCTTTCTCTCTCTCTCTCTCTCTCTCTCTCTCTCTCTCTCTCTCTCTCTCTCTATATATATATATATATATATATATATATATATATATATATATTTATATATAATTTTGAATATGGCAATCTATTTTCACCTATCTAAAATCCTTAATGACTCTTTTTTTTATATAAGAGTGCTTAAAACTTTGCTGAACAGAAAGTATGTTTTTGGAAAAAAATATGGGCATGTGTTTTAAGGGTATGTTCGTGAAAAGTAAAAAAACATCAAAACTATCAAGGAGGTAAGAGGGACCGATAAAGAGCCGTTTCAAATCATTGACAAGAGTAAAGCTGCGAGCAATGCTGTATTGGTTAGTGGAGAACGGGTTTAGGAGCTTAACGATATATTTACCCGGTTTATTAATAATGAGTGAATCAGCAGCCAATATGGAACCTAAAGGAATACTAGCTTTATGCACTTTGTGGAGCCACAGTTTCGAGCCAGCAGAATGAAGATGGTTGTAGATAGAGAGGCCTAGGATGCCCGAAGATTTCAGTTTTATAAGGAAACGATTAACTTTGTCCTCAAGAAGAGAAATTAATATGTCAAGTGAGTCAGTGACTGTATTGAACTTAGTTATATCGCTTAGTAAGGATTGCATCTCAGAAATAAAATTAGTTCTCTCAAGCAAAACTACAATATTTCCTTTGTAGGGTCGCATGATTACTAAATTTTATTTATTTGGAAGTGTCTTCAGCCAAAGAAAATAACGAAAGTTTAGTAATCATGCACCCTAACAAAGGAAGTGGTGTGCCATCATGCTGAAAAAAATACAGTTATCATTCCCAAATTGGTCTGATGAAGCATATTTTGGTAGCATTTTAAGTTCTTGGTAGTGTTTTGGGGCAAAGTTAGTTCTGAAATTCCCTTAGATGAGAAGGAACCCTAGACATGTATGTATCCGGATGCTTCAAGGCGGGCACGGCACTGGACTAGTAAAAATGATGTAATTTTCTCTCCCTAATGAGGGATCTCTCAGAAGCTCCAAACAAGTGAAAAGAAGCTTCAACATACAATATCACTTTTTCCCAGGCTTTACCTAAAGTTCTTTTTAGTGATATGAAGATTCTACGCAACTGTTCTCAAAAGGAGACCTTTGTAGAAATGTTTCCGCCTCACTGTGTGCGCCGAAGCGTTCTCACATCCTTCTTTCCACTCCAAAGCAAGCTTGGCACTGGAGGCAACGCAAGTGTAACCTTTCATATTAAAGTCATTAATGATCCTAAATATTGTGCTTCTTGATGCAATAGCCTTAAGAACTATCGCCTTGCATTTCAGAGCACTTTTCCAGTCTAAACCTTTACCCATTAACTCATTTACAATTTATCTTCATTTTACACTTTTGATTGAATATTATACGCACAGCTTAAAACTACTTACATTTACAAAGTTTCACGTGGATTAATTAAAATTAAAAAATCAACGCCTTTTTTGATTTTTCTCGTCCTTGTTCTTTAATTACTAATTTTTTATCAAAAAGGTTAGTGATATAGGTTCTAAAATACTAATTAACATAATATTGTGGCTAAAACAACAAAAATTTGACAAAATTAGCGCCCTTTAGACACCAACAGTAACGGAAACTACAGCGCGTGCTTGAGAGAGTACAAACGAAACCACGTGTTTCGAAAAGTCATTGTAAGTAGGCAATAATGACACCTCTGACCGAAGGAAAGCATTAGAAGGCTCAAAAAGAAAAATAGCATGAAGTTTTATACTTCTAGGTATATTGATACATGTAAGCTAGAATTAAGATAAATGTTTTGTCATTATAAATAACTACATGGATAATTTTTTTTTAGAAAATTAATAAATTTCTGCACAAACACTGCAAAAACACACATCAAGTGAAGTTTTCATTGAATTAAGTTGAATTCGTTATGACAAATAGCAACATTGTTAAAAAAAAACTTCATAATATGTGTATAAGAACAGAAATTCTTTTTTTATTAAAGTCATTAATTTATATCAAACAATAATGGCAAAAGAAGTACAAAGAATTGTGAAAAATATAAATAATATTTTATTATCTAATAATATAAAAAAGAAGTATAGTGATGCAGTTAAACATCTTTAACTTATGACAGCAGAACTCTGAATGAACAAATAAACAATTAATTGAAATTAAATAAAAACATATTTAGTATGTTTGATAACTCATATAAATTTCAAATATTAATTGATTTATAATAGACATGATAATTGAAAAATGAGAAAATTTAAACGCTAGATTAATATATATATATATATATATATATATATATATATATATATATATATATATATATATATATATGTATATATATATATATATATATATATATATATATATATATATGTATATATATATATATATATATATATATATATATATATATATATATATATATATCTGGGGAACAAATTACAATGTCAACAGGAGAAGAATCAAGAAATCTCTAGACTGGAAAGCATTTGGAAAGGCAAGCATCATCTACAAGAGGAAAATGCCCATGTACCTTAAAAGAAACATTATAAATAATGCATACTCCCAACCCTGATCCATGGAGCAAAAACTCGGAATCAAACCCAAAAACTTATCTTAACACTTAGAAAAATACAAGTAGCCCATGAACCCATTATGATGGCGACTACTTGGTATGGCGGAAAATCACCCACTTAGATACGTAAACAAACCAAATTCAAGATATAGTTGAAGCTACAAAAACCTAAAATGGACCTGGGCAGGCCATGTAGCAAGATTCCAATACAATAGACGAACCATAAGTAACACCGATTGGACTCCACTCGATAAAAGAACACCGAAAAAAAGACGAAAAACGAGACCGATAGATGATACTCAAAAATATGCTAAGAATTGGAAACAAATTGCACAGGGATGACAAATTCCCCAAAGATGAGCAAATTTCTCTCACCATTGGCAAGCAAATGCCTGAAATGATGATGGTTAAAATGGTAATGTTGCATCTAGCAAAGCTATTCATCATAGGACACTGTTTCTAACGGCAACAAAAATTTACGTGTCAATTCCCTTTAATAAGGGTTACCCTTCTGCCTTCCAAGATAATGGCAAATTCCTATAATCACTTCTAGCTCGCCCTTTTAATTCGATAATAATATTTTTTAGCTGCCTAATTATAATTCCAAAAATTAAAAAATAATTCTCATCTACAAGGCCGAGCTAGAATTGATTATATGAATTTTCCATTCCTTTCGATAGCAAGAGTGACGCATAAACATACGAATTGATAGGCAAACATTAAAGACGTCTTATAAATTTTTCTTTCATGTTTGTAAGAGGTGGTTCTCCCAAGCCATTGAAAAGAAGATTAGCTTACTAAAACATTATTATTGTTATAATTATCGATATATATATATATATATATATATATATATATATATATATATATATGCATATATATGATACTTTAACTCTTTTTAAATACGTAGAGTGTTAAATGCAAAGATTAAACATCATAATATTAAAGACACAAACGAGATCTTGAGCGATTTTGTTTATTACATGTTTAAGAAACGAAATAAAGAGGAATGAATAGTATTGAAAGAAAAAAATGGAATGGTATTCAGACATAAACAAATTGATCGGATCACGATGCTGGTGCTTAAATTTTATTTGCAAACTTACAAAGTAACCCAAAAGTATATTTACAATTCGCTATTTATCTTTATTGGGTTTCTATAATGCAACTTTAATCATTTCCTAACGAAAACAATTTCCTACAAAATGCTTCTGAGCGAATAGAAGTCTCCGTTCCTTTCCTTGATAGAGACTATGATTTCATTCCGTTATCAAATTGAGCTTATCTGAAGCAAGGGGAGGGTTTTTAAATCAAATTTATATTATTACAACATCAGTAGCCTCGTTTTGGTGTGGGAAAATCATTACTTAGACCGCTTAATCTTTCTCAATTGGCATTTAAAATGGAAAAATTATGGGATCAATTTGACCTTTAACGTTTCAAGTTATGGGTTTCTAATCCCTATGACAGTTAAACGATCAAAAACCCCCTAAAAAAGTGCACCATATGCAAACAATTTAAATCCGTAGCAATTTCACTAAAGCTCAAATGGATTTGTAAAACCTTTCACACACACTGGCATATTTATGTCTGTGTGGGCATATTTATGCAAACTCAAACGAACGAACTATTATAATTTATGTTTTACTTTTTTCTTGTCTAAATGTTAGGGCTGTGCACATAGTAATATGCAACACCAGTCTACATGGCAATTCATGAAAGTAATTCAGAGATACTCAAACATCTACGGTGTTCTGGATAACTTATATTCCGACAATGCGAATTCTTTTTTTTAAGGGCAACAAGGCATTGTCTGAAGCCCTGATTTCTAATGAGATTCAAAATCACATGTTTTAAAACCATTCCAAAAAATTTTCCATGGATGGAGCTTGCTGAGAAAGATTAAATTGAGTGGTAAAGTCTTGATTTTACAAGACAATGGTCAGGTCCAATTTAGATTACTTTGATCTGTTCACGCTAATCTCTTTCACTCAAAACGCTCTCAACTCTCACCCTTTCACATACCGTTATTCCAAAAAGGATTTAATACCTTTCAAATTCTAATTTTTTTTTTCAAATTAAATTCAAACTCTATTGTTGGCTTTAAAATTTCTGAAAAGGATGATCCATTATGGACTTCTGAATCTGTCCTTCAAACATAAACGGAAAATTTAGAGACTTTTCTGGATAATTCGTATGCGTCCTATTTATTAGCTTAAGGGAGCACAATCAAGATTTATATTAAAGCTTAAGAGTCTATAGGATTAAGATGGGTGACGTATTAAAGGCCTTTATAGGCATTGAGGAGGAGTGTTGGAATTGATACCAGGGTTTGACAATAGGGTTCGAGTGGTAAGACCAAAGAGCTGAAATCGGCTAATCACGCAATACCTCATAAAGTTACAGTATCCCTTAGAGCTCTCTATTACCTATTAGTGATTTGTAGGTCCAGAATTTTAAAGAGCCACACCTCTTGATTTTCTAATCCCTTTAATCTGACAACATAGAATTATAATCAATCCCGTTTGATTTCAACTTATACTACAATCTTTAATTTAAAACTCAAACAAAATTCACATAACTTCATCAAACGAATTACTTGCCAAAGAACCAATTCACTGTCTTCTAATTGTGTTTAAAAAAGTGCCCAAGCAAGATGAATTTCATATAACCCCCCCGCAAAGAGAAATCGGGCCGGGAATTAACTTCTACATTGGTGAGTACAAATTTATCATTTACGTGCGCCATCTAAACAAACAAAGAAACTTTATCCAACAACACACATTCAACCTTTTTTAAGCTCTTACATTTTACGAACGCTGGCACAAGAAAATAGTTATGAATAATAAAGTACGATAAATGAAGGTAGAAAAAAAGATACGAGTATGATCAGGTCAAATACTTATGCTGTACGCCTAAGCGGCTGGTGCTTGAATTGATCTGTTTCTTCAGAATCTTCACTTATGACGTAGCTTTGTTGGTGGACAGACGAGAGTATCACGTAAGTTTTATATGCATGTTACTTTTGAATTTACTGTGATTACAAATTAATGCAGGAGTATAAACAAATTGATCGTATCACGATGCTTTGGAAAATGATTTGGAAAAATTTCTCATAAATAAAACTTGCTAAAGATAAAGTTATTGTTCTGACTGTGTTGATAAGGTTAGCAGTTTATACTTCCGTGTTTTACATTATAGGTAATTAACATTTGCTATGTGGGTCAGCATTCATGTCACATATAGAATATGTAATATAGAACAGTGTATGGTGGCTATATATATATATATATATATATATATATATATATATATATATATATATATATATATATATATATATATATATATATATATATATATATATATATATATATATATATATATATATATATATATGTATATATATATATATATATATATATATATATATATATATATATATATATATATATATATATATATATATATATATATATATATATATATATGTATATATATATATATATATATATATATATATATATATATATATATATATATATATATATATATATATATATATATATATATATATATATATAAGGGTGTGTATCTCACACCCTTTTTCAACTGACACTGGATAGAAAATATTTGAAACGTGCTTACATACATAACACGGGGTCAGGTCATGAAAGATCCCCTCTTTCTTCCCCCAATCCCCTACTTGTGGCTAATTAGGGGGGGTTGTTAGGCCTAAACATATTGAAGGGCTGACATTTCACTATTTTGTTTATTTGCTTTCGTATTACAGGATTAAAAGAAAATTGACCCTCAGATAGATTTAAATTAGGAACTGACGATATCAAGCTCGATTCTACGATTCTTCCCTTAACATAGTTAGCCGATTTAAATACCATTTTACTTACATTAAAATCGATCGAATGATTCAAGTTTCTAAGATAGCAAAATATTCCACTTCTTTGGCTGCCCACTCTAATATCTCTTTTGTGTTCGTACAATCTCTTGTCTAGATTTCTCCCCGTTTCCCCTATATAAACTTAATGGCAATCATTGCATGGTATTGCATATACTCTTATGTTATGATGTTCTTTGGGTTTTCCTGGCAATCATCAATTGGTTTAAGGAATTTTTATATTTAAAGGCTAGATTAATACCCGCTTTTCCAAATATATGTCCTTTAAACTATTTATTTAATAATTAAATGGCAATGTTATACATTTGTGGAGGTCATTAGGATAAACGAAATGACTTAAAGGGGGAAATTCATTTCATTTCTTGATAGCAACAACGTATTGGGTGTTAATTTCACCCATCTTCTGGTACGGGAAAATACAAATTCGAGAAAAGAATAATATTTTAATTTAAAAGTTAAACATTCTTATTATGGAAGTAGAAAAGATTTAGACCGTTAATATCGGGACTAATACAGATCTGTTATTGTTTTTTTATGATGAGGAATTTAATTAACAAAATTTAGCTAAATAAATTTAAGAAAACACTCGATTCACATCGAAAAAACAGTAACCATGTACAATCAGCTGTTAAAGGAAGACTGGCAGGAAGGCGCAAGTACTGTATGGAGAAAGAGAAGATGAGGAGGTTGCCTTATATTTTAAAGCAAATATAGTGGGTGGGAAGAAGAATCGTAATTTAGAGATGGAGAGAAATATTTCCTATCCATTGATTCTTGTTTTCTTAATGATAAGGATCGGAGATGATTTTTAAAATTTTGAAATCGTCTAAGGTGACATCGGTTTTTCAATTGATGGAATGTTACCGAACATACGAGATTCTCTTTCTTAGAGAGAACTTTCCAAGTCCTCTGGCCAATTCCAATACGGGAACAGAACTTTGCCTTCAACGAGCGCACCATAGTCCCAATATATTTTCCCCCAGATATCTTCTGTGGCAAGTAAATTCATTTACGATAGACCACTTCGCTTCTGGCGGGATTCTGTCTTTACAATGTAAATATTATCCTAAGTGGTGGTTATTTCTAAAAATTATCTTAAAATTGGTATGGTAAAAGAATTAATTTTACTAAAATTGTAATTTCTTTTGAAATTACAATTCTGAAAGACTACGTAACGGGTATCTTTACAAACAGTTCGGGATTTAATTTGGATTGATAAATTTTGTTCAAAAATTCTGTCGTAATTTTTTTCATCAGACACAGGAAAACCGTTTATTTTGAATATTCACACAGAAATTCAACTTTTTCCTGAAATCCAGTGTTGGATGAACAAATATTACATGCAGGGAATATTCGTGTTTTTATGGCACTTATTTTATACGAAAAATCGCCAAAATTGAAGGAAATTTATGCCTTGACCAATAAAGGTTGGCTTACGAAAAACTTTGGTTACAAATCCTATTGGAGATGGGAAATGTGAATATCCAAAACTAAGAGTGAACCATTGAGCTCCTTTTCGCAGGTAAATTTAGTTTCGGGATTTATGTGGTTGGCGTATTGCAGGAATTTATCACAGCAGTCCTCGGAATTGAACAGGAGTTATGTATCAGCAAACTCAGGGCCCAAAGGACTCTCCATGCTCTGCCCATCTATTTGACAATACGTTCGTTATTTAAATGGAATATAATTGTCTTTAACGGCTAACTTTAGCTTTAGTAGTTCTTTAAAAAGTAGAGGAGTGAATCCATGAAAATTAGAGTTGAGTAGGGTAAAGGCACGTCTGACAATGATATCGATGTTTTAATTCAGTGGAATATTGGTAAAAAATGAGAAACATCGAAAATACTCATAAAGCGCGACAAAGGATGTTGAAAATTTATTTATTCTTAGACATAAATAAAAATATTTCTAATTTTAAATTGGTTTGAGGAAAATGGAGCTATTAGAGGAACCAAGTATTTTTCTAGATTATAGTAAGGGAAATTTTATTATGCTAAAATTGGCTGACGGGTGATACACTGACCTATCGTGCAAAGGAAGAACACTGAAGATACAAATTTTTCAAATGTGAGTTATCTATTGACTCTTATGTCGTTAGACTTGTAGATTCCATTTCTGGCATTGGTTTATGCTCATCTTTCACTCGTTTTTTGTTAGAAATTGTACACACACGAATATACGTGAAACTACCATGGTTAACCTAAAAGAAACACCGAATATGCAAAATGCAGAGGTTAAACACCGATTATACTGAATATTCGGTCTGTTTCATTTATATGTAGCACGATGTCCACACGTAAAACACCGAATATGGAATCTTTCTAAGATGCTGGGGAGGGAGGTAGGGAAGATGATGATAAAGATCATCATCATTATGATAATGAAGTAATTCACGAAATTATTGTATGTGACACTTAAATGCAATGCATATTTGTTTATTTTTTTCCTTTCAGCGGTGTTTTGATTACAAAAGAGCAAGAGATTTCATCCATTCAAAAGAATAATATAGCAACTGCTATCTAAGTTCAATCTCCTGGAGTTTTTGATGCTTATGAGTTAAATATAACAATGAAATGGTTTATTATAACATCTCTGTTGTTTCTGAGCTTAGAAAAAGGAATGAATCAATGAAACAACAAGAAAAGACCATTTAAGATAAATAAAAACATCCAATATTAAATGGATGTGATATAGGTAAATGCTTTTATAAATGCCCTGCCAACTTTCCAGATGAAGAACGAAACCACATTTACTCAGAATTTTGGAAAACTGCTGCTTGTTGTCAAACAAAGTGACACGGAAAGGAGTATAAAGAATGCATATACAGGAAGATTTATCAAAGAAGAATTCATCGTATGTGCATACACTGAGCGATGCCTAAGGACAAGCAAACAAAGTCTGTCACAAAGTTTTCTCGGCACTTTAGGGTACAGTCAAGATCAGGTTATAAAATCCTTATTTCATTCCATTGATGCAGCTTCTTCATCCACAACTAATTTGTCAGGAAATATTGCAGTGTCAAATAACAGAGGAAAACATGAACCTACCAATCGAGTTAATAGAGAAGTAATAAGAAATCGCATCGAATCATTCAATCCAGTTATTTCTCATTTCAGAAGAGACCATACTCCACATGTAAGATACCTCCCAACAAATCTCTCCGTTACTTCAATGAAGAAATTATTTCATGTAAAACTCGCATCAGTCCGTTGTTCATATGAATCCTATCAGAGTATACTAAAGAAAATTAACATAAGTTTTTCTGAACCTGGTGTTGACAAATGTTCCACATGCTTATTTTATGAATTAAATATGAATGAAAAAATGCTGAAAAGACTCAATTGCACAATGAAATACAAAAAGAAGCAATAAAAGAATACAATAAAGATAGTGAGATATATGAATAAATGGATGGACTCTTAATATTTGCCGTCGATATGCAAAAGGTTTTGCTCCTGTCAAGGATGTCTGATGTTACAGAAAGTTTTTTCTGCTAAAGAATGATTGTGTTTAGTGAAACATTTGCTTCTTTAAAGAAAAATCAACATCACTATTGTGTAGTTTGGAATGAAAGTCTTCGAGGTAGGAATGCTCCTGATGTTGCATTATTCTATATCAATGTAATTAAGGAAAATAGAGATAAAAAGAGGTTTATATTTTGGGCAGATAATTGCATTGCTTAGAATAAATACTGGAAATTATATTTGGCATTCACTTTACTTGTCAATGAAGATCTTACCCCTCGGAAATCACGATGAAATATCTTGTCACCAGTTACACATTCTTTGCCGCCGATGGCGTTTTATGGAAAAATTTAACAAGTAATCCGGAGAAAGAAGAATATGTATGATATGAAAGACCTTTGCGATTTACTGGAATTTTCAACAAAGAGAAGAACGGTTTAGAAATGCAACTTTATGATTTTAAGGACTACGAAAACTTGTCAAAGTTAAGAACACTGATACTGAGAACAACCCGAAGAGCGTCTTCTGATAGTAATATTCCTCCTTTACAAGATTTATGCTCAAGTACGACTTGAGAAAGGACTGCACGGATTGATCTATAAAAAAAAACATTTCAGGACTCTGGAACTAAAGTAAAATTTATGAAAGAAATTATTCCCTTCAATTATTCGGCGAAATATTCATCAAAGTCAAGAGGAATTCAAAAAGAGAAATTGGATAAAATTCACGCAGATCTTGTTATAAAAATGCCTATTTCCCGTCGAGCATTTTGGAATAACCTTCCTACTAGTGATAATATCTCCGATCTCTTAAATTCGAGAGTAAATTAAACATCAAGGTCTTATGAATTTTCCCGTTAAGTTTAAAATAGATTAACTTTGTGTGTATTTAGTTATTTATCCTTAAAAACGGATATAACTACATTTTTGTGAAGTTTTATACCTTTACTCAGATCGTTTTAAATATGACTGAATGTTCACTATTTTCTTTATTAAATTAAGGATATTTCAAACTAATATTAACATGCAAATAGAAAGATAAATTCATTGTATTTTTTCAAATTCTGTTTGTTCGTATTTTTATCGTCAAAATAGCAATAAAAATCACATAAATTTATAGGATTGTTTGTACCTTCTCAATAACTTATTACAAATTTGAATAATAAACAAGAACAGTAATGAATGTATAATGTAATGTAGTTGCAATAATTATAATGAATTCTGATTGCTTAATGTTGGCAATAATTCAAAGTGAAAACACCGAATATACGTATAATCAGTGTCTCATTGTTTAATATTAATAGTTATTTGAAGAAAAGAATCCACTGAATATACTTATATTCATTTTTTTCCTCTGCATTTGTGGTGAATATCAATCCACAAACCAAAGGAAAAACAGTTTCTGTGCAACTGAGCCAAAAATATAAAATTAATGCACAAAAGAAAGTATAAATATGAAAGATGATGCCCATAATGGAGTAAATACATTAAACGTTTAACAGAATCTTGAAAATATACCAATTTCTTTGGCATTACAATAAAGGAAAACCTTGAACGCTTCTCTTGTAAGGTTATTCTTTTGTATATTCGGTGCTCTTTCTTTGCACGGTAGAGTTTCCTTAGGACATTTAAGAAGCTCGTAAAGTGAACTAAAATAAGATCTAGAAACGTACAGGAGGTTATGTGTAATTGAATCGAAAACCTTTAGCTTTTTTAATTTAAGCAAATAACGGTTAATATTATCTTCCAACTTGATGACCAATGAGTGGAGGAGGTTCCGAGACCATTTTGAACTTAAGAGTTATGCGACAAAATGAGATTAATTTTTTCTTTGTATTTGGACTTATTAGGAACAACAATACTTCTACCCTTATCTGGGTTTTGTGATGCCTATCATTTTTCTTTTCCATGATACCCTTGAGGATATTCAGATCATTTGGGCGCAGAAAAAGCGAAGAGAATTTGAATTTAGGTTAAAGATGGCGAAATTCCTGTGCAAAATATGAGAATGTTAAGCAAAAATCCTTGAATAATACGGCGATAGGCAAGTCTTTTAATTCTCTCAGCAACGATTCGAAGAGAAAGAAATAATCAATATGATCAAGTTTAAAAGGAGGAAGCTGTAATGTAAATCCTAAAAAAAGTCAAACTGATTCTCTTGCGGTTAATTGGTGATGTGAAATTTTTTTACTACATTATCATCTGAAGAGAAGCAAGGACTAGATAATTTAAAGTTGAGTTCCATCATGAACTTTGAGGACAGAGTTTGTATACCCATAAGGGTATACAAACAAACATAATCACAGAGAGAAGCAAATTCTCAATAGTTTTGTTTCACTTTATAAATAGTCTGCGTGAATCTGTCGATGGAAGGAAATTTAAAGTTGATTTCTTCACTTAGAAGTTGTTCAAGGGCGGATGAATATGAATCTACTTACTCCGGATGTAATATGGGAAAATAGATAGGCACTACATGGCGCTCGCTGAAGGCAAGGTTCTGTTCCCGTATGGGAATTAGCCAGAGGACTGGGAAAGTTCTCTCTAAGAAAGAGAATCTCGTATGTTCGGCAACATCCTATCAATTGTAAAATCGATGTCACCTTAGACGATTTTAAAATTTAAAAATCATCTCCGATCCTTATCATTAAGAATTCAAGAATCAATGGATATAAAATATCTTTTCCTTCTCTAAATTCCGATTTCTCTTCCTATCCACTACTTTTGCTTTAATATATAAACCAACCTCCTCATCTTCTCTTTCTTTTTACGCTCCTCACCCTTTCCCACTAGTCTTCCTTTAACAGCTGATTATACGAAGTTAGTGTTTTTCTAGATGTGCATCTAGTGTTTTCTCAAATTTCTATAGTTAAATTTTAGTAATTTAATTATCAATCATAATAAAAAGTCAATAACCTATTAGATTTGCATTGCTCCCTATATAACGGGCTAAATCTTCCATTACTTCCATAATTTGAATCTTTAAATTTTTACTTAAAATATTAGTACTTTAACGAATTTGTATTTTCCAGTACCAGAAGAAGATGGGTGAATTCAACCAACGAAGCGTTGTTGTTATCAAGAAATGGAATCAATTTCTCCCTCTACTTCATTTCAATTATCGTACAAATTTAATTGAAGATCTATGGGAGCACGTCAAACCAATTATCTCTCTCTCTCTCTCTCTCTCTCTCTCTCTCTCTCTCTCTCTATATATATATATATATATATATATATATATATATATATATATATATATATATATATATATATATATATATTAAATGAATAACTCACAAAGTAGCACTTGAGGCTCGCAATGAATGCAATGTCCTGCAGGAAAAATGAAAAGGTGCTTCCAAGTACTTTCGTTCGAACTTCCTCATTGGTGATTTCTTGTCTTAGAGGCAGTCCTTTATCTTTTACTAGCTTATACGTATATACTCTTATTATGATATTTTCTCTGGCAGTTATCCTTGAGAATGAACTGAATAAAGTTCAAAAGTACTTGGAAGCACCTTTTCATCTTTGTTGCGGGACAGGACATTGCATTCTTATATATATATATATATATATATATATATATATATATATATATATATATATATATATATATATATATATATGTATATAGATATATATATATATATATATATATATATATATATATATATATATATATATATATATATATATATGTATATATGAAAAGAAACTCACAACTTGCACGTGAGTCAAAATTAGGGTAAATAACATCCACAAGCAAAATGGAAAAACTATTCCGAGCCTACTCACGTAATCTGCTCACTGATAATAGGAATGATTCCCGTACCGTCTTCCGCCTGCTCTCCCGTCTTACTTCCCCAGCCCAGGTCTCCCCAACCATTAGCCTGCTACTCTCTCGAATTTCTTCGCGGATAAGGTCTCTAACATCCGTGCCTCCCTCCCTCAGCCTTCTGTCGCGGCTCCTGCCATTCTCCCTGACTTCTCGCCTCAGCCGCTTATCGTTTACCCGCTGTGACCGCGTTGGAGCTTACAGCCCTGCTCTCGCGTTCTAAGGAATCGTGATCCCCAAAGGACATTTTTACGCCTAAACTGTTATGCAAAATTCTGCCTGCTATCCTTTTAACGCTTCTTCACCTGTTCAACACTTCACTTGCAACTGGTCTTGTTCCCTCTTCCTTCAAACCGGCCCACATCCGTCCGATTCTTAAAAAGCCTCAACTGAACCCCACTTACCCTTCCAATTATAGCCCGATTTCGCAACTTCCTTTCCTCTCTAAGATTCTGGAGAGAGTGGTTGCTTCACGCATCAACTGTCACATGGTGGCCTGTAACATTGATAAAAGCTAACAATCTAGTTTCGAGTAAGGTCACTCCACAAAAACCCCCCTTCTCAATGTGTCCGATTGCTTACAAAGAACCGCGGACAGGGGTTGTGCATCCATCCTCGTTCTACTCGACCTCTCCTCTGCCTTCGATACTATTGACCATACCGTCCTACTTGATCGTCTCCACTTTTTCCTCGGCATATCAGGCATCGTGCTTGACTGGTTCCGCTCTTACCTCTCGTTTCGTACCCAATCTGTTGTGATTGACGACGTTTCATCCGACTCTACCCCCATTCGCTTTGGAGTGCCACAAGGCTCTGTCCTTGGTCCTCTAATATTTTGTATCTACCTTCTCCCTCTTACTTTCCTTTTCTATATGCTGATGACACTCAAATTTTCGTTTCCTCATCCCCCCCGTCTCTTGCCTACTCTATCACTGACCTCCTGGCTGCCTACTCCTCCATTTCTGACTGGCTTTCTACCAACTTCCTCAGGCTTAATCACTCTAAAACTGAGGTTCTCCTCGTCGGCACCCCTGCTCTTGTCAAAAAATATTAATCTCATTTCTCCTCGCTTACTCTGGGCGGTAATACTATCATTTTCTCTGACTGCGTTCGGAATTTGGGTGTTGTTTTTGATGAGCATCTCTCCTTTAAGCCTTATATCCGCAATGTCAGCAAATCCTCTCTATGTTTTCTTCGTAACTTCTCTCGCATTCTTTCTCACTTTGATCGCCAAAGTCTTGAAACTGCAGTTCATGCCTTCATCACCTCACGCCTTGACTACTGTAACTCTCTGCTTGTGAATCTGCCATCCCCCTTTCTCCGCCCCCTTCAACTTGTACAGAACTATGCCGCCAGGATTGTCCTCCGTCGCCCTCGCTTCTCTCCCTCAAAACCCTTGCTGCATGAGCTGCACTGGCTCCCTGTCAGATCCCGTACTCACTTCAAGATACTTCTCTTCACATTTAAGGCCCTAAACAACAAGGCCCCGTCTTACCTTTCTTCTGCCCTCTCGCCACGCCATGTCCGTCAGGCCCTTCTGTCATCACATGCACCTCTTTTGAATATTTCTCGTTCATCCCTCTTCTCAATGGGGGACTGCTCCTTCTCAATCTGCGCCCCGAAGTTGTGGAATCATCTTCCTGCTGAAATCAGCTCTTCTCCCTCTCTTACCACATTTAAGCGTCTCCTGAAAACGCATCTTTTCAGAATTGCCTTCTTCCCCTCTTGAATTTCCATTGAATTTTTATTCTCATCTCAGCACAACGTGTGCTCTGGGAAGGCCTCAGGCCTTGAAGACCGCATTACAAAAGACTTATTATTATTATTATTATTCTAAAAGACCTCTTTGTTGAATAACGTAGATCAGGACAGACAATGTCTTAAATAGTAAGGAGTGGTGGGGATAATACGGCTACCTGCATTAAAACCCTAACTAGGGGGTAGAAAATCTTTAAATACTTTGAGCTGAAATTTAATATAATTAGAGATGATAAGATAGGGCAAAACAATCCATGGCTAATATTAAAATTTGGAAAAGTATTAATAGAGATACGCTCCAAAATATTTCTTGAAATGTAGTTTGCAGATTTAATAACAGGTTTAGCAGTATTCTAATTAATAGTATGATCCTGACTATAGTTATGTAAAAAATAATGCAGATTGTTGACAAAGATTACGAACATTAGTTTAATGCTGTTAAACTCTAAAATTCAATTCTTTACCTGTCTGTCCATAATAGCAATTTTCACGATTATTGCAACCAATAGAATATGCAATGTCTGGTTTAGGGGGTGAATTTTTACGAGAAGGCGATAGCTAGTATTTTCATATTTAAAAATAACATTTATGTTCAAAGGTTTTCGTAAACGAGGTAATTTAATGAAAATTTGGTTAAAAGGTGAAACTAATACATTTTTGGCATGAAATTTAGGGATGTTAGGATTAGGTCAATAAAATAACGCTTAGCAGAATTATACCAATTTTTAAGTACGTAGAAAGGGTAACACAAATTTAAACTTATATTATATATCCTATCAACCTCTTTTTCCAAATATTTGGGTAAAACCATTCTCAGGGCGCGGAGAAACATGGAAGAGAAAACACTTTTTTTGATACTAATATGGTAACAAGGAGCAACAAGGAAAAGAAGTACCCTAGGAGACCTTACGGTCCATTCAAGGAGAGTACCTTTGGACTAGCAATCGAGCGGGCACGTGGCTGCTCAATTGTTTTGCGTCCCTAAACAGCCACTTTTCAAGACTTTGTCTAGTCTTTACTTGAACTGGTCAACAGATTCACTGTTGACAACTTCCACTGGAAGTGCGTTCCACATACCACAGATACTGTAAGTAAAAAATTTCCACACAGAATGCGGTTGTAACGCTTCAGTTCAAGTTTGAAGCCGTGAATGCAGGTTATGTTCTGACTCAGTGTGAAAATATCCAGGTAGTCAACATTGTCAAACCCTCAAAGTATTTTGAAACTTCGATGAGCTGACCACAAAGTCTACGGGTTTCCAGCGAGAACAGATTTAATTCCCTTAGTCTATGCTCATAAATTCTATGTCGGATATAGGGAATCGGTTTGGTTGCCCTAGCTTGTACGCATTCCAACCTTGCGATGTCCTTTCGAAACGAAGCACTCCAAAATTGTACGGCATACTCCAGGTGCGGCCGAACGAGGGAGTTGTACAGACAAAGTACTATCTCCTTGTTACGGTTTCCAAACTGGCGTTTTATGTAGCCTAACATCCTTTGGGCTTTCTTCTTTGCCTCAATGCACTGTTTCGAGAACTTGAGGTCGCTAGTGATAATAACACCTAAGTCCTTCTCAGTGTCACTCGATTCAAGAGCAGTGCCCTTAAGGATATACTAAGGTTAGGCGTTTCTGTGGCCGATATGCATTACTTTGCATTTGTTCACGTCAAAAGGCATTTGCCACGTGTCCGACCACTCCCCAATCTTCCCAAGATCTTCCTGCAGGCGGGCAGTATTTCCACCCTTTGCAACGTTCATACCAAGCTTGGTATCGTCAGGAAATTTGGAAATCTTGGCAACCATGTCCCTGTCCATGTCGTTGACGTACATGATGAATAGTAGTGGTCCCAGGACAGAACCTTGAAGGACCCCGTTAGTAACGAGCAACCACTTAGAAGCCTGTCCATTCACCACCACCCGTTGCCGTCTTCCACTTAGCCAGTTCTCGATTTAGCCGGCTACTTCTCCGTCCTTGACCAGCGCTCGCACTTTCCGGAGAAGGCGCCCGTGTGGTACCTTATCAAAGGCTTTCTGAAAGTCTAAGTACACCACATCCACCGCCTTGTCCCGATCGTGCTCACTGAACACAAAGTGGAAGAATTCCACAAGGTTCGTCAGGCATGACCGTTGCCTTCGGAAGCCGTGCTGGGAACTCCTCAGTAGCAGGTTTGACTCTAAATACGACGTCATTTTGTCCACCATCATGCTTTCCATGAGTTTACCGACTATCGAAGTCAGACTAATAGGTCGGTAGTTCGACGGTTGGCTTCGGTCTCCTTTCTTGAAGATAGGAGTCACCTTCGCTTCACGCCAGTCTCTAGGAACGCATTCGGTCCGGATTGACATGTTAAAGATTGCGCTCAGGTGTCGTGACACTTGATCGCGCATTTCTTTCAATACTTTAGGTAGAAACCTATCCGGGCCAGGTGACTTATTCGTCATTAGGTCACTGATCTACTTTTTTATTTCCCCATTGGTGAAGTCCATATCCTCAAACTTTTCCCCCGAGTAGGAATCCATTGGCTGGAAGATGGGACTACACTCTTCAGTAAACACTGAAGAGAAGTTGTAGTTGAGGAGGTTAGCATTTTCTGCATCTAAGTGCTTTAATGCCCCCTCCTCATTTCTCAAAGGGCCAATCGTTCGACGGATTGGTTTACGGCTGGTCACATATCCAAAAAACTCCTTGGGATTCTCTTTACAGATTCTAGCCAGTCGGAGTTCCTCAGAACGCTTAGCCGCCCTTATGCTGGACTTCACTATCCTGGCTAGCCTCCGGTATTTGTCAAAGTCACCCGAGATCTTCGATTGTTGGTACACAGTTCTCTTCTTCCTAAGCAGTTCGCCGATTTCTCGATTAAACCACTTTGGTTGAACAGAATACCGACGGGGACATTTCAGAGGGATGAAACGCGATTGAAGACTCATGAATGTGGTTTTGAAACTGTTCCACGAGTCTTCAACAACATCGCACACTTCTAGCCTTGCGTCAGTCAGTCCAGCACGAAGACCTACAAAGTCTGCTCTTTTCAAATTGAGTTTCTTCGATTTACTAGTTGCAGGCCCTGCCTTCGGAACTTTGACTACAAATCTAATTAGTCGGTGGTCACTGCCACCGAGCTCGTCGCCAACAGAGAGGTCCTCAACGATGTCATCCTCAGAGGTGAAAACCAAGTCGAGGATATTATTTTCTCTCGTTGGCTCTCTCACCCATTGAGTGAGGAACTCGTTGTTTGCGAACTCCAAGAGTAGTGCGTTCTCGCCACAGGGTTCTCTGGTTTCCCAGTCAACTTGTGTGTTGAAATCACCCATGACGATACACACTAGGTCTTCGACAAGTTCTCCTAGTAGCTGGTACAGATCTCTGTCCTTTTTAACGAGTTGGGCAGGAGGTATATAAAGCACCAGGGTCCTGTATTTGGCAGGACCTATCTCTAGGTCAACACCTAGTAGTTCATGGTCGGATACGATGTTAAAATCCGTCGAGTTGAGAGTATCTTTGACATACAACATTACACCGCCACCCTCTCTGTCTGGCCTATCTTTCAGGAAGAGCTGGTAACTGGGAATCGTGGATTCACCTTTAAAATCTCAGCTTGAGTTTTTTATCCACGACTCCGTTATGGCCACCGTCTCAGGTTCCTCTGTTACTACGAGGCCACGGAGCTCAAGAAACTTATTTCTGATTGACCTCGCATTGAACAGAAGAACTTTGAGGAAGTCCCCTAGTGTAGGACTCCCTACGCTCTTCCGTTTTCCGGCTTCTCTGTTTTCGTGGTCACACCTTTTTTGACGACCTCCGTGAAGGTCGTTCCAGGAGTAACACGGGCATGCTGGCGCACGTCCGCTTTCGCTCTGTTTCGAACGCTCCTTTGGGTGCGTTCCACGACATCTTGAATTAGGTTGGCGAGAAAGGCCTTCCCTTTAAAGGAGAGATGTACCCCTTCCCTTTAGGTAGAGATCGTCTCTACTGATAAAGGTACGATAGGGGTCCACGAAAAAGACTCCTTCTGCAGTGCAGAGATCCGCCAACCTTCTGTTCACTGCGACGTTTCTTTCGTGATTGGTTCGGGATGGACCTCTTCTCGGAAGCATCCCAACCACCACACGTTTGCTGGTTTTAAGCCTTATGTCGTCCACGGCTCCCATCACTGTTTGGATGGTCTTACCACTAAGGCCAACCTTACCCCCTCTGAGGTAGAGGTCGTTGCCGCTTATCATCAGAGCAACAACTGAATTCTCAGAAATCTGAGCTTTCTCTGTCTCTACTCTGATGTTGTGGTTACCCCGTCCTGACAGGTGGTGACCTTCACGCTAGTGCAAAGGCGGGCTGCTAGCAGCGGCTGCAGATCCCGTGTTTGCGAGTCACCAATGAGGGTGACCTTCAGACACTTGGTCTCTGAAGACGGGGTCTCTCCTTGTGGAAGAGGCCTTCCCTTTTCCTCTTTACTCTCCACATTCTTATCTTTCTTTTTCTTCTTGTTTATCTGTTTTTCTTCTATTTTTGGTTCTACTTTTGTTTCAACTATCTTCTTTTTCTTTTTTTCTTCGTTTCTCCTTTATTCTTTTTCTCCCTTTCTCTTGCCTCAGCTAGCTTAGCCTCAGATGATGCCGGAATGTCCGCTTGGTTACCAGGGGATTCCGACACGTCAGTCGGCGGCGCCTCTTCTAGGCATCGAATCTGAGCTACGTTAAGGGCTTCGAGCTTCTCTAACTTTCCCTCAAGGACCTTAGCTCTCTCTTCTGAGGCTCTATAGAGGTCTTTTAATTTCTCCACCTCTCCTGTCAATACGCAAGTAGTGCAGATACTTTCAGGGCTGCATTTTGAGTAGCAGCCCTCCGGAAAGTCAACGCACCACTTTTCTAACTGGCATATTGCACAGTTGTGTTTGAGACGAACGGGTCCTTTTTTGCCTGTTATTTTGAGCGCTTTCTCTTTCTCTGAAAACTCGTGACCAATAAATGATAAAAAAGGGGGGTTGGTGAGTTCTCCCCGCGTGACTCGCTCCCTCCTATCGATCGTAGAGGTTTCGGATCTTTCAGAAGGCACGCCCCATGTGCTGCTGTTCGTCCGACCGAGTCGTCAAACCTCGGCGTGCCGTGGCTCCCAACCAAGCAGCACTGACGTTCCCCGAAGGGGCCATCGATTTCTCGCCAGGTGAACAACAACGAAGCACGCCCCTTACTAAACTCCTACTAGTTCCCTTCACAACGGCCAGGATCTCGGAGTAGCGTTCAATGGATATCCCGCCACACCAAGGGACTCGACTCAAGGCTTTTTATTGGCCTGGCAACCAACATGGGAACAAAGGGCCGTCACCTCGGACCAATGCTACCATAAGCACCCGTCAACGGGCACTGGGAACGGTCAATAATTACGCGCCAGGAAAAGGGTTAACGGGGCACTACCCTCATCCCATTCATCGTGCCCCAACGCCTAGGACACTTCTAGTCCTAGTCTTTCGCAACCAGTCAGCGTCGATTGGCGTTGTTTATAGAGGTTCCAAAGCCTCTCTTCTGACGCCTGAGGTAGCTGCCAGGTAGGCTTTTTTTCTTTTTTTTTCTTTTTGTATGAGTGGGAGATAGGATAGAAGTAAAAAAGAAGAGGCATAGAGTAGAAAAAGGGATAGAAATGTATGTATGAGTCAATGGCGTAGGTTTTCTATTAATTTCATATTTGAAAACTTCGTCTATTCGGTGGATTAAAATATCTAAAAGAGGGATGGTGTTATCTTTTTCATTTTTTTAAAGTAAATGTAATTGAGGGGACTAACGTGTTGATTTTTTCAAGAAAAGTATTGATATTAAGATCATTAGGCCATCAACATAAGCATTCATAAAATAGGGGTTATGTTGGTCTGTGGGTGGTATTTATCATATATATATATATATATATATATATATATATATATATATATATATATATATAATTGTAGTAGAAAGCATAAGACTAACAGCGATAACATCATAAAATATAAGGATGATGCCAGCATCGAAACTATGAGATTTTGAGCTCTAATCCTAACACCACCCCCTCTTTTCATTAAAACACACTCACCCAAGTTACACCTCGATTTAGCATACCATCCTTGTGGATAATAACCACAACCAATATACTTAAACCTGTTAACAAATTCAGACAACCAACTTACCCGTAATGTTGTCCGTTTTCTATAAATTCCTCAATCTTCCGCTAGACTCCTTGATGATTTTCTATCTCTCTTTTACTTTAAATTATTAACCACTTGTAATTTTATATATATATATATATATATATATATTATTTTAAATTCACTATATTAATTAGTTTGTTTTTGATGATTATTATTTAAGTTTAATTTAAAATTTAATTTCTATTAGCTCATGATTTTGAAAGCATCAAATTAAAATTAGTTTAAGCATTTATTCACATCATCAGAATGTCCCTGATGGTCTTGATGGTCTTATCCTTTCTAATACAATTAAAAATACGCCTTCTTAGAAGCAATCTTTTAAGAATATATATATATATATATATATATATATATATATATATATATATATGTAAAGGCTATCGCGGAACCCGGTTCACACGTCCCAAGAAAAGTACACACATAAAATTTATAAAAGACCAGGGATCTAAAGGCCTACCAGAAATTCACCAGAATTAATTATGACGGTGCTAAATTATGAGGTATCAGCAAGGGGTTAAATAAATACACACATAAAAAGTATTTACAGTATTATTTACATCCAAATTGAAATGAAATAAATTAACTGTTAACAAATTCAACGGGGGTCATCAAACAATAATAAAAGTCACAAATGATTAACACCATCGAATGACCACAAGTCGTTTTAACCAAAAATATATTCGCGCATACCAAAATGGGTTGTATGGATAAATTGTTTAAAGCCGAAACGACACGCGCCGTTGAAGATGAAAATAGGCTTCGCTACTCTAGTGACAGGTGTTCCCGGAATAACCTCCCTTTCTTACGTTCCTTATCCGAAGGCCAAAGTTACATAGATAACACTTATAAAACTTGATTAATTTAAAGGGGACGTAAGAATAAAGAGATACTCAAAAATACCTGATACTAGAGCAGTAAAGCAATAACCCACGTCGGGAACCCAGGCGAAAGAGGCTCGATGATGAGGGAATTCGACCCAAGTCCATAGGGGTGAATGCGATGACGGTCTTCGGAGAGGGGAAACCCACAGACAGCAATATCTTGGCATAAGGAGTCGAGACCACGGGGAACGATGATTCGAAGGTCCAACGATCCAAGAGAAGGATTAAGAGATGACCGAATTCCTCAAAGAGGATATGGCGAGGTGACTAGGGAAGAACTTTCACGGGCTCAGCGTGAACAGCTTCTTAAAGGAGAACAATTGCAAATGTAACTGGAAGAGCACAATTTGATGCAGCTGACAGAGGGGCAGCGACAAAGCTGGCAGTAATCAATGGCAGAAAATCCTCGCTGCACGACGTAATCCAGTACGGGTCTCCAAAATAAACGTCAAAGTAAGTTACGGACAAAGATTCAGCCAAGCAATCAGACAGAATTCTCTCCACATAATAACTTAAAAGGAAGGGCTAACGGCGTCATTTATATCCTTCAGTCCGAAGGGGGAAAATGGAAGTGGGTCACAAAAGCAGGGGGGGGGGATAAGTCGCTCCCTCTACGCAAATCAGACTAGTAGGTTGCAGAAGTCTGGCCAAAAATGGTAGCCTCGTAACGGTTTGACCTGCGATAAACACCATCAACTATGATGAGAAAGGGAAAGCATGGGAATCCGAGGATCTACACTTTACACCACCCGCAGGACAAGAATCTACTGAAAAGTAGATAAAAAAGGAAGGGCAAAGTATATACATTAGGAAATATATAGAGTAATTACATAGGGGATCTACTTAAAAGGTCAGCCCCTAAGTTGTCCTTTCCATTCATGTGAACAACGCTAAACTTATAGGCCTGTCTGTTGTTCTTGCCCTTGAATGTTGAAAGATAGAGAAGAGGCTTGTGGTCGACCTCCAAAACAAACTATCGGAATTTCTCACTATGACAACAAGAGAACAGTGAGAGGAGGGGAAGCGCTGGATCACCCCTTGCTGAAAGCAGGTCTCTACCTCCTTCTCAAAGGCAGGCCTAAGGTGAAAGTTTACTTGATCCCTTTTTGCCTGTATACGATGGGTGGTCATCAAATTAATGTTATGGGAGAGGGTGGAGATACAACTGGGTTCATTAGAGAGAACAACCCGGTACCCACCCATGAGTTCCTGGAGTTGGGATAGCTGATCCTGTCATCGTCCTAGATGGTTTGATCTTCCCCCAGATGTCAGAGAACGGTTAGTGGGCCACGGACTGAGCAGCCATATGACAACTCAAAGGCCGAAAAACCCCAGTTCGGTGACTCGGAAGTTCCCTGAGGGCAAATAAGGTGGGAATGAGGTACCTGTGCCACTCTAGATGCTTCTCCGAACACAACGTAGGGAGAATAGCCTTCAAAATGGCATGAAGTCTCTCGATCCTTCCGTTTCCACTGGGAGGATGAGGTATGGTGAAGATAGGTTTGACACCCAGCAGTTTGTGAAGTTCTTTCATAAGGTTGGATGTAAATTGACTCCCACGGTCAGATAGAATTTCCCGAGGGATTCGCACTCGAGAAAAGATGGTAATAAGGCTTCGGTGACGGACACAGAATCAATATACTTCAAGAGCATAGCCTCTGGAAACCATGTGGCAAAATCAATCACGGTAAGAAAAAACCTGTCACCATCAGAAGATGGGGGGGAAAGAGGTCCCACTAAGTCAATGGCGATTCGGTCGAAAGGCTCAGTCACGATGGGCATTTGCTTAAGAGGCACCGGTCGTACACGTCCTTTGGTCGAGAAGGTTGCCACTTATTACAGGAACGGCAGAAAGCCGATGATTCGAAGGTCCAACGATCCGAGAAAAGGATTTAGAGATGACCGAATACCTCAAAGAGGAGATGTCGAGGTGACTAGGGGAGAACTTTCACGGGCTCAGTGTGAACGGCTTCCCAAAGGAGAACACTAGTAAACGTAACTGGAAGACCACAATTCGATGCAGCCAACAGAGATGCAGCGACAAAGCTGGCATGAATTAAAGTGCAGAAAATCCTTGCTGCACAAAGAAATCCAGTGCGTGTCTCCAAAATGAACGTCAAAGTAAGTGACGGACAACGATTCAGCCGAGCAATCAGACAGAATTCTCTCCACAGAATAACTTAAAAGGGAGGGCTCACGGCCACATTTATATCTCTCAGTCCGAAGGGAGAAAAGGGGAATGGAGCACAAAAGCAGGAGGGGAGGGGATGAATCGCTTCCTCTACGTAAATTAAACTGGTAGGTTGCAGAAGTCTGGCCAAAAATCGTTGCCTCAAAATGGGTTGACCTGCGACGAACACCATAAACTATGATCATAAACTTGTATTCTCTTAATATTTCTTACAAGTATATACGGGGTCATCGAGACGAGAAAAAAACATCCACGAATGGCATTCTTTATTCCTAGACGTCTTTCGACTTTGTTAGGTCATCTTCAGGGAATGACAGAATTGGAATTATTGTTTGTTGGTTTGTTTTCTCTTGTTTTTAGGGGGAGAAAAGATATGGCACGCGGTTACTCCTCCCCGCTGTACCCCTCCCACGAATCAGGAGGAGGGGGGCACAGATGAGGAAGAGGCCTGCGGCCGCCTTGCTCCTGAAGAAACTCCCCACACTTCTGACTCTCAGTTCGAGTTAACCGATAGGGAAGTGCTTAATGGGAAGTCCGTAAAAAGCTTTAGAAGAGGGTTTATAGCTGTGGGAGACGGAAAGTTTTGAGTTAAAAGAGGACAGATTGGTGAGGAGGCAGATTAAGCAACCTCGGTAATGAAAGGTGTCTAGGGTGGAATACCCTTGCCCGAGGGACAAGGGGGACCTGCTGATTAACGTGGATTCCGAACCACCGTCATGCATTTACTCATCATTCTTAAATCCTTTCCTACACTTTAGCACCTATGTTCCTCATGCAGAAGCGGGAGGACCGCCTAATCTATGTTCCCTTATTCTCTTCATCTTCCATTCATGTTTTTATTGTAGCATTGATGCCGTTTTGAGTTATCTTAGCTCTGAGATTTGTTTATGTATTGTTATGTTACTTGTTTGTACTTTCTTTACTTTGTTTCACTCTCTCTTTTTATTATCACTTTTTCATTTAGTTTCACTTTGTTCACTTGTTTTACCATTAACTTTCATTTTACTATCATTTTTGTTTAAATTTTAATACTATAGTTCACTTATTACACTTTTAGTTTACCATGTTCGCTTTATTTCTGTTTTACTGTTAACTTTCAATTCACTATCTTTTTTGTTTAATTTTTAATATAGTTCACTTATTACACTTTTAGCTCATTTCGTTCGTATTATTTATGTTTAAACTTTTGATCTGTGTTGTCTTCTTTGTCGGTTGTTTCTTCCTATTTAGGTTTAAATACAATTGTCTTATTAGGGTATCAATCTGTTGTCTTGGTTGGTTATTTCGTTTGTTGGGTTTGTATACAGTCGGGTAAATATCTTCATCGTTAGGCTTGTTCCTTCTCTCCTTTTTAATTTCTACTTAAGTAAACATCGGAACCTCCTCAATTCTCAGCTGTTGTCAGCCGCTGGGAAATCGAGGGGAAAAGGGAACTCTATCCATGGTGTTCGTGTGCTCTGCAAATATCGGAGGTAGATAGTCTATCTTCCTCCATATTTTCTCCGTTCTTATCCTGATGTTAATGTTGAGCGTTTCTAATCCTGCTTCTCGGTGCAGATACTGTAGTCTCCTCCTCTCTCTCCAACGTCTGTTGGTCATTAGGTAGAAAGCTTTATTTTGTATTCTCTGGAGTTCTTTTTTTTTGGTACTTGTTTCATCTTTTATAAAGGTTGGCGGGTATAGTAGTACCTTTCTTCCTAGTGCAAGATAGATTTTTCTTTTATTTTTCATGCCTAGCCCTCTTAGATTGTGCAGTAGGTTAAGCATCGGAATCGCCTTGTTCTTTCTCTCCGTTATATGTTGTTTGTAGCCTCTTTTTGTTATTTTGAGTCTAAGCACTTTGCCCTCACTATGATATCTGTAGTTTGATCTTCAGCTGTTTTGTTCCTGAGGATTGGAATTATTTTAAATTTCCTCCTGTTCGTCCTTATCTTCCAATCTCTTTCGTAGTTGTTGATGTTGCTGTTTTCTAAAGCTGTTGTCCTTGCCTTCATGTGTACGTTCTTGTACGGAGTAGCGATGAGTCGGCTTATGTCCTCGATGAACTGTATGTCTAGGCAACGAGGTATTATTGGTGATGGCAGGTCTGCTGTGAATATTGAATGAAGCGTGGGGCTGAGAAAGCTCCTCCTGTGGGAGTCCAGCTTTCAATTCGAATTCTGGTCCTGAATAACCATTGATCTTCACATATGCTCTTCTGTCTGTGACATAATCGCAGAGAATTCTCTCCAGATTGCTATTCATCTAGTGATTTAAGATTTTCTATTACATTCCTCTGACCCAGAATTGGTCGAATGCTTTTTCTACATCTTTTAAGACCAGATCGATGTAGTTATTCTCTGCTTTGGTCTTTGCTATTTCTCTGTTATTATGCCAAGTGCCATTGTGGTGTCTCTGCCTCTTCTGGACCCGAACTGATAATCATTATAAAGGTCATTGTCTTCAATATATTCTTTCAGTCTTCTGTTAAGGATTTTTTTTTAAGACTTTGCCCATTAAGTTCAATAACGATATTGGCCAGTAACTGCTGAGGTAGTTTGGTGGTTTTCTTGGCTTTGGGACGAATATCATTTGCGCCTGTTTATAGCTATCAAGAAAGTAACCGGTGTTTAAGTAAGCGTTAAAAATATACTTTATTGTTCTGTTGATTATGTTACGTGCCTTGTTAAAATTAATTCTGGTTATTCCTAAGGGGCCTGGCGCTTTCTGTTTGAATTATTGAATTAAGCTTTGATCTGTTCCGTTGTTATGCAGGCCTCTGTAGCCAGAATTTCCTACCTTTCTCGATCTACGCTGGAGTGATCTTGTTTATGTTTTCTCGCAAGACTGTGGTGGACCATTTTGTCTATTTCTGGATTGAAGTCTTCTTCCTCCTCTGGTGTTATGAACACTAATTTCAAGTGATTACGAAAATGTTCTTCTGTGGTCACTTCTTCTTGGACCTTTTCTCCCCATTCATTCTTAATTGTTGTTTTTTCTCTTGAGGGTCTTCCTTTAAGTATATTTATTAATCTCCAGTTATCCTTTGGTTTTCTTTCTTCGTCTACTTTATCTATTAGCCTATCCCATATGTGGCTATGCTGTTCTTCTATAAGATGCCTCAGTTCTTCTCTCCGTCTTCTGATTTTTTGGTATCGATCTCTATTTGGTCCATGGAGAATTATTTGGTCTAGTATTACTCTTAGTTGCCTATTATTTCTCTTCATTTCCTCTGTAAATCGAGGATGTGGAAGAGTACGGTATCTTTTCTTTGGTATATATCTTTCGTCCGACTCAATGATCTATCGTGTTAATCTTGAATTCTCCTCATCAATATCTTCCAGGTTGGTGTCAGTGAGATCCTTTGAGACGAAGTTACTAAGATCTTGTGTGTAACCTGCCCAGTTTGTTCTCTTGTAATCCTTCCTCTTTGGTACCGGTACCTGTATTGGGTATTGATTCATGAGCAAATGTTTTCCAACATGGTCGCTACATGCAAAGGTAACTGGTTGAGTGTGAATGTTATATGGCATATTGAAGCGACTTAGCACAACGTCTGGTTTTGTAGCTGCATAGCCTGTGACATATGTTAGAAAGTCTGGCCCTGGCCCTATTCTCTTGAAAATGATTTTTTCTAACATCATTTCTAAGTTGGCTTCTCTTTAGCACGGCACCTGGCATTGAGGTCTCCCATAAAGATGGTTGGGAAGCCTGTGCCAAAGATTTTAAATAAGTTGTGCAGAGGAAGGTAATTTTTTCTTGGTGCTTGGTATCCCGTGGCTACTATTATTGGCGTTAATTCCGTTTCAATTTTTATGACCAAGTATGCCTCGTCTATATTATCAACTTCCTTGAACTTCAGCCTTCTTGTTATTGCTATGGCCGCTCCGTCATGATGTTCGCCTAAAGGGCTCGCATTTATGACGGTGAAATCGAACAATTTCATTGTTTTTTCTTCTGGATTCACTTCGTGTTCTGATATTAATATTATGTCTGGATCGATCTCTCTGAAGTTATTTCCTAATGTTAATGAAAAAGTCGAAATCTCCGGGCCCCGATGGGGTATATCCAATTCATTTAAAGGAGCTTCAAAATGAACTCGTTAAGCCATTGCGTGAAATTTTCAATCGCTCATTAGAGGATGGCGTAGTTCCGTTGGATTTCAAGCGAGCAAACGTTACACCTATATTTAAGAAGGGGAATAGATTTGAAGCAACGAATTTTCGGCCTATTAGTCTAACTTCGGTAGTTGGGAAGCTTTTAGAATCTGTAATTAAAGATAGAATAGTGAGCCACCTCGAGGCAAATAAGCTGATTAACGATACCCAGCATGGATTTAGGCGTGCGAGATCGTGCTTGACTAACTTGCTCGAATTCTTCCACAAAATGATTTGCGTGTACGATGAAAGCAAAGCTGTAGACGTAATATATTTAGACTTTAAAAAGGCGTTCGACACCGTCCCCCACCAAAGGTTATTAATGAAAGTTAAAGCGATTGGGGTGACTGGTAAGATTTTAAACTGGATTAGAAATTGGCTGAAAGATCGCTCGCAGCGGGTAGTAATAAATGGGGAATGTTCAGATTGGGCCAGCGTTAGTAGTGGGGTACCGCAGGGCTCTGTTTTAGGCCCTTTATTGTTTTTAATTTATATTAACGATTTAGATAAAGGCATACTTAGTCGGATTTCGAAATTTGCGGACGACACGAAGCTGGGTAATCGTGCCTATGTAAGATCGGATGTCGATAAATTGCAGGGGGACCTAAACTCGATTGCCAATTGGGCGGACAAGTGGCAAATGGAATTTAATTTAAGCAAATGCAAGGTAATGCACTTGGGTTGCCATAATTTAAGAGTAGATTATACCATGAAAGGCCAAGTCCTCGACGCGGTTAAATTAGAAAAAGACTTGGGAGTATTAGTCTCAGACGATTTTAAATTCTCGAAGCAATGCGCAGATGCGTGTAAAAAAGCAAATCGCGTTTTGGGTTATATCGCGCGCAATTTCATCTTCAAATCTAAGGATGTAATTTTACCTTTATATAAATCCCTTGTGCGGCCACTTCTCGAATACGCTGTTCAATTTTGGGCTCCATATTTAATGAAAGATATCGCGCAATTAGAAAGAGTGCAGCGTAGGGCTACGAAATTAATTTCAGAGCTGAGGAATAGATCATACGAGGAAAGGCTCAGGGCTTTAGATTTGCCATCGCTAGAAAGCAGAAGATTACGTGGCCAGCTAATAGAAGTATTTAAAATACTAAAGGGTTTCTCAAACGTTGACTTTCGCAATCTGTTCGAACTGGATCATAGGGGAAATACTCGTCAGCACGGGTTAAAATTAGTGAACCAGCGTTTTAACACTAGTATAGCCCAAAACTATTTTACATTTAAAGTTACTCAAAATTGGAATCGGCTGCCCACCCACGTAGTAGATAGCACTTCGGTTAATATGTTCAAAAATCGTCTCGACGTGCATTTGAATAGTTTAAATATAACGTAGTTGAGCACTGTGAATTTAAAACGTCCTTGCAGAGAGAGAGTTTGGAGAGGAGGTTTAAGGATATGAAATTATGATGACTAAAAATGATGCCGGCGATTCTCTGCATGTGTAGCTTAGATGTCCCATTTCTTTTCCGCCTATCCTATAAGTAGTCTCTATCCCTAAATTAGCTTTTCACCACTAGCAGTCGAGTGGCTGCGGAAGATGAGATGAAAAACTTTCTATCTCCCCCGACCCCTAGTTTGCTTAGTTAAAATTGCACGATAATGTACACATGTAGATAAGTGTGTACAGTAGATAGTATTAAAAAAAAAAAAATAGCATGTTAGAGATACACTCGTAGATAAGGGTGTATCGTAGTTTTTGATTTAGTGTAGCGGACTAGCCTCGAGCGGACCTTAGGGTCTTTGCTGGTCCTAGATTCTGTAGTTCTGTAGTTCTGTAGATCCATCCTCGAGTGTTGATATGCAGAATGCTGAGCTTTCTTCTTCTTTCTAGTTTTATTGTTTATTAATTTTGGTTGTCTAGATATCTCTGGACTTCTGGCGCGTCGATTTCTTGTTGGGTTCTGGTTCGTTGCCTTTATACCTACAATTCCTGATACTTTGAAATGTAAAATGGCAGAGAGTAACGCAGTGGCCAGGGTAGATTCGAATTTTATCCTCCATTAATAGTTTTTGTACATCTTCCTCGTCTTCTTCTCCTAACTTTCCTTTGAATGCCCATTTGCATTTTCTTCTTTAATTGCCTTAATAATGTCTTCCTGTTTCTTGCCTCTCGGGAGGATGGGAGCATTCATCATTATAGACTTTAAGTTTTACTTCCTGTGCTTCCATGTGTACTATTTTGTCTCCTTCAATACTTTGCACTGACATGTTTGAAATTGCGTCTTCTTCAGTAGAGTGTCCCACATTGCTCGTTGGTGCTGACGCTGGGGCGAAATTGATTTTAAGGATTTCAGATGAGGAAGGGGGGGAGTTGTCAGGGAACCATATATTCTTCATTCCATTTTTTTCTAGTATTGTATTGAGTGTCGTAGCGAAGATGCCCGGTCTCTCAATATTCATCACATGAGCATAGAGTATGCATGTGAGCGCTTCTGTTGATTCCCCTAATGGCACAGTTAGATGGTTATGTGATTCCTGCATTTACGTCACAGTTGCTTTAGCCACTCATACGTATGTTGCATTTCTTCAAGTTTCTTCTTCGTTTCTCGCTTCTCTTTCCTTTCGTTCTATTATCTCCTTTCTTTTTGGGCATGCCATTGCCATAGTCCTATGTGGCACATGATAGTTCACGCATTCATTAGTATTTTCTTTGAACTGTTTCCATTCGTGGTTCTTCTGTCCACACTCAGAACATACTGTATCTTTCTCGGTGCAGTCACGCGTCAAGTGGTCCTCCATCTTATAGCAGCGTAAGCAAATTTGAATATTGATATGTTTCTCGCGCTCCATGTTGTCAGGTGGAATTCTCATGTTAAACATGAGCAGTCCTCGTTGAAATATCTTTGCTGCCATATCTGTTGTTGCACACATAATTATAAAGACATGTGTCTGGTGGCCAAATTTAATTATTTTATTCATTTTTATGCCTTCATGATTTTTTCTATTTCTTCTTTCATTTCCTCTTTGTCATGGATACCTATCCAAACGTCGACTTTTCTGCATATGATACTTTGCTTGCAGTTATCTGGGACACTAATTTTTCTACTTCTGTTTTCTTGCTTGCAATTACCACGTAGCCATTTGGGATGTCGATAATTTTGACGAGGGCTACTTTTATCTGTCCAAATAATGTCTCGCAGAGTTTTCATTTGTCTGGCTTGATCTCCTCATCAACGAAGAAAAGAGCGCCTAGGCGCTCTTTTCTTCGTTCCTTCCTCCGAAGCTTATGTTTGTTTTCTTCCTTCCTCTCTAAATCTGTAAAAAAAGACAGTGAAAACGTTCCCTATCACTAAGAAGTCTATGGTTCCCTACTTACCTACTTATTTTAGCACTGCACGACCTCCCTAACTAAATAGGCCTAAACTAAGAAGCACCTCCAGAGAATTTCGGGCTCATGGTCTTAAGGAGCCCCCTTCTTCACTCCGCCTATTGGCGCCTCATTCTGGGGTTCACTATACCCTACTTTAAGTGGCTCTGGGTGCAGCGGTACTTGTGTTATGTCACTTTTAGTCGGTGAAGTAAGTGGAAGTCAAAGCGTGGAATAAGGAGGAATTCAGGATGAATTACCCCTTTAGCGTAAGCACCCCTCCCATTGAAAATAAGAGGAATCTACACTCAGTTTAGAAAGCGCATATATTTCTTCTTTCTTGAAGTTAACGTCAACTTTAATGAAAAGTGAACTTTTCTTCAAGCGCGCTCGCAACTCTCCTTTGTAACAAAAAAGAATATAAATCCAGTCCGTCAGAATTATTTAAGTTCAAAGTTCAAAGTTAATGAAAGTGATGAAATGTGTGGTAGGTTTTCATAGGTGTAAAAATGTTTACTAGTTTGCCTTAGTGTTGAGGGCATCACTAGCATGCTTACTTCTTGTGTGTCCAAAGATTAAATTTCCTCTGTTAATAATGTTGCTGACCGTCGATGACGGTCAGGTTCTTCCATTATTATATATATATATATATATATATATATATATATATATATATATATATATATATTTATTTGATTCCATTAATAAGTTACTGCGTCGTGGCTTTCAAACCTTTCAATTGGTTTTTATTTAGCTAATTATCTCTTGTTTTATAAGGGCATTTTTGCCTCTTTTATTTGTACTTTGTTATTTATTACTTCGTTGTTTCTTTTTATTTAAATTATAGTTACCTTGTTGTTATTGTATTTAGTTATTTATTTATTATTTTCAATTTAAATCTTAGTTTGGGCACTTCGCCTCTTTTCGTTTATGTTAATCTATCTTCCTTTTGGTTAATTTGGTTAATATTATTGAGGATTTATTTGTATTCTCTTCTTTTTGTTTTAGTTAAATTTCAATTTGGGCACTTCAGCTCTTTTTGTTAAAGTTTATTGCCTTTTATACATCTTCCCTTATTTTATGTAAGTGAAAATTTGATTTGAATTTGGGCCAAACTTGGACAAGGCAATTCTCGAGGAGATTGACGAGGCACTCCACGACCTCAATAACCATCTAATCAGCGAAGGTAGGGCTTTTATCCATAAATCCGAGTATAGGACCATCTCCACCTACAGATGGACCAAATACATGAAGGAATTATAACGTGAGCTGAAGTTATTGTATGAAATGAACATCGTGAATGCGTCAGTTCACTCAATACAGCGAAGTAAAGAAGTCAAAGAAGAACTGAACCAGTTTATCCTCGAACAACAATGTAGAAAATGGGATGGTAAAATCGATAGCCTTGATCACGAAGCAACTCCCAAAGATTTTTCGAAAAAGATCAGAAATCTGAAAGGATCAACTGAGAAGAAGAAGCAAAAGATCAGGCTACAAAAGGAAAATGGAAACATCGAAACATAAGAAGGAAGAATTGAAGAGATATTCCGAAGTTATTGGGAAAACATCTTTAGTATAACTGGAGAGGAAAACGAAGACTAGGCCTAGAGTTTGAAAGCAACATCATCGAAGAGCTTAACGAATAAATACACAAGACGCATCCTTACCACCAGGTGGATAGACAGTGCGACTGAGACGCAGAGATTACCGAAGAAGAACTACTCCGCGCGCTCCGTTGATTCCGACAAAAAGCCCCAGGATAGTCGAGGCTTACAAAGCTTAACTTTGAAAAGGCACCAGCCAATGCCATCGAAGGAATGAGAAAAATATATAACGCCTGCTTGAACACGGGATACTTTCCAGATGCTTATAAAACGGCTAAGATGATTTTCTTGCCTAAGCACGGAAAGAACCTAACGTTAAAGGAGAACTGTCGGCCAATTTCACTCGTAGAATTTGCCGGGAAGCTCTTCGAGAAGATCCTCAACAAAAGACTGGTATGTCATCTGGAGGAGAACTCCCTGTTCAACTTACATCAATTCGGGTTTAGGAGGAAGCGAAGGACAGAGATGGCGATTAATGTCATCAGGAAAAAGCTAGCCCAAGCAAAACTGGAAATGAGTTACATGGACATTGTTTGTCGCGATGTATCAAAGGCGTTTGATAAGGTGTGGCAACAGGGAATGCAGTACAAGATTTTATGGCTGGGCCTAAGTGAAAACTTATAAAGAACTCTCTGTGACTATGTTATGCAGAGAGCAGCGTACATCAGTTTAGGGTGCACGGACGGACCAAAGTTTCCGCTCACTGCGGGCCTCCTGCAGGTGGGGAGGGGGTGCCTGTCCCCAACTCTCTACTTGATTTACACCACGGATGTCCCAGTCCTTGTAAGCCCCACTTGCCTGAACATTTAATTCGCCGATGATTTCACCAAGATAATCACTTGTCCGTTGAGGAATGCGCCTTGGCAAGCTCGTATGACAGCAGCAGAAATTGAAAATCTTAACACCTACGAGGCCCGGTGGAAGAACCATACCAACCAGGAAAAGTTCAAAGTAGTCCCCATAGGCAGGAGACTACTTTAAGACGTCAGGATGGGGGATATACGTTATCCCTACACCACGGAGAGCAATGTACTTGGAATGAAGATTACCTCATCTGGGTACATGAAGCACGTCCAAGATAGAATCACCAAGGCCACTGCTGCAGTCAAAGCAATAAGAAAAGGATCATCAATACACTTGTAAGATCGACGCTGCTATATCCTGCTTCGACCCTCTCGTATGTCCCGCAGACACAAAAGAAGAAACTACAATTGGTGCAGAATAAATGTACGTACCTAATTACAGGTACACTTAGGCGACAAAGAAGACGCCAGGAAGAGCTGCACCCGGAGATGGGGTTAGGTTCCATTAACATTGTCATAGAAGAACGAACAAGGAATATGCTGGAAATGGTTAATCGTGAATTGGACGATGATATCGTCCAAGTGATTAACCAGAACAAAAGAAGAATAAGTCACGCCGGATTTCCAAGCTCCGCCAAAGTTTTAGTGGGCTGAACAGAAGTGCCGTTCTACGCATGATAATAAAAATGTCTTTAACCTAAATCAATAAAAAATCTGACTAAGAAAAAGCTTACCAAACTATGAAACCTCACCGATTTCTACAAATTCACTGATGAAGATCCAAATCTAACGATGAAGACCGTAATTGACCGAAGAAGACATTTACGAAAAAACAAAAAAACATGAATTACACACACTACAATATATGCGAAAAAACAAAACTCTAAGCACAACAACAAAGTAATTATTATCACAACAGCAAATGCGTATATCCTATCCAAAGACATTAATTGATTTTGAAGACAAATGGCTTGAACGCCATATTTATATATATATATATAGATATATATATATATATATATATATATATATATATATATATATATACGCACCCTTCCACACTTCTTTCTCTTTCACCACTGGTCTCATTTCCGCTATCTGTTCACACATCCTTACTTTATCCCTTACCTACATCTACTCTTACACCATACGTCTGACTCATCATACCTTTTGCATCACATCAGACTCTGTTCTTCCCACGATCTTGCTTCGATTCCCTGCTATCTTTCAGATACAGGATGCAGGGCCAAGAGCAAATCTCATCGACGCCTCTCACTGAGAACAGTGATTTTCTATAAGCTATGTCTTGGACAGTATAATCTCGAGAGCCAACTACGAGATTCAGTAAGCCCCCCCTGCCCCCCCCGTGAATAAAATCTCCTTTATTTCCTTGGCTCATCATAGTGGTATAACGTGCTAAACCCTCCACACCCCTGCCCTGCCGTGACTTGGATCTGTGAATGTGACTCTACACATAGAGCTCCGTTGCAACTATGCCGTTCTACTTAGAAAAGGCATAATTGCAAACTTTGGGCAAAGAAGGTCTGGGGAACCCAAAGGAAGAAGCAAACCTGGATTGGGATTCAGTTACAAACGTAGGGAGGATTAATACCCTACTACCCTGCGGCACCGTCCAAGACTTCAAAGAGGTCTTGGACGTAACTGTAAAATACCCAAAACCCAATAGACGGGGCGGCATCCCGACTGCAGTCAGATGATTCGGGCTTCAGTCATCATTGGGTCCGTCATGTTTTACACACTCTGATCAGCTCATCCGAGTTATTTTCACGGGGTCATTGTCGGCGGAGCGGGGGACCCCATAGAAAGAAAAAATAAAAGTGAGTTAAAACCGAAATCAATCGCATACAACATATCCTCACTCACACTCATACGCATAACAGATAAAACACCCACTACCGACAAACCCACCACCAACAATGAACACACATTTCTCAATCTAGTCACTACACATGACACCCACATGACAAACATAATAACGACACAAACAGGCCACAAACTCGTCTTCCGCTCACATGAAGACGCAGTCAAATTTCACGAACATACATCGGAAACATTCGCCGCACTAGATCTCCAGACGAAATTAGCCGACGGTGTACGAAAAAAACTCTAAATACGTATCACTATGACCAACCCCCTATGTTTAGCTTTCTCAACTGCTGCCCTTCGCACACACCTCAAACGGAAGTATGGGAAGGAGGTCATCACATATCTCTATTACAAGACACGGCTGCTAGACCAAGGTAGAAAGGTCTGCGGCACTCTAACGCACTCACACTACATCGAGCCACAGCTAAACATAAGACTTACACAGTGCCACCGGTGTCACAAAACCGGACAATCTACACGTAATTGCCAAGCAAACCTGGTCTCCAAGTGCAGTGTAGTAAGGCCTACTCTGACGCCGAGGGGCTATACGGCATCCTCAGCCCAATAACACAACCATATGTACTTTCTGCCTCCACCCCTGCTCCCCTCACAATAACGTTCGCTGCTGCTGCCGGCACAACGGTGTACACACCTCTCCCTGTCCTACTCCAGACACACCTAATCCAAGCAGCAGCCCAGATTCACCCACACATTCTGACACCCGCCCCCAGTCAAGCACCGTACACCCAGAGAGCTCTAATATTCCCGACACACACCCTCAACCAGGCACCTTACACCCAGAGACTCCCACTACTCCCGACACCCGCCCAAATCCCACACCATACACCCACCTCTACTCTACACCACACAACCAACGAGACCACACACCCAAAGCCACAACTGGCCGCCTTGCTCTCAACGGCGGTAAAAGACATATCGAGGGGTGACCCCCGATTATACTCAAAGATACTCAACACACTGTTCACCTCGCACGGTCTAGAGCAAATCATCTTCCCAGGGAAGGTGTTCTCTCTAATGGACAAACACACACACGGGGGAGCCGCACTCCTCCACACCCCGATGGGCACAAACACCTTCCCCCCTGGACCCCCCCCCCTTCACAGCCTGCCCCTTACCCTTACCACGCTCCCACCCTTCTGTCCTTGCCCCTCTCACCACTGTACTCTCCTTACCTGCCACTCTTCCCACTTATTCCACCTCTCTCCCAACCTCCTCCTCTCCTCCCTCCATTGCTATCATTCCTTCCTCTTCTAACCTAAACGCCCTCCTACCACCAGCACCCTCCTACACATTCCCCTATTGCCACCAACCACCCTCATATTGCGGCCATTCCATCTCTCACAGCCTCCAATCCATATCCCACTGATACCACAACCGCCACCTACTCCTCCAAGATCACCACATCATCAAAACACCTCGCATTAAACCAAAAAAACTTCACCACGGCAGCCCCCACACACACAAAAAAAACGTGAAGCCAACCAACCCCCTCCCTGCTGTTCCCTCTTCTCCTCCTTCCACCCATCCTTCTCCGCCGTACCAACCTCCTCCCTCTCCCGACACTTCTACTCTCATAATCTACACCTCCCCTACCATGTCTAGTTCCCATCTACTAGCCCTACTCCCTCCTCCTTGTCTCCTAACTCCACCTTCCGAGACTCTACTGTCTCCATCCCTCCTTTCACGACCACCACCCACTCTCCCACTTTCTCTAACCCACCCTCCGCAGAACACTCTTTCCCCTCAACCAAACACACAATGAGTCTTTTCTAGCCTGCAAGTTACAGACAAGCTCCGGCCCCATCCTAGTGGCCAAGCATTACAGTCCTCACTCCTTCAATTAAACATAGAAGTCCAACTCCAGGCTCTATCAAACCACAACCTTCCTATCTTCTTTGCGGGGGACCTCAACGCTTTCTACCAAAAACTCCGTTCCAACACCACGAATGATGCAGGAAGGTACCTGGCCGGTGCCCTGCCGCGCTATCGCTGCGAGCACATCGGCACGGCCTTCCACACATTCTTCGGTCTTTGTGGAGGAACCACGTATTCGAACGTGGTTTTCCGCAACGACCACGCAACACGCTTCTACACTCACATCTTACCGGGTCCCCACGTACTCTCTGACCACATACCGATATGCCTTATCATATTTACATCTCCCATACTCATACCCACACCACTTCTCTTCGACTACAAAAATACAAACTGAGAAGAGTTCAAGAGACACATAACAGATAACACGCCACGAAACCTCGACCTGGACCACACCAACCCAGACATGTTAGACGACCACTGGTGCTCAATCTTAAACACTATAATCACAACACGCGACTTACACACAACACACAAAACCTACACATGCATAAAACATTTCACTTTTCCCTACACACTCAGAGACTCATCACACAGTGTAACAATCACTACACTAAAAGCCCACAACAACACAACATCAATCACCTACGTGCTTGCATTCTACAGTGCATGCAGCTAGATAGGAACCGGCAGCTAGATAGGAACCGGCAGCTAGATAGGAACCGGCAGCTAGATAGGAACCGGCAGCTAGATATCACCTTTCAAATAAACAACCAAACATTCACAGACACCAACGTCATCCTCGAGGCATTTAGGTCCCACTCTGACACAGTACACATACACAACCTACCCAAACCACACGCGCAAGAGCACTTCCAGGAAGTCCACGAGTGTGTCAGTCCCACACTCACGAGCTATGGCCCGCCCTCCTGATACGAATGGAGCTGCTCAACTACACATCTACACACACCACTCCCACCACCATCGAGAAAACAAAACACTACATTAAAACAACACTAAAACGTGCACCCGGCCCCTCCAAGCTACTAGCCACACTAATACATAACCTCCTCGCAAACATACGAGTATACCCTACACTTAAACACCTATTTAACGACTCACTAGCCTTAGGCCCTTCCCCAAAATATTCAATGTCTCTCACAACATACTTCTACACAAAATGAACACAGACCCTAACACCCCAATAATTACAGGTATATTGTTTTATTAGAGCATCTAGCAAAATACTCGAACGTATGATCAACTGCCGCCTACGGGATTACCTGAAAGAGAGAAACTGGTTCTCCCCCCCCCAATATATGGGTTTAGGAGGGGCCGGTACACTCAGCCGTCTGTGACCATGGTTCACGACAGAATACAGAAAAAACGCCAGGTACAACAAAATGCACTCTCCATCAGCAAGGACTTGGAGAAGGCCTTTGATGAGGTGTAGCACGAGGGACTCAGTTGGAAACTCGCTAATGATACGGAGTTACCTCTCTGCACCAGCAGGCTCCTCTCGCACTACCTAACTGGACGGAGATGCCACATAAAGTACAACAATACCCTCTTACAATCCTTCTTACCACGCTCAGGCGTTCCCTAAGGTAACGTACTGGCACCCACACTTTACATCATGTACACAAACGACACATCACGCCCACCTGAAAACTGCTCACACATACACAGTGTCCTACACTGATGACGAGAACATTCTCGTCAGCGGCCGTGGACCAGACGAGATCACGCTCTATGCATGAATCTTCAGAAGGCTCACATGTCACTCTTTGGCGCAAGAGATCACTTAATGCATAACCTATAAATCTTCTCACACACACCAGACATGAGCCACCTAAACCCAACAAGGCTCGACTACACACAACATACAAAAATCCTTGGGGTAACTTTTGACAAGACCCTCAGGTTCAATATCCACCAGAACATAACATAAGCAAGAGCTGCACGCACAAACATAATGAGGCAGAGGTCCTAACCTGAGGGCAAAAAACTTTAGTTACACCTATATAAAACACTCGTGCGAGCTCTTATTGCGTACGCCCCACTGTCACTCGTAGCTCCCCTCAACACATACGCTCACACTAGACTCACAAACAACTCGGGAAACTCGACAGATACCCCTTATACACCGTACTACACGCAAGACGGTATGTTGCGATGGCACTGCGATACCCCGCAGCCCATGACCATGGGCAACCCATGCCGTTTTCGCATGAGTTAAAAACATCATGAATAACGCGTTTCCGACTAAGCGTCGTCCAATCACGAACACCTAGAGATCCACCCAACCACACCACACATCGGTGTCTAGCCACAGACCTATCAACTCTTCCTATCCCATCTCAAGTTATTTCCGCACCCTTTTCCTCTACGACTGCCTGTTCGCCTGTGTTACACAGTGATCCAGCTCTGTATTTTCTATACACATCATTCATTTATTCATTGTCTGACTATTTGTCGCTTCGATCTAGTTCTCTGGAAAAGAAGGCAAGTTTGAAAACTTGCTTCTTTTAACGGCGGTCAACTCGGAGACGCCAAGATGTCGTGAGTATGGTTTCCGCCTGAAGTTGCACGTTAATTGCCGATTTCTTACTTTGAATAATGACGGCTTCGGCCATCCGCAATCTCCTGCGGTTTTGGAGTCTCAGGATTATGGAAGTGTCCTGATTCAGTTTTTACGGGTTAGGGTAGTGCGATGAGAGTAGGTGTGTTATTTAATCAAGCCATCTTGAAGTTAAGCTGTCAGTTGCCTTGACAAGGTTGTGAAGGTTACTTCGACGTACTTTGAATTGCGCTGTTCACATTCAACAACTTTGCTTGAATATTCGTACACGACGTTAATCTCCTGGAGTTCGCTCGTTGGAGGGAGACAGCTGTTCTTAAAGATGCAACTACTTGTTTTATTGGTCTTGTAGTATATAATAAGATTAATACCTGTATTTAGGTCGATTGGGGTCACGTTACGATGGAGAATAGCTTTGAGAGCCTTTTCGTCAACACGGTAGACGGTGTTCCTATTGGCCTTGTAATAAAGGTAGATATTACTCTTCTTCGGAGTAGACCTGACGCCAGGGCCAGCAGCTAAGTTCATTTTCTATTTCATGGTGGCCTCGATGGATTCTTGTGGGTAGCTGTTGTTAACGAGAACTAGAAAAACTCTCTTAAGTTCGTGGTCAACAGCCGTCCACGAGGATGAATGAGAAATTGCCCTGTGAACGGGGCAATTTCTCATTCCATTTCTGTTCATTCCATGAAGATAACCTAATATGGTCGAAAGACGTATAGGAATAAAGAATATCATTCGCGGATGTTTTTTCTCGCCTCGAAGACCCCGTTAAAAAACTAGTAAGAAATATTAAGAAAATACAAGTTATAATTAATAACGCTGCCACAGCTTTAGTCTTCAATAGAACCTGCATAAATATATATATATATATATGTATATATATATATATATATATATATATATATATATATATATATATATATATATATAGTTTTACATTAATATACATTTTATTAGTATTTTATAATTAGCCATTTTCAAAGCAATTCGCTATCTTTTTGACCACTGCCTGTTCATATTTTCTTTGTATGTATTAATTTAAGTAATCTTGTATTTTAACCTGAAGATAAAAAACTTTAATTTTTGAAACATTGTGTGAAAAAGTAAATGATGTTACAGCCGTTTCTGGTGGCTCTAGGATTTCTTCTCAATCTCCAATCTCTCTCTTTCTCTCTCTCTCTCTCTCTCTCTCTCTCTCTCTCTCTCTCTCTCTCTCTCTATATATATATATATATATATATATATATATATATATATATATATATATTATAAAGGCCAGAGCTTGAACTCGCGCATTTTCCGTAAAATGTGTAAAGCGATGGGATCACATCCCTAAGACTTACTTTTCCACTTTGATGTCCTTTGGCTGTCTCGACGCCGCATCTTTGGAAGGGTTATTGAACTTCAAACGGATATAGAAGTTTTCTCCAAGAGAAAAAACATAAGCTGGCCGACTTTTTAACGATACTGCTCAGGCAAGCAAGGCCGAAATCAAACTATCGTAGACATGAGAGAAACTGACAAAAAATATATCATTCAAGAAGAAACTTGCACATTGGAGTGAAAAATTAGCCACTGTAAAAACAGCTGCTTTTTCAGAGCTAAGTGCAGTGCTGGAAGATTCCTCAGAAATAGAGCTGCTGACATAAATTGTTTTTTCAAAGATCATTGGCAGAAACTTCAAGGGAAAATGGATAAATATTTTCCAGAAAATGTTCAGTGTAAACGTCAGTAATCTTGGAGAAGAAATCCTAGAATTTCAAGAATAACTGAAAAATCCAGGAAAATCAGGTGCAGAAGCAACGTTTTGAACCTCTTCCATATACTGAATTCTGAGCTCACCTGAAGGATGAGCCTATTCTGATTAATGAGGCTGAAAATGCTTTTATTTCATTTCCCACCACATACCTCTGTGAACAAGAATTTTCAGCTCTTGTGACGATCAAAACTAAAGCAATGAACCATCTGGATCTTCATCATGATCTGCGCTGTTCCTTTCCATCAACATCAAAACAAATCTAGAGAAACTTGTCCATCATATGAAGGAACATCACGGTAGTCAGTGAAATATTTTTAAAATTTGTAAATGAGGTTTACTCGACGAGCCAAAAGAAGTTGCCAGCCACAAGAATATTTTCTTTGCTTGGTTTTTGTTTCAATAAATTACATTTAAATGAAGATGTTTATGTTTGCTTGAGTATGAAGGTTGTCTCCAATTATCTTCAATCAATTTTATATTATATTTATTAATTATACTTATGAAAAAATATTGAAATAATCTTTTATTCCTGAGGGTCGCTGAGCCCAAATAAACTTGTGTTGAGGGTCACGACCAAAAAGGTTTGGGAAACACTACCTTACGTGATTGGTAGGTACAGTTTTACTTGAACTAGAGAAAAAGGTTCACTTTCTTTTGTCGAAGATGTGGAGTGAATACAGGAGAGTGCCGACAGTCGAATATCAAGATTGCGATCAACAAAATTGAATAGAGTAGTCAGCATTGAGAGATAAAAATAGTGATTCATTTTAACGTTAAGGATTTCTCTCGCGGGTGGCAATTTGGCGTCTAATACCTTCCTATATATAATACCTTCCTGGATAAACACACAAGTGCGAATAAATCCTGGGCGAGTAAGTAAAGCTAGCCTGGCTAATATGATCAAATCGCTAAACCGGCGGCGTCCATCTTTATTAAATTAACACCAAAATTATTCGAAAAACCTCTAGACATCTGTTTCTCAATAAAAGATTATTCTCATACCCTTAAAATATGGATAGTTTCTATAGTTCATGAGGAAAGATATGAAGTTTTGAAGTAATACATACTCGAGATTGATTCTCCTTTACGAGACTTTCACTGATTATCAAATCTAACTGAGTTTTTTTTAACGTGCGTTCCCCGATTTAGTTTTGTGCGAGCGACTCTTACTTAATTGGATTTATCTCTTATATACTCGTTGTGCTGTAAAGTCGAATATTTTGGAAATTTTATCTGAATTTTCCATTCGAATGAGGTGTTTTGTTTTCGAAATCACATTGCTCTGTATGACCGGAATTATTATCAGAGGTGATACTCGTACGTTTCGAAAGTGACTATTTTCTCATTGACTGGCCTCATTAAAAGCTATTTGAGGGAAAGGAAGTAAGCCCTTCTTCGCTTCCTTAAGGTAAAGTGCTAGTATTGTTCATTCGACAGTTTTTTTCCACCTTCCCCACATAATTTTCCTTTTTCATAACGGATCCCTAAACACACACCCTCACACAAAAATACACACGCCAAACAACTCGGCCCTCCCGATTCCCTTCCTAATTACACCCTTGGGTGATATAAAGGAGTGATGAAGGAGAGCAGACGCATAGCCTTGAGAACCTTACACCTGACCGGCCAAAACCGGACAGGTGTAAGGTTTTCGAAAAAATTTACGCTGAGTTAAATATTGCTGTCGTACGCCTCATCTGCTATCGGTTTAAGGAAGGTAAACGATGAAATCCTCACTTTCCTGCGTGCCATGGAAGCCCTACTCAAAATCAACCTGAAGCCAAATACACCACCAAAAAACCCCTCCCATAGGAGCATTATCTGCCACCGCCTCGCCCCCTGGGTTGGAGAACACTCTACAGACGAGAAAACGGAAGAGATTCTTCGGAATCACTCGTGGGTGAAAGTAGCCGGAGTGGTAAAATTCAAAAGCTACACCCACGTATTTAAAGTAGTGTTCACAGAAACAACCCTGGCGATCAAAGCAAAAAAAACTGGCTTCCTCCTTTTTAACGGCCGTGTCTGCCTCGAGCAGATTGAACGTGGGTAATTCGTTGACTTGTAAATGTGCTTGCGGTGCTGCAGATACAACGATCACACCACTGCCACATGACCTAACTCTTACATTGTAGTCTGCTCTGTATGCGCCAAACAAGGCCATTCCTGGCGTGATTGTAAAAGTTCAATCCAGAACTTCCTTAATTGACGTGGCCCACATAAGACTATGTCTATGGTGTGTCCCACAAAAAGGATCAGATCAAAGCTGCAAAAGAAAAGAGCAAAATAAAGGAAGAGAAGAAAGTTAACGCCACATACGCGAAGGTTGCCGAGGCAGCGGTCGCAGAAAGTAGTGTGGCCACACAGCCTACTATACTGCAAATCGAGAACGAAAAATCAACCAAAATAATGTGCTGCATTTATTATTTACACATTGCCAACTTAACCCGACCTGGTACCTCCGCGAAGGAGTTGAATTCCAAGCTTATAAAAAATGACATGGAGAAAATGTAGTTTCCTCCAACCCTCCGTCGAATATAGTCCTTAGAGTAAATCTTCAACCACAAAACGAGAAGAGCGATTAAAAAGCTTTGGGTTCAAGTAATGCCCTTGAACGGGATCCTTGAGTTCAGGCTATGGATGCCCGGCAGAATGCTCCAAACAAATGTTACGAACACACATACAACAAATAAATTTCCAACAGTTTCACGAGTCGAGCGGGAGGAAGCTCAGGCTGTAAGGCCCAAGAAGGGAGAGCATACGCCTCGCCCTCAAAAGGCCTCACAGTCACGTCGACCAATTAGGTCTTCGTCGTCGAAAATTTGGGAACCCAGGTACATGTACTACTCAAGGATGATTAAACTCAGGATATATCCTGCCAAAGAGAACCAGTTTTCGGAAGAGGCGGGCCCAAATGATATTGTTGATGGCTTAAGGGCCGGACAGTACAAATGGGACTAAACAGCCCACATACAAGAAGATCTAGTTAAAAGGCTTTTTTCCTAGGACTCAACCAATTCACAACAGGCACTTATATTATTCTTTCAGACTCCGAGTATCGAAAGAAAAGATCCAGCCAAGGAAGAACCCCACCAGGTTTTCCTCTCGGAGCTAAATTTGAAAGAGAATAAAACACGCACCTACCAAATACAACTACGCTACAGTGCGAGCGTAGTATTTAAAGCCAGCCGTAAAGCGAAGAAAATCTTACTGAAACATGACACCAACCCATATTGACATAACAAACCAAAAAATAAAACCCGAATTACGACCAAAAATCCAAATTTTGACTTACCGTAGTGACGGGCTCACACCCAAACACTACAAAGGCTTGAATGCCCAGGGATCTTAACAACTAACTTACTATGCTACTCTATATGCTATACCTATCTTTTGCTGGAGATAACCTTCCACCAGGGAACAAAAATCTTTCAAACTCATACTAATCTTATCTTTATTATAATTTTCAAACGCCTTTCACCACTATACCCTCTCGCCTTTAGCCTACTAATCTATATTTTTAATATGTCTTAATATGTCCAATGTCCAATGCAAAGTATCCCAATAACTTTCACATTCTCGTGAGATGGTCCCCAAATTTATCGATGTACATAGAACGGTGAAAGGCAATAATTGATAAAGATTTCATTTATTTATCATTCAGTAGGTCTGTTTGCTTCATATACGTTTTACATCATTTTTTTACACAAAACGTTTCCGCTCAATCAGGTCGTTCCACGCTCATTCGTCGCAATTGATGATGTGTATCACTACGGAATGTTGCCTTATTCAGCACCAATAAAACTCTGCGCAAAGGAAAAAAAGAAAATATTGCTCCTATAAATCGATACTAATAGGAAGATACCATCAACGATATAGAAATCTCAGACATAAGTCAATTGAAAAGACTAGCTGCAAAGATAGTGAGCAGAAACTAGTAAAAAAGAACCCTTTTAATACCGGGCTTATACGCCATAGAACTATTCTTGATCCTAAATTAACTCTAGATGGCTCCATTCGTTATTTCCTATATATTCAGCACAAAGATATATCCTTGGTGCATCTGTATGGAGGCTTCCAAGATTGCCTGATCCATTTGGAGCATTTCAACTGAGGTTTAAATTCCACTATTATAAGGAATACATGAGGATAAGATTTTACATTGATTTGTGCATACAAAATGAAAGTTTCTTATGTTCTACTCATACTCGTTTTCTTTCTTTGTTCTGTTCACGAACTGTTGGCAATTAATAGCAAAACTTGACGTGAACATTAATACAAGGTAAAGCTAAAGTTTTGTAATAAATGAACCATTTTCACTTAAGTGACAGAACACGAAATAAATTTCACAAATGAATGGGAATAATAATAATGTGAAAGCTTTAATAATCAGAAAGTGTGTCATGGTAAAATTCGTAAACGTTACTGACAGTTTCAATTGAAGGAAAATACATAGCCCAAGTTTAAATGGCGAATATTTCCATAATTGTTTTTGATTTTAAAGGCTAACAATTTGAGATCAGAACAAAGAAAAAAAGATAAGCGTCAGGAGAGCATAAGTAACTTTCATTTTTATACACAAACCTATGCAGACTCCTATCCTTATGTATTGCTTAAAATAGCGAAATATAAACTGCAGGCGAAGTGCCCCACTTGGATCAGACAATCTGTGAAGCCTCCATGCATGTACATACAACGATATATCTTTGTGCTGAATATTCATAAAATGAGAAATGGAGGCATCCGGACTGAATACAGGATCAAGAAGCGCTCTATGGAGTATAAGAGGGTTCTTAAAAAGGATTTTTTTCCCGGTTTCTGCTGACTCTCTTCGCAGCGATTCTTTTCAATCGACCTCTGTCTGAGCTTCTACATATATGCCTGATGGTGTCTTTCCATCAGTATCGCTTTATAGGAGCACATATTTGCTTTGTTAGCGTTACGTGTAGTTTTATTGATGCTGAATAAGGTCAACATTCTGTATTGAAAGCCATCATCAATTGCAAAGAATGAACTTGGCACGACCTGATTGAGCGAAAGAGTTTTGTTCATAGAAATAACGTAAAATGTATATAAAACAGAGAAAATTGCTAAATGATAAGTTATTACCGAAAGTTTGAGTCACTATTTATTGTTAGGGGAACTCTCGCTGTGGATTTCGATATTTCTAGGTAAAAGTATGCAAAGAGAGAATGGATAATGTAAAAATAAAGGAAAATGAAGCAGTTTTCATAACGGACTTTATTCCTCGTGATGACATTTTTTCCATGAAATCAGATAAATTGCTACTAGCTCTCTCATTATGCAATGTTCAAAATTATTTTGAAAGTGCATTAGTTTTTTGGGCTTTGTGAACATTTAAAATCACCTAGCCTCAGGGATACTGAAAGAGTATAATAACACAAAAAGTAAAATAAAGTATATTACATTACGTGCTCTAACGATTTTATATATTTTTATATAATTACCAGTAACACAGATATATAAATTTCACATTAAACTTTCTATTGAATTTTCCTTTGCCGATAATTGCTTTGTAAGTATCTGAGTAAGATTTAAATTTGCTATACAGTCTTTATCAATTATTGCTTCACCATTACTCTGTACACCACTAAATTTGGAGACCATCCCAGGTGAATGTCGAAATGAATGGAATACTTTGCATTCTTTAAATAGCCGTTTAAGTAAGAGTCGCTCTGCGCACAAAAATAAATCGGGGAACGCTCGAAAAAAACCCCTCAGATTTTATCATCAGTGAAAGTCTCGTAAGGAGAATCATTCTCAAGGATGTATTACTTTAAAAACTCATTTTTTCCCCTCATAAACTCTATAAACTATCATATTTTTAAAGGTAGTAGAATAATATTTTATTAAAAAACTGATTGGCAGAGGTTTAGTGTTGTCGCCTTCCAAGTAACTTTGATAAAAGGGTCTACTGTATATAGCAATTTACATCACGTTTTCAGAATAATTTTTGGCGTTAAGTTAATAAAGACGGACGCCACCGGATTAGCGAAGGCAATCAAGTCAGCAAGTTAGCTTTACTGGCGGCTCGACAGGATTTACTTCGCACACGTGCATTTATCCCATGAAGGGATTAAATATATATATATATATATATATATATATATATATATATATATATATATATATATCTATATATATATATATATATATATATATATATATAAATATATATATATATATATATATATATATATATATATATATATATATATATATATATATATATATATATATATATATATATATATATATATATATATATATATATATATAGTTTGTTTTTTACTAAACCCATTTATTTAAAAGAGAGATGAATGCAGGCCAAGGGATCTATCATCTACAAGATGGAATAAAAAAGATATTAGAAAAAGAGAAACTTACCAAAGGAAATTAATTAAGGCGAAATACACAACAAATATATATGTAATTATGTTCCTCCTCAGATTCTCTTCAGTTTTAGTTATTCTTTTGAATTTCGCTCGTAATGAAATTCGCTTGCCTACATTTCCATCTACACCACCAACTATAAACTTTTAACTTGTGTTTCTTACTTAATAATCAATATCTTTATTGTAATTGATTAGATATCTCAAAATGTTATCAGGGGATTTGAATAAACTTTCTGTAACGGTAGGCCTTAGGCTAGGAAAGAGTTGATTAGATTTCAGGGTGGATATAGTTCTAGATTTGGACTCTGCATCACAAATTCACGTTGTTTATTTTTGCGAAATAAGTCATTTTCTGCCATTTTCTAACAAATGTAATCCCTCAGAGCTGTTTTGTTTATTCATTTCCTCTCTTCCTAATGTGGAGTTTTATTTTCTTTGCCCAAAAGCATTCTCTTCTGACTAAATTGAATCTTAATTTATCGAGTAGCACTTACGCTAGGTTAGATATTTATTGATTGATAAGCACACTATCTACCATATAAGATGAAGCATTAGTGATATATTTAGTAGCATCCAGTAAATTCCTCAAAATGAATGTGATTTGGTTATGAATGCCTTTCCTAAAGAAATATTTTTTTATGGAAATTACAAAACCTTGAACTTTTGGAAAAACATCCGAATAAATCTTTAAATCGTATTTCCTTAAGATTGGGGTAAAAATGGGAAATGGTCAGTGGGGAGGGGGAGAGGGGGGGAGGGTGATCCAGGTAGGTGAGAGCTATGTTCGTGATGAGAGGTGGGAGATGGTTAAGAAGGTAAGAAGGAAGGGGAAGGATGGTCTCTGGGAGGGAGGGGAGAAGAAAGAACGACAGAAAGGAATTTAATATTCATTAGGTAACTTATAATTTTGTCCTCTTATAGGGTAGATAAGAGATTGGTAGTCAATCAAATGTGAAATTTTAGTTGACTAAAAATAGTTTTAATAAGTCATAACACTGCGTATCTAATAATTTTAGGTGGACGACTAAAATTATGATGGGGTTGTACATAAATTAATGATATGAGCAAGAGGCAGGACCTTTTTCAGGAAGAAAGTTGGGAATAGAGCGTTCAACGTTCAAATGCAGACTGAATTTATTTGTTTCGTTTGACGGTTCCATCAAGTGTTTTACCTGGAGTCCAAAGAAGTGTGGATGTATATTGGATGAATGAAGTATTAGTGATTGGCAACTAGGACGTTTTTCCTTGTTCTTTATGAGGTGACTCTTCCTGGCTTTATTCACATGAAATTTAAGATTCGAAGCTTATTCGAGTTTCTATTTCGAATATAACAACTATGATCCAATAGTAATATTATCTGCATCCACCAAATATGACATTCCAAACAATGCAAAAATATCATTGCTAAATGGAATGAGATACAGAAGATAGAAGCCACTATTGTTAAGATATCAGCGGTCCGTAAAAAGAACTGAAAACCACCGATAGATTAGTTTGTAACTTCTTGGGAGAAGGAATACAGGTTTTCAATATGATTCTGAATGCCATGAAATAATTTGTGAGTAGTGATGAATCGCCAAGGGTGAATATTGGTCAAAATAAAAGGAAATAGCTTCATTTCCCTCTCTCAAATTGACGAATCTTAGCTCAGCAGTCTTTGGCGTTTAGATTTCTAGAAGGAGATGATCTGGACATTTAAAGGGAGGGAAGATATTAAAACCAATAAGCACTATAAGGATGTGTATCAGACTGCAATGTGAAGGGATATTTTCTTTGCATTTAGTGAGGTGCCTCTTCTAGGCTTTATTCAGATGTAATTCGAGTTTCGAAGCTCAGTCCTGTTTCCATTTTGAATGATAACATCTGGGATACAATAGGAATAATATTTAAAATACGAAATAACTTTTCTTATATATATATATATATATATATATATATATATATATATATATATAAATTATATATTGAATGGAAAACAAGTGAAAGTGATTTATATTAACAATTTAAAACATATTGACATGACAAAAGTAAGAATGCCTTAAATTCGCTAAGATTAAAAATCTGTCAAAGTTTAGAAATCTTCTGACTCCACTTTTTGTATCTGTTGCCACAAGAAAGAGTATGGAATTTCATGTCTGTAATTTCATTGTCATAAAATGCATATTATTACGGAATTATAAATTCAAATTTAATTGGAAGAAGGAGCAAAGTGTTATATAAGATAGACTTTTATGAGGGAAAGGATTAGTAAGAAAAGTGCGAACAAAGTAGTGTGGGGGTCGCAGGTGAAGGAAAGGTTAATTAATTTCCAGTGGCAGAATTTTAAATAAGCCAGTGGAAAAATTTTCAAATGTCGACCTACCACACATATACGTACAACCAAATTCACAGACAACAACCAAGTTGTCAGATGTTTGATTGCTCTCGTTTTCTCCAAAATTTCAAGGTTTGAAAATCATCCTTACCTTTTTCCTTGCTATAATAACTGTCGGGAATTTTCATAAATATTTCATCATAATTAGCAATTTCTGAACCAAAGTGTCATTTATCTGGGCGCTCTTGTTAAACACTTTTTGTCTACTTCATTTTTCTTACTTTGCTTGAATTAAGAGAGTGAGTGACGTTAAGTCACTTTATTCGTGAAGCTCCGCTCAAAAATTCTCACTCCTTTTTTCGTCTTTGTTAGATTACCTTAGATTTTTTCTCATTTTTTGTTCTGATACTTTAGGTTAGGAAGTTTGCATCCGTGGGCAGCGGAGGCTTTAGATAAGAGACCTCATTTACTTCTGAGAAAGTTTACCATATTGAAGCCGTCTGCTGATAATTCCTATTTTGACTTATTTCAATTTTTATTTTCATATTTGTAAGGTAAGGTTGCCTATGGTTTGGTCCACGGGTACAATATTTTTTGAATTTCACTTGATCATTGCATTCCTGTGAATAATTCGAGAACGTAATTAAGATAAGTAGGCCAGGAACATTGCATCACACCTATATAACAGTACGTTCTCTTTTGGTATTGAGTCAATTACACTGGTGCTCTGTGAACAAACTCATTTCAATTGACAAGTTAAAGGCACTATTTCCTGTAGACTCTGATGATTATTGAGCCTACCTGGTTCAGTGGGGTACCCTAATTTCACCTAACGATGACATATGCATTATTTTATTTTTTTTCAATCAGTAAATTAAAAAAACCCCACAAAAATCTAGTTCAGTGTTATGAAATAGGAGACTTTTTGCAGAGCTAACACGAAGTTTTTCTCAATTGCTTGGAGGATAATAGCTCCGCTGCTTTCTTGCAGAGTGCCAAATCCTATGATAAGTCATTAAGATCCAGTTGATCAAAACATTGACTAGCTGATTACTCTTTCGAATCAGATATGATAACGTTGGAATCTGAGACCATGTCTTGTAACTTTTGATCACATTTACTGATTACATCTTCAGGCGAGACATAACCGTTATAAACTGGAAATGGAATTTGCTTAGAAAGAGGAGTATGTCTAATTGCAGAGGTAATATTGGGTAGGGTACGAGATACTATGCCGATTTTTTTCCAAACACATTTGGTGTTGACCAAGCAAAAATGGCACTTAGTTTTGTAGTCCTTTGCCTCTCGCTAAACCATAGGAAGTCCAAAACTTAGACCTTTTGCTTTTCTTTTGTCAATCCAGGAAGATTCTCCTTTCAATTATGATACAAAATCAATGGAATTTACTTCTTCTATTGGTCTTTAAGATAAAGGTCAACATAGGGTTAATAGGTACGTCACAGAAACCTTGTTATATTACGGTTTTAAAGAACAGGTGTTCAGCAGCTACAGATGGAAAATAATGCATTAAAATCATTTATGCATTTATGTCAAATTCAGGAAGCTATCATTAGATCTGAAACACAACATGAATACAGGAATAATCTCAGAAATTCGTAAAAAAAGGAAGGAAACTGGTCTATACATACAAAAACGGATTTATGATTTTAAATGAACGTGGAAGAACTATTTAGAAATAATTAAAAAGTTCCATACAACAGAAAATGAGAATAAATGTTCACTACTCTAATAGGTTCCCATTCTTTAATCAATCCAATTGGTTCAAAGTGTTTAATTCCTGCCCCATGAACTGCACTAGCTTCGTATTCGTTACAGAAATAACTTCTTCTTTTTAGTATATGACATTAACTGCCTCAGATCTCTTCTACCTGTCTTTTTCACTGACTTGACCTCAAACATTGTGAACTCTATGCTCTGAATCTGCTCTTGTACTGCTTGTTCCTCATATTCTTTTGTGTTTTAGGGGTAATCGTCCTTCTTCAATATTTACTTGTAGGCTGTAGAAAGTTTTCAAGGCTGCGATACGCATTTAGCCCTCACCTATTGCCTAGAAGATAGCTATGAAGTATCAACAATTTTCTAAGGCCTTTTCCCGTTTAATGAGAAGAAGTTGCAAAAGACAATAAAACAAAAATTACTACTCGTCTACATCAATCTTTGGTTGTTCCTGGAGCCTCCCTTGAATGCCTCCATGCTCAGGCCTCTTATCACATTCTCAATCTCTTCCCATTGTGCTTGAATCCCTCAGGCCGGCTCATGTCGGTATTGGTATTCCACATAGCTCAGTATCTTTCCTCATCCTCTCGATATTATTATGTACTGCTCGTGTTTTGGTAATTTCTATAACCTCGATACTCAAATTTAACTCTTATTCCTTCATCTCTTTCTCTGAGTTTCTGCGAATTCTCTTCTTTGCCTACGATATCGTCACATACTGGCTCTCGGTTAACTTTAAAACTCAGCCAAGATTAGGTTGAGGTTTTGTGATTGGAAATAGTTTAAGTTGCTAGTAGGAAATTATTACTCCTCTTGGGAAACACGGTGGGATCCCAGGTCTTTTTTTTCTGAGATTCTAAAAATATAAACTTCATCTTCTATGTGTAATTTGATTTCTTTCAAATACTATGTTACTCGTGCTGTCAATCATCTCTCTGCTCATTCGAAATTTTTACCCATCCGCTCACACTTTAATTAAAGAAATTTAAAATGCCAACAAAGACTTCATTACCTCCTTCTTAATTACTGCAAGTCTCATCTTGCTGTATGACATCCTTTAACACTCCAACTACTTGAAATTATTATTATTATGTCAGGGTCATTTGCCTCGCGCTAAAACCCCCTTGCTCTGAGAATAACACTTGGTGGCACTCAGTTCAATATCATCTTTACATTTTATTATTTTTATACTTAGTGTTTTAAATACCAGGTTTTTCAAAAATTTTGTTACACTCGCCCAGAACGACTCAGAGGTCTGTTATGTGTCTACGACTAAGCACGAGGCCTCGTTATTGATGCTTGGTGTCGTGGCTTCGAAGGACGAAAAGATGCCGCAAGTGTGGTTCGTGGCCAGTTTAAATCTCACCGCGGCCGATTGCAAGGACTTGCTGGCCAAGAGAGTCCTGCCATTGGCCAAAAAAAATCACAAAGAAAGCGAAGTACGTCTTTTAGCAGGACGATGCCACCCCCACACAGCCAAGACCGGGCATGAGTGACTGGGGTAGAACATAAACTTCTGGTCGAAGGAATTTTGACCAACGCAGTCGCCCGACCTCAATCCTCTGGACTACAACTTCTGGTCTGCCACACCAACATTGACAAGCTGTAATCATCCGGCAACCGAGTGTGGAAAAGCATGAGGACTGACTTCGTCCGCAGCGTATGCTTGGCCTTCAGGTCTCGTCTAGGCCGCGGGCTCGCTGCTTAGGGCAGCAACATTGATTCATATTATAATTTACATGTATATTTATATGTTAAAACAATAAAAACATGTAAAATGGCATCAAAAATATCATCGTTTCGTTTGTCGGAGCATTGCAACGAGCGTAACAAGACTTTTGTGATGCCCAGTACTGCTGAATCATCCTCTCTTCTTCACTTAACTTCTTCGACACCAGAAAACCTTAAGTTCCGGCTCTGCCATATTCTTTCATGTAACCTGAATTCTTTTGTGCTGCAAAAATTACCTTGCCATTTCAACCTATATCCATAAAAATGGAAATGAACTGCCTGTAACTATATTTTCCTCTCTCTTTATTATATGGATGCTTCCTCAATCTTCCTTCTCTCTTGCTTCTTTTTCACTTTTTATACTGATTACCAGTGCAAAGATTTCTTAGTTTGACTCAAGTACTTTAAAAAGGTCTGCTAATGATTCTACAGGGTGTCCACAAAGTCTGGGTACATAGGAGATAAATACATACCTTTAGAACAAAACAATATTATTTAATTATAATGTTAAGAAATTATATTTTCAATATGATTTCCATTATTTGCAATGCATAATTCGATGCGCCTTGCTAAATTCTTGTGAACTCGATTGAATAGGTGTACATTGCCGTCGATTTCAGCACACTGACTGATAATGCGTTCTCTCAAGTGATTTAGATTTGCAATCTTCATTGAGTAAACTTTCTCTTTTAACATACCCCAGAAAAAGAAATCGAGGGGAAAGAGGTCTGGTGAATGAGGGGACCACTCCACATGACCTCTTATTCCAATACAGTGAGGAAAAGTGCCATTCAGCCAATCTCTAACATTTGTAGCAAAATGGGCAGGGGCTCCATCCTGCTGAAACCAGTCCGGAAGTCCCTTTCCTAGGCGGTCAATTTGTCTCTCAACATGTTAAGATAAGTCTCATCGATTACATGTTCATCAAAGAAGAAGGGTCCTAGCACATGAGCTTTCCACAAACCACACCACAACATCACCTTTTAGCACCCTTGCTGTTTGGATGGATCCATCCAATGTGAATTGTCTTGAGACCAGTATCGAAGATTCTGTCTGTTGACTTCACCATTAACATAAAACAAAGCTTCATCACTGAACAACAAAAAGTCTTTAGTAAAATTGATATTTTCATCCAATTTATCTGAAAACCATTCGCACAACTGCATTCGTCTATCGGGGTCGTCTTCATTTAAGTGATGCAATATTTGTAATTTGTACGGATGAAACTTCTGCTCTACCAGGATTTTGTGGATAGTTGACCTTGAAACACCCAACTCCATGGATGTCCGACGGAGTGATTTCTTTGGGATAGCAACAATCTTGCCCATGACAACCTCTTTCATTTCGTCGGAAGTCTTTGGTCGCCCGGAACGGGGTTTGTCCAAGACACTGCTTGTTTCTTTAAACTTCGTGACCAATTTTCCGACGGCAGTAAAATAAATAGGTTGCCGATCAGGGTGTCGAAGGTTAAATTCATCGGCGATTTTGCCATTAGACCATCCTTCTCGTCCACTTAAGAGTACAAACTCGATTCTTCCTTCTTTAGACAGAGCCATCTTCGATCTTGGGAGGAAAAATAACATAAATATATAAAATATTAAAATTCCTATGTACCCAGACTTTGTGGACACCCTGTATATAAGTATTCTAATTACTTTGGAAACCCGTCTCTTCCAGTAGATAGAAACATCCGAGTGATATTCTGCTCTTAGCCCTTTTAGAATTACTTAGTATGTTGATGATTACTTCTGGAAACGGTCTCTTCCGGTGTCTAAAACATTAGAGTTAATTACCTTTTGACCATAATATTGGAATGTCTTTCCTTGATAGTATTTTAACAGAATTACACTTCGATAATTAAGGAAAGACATTCCAATATTATTGTCAAAAGCTAATTAACTCTAATGTTTTCAGCCACCAGAAGAGACCGTTTCCAGAAGTAATCATCAGCATACTAAGTAATTTTAAAAGGACTAAGAGCAGAATATCACTCGGATGTCAAGTTTTATGCCATTTTCTTCATGCACTTCCTCATTATTCATTACATTAATTGGGTACTAAATTACTACTATTCTATTCCTTTTTATTTATTCTGTTGTTCCATGAGATCTGATGCTAATTAAAACAACATAGTTCTAATTAAGTTCTTATATTTGTGTTATACAACTTTGTATCAATGTTGCAACCAAACTTGTAATATTGTAAAATATTTTATACGAAATTTCTGTTGCAACTTTCTTAAAATAATTTTACAACTTTATCAATAAGATCCTTACTCGTTTTTGTGTAATTAGAAGATATTTATTATAATGTGTGTCATAGTGCAGTTAGTTCTAATTTTTGTAGGTTTGCTATTTTTTGGAGGGTAGGCGATGTAGATGAAAGGGTTAGGATTAACTCACCTACAATTGCAGTAGATGGGGGTGTAAGTATAAGATCCTCTGTGCGTATATTTCTTGTCGCTCATAGGTTTATGGATCTCGTGAATCACTCAGGATCGATCTCCTGGTAAAGTGGCAAGGCTGTGTGTAGATCTTCGATTAAAGAGGAAGTAGTTTCCTCGATATTATTCATCGCAAGTAATTATTGTATTCGTTTTCAGGAAACGATTCTGAACTTCAATTCTGGATACCAAATGTACCCAGTTTCGAATATTATTTCAAACAGTACAACCTGTTTTCTTGCGTTGATTCGCTCCAGTTTGGATCAAATCTTTAAAAACGTTTAATATATGTATACAATTTGCACTGGAAGGTTGCATGACATGATATTCGATTTTTTCTTTTATCACAATCAATTTAACTACATTGATTAAATATTTACAAAATATAAGGAGACTTGAATGATAGAATTCCCTACAGCGAGAATTGCTGAGGAGAAGAATTAAATTGTCTTGAAGTTCTGTAAAGTTACTCGAAAGTCAAAATTGCCAGGAAAATAAGATGTAGGCTTTGATGCGGCGACGAGTCACCCGATGAGGAATCCACAGCCCTTAAATTATTTAGGTAAAGTGACTATTTTAGCAATTACTCTTGCCGTTATAGGGCCGCGATCGTTTTCATCTAACTGTGAGGGTACGATATATATACATACAGGGTAAGGTATGTAAGTTATTGCCTAACTTCAATATAAATGAAAATAACAGAGTTCATTTATAAATTTATAATTACAAAAGTCACAAGTTAAAGGATTATACTATTTATTTTATTCAATGGAATAGTCATCAGAGTCAACGATGGCTAACAGGTGGCGTCGGAAAATTTCTTCTCAACTGTATCTACCTTGGTGCTACACGGTGACATTTTGGTCTTACTCTCAACCACGCTCCAGACATAATAGTCTAGTTTGATGTAGTCGGGGGATTTAGGAGGCCATATTTTTGGAGACATGTGGTCTAAGAAGTTGGGTGAAAGCCAATACTTGGTCCTTATGCTCATATGGCATGGTACAGCGTCATGACTTCAATGGTTACCTCCTGGTTCCATGAAAACACCAACTTCTCCAGGAACTTGATATAGTTCTCAGGAAAAATTAATGAGGGTATAACGTTGCTCTCGCTACTAACCATCCCAAGCCTTATGATGGAACCGAGAAATTGGTATTCATGACTCTAGCACATCTTTTGGGGACGCAGCAAGCCAAATGCTTGTTTTAGGAGTTCATCACCTGGTCTTGGCCAAAATTATGTTCGCTTGAGAAGATCCAAATAATGACAGGATTGGTGGATGCTCCTGTTTGTTCACAAGCTTGACAGCACCTCCCATCCGCTTGTCATTCATCTTATGCAACAAACACTGGCAATTTATGATCTTATATCAGTAGTAGTGGACTTTTTCATGTACAAGCTACAAAATGAGAGACTCTGACACTCCTTTGTCTCTGAGTATACACTTTATTGACTTGCTGGGATCATTGTTAATGATAGCCGGATCTCCGCGACAAATTTAGTTCTTTTCATATCAAAAGGCTTAAAGTGCGGATTCTTAGCACCCGTGCTATCGTAATCACAGCCTGACTCGTCTATCATATTTATGATCCTCTGTCCCGTTCGCTGATTTACATGCAAGTACTCGGAGATCTTCGCATTTAAGTTCCTGGTGTGAATGCCAAGTAGCATAGCTTGCCTTTTCCAATTTTTTGGAGGATTGAATTCAGCCATGGTATTGCTTCCTTCACCGATGATGCACAATTGGCGTCATCTACATAGAAAGTAGAGAGAAGCGAAACCAGAGAACATGCATGGACTGAATTTACAGTTTCCATCGATGACAAATTACGCTCTGCATCCTCTATTTTTTAAAAATTATAGCAAAAAGACCAATCTACGACTCCTAAAAAAATTGTGGCAATTAGCTATTTTACCAGTCACTCTTGCATTGAATTGATACAGCCAGTTACTTTGATATAATATTCTAATAATAGGCGTTTTGTTGATGATTCTTTTGCAATATTTGAGGTATCTACGCATCGGAACCAATTTGTAAATTTTCTTAACACTTCACATAACGATATAAAATTCAGGTTGAAAGAACAAGCCGAATAAAAGTGTGTCTTTATTAGCTATGTTGGTTTCTCGTAAGGATGATAAATTTAAGTTACCACTAGCCATTAATATACTTAGTGATTTAACATATAAAATTTGAACGATAAAACTATTACTATATAGCAGTTTTCCTCGTTCTTCGTACAAAGAAGATCTGTACGCCATGTGGGAGGCAAATTTAACTCAATTACTCAAAATATCTAGAATATATATTACAAAAACATGTAACTCACACTTTCTAGTATTTAATAGACTAGAACAAGCACAAGAATAAATCCAAATTAGAAACAACTCCATTTAATTATCTTCTATATTCTGGAAACAGAAAGTGATATATTAATCATAGATATAATACAAATATAACAATTTAAATTTAAAGAAAAAATCCCTTGTGATATATGACTGAATTATTTCAGCTTCTGTGATATAAGTACAATATAAAATTACCTTCATTAAAACCTTACTTTCCAAATCTTTTCCTACTTCTTTGCAAAGCATGCAAAATTTATGTTCCTAGCCAAATATTTTGCCAATAATTCATTATCTATAGGAATTGCTTAGAATACCAGAAAAACCTTTTTAAACAGGATATGCAAGCCTACTAGTACGTTAATAATATCCCCGCCCCCAAAACTACCTCTTTTTACACGACATATGACATCTGAATAAAATTCTATAACTCAGAATCTCCTAAATCTTCAGGAGTCATTTATATATTTTTAATATACTACTAGTTTTCATAAACAAAAGAACAAAAGGTATTTATTATAACAAGAACCAACATCCCTTTAGTGTTGTGTACTGATGTCATTTAGGGATTCACTTACCCTGCTTGATCTATTGAAAAATACATAGGCAGTACTGCACATACAGTGCAGGTATGGGTTTCGTCACAATTAGGTATTCGTTACAAAACAGAGAACACTCTAGCAAAAAAATAAATTTCCCTCATAATAAGTCCTATCACAAAATATAATACAGATATTAAAGTAAAAATTTATGAGATATTTAGAAAAGCTTCAATAATTTCAGATTTGACCAGTCCCAATACACAAGCCAACATTTTTTTTAAAAGGCAGAGAAGGTTACATCGTTTTAAGGGTAGATCTGGATCACTCAATCCGAATATGCACTCAGTTTGGCTAAATTGACTCTAGTTTTCAAAATATTGGCCATCGATTAATTTTGATTGTTCTAGTTTTTAAAGATATTATATCCTTAGAATTTGATAGTTCTACTTAAATATATATATATATATATATATATATATATATATATATATATATATATATATATATATATATATATAAACACTACAAACCTACACTCAATGAAGATTTAAGGGAATGGTCACTTCCCCCCCCCCCCCCCGTTCACTCGTGATGCAGTCCCAAGGCGGTGGTTACCGCAAGGACATCCGCCCCAGGCATCGGCGGGTCAGTGTTTAACCACAGTGTGGCACAACTCGGGGCCATGTAAGACCCTAAAGGTCAAAAAGGTAAGATCTCCCCCAGGAGAGTGAGATCCAGTTTCACGTCGAACAAGAAATTGGAGACGGGTTTCTCCCAATCTCGATGGCTAACGAGGAGCCGATGTTTGACTTCGTGGGAAAGACCGTTAGGAAAAAGAACTCTCCTGGGGCCGTCCTCAAGCCCCTCTCCCCCTTACCACTCCCCCAGTGGGGGTGCGAGGTATAAAAGAGGAACTCTGAGGAAAATCGAGGTAGTATACGTCAGTCTCTAGGTGACGAAGTCCTCGGATCCACAACCGAGCTACCAAGACTGGAGAGGTAGTTTACTTGTGTCGCCAGACCAAGAAGCACCCTGCAAGAGAGGCAGGGCTACCTACTTTAAGGGGCTAAGAAAAAGCTCATCCTTGAGCTAAGTCCCTGGTTATCAAACCAAACGATAAGTGAACTTTGGTAAGTTCGACTTACTCTCGCCAGAGAGACTCCTCATATCCTGGTGCACCTTAAACACCAGGGATATTCCTCGTCCTTGAGGAATTAAGAAAAGAAGAGGGTAGTATACGTCAGGCCAGGTGACGAAGTCCTCGATTAAAACCGAGCTACCTAGACTGGATTGGTAGTATACGTCAGGCCAGGTGACGAAGTCCTCGAATCCAAAACCGAGCTACCTAGACTGGAATGGTAGTATACGTCAGTCTCTAGGTGACGAAGTCCTCGGATCCACAACCGAGCAACCGAGACTGGAGAGGTAGTGTACTTGGCTCGCCAGACCAAGAAGTACCCTGCAAGAGAGGCAGGGCTACCTACCTTAAGGGGCTAAGAAAAAGCTCATCTTTGAGCTAAGTCCCTGGTTATCAAACCAAACAATAAGTGAACTTTGGTAAGTTCGACTTACTCTCGCCAGAGAGATCCCTCATATCCTGGTGCACCTTAAACACCAGGGGTATTCCTCGTCCTTGAGGAATTAAGAAGAAGAAGGAAAAGGCTCCCCCTCGAGCCCGTTATTCGGTGGCCACACCAAACTTTAAGTAACTTATTCTCGCCAGAGAAACCCTCCTCCGTTATCCTCGCCCGTGAAGAAGACCCTCCCCGAGTTCAGGCCTCGTCCATAAGGAAATTAGTAACGAAGGAGAAAAGCTCCTCCTCGAGCTCGTTACTCGGTGATCACACCGCACTCCAATTTAACTTAAATTAAGAACGAAGTTCGACTCACTCTCGCCAGAGAGACCACGACTGCCTGGGTGTTGCATAGAGCACCGTATTGGTTCTCGTCCTTGAAGAACCCTTCCCCCCCCCCGGAAGAACGTGTGGACTCCCCAGCTGCTACCCTCGCCAAGACGACCGTGGAATTCCGCCCACCTACACGCGTCAAGAGTAAATATTTCTGAGGCCCTTTAAACTCCACGAGTCCGTAAGCCTAATTTTTATATTATTGTTGTGTAGAGAAAACGTTAACCAAGTTTTGTGGGTAAACTAATTTAATTAATTTTTGTTTAGGATAATATTCCGATTATTCCTGTAGTTAATGTATAAATATTATGTATTCATTTGATAAAGGTCAATTATAAGTTATTTTGGGATTAATGTTCGTTTCTCTTATATATATCCTTACGTGTTGCACAACAGCTCTGTGCTTTAAGATATTCTTATAATATCAATATATTAGACACTCTTAGCACTCTTAGAGACTAGAACAAAAAGGAGGGGCATTCTACGACACTAAATAAAAGTGGTGTCAGGTAAGTAGGGTTTTTATCAGAAAGAATTCTACGACATAATTAAAGTGGTGTCAGGTGTGGGGTTGTTATTAGAAAGAACCCAGCAGTGTCTAATTTAGAAAGAGCCAACACGTAAAGGAATATCAGATCAGGAATAAGAGAATAATTGACGAGAGGAAAATTGGTAGAGTTAGGGGTGGTAACAATCTTAAGGTAATTGGTAGGTCAAGTGGTAAATTTGAGGTCGGGAGTGATATTTCAATCAGCATAGTAGTGGGATTAAGGGTAAGTTATGCTGAGCGCTACCTGGTGAGTGGCGGCATAATTATCTGAAAATACAGAAAGGAAAAATCGACGGACCAACACGAAATGGATCCAGTCAAAAGATTTTACCAACAAGCCCAAAGTCTGGGACTTGAAGGCACAGAAATGCATGACTACGTCATGGCAGAATTAAGAATAGATTGTGTAGAAGAAGAAAGAATTTTGGATATAGAAGAAGAACAAGAATTAATAAAGTTTGAGAGAGAAAAAGAGGATATAATAAGAGAGGATAAAAGAGAACGTGAATTAATGGAAATATGGATGAACCGGAAAAGTGAAGAATCCCGAATACAGCGGAAAATAGAAACAGAGGAAAGAAAAATGCTGAGAGGAGGTAAAACAAGCGAAAGAATAATACTGTTGAAAAGAGAAGCACAAGAATTCAGAATAAGGACAGAAATGGAAGATGAAGAAAGAAGACTAAAGATAAAGCTGGAAGATGAAGAAAGAAGAACTCGACGGGAAAACGAAATAGCGAAAGCAGAACAAGAAGCCGAGGAAAGGAGAATGAAGAGGGAAAAAGAGTCGAAAGAGAGGAGAATAAAGATTAAAAAAGAAATAGATGAAAGAAGAATGAAGAGCGAAAAAGAACGTGCTCAAGCGGAAAGAGAAGAGACAGAAGAAAAGGAAAGATTGCTCGCACTCGAAAGAGCACCTATCGAGAATCTCATAGAGGCCGAGGAAGTTGTAGCCCGGCCTAGACCTAAGAAAGGAGCATCGAGGGAAACCCAGCCAAATGGGGTAACGATGGAAGAAGTAGGAAGTAGCGATGAGGTACCAGCAGGAGTACCTAAGGTAGAACCTACGAGGAGAACCCAGCCAAATGGGGTTATCAGGGAAGAAGAAGAAGGTAGAGTAGAGGTACGAGCAGGTGTACCTGAGGAACTACCTACTAAGAGAAGTGAGTCAAATGAGTTGACAAGGAAGGAGGAAAGAGGTGATATTGCGATACACCCAGGTAAGACTAATCAAATGGTAGACGCGAATGAGTATCCCCTACCCTTAGTAGTCTCCTCCTCGAACGGAACGTGCACGGAGTTACCGCTAAATCGCCAAGTCGTAGTGAGCGCCAAGCCCATTAACGACCTCGCAGGGAAAAATTTTCTCGATCCCCAAAGATTGAACCCAGACACGATCTTCCCGTGTACCTGGTTAAAGGAGAGTTATGGGACCTACTCTCCCATCAATTATGCCCCGCTACAACAGGCCGCTCTAGCCATAATGTTCAGTTTAAAGGTAGTCAAGTACCATAAGAAGGGTAATTCGAGTAGGTTGAAATACCGCTACCATTTAGTACCATACTTGGGTAGACTCAATAACCAGAACGGCCGACTCAAGCGCGGTAGAATAATGGTCACAGAGCACAATTTTAGGATCAGCTACATCAAAGGAGCCGATAATGTACAGCTGCTCTATAGGTGGAGACGAAAAACCATGGAGGGTTATTTCAGTACCTAATGAGCGTGAAACAATGTTTTCATTTGGGGTACATGTTAAAATTTATCGGTAGGATTTAAGTTCTCAAAAACTTAGAAATGTAAGGAAGTAGCTTGTTTTGTTGTTTTTTTTTGTGTGGGTAATCGATGAATTAAGGTTTTTTAATTTTCTATGTAAAATTGTATTGCGAGTAGGTCTAGCTCGACACATTGCCTGTGTAAACGCGCGCGTGGGCGCTCATGTGTAAAGAAACTTAATGTAAGGGAGCGCTCAAAGAAATACAACTTTGCTAAGCTCGACTAGGTTGAGTAAGGTGTTTTGAGTTCCCGGGAGCATCCCCCGCTCCCCATTAAATTCTTCGGTGGGAGGTGTGTAAGGGAATGGTCACTTCCCCCCCCCCCCCCGTTCACTCGTGATGCAGTCCCAAGGCGGTGGTTACCGCAAGGACATCCGCCCCCAGGCATCGGCGGGTCAGTGTTTAACCACAGTGTGGCACAACTCGGGGCCATGTAAGACCCTAAAGGTCAAAAAGGTAAGATCTCCCCCAGGAGAGTGAGATCCAGTTTCACGTCGAACAAGAAATTGGAGACGGGTTTCTCCCAATCTCGATGGCTAACGAGGAGCCGATGTTTGACTTCGTGGGAGAGACCGTTAGGAAAAAGAACTCTCCTGGGGCCGTCCTCAAGCCCCTCTCCCCCTTACCACTCCCCCAGTGGGGGTGCGAGGTATAAAAGAGGAACTCTGAGGAAAATCGAGGTAGTATACGTCAGTCTCTAGGTGACGAAGTCCTCGGATCCACAACCGAGCTACCGAGACTGGAGAGGTAGTTTACTTGTGTCGCCAGACCAAGAAGCACCCTGCAAGAGAGGCAGGGCTACCTACTTTAAGGGGCTAAGAAAAAGCTCATCCTTGAGCTAAGTCCCTGGTTATCAAACCAAACGATAAGTGAACTTTGGTAAGTTCGACTTACTCTCGCCAGAGAGACTCCTCATATCCTGGTGCACCTTAAACACCAGGAATATTCCTCGTCCTTGAGGAATTAAGAAAAGAAGAGGGTAGTATACGTCAGGCCAGGTGACGAAGTCCTCGATTAAAACCGAGCTACCTAGACTGGATTGGTAGTATACGTCAGGCCAGGTGACGAAGTCCTCGAATCCAAAACCGAGCTACCTAGACTGGAATGGTAGTATACGTCAGTCTCTAGGTGACGAAGTCCTCGGATCCACAACCGAGCTACCGAGACTGGAGAGGTAGTGTACTTGGCTCGCCAGACCAAGAAGTACCCTGCAAGAGAGGCATGGCTACCTACCTTAAGGGGCTAAGAAAAAGCTCATCCTTGAGCTAAGTCCCTGGTTATCAAACCAAACAATAAGTGAACTTTGGTAAGTTCGACTTACTCTCGCCAGAGAGATTCCTCATTTTCTGGTGCACCTTAAACACCAGGGGTATTCCTCGTCCTTGAGGAATTAAGAAGAAGAAGGAAAAGGCTCCCCCTCGAGCCCGTTATTCGGTGGCCACACCAAACTTTAAGTAACTTATTCTCGCCAGAGAAACCCCCCTCCGTTATCCTCGCCCGTGAAGAAGACCCTCCCCGAGTTCAGGCCTCGTCCATAAGGAAATTAGTAACGAAGGAGAAAAGCTCCTCCTCGAGCTCGTTACTCGGTGATCACACCGCACTCCAATTTAACTTAAATTAAGAACGAAGTTCGACTCACTCTCGCCAGAGAGACCACGACTGCCTGGGTGTTGCATAGAGCACCGTATTGGTTCTCGTCCTTGAAGAACCCTTCCCCCCCCTTCGGAAGAACGTGTGGACCCCCCAGCTGCTACCCTCGCCAAGACGACCGTGGAATTCCGCCCATCTACACGCGTCAAGAGTAAATATTTCTGAGGCCCTTTAAACTCCACGAGTCCGTAAGCCTAATTTTTATATTATTGTTGTGTAGAGAAAACGTTAACCAAGTTTTGTGGGTAAACTAATTTAATTAATTTTTGTTTAGGATAATATTCCGAGTATTCCTGTAGTTAATGTATAAATGTTATGTATTCATTTGATAAAGGTCAATTATAAGTTATTTTGGGATTAATGTTCGTTTCTCTTATATATATCCTTACGTGTTGCACAACAGCTCTGTGCTTTAAGATATTCTTATAATATCAATATATTAGACACTCTTAGCACTCTTTGAGACTAGAAAAAAAAGGAGGGGCATTCTACGACACTAAATAAAAGTGGTGTCAGGTAAGTAGTGTTCTTATCAGAAAGAATTCTACGACAACTCAGTTTGGCTAAATTGACTCTAGTTTTCAAAATATTGGCCATCGATTAATTTTGATTGTTCTAGTTTTTAAAGATATTATATCCTTAGAATTTGATAGTTCTACTTAAATATATATATATATATATATATATATATATATATATATATATATATATATATATATATATATATATATATATAAATACTACAAACCTACACTCAATGAAGATTTAAGTGCAATATCATTATTAATTAACTAATTTTGACTACAGTTTGTTAGTTGGCATATGGGACGCCGGCATAATTTACGATTACTGATGGGCCTTTATATGCTTATTCGCCTGATGGGCGCTAAACAAACAAAAAATAATATCAAACTTGTGCTGGATTGCGTCCATTAAACTCAGAAAAGGATGTCGTATAGAAGAAGCTTCCTTTAGATGGAGTAAAGAAAATTGACCTAGACAGTAGACAAATGGGCCTACGAGATTTTGGTGAGTAGTTTAAATGACGTACCTTGCCTTTCCATTTATTTAACACAAAATGTTGAGCAATTAATATATATATATATATATATATATATATATATATATATATATATATATATATATATATATATATATATATATATATATATGGGCAATTCCAAAATAACGAACGTATTTAATTAAGTAATATTTTATTGATGAAAATTAATACAAAACTCCAGCAAAGCCACTAGTATTCTATTCATAATCAAGTTTTATTTTGTTTCTTAAAAGTGTCAATGTGGTCATAAGCTGTATCATTGAAACTATAAAGGCGAGAATAGAATTCCTCCCAGGCGAGTATCAGCATATCAAGATCCGCTGAGCTGAGCGCTGTATTTATTGGATGCTTAAGGTCATCGAGGTTAGTGAGCAGAGGCGGAGCATAAACACGATCTTTTACATATGCACATAAAAAATCCCACACAGTGAGGTCTAGGAATCTCGCAGGCCAAGCAGAAGGAACAAGGGCTTTGACCCCTTATGACTAATCCATCGCCGGGGCACTTTTTCATTTAAAAAAAGCTCTAACCATCAGGTACCAATGGTTTGGTGCTCCATCTTGTTGAAAAATGAAGTCATATGAATATGCTTACAGTAAATCCAAGAGCCAGTTTTGTAGCTTATCTAGATATGTTTGTCCTGTTACAGTGTTTTACTCGAATAAAAAGGGACCATACACTGTGAAATGAAGGTTTCGTCTTCCATCTACTTCAGCATCGAATCGTAAAATTACAACCACTTCCTCTTCTCGTCATTGGTAAGTTCTTGATTGAGGTACAATCTCTATTGTTTCATATGTAGACGTATTCTTAATACACACCAGATAGTGGATTAAGGAATCTCAAGCTCACGACTAGCTTTTTATGTGATTACCGCGGGCTCCATTCAAACGCACTATGGATTCTCCCTACTTGTTCCTCCGAAACTCGTGGTCTTCCTAGACCTTTACCTTCATTACAGATACCCAGTCTCTCGAAACTGTGGAAACCACCGTCAAATGTTCATAGAAAAGGGCGGTTTAATGCCGAATGGCTCTCAAGATCACGCTGCACCGTGGAAACCGAATTTGTTTTCGCGAAGTCAAGAACACAGAACGCCTTCTGCTGAGGACTCGCAATTACAAGGGCAAACGAATAACCTGAACAAATAGTATTGGTTTGAGGAATAAGTTATTTGGGATCTGTCAAAGCCTAATAGCCTACATTGTTTATAGACGTAGTTTAAGCAAAGCCTAATACATATTCCGTGACTCATGATATGAAAATATTGAGAATTGAAGCAATGTGGCATAAAATCGGTTCATTCTTTCTTCATTACTTTTCATTTTCTCACTTTTATGTTGCCTGTCATTCAGCTGTTGTCGACTTTCAAAACTTGTAAGACAGGAAATAAAACTCGATCAAGAGTAGAATAAAGTGCTTTAGTTTTTTATTACTCGCCATAAATAAAATATTACGAAATGAAATTGGTTAATTTTCTTTAATTTCCCTATATATATATATATATATATATATATATATATATATATATATATATATATATATATATTGGCTGTTAAGAAATTTCTTTCGTTTTTGAAGACGTATAAAATTGAATCTTTGACGTGCTTACTTTTTTCCCTGCAAGCTGTTCAAAGTTGACTGTAGGCATGCCAAAGCCTTTTGTTACCTGTATCAATAGGTAGCTTTTAAAGATAATCGTAGTAATGCCTAGGTCTTTTTAAATCTGCAAACATGGTGTTTGTGTGCCACATGAAGTGCCCTACAGAATATTAAGCAGAAAACTTAACTGCAACGAACAATATCTTCATCGAAAACAAAACTCCTTTCTTACTCTTAGACTTTGTCTCAAACACCAGAAGGCTCTCTGCTTTATTACACTATTGCACTTGGTGAGATATGAAAGGAGTTATTCAATACGTTGAACAATTTCGACTTTTGAATGAAGGTCTTGAATAAAATTGTCACACACTCTTAAAGCGAATGTTTAAGAAGTACACACTTAGCACCTTTGACGCAGGAAAACATTTCTTATATTGGGAACTTCTTTCTCATCCTCCATGTTCACTTAACCTTGCACCATGTGTTTACTATTTATTTATGCCATTACAAGACTACCTATATGGAAAAGTTTGCTCTTTTTAAGAGGCTGGTAAAGGATATTAAATCATATATTTAATAAAAAACGAATTAATTCTTCAAGAAAGCAGGAATCCATTGCTTAGTTAGAGGATGGGAGAGCATTTGTCACTAATGATGGAATCTAGTTTGATCAATAAATGTTTTTTATATTAACTTTAATAATTTTATTTCATTTTTACAAACATATTTTTCATAATAACTTCATTTGTAGATATTCAAATATTTGTAAAAGCTTTTTAGTGCTAAACATAACTCATTTAATATATATAAACACTTTGAATTTAATTTTCGGATAGAATATATTAGATAATGTGTTAACAATACCTATATATCTTATATGGTTGGAATTTATTTCCCTCCGGCAAAGTTGGCAATTAGTATTTTTCAATTTTTTTATTGATTTTTATTCATAATTTTGCCTGAATTTTATTTGTCCTTGGATAATTTCCTACTCTTTATCAAAGGATAAAAATATTGATCAGCTAAAAGCATTTAAAAAAAAAATCATGGTTTATGGGAGGGATATGGTGGTAAAATTCTAATTTTTTCCCCTGGATTAACCGATACCACTTGGATGGTTGGCTCTCAGGATTTTAGATAATATAAGACGTCCTGGAATAATTTTCCTACGTTTCTTGCTGGCTCAATTCTGCAGTTTCTGAGTTCACTTTTACCTTTGGTATTTTATTTTTACCTTTTCAAACATAGTTTGTTCTATCTAGCACCATTCACTACTAGCTTTGTAAACATATCCTTCCGTCAAGATCTACACCTTTCAGGAATTTTATTATTATGAAATTATTATCTTTGAAAAAAATATCTGTCCGTCAAGATCTACACCTTTTTCACAAATGAGTTTGCCGTGCAACAACCCGACTACAACTCCCCGCTCTCTCCCACCCCTTCTCTGATCTATCAAGCACAAAGCCACACAGCATTTAGTACAGGAAGAATTGACCTTTCTATCTATGAGGTGATATTTGCTGTAGCATATGGTCCTGTCAGAGTTCCTCTCAGGGTACTAAACCCAAGCACATCCCCTCCTAAACACGTTACATGCACGTTTATCATGCATGACATATTTCACTTGTTTCTTAGGCAGCCTTTTCTTTCCCCAATTATTATAATCCAATTATTATCATAATATAACCCCGTTCATCTGGGGTTTACAAACTATTCGCACGAACTGACACTACTTCATTCTTCTTACAAAGTGATGTCACTTTAAAACACCCTCAGTCTAATCGCATTTACATTCTTCTTAAAACCATAACCATCTCTCGCTTAATCGTTCCTTACTATTTAGATTCTTCATACACCAAACATCTCTCTCAATTTGTCAGTTTTGGCTGCGTTCACTCGAGATTATTCATTCTCATTCCATCCAATAGTCTCAGTTCCATCTACCAAAGTTGGCAACTTAATAATCTAATCTAGCTTCTTAGAACTTCCACACTCAAACCCTTATAAATATATAATGCTCTCATTGTCCCTGTGGCTTTCATATCTTTGAATACCTTGTACTTTCAATCAGCTTTAACAAAATCACTCACTCACCTCCTACATACGTCACACTTGTTCAAGTGTGAAACGACGGAGTCTAATATGGTACCACATCCTATTCCCATACCAAACACCATTACTTTACTCTTTTTGCCAGTTACCTTTAGTCCCTTTCTCAAACTCCTCATCGTTCACTAAATACTTTTTTAAAGCCTACACACTCTTCACCGCTTACATAATACCTATTTAAAGCCTACCATAATGCTTCCCAATCTACACAATCAGAAACTTTCTTCAGACCCAGGAAATAAACCATGCACTTTACCTATCTCATTCTCTGTATTATAACAGTCCTCTCTCAGTGCAAATACTTGAGTCACCCCCCTACCGCTACAACCTCCCATTGCTCATCCACTATTAATCTCTTTTATGATTCTTTTATGTTCATAATTTTTCTAAACATCTGGCCTACAGAACTATTCTATTATAATTCAAGGATTCAACTTTGTCACCCTTACTCTTTAAAACGGTACTAACACACCATTCATTCATTTTCAAATGCCTTACAACACAGCCACCAAACACATTACATTAATTACCAATTTCAGCAACTCTATCATTTATTCCAATTATCTTTGCTCCTTTAATACTTGTTATAACAATAGAAAGATCTTGCCTGCTTATTGCTTTCTTACCCTGGTACATCCCTGAATACAATTATTTTCACATTCGTGTATTCCTCCATAGCCGAATATAAAACCCCTGAAAGTAATCTCACCATCTAATTTTGACTTCATTAGTCAAAAATTCCCTTGATGTTTTCCTCAAACTTTCCTTCTCCTTATTTTCCTCATTTTCACCCCCTCCCGGAATACATTTTTTCTACCATCCAGATCCTATTTCATTTTCTGTTCAATGCTTCATTTGTTGATTTTTCTCCCTGGTTATTCAATCATTTCCATTTTTTTACCTCCTTATATGCATTTAGACATATATGTTACATTTTCATCCGCTCTATTAAATATTTGTAAGTAATTCTCCCTTTTTCTCTACACTGCATTTTCACATTGTCTTTTCACAATTAAGCATTATGCCTTTTACATCCAGTTTTAGAAAGCTACAAATATCCCACGCTATAACTTTTCGAAGGTTCTTAAAAAAATCGCAACAATCTCAAGTACTACACTGTTATACACTTTTGACTCACCAATAAAATTTATGAAATTTTGGAAACAGCGTGCATTTAACCAATTCATATACTTATATTGATTTCTCTATGCATTCTGAGCTTGATAAATGATAATCATATTATTTTGCTCCATTATAGGTTAAGGATCACCATAGCTAGTTTTCGAAACGTTCCCAATTATACATGTTCCGAATACTGGTTCTGGCATCTTCACTAATAAGCAGGGGATCTCGGAGCAGCACTGAGCCCCAGAGGTACTGCAGGCCCCTCGGTGTGTGGACACGTCCTGGCGCCTACCAACCAATGCAACCCCCTCCACTGTCACACAGACCAGGATTGGGGGTGCCTATATGCGAGCACCAACAGACTGGTGTCTTGGCAGCTCTCTGAGGCAGAGCATGAAGCCTGGTCATCTCGAGCCTCTCTTCCCACTAGGGGCCTTCTATCTTCGATCAAGATAAGGGTCTACAAACTGCATACATTCCTATCCGTTTAAACCTAGTGCAGGTTGATCCTCCCAAGAGGTCATCCGTCATCATCGACATCGATAGACTTCTCAAAGCATCGGGTGCCCCATAAAAAATGACGCATTTATTTAAAAATTAATATCTCAGTAACCTCTTTCGTATTCAGGACAATTTTCTTATGCAAGATACTATCAATCTTCCTCTTTTGAATACAAAATAACAGAATTCAGGTACCTTTTATAGTTTTCTTGCACTTTACAAAAAATAACATGTGTCAAAAAAGGAATATCAAGATAAAATATTATTTTATTGTGCACGAATTTTGACGTTCTTACAAAAGCCTACAGGAGTGAAAACGACGTCATATTATGGATATCTTTGTTTACAGTTCCTCAGTACCCATAATGAGGTTGTGAGAAGAAGATTGTATTCTCATTAAAGCTTGTTAGGGTGAAAAGGACTGGGAGACTGGAAGAGTATTGCGAGAATTTCTTGGAAAAATGTGGAAAATACGTGTTGTAAAAGATTCGCGAAACGGGAAGCGGTAGTCTTAAAACAGCTTCAGAACCGGGAGGTGTGATTTACATTAACAATGACATTACCTCATAAGAAGATAAGCCAGGAAGTCATTTATTTCAAAGAACAATTGCTAAAATTTCAATATTAGAAGGAGTTCTGTACAAGACACAGAAGCTAAAAGCCTTCAAAAAAGTAGTATCTTCGAGAAAAAGTGGTACTTTTAAGAATAAAAGAAAAATAAGATGAAAACAGTTACTTGATAACTTCTCTTTCGCTGATGTTAAAATATTGTCTTCATGGATGTAAAAGATCTCACTTTAGAAATTTCACGAAACCGCCAAAATGATGTTGTCTACGGGCATGGTAAAAAGTATGACATTCCGCTGAACAGATTTTATCATGAACTTCAACATTTTCCAAAAAGTTTATGATATCTACAGGGGTCTCTTGGAATGGCAAAACACATGTTCTTTTTTATTAATACTGGAATTACAAAGGGAATTCTGCTAATTACATTGAACTCCTGAACGCACAGTTGTGCCTGATTTTCGTGCCTGTATCAAGAAAATGACTTTATGTTACAGCAAGATGGAGAACCTTCGCATACAAGCCACACCACACAGTTGTTTCTAATTAGCAATACGCTAAGATTAATAAAGAAAAATGAGTGGCCACCACAAAGTCCAGATTGTAACTCAATGGATTACTCAATTTGGGAGTTACTAAAAGAAAAGGTTTACAGAGGTTGGAGAGAAAAATACACTCAGCCATAATTAAAAAGAAAAATACGCGAAGCTTGGCAAGAAATTGGCATTGATGAAGTAAGAAAAAGTTTCGTGTGTGAAAAAGAACTCAGATTACTGATTAATCAAAGAGGTAGTCCAATCGATCATTTACTCTAGGTAAGATAATTTCTGATTATTTATTTCTTTACACTCCATATTCGTTTTTTCTACACATTTTGTTATTTTTTGTGAAGTACAAGAGAAGTATAGAAGGTGTCTGAATTCCGTTTTTTGCATTCGAAAAAGGAAGAGAGAAAGTTTCTTTCATATGAAAATTGACATGAATAGGCAGGAGGGTACGGAGATATTATTTTTTTAAAAATGCGTCATTTAAGGGGCTACTTGATATATATATATATATATATATATATATATATATATATATATATATATATATGTATATATATATATATATTTATATATACGGTAAATAAAATGCTCAATCTATAAGAAAAAATAAGGAAAGAAAGATAAAAAAGCGATTCCGTCTGCTTATGGGACAAAAAAAGGAACATACAGAGATTAAGAAAGAAGGGAGGGAGATAGTAGACAATTAAATAATCTAAACTCTCTTACCCGTTAAAGAAAAAAAAATTGTAATTTGAGTAGAGAAGGTAGGTTTCCATAGGCTTCTTTTGCTTTTCTTATTTTATAAGTTTGGAAATGACTTACGGTTAGAACTTTGTATAATGTTAAAAAAATGAAGGGATCTATTCTTTGAAAATTTGCATACTTTTGAAAGAGTAGCCCTTTTATCTCTCGCCTTTTGATGGAATTTATATTTTGGGGGCTGAAAAGTTTTGATAGCTAGTCATAAATCAATCTTTTTAGAACTTTATTTTTCTCGTTTTCCTTTTTCTCTAGTTTTACATCTCACTTGATTGGTAACGATTTTCTTTCTTCTAATTTTTTCTTCGAATCAATTGCCCAATCATTCTGAAAAGCCAATGTTGTCGAAAGAAATATATGGAAAGTTAACAAGGCATAGAGATATGCGAAGTTAAAGATGCGAGGGGCGATCAATAGGTTTTGCAATTCAGATATAAGGAAACGAGATATGAGGAAAAGTGTTTTATTATTTTTCAATATAACTACCATCGACTTCAATGCACTTGCGCCACTTGTCCCTGAGGCTTCGAATTCCCGACAACCAGAAATCTCCCAACTGCTGTTCAATCCACTCCTGGACGGTGAGCTGGACATCTTCATCGTCCCTAAACCGGCGTCTACGCAGTGCAGCATTGAGCTAGCGAAATAAAATTTAGTCGCTAGGGGCCAGATCGGGACTGTAGGGGGGATGGTTGAGCTCCTCGAATCTGCCCTCGCGCAGGGCAGCTTGTGCAACTCATGTCTTGTGGACTTTGACGACGTTAAAGTCGATCATGGGGCGTGAGGTTTCTAGGGACTCAACTGGCAGAGACTTTAGTCATGGCCAAATTGTTGTGGATGGTGTTTATAACACTTCCATGTAATATTCCAATTTGTCACTCGATTTCTGCAACCTTCACTCGTCGATTTTCGAGGATCATCCTCTCCACATGGGCCACATTGTCCTCGTTGGTCATGTCTGTAGAGCGTCCTGGACGGGGGTCATCTTCAAGGGACTCACGACCATGGCGAAATTCCCTATTTCAGCGAGCAATGGTTGCATAGAAAGGGGTGGTGTCGGTGTACACTGCAACCATGCGTTCATGGATCTTTTTTGCATTCTTGCCTTCCTTGGTCAAAAATTTGATCACTGCGCGGTGCTCAACCTTCTCCATTGTTTAAAATTTTGTGACTGACGATCTGCGATCAGCTACACTTTTTAAATAGACGAGGCAAGAGTGTGCGGCTGCGGATCCTGACTTGTCATAACTTGTCCTAACACCCCCACAAACAGCCATCCCCATTCCTCTGGTTTGCCCTACCGATTCGCAAAACTTATTGACCACCCCTCGTACTTTCTGTAAATTTAAAGTTGGGTGGGGAAATAAACGGATCAAGTTAAAACTTATTTAAATTCATCTTTTTGCATCATGAATAGAAATATGTAAAATTACTCTTTATATGGCATAAAGAGACAATAGCAGTCACTTTCAAGTCTAAGAGCTCGATAGATTATAAGAACCATGTTAATGCATTAATGCTAATTTCACTAGATTATTTCATAGTAATGAACAATATATTTTCTTAAATATAAAATCGGTATGTATAAGACGCTCAATCTTCTTCTGTAGCCCCAAAGTTGTTCGCATATAACTTACGGTTATTCACGCATGCGCGTAAACTGCCGGGCGCGCGTGGTGAAACGTTTAATCATTGTAAGTATATCATGTATTCTTATATATGTGATATCATATGATAGTAAGAGTGCGCAACTCTCCTGAATCTGCATTCAGCACACATATAATAATAATCAACAAGTAAAGATATTTTTGTGCCAGAGTATAAGAATTCCAAACAATATGCATCTGTATTTATTAGCGCCAGGACTTTTTAGCCCGATACAGGCCGGGTAGCTATTCCTGTGTTCGATAACACAGTATAAAGCAAGTTAAAAATTTTGGAAGAGAAATTAAACATGACTGAATCATTCATGATATTTAAAGTTAACTATTTGTTGGAAGGTACTTTCGAAGGAACTGGAACCAGAGGATTAATTTTGCCATCTGAAGACGTAGCCGTTATGAAAATGCATTTGATACGACCTGAAACTTTAGCTTAAAAACAAAAAAAACAGAACTAAATACAAACTGGAATTCAAATAGACATCGTTATCTTTGTCAGTCCAAAAAATGCAAAGAAGCAACTTTAAAAGAAGCTTTCAAGATCCATGCTCATAATTAGTTCAATTTTGACGTCCTTTGCTTCCTTATTTCATGAAGCAGTTATTCATCTTTACTCGACATTTTATTAAGTTAGGTAAAAGATAAATGAACAAATAACGCGCTGAAAGAAGTCTTCTATGCTACACTAATGAGATACTTGAAAACCTTGCCCAACAAGCTCTCATTTTGTTATATATCTTTACGATGTTAAAATATACCATTGGGGAAAAAATCAAAATAAGAAGAGAATTGAAACTTTTATTCATGTGTAAACTTTATTGCTCTTTGCAGTTTTAGATTTTTGAAAAGCTGAATTTGCACATAAGTAGTCGGTTGTGGCAGTTTTATCCTCATGCTATTAGATAGATATAGTTTATTTGTTATATATTGATATTAAACTGGTTAATTTCTAGAAAATATAAGGTACTTTAAAATTTTCATATATCTACAGTGCATATTGATATATTTTTTAAGCATGTTGTGTTTCAGCTATCCACCATTAAGTAAATTGTCGATGATGGATATTTTCATATTCATAAATTTTTTTGTTTGGCATATTTCTCGTTCTTAGATAAAGCAGTGTTGATTATATTTGACTAAAAAAAAAGCTCCTACAAAGTCCGAAGTTTTAATCGTTAAAACAAGATATGCCGTTATTATTGCGATTGTGCATCACATAAGCCGTCATACTCCTTTAGACAAAGAGCAGAAGTGAGGAAAAAATGCTCCTTAGCTTCGTATTTCGGTTTATTATTTGAAATAAAACGGCTCTCTTTATTCTTCCTCTAACTTTTCTTATTCTCAACCCGTGTTAGATCATCATTATAGTTTCTTGCGGCTCAGGTCTTAATTAAAAAAATCGATATACTGTAAATATCCTGTGCCGCATTTTTTGTGGAAGAACATGTTACATAAAAATTACTTTATTGAAAAATGAAAAATCTCTGCCCTCTTTAGTCGGCCTAAACATGGCGTCGGCTGCCCTTAATGTTTTCATACATACACCAGATGGGCTATCAAAAAAAAAGTAAAGTTTTCATACCCGAATTCGTAGATGTGATGCGGGATTCCGAGGGTATGGAAAAACGCGGCTATATACACCTTATGACGAGGCTTATAAATATTTTTTCCCGTACTCGAGCTGACAAGAGACTAGTATTTTGGGGCACCTTTGACATGGCGAATCTTGACTCAAGTTGGCTGAAGAGAGAGAGTTAGAGATGTATGGCACAGCTATAAAAAAAACAGAGAATAGTGAACGAGCGAATGGTTGATGGGTAAGGAGTAGCTTTTTAACTGCGGCGAGCCAAGCAGATCTATGGGTTATGGAAATCTTGTTTTTCGGTGAGTATCTCTTGAGTTACTCTCTCAGTCAACGTTGTTATTTGCCCCTCAGTCAGTATGTTTTGCATTAGATGCAGAAGCTAAAGTAGGTCGAAACTTGTACGAAGAAAAGATAAACTTATGAGAAAGTATTTATAATGTAAATGTCGCAAAATATGTTAAATTGTGAGAGAGCACAAAAATAATTCGGAAAGTATGTATTGGAGGTGGACAATGGAGATAAGTTTTACATCTGAGACTAGATCGAAGGTTAGATAAATTTTCAATGCATACAAGAAAATCATTTCATTTAATGAAATTGTTATTGAATGGGAAACTATACGTGTAAGCCATTCTCTGATTTGAAATGAAGACTTGAAATTTGTACAATGTAAAACGGGAAAGTAAAAGATAACTTATTTCTTATGTGGACGACAAGAGAGCATAATTATACATAAAAAACAGGCTTTTATTTTAATGAAAATCTTTTAAGATACACATTCTAAATGACTACAAAATATCTTAATTTAATAACGTGTTTGAATTCCATATCAGAACTTATGCTCTGTGAAATAAAGCCGAAAGTTGTATTCAATCTACAGGAACTAAATACAACGAATTCTATGAAAAAAATGGTTGACACTACCGAAAATGATTTTAAGCACTTTAACGAAAGTTATATATATAAGGGTGCAGTGGAATTTAATAAAAAGTTAGGAACTACGAGATTTAACCCTATGTCACAAATTAAATTGAAAACCTTTAGAAATACCAATTTCAGAAATTACTCACTCTGGAAACGAACCCTATGTGTGACATAGAAGTACCTTAAGAAAAAGCTTACATTCCTTGCTTTATATTTAAGTGAGTGGAGTTAGAGTGAGTGAAGACCCAATTAGTCGATAGTTTAGTAGCATGGTCATCTACTCACGGTCTCCAAGGGAAACCCTACTTCTTACAAGAAAACAGGTTCGTCATCGTTTGAATTTTGCAAAAGAGTTTGTTGGTAAACCTGCAGAGTCTTGGGACAACGTACTTTACTCGAATGAGACAAAGATGGAACTGTTCAGCCGTAATGGAGCCTTAAGGATATGGCCAAAGAAAGGTACCGAATACGAACCGAAGAACACTAGCCCAACAGTAAAATATGGAGATGGCTTAATCATGATCTGGAGTTATTTTAGTGCCGCAGGTGTTGGAAATATCGAAACCATAGAAGAAAAGATGAATGGAGAACATTATAGATGAATCTTGAAGATAAACTTACGTCCAAGTGTGCATTCTCTTAAATTAAAACAGGATTGGATTTTTCAACAAGACAATGATCCAAAGCATACAGCAAAGGTGACACAAAATTGGTTTAGATCAAATGGTGTAAATGTTATAAGATGGCCTAGTCAATATCCAGATCTGAACCCTATCGAAAATCTATGGAAGGACCTGAAGCTCAGAATCTCAAAAAGAGAACCAACAAACATGTCTGAACAGAAGAAAATATGCATTGAGAAATGGAGTAATATTAACACAAACACATGTAAGAAGTACTTAGGAGACTACTCTAAGTGGCTTCAACTGCTATTAGCAACAGTGGTTATGCTTCTAAATATTAAGAAACGATTTAATATATGTGTTGTAAACTCTTGCGTTACTAATTAATTGTATTTCTTCGAAAAAAACCTATATTGATGTTTTTGTATGGTCTTGGTGATTTAATTTATTGTTTGAATACATATCTTGTCAGTAATACAAGTTTCATTTACGTATCGGCTTACAAATAAATAAACGTCTGTTTTTTATGATGTGTTGTAAACTTTTGCGGGGCACGCACAGAACTAGTTTCAGCTTTCAGAACAGCCATTCTCAACTGTGTAATTAAATATGAAGTTAGCACCATCTAGTATATAAAGGCGAATTAAAAGACAAAAGACATCAAACAGAAATCGGGAGAAAACCAAAAGGGAAAAACATCAACATTTGACGTGATTCCTGAGCGAATTAAAAGACTAATAAAAATGAAAGCAGAGGAAGCAAAACAGGAAAATATAAATATAAATATTACGTGGTTCTAGGGCAAAGATTGAACATAATGAAATCAGAGAAAACACACTGAAAAAATAAGTATTAGCGTGAAACCGGGGGTAAAGATGCTAAGATGGTTCGGGCTGTTAAAAATAAGTTTGGCAACATAGTTCGAGATATATTTGTTAAATTTGTATTTTCCCTCCGAAAAATTGAAATTATCGACTTAGTTGATGAGTATTGATTCAGCAATTTTCCTTACAATATAACCGTTTGTCTTATAAATAATTTTATAATGGTTAAAGTTAATCCTATGGTTGTAATTTTGCATGTGTGCACAAAGACTTAAAGAAATTACACATCTCCTTATATCAGCTTGATGTTCTTTTATTCTCTTGTCGAACTGATCAGACTCACCGATATATGATCAGTTACAATTCCGACAGGGTATATATAAGATATATGCCAGTAACTTGGTTGGTAGGATACAGTTCGGTCAACGAATTTTGAATGGTATTTAGATATTTAGAGGTAATATTTATTTCATTTTGTTTCGCATATGGGAAACTAGTACATTTTTTAATTCATCCTTTTGGGGTGTTGAGATGGCATAGAACTTTATTCGTGCTTTCAAATGGCATTTGTTTATAAAGTAAATTGGATATTTTTGTTCGATTAAATTGCGGATGAGGTGGTTAATTTCATCTCGAAGGGAAATTGAGTCGCATATTCTGTAAGCTCGGAGAAAATGAGAAGAAGTGACGAATGCCTTAATAGATTGATCATGCAATAAGAAAAAATGTATGTAAATATTTGAATTTGTAGGTTTTCTATAGACCAAGCACTGTATCTTATTATTTTAGCAATGGCTTATAATGTCCAGAAACGGTAAGTAATTGTTCTGTTCCCATTCTGCTTTGAATTTTATCGAGCGGTGTAACAAATTAAGATTGTTGTAAAATTCATTAAAATTATTATCAGCTCTGGCCATTCCAATAGGATGTCATCTAAATATCGGAACCAGATAAGAGGTTGGGAATGGATTCATGGGAGGAGGGACGTTTCGTAGTTTTCCCTAAATAGATTGCATAGGATGGGGGAAAGAGCGTTACCTATGCTAAGCAATATATATATATATATATATATATATATATATATATATATATATATATATATATATGTAACTCTTTATTGACGTTTATCCTTACGGCTTAATCAGAACAGAACTACAAAGGAATAAAAATCACTCTCTATATAAGTACGTAGATCTCATCCCGTGTCATGGCTGCCCATCCTCGTTCGAATTCTTCGAGGTGTTCAAGTGACGTGATTGGACTCTGTTCCTTCCGCAAAATTTGTTATGACCTTACTTCGCCATTTGCCAGCCGGAAGAACCCATCTGAGTGATTTGTTGGCCTCTTAGAAATAATGTACGCTGCTTCTGTTATTGTTCTCTTTCTCTTGCTTAAATGATTGTGACTTACTTACATTCCACTCCAATTATCCATCTATGCTCTAAATGCTATTCTTAATGTCTCATCCTGATTCACCTTAATAACTACGGTCTCATTCGTCACAGATTATTTGATAAATAACACTCTTGGCATTTTTAGCTGGCAAATTCCTATGTTTTACCATCTCCCTAACTTTGGTTCCCACAGAACTCGCTATTAATATACCTGGTCCCTGCCCCCTCCTAATCCCTTCTTGGCAGGTTCATTACCTTCGTCTATTTCTGGGAACCTCGCCTCCCTAATTGTCTTTGCTATTTATATTTCTTTCTGACTTAAGTTTATTAAAATATCCTCTATATATCACCGTTCCATGAAAACCTTCTTAGTGTATTCAAATTCACCATTCATAAGTCTTTCTGTACGAATGCGGACGGCCCTTAAATAAAATCCACTGACTATGCCCGTCTTCGGTTTCCTGCTGTGTTCCGATAGAAAATAAATAAAATCTTCCTAATTTGGGAATATACTTTATGCCAAGAAGTTAGCTCTATGTTTATCTCTGTGTGCCAAAGTGCCCAGAAAGGGAATTTTATTTGGCTCCTCTGCCTCGACTGCAAATTGAATGTCGTCATCTACCTGGTTTAGCAGTCCCAATTCATTACCTACAGATGCGCGTAACACATCTCAAATTTTGCAATTTACGAATTTTTATACGTTACTAGTTTGAAATGTATATATTTATATTATAGTAGCCTAAAAGCAATATATTATAATGTATAAATGATAATAAAACAAATCATTAACATTAAACATTAGAAAAACAGACGAAGTAAAAGTATTGGCAACGTTTACATAATACTGATTTAACAAATCAAATTATTAAAATTAGTGGTAAAAAATGCTCGAGAATATTGTAGACTAATCCAGGACAGCAGGTTACTTGCACGGCTAACTCTTTGGGGTGTTCATTATGTTATTACACACGGCTAAAGAATCATCTGTACAATAATTTTGAAATAGCAACATGGTAACATGGTAAAGACATCCGAACACTCAGAAACACATATGTAGTGTAAAATTGAGCTGCACCACAAAGAAAATGGATATAAAAAATTTCGGCAAGTAAAAATTCCAATTTCATCTGTAAGGAATATTATTGTAAAATTTAAGGCTAATGGGACTACTGTTAATCGTGTGCGGAATTGTCATCAAGTATCCAGAAGTCACTTCCAAGGAATTGAAAGGAAATCTGGCTAGCAGTGGAACAATCGTGTACTTGTCAACAGTGCGACGTTACCTGCAACGTGGTCTTCATGGAAGTGTACCAAGGAGAAAACCACTGTTAAAGACGGTTCACAAAAAGAGACCGTTAGAGTTTGCCAGAGACATCTTGATGACACTGAAGCAGATGCTAGTAAAATATTATGGTCAGACGAGACTAAGCTCGAGCTGTTTGGCATAAACGACTATCATTACATTTGGAGAAATTCTAGAGTAGCTCTGCTGGAAAAGAACATCATGCCTACTGTAGCACATGGAAGTGGTTCCACTATGTTGTGGGGGTTTGCTGCTACAGGTACTAGCTTAATTTGTTTGATAGAAGGCACTATTATTTCCAAGGGTTATCAGTGAATTTTGGATGAACACGTGAAACAATCGACGTGGAACTTTAGTCTTGGCAGAGGGTTCATCATCTAACAGGATAATGATACCAATCACATGAGAAAATCAACGCAGAAATATTCTGCCAATCAACGCTTGAAAGTGATGAAATGGCCTTCTCAAAGTCCAGATTTAAATCCGATTAAAGATTTATGGAAAGAACTGAAGATGTGCTCATAAGAGGTCACTAAGCAGCATCGCAGATTTGAAGGCTTTTTGGAGTGGAAGAGTGGAGTAAAATTCTTACTAAAACTTGAAAAAACCTTGTTCTTACCTACAAGAAACGTCTGATTGCTGTGATAGCTGCTAGAGGAGGTCATACCAAGTATAAATTTATAGTTGCCAATTGTTGTAATATTTATGAATGTTGCCAATACTTTTGCTTCTTGTGTTTATCTAATAAACAGCATGTTCAATATTAATAATTTGTTTTATTATCATTTATACATTATAATATATTTATTTGAGGCTAATGCAATTAAATATAATATAAATATGTACATCGCGAATTAGTAACGTATACAAATTCGAAAATTACATAATTTAAGATGTGTTGCCAATAGATATGCGCGCAACTGTAGATAGGAGCCCACTGCAATTACGGCTACCAAAGTGAATTACTCCCAATAACGCTCCTTAATTTCTCCGTCTCTAAAACTTACATAAACAAGCACGCCATTACGGCACTAAGAGGTAATCCTGTTGCTAGTCCCCTGTGTTGCCTATATTTCTGACCCTCAAAGGTGAAAGTACCAAATCTTACACATAAGGTTATTAACCCTATGTAGTCCCTCTTATTATTAGGTTAATCCGAGTCATTGAGGTTGGCTACTGCCTTCTTTATTGCCTCCAAAGAACCATCTACTAGTATATGTATTGTTGAATAAAGCCTTCTCTTCCAAGAAAACGAGTTTCTTTCCACTGAAATTTACCTCACATAATCAACATATGTTTGAATCCAGCTGAATTCATCAGATAAGCTTTACTGATTTTGTCCAATGTCTGAGACAATACTTTTGATAATATCTTAGCAATCTTATGAGGAGTACTACCTTCTCATTGAGGTGATATTTCAAGTGGGATGCCCTGTTTATAAGTTTTAGGGAGCCCTCTTAATTTAGGACGTCTCTTATTTTTCTATATGAGGTTGACTATCTTCTCACCTTTTCCATTATTCTAAGAATTTTCTAACTTCCTTCTTAAATAACATAGCTTTATTTTCTGCTCTGCTTGGATACTTTTTCTCGTATGTAGTACTGTCATTGAGCAAATTGTTAATTTGGTTTATATATTTTGACCCATCCCATATTACCATTCCCTTCTTTATCCGCTTGTGGGGAAATTTTAATAGCAAAAGCGGACAAAGGAGGGGATGTGGTAATATTGGATAGTTCAACGTATATTGATCAAATGAACGATTTTCTCAATCATATTTTGCGATCGATTGTTATTACGAAGAGATTTTTAGTTGCGTACGAGTCTAGTCGCGAGTGACTCTATATCTCACAATGTCGGTCAGTACCCGTTTTTCTTTTTTCTTTTTTTAATAACATCATAACTATTCGGCCGATTCTAACGAAATTTGAGAATCTCATCTTGTTTTCCATCCTTTTCCGAATGATATAATTACAAAAGTCTTCCCAAGGTTGGCCAGAGAATTATTTGGTTTTGGAAATAACATCATAACTATTTGGCGGATACTCTGCTAGACATTTTAGGCTATAATATGCTATACTCTGCTAGTCAAGCATAGAATAGGCTATAATATGCTAGGCTATTATAAGCTAGGCTATACTATGCTAAGCTATGCTAAGATATAATTTACAACTCTAAGATATACTATGCTAATTTACCCCCTAAAATGCTATCCTAGGATAGCATATAGTATGTTAGGCTAGATAATACTAAGCTTCACTTGACTAGGGTATATGCTATACTTGCCTAGGAGAGTTAATGCTAGGCTAGGTTATACTATGCTAGGCTATGCTAAGATATGCAAGCTATACTAGGCTAGATAGGGCTATACATACTATGCTATGCTAGTGTAGGGTAAAGTATAATAGCCTAGTCAGGGCTATGCCCTGCTATGCTAAGTAATATTGTGTTAGGCTACGATAGGCTATCTAACCAAGGCTATAATAGGCTAAGTTATGCAATGTTATTCTAGTCTAGGGTATGGTATACTATACTAGTCTAGGATATACTAAGCTAGGCTATAAAATGATACGCTTGACTATATTATGTTAGGTGTGCTCATAAATCCGAATAGGTGAGGGCACGCGACTTTTTGGTCAGCAGACCTTGTTATTTTCTTATAAATTTCAAAAAACCCTGAAAGTGTTTTACTCTCTTCTACAGTCAATTCATGCTAAAAGGCCAGTTATAGAATATCCTGGCCCAAAGAGTGCCTGGAAGAAACGCCTCTTAAAACTCAAAGAAGGAAACACAGCCCCGCAGTAGCTTCAGTCAGCAGCCCATCGGTGTCATTTTTTCCCTGGATTTCCAATGAACTTTCCAACCTCTAGGTTTACATATATAAAATTACTTTGCTACCTTAAGAGGATCAGAAGCAAAACAGTTAATTAGAGTGAATAGTTTGTTCCATTCCTTACACTTTTGAACTCCATGTAATTAATGTGCAATCACCCCATAGAACTACTCTAAATATGCAAGAAAGGCTCTGGGAAAATATTAACCTGGGCATGGTGAGAGAGTCTTTTAGGAGGCTGGCACCCCACATTTAAGAGAAACCAGAAATTTGATGCGATAAACTAGTCTGCATCAATTGGCAACTGCAGTGGCTCGTGCACTCGAAAGAGCGAGCAAATTTTGCAGGATTCTCTATACAGCTTCTATGTAGAATCATCAAAATCACCGGTCTTTCTCAGCAAAAGTGATGATGCCCTCTCGATTAAATTTTCTAAATTGTAGCTGGCAAAAGTTCTGTCAAGAGAAATATATTCTATCCGTCGCATCCAATAGCATCTGCTGGGGTCAACAGGAAATACGCGACCGGCCTCATCTTTGCCACGCATGGTTTCAGTACGCTAGCAGAAAACAGGAAAACTCCAAGACTGGGTGGTATATAAATACCCCTCCACCTTAATCCCCACCAGCTAACGCATGATTACACATTAACAATTCCACAAGGGGTAGAAGACTCCCAGTTGACACGTGATAGGTCAGCTCATTCATTCCATCATCACTTTCGGACAGATAAACCATGATGAAATTTATCCCTCTTTTGAGAGCAACCGGCCTTCATATCAGGGCCTAGGGTAAGAACTTTAACAGATATGGTTGTGTTCTGCAGAACTTTTGTGCATAATTTATTTTTTTGCGACATGAAAAGCGCAATAATAGAGGCAGATTTTCTTTTCTTTTAATTTAATCATGAAGCGCACCCAGACTATAATTAGGATAACCACAATTCCTCTTGGTTATATAGCCAATTCAGTATCCTAATCAATCTGTTTAGAGTCACGGTTAAGTTCCTTTATTTCTGAAGTTTGTGATCTGTAGAACTAAGCAATGGTGGGACTAGAGCCTGAGACGTGAAAAATTATGGTGTTCTCATATCATGCTCCATTAAATTATAACTAAGGGTACACCGGTCCTGAGTAGGCCTCAAAGGTTTCCTCCCCAAGTTCATTACCCCTAAAAGAAATTATTATTTAATTATTATTATACCAAGGAAAATTTCGTTCGCGCAAATCTCCATTTGTAAATCGGATTAATTTAGTACAAAACCAGATCTTTCATATAAAGAAACTTGCGATTATAGATTATTAAACTTAGTCACGGTTTAAGAAAGGTACATTTTATTTTACTCACATATATTACTGCATATTTCCTGGATGGGAACTTATTTTTAAAAATTAATAGGTTTATTGAAGTCAACATACTCTTGGGTTCCTTCGAATGTTTGGTGATGGATCAAGCTTGGTTGAATAGCTTTTAATGATTTCAGCGATCTATTAAAAAATGTTTTGAGATGTTTTGGCTTCATGTTTGCTTCCGAAGGTGACTTGTTGATTTTAAACAACGACGAAAAAGAGCAGATGCAAAATTTTAATTAACTCTTTGCACGCTTGACTTCGCACAAATCACAAATCAATCATTTTGGGAGTTAGTTCAATATTATTTTGAGGAAATAATGTAAATTCAGATGTAAGTACCCAAAATAATAGTAAATAAAGAGCAATCAAGCAAGTCCCTAACTCACGCACTCTATGAGATTTACTACAATTCTTTGTTCTTATCAATTTCTTCAGGATATTTTTGCAAAACGCCAGCACCACTTCCTTTGAATTGACTTATATTACCTTATCAATTGCACGCCTTTCATTAAAATTGATATCAAATAAATTTGTTTGAAAAATATGCAAAAACATATTTAAGATTAGATCAAAAGTTCAAAAATATTTTAAAAATCAGGTATACAATCACACAAAATCACTGCTTCTGATAGTCACTTCCACCTTTTATATATAGACCTTCTCTGACAATTTCCCACTGCTAGGGAAGGTTTTAATTATCTCGTGACTGTCATGGATAGAGGTATTTCCTCATAAAATGATGTAGTTAGATTATATGGTAGAAAGTTTATTTGAAAATTATGTTCTCGGTTCGGCTTGCTGGTTCAAAGAGGTTCGGATAACGCAATAAAAGACTCATTATTTTCAGTACTAAACGGGTTAAAAAATATTGACTATAACTTAATAATATAACTAAATAACTGACTATAAGGATAAAAGTTTACATGCTGGAGAGCAAAGGATTGGTAATGCAATAATAGCAAATAAGTTGCTTTTTTATAAAAAAAAAGACAGACATGGAATATCTTTCCTAGGAATGTCTTTGAAAGCACTAGAGTCAATATGCTTAAGAATAGATTTTATAAATATCCTTAAAAGTATAACCTATGGAAACATGAGTTGTTAGATGACTTCTTTTTACATATCTTCTATCCTTTTAACACTTACATCACCTCTGACTTCCATCCTTTCCCTTCACTCTTAAAATGACCTTGATTGAATCTTAAGATATTACCTGTTCATAATTCTGTAGGTCCTATTCTTAGCGAAATTCAGTCCTTCGAGATGATTGTAAAACCTTTCGGCCTTGCGCAATTGGCCATAACCGGATAGCTGATATTTCCATCCCATATGACATAAGGTTACCACCTGCGCCTCCCAGGTAAATTCTATGCCGCTTAAGAGAGCGAACTTCTCAATGCCAATTGATTCTGTAGCTGCCAGAGAATAAGTAAGAGCCTTCAGCACATATTAGAAACTTCAGGACATCATTCAAACCTATGCAGCAAATAGGCACCACAAATGACCTGAAACTTTTCACCTTACCTTCCTTAAAGAACGTTCAATTGAATTTAAGGTCAAATACTACCCTCTATTTTCAACTAACATGTAAAACGATACTATAGAAGCAGCATTTGTCAATTAATTCTATTCAGAATCTTTCTCTTAGTTAAACTTCTCTCAAAAGTTGGAATTAGTGAACAAAATGATGAACAATACATAGCATGGTTACAGCGAAGCCCAAATATTACTTTAATTTTGTGAAATGCACTCCTGTGAATACTCAAATAACATTGCACTTATGATACAAGCAAATTATAATATTTTTTTGTACCAAGAATGCTAATACTTTGTTAATATTTCTGTTTAAATATTTTACAAGGATATCCACTTTCACATGTCAACTGGATACTATCCACAGCCCCTAATGTTCATCAGAAAGGAACAGGTGAATCTGAAATATAATTGTGCAAGATTAATTATGGACAAAAAACATTAAAATTTAACAAACATAAAAGATAAAACCCGTATATGATGGTGGTTCCTCGATTTCAAATGCCCATCAATTGTTGTCGTGGTATTGTAGGTTGGTTACGTACTTCAATCACTCCTTTATTACGTTATCTTTAAGAATCCTATATTATTTTACGTTATTTAATCTTTGAGGATATCTAGTGCCATGTGCAGCGATCGAGAATTTAATTAAATACTTCTAACCAAAATATATCTTTAATTACAACATAAAAAGTGCATATTAATACAAACTATACATCTATAAATAAACGAGCCTATGTTAGGATTACTAATTTAAACCAAATTAATATAAAGTAATGGTTGACACCCAAGCTCAATTTAATACTGGACGCTAATTGACTCACAAAAAATAATTGATTTTTTTTACCTTTAAAAAAAACCCATACATGAATCCGGCTGAAGAATGACCTTGACCTTGGATCTTATGTAGACGGGAAAATGGTTTGTGGTTAGGCGTGTTGGCGTGTTCGCAGACGCCTAGCCGTTTGTCTGGCGAGGAGACGGACTTGGAGCAACAGGTGATTTCGGTGAGGCGACGGATGGCGTTAAGCACGTTTTCTTAGTCATATGATTTAATCAACGAGACCGTGAAGGTATGTTTTTACCAATCTACGCGTTAATCTTACAATGCTTCGCAGTGACGAGCGATGAGCAAAAACGTGAATCCTTTGACGAATGGGGTGGTTTGAGAGAGTTCACTTTGGGTATTCCTCAATGGCGAGGACTATCTCTAGTTTTTGTTGAAAACCGAGATAGGGAGTTTCTCTGACGAGAGATCTATGAGAGTGATTTTCGATACAAGAGTCTATCTAATCTTCGGTGTGACCACCAGAAACTGACTCAGAATGAGCTTCTTCTCTGTTTCGTTCTTGGAGTGCCGAGCTGACGCCGGACTTCGTCATGTCGATATCTACATAACTCGATCTTCCCGTTCTTCTCCAGTTATCTGCCTATATACTTCACCGACCTACTGGGGTAAGGGAAGGGGGGCGGGGATAATAATGGTTAAGCCTTGCTCCTTTAACGACGCTTCTCCGAGCGTCTTTCACTTAGTCCTAAGGCATCTTTTAGCTTTTGGTAGCAGCTCATCTAATTTGGTGTATTACGCGAAACTAGATCCCAAATCTTAGGGGAAATAATGCCTGTATAACAGTGTTATTGCACCTGCTCTCCTTTCCTTCGTATTTTTATGCTCGTATTGTAATTTTGATATCACAAACTTGTATATTTTTTCCTATATGAATATATTAAGGAGTAAAAAGAACCATTAAAGGGAAGTTGCATAGACCACCACCAATACACATATGTGAAAGTAAACAGTTGTGTCACCAGTTACAAATGCTGCCGAAAGGTCCAAAAGTGCCAGAATGGAAGACTACCAAGCCTCGAATGCACGACGAAGGCGGTTTATTACCTGTAGGAGACTTGATTCACTGATGTGAACTGCCATAAAACCATAATAAAATTCTCAATGGCCTTAGAGGAAGAGTCGTGAGGTAGGATCCGAACTGACATCAGCCTTTTGATGACTTTTGAGAGGCATAATGAGATCAGGTGGAGTCATTTGGGTTCTGGTTCAGTTTCCTTAGGATATGTCTAACAGCATTGTGTTTGAAGTAAGATGGTACTATTCCAGATATAGGTAAAGTATTAATAATATCATAAACCTATGAGAGAAATATAGAGTAAAACTGGCGATAGTAGAGAATTGGAGGTAATGAGTTAATGTTAGATATAATCTTTTTCGAACTGATAATGAGGGAATCTACTTTCATAGTAGTCACTGAGACAAGAGAAAAAAGTTTGGATGTGGGAAGGAAAGGGGAAGTATCCACTGTCAAGGGATTAAGGCAAAAAGTTTGTGAAAATGGATGTGATAGGTTAAACATGTATGGGTTGGTGTGGCCATCTAGCGCGGAATTTAGCAGAACAGTGTAGGATTGAGTAGAAACGATTTAGGCACATAGCCCAAGTTTGTCTCTCAAATGTCCGTCTGTATTTCTTGGCATTCAAAGACTGGCTAAAAACTACGGGTCACGCTCTCGGCAAGTGAAAGTGGGAAAGCAGGAGTGCATGTACGGTGTGGCAGGAGGTTACGATCCGTGAAAAGAGCAGAAGGCAACAGTAAGTCTAGTTTCAGTTATGCCATGGTCCAACCGGAGAAAGAGTGATGAAAAAACCCTTGTCAACTTGTCTTTTGTTCTTGATTAGAAGTTAATAGTTGAAGATGATAATATTAAATGACACTGTAGACACCGCTAAAGAATGCAACGAAGCAGACCACAAAAAAACACAAAAAAGCAGATAAAAAAATAATGCAATTAAACAAACGGAGATCTCAAGTTGGGAAAGGTAAGTTATGATAATTCTATAAATTTGGAAGGAGGAGACGCCTATAGCAATTGCATTTCTATTTGTGCGAGTGGCAGATAAGTAAAATTGAGAGAGTAAAGTTTAAAAGAGTTTAGAAGCTGTAGATATGTGGGATCATACTGTGAGATATTAAAATCTCCCAGACTAGATAAGGCAGATAAATTAGATAAGACATTTAGAAATAGATCCAAGAGTGGGTTTCAGAAGCAAGTTTGTAAGCAGAGCCTATTTTATTGGCTACTAATTAAACCAAACCCTGAGCCTTTCCCCGTATCCCAAGCAGGGTGGATGAATAAAACCCAGGTGGAGAACCCACACAAGCCATTGCTCTATTTCCATTGACTAACTAGGTTTCTGCTAAGCCCAAAATGGCAAACTTCTCAGATGAGATCAGGTCATCAAAGAGGGCGTGGGCATTGGGAGAACGGAGTAAGTTTTTAAGAAGAAGAAAAGATGTGTTGAAAAACGTGAGTTGACCTATTTGTAATCTCTTCGTCTCGGGAGAGAATGCAGAAGGACTTAGCTATAGAGAAAACTCTATGAGTTCTAGCGAATTACTTATTTATAAATAGAAAATTTATTTTATGTTAGGTTTAAAGGATGAGTCTGTTTGGGGGATAAAGTAGACTTTTTAACATTGGCTTTGGGTATCAAGGAGGTCGGGCGGGCGTAGATGCAGGATTCCTTCGTGAGCAAGCAAGAAAGAGGAAGCGAGTGTTTGGAGGTAGGGGAGCAGATTGTGAAAGGAAAACTTTTTAGATCACCTGGGATAAAAAGACATTCTATAACTTAATAAATATAGTGTTATATTAACAAAAAATAGCATTTAATAGTTATTTAATGAGAATCAAAGAAATCAACGAGACGAATTAGATAAATTAAAATAAAGAAAGAACCGGCAAAGTAAAACTTCACGATAAGAATAACGTGTAGGATAACAAGGCAATCAATTAATTGAAAAAATAAGACACAAAGTTTAAATGATCATAAAAGCGACTCTTAAAATACAACTTACTAAAGCACAAGAAATCAAACAAACCCCCAAATTAAGTTTAATCAAACAAATAGCTCTGCACAGCTTCCACGCAAATAGTGTGCGAGCCAAGATAGAAAAAACAAATCATTTCTTCCCTCAGTGAAAAATTCTGAAATCTCCTTGTTTGTCCTTCCGACGAGGATTTCAAGAAGGACTTCATACCTTTTTCCCCCCAAATTGTGGGGTTAAAAAATTATATAGTCAATTACTTTGAAAGACATAAAACAAAAATGGTCTTTAATTTTAACAAGAGAAAGACCGACAACGAAGGTAAGAAATATATGCGTAAAATTAACAGTTGAAAATTGTGAACGAATATTATCCCTAACCTGTATTTTGTATGAATGATTATTTTCTCACTAGTGTAATGGAAGCACCCTGGTATTTATTTCATTAATAAAATTTTATACAAAGAGTGTGGTGGAAGATTTAAATATTACCTATTATTGCTAAGCCACTCTTCAAATATAGGGTGAAGTGGAAGTTATATTTCTATGTATCCTTTTTTAATTCGATCATCTGGCACCATTGCACTTTTGTTGCCATTATGGTATGGCATTTCTCTTATATTTAAAAATGTAGTGATCTTGTTATATTTGTAATATACCTGAAATTTTAATATTTTATTTATATGTTGGTGATTAAATTTAAATTTGATTAATAAAAACTTTCAAGGATTAGGCCAGATTGATTAAAGAGTGACGTTAAGCTTCAGCTTTGAGAGATGTTAGCTTGTGCAAAGGAAATTTCTAAGTTAAAATTATACCTTTCCATCTATTCCTGTTAATAAGAAAATATACATCATTCCCTATGGTATTATCCTTCTCTTTTAAATAGAGTCTGACTACAAATTACGAAGAGAATTCACTTGTGACCAGCTCCAAATAAAACCACAGAAAGCAAATTCATATGATAAATTAATTTAAGATGGTTTTCTTTTATTATTTGAGATTACTTTTATTTTACGAGTGATATTAAGGTAATCCTCATTGAAAACCTGATAAGAGTTGGTCAGTATCTATTATTTAATGATTATTAATTTATAAAGAAAAAGCCACATTTTGATCAAGGTTTTTGAGTATTTGTTAACAGGATATAATCCTGTCAATATCTTTATTTAATTGTAAAAATATTCAACTAATCTACTTAATCACTAAAACATGAAAGCATAGTTCTCTTTAGAGGTAATTACAGAGCATGAGGTTGCTTAATTGAGAAGGATAAAAAAGAAGACGAGTAATAAAACAAAAATAATAATAAAATAGGAAGAAATTGCGGTGCATAACAAAGTGAAGAGAACCTTCAAGTGAGAGAAAATACAACAGCACAATCAAAAACTACTCGATGAGTGACCCGAAAAAAGAACTTTCCCGGCGAATTTCCTCTCGTCTGAAGCTTTCACCATTTTTATTCACAATAAATGCCATTTTTTTTTTAATCCATTTACTCTGTTTATGCCCTTAATAACAAGAGATTGAAGAGAGCATCAAGACTACCATGATAAATCAAGGCCTCCAATTTTACTGAACAAGAAACTCATGAGCACCCATAATAAAAACCTTATACTAAAAATTACAAAAATTCTTGTAATCATCCTAGAATAACAAAAACAGTTTTCTTGTGCGCCCTTAAAGAGGCTTTCGCAGATCGAAGACCATTATCGGCTGTCGCTCTCTAAGGTTGTCATTTTTTGACGTCTGAGGATCATAATAGGTTTACGGCCAAATTTCAAAGTTACTGCCTTTCCCATGACAATTTTTCCGACAACACAATACTAAGTCATTTTTCTCCCGTCGAATTGATGTCATGATTAAATAGAACACATTAATTATAATCATTTGAGATTGGACTGTTCAAGCTCTAAATGGATTTGGATCTCGGAATACCCTCTTTCTAGTCAACAGAGAACAGTAATGCAATTTAGTGCAAAAACCTCAATATTAATCAAATCATAACTTGACAAACATTCATCTTTTGAAAATTATACGAAGTATGTAAGTCGGTAATTCGCCATGTGTAAGTAAAATTTTGCCAGATACTTAACAAAACCTGTCTTGGATATTTTATTCCTAGATAAGAGAGACGCTCTTAGCTCAGACATTTATTCTACAACCAAGTTTGACCTCGATCGATTTCCTTCCAAATTTGCCAAAGTGCAAAACAGACTAGTTCACGAAATCCTAACTCCAAAATTCAGAATAAAATAAATTCTCCCTTGATCAACATGTAAAAGCCAGAGGTTGGTTAACTTCCAAAACTTTGCATATCTTGTCTCCTTCCTTTCGTTTACCATTCCTTTTTTTCACCCTGTCACTCTTCTCTCTTTGCATTACCTTCATCAAAGAAACGCTTCTCGGTGCTCTAAGAAGGCAACATAATCTTAGAATCTTGTTCTTTAGTTTACTTCCTGCCTAGATTCTATCAATCACCTTTTCGCTTCACTATTCTCATGTTCTAATAAGCGTCTATTAACAAAGGCAAAAACTCATCCATATATGTATAACAAAAAGAGTAAAATAAACGTTTTTACTTTTACAACTTAACATTATTTTTTTCATTTCACAAAAAATTCAGACAACTTTACGGTGATTATCAAGACCAAGATTTGGTATAAATAATTACAATCGCAATTTTAAACGGATATACGCCATGGATTAAAGATCTTCTGAGGACAACGTATATTCATACATGGTTCTCTGTTTTTTTAATAATGATTATATATGTTTTATGGATTAACATAAGGTGCTACTCGTTTATATCAAAAAATGAGCACATTGTAGCTCCGCCTATGAAAAAAAGAAATCCTGACCTTCACAACATTTTTTTATGTGGCAAAGCACTAAAACCTTTTTTTTGTGCCCCTTGCTTGAAATACATAATTATAAAATGGAAGAATCCACGTTAGATAAGTTAAATTCAAGCACTTCAATCATTACTGAAGAATCTTTCACACCATCGTCTAAGTCTGTATTGCCCCTATTAGTCTGCTATTTACTTCGACAATGCAAACAAACTTTATTTTTTATTTTTAATAATCTACTAAGTTGTCAAAAATTAGAAGATATAAAAATACTTCTTATTGTTTAAATTTTTTTAATATGCTGCAAGTATTTAGAGAGGAAGTTATTAATGCCTAGCATTTTTTAAACCTATCTATGCCTGAATCTTTTTAAAGCTAGTAATGCTAGGCCAATATAAACTAGCAATGACTAGTTCTTTTTAAAACTAATAATGGCTAGGCCTTTTTAAGCTAGCAATGCCTAGATCCTTTTAAAGCTAGTAATGACTAGGTATTTTTAGTCGCGTGCGTCTCTATATCTCTTTCGAATGCTATAATTACCAAGATCTTTCCAATGTTAGTCCAGGAATTATTGAAGGTTTTGTAGGTCGTATGGTCATAAATCAGAATAAGTGAGAGTACGCGACTTTGGTCAGAAGACCTTGTTTTAAGCTATCAATGCCTAGATCTTTTTAAAGCCGGAAATCGTAATGCCTTTATAAGCTAGCAATGCCTAGATCCTTTTACCTGCGGCGATGTGCCAGGTCAAGACGTCGATTTTTTTCAAAGGGAGGAAAGTTCAATTGTACCCATTTAGAGCCATGAACTGACTACTATGATCATGGGCCATATGGTTATTCACCCTGAAAATATCAAATTGGACATTGGATTTGGCGCTGGATGGCGCTATCTAGTGGCAAAGCCCTCATTTAGTCATTCAAAGTCAGTGGTAAGTCATTTGAACCATGGGAAACCATCGATGCAATAACCATTTATCATCCTATCACAAAACGCCGCAGGTCATTGGAGGGACTTTGCCTCTTGTTAAAGCTAGTAATAGCTAGGCATTTTTAATGTAGCAATGACTAGATTTGAAGAACAAAGTTTACGTATGAATATTGCTTAATCTTTATTTGCTTGAAATGTCGGTAAGTCACTGCTGGAGAGAAATGTTACGAGATATTAAAGTTGATTTTTTACTGCAATATTACTTACAAAAAACAATGGCGTCATCACAAACAAATTTCCACTTCTAAACGTGGTCTCTAACAGCAGTTATTTTGTTATGCAGTAAAGGAATTATCAATTATGAACTTCTCAATAATAAACCAAGTTACCTTAGATCGATATATCAAACAATTTTATTATTTAAATTAAGATCTTGGGCAGAAACGTCCTTTACTTGTCAGCCAGATGGGTCTTCCATCCTTTATGAGAATGCAAGCCCATACTTAGGATGATTGACGCGATAAAAGTGGAATGTGTTAGGTTGAGAAGTTCTTCCTCATCCTCCATATTAGCCTAGCCTCTAACCATGTTAATATCCTTTATATAAATCGATACATAACCTAAATTACAAAGTTCACTCGGATATGAATGAAGAGACAAAGGAAATAACATCATATGTCATCAAAATAGTTAAAAACTACGTTGGTGAATGAATTTATTTTTTTCTATATTAAAAATGAATTTGCATTTTTTGAAGTCACGAAAATAATTTCTTAACAACATATTATTTTTAGTACAGCTTTGCCGGAGATACCCATTCGGTGTTGTACTTTTTAAAACTAATGGATATTACAACTCATAGAGAAATACCTGAAGCTATTATTTTAGAATTATTTTTAATTATACCAGGCAATGGCTTCGCCACTTCCCCCTACGGGGGGAGCTTACGCTTCGCTACTAAGATTAAAATATAAAATCTAAAAAAAATGGCAGCCATGGTTAAATTTTAAAAAAAATTCTGAACTTCACCAATTATAATCCTTTAAAAAGGAATTCTAAACTAAATTTCCCCTCTTTCAAAATATCACGTTGCTAAAATATAGTTATAGAAGAAGATATATAAAAATAAATTTTATGAACTTGACCATTTGTAATTCTTTGGGTTTTAAAAAATTCACAAAATTTGGTTACTTTTATTTATTTCTGAGCTTGATAAAAAAAACATAAGTCATAACCAAACTAAGATAAATTATTTTTCAAATACTCAAAAAAATTCCCTTCATAAATTATAGAGTTATTGAAGTGATGATGATGACAAAGCGAGTAAATATACTTAGAGCAGATAAGCTAAATTTACGGGTACATCCTTCTTTAAATTTCAAAGTTTTCATATATGCGGATGCGGTTTTAATTTACTCTTTTTATCTCGCTCTAATTTTATACAGACAATTAAGTAATGATATAGCGATTTTTAAGTTTTAAATAATATAGCTTGCAGATTAAGTTAAAAGGGAGCGCTTCGCGAAGCGCTCCTCGGTTTGAGACTGCATACATTTCTTCCCCACCGTAAGGCAATATTCTAAAGGTGAGTTATGACCTCTGCTGCAAAGATAAACTATAATAATTAGTTTGTGTCTCAAGCTAACAATAAACCAAGGTGACTAGCTCCTCGTTCGTGTTAGCTGATTACATTTTCTTTGACTTATCGCCATATTAACTAGGGTATGTAGAGAAATCCTGACCTCGTAGGAATTATAGGGCTTTGCATTATCTGGATACTGTGTATTTCCTTCCGTCTCGTTTATTTTGCCCTGGATAAAAGAGAATGCACGAATCCATTACTGCATATTATTATACTTGATATATATATATATATATATATATATTTATATGTATATATATATATATTTATATATATATATATATATATATATATATATATATATATATATTTTGGCAGTGCTGTTTCTAGCATTAAAAGATTGCCTTTTCGTTAAAAAATTAAATTTATATTGTATAGAGTATTAGAGTATTTTAATATTCTGCATATAATATTTTTCGAAATGGAGCAATAAGATTAATGCAAAATATTTAAAATTTCTATTTCAGTCATGAGGGCATTGATAAGTATCATAGAAAGCTAAATAATTTACATAGAATTTGATTACTTATTTCCTTTAGCGCTCTAAATCAACGACAGGCACGTCTCTGTATCCAAACTGCATCCTAGTTGCATCAATTATTTAAGAAAAACTTCTGACTTTTTTCGTTAATGCCTTTCAACATTAACGCTCTGCATCAAGGATTTGACTACAATCTTCAGCAGTTCCACACATCTGTCTGAATTAAGACGAAGACCCTGCTCAAACTTGCGAGGCGGCATGACGTTTCTCACAATAGACACACACACACAGACCATCATAGTTTGGGGTAACTAAGTCTTCATGATACGTGAGACGTAGCATAGATTATAGTCAAGCCACCTGTTTTTCTGGGTGTTGTGCAACTGGTCTTGGCAGAAGTTATTTTCATTTAAAAAAAAAAAGATTGTCATCAGCTCCACAGGCTATTTCAGCTTGCTCCTGATCTTATTTGCCTTCGTCTAGCCGTTTCCACTGTTCTTAGCTTAAGGAATTTGTCTAATGCACCTTGTGTACAAACAGTAGCGAAAGTCTTCATTCGGGGTCATCTACCAGTTTGTTTTCCTGTAAATCCTGGATTCCCTTCCACAGTCTTCCATCACGCTGTACGGCATTTTTAGTCGTGGGCGACTCTACATCTCACTGTGTCGGTCGGACCCCGTTTTGCTTTTGTGGTTTTGATAACATTGTAACTATTCGGCCGATTATAATGAAATTCGAAACCCTTATGTTGTTTTACATTCTCTATCGAATAATATGATAGTCAAGATCCTCCCAAGGTTATCCCGGGAATTATTTTGTTTTGGCAATAACATTATATCTACGGGGGGCGGTCAATAAGTTTTGCAAATCGCAAGGGCAAAACAGAGGAAGGATGATGGCTGTTTGTAGGGGTGTTAGGAGTAGTTATGACAAGTCAGGACCTGCAGACGCACGCTCCTGTCTTGTCTTTTTTTGAAGCAGTAGCAGATCGCAGATGGTCAGTTACAATTTTTTCAACAATGGAGAAGGTTGAGCACCGCGCTGTGATCAAATCTTTGACCAAGGAAGGCAAGAACGCAAAAGAGATCCATGAACGCATGGTTGCAGTGTACAACGACACCGCCCCTTCCTATGCAACCATTGCTCGCTGGAATAGAGAGTTCCGCCATGGTCGTGAGTCCCTTGAAGATGACCCCCATCCAAGGCGCCCGTCAGACGTGACTAACGAGGACAATGTGGCCGGTGTGGAGAGGATGATCCTCGAAAATCGACGGTTGAAGGTCGAAGAAATCGAGCGAGAACTTGGAATATCACATGAAAGTGTTATCAACATCATCGACGACAATTTGGCCATGACCAAGGTCTTTGCCCGTTGGTTCCCTAGAAACCTTCACAAGGCCAGAGTTGCACAAGCTTCCCTGCGCGAGTGCGGATTTGAGGAGCTCAACCATATCCCCTACAGTCCAGATCTGGCCCCTAGCGACTACTTTTTATTCCGCCAGCTCAAGACTGCACTGCGTGGCCCCTGGTTTGGGGAAGGTAAAGATGTCTTGCTCGCCGTACAGGAGTGGATTAAACAGCAATTGGGAGATTTCTGGTTGTCGAGAATTCGAAGCCTCAGGGACAAGTGGCGCAAGTGCATTGAAGTCGAGGTAAGTTATATTGAAAAATAATATAACACTCTTCCTCATATCTCGTTTCCTTATATCCGAATTGAAAAACTTATTGAACGCCCCTCGTATTTGGCCGATTCTAATGAAATTTCAAAACCATATGTTGTTTTACATTTTTTTCGAATGGTATAATTGCCAAAGTCCTCACAAGATTAGCTAGGGAATCGTTTGACCAAAAGTTCATAACTATTCGGTCAATTCTATCGAAATTTTAAACCCTTATGTTTTTTTACATTCCCTTTCCTATGATAAAATTGCTAAGGTTCGGGAATTATTGAAAGTTTGTAAGGTTATATATCAGAATAAGTGAGAACAGGTGACCTTTGGTCAGCAAATCTTGTTTATATGAACTTCGGCGTGTGGATGCAGTCAGAACGCCTGTAGTGTACCTTTCTGCTGGTCTTAGTTTCGTGTTCCATGTTAAAGCTGCCTATTTTACGTCTTATAGCGTTCACAATGTTAATAGAAGATTGAACACCAGTCATAATGTCGGCATTTTATACCAGGCGTGAATCATCAAGATGGAGTCATTTCTTTTCAAAATATTCACATGGCCTTCTTTTCTCTATGTCAGCTACCTTTTTGTCAACTTAAACATTTATCTGTATCTTATTCATCACCGATATATAAACATATTCCTGAAGATGGGAGACATCCAATAACATCAAATTCCGCCTAATATATATATATATATATATATATATATATATATATTATTAGAAGAAGAATCAATTTATTTCATTAAGAGACTAGTTTCGCTATCTACTACCATTTTCAACTGTACAATGATAAGACTGGACACAAATGCCTTATATGTATGAGCGGATGTGGGAAGGATCACAAGGAAGGGAGCGTGGAAAACCAAGCAAGACATAGACTTTGAAACGGGTAAATTTGTCACGATTTCGAAGCAAGTTTTTGTCCCAGAGAACTTTGAATGACTTTGTGAAATTTAAAAGAGCCATCAGATATGTTGTAATTTGGAATTTATTCAATCAATATTGATTCAATTTTACATCTTTTAAAATAATTATGTTATCGGAATTTTAGACAAGTTTTGCTTTATTAAAATTAATTTGGTGATCACAATTGATTTTAATAATAGAAACCTGATTCCCTTCAAGTGTGTTTATATCTTGAAATAAATTCACACGTTTGTGAACTTCTTCTTCATATAAATATATATATATATATATATATATATATATATATATATATATATATATATATGTATATATACAGTATATATAGAATTTTACTTTATTTGTAGTTTCATAAAAACTAAATATCATTTGAAAGAGTTGGGTTACAAGTTTACTATAAAATATTTTGAATGACTCATTTTAAATGTGCTCTAGTAGTTTCAAAGCATTCCATTGATGTTGGAATGGAAGTTTTGCATCATCTTTTCAATATTCTGAAATGCAGTATGATCATACCAAAAAAACAGTTACATGTTGACTGTGCAATGATGTGATTTCATTGATTCTCAATGGATTTTATGTTTTCCAGAACTCGAAATTCTCAAGGAAAATTTGCTTCTTTTGAGATAAGAAATTTTGCCTAGAAAAATAAATCGAGTCATTTACATTTTGTTAACTCCAAAGCTAAAAGGTCACCTTCATATAGAATTTCTCTTCCTTAGTTGCCTCAATGTTTAAATTTTATATAGAAATAGCATTAAACTTTGCTTAAATATACCCGGTCTTTGTTTATATCCACCCTTAAACAGTTGAAAACATCCCCGATGCTTATTTTAGGATTATCCTGTAAGATCTTATGAGTTTTGTAAATGATTTCGGCTGTTCTCGCTGTGCGCCTGTAGGTTTTCTTTTTCCAATTCAGGAAATTAGTAACAATTTCTAACACACCAACGAATTGCGTTTTTAGGATTTCTGTCATTTAAAATGTCTTTTAGAAGATTTATGAGCTGAAACTACAAATTTCCCATGCTTTTAATATTTCTTACGTATAAAACAAAGCTCTTGTACAGTCCATCAAGTCCATGCCTTTATCTTAGTTTATTTTCAGTGCCTATGTAATGCTAGTCTCTAAACTTGAAATTCTCCTCTTTATAATGGTGTTTAAGATTTTATAAAAACTTCTACTTTTCGAGTTATCATTTACATAGCACCAAAAATATAAATTACCCCAAAAGAAGAAGGAAAAAGATTTCGAGCTCCTCGGCATTTATTATAAAGACTTCATTCATGGAATAACGAAGAGAGAAAAGAATATATATGTTATAGAGTAGAGGAAAAGGAGGCTGATTCAAACCTCATTAACAGAAGATTTTACTATTTTGGGCTATGATAAATTAATTATCAAAGCGCATGATTAAACAATCGTTGATTCATATTGTAATTCTAAATCAATTCTATAGATATACATTTAAAAATGTTTGCAGATACATAACTCCTAGAACACAAGAGTAATTTTTGGACTGTCCCAGTTAATCACATGATTGGAAAAGAACATAAGCATAAATAAAATACGTTTCGTGTTGCAACTTCGCGCAATGGATCGTACACAAAGTGGAATATTATTTCAATAAAATACTAATGCCAATTGTCTAAGAACTCGGAGTAGTGCTATAAATAATTGATAAATCTTTGTCCTAATTTACTTTTTGTAATAAATTAATAATTTTCATTCCTTAATTAGATTATCTTAGAAATTTAATATAATGATACTTTTCCCCTTTTGGAAATACTTATTCATAGAACTACTCCAGGTTTTAGATGTGCACTTTATAGTAAAAGAATATGTTCGTTTATACACCATTATTTAGAAGATTCAAGAAATGGTTTTTTGAATTTATAATATTGGCATTAATTATTTTCTACTCAAAATATTATGGATTGTTGTATAAAATCAATGAATAGGTCATTTTAAGATGTATTCATAGTAAACAAACCCTTATAACCCCAAATATTCAAATCCTGTCCTTCAATCATCCTTTTTAACGTTTTTATCTCATTTTTAAACAATTTAACATTAATGTTTTATTTTAATATGATTCCCCGAATTCCACCTGGTACCTTCTTAAAAAAAATCTCAAAAAAAAGGTCTTATTTAGAAATTCCAATGTAGTGATTGACATGTGAATTATAATGGGAGACAGGCACCAATATAGTGATTGATGTGGAGCTTACATTTGAGAGACCAGCGCCATTGTAGTGATTGGCGTGTCGGTTACAATGGACAGCCAGACAAAACCCGGCAGTGCACAAATAATAAAGCACAGATCGAACCCTTATAAAAACTTGGGGCATATTTTTAGAGGCAATATACGAGAATGTGTTGGTTATGGACCTAGGAGAGTCGTATTATGGTCGGTGCTTCCAAGAAATTCCTATTTGATAGCCATATTGTAAGCTTATTCCCTGTCATTAAATTCGAAAGAAACATATGTAAATTGTAATCAGGATTCAATGTCAAATATAGTAGGCCTAATCTTATATTTATATCGATTGATATAACAACCTGATGAACACACATGGTCAAGGAATTGTTTACAACATTAAAAATCTGACTGAAACACGACCATATGCAACTAATTTTACCATAAAGTCTGATAACACGACCATTTCTCGTCCCCAATTTTTACTGTGTTATCACCACACTTTTATAGAGCGAAATGCTTTATTTATGAATTTTTTGCTCCCTAAGGCTGTGGTTAACTAGTAGAGTTTCAAAGTACTCATTTGTTCTTATAATATTTTCTAGGGTAATATTATGTCGAGGCATGGCCAAGTGTACGTGAATATGCACACACGGGCTATAAAGAAGGCCAAGCAAGGGACAACTGTTATTGTTTCTAAGAATGCGATTTAAGTAGATAGCGGCAGCTGCGTAACCAAGGAATATAACAAACACAATGACAAAAATAGACTTTTAATACACACCAAATAAACGGGGACAACAATAAGTATGGATATATAAAAGGTACATAAATGAGACGGACGTAAGCTCCCGGGGGAGAGGGGGGAGGTTGAGATGACTGGGAGGAAACTTTGGTGTAAATTTCACTGGAACCTGGCGGCGGGTCAAACGAGGGAGAGGTCGGAAGGGGGTGGGGTAGAGGGGTCGTTTCCTCTCCCAAACCTGAAATACAGTCTTAGGGGGTGGGGAAATAAAATTATTCAAAGGAGATTCCTCTTCACTCCACCCTATCCAAAGACATTTTTACAGCGAAGGACACTTGGGAGCGAAAAAAATGTCTACAGTAACTTTATTAAGAGGGGAACTTATAAAGTTGCAAATTCAATGTTTACCAACAGAAAAACAAACATAACACTACATTGGGTTTACATATGTGTAACCGCAGATAACTTAATCTATATAAACCTACATACAACCTCAACAAGGCAAAAGAAAAAAAAGAAAAATAGTATTTACAAAAAGAATCAAACGCAAAATTTTACTGTACACTCAGGCCTTTGCGGGGGTCGGGGGATCTTCTATAGGATTCCTACCCAAGTTATTGGCTAGGTAGTTGTCGATGACTTTAACATGCATCCTAAACATACGAATATACCACCCTATGGCTGACACTTCAAGCTCTTTGATGGCATACGCCTCTTCACTATGGGACAGCTTCCTGTTAGCATATCCTACAGGGTATCCCACTCCATCGTCATCACATTGGACGAGAGCACAACCTAAGCCATCTCTGGAGGCCTCGGTACGAACATGGAATGTTTTGTTAGGATTCGGTAATCTCAAGATACGGGCAGAGATTAACTTGTCCCTTAGATGGTGGACGAGATATTCCGCAGAAGGGGTCCAATTGACTGCGACGGGGGCCGTTCTTTTAAGCATGTCGTTAAGGGGCGTGGCTATGGCAGTGCAATTCGGCTCAAAGCGACGATTTAGTGACACGGAAAAGCCTTTCAATAAGGCAAGGAATAGAGCCCTCTCAATAGGGGCGAGATTGGGGCTTACGTTCACATCAGAGTGAGGCTCCGCTTGGGGAGACGGAAGAGACGGAAGAGACGGCGGGAGATACTTATCGTCTGCTGCTACGTGCACCGTATGGGCCAGACACACGGGTCCAACTGAGTAAATATTTCCCTTGTTAGACGAGGAACCAATTGGGCCTATTAGGCCGATTAAGACCTAAGCGATGGGCTCGGGCGCTCTCAAGATCTTTTGAAGAGGGCGCGGGCTACATGCCCTTTGGAGGTGACCTTCTGGCAAAGGTCAAAGGACTTGAAAAAGTCGATAATTCCTTTGGCCTCTCCTGGCCGAAAGAAATATTTAAAAACCCGCGCTGCCGTTTTGTTATGGTCGAAGTGTCCGGCCATTAGGCCATCTTAGGCCATTTTTAGAACGGGTACGATATTCGTTCTCGGCACACACAATACATTGGTCAGGGGGTTCTCCGGCTCAACAGAATAACGGTATACTAACGCGTCCTTCACGGTGTATTTGATCTTTCGATCGCCTCGCACCGCTTTCGTCTCCTTCTTCCATTTTTCCCACAGGGGTTGTAATGGGGGACAATTGTTAGGCCCCTCATCACCTTGAAACTTGGCAGCGAGGCCAATGTCTGGGGACGATAGGGGTACCGGAAGCGATTCATCCTTCTAGGTCTGGGCCTTGGTAACGACCGGCTGAGGAATTGCTCTTTGATAGAGCTGCGCATTCTGTCCAATGGGGACGGAGCAAAATTTCATCGGGGCCGCGACTACGTCAGCCCATCTGGTGAAGTACTGGCACTCAATATGGCACCGTACCACTGGGAACCTGGTAGCACGACCTAAAAGTCGTGCACCAACGCGAACCTGTTATGCTGGGGACTTACAGGGGGTAGTAGTTTGTTAGAAAATACTATACAGGTGGAACCTGTATTTCTAACGGCGGTTAACACTAGGTAACAGTTTACTGCGCCATTTTGAAAACTGGAGCCCACTGGGATAACTCTCGTTAAATAAGAAATTTACCCGTTGATCTGAGGGAGACGGAGCAGTGGCCTCTGGCGATGCGCGTGGTGGATTAGGTGAGAGGGCAGCTAAGATTTGGTGGACCTAATGACTCGACGAGGTCCTTAGTTGAGAATTTGGGGGGCAATTATAACTTAAGTTGCCAGGGGTGCCACACGTAAAACATACGATTGGTCTACGGGGGTAGTTGTTAAAGGTGAAGAAGAGTAATGGAGGTGTTACGTCCTTTTTCTCTCGCGGCGAGTAAGGCATTTACTTGCTCTCGGCCTGGACTTTTATGAAGCCGTTGTTGCCCTTGGAGGGGCTTCGGTTAAAGAAAACTTTTGTTTGGGGCAGGGGGGATGATTCTTCTTGACCTCCTTGGGTTAGAGGTTGTGATTGGAAGATGAAGGTCAGCTTCTTCCACACACTCCTTGAAAGTGGACGCTCTTCTGTCCGCTATGAAGGCCCTTAGTTTGCGAGGGATGGTCGACATCAGTTGATACCTTAGGATGAAGTCAACCAGCGGCTCATAATCATTTGATACTTGGGCGGAATCCAGTCAGAATTGGAAATTACGTCAACAAGTGAATCCAAATTGCCTGTAGGTTTGGCCTGGCTGTATTCGTGCGGAACGGAACCTCAACCTATAAAATTTGGGATTCATGTTGAGGGCAGAAAGAAGTTCTGCCTTTAGGGTCGAACAATCAAGGGTAGCCTCGGAAGGAAGCGAAACTAATATGTGGCGAAGACAGGAATTTAACAATGGAAGTAACCGGGTTACGCCCTCTGCTTCTCAGTCCCAATTGTTGACTTCAAAGCTCTTCTCGAAGTACGTTAAATAAGAGCAGAAATCTTCTACATCTTTGTATGTGGGGAGTTTTAATGAGGGCGCTTGAGCCAGTTCATTTCTAGATCCTAAGGAGCTTATCTCGAGTTCGTCACGACTTATATCTTTCTCATGCTGCCTAATTCTTTCTCTCTTTTCTGCTTCTCTCTGTGCTTTTCTATCTTCTTCTTCTCTCTGTGTTTTTTCGGCACGTTCTCTACGTTCCTCTTGCAGGACGTAAACGATTAAATATTTCCCAGATAAGTCTAGGATCTGCCCTTCTTTATGAAGGCGATCAAATGAAGACATCCCTGATATGATACTAACGGCCTAGCACAACGAAAAAGCCGCAAGGGCTATTGAAGCTTTACTTAAAAAAAAATATAAATTCTACTACGAGAAAAATGATTAAAATTCCTATTAAATATTGAGCACACTCACACAAATATAAAGAAATAAATAAATAACGGGCAAATCTGTCTCACGACACACACAAAAAGACGGTTAGTATTACCGCTTAGCTATTATCCTCTTTTAAGGAACTAGAAGAACTGTGAACATACCGCACAAGAATGGGCTTAAAAATTGGTTGGTAGCCTTTAATCCCCCCAAAAATTGCCCTAAAATATTGTTGTTCGAATTTTCTTGGTAATGCAACCACTATCAATTGAATTTAGTGATTCAAAACCAGGTGGGAAAGACCACAAAACCTGACGCCAAATATCTTTATGTCGAGGTATGGCCAAGTGTACGAGAATATGCACACACAGGCTCTAAGGAAGTCCAAGCAAGGCGACAACAGTTATTGTTTCTAAGAGTGCGATTTAAGTAGATAACGGCAGCTTCATAACTAAGGAATATACCAAACACGTTGACAAAAATATAATTTTAATACACACGAAATAAACGGGGACAACAATAACTATGTAAATATAAAAGGTACATAAATAAAACGGACTTAAGCTCCGAATACTAATTAGATAACCGTAGTTAGGGAAGGGTTATAATGAGAGATTGAAGGTAATTTATTTGAAACTTGAGGGTAAGGTATGGTAACTAGAGGGAGGTCTTGGTGACGTTGATTACTCACAGGTGTCAGCCACAGAATCCACAGCGTGTGGGACTACTTTTCTCGAACTTGCTTTTGCGAGATGCGGGCGCTCTGTCCTCAGGAGGTCACCGAACGAACTTCAAAGTGGGGGGGTAGGTGAGATGACTTCTCCACGCTCGGCTTGAGTGAGATAACGGGCCTCTTGTCGTAAGAGGTCACCAGATGCGGGCCTCCTGTTATCATGAGGTCACAGAATGAACTTCAGAAGGGGAGGGGGGATGACTTCCCCACACTCGTCTTGAGTGAGCTATTGGGCCTCTTGTCGTAAGAGATCACTACAAGAACTTCGGAGGACGACTTCTCCAATCCTTGATCCGAAGGCGGATTAGAAAGGCTGACGTTGCCTCACAAGTCTCTTCTCCCTGACCCGAGACATGGCGTGATGTCCAGCTCTTCCTTAGCTTGCGACCGTCACTCATACTTCTTGGGAGAGAGCACGTTGAAGTGCAGTCCTTTCGGGGAAGTCTCCTCTAATCAAATCTGCCCGTCAGCTTCGAGCGGGTGCATATATACCAGGAGCTATTCAAAAGAGAGAGAGAGATTGAACCCATCTTAACCTTCGTTATCGGGCGCGATGAACCGAACGCCTTCTTGCGAGGAAGTGTCAGTAGCCAGACGGGCGACAGCGCGGGGCCATAAACATGGTTCACGGCGAGTCTACAATGCAGTCTCCCGACCCGAGGGGGAGGGGGGAAGGTTAAGACGACCGGGAGGAAGCTTTGGTGTGAATTTCGGAAGGAGGGGGGGAGCGGGGGGTAGTAACGGCTTGTTTCCTCTCCCGAAATACCGTCTTAGGAGGTGGAGAAATAATATTATTCAGAGGGGATTCCTCCAGCTATTATTATTTCACAATATAGCAATCCTGCATAATTTAAATATGAATCCAAGATTGTTTGATCATTTTTATTTCATTATTTACCTGATCAAATCCCACAAAAGTAAAATCTTCTTGTAATGAAGTCTATATCCGAGTCCCTTTTCTCTACTCTATACGCTGTATCCTTTCCTCTTTTCTTAATTCCCTAAGTGGGGCTTTTTAATAAAAGCGAAAACGCTCGAGACCCTTTTTTTCTTTCCCGCGAGTCATTGACTTGGTTGGTCTCCTGCGAATAATATGAACTTATTCCCATAACACAAAAAATAAATAAACATTTACCTCGCAAACATTTATAATGTATAATGACTCGCAGAAAAAGAAAAGAAGTGTGTTGAGCGCTTTCGCTCGAAACAATAGCGAATCAGCAATATTAACTCTCACATTTGGAACCAGCCTCCCAAATACCATAATTAATACCTTATCGTTACTTTAAACATCTGACTTTTTAAAAATGCTGCCTATTTAAATATACTCCTAAAAGTTTTAACAATAAACTAACGTGAGCAATTCTCTGCAATGAAGCTCCCAAAACAAGTAAGTTTGAGGTGAAAGTAGATTTAGCAAACATGGTCATTTGGAGTCTGTTGAAAAATTTATATCAGTAAACTAGTGAATACGAGATAGCTCTCTAAAAGGCATTCCAAGATTAGAAAAAAACCTTTAATTTTATTTACTAATCACTGAATCTATGGGCATTGTAAAAACTAGGAATTAACCTAACTACATAAAAAAATACAAAAGGATTTATAGAAGGAGACACTCATATCCCTTAACTGTTTAGAGGAATTCTAGGAAGAGATTTTCAGGACTGCTACTCATTATAAATCATATCATAATTAATGGAAGGTATTTAGATAATGACACTGCTGATGACGTCATACTCTTCTGGTTGCAAAATCAAACAAACTAACGATTTATTTTTACCTACAAGGAGTTATATCACTTCAGACATAGTAGGCACCTGGGCAGAATAATTAGTTATCTTTCACAGGAAGGAGGGAGGGGGGAGGGTAAAAAACCCCCTCAACTCCTAAAGAAGGAAAAAGTTTCAATTGGAGGTTTCGAGGTTCCCCCCATCGCCAACATTTGAATACAAATGAACCGTGGAAATATATTTTTAGGAACAAAATTATAAGAAAAAATAATTAAAAAGTATAATTAGGAGGAAATGGAAAGAGAGGGTTTTCTTCGTTAAGTTTGAATTTAAATTAGTTTTAATGAATCAATAATTTAAAGGAAAATTATAACCAAAATTTGTGTGAGGCAGCATTCTAGTCAGTTATAACCGATTGGGGATCAAGAGCACCATGAAAGCAAGGATTTAATGAGACCTCCTTTACAGTCTAAAACTAGTATTGTCCTACATAAACACTATATAACGTACTCTCGATGTTCAGAGAGAGATATCACATGTTTCTGAAGCCAATTTTCGTATACCGGATAGTTTACTTACCGCGTAAACTATAAGTTACAGACTCTAAGATTGAAAACATGTCCGACACTATATCGCTTCCAGCTCCATATTTAACCCTCCTTTCTGTAAATATTGAATTTCAATGTCTTCTATACAATGCCTGGAAAGCTACTTCCAATGTAATTAGTACTACATATGACATGCTTAGTAGCGAAGGCGAATCTAGCACCTTTATTCTCTTTCCTTAAGAGTGTTTCCGTATCAAAGTAGCGTCCCACCTCTCATAAAAGATGTGAGACAGCCTGGCGAGAGACAGTAGGCTCATATTCTTGGGTACTTGATATAAAATTTTTGCTACTGCCTCACATTGCTCCTTCATCCACATCCGTTAATCATGCAATCTTACATGCCACTTTTTTTCAAGCCTAACGTCTTACGTCTTGAAAAAGATAGAAAAACAAAAGTATATATAGAGTAGATAGAGTTTGATAGCTAAAAGTGGTGAAAGTGAAAGGTTTGAGTGTTGTGCATAGGTGCTGGGCGACCAGCCATCTCTTGAGATTCTTCTTTCAAATTGTTCCTTTTTATTTAGTTGTTAGGTAGTTGAAGAGGCTCCCACCCCTCTATTATATTTTTGTTTATTATATGTTGATATTCGTGTCTTTCGCAGTTCTGCTTCCTTCTTTCTTATTATAACCCTGTACGGCTTATCTTATCTAAATAGCAGTTCCGGTTGTTCAAGTGGTTTCCCACTTCAAAAGTTTCCTCTGTTTGTTCTTCTATGTTCTAAATGAATGTCTATAGCTCTCTTTCTCTTTTTGTCTATAATCTCTTTAAGTCTTTTCCACACTCTAATGTTCTGAAGTGTAGGACTATATTGAATGGGTCCATCTCGGTTTCACGATGTAAATCCGCTTGTCTCCCATGTTCTATTCTTCTAGTGTTTGTAATAAGTAGTACCCCATTATTTTAGACTCTTTAGAGTTTGACCATGTTTGTTTTGTGTAACTTGTTTAATGGTATTGTTGGATAGAGGAGTAAAGATTTGCATAAGGAATTGTATATCTTGGTTTTGTTGCCTCTATTTAAGTTCCTTAGTTGGTATAATTTTGTTAGGCCTGATTTCGCCAGATTCAATCTTTCTTTCGTATGTTTGTTATAACCACTCTTTGTTATTTTCATGCCAAAAACTTTTCCCTCGGCATGGTATCTACATACTTCGTCATCGACCACTATTCTCAAGGTTTTGCTCCTCCCCATAGGTATTATTGTAAATCTTTCGGTGTTAGTACGTATTTTCCACTTTTGTCTAAATCATTTATGTTTTTGATCTCTGACGAGGACATTCTAGCGATTGTTGGCGGATGTCTATAAGGGCTATTAGAATTATGGTTATATCATCCGCGAACTGTAAATAAATTGCTGATGGAAACACAGGATCTGGTAGGTCCCTTGTGTACATTGCGTATAGAGTAGGACTCAAACATCCATCTTGAGGGACACCCTGCCTTAATTCAAAATCTGGTCCTTGGTGGTCTCCTATTTTTATAAAGGCCACCCTGTCTGTAACATAGTCACAGAGGACTTTTGTCATAATTGCTTATAGGCCTAGCCTCTTTATTTTTAATTTAAGCCCAATTCTCCACACTTTGTCAAAAGCTATCTTTATATCTCTTAATATAAGATCTGAGTAGTTTTCTTGTACTTTGCTTTAGCCAAAGTTTCCACAAGAAGGACAATTGCCGTATCTGTACCTCTCCCCATCCTGAAGCCGTACTGGCATTACGGAATTAGATCATACTCCTCTAGATGTTCGACCAGTCTTCTGTTTATTTATTTTTCCAGGATTTTTGCTACAACTTCTAATCGTGTTATATGTCTATATTTACTTGGTTCAGATGGTGATGTGCCAGGTTTAGGCAAAAAAATAATTTTACCGCTTTTTAGGGTATCAGGAAAATACCCCGCACTTATTGTTGCATTAAAAAGGTCTTCTAATTTCCTTAGGAAAACATCTGGTGCCTTTATCAGGTTCTCTCTTGTTATGCCTGTCTTGCCAGGCGTTCTCTGTTTTGTAGCTTTAATTGTTGCTTTTAGTTCTTCTAGCGTTATTGTGTCAAACCTTGCTCTTCAAGTGACCCTGCAGAAGCTACATGATTTGGCGTTATTTCGTGCCTGTTTTCCTCTAGTTTCTGTACTATCCAATATTCATGATCTCTTATCAAATCTTCATTCTCGTTGGGCGTAATGTCGAAGACATTGTTCCAGTGTTCCCTAAACATGTTTTAGTGACTCGAGGCTCCTTAATTTCTTTTCCATTAAGTTTGAGAGTTATGTATATTAGTTTTTTGTTTTAATTTCCCTCTTGCTAAATTATTTTCTGCTAGAAATTGGTTGGGTTTAATTCTCAATAGATCGACTCCGCGAAGCGATCCCATCTAGCTCCTCTCTCTCTGTTTGCTATCGATATGATTTCATCCTTTATTATTCGTAGCCTCTCTTTGTTACCACTTGTGGGGCCATACTGTTCAATCTTTTCTTATATTCCCTTTTTAGTGTAGCAATTTGGGCGGTGCGTTTAGGGTCCTATATGTTATTCTCGGCACATAGTTTTTGTCTACATTGACAAGTGTTTTTAATGGGTATACAGTAGCTTCGTCTATATCTTCTAACTTTGCCTCGCTTAAGTCGGATTGCTGGTAGTTAGCGAATTCTTCTGCGTAGCCTTGCCAGTCTGTATCCTTATAATTCTACCTTATTGGACATTTTATCTGCATCGGGTCCGATGACGGAATCATTATGACCATCTCATGGTCACTGGTAGTCGGAGGTCCTTTCTCTATCAAATAGTTAAATCTAAATACTGGTAATATTAGTACTATATCTGGCTTGGTCGCATTCTTTGCCCGATAAATGTTGGAAAGTCCGGTCCAACTCTTTCCAAGACACCTCTCTCTATTAGTGTGTCTAGGATTTTTCTCAAGTTGTTAAAATTTTGAGTGTACCCGAACACTCTGGAGCGAGCATTTAAGTCTCACATGAATACTACTTGGTCTTTTTGGCCAATGACGTTTAGAAAGTTGTAAAACGGCAAAAGATTTCTTTCAGATGGTTGATACCCTGTCATTATCGTAACTGGGCCCGTAGTCGTTTCCGTAGTATTTTTTTTATGGCCATCGTTACACTATCATAGTTGATGTCTCGTGTCATTTTCGATATTATATTATATTTCCATATTTTTATGGGATTTGTTTCTGGATCTACATTAATCTCGCTTAATAGTATTATATCAGGATCTTCATTTAAGTAGGCATTGAACAAGGAGTGTCTTTTTGCGTCCCACCATGCTAGGTTATGGCTAATATTTTAAAATTTTCTTCTATGTTCCATGATGTACTAAATTACGTGCCTATATGTGCCTTCCCATCCATTTTATCTGTTTCTCTTTCGCAGGTTGATTTTGTTCTCCCGCATCTCTTCTTAAATTCTTCTTTTGTTATTATAAAGGGTTATCATATTTATGATAACCCTTTGTGTTTTCTTATCCGTTTAGCTGTTTTTATTTTGCAGGGAGATTTTGTTCTCACGCATCTCTTCTTTTTAAATTCTTCTTCTGTTATTATAAAGCAAATTGACTCTGGTATGGTCATTTACCGCTCGTTATGATTTTATTTACTTCTTTATCCGAGTATGGTCCCTCATACTCATATTTATGATAACTCTTTTTTATAAAAATAACGAGTTTCTTAATATTATTTGTCGGGAATGATTTATCTTCTGTAATGTAGAATCTAAGGTAAATTCTATGTTTATTCTTTCTTTTTCTTGAGTCCGTTCTCCGTTGCTGTCCGTTTCCTCATTGTCGTCAATTTGCATGTTTTGCTGGTCTCCTTTGATGATACGACTAGTCGTTGGTGCTCCAGTTTCTATGGTTCTCCCCTTTGCTTGTGGTATTTTAGATTTAAGCCTCGGGTCCCTAGCTGCGCCTGGGTTTGGCCGCTGTTGTTGGATGCCGCTTGTTGATTCTTGTGGCTCGTTAACCTTCTCGGAATCTGTTGGGCTATATTGCACATTCAGTGCTTGGGCTGACGAAGAATTTTCCTGGAACCACATTGGTTCAAGACCGTGGCTGCTTAACATTTTTTTCACTTTCTCGGAATATAAACACCGGTTTGCCACTGAAGAGAAATGGCTACCTTAAGCATCCTGGAGGAGTATAGGTACATTAAAGCCCCCCCTTCTTCATGAGGAGAAGCGTGGGAAAGGTAGCCGGCGAAAATGGCTTACCATGTGTGATCTCCCCGCCACTGTGGGCAGTTGGACTAACATTTGTTTTAAGGCGACCACCTAAGGTCCATAAACGACGCTCTAACGATCCAATTACCTATGAGACCCATAAACATGTGGTTATGGAAAAAAAAGCGGTACGAGTCTGAAGGCACGCCAAGGAGCAGGGCGGTTGCGAGCCTCTAATTCGCGAGCTGACTTGGGCACCCCAGTGCCACTTCAGGAATTCTCGCTCGCCCCAGATGCTAACTCACCATTCGCCCCCCCTTTGCCTCTGTGGCCTGGTCACTTCCCCCCTCATATAGGGCGGCAATCCACCTCTAAATAAGCCCCGCAAAGAAAGAGAAGTGGATTATCAGAAGTCGATACGCCAGAGGAGGATTAGTTCGTGAAGATCGATCCATCGGCCAGACAAGAAGATTAAGAGTAGTCGATTCGCCAGAAGAAAGATTAGTTCGTGAATATCGATCTTTCAGCTAGACAAGAAGATTAGAAGTCGATACGCCAGAAGAAGGGTTAGTTCGTGAAGATCGATCCTTCAGCCAAACAAGACTATTTCCGTGAGAAACGATAGGATTATTTGAGAAAATCGATCCCCCCTTTCAGGGCCGTATTAACCTAAATAGTCAAGCTTTATATCGGTGCCATACCGAAGAAGCCTTTTCCGTCTGCAAAGAAGTCCGCCTGGAGAAAAGAAAAGCCGCTCACACTCGAGCGACTCTCACATCTCAAGCTCCGTAAGAGTGAGAGGAGAAGAACCCAGCCCCAACGAGCTCCCGTTCTTTAATTACGTTGAAGAATCAGCCCCCGTCACAGGCGACAAGCAATCCCTCCCCGAAAATTCAACCAGCGGCCACAACACTTCAAAGCGAGAGATAAGTCCTCCTGCGACATCCGGCAATCCCTAATACCTACCTGTAAGTTAAAAAATAACATTTTTATCTCTATTACGATAGTAGAAGTTTAGTACGTCCCACGTTTTAAAGGAGAGTAGAAACCATTGTTCTTGAACCTAGGTCATATGTGTTTGTAGACGAGAGTACGTTAATTTAATGTTTAACGCTAATCAAATAGAGTCGCGATAAAAAAAATACTAATCGGCAATTGGTATGTTTACGGGAAGCCTATTTGTTTATTTTTTGTCATTGAAAGATCTTTGATGCCAAAGATAGAAATGTGTTAACTGTTGATTTGTAATAGTTAAGTGTTTCGTTTAAAATACATGTTTATTTTGGTAGATTCTGGTGTTTCCTCTTATCCTTATGTGTTTAAAAATAGCTCTTCCTTAAGAACAAAACCACTGAATAGCACTTTTAGAACAAAGCCTACTTCATCATAGAAGTAACTCACGCCCCTTAAAGCATACCGCTACTAAAAGGGTGTCAGAAAGTATAGTGATCAAAACCAAGAGTCATTCTACGACAGCCACGTTTAGTACATGTGCATGTAATATGCACGCCAGAATGTTCAGTGATTTTTCCTGTTTTAGTTCGATCACATATTTTGTAGCTTGGTAGTGATCTGCCGTTGCTCTAGCTACTTCAGAATATGTGTGGCTCTGTTTCTCCTCTTCTACTTTGGCCTTTTCCCTACGTTTGCCTTATATTACTTCTTTTATCACCGTAAAAGCCATTTCAATTTTGCGGTAGCAGCCCCCACAGTTCACACATTTATTGTGCTGGCCGGTACAGTCTCTCCACGTGTGAGTTTAAGAGCTGCATTCAGAGCACCACTTTTCTTCTTTGTTCGGACAATCTTTCGTTATATGTTTTTTTAAGCGCGAAACAGTTGAAGCATGTTAATACTCTTATGAATTTACCTTCTATTATTTCTCCTGTGATGATTTTTACGTTGAAAGCTAATAGACCATTTTCCTTGGCCCTTTTAGCCATAGTTGTTTCTCTGAAAATGACCTTAAAAACATGTATATATTCTTTATTGGTGTTTTTGTTTGTAAACTTTATGACTTCCTTGATTTGCAACCAGCTTTGATTCTGTTCGATTTCATCTTTTATCTCACCAGCACTATGCCTCCCTAACCACGGGGCAATTTGGCCGGAGTAAATATTTTTCTGTGCCTCAACTTGCCAGGAAACTTTGGCGTAGAGGCCTATTGAGTTCAATTTTTTATTAGCCTTTTCGTTAAGAAGGTTTCTCGGTTTGGCATATTGCCACAAAGTTATTTAAGTAGTCTAATAGTCGGATTAAGACTATCTCGAGTTCTCCAAAAATGCCTTTGAAAAGAGTGGTCCTGTCAGGTTTTTGCGCACATTTAAGATGCGCAGGGTCACCCACCTAGTATTTTCCATTAACTCGGATTTTTCTTCTAATTTTTCATTAAGGGAAAAGAGAGTGACGGAAAAGGTAGAGTTATGAGAGGAAAATAAAGATTGCGGTTATGATCCAGATTATTTCTCTGGATTATTCCACGACGTGTCAAAAGCCCTATCTACCTACTTATAGCCTAGCTATATCAGTGTTTGCTCCACCCACGTAAGTCAACCGCGCACATGGGTCTAACCGTCCCAGGCTAAGCTTCGACCTTCGCTGAGTTAGCGGCCAGGTTCAGCTATGGCTCCCGCTTACGTGGGTATCTAAGGAGACTTGAGCATCCTAGCCGACACGCCCTAATAAGGCGTGTAAGAAGGGAGTGGATCGTCAAAGGTCAGGTCCGGAGTCAAGTAGAGTCCAGTTAAGAAGTCTCTTCTGTGTAGAGCTTGGTAAATACTGATGAATCTTGATGCTCGTGGTAGTTCCGAATGGGTAACGGCAAGAAACTGCTGTACCATCTTCGAAAATAAGCGTAGAATATTTCTTCCATTAGACAACTGCTTTTCAGCATTTGAGCCTAAGCCGTTTTTTTTCTTCGACTCATGGGACCTGGCATCCACATAGGACATCAGTATATATAAAATCCTACAATTTGAAAAAATAAAATGCTTCGAAATGTCAAGGAGTGTTATTCCTTCACACTCTCAACTTGCTTTCTGAAAGATACTCGACCTATACTCATCTCGCCATCTTAATGAATATGTAATACCATCAGTAGTAGTCTACATTACTTGTCATCCCTATAAGAAAAAAAGAGATTCGACTTGTTTCGGTGAGCTTTGTTTTAAAGTGACATTTTTTCGATAAATTTTTCATATTAATTTTGTCAGTTGTGAAAAAGGGATATTTTATAACAGAATATAGTTTGTTAACGAGTAGTATTTAAATAGGTGGCTAATTTGTTAAACAACTGGGATTGATTTTTGTTACGGGAAGCGCGAAATTTTGTTTACATCATCGGCTATCTTGGTGACAAGTTATAAACTTAAGCACTCCATATTACTTTATTTAATTAAATTATTAATAGAATTAATCTTCTAACAAAAACAACTAAAATTCAATTTTGAAAGCGATTGCCAGACGAAGACAGTGTGTTGCTTCCATAACTCAATTGAGCAAAATTGGTGACCAGTTTGCCAACTGAATAATTCTTGGAAAAAGCTAATTGAGTTTTATGGATGTGCTATGTGGTTTCACCTGACATATCCAACTGTCAACTTGACACAGGCCACGCGGAGAGATATCCCAAGGTGGGTTTGTTTAGAATGCCGAGGTGTCCAGAGAAGAGCACCTGCCGGAATTCAGGGTGACGGCCGGAACTATGCCTTTTGGGGTCTAGACCTAAATTTCCTTGATTTTATTTCTGAGTTCACGTCATTAATGGGTGTGGTGTCTTTTATCTCCAAAGGAGCCACGATTGATGCAGCTGATGACATTGAAAAAATATTGAACAATGTTTTACAAGAAAAGACCAATTTGGCTTGGTTCCGGTTTTTTCCTTATGGGTCTCTCTACCAGCCATACAAGCACAATCTTTCAATGGAGGGCACTTTTCTCACTTTTTGAATCAAAGTTCAAATCGCTGTTTATATGGAGGCAGACTTTCCACCTGCTCTGGACTTGTCCAGCAGAGAACAGAGGGACTAGGAAAAATGTAAAAAACATAGATGATGCCTTGAGGAGGAGGATATCTTCAAAATTTGCAGCCTTTGATATTCGGGGAGCCATTTGGGAGCTTTCTTCAGATGAGGGCTTGGTGATCTTTTTGAGGAGACCCTGAACAAGCTGAAGAGCAAACATACACCAGTTCTAGATAACATTAATTTTCCTGAAGTTCCTTTAAACGATGAAACTCCCATAGCAACTTTTGATGGAATATCACCCCCTCCATTTTTCCATCTCTTCTGGGTTCCTCTGTAGGACCTGATGGGGTAACTTCGGGGCATCTTAAATTTTTGTTGGGTCGTAAAACTGCCGAAACGGGAGTACGAATCTTGTTTAATTTGAACAATTTTGTGAGTTTTGTCTTGCAGAGTGGGGAGTGCCAGATGGCCTGATGCATGTCTTTTATGAAGCATCACTTTGTGCACTGGCTAAGAGAGATATGGGGGTGCTCCCCATTGCTGTGGGGTATACCTTACGTCGCTTTGCGGTCAAAGTAGGTGTGTGAAATGTGTCTCGTGCCTCGGGTGCTCACCTCATACCAGTCCAGCTGGGATTTACTACTAAGCGAGGTTGTGAGGCAGCTTCCCATTTAGCCCAGGAACATTTGATTAGAGATGGTCCAGGGCGGGTCTTTTTGAAGGTTGACTTGAAGAATGCTTTTAATTGCATTCATGGGGATGTTTTTGGGGGGGCTGTGTATGAGCAGATGCCTTCTTTAAGCAAAATATTAAATCAAGCATACTCCCGGCCAACCTTACTCTTGTATGGCAGTGGGATTTTGAACACTGCTACTCGCATAGAACAGAGAGACCCACTGGGAGCTGCACTATTTTTACTCGGTATGGATAAGATCATTAAAAGCCTAAAATTAGAGCTTAATATCTGTTACTTTGACGATGGTTCAATTGCTCATACCACCCAAAATGTTTTTGATGACCTTCAGACTATCATTCCTAAATTTAAAAAAATAGGGCTAGAGATTAATAGCTCCAAATGTGAGTTGACTATCATAAATAATGATGATACTCAAGCCAATCTTCAATAATTTAAAACAGTTCTCTCCCATGTTTAGATTGTTAATTTGGATGATTTGTCTGTGTTGGGCTCTCCCATCACTGAGGAAGCAATCAGGCAGACTCTAGAAATAAAAGATGAACCCCTAAAACAAATAATATCTCGCTTCCAATTAATTGATCCACAACAAGCTTCGGTAATATTAAAAAAATCATTTTCTTTACCTAAGATGCAATACATATTAAGATCCTCTCCCGTCTATGAGAGATGGTATCTTTGGAGTTTTTCGATGACTCTGTGAAAGATGCTGTCTTCAAACTAATCAGCATTGACTTTTCAAGGGATTTATGGACTTAGGCAACTATCCCAATCTGGATGGGTGGCTTAGGAATACGATTGGCACGAGACATTGCTCTCTCTGGGTACATATCATCCTTCATTTTAGTTAACCTTTTAACGTGAGCTGTTCCTTCACCGGTTAACGGTTTAGCTCAAGTGGACGGGGTTGCTGGACTTATTAAGTTAGGGGGATGCTTGGAGACAATGTCTTTGAGCCTGAAAATGAGAACCACTTGGAGCAGAAATGTTGAGAGCTACCTCTTGCTCTCTCCAAACTGAATGGCCTCAAAGAGTGAGCATATAAGGTTGTAAGAGCCCCTCTGCTAGCCGTCGGGCCATCTTGATAGTAGCTGTTGGGTGTCACTATCCCGGTTCCATCTTTGGGAACTCAGTTGAATCCGCAATCCCTAAGAGTTACCATAGTTTTTTGGATGGCTGCACCAATTTGTGAGCCACATAGATTTAAATATTGATCTGGTGTAGATCCTTTAGGTCTGCAGCTCTGTTCCTGTTAGCTGGTTGCTGGAAAGATACATAGACCCTATGCCGCCAATGACATAGTATGCTGAACCCTGAAAAGAGCGGGATTGCCAGCTGTTTTAGAGCCATTTAGACCTGGACGAGGAGATGGTAAGCGTCTAGATGGAATAACAATGTTTTCTTTTAAGAATTAAAAGAGTCTGTGTTGGGATGTGACATGTGTCAATACTTATTCTGAGCATGTTGTTAACAGGTCAGTTGTCTCTGTAGCATCAGCTGCAAAAAACCAGAAAAATTCAAAAATAATAAAGTATTTTGCTCTCACTGAGAGGTTTCTGTTTGAGCCAATAGCCATCGAAACTAATGTGGTCTTTGGTCCTTCAAGTGCACGAGTTATTTAAGAAATATGTTTTCTTCTCAGGGAAACTACTGGTTACCCTGGGGCGGCTGAATGGTTCAAGCAGAGACTAGGTATGGCTGTTCAGCGAGGCAATGCAATTAGTATACTGATTGGGGTCCGAGTCGCTCGTAGTGTTAGCCTGGACTTTGACCCCTGAGCTTTACATATACTTTCTACCTTTTCTCCAGAATAAAAGTTACTTGACCCAATTTTTGGGAGCGAAACCTCATCAAGGATATGACGCTCGGCCATTTCTGACTATCGTGTGAGTCAACCTCATATTCTCATTCGGCTCTTTCCTGTACGAGATTATTAAAAAATTAGGATAGTGTATCCATACAAATGTTGCAAAACTTTATTTATATTCGAAAGTTTTGTTTTCATTTTTACGATGGTAAGTGTCCTTTTTCAAATACACATTTCATTCCTCATAATTTTTTTAGCCACTTTTGGATGAAATTAAACTTGGGCACTATCGGAAGCATATTTCAAATAACCTTCTGCCCAATATTCTTGAAACATGAAAGAGTATTAGAAAAGAAAGACAACCCAACCCAAACAACCTGCAACTTTTCTCAACATGATTTTTCGGAATTTAGGCCAAAATAAGTCAACCATTATTTTTATCATGATTGCGTGGTTCTTAAGCTTAAATTGACACAAAATACAGTAAGTTGTAACAAATTTTGACAAACCTCTCTTAGTGAGACTAAAAATAAACTTTTCAAAGTACATTAAGGACTAACTAAGAAGTTACTTGACCCAATTTTTGGGAGCGAAACCCCATCTAAGGATATGACGCGCGGCCATTTCTGACTATCGTGTGAGTCAACCTCATATTCTCATTCGGCTCTTTCCTGTACGAGATTATTAAAAAATTAGGATAGTGTATCCATAAAAATGTTGCAAAACTTTATTTATAATCGAAAGTTTTGTTATCATTTTTACGATGGTAAGTGTCCTTTTTCAAATACACATTTCATTCCTCATAATTTTTTTAACCACTTTTGGATGAAATTAAACTTGGGCACTATCGGAAGCATATTTCAAATAACCTTCTGCCCAATATTCTTGAAACATAAAAGAGTATTAAAAAAGAAAGACAACCCAGCCCAAACAACCTGCAACTTTTCTCAACATGATTTTTCGGAATTTAGGCCAAAATAAGTCAACCATTATTTTTATCATGATTGCGTGGTTCTTAAGCTTAAATTGACACAAAAAACAGTAAGTTGTAACAAATTTTGACAAACCTCTCTCAGTGAGACTAAAAATAAACTTTTCAAAGTACATTAAGGACTAATTAAGAAGTGATGAATGTGATTTAGACAAATTATGAGAATGTTTATCCAAACAACTTGACTTAAGTTTGAAGCATATTCAAAGGAAGAAATAGGAGAATAAAACTAACATGGAAGATTATAAAAAAGTGGTCCCATTGTTATAACAATATACATTCCTGCTAATAAATTACACCTTCAGAACAAGATTTACCATTTCTTAGAACTTAAATTTTTTAACCAATGCCATTTCGCTCTTTTAATACGGGAAAATGAAATAAAATGTATTAAACTCAGAAATGATTTAAAGAAACATAAAACACATTATGAAAAGAAGGCATAGACTACAATCCGAAATATTTAGATAATAAAACAAACGAGATTGAATGACATAGTAAAACGAATAAAAATGGTAGAGCGGAACTAGTCAGTACACTATCAACAAAGGAATGCCGTAGAGCGGTTGATAATTATGTAATCTCGTTCAGGATTAATATATTTCTTGACAAGTTCAGGTTGGAATTCTTCTTGTTCTCTTTAGTCAAAGGGCTCTCAGCTTGCGTGGATAGAGTATTTCTTGGAGGTTGAGTGAAACCATGGTAACCATAGCGTTGTGTGTATGATAATTTATTCTAACTTTTTTAAGGAGAAATAAATGGCTCGTATGTCCTACCCTCTCTGTCCCCCACCCATGATCAAGGGGGGGCGGGGGTGAGGAGGCCTGCTGCCGACTTTCTCCTGGATAAACTTCCCATACTTTTGACGTTCAGTTCAAGTGAACCGATTTGTAAGTGCCTAGTGGGAAGTCCGGAGCAAGGTCTCGTAGAGAGTTTATAGTAGAAGAGGGATAAATGAAAAAAACTTTTGTGAGTACGCAGAGTGAGCAACCTTGGCAGAGGTAAAAAAGAAATACCCATGCCCAAAGGACTAGGGTGACTTGCTGTTTTATGTGGATTCCGGACCACCATACCTTCTTTACTTATCATTCATTCTTCCTTTTTCAACTCAAGAGTCCCTGAAATACTCTGGTTTATAGCTATCAAGAGATTTGACTAATCTCTAGCACCTATTTGTTTTATGTGTTTCTATAATCTGTGTAATGGCATTCATTCCTTTAGATGTGTTTTCGATGCTTTGTATATTGTGTTTTGTTTTATACTTCCTTCATGTGTATTCCTTCATCAATCGTTTGTGTGTTTGTCATTTTCTGTTACGGTCGTCTTATTCGTGTATAGCTCCTATTCGGTTCTCATAGTTTAGTTTTCCTAGATTCGTTTATCATCATTCATTGATTAGGGCCGTACGATTATTCGTCTCTGTACGTTTGTTTGTTTTTTTTTGTTTTCGGTTTTTTTTATTTTTCTCCTCGGTGAATTTTATGTTCCGTTTTACTATTCTTCCTTAATTCATGATGCATATATGGGCTTTTCTTCTCTCCTCAGCTGATGTCTTGAGCTTGGGAAATGAAGTTAAGCGCGGTGATCGTGGAGGTTATAGATATGTTGTGCTTATTCTCGTGGGATATTATTGATTTTCTCTAAGGACTTTATTATTTGGTATTAAATTGGCCTCTCACTGCTTGGTCTTGGTTACCATTTTCAGGACCTTCTTTTGTGCTCTTTGTATATCACTTTTTTATTGCAACATCATAAGCAGTGGTATTGGGGGTAAGTTATTATTGTCCTGCCCAATGCCATATATATTTTTATTCTTGATATTCATAGAGATTCCTATGACTGAATATAATCATCGTAAGGTTGGGATAGTTCGTTAAATCCTCTCTTGGAGATGACTTATATAACCTTTTGATGTTATTGTGAGACCTAAAGCTTTATACTCGGATTTATAATTGCACATTTCTCCTTCATATATGATATCGGCTGTTTTTCTTCTTGCAATAGGAATTACGGTAAATTCTGCGATGTTCTTCCGTATTTTCTATTGTTTTTCATATCTGTTGATGTTTCAAATTCCAGTGTGGTTAATAACGCTTGCCTTCTTTCATTTTGGCTTGGGGATGTTATACATTGGTTGATATCATCTGTGAATTGGATGTTCAGCGTCTTTGATCTAATTAGTGGTGCCATATCAGCTGTATATACTAAAGACAGCGTGGGAGACAAATACCCAAATATCAGCAATCCAGCTTTCCTTTCAAGTTCTGGTCCCTCGTATTCGTTTATAACGATTCTTGATTTCTCACCGTGATATAGTCGCAGAGAATTCTCTCCAAATTGTTGTTCATTTGGAGATTTAGGATCTTATAATGTAAGCGTCCGGTCCAGACTTCATCAAAGGTTTTCTCTTTGTCTCTGAGCACTAAGTCTATATACCTTTGAACTAGAATTTATCATATAGATTATTTTTTTCTATATATTCTGTTAATCATCTTTTTTATTATTTTTTCAAATAATTTGCCCGAAAACTTTAATTATAATATAGGCCTGTAACTATTGAGGAGCTTTGGTTAGTTTTGGGAAGAGCAATATTCTTACTGTTTTTAATGTGTCAGGGAAGTAGTCGATGTTTAAACTTGTATTAAAGATGTTTATTAATGCTCTTAAGATGGTAATCGGGGCATTGGTGAAATTGTTCTTTGTGAGCGCTTATGGTCCTGGTGCTTTCTGTTTAAATGAGTGAATAACGCTTATTATTTCTTCCGCGGTTGTTATAGCCCCTGGCCTCTAGTGTTCTAACCTGATGTGGTCTACCGATTGGATTGGAGTAATCCTATTGATGTTATTGGGTAGATAATGATGCACTATTTCCTCTGTTTCAGCACAATATTTTTTGTTTTCTATTGCGCAAAATTGAGTAAACTGACTCGGATCCTCTTGTACAATTAATTTCTTTTCAATTTTCTTTTAGTATTTTGTTCAACTCTATTTTCGTAATAAGTTTAGCCCGAGTTTTTCCTGCTCCTCATCTTTTAAGTAGATCTTTTATTCTTTTCAATCTCTCAATTCGTTATAATTTTAGGTGGTAGGTCTTTTCATCCAGATTAAATTATACGCTCTTTTAATTTGTTTATTTTTATTTAGGATCTCGGTGGTCCTCTCTGGCTGTTGTTAAATGTGTTAATTTGTTTTTGCTACGCGCTTTGTGTCACCAGCTTTAGGGCTTCTGTTGACTGCTTTTCCTCCTTATCTCTCGTGCTCGAGTAAAGCGTCCGTGAATATGTCTATTTAAACCCTTCTTTATACATCCTCCAATTTGCTCTATGATATTTGTGAAGGAATTGAGTCAAGTATGCCCCACATGGAGCCTAAAAACACACGTGGCTATCACACTTGAGGTCATAGGACGAAAAAACGGGCCTAAAAACCACGCGAAGAGGCTTCGGAACGTAGCTGTATTTATTTATGGAGGTATCCCTCGAAAATCCGGAGGCAATATTGCCTCATGCCTACATCTGGAGGCATGCGAGAGTGAGGAAAAACATCCGTTATCACAAATTCTTGGCTGAAAGACGTATATACCCCAGCTCGGTGTTACCTTGTAAGGATTCCTTCAGTGGCCGGAGGCGATTTCAACCCGTTATCAGCAGGTATTTAACGCCAAATTCAGCCAGGTACAGATAGTACAGGTTCGCAATCCGGCACGAGACACATCTCTTCTCGATTTGGCTCCACTTTCGTCTCCAGGAGCGCAAAAGCTAGACGTTCTTCCATCCGAATTCCGCCCCAGTCAATTGGCGAATTCCAAATAACGGCCGTTCTGGTTCGCCAGCGTAAGTATTCCCTCGTCAAGGTATTCCGATGTAAATCTCAACCTTCCGCAAATTTTCTCTTCGAATTGACCCCCTTCCCTTCGTCGTCCAAACTTTATCTACTGCAAGACGTCAACGCGTGCGGATCCCTTTAAACCAGTTATTTCCTAAATATTTATTTCTATTTTGGCTCAGCGCAGCTTTTTAAGACTCAATCCGAGTTCGGTACTTTACCTGACTTAAGCTCATTAGCTTGTCCCTTTTACCCGACTATCAAGCGCCCAAACTCCTGGATAATCCAATTTAATTATATTTGTGTAAATATTCATCTATTCTGTTGTTATTAAATATTATTTTTCTATTTCTTTTTCAAATGACCCAGAACACTTTCAGCCATGGCTAGTAATTAACGGCCAATCTGCATTCGCTTTTTGTGATTTGCCTACGTACTCAGGGAAGAGTTTCTCTCCATTTATCCCCTATCTTCTGGTAACGGAGCCGAGGTCAGGTCTCTTGTTTTGTCCTTTCACTCTATTCTTCACCACTCGGCTAATCTAATGCCCTTTAATATATATATATATATATATATATAGAAAATATATATATATATATATGTGAAAAGTATCGCGTGAGTAAGCAATAAATGCAACAAAGCCCTGAGCGAAAATTAAAACGAGGATTCCAAGTACTTTCGAACTTTATTTCGAGTTCTTTATCAATGATTGATAACTAACTCGAAATAAAGTTCGAAAGTTCTTAGAATCCTTGTATTAATTTTCCCTGTAGTCTTTGTTGCATACGAGGGGCGATCAATAAGTTTTGCGGATCGGTAGGGAAAAACAGAGGAATAAGGATGGCTGTTTGTGGGAGTGTTAGGAAAAGTTATGATAACTCAGGACCTGCAGCCGCACGATCCTTCCTCGTCTATTTAAGAAGCAGTAGCTGATCGCAGATCGTCAGTCACGAATTTTTCAACAATGGAGAAGGTTGAGCACCGCGCAATGATCAAATTTTTGACCAAGGAAGGCAAGAATGCAAAAGAGATCCATGAACGCATGGTTGCAGTGTACACTGAAAACGCCTCTTCCTATGCAACCATTGCTCGCTGGAATAGGGAGTTCCGCCATGGTCGTGAGTCCCTTGAAGATGACCCCCGTCCAGGACGCCCGTCAGACGTGACCAACGAGGAAAATGTGGCCCGTATGGAGAGGATGATCCTCGAAAATCGATGGGTGAAGGTCGAAGAAATCGAGCGAGAACTTGGAATCTTGCATGGAAGTGTTATCAACATCATACACGACAATTTGGCCATTGGGTCCCTAAACACCTCACGCCCCATGATCGACTTCAACGTCGTCAAAGTCCACAAGGCCAGATTTGCACAAGCTGCTCTGCATGAGTGCGGATTCAAGGAGCTCAACCATCCCCCCTACAGTCCAGATCTGGCGCCTAGCAACTATTTTTTATTCCGCCAGCTCAAGGCTGCACTGCGTGGACGCAAGTTTGGGGACGATGAACATTTCAAGCTCGCCGTCCAGGAGTGAATTGAACAGCAGTCGGGAGATTTCTGGTTGTATCGAATTTGTAGCCTCAGGGACATGTGGCACAAGTGCATTGAAATCGAGGTAAGTTATATTGAAAAATAATATAATACCTTTCCTCATATATCGTTTCCTTATATCTGAATTTCAAAACTTATTGACCACCCCTCGTATATAATATATATATATATATATATATATATATATATATATATATATATATATATATATATATATATAATCGGCTATACCTCGATAGTATTGTTTTCTTTTAATTGCTGCACCTTAACCTAATTTTTGTTCATTTAGAGCAGTGTTCCTACATACTCCCTGATCGCATTTGTTACTGGTTCTATATGAAAATTTACTAGCATATCCCAGCTGCTTAGGATGTTTCTTTCTAACATCATTGTGGATTTTGTCGTGTGGTTCTCGTTTCTATCTCAGTTGTTTCCCTCAGTTTCAATATTGTGGTTTGTGGGGTTAAATTTTCCACTGTATGCATTTTCATATGTTTATATATTCCAATTCTTCATTCCTTCAAAAGTTTATCAACTATTTTTTAATTTTTTTCTGCTTTGTACGACCATTTGCACTTTTAGTGACTGCCAGCTAAATAGCCCTCGAGCGGTGTGCGTTTACGAGGTGTTGACATCATAACGTTACCAGCAGTAACGCTGGCATAAATATATCCTGAGGTTGTCCCTTCTATATGTTTTGAGAGAATAAATTGGCTTAATTAATGCGAAATGATGAGAATCTTAATAATTTTCCCTCGATCCATAAATTAAGCCCTTTGTAATTATCAAGGAAGGGTTCCTGAGTATTTAGAAAGGATCTCATATAATCGTTTACCTGAAAATAAAAAAAGTCACATCGTCATATTACATATTGATTATCTCAAACAAAGAGATTTAAACCATATATTTATTTATTTTATGATGGGGTTTAAAGTTCATAGAATTCATTTGAAAGTTTTTAGTTTCATACAAACTTTAGATGAGTCCTGGCTTTCATTTCCCTTAAGAAGCTATAAATTTTCTCTTTAAATGTGAAATGAGGTAATACGCAACTGAAAATTGCGAATAAATAGCGGTAATTTTCTTTGTTTTGAACTCCCCGTCCCCATTAACTCAAAAGTTATGAAGTTGGTATGAAGTGGGTATTATTTCAGAAAATATCATGATGTTTCTTCGTATTAAAGTATATTGTTTTATGTTTCTATTTTTCTCTCCGATATTTCAGTCAAACTACTTAAAAATCCGAAAGGTTTAACCATTTGGCTGCTAATCTGCCATATATGGATAGAATCTAAAATAACGGTTGACTGCGGATCGGCTCTATATGGGTTTGATCTAGTATTTCTCCTCCTATTGCACGAAGGTTCTGATTTTTTTTTGTATTCAGTTTCCTCTGGCACTCTTCTATCAGTTGCCATGTTTAAAATATTTCCATTCCAAATCAGTAACTCTCAGAATTTCGAGTAGATAGGTTCATAAGTTTTGCACACCGTATTTAAAGGTCTGAATAGGCGATGAGTCGAGTGATTTGCTCGAAAATGTAGACTCAAATGACCTAAGCAGTATATATAGCGATCATGGCTGGCCCAGTGAAGCATTAACTGAATTTGAAAGTGATAATGTAGAAATTTTAGACGAAGAAAATAGTGGAAATAATGACACTACAGATGAAAATTAAGAGTCCGACCCTCGGTCTCGCAAAAGGACGCGGCAGGCCACGTTACTGCCCTCACTACCTTAGTTTGAATCTTCATTTTCAGGTTTGACTTCTTCATGCTGTATTACACAAAATTGAAAAGAAATAGATTATTTTAAACAGTTTATGGACGATAGTGTGATAAATGTAAATTTTGAAGCAGATATATTCATACAAACCAAATTACCGCCTTTCTACCCTCAAAGCAAAGGTTGCCAACGAAATTCGTTTGTTTTTGAGTCCAACAAATAAAGTTCACGAACAGAAGATATTTAGAAAACTCCTGTCAAGAGATCGCTTTCTGCAAATAGTGAGGCTTTTACATTTTAGCCATAATACAATAGAAAGAAGTAGCAAGATAGAAAAATTCAAGCCTGCCTTGGATCTTATTAGACAGAAATTTAAATCAAAGCTGATTCCTTTCAAAGACCTTTGTATAGATGAAAGTCTACTTCTTTGGAGAGGAAGACTCCATTACAGGCAATAAAATCAAAAGAAAAGTCATAAATTCGGCGTAAAATCGTTTGTGTTGTGCGATTGTAAGACTCGTTACGTAATAGAGCTGATCATTTATACTGGAACCGGTATAGGAATTACCATCGACAATGAAGTAGGTGGGACGGGCTCAGTTGTGATGACACTGCTTAAATCCTATTTGAATAAGGGCCATGTTATTTTTGTTGACAATTGATAGACGAGCCCTGATCTCTTTGAGAAATTACTAGAAAATGAGACTGGGGCTTGTGGAACAGTTCGTTCCAATAGAAAAAACATGCCTATATATAAATATTTGAAGAAGAGGAAGGTTAAATCGATGCACTGTAACAATATATTGTGCTTACAATTGGATGATAAACGAAATGTACAGTTGATTACAAGTGTTCATAATGATTAAATGTTTGGATAAAGATGATAACATTATTTTGAAACCTAAATGTGTGATTGAGTACCACAAAAAAATGCGAATGGTTGATAAGACTGATATGCTGATAAGTGGTATAGAGTGTGTACGTAAAACTATTAGATGGTATAAGAAATATTTCGTCCATTTTGTTGACTTATCTATTCTAAATGCATATTATATAGACAAGGAGAAAACGAACGAGAAACAAACTTTTTTTGATTTTTCAAACAGTGTAATTGATCAAATAGTTGATAAATATTAAAAAAAATGAATTTAGGAAATTATACACATTGGTAAGCGACCATCGCGCCTTATTGATGTTGCTTTTTATGTTATGAAGCCTCTTCTTCCGTCAAGAGGAGCTTGTCATGGCTGCGCCATAACAACAAAAACTGAGAAAAAATATCAACGAACAAATTATATCTGCGGCGAGTGTGAAATACCATGGTGTTTTCACCTTTGTTAAAAAAAAACTAACATACATAAAAAAAATTCCCTTTAAGTTTCGTCGACTTTATAATAATTGATTACTAATCTACAATTATTGATCAGTGCGCATCAACGCCACCGAATCCTCCCCACTCTTCCCTGGTCAATTGAAAATAAATTTCTTATGATATATTTATTTAGCCGTTATAAAAAGCCTTTTAGATTTACTATAAGTTAAGGGAAAGATACAAATTATGTCTATTTAAAAATAAGAATAAAATTATGTAAGTAACTGAAAAAATAAAGAGAGGAATAAAATGGGAGTGAGGTCAGTAAATACCACGACATTTCTTTCTCAGCTGTTAATTTTTGCGAGCTGTCCACGCGTTTGAATGTGTGCCTTGATCTTTAATATTTTCGTAACACATCGAACTTAACTATAAAATGCTTTATGTTAATTATTCATTACAAATTTTATTTGGAAAAATAGAAAGAGACAGTTAAATTTTATAATAATAATATGACGGAAGATTTCGCATTTGAAAGGAATAAATTCGCGAAATTTCACTGCCCTTGTATACGAAACGAGGCGCATTTTCAAAAAGATAAACATATTTTTTCTAATCATTACAGTGGAAAAAGAACACGGCGGATAAAAACAATAGTAAATAGTTATATTTAAAAAAATGAATATTTGCCGCACACAGCACGCCCATTGGAATTATCCTGGCACCAGGCAAACTACTTAAAAATCCGAAAGACTTAATTAGTTCGACATTTTTGCCCAACGCTAGGCTCCAGGAGCAACCGGCATCAGTATTTGCTTATCTTTATTTGAAGATATTTCTGAAAAAAAAGGTGATCATTGATATTGGAGAATTGGTTTATTCTCTTTATTCCAGGTTTTTGACAAACATATATATTCCCTCTTTCTTTAACACAAAATATTCTTTCCGTTTTCGTATAATAATAATAGGCTGTCCGAAAAGTTATTATGTACTGGAAATATATATTCTCGCCAGGTTCACAAAGATCAGAGACTCTAACTATCGCTCAAGCTCCTAAGCACTGGCATGCATACCACTAGTCCCAGGTGTTAAAACTGTCCGGATACGTCTTCGGGAGAGGGAATGGGGGAGGGGGAGTTTCAATATATGTATGTTGTAGGAAGAATTGCAAAGTGGTACTTTATTCAATCATTTTCTGCTGCCCCCTCTCTTACCTGAAAACCGAGCGGAGAGTTTTACCACCTGCGACTGTTGCTATGCACGTTGGTGCTTGGAAGCTTAGGCAATTGGGCGTCAGTGAGAGTCCTGGCGAGATTATATATTTCCATTGCATACTAACTTTTCGGACACCCTGTAGAGGTTTGGTGTCCCTTTTTTATTCTTCCTGTATACATTTTGAAGCATATTTTAAAACTTTTTCATTAGTGTAGGTTTTGTACAACTACTGAATTATAGTATAGTAAATTTTTAATATTCACTCCAAGAATAATGCAAAAATCCATTCTAAAATGTTCCAAAAGAATTGATTTTAACCAAACTACACCATTTAAAGGAGATCAAAAAATTCCAATATCTTACAACAATATTAGAAAGATTTTCACTTTCAGGTCTTTTAGTCTAAAACGGTACAGGCATACCCACTTTTCTAGTTCCTTAGCATTTGGAAAATAAATAAAGGAAGTTCCCCAATGGACAATTGCATGCTATTTTAGCTGTATGTTTTTTGCTAAAAGGAAGACTTTAACTTTCATATAGCTTGCTCTTTACCGGCCTTTTTGTCTCCATTCATTTTGCTTTAGTAATAAGCAACACAGATTTATTTTGTATTGTCGGAAGCTTTTTTTTTATTATCCAACATTGCTGTTTGACATATCTGTATAGATTGCTCAAGTGACATATATTATTATCATCGCTTGATTGTTTTCACTTAAGTTTCTTTCCTTCATGTAATTTGTATCCTTTTTTGTGTTTTTAATTCCGAGAAAATGTCTAAGTTAAGTATCTGTTGCCTTCTATTTCGACATCCACTGACTTATTCCTTCTAAGAGGAACGATCGTGAATTTGACTAACTAATTAATTCATCGTTGATATTTCCCCTGTTTTCATCTAGCCTTGCATCGCGTGTTACAGGCATTAAGCAATTATGTGATGTCAGCGAACTAAATATGGATGTCCACCCGATTTGTGAGTGGGAGGAAATCTGCAGTATAAACATAATAAGACCAGTTTTTTTATGCTGCCATACACAGTTCTCTCCATCACATATATTTTTTTTCTAGGCTTTCGATAAAGTCGAACGGAAAAAAACTATATGCATCACACTTTGATGCACTTTCCGAAGGTTTTGTGATGAGTGTACACATAATGTCTAATTCTCTTTTGGCTTTGGCAATCTTCTCTTTAAATGAACATATAAACATTTACGTGCTTTAAACTTTTCCTGATCCCAATTGCTGATATAGTTTCCCTCGAAGCGTTCAATGTGATTTCGTTTTAATATATTCTCTAGTATTCTTCCGTCAAAAGTCCCAAAGCAACATTGACCTGAAATTGTCATGCACGTTTGGAGGTTTTCGGGTTTTATGAATAGAAGGGACAAAAAATTGCGGGTTGGCAAGTGTGATAGAATGGTTTGAGGCCACTTAATTTCAACCGCTATCACATGTTGTTTAGAAACACGTTGCTACTCACGTGCATCTTCACCCCACCTGAGTCAATATTTAACCAAGGAGGTTCATTCCCCCCAGCCGTTTCGCACCATGCGCCGATAAAGCCAGATTGAGTTAGGCTTATGGGCAGATAAGGTATTGTTCTCAGGCGCGGCTGGGCATTCACTCGAAGCCCCCACTCCATTGTCTCCTACGCCAAGGGGATGGCTCGACTATTTATATGGAAACTTTACTAATAAGAGCAGATTCAGATCTAGATTTTCTTCGCGAAACATCACGCCGATCCGGTCTCACCTTGTGCACCAGGGCTATCTACCTCGAGATCCGCCATCATTGTCCAGAAGAGGACAATATCCCTTGAGTGCCAAGGTTCGAGCCTACAAGAAGCCAAGTCGACAAGGCCCCCCGCCCTGTTGTTCAGAAAGAGAACAACGTTAGAATAGCCATTGTTCTTTGAGCCCCTTGACAAGAAACGGTTCTCACCCTCTTTCCCTGTTGTTCAGAAAGAGAACAACATTATAACAGCCATTGTTCTTTGAGCCTGTTGACAAGAAACGGTTCTCACCCTTCCCCCCTGTTGTTAAGAAAGAGAACAACATTAGAACAGTAATTGTTCTTTGAGCCCGTTGACAAGAAACGGTTCTCACCCTTCCCCCCTGTTGTTCAGAAAGAGACCAACGTTAGAACAGCCATTCTTCTTTGAGCCCGTAGACAAGAGACGATTCTCACCCCCTGTTGTTCAGAAGAGAACAACGTAGAACAGCCATTGTTCTTCAAGCCCGTTCGTCAAGAAACGGTCCTCATTATCAAGACGTCACATCAGGATCATTTAATTCCACCCCTCATCCATTTCGGCTGGAACTCGCCAGCGGACCGAAGATTCCTTCGCGTCACCTTCCTCTGCACAACAACTTTTAATTACGTAAGCTCAACATTACCTTTGAGTATTTAACCTTTTTGTCAACCCTATCCTGTGCTTTAAATGGTTTAGCAAGCCATCCCATCCCTTTAATTTTCATTTGTTTACCATTTTTAATCTCTCCCAAATCTTAATCTTCGGATTAGCCAGATATTCCCACGACCCTTTCCATTCTCTGTTTATGTAAACATTTTCTTTTTGTGTGTTGTTGATAGTTTAATTAATAAAGCTCTATTTTATTAATGATAGCCATATTATTATCCTTGAGCTTAGTTCCACTTCTTAAGCATATTGAAGATAAATAACATCGGTCAACCAGATAACCACGCACTCTAAATATAATTGAATAGTTCCCTCAACGAATAGTTATATATGGTATATCGTCGAGAGTCCATTCTACGACAGCAAGAAATGAGAGAAACTGGTAAATTATGCCAAAAAAAGAGAAAGGTGGAAAAGGTCTATTAAAATGTATACAAAAAGTAACCGCTGATATCCTTTACTGTAATAGACGTCGCCGACGCCTGAAATTAATCAGAAATTAAAATATTAGCCATATCGTCATCAGTGGAATGTATCATTACTTTCCAGTTTTAAGTTTTTCATGTGGACTTCAATAGAACCTGCATACAACATGGGCTTTTACTTAATTATATATATATATATATATATATATATATATATATATAATTAAGTAAAAGCCCATGTTGTATGCAGGTTCTATTGAAGTCCACAGCTGTGGACTTCAATAAAATTTATATGTATATATATATATATATATATATATATTAAAAATCTAATAATTGTCCCGTCTTCTATGTAGGAGAGACAGGATGATACCTAGGAAAAAGGTTATAGGAACATAAAGATGACAGACGAGTATGTACTGCAAGGAGTATTTAAATCATGAAAAATTCAAATCATGTAATTGATTAGCATAGTCCCAGATAATTTACACTTTTAACAATTTTAATAAAAGAAAGATTGTTGAATCAAATTTAGTTCAACGTATACTAAAATATAGGTTTTCGGCCATGCAATTAAATTGCTGCCCTTTTGTTTTAAATTTAATCTTGATGATATTAGCGTGGAAAATGGTTATATTAGGCAGAGCTATAGCGAATTTTAGTGATAGGAAACCTTAGAAAGGCAGGATTGGGAGCATAAGGGCCAAAGGGTCAGGCTAGATCCGAATGCTGAAGAGGAGTTGCAACTTCGTAGAGATAAGGAAGCAAGCAAACGATTTAAAATCGAGATAAGACTAAGGGAATTAGAGCTGAAAGCGCAGTGACCCACATTGCATTGACTGACAGAGGGTGTAACGACATGTTCAGGCAGGCAAGCCTACTGCCCAGTTTTAACTAAAAGATTCTTAAGGGCTTTGGAACGGAAAGCAGATATGTATAATTAGCATAATTTTGGCTTGGCTAAGTTGGTAGCACACGGATATCAACGCAATGCAGCATGTTCAGAGATGATATGGTGGTAAAGGAAACCGTTTTGAGTCAATACCAGTGGATCCTGGATTAATACCGACAGGTGTTCAGCTTCGGCCAAAGGCGTGGAAATGAGCCGTGCGTGGAATTTATCATACGGCTGGAGAGGTTTTCTGGCTCGAGTTATTTATATTTAATAACGGAAAAAAGGAGGCATATTTCAAAAGAATTACGTAAAGGATAAAACGATGTACCTTAAGAGAAGGCAAAATTCAGTGAAAGAGAGAATAAGGATAAAGAAAAACTATTAAACAGAATTGAGAGGTCAATAATGGAAACAACAGTTTGGTGTGCTGGTATTGCCGAGGTGTTGAGCACTGTTTGAATGCATACCAGCGGGCTAAATTGCAAGAGGAGAAGAAAAGAGGAATAAGAGTAGAGAAAAAATACATTCAGGAAAGCGTAGTTAGAATGTGTCTTTAGTACGGCCAGAAGTGGTAGGGTAAAGAGGGACTAGTGAAAGCATGCGAGTTTCATTTAAGAAGGAAAATTGACATGCAGTGAGACAAAGTTAACTTGCGCCCACAAAGTTGCTGAGGAACACATGCGCTATGTTGAGTCTTTTTTACAAGAGAAATCGTATACTGGATGGAAATTGGTGGTTAATGGGGTGAACGGGGTGAAGACATTTCGTTTAGCTAGGCTATATCTGGAGTGCGCGTTCTCAACAGGATGCTACGAGGTAGGGCTCCATGATTCCTTGCCAGAAACATTTTCCGCACTCAGGTGAATGAGTTGTATTGTTAACATGATCAGCGTTTTAGGATAATTGTGCTAGTAAATTATATTAGGGCGCTAATTTTGTAAGTCAACAGAAACATTCTGAGTGGGGAATATCGTGGATAACTTTTTATTAAACGGAATACCTAATGGATGCTAATGAAATGGTATTTCTGGTGACTTCACTGTGAGCTTCTTCTCAGCTGCCAGAGAACCCTTAATGAAATCTCTTAACATGTTCTTCGGTGACATCACCCAAGTTTTAACGAAGGAAAGCAAGTTGTGAATGCAAAAATGCACCTTCAAGGATAAACCACAGTCCAATTCATTTAAGCTTTATCCTTCCTTATTGATCTTCAAAAGAGGAAACTGCTCTACTATTTATTATTTTCATCCTTGTTGGATGAATTAGGTAAACAATGGATTAAATTATACCTTAATAGTAACTCTGTTTCTGAGCATCTTCCCTTTTCTTAGGATTGTCAATGGAGCCGTCCAGTTGTCATTAGATGATGTCAGAGACATATCCTGTGTAAGGGAAAGGAAAGCCAAAGAAGAATATCCCCTATATTTGCTCCATGAATTTATTCCCTCTCTCTGTTTTCTAAGAACCCAAAGAAAAAAGGAAGAAAAAAATTGAATACCCGTCAGCTGCCTCACAAGCGCAGTTAGTTAAGCTGTGCGTGCTAAAAGCTTATATCCCACCGAGAAAACGCTAATCTCCGTAGTCTGGAAGCTGCTGGCTGAAAGTTTCCCGCCCACATCGTAAAAGCCATTAAGACTTGAGTATGGCAACAAACGCCAATCTCTTTGGCCGCCAGGAGTGTTTAGTCTGGCATCTGAGTCTGCCAACGAGGAAAAAAGAAAATAAATGGCCGTCATATTAATACTCTGGATTTTCCAATATCGCCAGATTGAGTTTGAGAACCCGTCGCCTTCGGTTCAGATCGTGTGTCTCTTTCCCCAAGTCCCTGGTATTCGTGTATACCATCAAGGTTGGATTTCTCTAGGCAGACCCATCTCTTTTGTGAAGCCTTATTCTGTTCAGAGCAAGCTTTGAATCGTTTTCGTCTTCGAAGGTTTGCCTGGGATTCCTCTCGTCTCATCTGGAACATCCCTCCAAGGATCTCCAGTTTCTCGTGTGAGACTTTGTGCCTAGCCTCGTCAGAGTCTTGATTTTTAGAGGTTGTACTTCTCTAGAGCAAAGCTGCCATCGTTCGTCTTTGAGGAGGATCGTGAACTAGTCTTCTGCCCCCCATCTCTCTTTATCCTTGTCCCCGTTAGGATATTCGGCTTAGGATCACGTCCATTGGCCTTTTCCATTTCCACTCGTCGACCCGCTAAAGGATTCTCCTTCCTCGAGTTGAACCTATTAAGGTAAAACGACCCTTGCTTGTATCTCCCGTTAATTGACCCACTCCCGACCACTAAATATTCCCTCCATCTAACTGATGTTTATAATATTCCATTTAATAACTGATTAACGAGCTATTAGCGTCCCCAGAACGCCTATTAATCTGTCTCTGTCAGAGTTGTCCTTTATTTAAATTACCTGTATTTTCCCGAATGTAGATATATTAAATAGTGACTTATTAAAATTATATTTTGGTTCTCTCTTTAAATATACCCTTGAATTGCACCTTGGTAAACTCATTAAACACTATCGGCCCTTGTAGTAAATAGCACTCTTATACCTCGTAATCCACGGATTACTCTTACGAAGTGAACCTACTTGTACGTAGCCAAGGACGCGTACGTACCTTAGAGAATATATGTATATATATACATATTTTCTTGACTTTTATCTCTTTCCTCCTAACCAATATATATATATATATATATATATATATATATATATATATATATATATACGCATTGTCTAGGGATGTGACCTATTCTTGGACATCCTGTGTCTCGTTTATGATAACGGCGTTTCATTCTTTCAAAATCGTTGATTTTCTCTGTAAACACTACTCCGCAAGTATTCCTGAGATAATAATCTTTAATTTGAGGTCGGTGAAAAGAAATGTCATACCGCAAAGATAGAGAGATAAGATAAACGGAATAATTTTTCTTTAGGAATATGCCTTTTCCTAATTAAAAACAATCCGTGAAGGTTGAGGTTCGAACCAAGCACACTGAAGCAGCGTACAAATGATTGGTTTTCAGGTAAACAAACTCAAGAGACCATTCGGCTACGCGAAGAGAACAAAAGTTCTCTCGAATCAAAAAACTTTTAAGCCTGCTTTGCTAGAAGGTTAGAAATTCAAAGGACATACAAGAAATACAGTTAAACGTGCGGCAAATATACAATGTATATCTTTCATGAACGCGTGAGAATGATGAAAATATATAAGTTATACCGCAAAGAAAGAGAAGGTAAACGGAATAATTTTTCTTCGCTAAAATGCTTTTACCTAATTGCGAAAAAAAGCATGACCGGGTGAAGATCTGGCAAAGCACTCTGAGACAGCGTGCAAAAGCTTTAATCTCAGTTAAAGCAACCTCTTAGACTGCTTGGTTATGCGTCAGAAAAAAAAAATATTTCACTCGAAAGGACAAGCTTTTAAGACCTGCTTCTCTATTCGATCGGAAGGACTATGAAAGAGAGAGAAATTAATTAGTAATTCAGAAGGCACAAATGAGAAATAGAGCTGAACGCGCGGCGAATTTTCTTGCTGGTCGCGGAAACTTTCAAGTTGAAATTTAAATTAGATACTACAGTCTCGTTTAGCGATGCAAATGCGCTCTAGCAATTTAAAATAATTTAGCATGGCAAAACTCATGAGTCATATTTTTCAGCCTCGAACCGAGAGATTTTGGTATGACTTTTTTGGCTAAACAGTTCTGTAAAAATTACACCCTAAATTTAGATTTGTATGCACTAATCAAACTTCTGAGATATTTCCGTAGTAGAGGCGTGTAAAGCCAAAAACTTTTCCTCCATCTTGGTAAAAGGTGTAACTTATTCAACTCAAATGCGAGTTAATTAAATCTTAATATAAACTACTTTATAAGAGCATAATATTTATATACCAGGCTAATTTCTGCATCAAGTCTACAATACCTTCTTCAGTCGTATACTGAGAGAAGACAAAGATCCACACATAATAATCTTAAACAGAACAAAGTCACTTATCTAGAAGGAGAGATTCGAAGGTCATTAATAATATTATTTCATAATATTTTCTCTAATTAAAGATTTTAATTTTCGCGCAGTCTGTTCTTGTTCGCCAATTAGTGTTCATATAGAAAAAGAGCCTTGACAGTGCTGCCGATATAGGTTGCAACAGTTCAACTGAGACATTTAGAAGGTTAAAAACTGCTTCGGTGCTCAAAAGGGATAGTATTTTTTCAGCAAAATAATAATTTGTTATAAAATAATATTTAGATTTATTTTTTCAAATTATTTTTTTAATTATTAGTTTCTTCAAAAACATTTATTAGAAAAAAAATATCTATATTGTTGTGAAGGATCCAGGTTTGTGGTCATATGGGTTTATGACAAGCTTCTGGCAATATACCTTTGGAAGGGATGTGAAGGCTTATATTTTGTAAGAGCCAGTACGCTTACTTCAAGCATCTGGGAAAAGCAGAACGAAACGAATCAGACACGCTTCGAGAGTGTAAAAGAATTCATAAAAGCTGGACCCCCCTTGACGTTTAAGGGGAGAGCATCAATACTGAAGGATTGGACTAAGAGTAATGCAGAAGATCTTTAAGTAAGTCCCTATAATGGAGAGCTCACTTTCAGCAGCATTTTCCCAAAACACCCTCAATTTAACTCATCTGTATGTGTCCGTGCTTAGGGATATTTTTTCAACCTGGTTTTGAGGTATTTTCCGAACTCAGGTTACTGCTGAGCACAGTGTCTGCTGATACATAAAACTGTGTTTTATTGTTAACTAGATTAGAGCTGTGATCACCTTGGTTTCTTTCCTACTTTAAAAAAGTACATTCATTGTTTAACTTGCATGTATATAAGACTTTCTCTGCAACTTTTTCATAATTGAGATAATAAATTATATTTTACAGCTAGTCTTTCTTACCCCCCTTTCTTTACTTTGGTGCAGCCAGCCAGAGACTAATATTATAGAAAAAAGGCAAGTCGACCGAGAATTAATATAAATTAATAAAATACAAATTTTACAAAACATATAACATCAGCATCATATAAGAGATAAACAGATAAAGCTCTGTGGAAATTACGGGAACACCAAGCTGTTACAGGAAGTCCAAGGGAGCCCAGTAGCGTATCCAGGGTCACATGGAAGTGACAATACCATTTATTCTTCATCGCATGTTCTTTGCGAGAGTATAGCAACTGAAGAGTGTGATAATGTCTCAAGCCCCGATAATGACTACCTACAGTTTCTCAGTGAAGGCAGGCTGACGACGTCTTACGGCCTCTTTCAGGTACTTTAAGGGTTTTTCAATTGAATTCATACAAAGACTGAGGTGAGTCCATCACTGTGATAGTGTTGTCTTTCAACCAGAGTACGGTGGATGCAGACTTATGAGAATGAGGATTTTCATACTGGAAAATTACATTCCAGTCATTTCTAGAGAGGTTTCGGGCTGAGAGCAGCATGCAGTATCGTAGGATAATTTACTAATTTTCTGTTTTTAGGATGCCATCACAAACATAAAGACAACCCACTCCTGTACTTGACATGTATCCCAATACCACTACAAAGCAGCCAACATGCTTTAGTTTAGGTATTATGCTCTCTCTCAATTTAACTGCTCCCTTGGCCTCCTTTGGACTCTAAAGTTGTCTGGGGTCGAGAACAACTGTAACGGGGACTCGTCCTCCATAGGCCACATCCCCACTGAGGCATGGTCAAGTTGCAGTGAACACTTAACCGATCTAGTAGACATGGCTTCTGTTAAAGGATAATTAGTGGCTTTTGGATGACTTTGCATAAATTTAGGACTCCTGCCGGCAGTCTGAGACGGAATATTATGACTTGGACGCCCTCCATCCATTCATGTTATATGCTCATGCATCGCATGGAGCTGTCGTCAGGTTGTGTACGAACCCTGGCTTGTACAGAAAGAGCTTGATCTTGGCTGATCCTACTTTCTTAGATCATTTTAACCACTTCTGCAAAACACGAATGTGGTCTGTTAGAATCTCTTGTCGATCTGTAGACAGCTGAGCTCCTCTCACGCACCGTGTGTAACAGAATTCTATACACCACGGTGTAGTTAAGTGTTTTCACGATTATTAGATACTGTTGACATGGAATATCATATTAATCAACAAATATTATGTGTTATATAAGGACATTTTGACTGTAACATACCACACTGATTCCAGGGTTTCATACATTTCAATAGCATCGCCATTTTAGATATTTCTTAAAAGTTCTCAAAAAGCTTTTACTTTTATTTCTCTTTATGATGTATTGAATACATCTATGCATACTTCTACCAACATATTCATAAAAATATCCAAGTAATAAGAAAAATTGTATGGCTTCGTAAACTTTTGGCCAGGCTATACAAGGATTCCTTCATTATTAGTCATTGTCTCAATAGCTTATTTTTACCAGTAACTAAATAATCTTTATTTCCATTAAAGGTATATGAAGAAACAAACGAATTTATAAAAAGAAACGAATGAGTGGAATATAGTAAATTTTGCTTAATAAATATAAATTTCATGCAAAAGTCTATAGATAGTACTTCCCATTTTATCTTTTCAATATATTCAATATAATTCAGGTTTAATAATGAAAACAAAAGGCATTTATAGTTTAGATGCCTAAATAAGAGAAATGGTGACAGTGAGCAACCATAAGAGATAGACATAAGAAAACACCAAATGGAATAGTTTTGTTTCGTTTCTGTAATATGTAGATATTAGTGATCAAAATAAAAATCACTTTACTATAAAATATTATCAATGTAAGTAGAAAGAATAAATTTAATATTATGGGAACTAATTAAATATATAAAAATTAATTCGAGTGAAAAGTCAAAATATCGCATGTGCTCGGGTCGTATATTTAAAACGAGAGCTGTACTGCGTTTAAGGATGGTTTTTTTATCAAGAAACTACCATCTAAATACGAGTCCAAGCTCCAGCTGAGTAAAGAATATTGAATACAGTTCTAAGATTCCTTTTAACTTCTAGCAAGTCTCCGATCACCAATTTACGCAGCGCATTAAGCAAAAGGTTAGCTTACTATTTTGGATTCGTAGCCTTGTGAATACAAGTTATTTACTCAGGAAGCAACTGGGCAGCTCCCAGCCGAATCAAGAAATCCGTTTGTTTGCCTGAAGAGTGGTACCAAAATTCGGTGACGAATCAGCCATTAAAAATTACACCACTATCAAAGGGGCTTACCTCAGTTACTTTCGGACATACCATCTATATATCTTATCTCCACGTCCTGATGCATAATCAACTCTTTTAATTAGTTGCAAGATTCTCTAAGTCACCTATAATATTCCCTGTTACATTTAACACAAGGATTTCCGACAGAAGCAGAAGGAACATTAAATTTTGACTTAAAGATTGCATTATATATCGGTAATCTTTCAAAGATCCACGATTTCTATTAATTCAGAATCGATTTCATAAATACTGGCTTCTTCTAGTGTATTGAATTTATAGGCACAAAGTAACTTCTTGTAAAATTCTCGGAAATTCGGCCCATGGTAATCTCTTTTGGGTTTTTTTTTTCATTTGAGCAATGATGCATTTTGTGAGCCAAACAGTCTTTGGCTAAGGTTTATGGATTTAGAAATATACCCAATTGCTTTCGATTTTACTGATGATGAGAAGGAGCAGTGTTACAAATGGGTGAGTATTTTTGCCTAGGTGTATTTTTCATCTAGAAAACAAATGGATTGTTAGAAAATTGGTTTCCTTTGGGCCAGTCGCCTTGACAACAACACTGTTTTCGGTTCTGTCTATGCTACGGAAGGCCACTTTGCAAGATTTTGAATAGGCGGGTGGGTCCTAAGGAAACCACTATTAAGATATTTCGTTATTCACTAGTAAAATATTGAATTCTTTGGCGAAGGCGCCAAGGCGGTTAAAATTATTTGTGTACGTAGCGAATCCGTTTTATATTTCTTTTGTGGAATTCTCGTTTTCGATATGTAATACATAGATGCCTTAGCAATAGGTGGCATTTTTTCTTGCTCTTCTTTATATGCACGTACTTCGGATTTCCGTTTAACTTGCAATGGTATGGTCAGAGAAGGATGCCAACCTTTAAAATTAAAGCATTTTCGAGAAACTTGAGCATTCTGAGCAGGCTTTGGATGTGCGCTCCTCTCTGCGATGGCAAGTAAAGCATATTTGCACATCATCGACAACTTTTCGCTCAGTTTGCTTGAAGTAAATTCTGACCTTGGAAAAAGAAATACCCATTTCTACGCCTTTCTTAGCCATTGAAGTTTCCATAAAGTTCTACTCTTAAGTACATGAGTACAGGTTTTAAATTTATAGAAATAAAACTGGCGAAGGATTCAAAGAAGGAACCGAAACGGTTTTACGGCTATGTAAACAGTAGGAAACCCTTAAAAGGTTCAATAGGGCCGATTAAAGACAAAGATGGTCGTTTGACGGAAATTCCGGCGGAAATGTCTAAAATATTAAATGAACATTTCACAAGCGTCTTTACTATTGAAGATTCGTCCCAATTAGGATCGTTAGTTGAAGAAGTAGATAATAGTGATATTTGCATATCCGATATAACGGTTAATGAAGTGGAAATTCTTAAATATATTAACCTGATGAAAAAGTCGAAATCACCCGGGCCCGATGGCGTTTACCCCACTCATTTAAAGGAACTTAAGAATGAGCTTGCGAAGCCGTTGCGTGCAATTTTCAATCGCTCATTAGAAGATGGCGTAGTCCCTGTAGACTTCAAGCGTGCAAACGTTACACCAATATTTAAGAATGGGAATAGATACGAAGCAACGAATTTTCGTCCTATTAGTCTAACTTCGGTAGTTGGAAAGCTTTTAGAATCGGTAATTAGAGATAGAATAGTGTGCCACCTCGAGGTAAATAATCTGATTAAAGATTCCCAACATGGGTTTAGGCGGGCTAGATCGTGCTTGACAAATTTGCTCGAATTCTTCCATAAAATGATTTGCGTTTACGACGAAAGCAAAGCTGTAGATGTAATCTATCTAGACTTTAAAAAGGCGTTTGACACCGTTCCGCACGAGAGATTATTAATGATAGTTAAAGCAGTCGGTGTGAAGGGTAAGATATTAAATTGGATTAGAAATTGGCTGAAGGATCGTTCGCAGCGAGTAGTTATAAATGGTGAATGTTCAGATTGGGTCAACGTCAGTAGTGGAGTGCCACAAGGCTCCGTTCTTGGCCAATTATTGTTTCTAATATATATAAACGATTTGGATAATGGCGTATTTAGTACGATTTCTAAATTTGCTGACGACACGAAGCTGGGCAACCGTGCCTATGTAAGATCGGATGTAGAAAAATTACAAAAGGACCTAAACTTGATTGTCAGATGGGCGGATAAGTGGCAAATGCAGTTTAATTTAAGTAAATGTAAGGTGATGCATTTGGGTTGCCATAATTTGAGGGTAGAGTATACCATGAAAGTCATGGTCCTCGACGTAGTTAAATTGGAAAAAGACCTGGGAGTTTTAGTCTCGGATGACTTCAAAGTCACGAAACAATGCGCGGATGCATGTAAAAAAGCAAATCGTGTGCTGGGTTATATCGCGCGTAATTTCACGTTCAAATCCAAAGAGATAATTTTACCATTGTATAAATCACTTGTACGTCCACTGCTCGAATATGCGGTTCAATTTTGGGCTCCATACTTAAACAAAGATATCGCGCAATTAGAAAGAGTGCAGCGTAGGGCTACAAAATTAATTCCCGAGCTGAGAAACAGGCCCTATGAGGAAAGACTCAGGGCATTAGATTTGCCATCTCTCGAAGGCAGAAGATTACGTGGCCAGCTAATTGAAGTATTTAAAATATTGAAAGGATTTTCAAACGTTGATTATAGGAATTTGTTCGAATTGGATCATAGGGGAAATACTCGGCAACACGGATTGAAATTAGTGAACAAGCGATTTAACACTAGTATAGCCCAAAACTATTTTACGTTTAAAATTACTCAAATTTGGAATAGGCTACCCACCCACGTAGTGGATAGTAGGTCGGTAAATATGTTTAAAAACCGTCTCGACGCGCACTTAAATAGTATAAATATAACGTAGTCTGAGCACAGTAAATAATAACGTCTTTGCAAAAGGAGTTTGGAGCGGAGGAACAACGAGAGTAAAAATGATGACTAAAAATGATGCCAGCGATTTCTCTTGCATGTGTAGTTTAGATATCCATTTTCTTTTCCGCCTATCCTATAACTAGATTTTCACCACTAGCAGTCGAGGGCTGCGGAAGTTGAGAAGAAAAACTTTCTATCACCCCCCCCTAGGTTGAAGTAGTTAATATGCCTGACATTGTACACATGTAGATAAGTGTGTACAGTAGATTATATATTTAAAAAAAAAAAAATATAGCATGTTAGAGATACACTCGTAGATAAGTGTGTATCGTAGTTTCGGATGTAGTGTAGCGGACTAGCCTCGAGCGGACCTTAGGGTCTTTGTTGGTCCTAGATTCTGTAGTTCTGTAGTTCTGTAGTTCATTGTGTTGTGTCTTCTTTTTATGTCATCTATTGAGTGCGTTCAAATTGTGTGATCTTATCTCCTACTGATGATAATTTTGTGAGTATTACATCATTTTAAGGATGCGTACAGAAATAGGCAGATTTACCAGCCCAGGCAAACGGTGCCAATCTACCTTGACTTTGTGACAAGAATTGAACTATATTAACAAATGCAAGCGTGAGAGAAGCAGTGACTGCTCTCGCAAGTTCGAATCCCCTTCTTCTCTGCACGACCACACTATTTTATATGGTTTAACTTTTGGCGCTGTTTGCCCTCGCCGGCAAATCTGCTTTGCTTGTGCATTCGCCCTAGAATACCAAGCCAAGATGAGAAGATGTTTAATGGTGAAACTTATGTGGAGGAGGGTGATAAAATGGCTAATTTAGTAAAATACATATGTTTCCAGGGTTTGGAAATTTATGTAAATCTGACCTATTTCTGCAGGCTCTGTCTTGTTAATTAACACCAAAAATGTAGCATGATTAAAAAACTATGTATTGGCAGTTGAATTTCAAACAAGTGTAAGAAGGTGTCATCCAATATGCCTCGTCTACCTTACATAGAAAGGTATATATATATCTGTGAAGGCTAACTGCATATAAATAGTAACTATTGTTAATTATACTAGAATTGTGCCTTGATTAGAATTTGTGAAAAATGAATCGATCATTTATTTCTTACCCGAGACAATAACTAAATTATTATAAGGTTGCAAAAGGCTTCATGCCACTATGAATTTAAATAAACACTTTTATCGAATTTAAGTTTATTCCAACACATTTTTTTAGAATTGAGTATTGATTTGATCGTTTATGGAATATGTTTTTTTCTTTATATTAGTTGAATGGCATTGTGATCAATATCTATTGGGTATCACCAGTTTTTTATGTAGATCGGAGAAATGGAGAGACAAATAGTATATTTTTGTAGTATGAGACTGAATTTTAATAAAATTGATGATTTATTAGATGAGATTAATAATGAAACAGAAAAATTTACTATCAACCACCATGTGCCAGATAATAACACCTGATGCCAGGTATTCATTTGATCTATATAATTTCCCTCAAAAAAGCAACAAACCTTTATATCACCGGTACCATAATACAATACGATAAGTTACTTGCACATAGTGATAATTATGGATACGGTATAAAAATATATTATGAATACTGTAGTAATTTAAGAAACCTTTTCTTTCTTTTACTATATAAATGCTAAAAATACTGAACCAGACTTTAGTGAGAAAATCAGTAATAAACTAATCAAATTAAGCGAAGAAAAAAGAATAGAGAAAACTCTATCAGGCCATTTTTGACAAATTAGAGCCTTTACAAGGTGCACATCCAGATTGCTTGATAAACTAGCATAAAATGAGTTAATAATAGAGATTTTTGTTGATATATTCTAACTTAAGTGAGTACAATTTTGTGTTTTATTTTGTGTGCATTGTTTTAATTCGAAAAGAACATGTTTTTCATTTAAATGCTTAGTGCCAGAAGCAGCTGTTATTTAATATCCTTACTTATGTAGATATATAACTTTTGTATATTATCTTGATATATTTTTAAAGCTGTTAGTATTACCAATTTCTTTCTAAGTTTGTGTTTATAGAGCTCCTAAATAATTATGGTCATTAATGGGTTAAAATAGCTACATCTTCCTCATCAAAGTTCTGGCCATTTAAAATCTTTTGCTAAGATTTGAAGAACTCCAAAGTTTCGGTAATTGATCATCATATCGCAACTTTTCCAAAGTAAAACAGCCCACTACTTTAAAGAATGAGTTTAATTGTGAAAATTACGGGATGAATTTAAATTGCATAAACTTAAGAAAGAAAAGGGGGAATGTTAAAATGGCTGAATTATGGGAATGTATGTTAAAGTGATGCAAAAATTTAAGTCTCATAATTAGAGCATTTCCTAACGTACAACTCGCTCACTAGGAAAAAAGAGAAAAAAAGAAAAAGAAAAGGTATTCACCTTCCTACCATAGACTATTTAACCATATGATTGTTTGGCACAATACCATGGGACTGTTCATTGACTTTGCTAAAAGCTTCACTAGGTGCACCACTAGGTTAGAAATTTTGCAATGCAAGAAGCACGTTAGGCCCCTATAAGGTTACTCAACATTCCAACCCACAGATTAAAGTTGAAGTGTAGCTGTCAAAAAGGCACAAGTCAAGGTCGGTTGCGTTGGTTATTAGAGGCTTAAGCCTTCCAAGAAGTGTGATCAAACCATTCATCAGATATTAACAGTCGAAAGGAAATCCTTTGAATATTAGAAATAGAAAGTTAAAAATAGCAAAGGGTCACGAATTTATAGTTGAAAGGGATAAAAAGTGATGCAAATTATATAACAAGTTAGATACATGTCAACTCCTGGGAAGAGAGAACTCATTAATTAATCAGTAAACAAATTGCTTTTATTTTCATTTAACAATTTAAAGGAAAGTGTCTTTCAAACCTAAATATTTTTATTAGAAGCAATTTATATTATTGTAGGTTCGTTCACATCTTTAGTTAAGTATTCACTATTTAGGTTTGAGTCATAATTGTTATATATGACTAAAGGATTAATCTTTTAGTCGTAAATAGAAGTATTTTATTTTCACTTTATATCAGATGGTAAAATAGGAGTATCTTTTTGTGCAGTTAGATGCCTACCAGTAGGAACTTTGCTACTTAATCTGCAATCAGGTAAGGTCAGGTCTTTAAATTAGTATAAAAAATTGGCTTAAACTGAGAATTTATTCATTTTAATTGGTTGTTGCTCGAATAATTATTCCATCTTACACATTATTAGTTTCTAATTTTTCAGCTAATACAAGCATTTTTTTTCCTTCCCTTCAACAGATGTGAGAAATAATAAGTAAGACTTTATTTGGAACTACTCGTATTCATTATCCAGGATTGTATATGTAGATCGCGTTGAGCAGTATAGGTTGATATAGCAGCTTAGATCTCAGAGAAAGAGAGAGTAACAAGGAGTAACAAGGAAAGTAATTACCCTAGGAGACCTTACGGTCCATTCAAAGAGGGTACCTTTGGACTATCAATCAATCGAGCAGGCACATGACTGCTCAATTGTTTTGCGTCCCTAAACGGCCACTTTTCAAGACTTTGTCTAGTCTTGACTTGAACTGGTCAACAGATTCACTGTTGACAACTTTCACTGGAAATGCGTTCCACTTACCGCAGATACTTTAGGTGAAAAATTTCCACACATATTGCGGTTGTAACGCTTCAGTTCAAGTTTGAAGCCGTGATTGCGCGTTCTGTTCTCACTCAGTGTGAAAATATCCCGGTAGTCAACATTGTCGAACCCTCGAAGTATTTTAAAAACTTCGATGAGCTGACCACGTAGTCTACGGGTTTCCAGCGAGAACAGATCTAATTCCCCTAGTCTATCCTCATAACTTATATGTCGGATAGAGGGAATCAGTTTGGTTGCCCTAGCTTGTACGCGTCCCAACCTTGCGATGTCCTTTCGAAACGATGGACACCAAAATTGTACGGCATACTTTAGGTGCGACCGAACGAGGGAGTTGTACAGACAGAGTTCTATCTCCTTGTTACGGTATCTAAACTGGCGCTTTATGTAGCCTAACATCCTTTGGGCTTTCTTCTCTGTCTCGATGCACCGTTCCGAGAACTTGAGGTCGCTAGTGATAGTAACACTCAAGTCTTTCTCAGTGTCACTCGATTCAAGAGCAGTGCCCTTAAGGATATAATGAGACTGGGGGTTTCTGTGGCCGATATGCATTACTTTGCATTTGTTTACGTTAAAAGGCATTTGCCACGTGTCCGACCAATCTTCCCAAGATCTTCCTGCAGGCGGGAAGTATTTCCATCCTTTTCAACGTTCATATCAAGCTTGGTATCGTCGGCAAATTTCGAAATCTTGGCAACCATGTCACCGTCCATGTCGTTGACGTAGATGATGAATAGTAGTGGTCCCAGGACCGAACCTTGAGGCACCCCGCTAGTAACGGGCACCCACTTAGAAGCCTGTCCATTTACCACCACCCGTTGCCGTCTGCCACTTAGCCAGTTCTCGAACCAGCCGGCTACTTTTGCGTCTATGCCCAGCGCTCGCACTTTTCGGAGAAGGCAGCGGTTTGGTACCTTATCAAAGGTTTTTTGAAAGTCTAAGTAAACCACATCCACCGCCTTGTCCCGATCGTGCTCACTGAAAACGAAGTGGAAGAATTCCACAAGGTTCGTCAGGCATGACCGTTGCATTTGGAAGCCGTGCTGGGAACTCCTCAGTAGCAGGTTTGACTCTAAATACGACGTCATTTTGTCCACCATCATGCTTTCCATGAGCTTACCGAGTATCGAAGTCAGACTGATAGGTCAGTAGTTTGACGAATGGCTTCGGTCTCCTTTCTTGAAAATCAGAGTCACCTCCTCCTCACGCCAGTCTCTAGGAACGCATCCGGTCCGGATTGACATGTTAAAGATAGCGTACAGATGTCGTGATACTCAATCGCACACTTCCTTCAACACCTTGGGTAAAAATCCCGTCCGGTCCAGGGGATTTATTCGTTTTTGGGTCAGCGATCTTTTTCTTTATTTCTCCTTCGGTGAAGTCCATTGCCTCCAGCTTTTCCCCCGAGTAGGAATCCGTGGGCTGGGGGATAGGACCACACTCTTTAGTAAACACTGAGGAGAAGTAGCCATTGAGAAGGTTAGCATTTTCTGCATCTGAGTGAGTTAATGCACCCTTCTCGTCCACTAAGGGCCCAATACTACGATGGATTGGTTTACGGCTATTTACATAGCCAAAGAACTCCTTGGGATTCTCCTTGCAGAGTCTCGCCACTAGGAGTTCCTCAGTACGCTTAGCCGCCCTTATGCTAGACTTCACTCTCCTGGCTAGCCTCCGGTACTCGACAAAGGCACCCGAGATTTTCAAACGCCAGTACGCATTCCTCTTCTCTCTAAGCAGTTTGCCGATATATCGATTTAACCACTTTGGTTAAACATAAGACCGACGGAGGCATTTCAAAGGGATACAACTAGATTGAAGACTCATGAACTTATTTTTGAAATTGTTCCACGAATCCTCAACTTCTTCGCATACCGCTAGCCTTACATCAGTCAGCCCAACACGAAGGCTTGCAAAGTCTGCTCTTCTCAAGTCAAGTTTCCTTGATTGACTGGCAACAGACCTTACCTTCGGGATCTTGACGGTAAATCTAACTAGTTGGTGATCACTGCCACCGAGCTCTTCGCCTACAGAGACATCCTCAACGATATCATCCTCAGAGGTAAAGACCAAGTCGAGGATATTGTCTCCTCTCGTCGGTTCTTTGACCCATTGAGTGAGGAACTCGTTGTTGGCAAACTCCAGGAGTAGCGCGCTCTCGCCACAGGCTGCTCTGGTTTCCCAGTCAACTTGTCTGTTGAATCACCCATAACGATGCACACTCTGCCTTGAACAAGCTCATCCAACAGCTGGTACAGTTCCCTGTCCTTCTCAATGGGTCGGGAAGGGGGTCTGTAAAGCACCAGGGTCCTGTATCTGACAGGACCTATCTCTAGGTCAACGCCTAGGAGCTCGTGATCGGATATAATTTTGGAGTGCGTAGATTTGATTGTATCCTTGACATACAACATTACACTGCCACCCTCTCTGTCTGGCCTATCTTTGTAGAAGAGTTGGTAGCCAGGAACAGTGAATTTGCCTTCAAAGTCTCGGTTTGAGGTTTTCATCAACGATTCTGTTATGGCTACCATTTCGGGTTCTTCCGTCGCTACGGAGATCAGGAAGCTTGTTCCTGATTGACCTCGCATTGAACAGAAGAACTTTCAGGGAGTCCCGGACTGTAGGACCCCCTACGCTCTTCCGTTTCCCGGCTTGTTTGTTGGCGAGGCACCCCTTTTTGCGACCTCTGAGAAGGTCATTCCTGGAGTGACACAGGCGTACTGGCGTACGTCCGCCCTCACTCTGGGCTGGATACTCCTTTCGGTCCTTTCTACGACATACTGGATCATGTTCGACAGAAAGGCCTTTCCTTTAATGAAAAGATGTACCCCATCCCTTTGGTAGAGATCATTTCTACCATAAAAGGTGCGGTACGGGTCCACAAAAAAGACCCGCTCTGCCGTACACAAATCTGCCAGGCGCCGGTGTCAAGAGACATTCATCTAGTGAGCGGTCCGTGTTGGACCTCTCCTCGGGAGCATCCCGACTACCACGCGCTTGCAGGTTTTCAGCCCACAGTCGTCCACAGCACCAATGACCGTGTGTAGGATTTTATCTGTAGGGCCTACCCTACCTTCTCCTAGGTAGAGGTCGTTTCCACTAACCATCAGAGCAACGACTGAGCTCTCAGAAATCAGTGATTTATCAGCCTCTACTCTGATGTGGTGGTTACCACATCCTGGCAGGCCGCTTACCTTAACGCTTGTGCGAAGGCAAGCCGCTAGCAGGAGCTGCAGGTCCCGTGCCTGAGAATCACCCACAAGGATGACCCTGGCACATTTGCCTGCTGATCTCGGATTCTTTATTTTCGGAGGAAAGCTCTCCGATTCCTCTCTCTTCCCCGTCATGGTCTTTTCAGGCTTTTCTTCTTTCTTTTTTCTCTTATTCTTCTTCTTTTTTATCATCTTTTCCCCCTTTTCATCCTTTTTATTAACTTCTTTTACCTTTCCTTTTTATATTTCTCTCTCTTCCTCTTTCTTCTTTCCCTTTTTCGTCTTTTTTTTCTTTTTTCTTTTTGGCGTCTCTGCCACATTCGGGCTCGGGCTCTCTGCAGAGGTGGTGTTTGCCACAGGACTCGAGAGCTCGTTTAACTTCTTTTCGAACCTGCGGATCTGGTGAGAGTGCTCCTCCTTGAGCCTCTCGATTTTCTGTTCGAGGTCTGTAGTTCTTTCCCTGTAGTAGGCGACTACTTCCTCCACTTCCTTCTATAAAATGCAAGTGGTGTTTACACTGCCTGGGTGGCATTTCGCATAGCAGCCTTCCGGGAAGTCAACGCACCACTTGTCCTTCTTACATGTGAATTTTAGCGCTGCTGGACCTTTCTTGCCTGCCATTTTGAACACTCTATTTCTTAAGCTTGTGACCAATCAATATATAAAAAGGGGGTTGGTGAGTTCTCCCCGCGTGAGTCACTCCCGCCTATTGATTGGAGTAGTTTCGGAGTCTTCCAGAAGGCACGCTCCATGTGCTGCTGTTTATCCGACCGAGTCGTCAAGCCTCGGCATGCCGTGGCTACCAACCAAGCAGCACAGACGGTCCCCGAAGGGGCCATCGATTTGTCACCAGGTGAACAACAATGAAGCACGCCCCATACTAAACTCCTACTAGTTCCCTTCACAACGACCAGGATCTCGGAGTAGCGTTCAATGGATATCCCGCCACACCAAGGAACTCGACCCAAGGCTTTTTATTGGCCTGGCAACCAACTTGGAAACAAAGGGCCGTCACCTCGGACCAATGCTACCAGAAGCACCCGTCAACGGGCACTGGGAACGGTCAATAATTACGCGCCAGGGAAGGGGTTAACGGGGCACTACCCTCATCTTATTCATCGTACCCCAACGCTTAGGACACCTCTAGTCCTAGTCTCTAGGCAACCAGTGAGCGTCGATTGGCGTTGTTTATAGAGGTTCCAAAGCATCTCTTCTGACGCGTGAGGTAGCTGCTATGTTCTTATATGTAGATAGAGGGAAAAAAGGGAAAGAGTAACATGATAGGAGTAGGCCTTTTTTTGTTGTTTTTTTTCTTTTTGTATAAGTGGGAAATAGGATAAAAGTAAAAAAAAAGAGAAGGATAGAGTAGAAAAAAGGAAAGAATGACGCACTTAGTCTAGAACCTCGTTTCCGACCAAATCGACAAGGGAAGCCCTGCCAGGGGTACCCAGAAGAGGTACCCCCGCCGACATAGCTCGAAAAGTCAAGGGTCCACACAAGCTCTCTTCCCGCGACAAGGGAGCGTCGTCACCTCTCCCTCTGGTTTCTTGACTTTCCTTACTCCTCGGAATCTAAAAAAGACGCTAAATATTTCTACATTCTTGCCATGTGTTTGTAACGTGTGGAATCGAGCCATTAGTGGTAATTCTTAAATCCCTCACTGTGCTTACTATAAAAGAATATGCGTATCTCATTATTCGCTCATGCTTTACCTAGTTTACTTTTTTCAACGGTAGCATTTACATATTGGGGATATATATTTTTTATTATCTTTAGAATACGGTGATATTTTCTATTTTATTGAATTTGTAAGATCTACAAAGTATTCGTTCCTGTATAGAAATACATGTAGTCCGGATGAATATCAATTGAAAATGGACATAAAAAAGTAAGAAACGATAGATAGTCAGTAAAAGTATAATAGGGAAATTTACAAAGGAGAGCAGAGATAGAGCAAAGATCTATGCGAAACCATACTCCAAATGGTATTCAATTAAAATAAAATTGAAAAGACTCACAAATAAGGAAAAGAGCACAAAATAATCACTCCCTCAACGATCAAATATAGGAAACACAAATAACAGACTAAAAATTGTAACATTAAACTTAATTAAAAGTGCGATCAAAGCGGAAGCAAAAATAGCGACATTGTGCACCAGCACCTGCAAAGGGCCTTCAGTGAGGTTCGCCTGGAAGAATGAAGAAAAAATGATCAAACTACAGCTTTATCCTACCCTGAAAAAAATCTTTATAACCTTTACATGAAATGAAGGCACACATCTTGATTGATGGCCACAGAGGACAAATATTCCAAATTGAAACCGAGGTTCAACAAGACAAATGCCTTAGCTCTCTATCAAATGCGTAACACTTTTTTTGTTTATATGCATTTTTTTCATAATTTATATGTATTTTTTGCCCTCGAATTCAAATATAATCTTAGTCTTGGCATACCACCGGTAGTTTTATAGATTTTATTAGTATAAACCTTTAGTTTATATAAGTACTCTAGTTTTGTAATGATATTGAGATAGTAACGCGTATTTTCATATATAACAACGCATTTAAGAACTGGAAGGGAAATAAGAGCAAAGAATAATGAAATATATTTACGTTAGAAGTTTACTGAAGATCGTACTTTTCTAGTGTGAACGCTTTTATTTCTTCTGAGGTATCCCGTCTTCCTTGGTATTTTCTTTCCATTTTTCCGATGTTCTAATGTACATAATCTTCCATCATCCTCCATAATGACATCACTCAAGCTTTCATGTAGGAAAACTAGATGTGCATGCAAAAAATAAATGAACATTAAACAACATATGACATGCCATGTCCTTTAAGGTATTTCACGCACGGGGGTAAAAAAATGAAATTTGTTGAAAGTTGTCAGCACGGATGTCCTCATGTTTCTTATGACCCATAAATACTTTATGCAAATATTTGGTTTGATTTTTCAAAATTTACTGGTCGCACAGATTAACAAGTTTACACATTTCAAGTGAAACTTCATAAAAATCAATTGGAAGTGAAGACAAAAAATTGAAAGAACGCTTTCCAACTGAAAAATACAAAACAAAGTTGTGAAAATTCCAAGTCGTTAGAGGTGGGGCTCAAGGAGCATGTGGGAACTTAGCGACCACTCTAGCCTTTGTTCTCTTGACGGTCTTGCGCTCATGATGAACAATTTTGAGGTACCTACGGAGGGCCTTCTCTGCAGTTGACCCGAATTATCTATCCACAAACACCTGGAGAGTCACCAAGAACTCCAGGTCATTTTTCGATGCACAGTTGAGGATGGCTGCCTCATGCAAAAATCTGACGCAAATGAGACTGAGGAAACGGGCCAGTCGTCGGACTCTGCGTTCTTTTACCTCGCCATCTCCAGTTGTTGCAAAAACAGGGCAATCTTGAGGATGAAAATAGCCTTTGCAATTAAGTTCGCCTGATGGTAGGCTCTAGAGGTCCTGAATCGAGGCAGATTTTCGCTCCATCCTCCGAGGTAGATAACAGAAAGCTGAAGGAGTTCAAGATACTCCTCCCTTGGGTGGGTTCTGTCACGAATGACTTCTCCAAGGAAGTCTATCCTCTTCAGCCTCTGTGATTCGCTCGACTCGTCCAGGAGTTATTCGTCGTTGAGGGTAGCGACGGATGTCTTGCCCAAGAAGTCCCATCTTTCTCGGAATCGCTTGAACAGGGAAATCTAAGGACCTGGGGGAGGGCCGAAGAGGATTTCGTAGGTGTTCTTAAGTACCACCTCGTGAATGCGATTCGGGCATTGCAGCGAAATAAGAGGTCTTCCAGGGGACTGTTCAATTATGGTGTAGGCTCCACTAATTATGCCACTGTTGGACGCAGTCTTATGGAAAGAGAGAGCAATTATCTTGCCAGCAGTCTCATACGTTTCCAGGAGCCAAAGAACAGTAACCGCTACTTCTCTGCCGGTCCCATCAATGGCGATAGGTATTCCAAGAAGCTCCTAGAAGTTGGTACAACAGTGAGCCTCTCCTCTGAGATCCGAGATGTGGCAGCACTTTCAATCAGTTTGCCATCCCAGTGGAGAACAAGGGGAGTTGGATTACAGAAGGCTTCTTTTTCAATGCGCTTTGCTTCAGTTTCTCTGTTCTTTCTCTTCATCCGATGAACCGTGGATGCAGTGGATGCAGAGGAGGAGATCTCCAAGACATCATGCCCCAAGCTTGAGGCTGCAACAACGAAGGACGTAGCATCTTGACGACATCAAAGGTTTCCCCAGTCCCAAATCGTGGTCATAGCTGAGGTCATTGGCTTCTTGGACGGCTTTCTCCTCCGTGGAACTTTGCGGGAGAAGGGCAGCATTAAAGGTCCTCATCCGACACATATGATCCAGAAGAAACAGAGGATGAATCGGAAGTGTCTCCAAGGGCAGCCTTCTTAAACAACTTCTCCACTTCAGCCTCTTGCTTCCTCTTCCTCATCTGACCATTCTTCATTTTGTCAGCCTTCTTAACGACAGTGGACTTCCCATTGAACAGGACTGTCTGTCCTCCCTCTGCTGTTCCAGAAAGGCTAAATATTCTTCTGGGACGTTGCTTCTGCGATCTTACCCCTCGCGATATAAAAGATATCCTGTAGGTAGCCCTTACAAGCCTGTCTCTTTGCCACGGCGACAGTGAAGTTTGCTTTCTTCCACACTTCGTGCATCTTGAGAGAGGTGCTCTTTGGTCATCTCCGAAAGGGTCTCCCTCTGCACCAGATGGTAGTAGAGGAAGACCAGGAGGATCTCTTCCCGGGAGGGCAGGCGGGTTCCTAAGAAACCTGGATTCGGTGACTTCTCCAGAGCCGGAGAAGGTTCTTGCTTCAAGTAGAAGACATAATCTGAAAAAAACGTCAACGTGTCATTCAGAAGGGAAAGTTAATACCCTCACCATGAAACTCCCCTCGCTTCCACCGGACACCACAGAAAATATAAAAGTGTGCGACCTGTTAAGATGGTTCGATTTCGCTAACATTTTGCATGAATCACTTTTTATAGCAAAGGTCCAAAGGCAAACCCGTGCTGCTAAAATTATTGCACTCCACAAAATATGAAACGCCCTAATATCCTTGAAACTCTCATTATATTTTGATAGCAGCTGCTTTTAATTTGGAATTTTTTATTTATGAAGAATGCAAGAACTACACTACGGAATAAATGCACACCATGCTTCTCTTTTTATTTTGGTCATCGCTTTTTCAAGTTTCTCATACTTTAAGATTTAAGACTTTCAGAATTGGGATAATAAAATCATGGAAGGGTCCATAAGAAGCTGCCTGACAGTATTTAACTTACCTGCTTCTAGATTATTCCGAGCAAAGGACTTAACATTCAGGTAATGATGATCATCCATCATGCGTTCCCATAAGCGAAGGAAATACGAATATTTTGTTCATGAACCTTGCAATCCTAGCAATGAGGTTAGCAGCTTCAAGTCCTTACAATTATCTCTCATACAATCAGTATCGTTGATTTTGTCAAGAAACTGATTAACATTATCATAGTCTTCCTACCTCTATACGGAGTGTGCAAAAGGCAAAATGGATATTGGTTTTCATTGTTTTGTAGCACTACTTTGAGTCTTCACTTTGAACCTTTTATAAAAATTTTATATTCTGCAGGATTATGCTTCGCTTTACCACGTGTAAACTAAAAATTCACATCTTTTTTAGAGATACACATCCCTATTAACATCTAGGTCAGGGGTAGGCAATCTCTTTAAGTGCATGTGCCAAAGTCAGACAAATTTGGAGACAAATTTGTTCATGTGTGTGCCCATACATTACAATGCCCAATATCCTAATCATTTTATTTAACTAAAACACGATAAAAGTATATAAAATTAAAGATATTTTTCCTTTGATTTATAATCCCATATGAATGATTTATAAAAATCATAAAAAATATCAAGTTACTTTAATTAACATTTATGACAGAAAACAAATCCAAAGAAAAAGAAAAATTTGCTGACATTTTATAGATTTACTATTAATGAGACTTCTGCTGTTGCCTGCCTAATGGCAGATAATTTAAACAGGTTGTTATGAAAAAGAAGTTGAAAGATACATTTATATATTTTTTAAGTTGAGAATTTAGCTTCACGTACCGATAAGAAGTCATTGGCATGCCACGTTTGCCAAGGGTTGCCCAGGCCTGATCTAGGTAAATATCAAATTCATCATTTCGTTTGCGGTAGAGAAATGTTCTGAAGTCTTCTCCCAGTAAATTCCCATTCTTTGCTGGCTACCATCATCAACCCCACAAAAGGTTGATTTAAGTATCAAACCTTTCGGGGGTTGAGGATAGTAACTCTGGCGATCAGCGTCGTAGTCATATAATCAGCCAGTTTACACGTCATATACCGCAACACACTATACTCATCACCTTTATATATCAGTCCGATAATCTCAAGATGCCACGCGACGTGGCTCTTCCATCCACAAAGGTCTTACTTTGAGGTTGAATCAGCGGGCGTAGTATAAACCAACGATGTATTCTACTAACCATCTAAAGTTGCTAAAAGCTTCAATTTTAGTTTGCCATTTTGACAAACATTAAAGACAATGTTTGCTGTCGTCAGCTGCCTTGCAATTTCTCATGTCCTTATGGCCTGGTTGATCCTATTCCCATACGTTTGATTAGCAGAAGGTTTGTCTAAGAAATTGTCACTAAGTGAAAAAAAAGATTTCCAGTTGACAGTTTAGTGAATGAAGGATTAATTTCAAGTTCCGCATCAGTGTCATGACTCTTGCAATTATTTCTTTTTCTCTTTTTACACGTTTTTCCATCCAGTTCTGTGATCAAATTTCGCAAGAGTCGCTGGGGAGTTAGGTGGGACCAGACTAAACAAATATGCCTACAACTAATCTTGACAAATGCTGAATGAATTGAACCCTCACGCGCGCGAGTGGTTATATTTGTAGAATCAACTCCAATGGCCTTTATGCATATATTATTACCCTTCTCAGTAAATTCTATAAAATTATCACTAATAAATTATGGAATTATTTTACTATTTGAACATTCTCAGGAGTTATTTAGTAGAGATATCTTCAATGTATCTGACTGCAACTAGATTAATGTTATTTGATGATGCAAGAGAAAATATGACCTAAATTGTTTGATTTTAGCATAACTTTACTTGCATATTTACACTTCGTATAAAGTTCATCAAATTCTGATCTTTGGGTTTCATTCTTTTCTATAGGGCTTTATAGAATTTATTGTGATCAACTACAAATCTTTTCTTTATTTATCAAGAAATGCAAGTATAAAGAAAGCAGTGGTGATTGCACAGTGGCGAGGGTCATGCAAGCCAACACCATATCTGATGCTTTGCAGAGCATCATTATATATGGATGTCAAGAAGTTTGTCAAGTTTTGTGAAGAAAGCTTTTTATCATGTAGCTTTCCTCTCCAGGAAGTATTTTGGCTCGACTTCAGCTAATTTAGAATCTTTTTATAAGAATTAGACATACAATTACAACCTAGACTACTAAAATGGTGTTTGTTGTTTCTATTTTTCTTTCACTTTAAGGTAAATATCCCCATATATTTAATACATTGTTCTCTAAGTAGTAGCCAACATTTCAGAATCTCTTGCAGAGTTTGAAATTTTTGAGGCCAAATTATCTTTGGGAGTTAAAATTAGATTTTCATACCTATGTTAAAATAACTCTGGTATGTCCGTTTGTTAAAAGCTATATTCGATCATTTCTCACTTCTTTGAATAGTAGCAATTGCCAGGAAATCATGTACCTAATCATAATTCTTCAACCTGTGAAATAAAAAGAACAACAGCAGTATATTAATTATATAGCATAAATAATATATATTAAGGAACCAGTATATCCAATATATATGCTAACCAATCAGATGACTTCGCTGTTACTCCTGTAGCGGCTATATCGAGCGAAAATATATTAAAAATAAACAAATCATGAATATGAATCACGTACTTATCTAAAACCTAGGAGTGAAGTAAATGCTATCAGATTTTTAAAAAGTGGCGGTTGCCACAAGATATATTATAGAATATAATACAATAGCCTTTTCTTGATAAGCATGTTTCGTACTTTTTCCGAAATTTTAATGAATATTTTATAATGAATTACATTAAACTAACCATAATATCTTTAGAATTCGAAGTTAAAAAGCAAAATATTAGTTCCTGTTTAGAATTCTTAAGTACGAAAAATAGACCATGTTAATCTGAGGATGCCATTTGCAGAGCTGTAGAACCTAATGTTGTTATATGTCCTAGGGAATATGTCGCATACGGTGATATTGATTAGACATGAGTATAGGACATATTAATTTGCTAAGTTAAACATCTAAGTGGTTCACATCGTTTTTCAGTAATAGTACAATCTTATGTAGTCCTTTCATCGACCACTATAACTTTCGCACATTTATTGTATACTTTTCACTCCCTAAATTTATACTTTCTTCTTCTCTTCCATTACCAAGTTTCTCTCGAGGTTTCCCTCTTTGGCTGAGATAAAAGACTTTTACCTTTGGTTCTCTCTCTCTCTTTGCACTTTATTGCGCTTTCTCCTATACTTGCAAATAATTTACACTCATACCTCTCCCAGCTTTCACAACAAACACATCGATAGCATATTATTTCTCATTACGAGTAGATTAATCATACTTTTCAATTATCTTTCTCTTTATGTCTTTTGAGGTGTACATATGCACATATTTGGGCTAAAAGAACATGATTGCCACCACACTTCTCCCATCGTAGAAAACTTCCACCGTTTCTCCATATTCATTTTCTACAATTCCGTCAATAGATTTAGTAATCCCCACATTTCTCAGCCTCACTTATAGTACATATATCATAGTAGGGTCCATACACTGTGACAGAAAGTTATCACTTTATTTAGGCAGTACTGACATTTCAAGATACGAAATCTTTATTAAAGTTTATAATTTAATATTATAACGACGGCAATATGTTAATGTTTGTTCTAAAATAGTAGAATTTTCAGTAATTATTGAATATTTGCTTTGTTCCAAACCTATCGACTTTAGCTAACTAGTTTAGGGGTTTTAGATGATTAAATATCATGTCTACGTTTGGAAGTTTAATCTGACTGACTCCAAATAAACAATTTAAGGACATATGTTTAATTTTCTTTATGATTAAATACTTGTTTTGTAGGCTTCTCGCCTCATCTTTCAGCTGTAAAATAAATGGTAAATAGACCGTAAAACTCGTTCAATGCAGCTTTTTAATCACTTATGTTTCTATTTACTTATACATGTTTTTATATTAGATGAAATGGCATACAAAATTAAACTTCTGATGGCATGGGCAAAATTGTAGTTTCCATGAAGAAAGGTTAATGATGAGAGGGAATAAATAAATTTCAACGACTTGCTCATTAGATTTAAATGAAACGTTGACCTAGCCTTATTTTATAAGTTAAACTGAGACGAAGAAATTTTATTTATGCAAATCTAATCATTCAGCTCTACGTTTTCTCAAGTAAATTCATAAGAAATAGCCCTTGAGTGGACTTAATAAATTGCAATGTTGAAATTTGAAAGAATTTCTTTCAGACTTCGGTGCAACGCTAGAACGTTCTGATAGCTGTTGGATACAGAGATAAAGAACTCCTCCTCTTCATTGAGTTAGACGCCAAAGAGGAGTTTAAACGCGTCATGTTTTGGACTCAAATCGTTGAAAATGACGTAGTTGACATGAGTTTTTGATGGTCTCAACTTCACCCCAGATGCGTATATTGAATCGCTATAAATAGGGACCTAGTTTATTATGGCATAAGAAAAATAAGCTTAAAAATTTCAAGAAAGCAATTTTCATGTTAATGTAACTTAAGGGTATTTGAATAAAATTCGGCTATTTGAACTCAATTGATAACTTGTGAGATATGTTTGAAAGGCGGATTTAAACAAATGGGTAAAAATGTTGGTTTAAAAATAAACAATGGCATGTTTAAGTAAATTAAGGCAACGGGACTCATTCTAAAGACAAATTTAAATGGTTCAGTCATCTTAGCTTGATATTAGCGCCTTCAAATTTTGGCGGATACATGACCCATTTAACACAATAGTAGATAGAAGGTGATTTTATTGTTGAATTTTGTCTAAAGATTTGTTATAATAACATTACTATGGTCAATTTTGCATCCTTCCCAATACAGAGAAGGATGTTTAGTTCCAATAACTTAAAGGGGAGGAGAGTGGATGAAACGAGGTTTAGTTTCGTAAGGTTAGGATTTTGAATTGTGAAAACCTACTTTAACTTAACCTAACAGAACAATATTTTTAGTATCAATAAATTTATTATTAATCTCTGATTTTATTATTACATTATATGTAATATTTATTAACTTTATTGCCAATGCTTTAGGGGCAGGAAATTACAATATTTACATCAGGGAAAGGAAGCATAAGTGCCAAATCTTTCTAGGCAAGATGTTTAAATGGCTAAATTAGGGGACGAAGAAGTTAAAGTCACCCCAATATCAAATGCTCACGTGAAATATTTGCACCAATTATTCAATTCACCTTGTCTCAGGTAGGCAACTTCAGAAAAATTGCAAATTTATACAATTTTTCTTTTTAATCTAATTTCAGTTAAAATATAAAGGAGTTCTCGTTTGCCTGGTAGAGCCGGCGTTCGTTTTCTAACGTCGAGGTGTCGGGTTCAAACGAAAATGAGGGCAGACACAAACGCTAGCTCACTTGGAGTTCTGGACACGGGTTGGCGGACGATTTGTGCTTACTCATTCATTACACACAGAGCCGATCAAAAAACAGGTATCTTCCTTCTCCCGTTTTCACAGCAAAACACACACTACTTCTCTGTGCAAAGGAATCCAACCGATGGGTAGTTGTATTGATACTACAGACACGGAAATAGTATGCTTCAAATAGGGGTAACAAACGTTTCTACCCCTTTGTTTTTTGTTATAAAAACAACATTCTTGCGGATACCTCTGCTTCTCCCCTCAAAAAAAGAAAAACTTCTGCTGGGGCCCTTTGGTTCATCCGCGGTTTTCATGCTTATCTGTATCTCTGTTTTATTATTAAGTCAAAAGGGTTCTCTTGGTCAATAATCGCATGAAGTTCCTTACCTAAATACATAACTACCTACTTATAAAGTAATTTCTAGTGCATTTTTTAACCTAAAAGACATCTAGTTTCCTAAGGGTACTTCGAACAGTTCATTAATTAAAGTAAAAAATTGTGGCTCCTAATTATTGGGCTAGTGTAAAAAAACCGCATATGTATATTTCATTAAATATTTCGCTTGCCATCATAATTAGATGTAGCTCTATTTTAGTGTCTAGAATTACTGATGAGAAATTCATGCGCAGTCAATTAAAACATTGCTTTAAAAAATCCTATAAGTTAAATTCACAATTTTTAGAAACAGGAATATTGAGAGGGAAAAAAAATTTCTGCTTTTAAAACTATCAAAGGCTTCATTAGTATTGGAAGGGAAAAATTCATCCTGCTCAAATTCAAGGAGAGACTCAGAAGGAATAGATTTACACTTGCGCGCTCCAAGGTTCGAATCTAATATGCCAATAATTTCTTTATGCTCAAAGTCGCAATTTTTCGAATGGTATCTCATTGTTTATGGTATATATGTGAATAGAGTAAAAACTATTATAAGAGGTGGAAAGATAAATCATGTGGTTTGTATACGAATTTTTATCTTAAGATTTATGTTATGCTCTTGTATTTAAGGGTGATGAGATTAATTGTTATTGCCTTTGCCATCCTATTACTTTAGCTGCATTGATCCATCTTTTCTTACTTTTGTCTTTTTTCTTGTTCTATATCCACTTTATGAACATTTTATTTTATCTCTCTTTCAAATAATACAATGATTATTAAAGATACTGCAAGAAATTTGGATAACCTACCATTCATATATTTTCATGGTTAATTTTCATTTGAACTCAAGAGCAGGGTATTTGGGACTTCATTCAAGTACCATACCATCAGGCAAAACTAAAGCGCCATGTTAAGGCAGGGAGAAAACTGACTTAAATCCACATCCTGGTGACGGAATCGATGCGCTTATCTGTGGCTCTTTCTACGGTTCAAGTTATCTTTTTACATAACGCCTGGCAGGTTTGTGCTGTGTTTTAATTTTGTTTTTTTGCAGTGTTATTGCATGTGCTTTCACCATTTGCTGTGTTGTTTTTTTGTGCTTTTAGGAATTGTTTAATAGCCAGCCCGCCTTAGCACCTACGTGTTTTTATTTCAAGCTGCCTCGTTGTTACTTCCGCTCTGTCTTCCCGCCCACGCCCTCCCCCCTCACCGACCGCTAATTCTGATTCGTCACTATTTTTTTCCCCTCGTTTCTTTTTTCTATCGTAATTTAATTTGTTCACACTATTCGATTACTCTTTATTTTGTCTCGATTGTTGTTTCTTCCCTTATTGTGTCGCTTAAGCCACTCTACTTATATAGTGAATTTGCTTTCCTCCCATTATTGTGTCGCTTAGCCACTATGATTAATAGGTTAGAGATTCTTGCCCCCAATGGAACTGATACCAGTGTTTCTCAAAACACCCGTACTCACATTAATGCATTGGGAATTTCTCGTCTGCCGCCAGACTAAACGTGGTTTCCGTTTAGCTCCTGCTCTTAGAAAACTATTTTACTTGAATCAACCACCTCAATTTACCCCTAATTCTTTTTCACCTGCCCCTTCACCCGTTCTCTCAGCGTCTCTCCTCAATGTCAGAAGCCTCTCGGAGAAGGCTGACTACATTCATGACCTGCTCGTTAACACTCGAGTCACTCTCCTTGGACTCACGGAAACTTGGCTTGCCCCTTCTGCTTGCTGTTTATATCTCTCTACCCCTGATGGTTACGTCCACTCCCATACCCCCCGTAACTCTCGCGGTGGTGGAGTTGCTCTCATTCACAGTGCCTCCTTCCCTCTGAATAATCTGCCCTCTCCCCCTCTACTTTCTTTTAAGGCGCTCATCAATATCTCTGATTCCACCCCCTCTCTAACTATCTTAGTCATCTATCGCCCTCCCAGCTTCTCCCTCGAGCTTTTTCTCGATGAATTTAGTAACGTCCTCGCTGGCCTCGCCCACAAGGGTTCTCTGCTAGTCCTCGGTGATTTCAACCTTCATGGCCACAATCCTAATTTCAAAGCCTTTTCTGGAATCCTTGATCTCTCCTTCCTCACTTAACACGTCTCTTGCCCTACTCACTCTTACGGTAACATTTTAGACCTTTTAATCTCTGACTGTCTTATTTCCAACCTGACGACTACAAATTTGTCCAATGCTATATCTGATCACTTCCTTATCAACTTCAAATTCTCTATTCCATTCCAAATACTTCTCCAGCTGTCTCATAATCATAAACCTTTCCGTCGATTAGCCTCCATTGATATTTCCTCCCTATCTAATGATGTGGTCTCAAAACTTCCTCCCATTGATGCTTCTGCCTCTCCTGACCAGATTCTATCTTCTTTGGTCAACCCCTTCTCACTTGTCTTGATGCTCACTCTTCCCTTGTCACCCCTTCAAACTCCCGTGCCCCTTGGTACTCTATGGAACTCCTTCGTGCTAGGCAAGTCCATGCGTGCCCATGAAAGAGTCCTTAGAAAGGCTCGCACCCGTAAGCAAGACACGACCCCTCTCTCACTGGCGTTCCAACTTGCAACAGCTTCCTACGTGCCAAAATTCAAATCTGCTCGTGAAGCATACTCACGTAATCTGCTTACTGATAATAGGAATGATCCCCGTACCGTCTTCCGCCTGCTCTCCCGTCTTACTTCCCCAGGCCAGGTCTTCCCACCCATTAGCCCTGCTATTCTCTCCAATTTCTTCGCAGATAAGGTCACTAACCTCCATGCCTCGCTCCCTCAGCCTTCTGTCCCGGCTCTTGCCATTCTGCCTGACTTCCCGCCTAAGCCGCTTATCGTTTTTCCCGCTGTGACCGCGTTGGAGCTTACAGACCTGCTCTCGCGTTCTAAAAAATTGGGCTCCCCAAAGGACATTTTTCTGCCTAAACTGTTATGTAAAATTCTGCCTGCTATCCTCCTAACGCTTCTTACCTGTTCAACACCTCACTTGCAACTAGTCTTGTTGCCTCTTCCTTCAAACGTGCCCACATCCGTTCGAATCTTAAAAAACCTCAACTGTCCCCCCCTGCCCTTCCAATTATCGCCCGATTTCGCAACTTACTTTCCTTTCTAAGGTTCTGGAAAGAGTGGTTGCTTAACGCATCAACAGTCACATGGTGGCCTGTAACATTGATGAAACCTATCAATCTGGTTTCAAGTCAGGTCACTCCACAGAAAGCGCCCTTCTCAATGTGTCCGATTGCTTACGAAGAGCCGTGGACAGGGGTTGTGTCTCTATCCTCGTTCTACTCAAACTCTCCTCTGCCTTCGATACTTTTGACCCTACCGTCCTATTTAATCGTCTCCACTCTTTCCTAGGAATATCAGGCACCGTGCTTGACTGGTTCCGCTCTTACCTCTCGTCTCGTACCCAATTCGTTGTGATTGACGACGTTTCATCCGACTCTACCCCTATTTGTTTTGGAGTGCAACAAGGCTCTGTCATTGGTCCTCTACTATTTTGTATCTACCTTCTCCCTCTTAGTTCTCTTCTCCGTAATCTCAGTCTATCCTTTCACCTATATGCTGATGACACTCAAATTTTCGTTTCCTCATCCCCCTCATCTCTTGCCTACTTTATCACTGACCTCCTGGCTGCCTACTCTTTCATTTCTGACTGGCTCTCTACCAACTTCCTCAGGCTTAATCACTCGAAAACTGAGGTCCTCCTCTTCGGCACCCCTGCTCTTGTCAAAAAATCTAAATTTCTCTTTCCCTCGCTTACTCTGGGCGGTAATACATTCATTTTCTCTGATTGCGTTAGGGATCTGGGTGTTGTTTTTGATGAGCATCTCTCATTTAAGCCTCATATCCGCAATGTCAGCAAATCCTCTCTATGTTTCCTTCGCAACTTATCTCGCATTCGCCAAAGTCTTGACACTGCTGTTTATGCCTTCATCACCTCATGCCTTGACTACTGTAACTCTCTGCTTGTGAATCTGCCATCCTCCTCTCTCCGCCCCCTTCTACTTGTACAGAACTATGCCGCGCGGATTCTCCTCCGTCGCCCTCGCTTCTCTCCCTCGAAACTCTTGCTGCATGAACTGCACTGGCTCCCTGTCAAATCCCGTATTCACTTCAAGATACTTCTTTTTCCATTTAAGGCCCTAAACAACAAGGCCGCGTCTTACCTCTCTTCTACCCTCTTGCCACGCCATGTCACTCGGGCCCTTCGGTCATCACATGCACCTCTTTTGAATATTCCTCGTTCATCCCTCTGCTCAATGGTGGACTGCTCCTTCTCAATCTGCGCCCCTAAGTTGTGGAATGCTCTTCCTGCTGAAATCAGGTCTTCTCCCTCTCTTACCACATTTAAGCGTCTACTGAAAACGCATCCTCTCAATATTGCCTTCTCCCCCTCTTGAATTTCCATTGAATTTCCATTCTCATCTCAGCACAACGTGTGCTCTGGTAAGGCCTCAGGGCCTTGAAGAGCGCCTTACAAAATACTTATTATTATTATTATTATTATTATGATTGCTTTTGTTTGTTTTTTTAATAGGAAAGGAATTTACCCTAAGAGAAATTTTCTCATATTTTTTTACTACAACCTCGGCTACAATTATAGAGCACACTTCATGGTTTTAACATATTTGATCAAATTTTAGCTGAATTTAAAACATTTTTCATGAATATGTATTATAATCATTTTTGGTCGCGTGAAAGACTACATCTCTATGTCGTCGGTCGGTCGGTTCCGGTTTTGCTTTTAGTTATTCTTGTAATAACATCCTAACAATTCGGCCGATTACATTATCTTTCGATTGATATAATTGCCTTCTCCCAAGTTTAGCCCGGGAATTATTTTGTTTTGGCAATCACATCATAACTATTCAGCCGATTCTATCAAGATTTGAAACCCTTATGTTGTTTTACATTCTCTTTTTTTTGAATGATATAATTGCAAAATTCTTCCCAAGGTAAGCCCGTGATTTATTTTGTTTTTCCAAAACATGATAACTATTGAGCCTATACTCTGCTAGACTAGACTAGGCTATATTATGCTATACCTTGCTAGACAAGCCTAGAATAGGCTATAATATTCTAGGCTATTATAAGCTCAGCTATACTATGTTAAGCTATGCTAAGATACAATGTACAAGGGTAAGATATACTATGCTAATTTAGCTTATAAAATGATATTTTAGGATAGAATATAGTATCTTCGGCTAGAAAATACCAAGCTATGCTTGACTAGGGTATAATAGGATAGTGTAGTAGAATGAGGTGAAAGGGCGACCACGTTCCATTCTGAACGTACGTGGTCCTGAGATCACCGCATGGAGATGTGAAAGCATGGCTCACCCCAAGTAATCTGCCGTCTTAAGGCAAAAAGCATTAACTGCAAAAATGCGATTTTTGAGATTTTGGTACCGTTGGATTCGTCTCGACGAGACGCATCTAACTATAAGGTTGCCAGTTATGCTATTTAATTCATTAAAATTTTAAGAGAGCTCAAAAAGCATTATCTCCACCTAAAATAAAAGGATTTTTCAGGCAAAAAGCATTAAGTACAAAATTTTAGCTAGATAATGCGTTTTGCCTGCAAATGTCAATGTGAATTCCTATAGCAAGTTGCAGACAAAATGCATTAAGTAGATTATACAATATGATTCGCATTGAGAACTCAGCCTGAGCTGCAATTCCGTCATGTTTCTGCAGGTTCTGATCTGTTTGAACAAAGCAAAACATGATTAATTTCAGGTACCTATATCTCGATCATAATTTGAAAGAGGGATTTCATTTCACTTCTGTCCTTCTAATTGAAAGGTGTGAATAAATTGTTTCGTAATGTTTACCAGTGCACAAGCCGTTTTTAGGGAATTGAGGAAAAGTTGAGTAACTTCTTTTAACTGATGATATTATGTTTAAATTCTATAGCTAATGTTAATGTTGAATGTCAACTTTTTTGTTTGTTTTTAAATATACAGGGTGGGCCAAAAAATGGGGCCATTATTAAAAGACTGACTAAAACTTTATTTTTCTATACCTATTTTTAAACTAAACATTATCTACGGTTTAGTTTTAAAAATATAAAAATAAATTTTAAGTAAATTTTTTAATAATACCCCTTTTTTTTGGCCCACCCTGTATTTTTCAAGAATGAAAGAAATAAAAATTGTACAGCTGTTTAACAAAAGACAGTGCTTTTCCGAGAAATCATTTCCTTTGTTTGAGCACAACATGATTCTTTGTACAATTTCTCTTAAATTATTGAGGTTAATATACTAAAATTTATGTTAAATAGAGTTTTGGATGTCTTTCTGTGCATGTAAAAGTTATATATAGATCAAGTTTTTGGTTCATAACTTTTTAACCATTGGTCATACGAACTTGGAAATAGTTTTAAGCACCCCGCAGCCCCAAATTACATAAGATGATATATATATTTTTTTTCCCAATACGCCCCCATTTAGGCTCTGCAGAGTGTGACACACACACAGAGATAAGATCAGACTTATATCATAGTATATACATATATAATATATATAGCTCAATTTTCTATATCGTTTTCTATATAATTAATAAGCTAATAAATTTTTTTTATCCTTTAGAGTGGAGTAATTCCAAATGATGATGATGCTGAATCAAATAGGAGTATAGATGAAAATGAACATCAAGAAGTTTCTCAGAACATTCAAATTCCCCTTGAACAAAATCATCAAGAACCCTCTCAGAATAATCAACTTCTTCTCCTGGAACAAAGCCCTCAAGAACCTTCTCAGAATATTCAACTTCTTCCCCCTGAACAAAATAGTCAAGAAACTGCTGCAGCTGATGAAAGAAAAAAATCAAAGAGATTACGAACAGCTAAAGCTCAATTAGAAGCTCAAAGAGAAAAACATCAATTGCTTCCTCCCTGCAAAGATTCGTGTAAGCAACAGTCTACTAAATCCACTTCTCCTGAATTGCGGAATACCATACATAGTGAGTTTTGGAAAATGGACAAATCTGTTCAAAAGCAGTGTCTTTTAGGAAGAATAAAGAAAAACCCCACGACTGAGCGCAGACGCTCCAATTCCTCATGCTTTACAAAGTCATGCACCTTCGTATACACTTTCTTAAATGAGTCAGGGTCAGAATTCAAAGTGTGTCAGACAATGTTTTTACACACAATAGGCTTTTCAAGTAATCGCATTATTTTTGATGTGTTTAAAAATGCTTCTACTAGTTTAGGTGGATCTAATTCTTTAAGTGATTTTGAGTTTTTTGATATGAGGGAAAACATGAACCTAGCAACAAGAAAAATGAAGAAATCATTATTGATCACATAGAAAAGATGAATCCCCAAATTTCGCATTATAGGAGGGAGCACGCTTCAAATAGAAGATATTTATCCCCTGAATTAACAGTGAAGGATTTATATAAAACCTTTATTGAAGAGAACCCTGATTTTTGCTCCTACGCTACATACTCAAGAGTGTTTAACAAACTAAATATTGGATTTGGAACTGACTCTACTGATCTTTGCGACACCTGTTTATATTTTAAAAATTATTCAGGTATATTAGATGAATCACTGAAAGCAAAATGGACTATGCATAATGAACTTGCAAAGGATGCACGAAGAGCATATGATTACGATTGCTCTCAAAAATGGGATTCTACAACCCAAGTTTTTGCTGTTGATATGCAAAAGATACTTCTTTTACCTATTATGAAAGGTTTAAAAACTTGTGTATTTACTCCACGCCTGATAATTTTTAATGAGACATTTGCATGTATCGGCCAAAAAGAAAAATCAACTCATAATCATTATGCAGTCCTCTGGACAGAATCAATTGCTGGCCGACACAAGGAACATGTGGCCAATGCTTATTTAGACTTAATAAGAACAGAAAGAGATGCTGCTAATTTCATTTTTTGGGCTGACAATTGCGCCGCCCAAAATAAGAATTAGGCACTTTACAGCGCAATGATAATCCTTGTTAACACCAGTGAACAAGTCAATAGCATCACCTTTAAGTATCTAGTGCCTGGGCACACCTTCATGGCCGCCGATGGCATCCACGGCCACATAGAAAAAAATATTAGGAAAAAGGATAATATCTATGACTATCAAGATTTGAAATCAGTTATTGATGCATCCGTTAAAAATTTGAAAGTATTAGATATTAATTTTAGTGCCTGTTTTAACGATATTCCGGATATTTCGGTCAAGAGAAAAACTCGCCTTCGTGAAGGGATAAAAGAAACAAACCTTCCATTGTTAGCAGAGATTGTAGAAGCAAAATTTGAAAAGGGTAGCCGTATCTGAAAATATAAAACCAACTACAAGGGAGACTTTAAAGTTGCAGACTTTGTTCATGCTAGTTTAAATTTCACCAAAAAATTATTGGAAAAACCTATGTCAGATTGCCCAAGAGGCTTATCTTCAAAAAAGAAAGAAAATATTTTAGACAAGCTTGTAAGTTTAATGCCTGAAAACAGGAAAATTTTTTGGAACAATTTACCAGAAAGCAAGAACAGCCCAGATCTTCTTGGAAGCGTATAAGCCCCAATTTTTTTTCTTTTGAATGCTGACATTACGTATGGAGCAATGAGGTTTCAATAATTGCAAGATTTTGTTTGTTGGAAAAAAAATTAAATTGATATTCTTACGTATAGGTAGGTAGCTCTATTCATATACCTAGGTATACTTTTGAACTATTTTTGCTCTATTATCCGGTTATAAGATTTGCCATAATATTCATTATTTTTGCAAATATTTCTTTTTCATTATCGTGTTGTCTTTTGTTTGCTGCAATTAGGTATGTAGGAAAAGTAAAGTTTCCCTAAAGATTTTTTTTATTTTTAGGTTTCCTGCATTAACTAAGGAAAAAATATTTTCAATTACCTACCTAGTTATGTTGTCTACAATGTTTTCTTTCTGTTTTCTGTAATAATATTGCTTTACAATGTATCTTTTTTATTTTCCTTTCCAAACTTTTCTGGTAAAAGTTAAAATGATAAAATATGTATTTACCAATAGAGTCTAATGATATAATAGGTACCTATCAATTATTTAGATATAGGTATACCTATACCATTTTTCCACAAAAATCATTTTATTATAAGATGACCCAATTATTATAACTGTTTTCAGGTAAAAAGCATTAAGTCAAAATTTACTGGACAAATTTGAATATATTGAAGTTATTAACTGATTAAACCAAATTATATTGCAAGATTCATATAGATGAATGCTTACAATTACAAAAAAAAACAACAAACTACGATTAATGTTATCAGATCCTTATTTGAGGCCGAAATCCGTTTTTTGCGTTTTCCCAAAATTGACAATTTTGCAGTTAATGCTTTTTGCCTTAAGACGGCAGTAATGATGAAGCCTACGCTTTTATCACACCCCCAGCTATATTTGCCTAGGGACCGATTTCATCGTCTTCCACGGCAACCTTTCAGCAAACATTGTTGCCTTCTACCCGGAGAGTTTGAAGTCCGTTGGACATTCAAAGCCTACGTTATCACAATTCCTCCTTCCCTCGAAGGAGTCGCCGATTTTACCCCAAATCGCACGCGCATCTGGAGGGCCGTCACAGCCACCTTCCAGGCATCTATATAACCCTTCGACTCAGTTTAGTAAGCGGCACTTATAGACTTCCCACCTACTCCGGCGAACGAGCTGAAGGACGCTCCCCACTCCCGCGGCGATTTCAATTCGAGTCGAAGGCTAAATTAATCCGTGAACTTTGCCATAGTCAATCAGCAAGTATTGACATCCGTGAACTCTGCCATAGTCCATCGGAAAGTTTCGACATCAATGAACTCTGCCAAGGTCAATCTGCAAGTATCTGACGAGGATTCACAAGTCAGAAGGCACTACGATTGCTCCTTCATCTGAAGCAACAGGTAACTTGACTTCTTTCGTCGCATTCATCGTACCCCAACGGGACCCTTTTCTGCAACGAGCACGTAAGAAATTGTAACCGTTGCCGCCTGCAGATTGATCTTGAATCTGTCTTACCCCATTGCTCCATTATTTGTGTGCACCTCCCGGTTTAAAATCCCCTTTTAAATCACCAAACTGAATCTGACCTCTTTAATCCTTTAATTCACTCACCTGTAACTCGTGTGGGCATTTAACCTTGTCTGTAAGACCATTCCCTTTAAACCCAATATTTTTGTAAATATAAATATCCTTTTGTTGGTAGTAAAGATATATTTTCGTCATTGTCTTTCTTTTGCAACCCCAACGCGTACCAGATACCAGTTAAACTTTGACCAGCTTGCACTCTGAAATTCATTAAAGGTCAGAGAGAAATTAGTACATCTTTTGGAACACATCATGTTTGCTTTTGATATTAACTTGAGTAAAATAGACAAATCAATAAGTAAAAGTGACAGGAAGGGGAAGGAAGAAGAATTGGTTACTATAAGTAGGTTAATGTTTTAATGCCATCAAGTGAAATAATTTTCTCTTCTGAAGAAAATGAAGAACAAATAATTGATGCTCAAGATGGAAAGGATTAATTTATCAAGTGACATTAAAAATACCAATCACATCTTCAAATTTCATTAAAAGGCATTCCTGGAATTATGTTCTCTTCGCAATAACATAATAACGATTCGGCTGATTCTAACGAAATTTGAAAATCTTTTATTGTTTTACATTCTCTTTCAAATAATATAAGTGTCAAAATCCTCACAAGGTTAGCCCGGGAATTAATTTGTTTTAGCAATAACATCATAACCATTTGGCCGATTCTAACGAAATTTGAAACCATAATGTGTTTACATTCTCTTTTGAATGATATAATTGCCAAGGTCCTTGCAAGGTTACTTCGAGAAATATTAAAAGTTTTGAAGGTCGTAAGGTCAGAATAAGTGAGGTCATGCAACTTTTTGCTATTAGAATGACTTGTTTCCTAAAATCAGAATTTATCCAAAATTGTTTAAGTGTCAGCTTAAGTATATGACTATTCTGTATCAAATATCGTTATAATTAAATAAGAACCCCAAGAATCAAAGAGAGCACAAGTGAAAATTGCTAAAAAAATAAAATTCCAAGATATTCTGTCCAAAGCACGATACAACCGATAACAAGATAGAAAGAGTTTTGTATCAAGGAGAAAAAGTAAAGGAAAACGTCTTACAACACCTAGAGAAGACATCTTCATTCGGGCTTCTCTACATAATCGAAGAAAACATCTTGATAAGTTGCAAGGGAGTTAGTTCGCTCAAGCTTGTAGTTCCAAAATATGACTCAAAAAGTTAGAAGGAGACTTAAAGATCAAGGGCTAGAGGAATACAATGGAAAAAGAAAACAAGGATATCTGAGGTATCCCGAAACGAAGTCATCAGTTGACCAAAGTGGACAGATGAACAATACCCTAACGTTGTAAAAAACGTTTTACAACACAGAGAGAAGACATATTTATGATTTGGAATTTACTACAGAATCGCAGAAAAATATCTAAAATACCTAAGGAGATGAATAAAGTTTCAAGTTCAGAAATATTGGTCAGAACAGTTAGAGTGAGACTTAAACTTCAAGGGCTAAATTGTTCTAGGCGAGAAAGAGCCCATGGATGTATATATCAGATGAAAAAATGTAAACAAATGAACAATGGCTCAAATATTTTGTACAAATCAAAGTAATTATCAGTTGCGTAAGAATGACTATCGTACTGTATGTTGTTTTACATGTAAATTATTTAATTCTATTTAAATATATATTGGAAGGTAATTATTTGAAAATTTAACTTTTTTGCTAGCAATTTGTGTGATGTTTGTGTGACTAAAAGTTGGATAAGCATTTCACTCTGCTCGTGTGGTACTAATTGTGAAGCATTTAGGTGGTTATAACATGGTATGAAGTTCATGTCTTCATCAAGGCCATTGAAGATTCTTTATGCTAGTGAAGAAGGAACTTTACAATTTATTCTACCAAGTTTTCATAAGTTTCAGAGGCATCTATTAAGAAATTGCATTCCATAGCACCAAAAATTCCAGATATATTTCAGCAGGAAAAGGCCTCATTCCATACATCCAACCCCACTAAGAATAGATTGAGAGAAATAGGAATAACTTTTACGGAGTACCATCACAAAGCCAACAATTAAATCTAATATTACATTTTTGAGTAGTGCTTGTAAAAGTAATAAGAATTATCACAAGTGAAAATAAAACAACTATGAAAAAATTAACAGTTTAATGGGAACGATAGCATTAGAAATGTATTCAAATTTGGTTAAATTCATGCCGAGAAGAATTATGCCTGTAATTAAACTAAAATGGGTTCCAACAAAGTACAAAAATGATTAAAAATATATAAATACAGAATGTCCCAAAAGTCTGGACTCATTGCAAAATGAAAGTTCTCAATAAAAGGTTTAACTACATTTTATTTAATAGAAATCTTAATAAATACTATCTTCAATGTAAATATCAACATTCATAAAGCAATGGTTGCGATATGGAGCCGGCGTCCAACAAAATGAGAAAGCGCTGGTGATCAATGATGGAGCCTTCCCGAAGAGGGGGACTTAACCCTCGTTATAAGGAAGGTACCGCTAAGGATAGACTCCCGCAGCTTCCTTCCAAAAGGTTGTGTCGCAGACGTGACCGTTACATATGAAGCCTGGATGCCGTCTACCTATATATGTGCACGGTAAATTTTTATGCATACTTACACACATAGGCATACCTACATGTGTAATAATTTCATCATTAAATAAATAAATTCTATCTATATTGATTGTGTGATAAACAAAGATGTAGATTGTGGCGATGACTTTAGGGATAAAGCAAACCACATTTTATTTTTTATTTTATATTTCCCTTCCATTTTATAAATATTGTAACTCATATCACATCATAGCTTCAAGTAGGTCCGCATGCATTAGGTATAAAGATTAACATAGCCTACCCCTCTCCCTTCAGCAATCTCTAAATTAAGGAACCTCAATTTTAAGTCAAATGATCAGTCAATAATTCAATGCCTTTCAGTTTTTTACTAAAGATTTACCTCGTACTTTTCATTAATCTTAATTGGATTGTGCTAAAATTCAACGTGGTTGAGATAAAAACTTTCATCAGGTCTTATAAAGAGTCTTCCATTAAGACGGATCGAATTTAGCAGAAAATAAAACAGTTTTATTGGTGAACATTTATTGGTTTCACTATTGGATCATGCTATTTGAGTCATGGCAATTATGTGTAAAAAAAAATATCCCCTAAATGTCCGCCAAGGCTTCGGCGGCACACCGAAGCCTTGGCTAAGACGTCTCTGCATAGTTGCTTCTCGATCTCATCAATATGCCTTATTATCTCATAATTCAGCTGTTGAATTGTTGTTGGCTTGTTGGCATAGAACTTACTTTTGAGATGACCCCAAAGGAAAAAATATAAAGGTGTCAAGTTACACGATCGTGGTGGCAAATTGACCTCGCTGTTCCGAGAGAAGATGCGACCTGGGAACTTCTCATTCAATAAAGCCATTGTTGCATTGGCTGTGTGGCATGTGTCGCCATCCTGTTAAAACCACAATTCTTCGAAATCCATAGAATTCAATACAGGACATAAAAAGTTGGTTATCATGGCACGGTATCGCTCGCCTGTCACCGTAACAGAATTCCCGGCATCATTATCGAAGAAATACGGCCCCATGATTCCGCTAGCAAAAATGCACACCAAACAGTGACCTTTTGTGGATGCAGTGGCTTTCCAACAATCTTCCTAGGATTTTCATCAGCCCAAATGCGACAATTCTGCTTATAAACGAATCCACCATGATGGAAATGGGCTTCATCACTAAAGATGATTTTGGGCGAAAAATCATCATCGGCTTGTCTTTGCTCGGGCACCCAATTGACGTATGTACGGTGCTTTAAATGGTCAGCAGTCTTCAATTTTTGTGTCAATTGAATTTTGTGAGCGTGTAGAGACAAATCTTTTGTCAAAATTCGATGTAACGTTGTTGTGGAGAGGTTTAATTCCTGCTCGCGATGACGAATAGAAGTGTCTGGATATTCGGCCACATTCTCGCGCACTGCAGCAATGTTTTAAGCTGAACGGCGTAAACGAGCACGCAATGGCGTTTTCATATCTGCCACCGACCCCGTTTGTTTGAATTTACAAATAATTTTCTCAATTGCACTCTCAGTTGGTCGATTATGTGGCTCCCCCAATTCGCGAAGTGCCCGAAATGCGTCCATTTTGGTAATAGGCTTCGATAACTTTAACACCTTTTTCGATTGTTAATCTTTCCATGGTTGAAATTGCCAAAGACTAAAGTTGTTAAATCTGAAAGAAACAAAAAAAATCATTGGACGCTTAAACTTAACTCACATTTAAAATGTGTCCAAGTTATTGGAGCACCCGTTATAATACAAATGCGAACGCCGTTGGTATTATAATTACATAACCATAATAAAGATATACAAAAACGAATTAGTGAATTATCTTTGTGATCTCAACCATTCTCCCTAATGCCAATGGACAAGATGTTTCATTGCTACCAGACGAAATAAACAAAAGGCTATAAATACTCAAAAAACTGCTAAAAAATGATTAAACACATTTATGAAGTAGTTCTAGCGAATTTATTACGTATTCAATATGAAACAAGCAAATTTTATATGCTCCACATCCCATTCCAACTAACTTAATGGAGATGGTATTCCGGGTAAATATAACAACATAAATTCTGGCGAGGATTTCCTGCTTTATGATGGTCAAAAAGGTATTTAACGTTCGTTAATATGTTCTAGAGCCATAACCATGTAACTTCTCAAAACATGGTCCGAATGATTTTGAGTTGGAAGTTCAAAGGTGCGCTAACCCTCTTTTATCAGCGTTATAGAATTAATTTTCTATGTGAGATTATAATTCCATCTGCTTATGATTTGTTATCAAACAAAAACAAGACATAAAAGTCTTAATCCGAAGACTATTCTTTTTGGTGAGGAACAGGCTGCGAATAGTGTCGTCTAAGAAGTCGTTCCTAAAAATTATCTCAGCGGATGCTCTTTCCACAGTTCCTAAACGGTATATCGCAAAGTTCCCTCAAAAAATGTAGTTGCTGCATTTTAAGAAGTGTATGATACTATGCCTCAAGAATCAGATCCGGTCAACGATTATTTCGAAGATAATTATATGGGTACATTACAGCGCCACATTTTCCGCTCAGAATGTGTAATAGGCAAAAGCGTATTATTGATGACCTCCCACGCAATAAGGACTCTCGGAAAGGTTGCATAACCATCTTCAATCAAGCATCACCTCATGCCATCAAATATATATATGGATCTTTCTTCAAGTTTTGAGAAAAATAAAAGAATAAACAACGTAGTTATAAGCCAAAGCATTTCAGGGCATCCACTCAGGTCTAGGAAAACAAAGTATCAAGATTTGTCCACAAGAATTGCAACTTTTGCAGAGCATGAGACCGACGAAGCGAAGAGGACCTTTACGGCGTTTGTTTGAATCAATCCAACAACCCATTGGCTGAATTCCTTTAAACAGAGAAGTAGTGTATTTGCTGTGAAAACAGGATAGGAAAGATAGCGGTGTTCAGATTGGCTATCTCAATTTCTGTTGAGATAATTATAATTTCTATCTTCTCCTGCCCCCTGAGCTGTAAACTAAGGAGTGTTTTTTATTAATTTCTCATTCCTTGCTTTTTATATCCCTTTTTTGCATGTAGCCGGAATATGTGTATTGCTTCTCTTTCTAAATATTTACACTGCGATGACATTTTTTTTATTCTCTGAGAATAAAATGAATCAAGTTCAAAGTTACTTGGAATTCGCTTTGTATATTTACACACAAATAGAATGATATATATATATATATATATATATATATATATGTGAAATCATTCAAACAGCTAGCATCTGCCTTCACGACCTTTTACAGGCAGGACCTGACCTGGATGCATGGCCTAGTTTGAGAGTCCGTATCAATGGATGACATTACCTCTACAATAATGTTCCTCAGATATCCTAAATTGTTGTGAGCAGCCTTGGCATCCTTGTCAACATCGCCCCATATGAAATATCCCAGGGGGGTTGCAGTCATTGGTGGGCAACGTTGTTGAACAACTACGCCTCTGTCTTCCTTCCAGCAGAGACCTGCTGGAAAACGTAAGGCTTTATCGCGGCTACTTAATCCTTCCAAAGTTTAAATAAAGTCTCCATCACCGAAATATAATTGACCCTGGGGGAAGATATGAAGAGTCAAACCGTTGCCCAGCTGCTGAAAACGCTAGGAATCATCAAAGAGAAAGGAAATTTGTTGTGCATGAACATAGGCACTTACGATGGGTATTGCACAGCCAACGATCTTTCTGCCAGTTGTGCTTTCTGTCCTGCACGAAAGATTTTGCATCGGAGAAGAAGCAACGGAGGCCAGCGCCATCGTGCTTGACTACGTTCATTAGTGTTGGTGCCTTCACCTTACGGCTTTGCCTGGTAGTTTGCATAAGAAGCTGGGGCCTCTTGAACACGTATGGTGTACTGCTCTGCAGATGCTTGCCTTGCTCACAGCCATATTCTTTGTAAGTTTGCCTATAGACTCGCTAGGGACTTCAGAGATATTCTGCCTGATTTTGGCGACTAATTTCTTGTTCCTTTTGATATCAAAGCAAAGATTGTGACACACTTGTTGGGCTGTATCTTTTTTCCTTTTCTCAACCTCGACATATTTCCCCTCTGCAACCGGACCAGCGTTTCGCTCTTCCTCACACCGACTACATGGAAGGAATACGGGCAGCTCTTCGGACTGCTTGGCAAAGAAGATGGGAGACGGTCGAAGGGAACTTGAAGTTGCGTTCTATTGCGCCGCGACTGTTTACATGGACCTATCCCCCAATGCCGCGGCGGCTTCAGGTTGCTTTCTGTCGTCTCCGAATAGGACACACTCGTGTGACGCATCGCTATTTGATGGAGCGCTCGCCTGCGCCCTATTGCAACGACTGCGTCGTCCCACAGACTGTTTGGCACATTCTTGTCGAATGTCCCAGTCTGGGTGATCTTCGCGCACGACACCTGTCCCGGTACCGGGATGGGCGTGGTCGCTACCGCCTGTCCCTTGTACTCGGGACAGATTCGTGCACATTAACTTGTGGACTTGTTGACTTCATGGGGGGGGGGCGGCCTTCTCCCTATTATTTTAGCAAGGTTTGTTTTTTTTTCCCTTTGGTTTCACGCTCCTACACCGGGGGGACCTCTCCCAGACGCACCAGCTTGCTTCCTTTCCGCCTTTTGGGTTTTCTTTTTCTCTAATTTTATTTTAAAGAAGCCTAGAACTAGGCGACTAATGCCCATGTAGGCAGTCGCTAGATGAGCTCTTAAAAAAAAAAATTGACATATTTCCGTTTCACTTTATAAAGGAGGTTCATCGAGCCATTTAAAGAATTCACAATCTTCTACTCGCGTCTCTCGTTGCGGAGGGACGCGATTATTGCCTACATTTTTTCGATTTCAGCTAGCATTCTCTCAGGAAACCGGCAATGTAGTTTCATACTATAATTAGAAATTGCCTAAGAAAGATAAATATTCTGTATCTGAATGAAAACGTAAGGATTAAAACCGAAGACATTCTTGTCTTTCTTTGTTTAGGGCTTCTTTCTTCTATCTTCTGTCCTGTCTTTTCTCAGAAAAAAGAGTCATGGGCAGCCTCATAGACATGAATGTTAAGGCTGATATCCGCAGTTATATTTTGCATACTTTTTCTCCTCCTTTATCTTCACTTTATTTACAAATATTCCATTATAAATTTTTAGAGAGACGTTCTAATCCAGAGATTAGAGAGAAACTTGGCTGCGATAGACAGACTAAGGGTAGTGTGATAAATAGCATCCGCACGTGTGGTATTTTTATACATAGACGTTTTACCACTACATGGCTAGAGCTACATGTGACCCGTTCACGTCATGCACTCTCCTGTTACCTACCGATCCACGTGAGGGTACACTCCACACATTCTGTTTCTTTCTACCCTTATCAGTGCCTGTGAGTTTAAAAGAGCCTCGCCCCTGATTCTATGCCCCACAATGCGAGGAAAAGAGATCAGCTCTTTTTTATCTTGGTCCTTCACATCGCCATATTCGCAACTCTCCCAGTCGTCATAAGGCTAATCTCGTTTGTGACAACTCAATGAGGTCCATTTGGCCAGATTTCATGAGTGAAATAATGATGCAAAATTCTCCCCCTTGTCAATTACCAAATCTAATAATGAGGGTAGTTTCTTCCGGGTCATACATAAATAATAGTTTTATGAGACTCGAGTCTCATTATGCCATTTCTGGCATAATTCATATATAGAATTTCTAGAGTCGTTCAAATTAATTAATATTTTGAATTTTAAGTGCTGAATTAATTCATTTGATGTCTTGTGTAATTGATATAAAACGTCAAACATTTTTTTTAGTTATTCTTTTAGAAGAGAATTCACAGGTTTCGTATTGCCGAGCGGAGTCAAACTCAATACCGGACCAAGTGGCTCTAATGAAACGGGACACAAGGGACGGCAGCAGCGGTGGACCACCACGACTGTGAGGCGTAGACCTCTAAACACGACCAAGTATACCAAGTATACCAAGTATAGACATGGATTCATAAGCAAAACAAAAAAATGCTAGTGCTATAGCTCCGACCTGTGCTTATTTAATTTGCCTTTAAATTCTCAGTGGGGACCTAGGGGTGTAGCGGATGATCCGAACCAACACAGTTATCTATAATCGCCGTCAATTCGAAATGAATCGAACCCCAGCCGGTGACCAAGCAGTGTTTACCCTAGGCTAAGAATGAGGTTTATGTTATGGTCCTTGAGTGTCATCTTGAACCAGTTTCTTTAAGTTGTCCTCAAAGTTTTATCATTCTGGCGGTGATGAGAATCATCTTTCCTACATTGGTCTCGCTCGACAAAGCATAACGCAACACCAAAACGATCTCCATATAAGAAATGCCACCTTGGGTGTTTTCAACGACACTTTAGGCATAAATTACACCATCATTTTAAGTAAATCAAATTGATTTTCAAATGCAGATGCAGATTCAATAGGAAAATTAGACTCTCGATTAATTCGGAAAATTTCCAATGTAAAAAACTCGGACGGAAACTTCCCCCCCACTCGCGGCCTCCAAAATCTTAAGGCCAAAAAAATGACTGCGAAAATTAGACTTCAGAACAGATGTTCTGCTTTATATTCCTTCTCTTTCTTTCCTTCCTCTTCTTCTTTTTCATTTTTATCTTTTTTTCAACCTTTCTCCTCTCTATTTTCTTCTTTTTCTCCTTCATCTTCTTCTTATCTTTTTCTTTTCTATCTTCTATTACTTCTTGTCTACTCATTTGTCTACTCTGTTGCTTTTTCTTCTTCCTCTTCTTCTTACCGTTCTTTTTTTTCTTCTCCATATTCTCATCGTCTACCACCTCTGATTATTTTTATTCTTATTACGTTTATTTCTTTGTATATCTTCCTTTATTAATTTTTATTTAAAAATCAACATTCTCCTATCAAGACAAACCTTTCATTTAGATAAATAATATATTTTCTTTTATTCTTTCAAATAATTAGATTTTATATCTCCCAAAATAAGTATCTGAACAATATTACTAAATAATCTTCTCTCATTATTTCAACACTGATTATATTTTAAGCTGGGTAATTCGTAAAATAATCTCGTTCGTTTAATATTAACTATCCTAAAAAGGGTTTTTTTCTCCCTTTTTCACTCACAATATTACTAAATAATCTTCTCTCATTATTTCAACACTGATTATATTTTAAGCTGGGTAATTCGTAAAATAATCTCGTTCGTTTAATATTAACTATCCTAAAAAGGGTTTTTTTCTCCCTTTTTCACTCACAATATTACTAAATAATCTTCTCTCATTATTTCAACACTGATTATATTTTAAGCTGGGTAATTCGTAAAATAATCTCGTTCGTTTAATATTAACTATCCTAAAAAGGGTTTTTTTCTCCCTTTTTCACTCACAATATTACTAAATAATCTTCTCTCATTATTTCAACACTGATTATATTTTAAGCTGGGTAATTCGTAAAATAATCTCGTTCGTTTAATATTAACTATCCTAAAAAGGGTTTTTTTCTCCCTTTTTCACTCTTTGACTCTACTGCTACAGATTTTGATACTCATTGATACATTTTCATACTCAGTTTTTCAGACTCTTTGAGGTCACTCCTAAAAATAAAATGCAATTTTACCTGGAAATATTTAATAAATATTATTATTTTTTGCTTGTTAATAGTAAAAAACTATGGATTAATTAAATTACAAAAATAATATTCACTTTCTCATGAATAAATGTCTTCATCAAAATTAACCGCTTTTTAACATAGGTGGGTCAGCATACTTAAACACCAAGGAACGTCCCACCTCTCCCTCTCCCTTTTTTTAGAGCTAAGCACAAGCACAACCCCCCAGAAGCCATATTAATGATTGACTGTCATACACCATACGTTTCCTTATTCGGTATCGCTAATTTATGCGATAATATGGTTATCTATCCTGAGTTTCCTCAAAGAGCAACCAACTGACTCGTTTCCCTCTTACGGCAGACGAGAAAGAGAGAATTCCGGAGGTCTTCTATGCTATTGTGTACTTTTGTCTCATTCCCCTGTTTATTTAGGCAATTTGCTCTCTGCTCTATCTCATTTGATTGAGTCTATTTAGTTTGTTCTTTTGATATAAACTAGTTGACCTTTCGCAATCTAAACACCTTAGGTTGGTTCGATGATTAGAATTGACGTAGATTATTTTAATATGTGTTGTGATGTGGGTGAAATTATCTCTGTGCAAAGTATAAATATTTTAATTAGATTTTAGCTGAGCAAAAAGTTATCTAGTGAGAAAATATTAATTTCCCAAATCGGTCAACACTTTCACCCTCATAAACGGATTCAAATCACCTTTTATGCGGTCTTCTAACCATTCTCACTCGATGAGATTTATTTCACAAGTTTATTCCAATCCATTCTTGTTACATGTTCAATGTTCATACCACTTCAGAACACTTTTCGTCATAAACTATTTCACACTCTTTCGAAAAATAAAAGCACTTCTCACGCTATCTAAATTTCGCAGACCAAGAAGCCCTATCAAGTTATACATTTAAACTGTTGTTGACTTTTACGAACGAGGATAACAGCACCACGGCGGTGACTAGTTTTGCTCTTAGTCCAAAGAATTTACTTCGACGGTTGTACTATGAACCTGGGATGTCCTAAGACGGAATACCCTCTAGACACTTCATCACTGGCATCCATACAAACTGAAACTCCATCAGCGTTTAAGTGAAGGTGATGCTGATAGGAGAGTTTGATTGTGCGAATGTGCAGAAGAACAATGATTGTGTGATGAGACGTTCTCATCCAAAATTGTGTTCCACGAGGAAGCGAACTTTTAAGTTTCTGTGGGAGTAAATCATGAGAACCCTCTTAACTGGTCACAACTATGTAATGCAAATTGGTTTGATTCTTCCCAGGAACTAGGTTCATAATGCTTCAAAATGTGCTATCGCAGTGATGATTGCCTTTTCAATCATTGTATGAGACAAAGGAGGGCCCTTTAAACAGATTACGTAATAAATATTTAGACTATTTTGTAATTTTCTTGATTTTTTACAGCCGCTTCAGACTTATGGGACTATGACTCATGACTTACAGGACAACCAACACAGCTTTTGCCATATTTATTCTTTGCCTTTCAACAACCTTTTGAAACAGAAATAAAGATGCAGAAAACTGGTATTGCAGAATATATACTGATTGAACACAAGGAAATGAGAAATTTGACGTTAATTAATACATGTGAAAAGAATCAAGAGTTTGTTGAAGGACACGAGAAAGGGGCATCAGAAGATACAAATATTAAGGGAAGTAAAAGATGCCACAATGAAGTCAATCCAAAATGAGAAGAGAGAATTAACGCAAGGGAGGTGGGGATTTAATTATCCCTACCGAGATTCGAGCCAATTTCCCGTGATTGTCAGTGAGAGGCTCTACCATTAAGTTAAGAGCCAAAGCAACACAAACTCACCCAAAGCGTAACATTATGAAACACAATATATCTTCAGGCTAGGAATCTTCAAGAGATTTTTATATTATATTTCTAACCCACTCATAATTTAACGGTACACTATCCATGTCAGAGATGCACATACGCACACATATTTGTATATATATATATATATATATATATATATATATATATATATATATATATATATTCTAATGAGCACAAAAGTTGTTAACCTTAAAGTTTAGGTGTACTTGGTTTTTATGGTTGGGTAATTTGGATTATCTAATCTGTGGAATTTTGTTTCCGCTTCATGAGGCGCAAAATGTTAGCAGCATTTTCTGTTTGAAAGTCATCGTACCGTGAAATGGGGCAACTTCTTACACTTCTGTATAAAATGTAATGACCGAAAGTTATGGTAATATGACTGAATATTATGTAAAATTAAATATGTTGGTGGTGAGGATAATCCTTATCGTATATAATTTTCTCTCTACAAGGGTTCATATGCTAATTATCTTATGAGCTTCAAAATTTCAGGGTATTATTATCCTCTTACGCACAACTCATTCTCAGGAATTTGTATCGTTGCTATATTTACCAAAATTATGTATATCATTTATTTCCAACTAATTCTTTTTACCAATTCCCTTACAAATTACTTTTGTTTATATTTAATTTAGGGTGAAGTTTAGGTACGTTTTTTAGGTTCTATTTGTGGATAGAAAATCATTTACATTGGGAATATTAAGAAAAATGTTGGACATGTAGGGATATAACTATAACAAGGATAACAAATCCCACTGAATAGTTAGGACTGAAACTATAAATTTACCAATGTCCGACCTTTACGCCACTTTATGGATTTTTCTAAATATTTTAAATTTTAACAACCATTTACCTTTATAGCTCTACCATTTTACGAGGCAGTTAAAGCAAGAAATCCTTTGATCTCTCCCACCTCAGGTATATTGCATATACATAAAACGATTAAATTTCACGACTTTCTAAACCACATCCTCTGTGTATCTAACAAGATTCACCTTTAACGTAACAATTAACAGCATTATGCATTCTTCACTTCAGTATTATGAATAACGAAATTACCACAATAATAATATCTTACGTTGACTCAAAGCCATGTAAGAATAACAATAATAACAAAAGTACAGGAGCAACCACTATCTTCTCTAATAACGCAAAGAATGATTTAATGGGAAACCAAGATCACCTTGATACAATTTCTCTTAGATACGTGAAGTAACGTAGGGTTTTTTTCCTTTGTTTCTATTATCATCTATTTTTTATCTTTGATCTTTTGTTTCTTCGCGGCGCAAGAGATTTCTATTTTTTTGTAAATTTCCGGAGTCCTTGATCAAGGATACCGGAATTCTGAGGACTTTTTCTTTCCACTATGCAGTCTGTTGTCGTATGTTTAGCGAATATATATAACTTGAGGTAGACCGGTGGATTTATCTAGTATTGTTCATCCAATATTATATTGTCAGGCCAGACATTATGATCGTTGTTGTGTGTCTTAGAATTCCCCCCCTTTTTGTTCTATTCTAAGAGTGCTAAGAGCGTCTAATATATTGATATTATAAGATTATCTTAACGAACAGAGCCGTTACGAAACAGGTAAGGATATATATAAGAGAAACGAACATTAATGCCAAAATAAACATATATTTTACCTTTATCAATTCAAGCATAACATTTGTACATTAACTATAGCAATACTCTGAATATTATCCTAAACAAAAATTAATTAAATTAGTTTACCTACCAAAATTGGTTAACGTTTTCTCTACACACAACAATAATGTCAGAATTAGGCTTACGGACTCAGGTGGAGTTTAAAGGCCTCAGAAATGTTATTTATTCTTGACGCGTGCCGCTGGCCAGATGTAGATGAGCGAGATGACACGGTTGTTTTGGCGAGGGTGGCAGCTGGGGGGTCCACACGTTCTTCCGGGGGGGGCGAATCTTCAAGGACGAGAACCAATACGGTGCTTTATGCAACACCTAGGCAGTCGTGGTCTCTCTGGCGAGAGTGAGTCGAACTTGGTTCTTAAATCAAGCTAACTTGGAGTGCGGTGTGACCACCGAGTAACGAGCTCGAGGAGGAGCTTTTCTCCTTCGTTACTTATTTCCTTATGGACGAGGACTGAACTCGGGGAGGGTCTTCTTCAAGGGCGAGGATAACGGAGGAGGGTTTCTCTGGCGAGAATAAATTACTTAACGTTCGGTTTGGTAACCCGAAACTAGCTCGAGGATGAGCTTTTTCTTAATTCCAGTCTTCCTCAAGGGCGAATATAACGGAGGGGGATTTCTCTGGCGAGAATAATTTGAACTTGGTTCCTTACCAAGTTAACTTAAGAGTTCGCTGTGGCCACCGAATAACGGGCTCGAGGAGAAGCCTTTTCCTTTTTCTTTTCTTAATTCCTCAAGGACAAGTAATACCCCTAGTGTTTAAGGTGCACCAGGATATGAGGAGTCTCTCTGGCGAGAGTTAGTTGAACTTACCAAAGTTAACTTATCGTTTAGTTTGATAACCAGGGACTTAGCTCGAGGATGAGCTTCTTCTATTGCCCCTTAAGGTAGGTAGCCCTGCTTCTCTTGTAGGGTACTTCTTGGTCTGGCGAGCCAAGTACTCTACCTCTCCAGTCTCAGTAGTTCGGTTTGATCCGAAGACTTCGTCACTTAGAGACTGACGTATACTACCTCGATTTTCCTCAGAGTTCCTCATTTATACCTCGTCACCCCACTGGGGGAGTGGTAAGAGGGGGGGGGCTTGAGGACGGCCCCAGGAGAGTTCTTTTGGCCAACGATTTTTCCCATGAAGTCAAACATCGGCTCCTCGTTAGCCTCCGAGATTTGGAGAAACACGTCTCAAATTTCTTATTTGACGTGAAACTAGATCTCACTCTCCTGGGGGAGATCTTACATTTTGACATTTAGGGTCTTTCATGGCACCGAGTTGTGCCACACTGCGGTTAGGCACTGAACCCGCTGATGCCTCCGACGGATGTCTTTGCGGTAACCGCCTTGTAACTGCACCAAGAGTAAACGGGGGGGGGGCGGAAAGTGACCATTCCCCTACATTGTGAGATGTCCTTTAGTTCGTAAAGTGGTAGGCAGATGGTATCAATGAGTTATACGTCAGCTCGTCTTCGAGGATGGGCCAAAATTTTCGAGGTAGTAACCTTTATTCAATAGAACCATGGTTCTGCCTTAGTAACTTTACTCGAATTATCTCACGTTTTTATTACAACCATTAAAATTTCCGTATTTACCAACCCCATTGGTACTGAGAGGTTTCTCTTACTGAGGTGCTAAGTTACTAGCCACAACTAGGATCTAAAATAAAGGCAATGTTTTAAATTACTCCTAGAAATAACATAAGAAAAAAAATAACATCTTTGAAAACAGACTACTTTAATCAACATGAAAATGGCAGAAGAAAAAAAATTCGAAATAACAGATATGTCTAAAATCAAATTTTCTACAACTGATAGAAACCGAAGAGCATACCACGAAAAACTGCATTGTCAAAGAACATAGATAAGCCGAATTTTCTGCCTTAGATCTTCCCTCTAGAGATTGCCAAACGCAGAGCAAAAAGATATTTAACTGAGACGAGCTAGATAAAACCCTGCCATGAAATGCTCAACAGGAGGGAAATAATCAATAAGAATTAATAGGAAACTAACAATCTACAACAAACAGTATAAAACCTAACGTATGCGTTTGTAGCTAAAGCAAAGAACAAAGAAATGAAAGAAATAGACAGATATAACAATTTGGAAAGTTATATGTTCATATCTGCTTATCTGCATTTTATATAATTTAAAATTGGGTAACTAGGCACTTTGCTAGATTAATTCAATCTGCTATTGGCTGAACTAGAATTAAAAAAATGTGTTTCCCTAAAAACGCTGCGTATTCCGAAATGGATATATGGATATATTAAGAAAAAAAGCAATGGAATTAAAAAATAAAAAAGAAAATGACACACAAGGTGTAAATGAAATGGAAAAGGACATCCAAACGTTTAAAGAGAGGGTGAAGTCTGATAGCTGGACCGAAAAAGAGCAAGCTCCATCTTTGGATACATCGCTGAATAAAACTATTTTCCACTCCTCAACAGTCCAATAAATGTATTTTTTTGCAAAATGCGACACGTTTGTTCCCCATTTTTTCATTAATGAATTGTTTCTTTGCAGCATGGCTAGATGTTAATCCGAGTTCTCTTTGTAGCCGCTCCTAGATAGTTCGTTCAGAAATATCAGATAATATATTATTCATATTAAATTTTAGTTATTTCGCAGTTATTGTTGTATTATTCACTACTAGCCGTCTCATAAGTATGTCTGCTCGTAAATTTGTTTTTCTCGGTCTGCCGGCTCGTTATTTAGGTACTGAGGTAGATAGGCTAACATTGTTTTTATCACGTGAAACCGATAAATTAACAGTAATTTGGGGTATGTTTAATTTATTAGCTATCTGTCTTGAGATTCCTCACATTTATAAAGAGCAACAAAAGCACCTTGACGATCACTCTAGAGTTGTTTCTTAGCACACATTAGAAACAAGATTTATATAGACCACTTTCTCTAAAATATTACAAAATAATAACGAAAAGGCAAAAAACATGAAATCGGACACATTTGACGCATGCCCACACGCATTGAACGCTACCACGATACTAAGTTAAGATTCCATTAGAAAGCTGTCATATAAGAGCCTTATATTAAAGCTAGCAGATGTCGCTAGAACAAATAGAAAGTGAATTATGTGTCTGTAAATATAATTGAAAGTAATACAAATTTTGAGGTTGATCGGATACCTTTCGCTGACTTGCAATATACATTGTAGCAGAATAAGGGCGGCCACGTGCCCTTCTGTACTCACGTGGTCCCGAGATCACCGCATGAAACTTTCAAAGTACGGCTGAACCAGGGCGAGGGTGCGGCCCATGCCGTTTATCATACCCTAGCAGTATTTGCTTGAGGACCGATTCCATCACCTCCCATTGCTTCCTTTCAGCTAAGATTCCTGCCTTTGCGTCATAGATCAAAGTTCGTCGAACATTCTACGCCAATGCTATCTCAATTTCCCCGCCCCTTCCAGAAAGAGTCACCGACTTTTCTCCAAAATCGCCCGTGTGTGTGGAGGGGCAACCAAGCCATCTAAAGCCACCTCTCCAAGCGTCTATATAATCCTTGGACCCGGTTTAGTAAGGAACACAAATAGGTTTTTCACCTACCACCGCTAACGAACTAGACGACGCTCCTTCCCTCCCGCGATCGAAGACAACGACGATTTCGATTCGAGGATGAAGGCTAAAGTCATCCGTGAACTCTGCCATAGTCAATCGGCGAGTATCTGACGAGGATTCCCATATTCCAATGCAGTCATCGTATCTCGAATGGTCCCTTTCTTGCAAGGAACACGTAAACAATTGTAACCGTTCCGCCAGATTTAAAATCCCTCTTTTAATCATCGACCTGAACTCGACTACCTTAATCCCCTAATTAACCCACCTGTATCTCGCGTAGACAATAAAACACCGCCTGTGCAACCATTCCCTTTGAACCCAATATCTGTGTATATTTAAATATTATTTTGTTGCTACCTGTTAATCATTGGCCAACTTGCACTCTGAACTATTTGTTCTAAAAGAACCCCACAAACTTGAAAAACACCATTCCCCATGAAGTCATAACAATTTCCACATTCACTAATCAGAAGATTAGAACTGAACAGCATACTCTAGATGAAGCCTCACCAGCGAGTTGTACAAAGGCAAAACAACCTCTTTTGTTCGAAAGCTGAATGGCCTCTTGATGTAACCTAACAGGCGATGATCCTTTTTCTCCACTTGTAATCACTGCTTCGAGAATTTGAGATCGCTACTAATCAGCACACCTAATTCCTTCTCGAGATCAGTAGACTCAAGACGCATACCTTGTAACTCGTAGCATGACCGGGGGTTCGCATACCCGATGTGCATCACCTTACACTTATCTAAGTTGAAAGGCACCTGTCACTTGTCAGCCCACTTACCGATCATGCGTAGGTCACCCCTTAACATCTCGATGTTTTCGGGATTCGTTACGTTAGCTCCTAGTTTTGTGTCGCCGGCAAATTTTGCTAAACGACTCACCAGTCCTTCATTTATATCGTTGATGTAGATAATGAATAATAGAAGGCCTAGCACGGAACCCTGAGGGACTCCGCTCGTTACTGACGACGACCGATAGGTGTGGCCTCCGATGGTAACCCTCTGTCGCCTGTCCGACAACCAACTTTCTAACCATTTTGTGACCTTTCCTCCTATTCCCAGGGCACGTACTTTTGTGATCAGTCAGCAGTAAGGGACTTTATCGAAAGCCTTTTGAAAATCCAAATAAAGTATGCCACGCTCGACTACTGTGAAACTCACTCATTATCCCGTGGAAGAATTCAAGCAAGATCATGAGGCACGAGCGCTTTCTTCAGAGCCCATGCTGGTTGTCTCTCAACAGGTCGTGAGACTCTAAATGATTCATTATCCTATTCCCTATGATGCCTTTTAGTACTTTTCCCATGATTGAAGTGAGACTTATTGGTCGGTAGTTACCTGGGGTGCCACGCTCCCTCTTTTTTGGGATCGGAGTGACATTGGCCATACGCCATAGGACAGTAATTCGCCACTGTCGAGCGATGAGTTGAAGATCTCAGAAAGATGAGTGCTCACCTGATCTTTCACCTCACGCAGCACTCTTGGCAGGAAGCCTTCAGGAGCTGGATATATGTACGCATTTAACTGACCTAGCCTCCTAGCAACCTCTTCGGAAGTTGTACTTATTGCTTCTAGTGATTCTAACTCACGATCTATCACTATCGGCGGTCTTGAAATATCTGCGTCCCTTTCCCTCGTGAAAACGGAGGAGAAGTAGTCGTTGAGTATACCAGCTATTTCCTCATCTGAATCCTGGAGAACGTCGTCCGCGTCCCTCAGGGGTTCAATGCGTTGGCGTACTGGTTTTTGGCTGTTTATGTACGCGAAGAACTCTTTGAGGCTCTATTTGGAGAGAGAGAGGCTCCACGAATTTCTTCGTTACGATTAGCCGTGCGCACTATTGCCTTAACCGTTCTACTATGGGTCACATAGGCTTCATGGTGCAACTCACTACTATTCCTTTTCTATGCTCCGTGCGCTGTCTTTCTAGCTTAAATAGCACTAGCAATTTCTTCGGAAACCACCTAGGCTGAATGCTCGCTAGTCTGACAGCCTTCGGGGTAACGAACTCGGCCTGACGCTCCATAAAACGATTCTTGAAGTCGTTCCATTTGGAATTCGTCCTGCATTCGTTAGTTGGTTGAATCTGAGAAAGAGAAAGAGAGAGAGAGAGAGAGAGAGAGAGAGAGAGAGAGAGAGAGAGAGAGAGAGAGAGAGAGAGAGAGAGAGAGAGAGAGAGAGAGAGAAAGAGAGAAAGAGAGCGAGAGTCTAGCCATTCCACGACATATACATATATATATATATATATATATATATATATATATATATATATATATATATATATATATATATATATACATTTCTCTATTATAAAATCTGTTGTCTGGTGTGGGGGCTTTAAAACGTCTTTCGAGAGATTTTTTAAAGGAAACCTTTTAAGTTTATTGTAATTTTCAAAGCTGAGTACCGTTGCAAAGATAAAACAAAAGAGGAAACAACCCTGCTATATTTATTTATCGCTTAGTGTTTGTATGTGTGTTTGAACCGATAACCTTTAATCGGAAAATTCTGTTAAGAGACAGTTTCTCCAACGATTACTTTAATCCCCAAAGGATTAGTAGAACTGAGCCCTTCTCATGTTACGAATACTCCATTATATTTTTTATTTATTTATTTAATCGTGTATTTAATTATTGTGGGTATTTGGATAGCAAAGCATCCGCGTTTAAATAAGCATATTCCTTCGTAAGTCACTAATTTGTGACCAGGCCTTCTCCGTCTCTTGCCGATGTCCTTCATTAAAATAATTATAAGAATCAAGAGACAACTCTTGGGCAACAGAAAATGTTTTTAACAAAGGGCGAAAGACGACTCTCGAGCAGACCAAGACATATATAAAATAACGGAGGGATCCGAAGGCTTAGAATAAAGAGGAGGGCGGAGAGAAGAAAAGGGAAGTAGAACTGACGAGAGGAGGACTGGAGCAGACGACGGATAAAATCAGCCATGGTGACGATCGGTGAGAGCACTGCATATATACTATTTAGGGCAGCGGGGGAGAGCCAGACTAAATGTAATTGCTTGAAGAGCCTAGAGGCGCCATCGCCAAAATTTTGTGGTGACCAGACGAAGGTAATGTTTAAGCTCATAGACCTGAAGGCCCGGGAAAGAGCCTCTATGGTGAGGTCGGAACACAGGTATATGAGCCAGAAAGTGAGTTTTCCGTGAAGGGTGTTCTAAATGGCGGGAATGTTATCCGCATAACTTCTGGCGTCGTTCTAGAGCCTCAAACTCCAAGGAGAATCCCTCAGTTTAAGTACTAAAGACCTTGTCATTTATATAGAGGAAGAAGAGAGACATTCAAGAGCTTATAAAATAGAACAAGAAGAACAAGAGAAAGCTAAACGTGAGCATAAAGAAATTAGAGAGAGCGAAGAGCGCGAGAGAACTATTTAATATGAGTTGGAATTATAACGCGATCGTCTCGAAAACCTTTCAGTAAATTACTGTACAAAAACCCATCAATCGCTTCCATTAAACTCCCCACGTTCAAATAAGAAGAGGACTTCGGATCTTTTCTCACTCAATTCAAGAAAATTTTTGAAGTGAATCATTGGGACATCGAGACGGACAGGGTCGCTAAGCTGTTTCCCATCCTTAGCTTACAGCTCCAAGGCCCTTGTGTATCCCTTCCTTCGGAAGCTACGATGGATTACCCTACTCTCAAATCTAAACTTCTCGCGGCGTATAATATGACGCCTAACTTCTACCACGCCAAATTTCGCCAGGCCCACATCCCACCGAATTTGACCTTCCGTCATTTTGGATATACTCTTTTCCGTAATTTCAATTTTTGGTCAGAGGCATCGAAAGTCCACTATGATTATAAGTCCCTGGTAATTTTGTTCTAAGGAATCAGCTTCTAGCGTCGCTTCTAACACTGACCCGCTCTTTTGGAAGAATCGTCGGTGCAACTCCTTCAAAGAGTGCATAGAAGAAGCAGATATCTATGCGGTGAGTAATAACTTATACCTGAGGGAAAATTTAAAAGCCTTCCCCTTCACCTTCCAACAATAAAATTATTAACTCGAGGTTCCCTCCAAAGAATATCACTTAAATTCCCCAATGTTACGGTCCCCCATTAAGCCCAAAAGTTTCTTCCATCAAACCCCAGATCTCAAGCCCCTCATCTCTAATCACCCCTCCTTTCCACGTAGGCTTATTGTATGTTATGCGTGCGGTTTTGAAAGCCACACACGCCCAAATTTCCCCGAGGTTCCCAACTCCCGGGTAATCCCATTCTTTGAGTCCATAAAGTGGATGCTGCTCCCGCTCCCTCTCCATCGCGACCAGAATCCCCTGCTCCAATCTCGTCTCCCAGTGCCGCAGGGAACAAGGTAACTTTCCTTTTGGACAAGAGTTCTCTAGCAAGTTTAAAAAAGGAAGCGTTATTGGATGCCGAGTCTCTACCCTCGTCCGAGATACCAGGTGTACCTGTATCGTGGTATCAAGTGAACTTCTTCCCTCGGTGGCCCCTGACCACAAAATATTTGCGCTAGCTCATGACTACCTGGGAAGCGCACACCAATTCCCCATTGTAAAGTGTTACCTGGACTGTTAGTCCTTTTCAGGAGGAGCTGAAGTCGTGTCAGTCCCTAACAAATTCGATTCCATTTTGGTAGGACAGTGCACGTAAGTCGCATCTAACCCTGTGGCTCAGCTGTTATCACGAGAGCCCAAGCAGAGAAGGGATCCCAGACGCCTGCTTCCTTTGAAACTCCATTAGATTTAGATTTCTCGGAGCCTCGAGCAGGATACCGTAACAAGGCAGTCTCTTATATCGTAAAAGAAGTCCTGTTATATCACGCTTGCTCGGATGGCGCTAGCCTCGAGATTTATGTACTATGTGTTTCCCGTTTGCATGTTCCCCTGGTCCTAATAATTGCATACGATAGTGTGTTTTCTGGGCCCTTCAGCCATAATAAGACAACAAGGAGAATTTACTGGCATTTCTACTGGCATGGCGCTGAGGTTGGCATTTCTGAATATTGCCAATCCTCTGACATCTCCCAGAAAACCAAGGCAATGGGGCGTGTTAAACCGGCACCCTTTCAGAAGGGACTAATCATATCGGAACCCTTTTCCATGGTAGCCATAGACCTTGTCGGCCCAATTCGATCCCTTTTGGGTATAATTATGACCATACTCTTGTGGATCGAATTTTTTAAGGTAAAATTTATCATTGAATGAAAATTCAGTTTTGCGATAGGGAGCGATTTTTATGTGCCACCTTCTCTAATTTATATATGGAATTTTTTGAGACGTTATTCTTGCCCTAAATCCTCGATTTTCCTATTGTATAGTACTGTTACATTGATGATATTATATGCCTTTAGCCTTCTTTAAAAGATATTCCCAATTTTCAATGTAATCAAAATTCTCTGCTCCCTTCTATTAAATTTACACTTGAAATTGAGAAAAATGGGACTCTTTCTTTTCTTGATCTTTAAATAGATAAGACGCCGTAGGGTTTTTAATTCTCAGTTTATTGGTAATCGTATAACTTCAGCTCATATATTCACTATTATTCTTATCACAGTGAAAAAATTAAAAGATCTGTATTCACTTCTTTGTTTCCGCGTGCATTAAGCCTTGTAAGTCAGAAATTTTTGGATAAGGAATTGTACAATATCTTTGAAATAGGTAAAAAACTTTGTTACCCTCGTCAATTTTGGCAAACTGCATAGAATTTTGCTAAGAGAACTTTTTATTGAACTGATAACTCACCGGTTTTCAATTACAAAAATTGTCTTATCTTGCTATACTTCGCATTATCTGCTAATATTTTGTATCACTAATATTTTTAAGCAACTTAATATCTCTGTAAACTTGCAAATATATTCCATTTTAGTGGGTTAATTTTCATATTATTGCTTTCCTAATGTGCCACTCTGGAGGCTTTTAATTATATATATATATATATATATATATATATATATATATATATATGGAGAGAGATAGAAAGAAGGTAAGTGCTTATCAATGTGAGGCATGGCTGGTCCAATTACTTTTTCTCATCCGTAAATTATAGCTCTTTTGATTTCGAAGGTACCATTATAAGAAGTGACTATAATAATAACTAACAATGACTAGTTTTATCATCCTTTTTGTATGAACCTCATTTGAAATTCTAACCATAGTCAATGAGAGAATCGAATCTATATGACCTCGTAAAATTCCCAATTTAATGTTTATTGGCCGAATGCAGGGCTAATTTAACTGTCAACTCCCTTCCAAATCAATTTAGCGATAGCGGTTGTGTCACCCTGCCCATACTAGCCCACAAGATCATCAATGTGACATTATGAAGGCTTGTCTAATATACGGAGTTGGTGGGGATATATCACCTGTAACATAAATTCATTTTGCTACTCTTGCCTTCATTCCTAACCTTCAAACTTGCCTTCATATCCAGGCAATGCTAGACAAAGCGTCATATTCACTGAATAAAGCTAACGTGGAAATGTGATCCTTTACTTTGACGATCGATATAAATGTTTCGCATTGCCCTTGCTACTTAAGGGTCAGATTTAATTTCTTTTAGGGTTCATATTAAAATAATTCGTCGATTTCCATATAATTTTAGGTATTTATCAGACAATCATCCTCCTGAAATTAATAAAAGATATTTACTTTAGGATTCTATTGTTTGTGAGAGCATACCTTCCTTAGGTCGTATCTCTACTCTTAATAGCTCATGTGAATAATACAAAGACAAACGTGTTTGCAAAAACCTAAAAAAACTATTGTCTCTTTAAAGAAATCCCATACGTAAAATGAAAGTTTCTTAGAAATTAATAAATTGAGTTAGTCAAATGTATATAAATTAGAACTACTCCAGGAGATAGACATTAATCTTTTCAATATACTGCAGGTTGAAACAATATTTTGCAGCTAATGTACATAAGATTCCCATGAATTGCTCACGTTAAATTAAATACTGTCTCCTTCTTCGTTAATATTTATAAAAAAATAACGAAAATAAGAGAATCAAACGATTCACTTACCTTTTAAATTTAACGAAAGCTGTAATTGGGAAACAGACGCATTCGAGCAAATAACTATGCATTTGATGCTCAAAATGATATCCAATACATGCCCGAAAATTAAGAAAAGGTAAGATGCGATTATTAAACGAAAAGTGCCATAAAATCGAATTTCCTAGACATTAATTTTAAAGTGCCTGCTGCTCCTCACGTCTCAACTTACTCCAATTTTCTATTTTGAAGCTAAAGACATAAATAAACAGATTTTATGTCTAATAAATAAACCCAGTAGCCAATAACTTAGGTATGACGACTACTCGAAAATAAGTTAAAGGGTTAAAAAGAAAAAATTGAAGACCATATTTAAAACTTAAGTCAAAAAATGAATAAAATGAGCACCAGAACCAATCTGAATCACCTAAGTAGGAAGAATATTTGACAATTTCTGATAAGAAATTGGAACACATGAATTCAACGTGATATATTCATATTTAAAACCTCCCTTGCTTTCACAACACCAATCAATAAACCCAAAAGTTCCTTTACACATAAAATATAATAGGAATATATATTCAGTAGAAAAAAAGTTGTTTAATTTATTTCTCCTATATCCTCTTTTATGCTATCCATCATCATATAATTTCTAAAAAAATGTTAAAATGTTCTTTCATAATGTTTCCTCTCGTTTGAAAAGAAGCTAACGGTGCCACACATTTGAAAGCATCGAAATTTTTATGTTTTTTTATGACTTTACGTTGCACAAAATCAAGTCGATATTTTAAAAGAAAAAAAGAAAGATAAGAAATAAAAAAAGGAGCATAAACTGTAAAAAGGTTACCAACATAAGTTATTATAAAGGAATCCTAACAAATTTGACATCGTCCAGGATATTAAATATATTCTTAACTACGTTTTAAAAGGGCCTAAAAATGAGATAGGCCCTTAGATATGAGATATAAATCTAAACTCGGCCTCTCATGGTCTTTATTGTTTTTTAGGTGGATTTGGATTGACTTTTAAAACTGTATAGGCCCGGATAAAAGGCAACTCAAATTGAACAAATGAACATGGGGTGGTGTGTATCTGGTGGCACTTATGGATTCGAATATAGCTGTAATGCTGAAAACAGGAAAAGCAGAGAGCAAATAACATTGGGACACGTTGCCATGAATATGCACAAAAAGTCTGCTGGAGCCTTTGATGTGTATTTGGATGTAATTCTTCATGGAATGTTGTTTCGGAATGTGAAACTGTGGTTATGCATGGATATTCAGTCAAGTTGTTTCAAGGAGAGGAATGTGTGCTACTGAAAAAGTAACACCTGAGCACGAGGTGGAGAAAGGCATTCATTTGCTTGTAGGTCCAATAAAAGGAGTAGGAGAAGGCTTTTCGTCATCTTGAAATAAATAGGCAACTAACTTTGAATACACACAATTAGTGGAGTGTTAATATGAAGGATTAATGAGGTTTTGTCAGCGCATTAGTGATACAAATCCTTGAGTAAACAGAGAGGGGATCGGGTGTATTCATAAAACCCAGGGTAAAAACCAACCAAAAAGGGTGTTAAAATCATGAAATTTGGTGTATTAAAAATATATTATTCAGCTCAACTTCACTGCTTGGGACATGAATGATCAGATGGACCTAAATTATCTTTCACCTTTCCCAGTACCTGTGAAAACACCTGAGAGAAATAGGAAGGACCACGAATGAAATGGAATTGGTCGGAGAAAGAAATGGAAAATGGTGCAATAGAGCAAAAAGGATCGTATCCATATCAACCTTGAAATTTACTTCCTCACAATCTTAAGATAAATAGCAATATTATGACTTTTATATATCTTAACAACATTGATACTGTAAATTTCAAAACAATAAAAAAAGGCCAGAATTAGAGAAACTTAGCTCTTTGAATTGTGAAATTAATGACATAATAAAGAATGATGTCCCTAACTCTAGATCCTTTTTTTTTCTTCTCTTTAGTGCCTGTTTTTTTCTATTGACCTGTGTATGGACTTTCAATATTTCCGGTAGATGCCGAGATTTATTCTTGCAGTTATTTTCTTCTTTAAAATTTGAGTCTTCGTGTTATTAACTTTTAATCACTACTTGCGTCATCTTTCCCATCACTCCCTGAGCTTTATCTGCTTGTTTTTATTGCAAATACAAAAGCAGGTTGAAAATATAAAAGAGCTACAATCTGAAAGATATCTGTAGAATCAATTGAAAGTAGATCAGAACAACCAAGCGCACAACCTCCTAAGCAAATTGTAAATGTTTTGAAATTATTTTTAAATTGAATGCTATTACAAATAAACTTTGCCTGAAAGTTTTAAAGAGAAGTTCTTTAAGAAATTAATTCAGTTAGTGTTTAATATGTTTAGAAGATAAGAACCACACGAATACCAATTGGAAAGGGAATATAATACATGCAAATATAATTCAACACAAGAGGGGATAGGGAAACTTTGACGTTGGTAATTAGATAATAACGATAAATCTCTATGATTCCTTTTGTTTTCTAACAAACTATATAAACTTTCTTATGATTTTTTAAGCTATTTAACTTATGCTCCCACTTCGATAGTATACACAATTATTTCGATTACTAATAGTAAGAAAAATCGAGTTTTTTTTTCGCTTTCAAGCTAAATACCTATGTTAAAGTTTCCTGATTCCTTGTTTTTTTATGGCCTCTGATAAGTTTGATTTAAGGAAGAAAGATAGAACTGGATCTATAGAAAACAAAACGGGCCTAATATTCACATTTCTCTCCTTTGTGCTGGAGATTAGGAACGATTCACAGATATTTGTGCTAATAAAATCATTTATATTCATTATGATATCTGCTTCCTTGTCCCAATTGATTTGGTATAATTCTGAAGAAGCTACAAAATTAAATAAATAAATTAATTCACTGCCATATATGATTTCATTATGCAAGTTGAAATGTCCTGTAAAATGTTTTCCACTCTGGCTTTCAATCTTATATTTGCATCTTTGCTCACTAGAGGAGATTTAGAAAAATAGAAAAATTAAATCAACCAACTTGTAGTCAAAGGCTTTTATTGGAAGGAAGCCCCGAGTGACGCAACGCCTGCCATATGGCTGCTGAGTGGCAAATAGAGGTTTTGAATGTGTATCTAGAAGATTTGAGAGGTCATTACTATGTTATAAATTAAATATGTATTTGTCTGAGTAATATAATTGAATACTTTCCTTTTATATACGTTTATTTATCAAACTATTCGACCTAGTCTGAACTAATCATTCTCGTCTAATCCACTTAGCCTAACTTAACAGAATAACATGTTTGAGTCAATTAGAGACTGTGAATAGACAAAATAAAGAAGAAGCAATCACGGCTCCTTATTTATTGAAGTCTGATTAATTTCTATGGCGAAAGAGAAATCCAAATCAGTTTGTTAGAACAAATATTCCATAGGATTTCTCAATTCTTTTTATAGATAAGATTATGCAACAAATTTTCTGAAAAGTTTGTTAATCACGATGATCCCAATATCGCTGATCCCAATATATTTTTTTAGTCCCTATCTTCTACTTTTAAATGTCTATATGTTAAGAAGAATATCATTTGAGAGAACCTGAGTTACACTGTAGCAGATACCATTTTTACTTACATATGTATGGGTAAAAATCACAAGATGTAACACGTGAATAAGTATAAATATTTGATTGTACCACGTAGGGAAAAAGAAAGATTGATTCGAGCTAGCACTTTTGTTATCTTAATAACTTTTTCAAACTCACAATGGATTATGAAATAAAGAGACACTGTAATTATACAAAGAAGTGTTTTCCCTATAAAATCACATGGTCAGATTTTTTTTATGGCCTCTGATAAGTTTGATTTAAGGAAGAAAGATAGAACTGGATCTATAGAAAACAAAACGGGCCTAATATTTACATTTCTCTCCTTTGTGATGGAGATTAGGAACGATTCCAAGATATTTCTGCTAATAAAATCATTTATATGCATTATGATATCTGCTTTTGATCAGCTAATTTGGTGACCCATCTTAAGCTTTCGAACGGCCAAAGCATTATTTGTACATATATCCTTAGGGACTGCATTTTGATGTTGCTTAATTATTACAGAGATAGTTTGACCCACATAAAATAAATTACAATCCAAAAAAGGTATACTATATATTACATTATTATCGTTCCTTGGGCTGTGTTTTATTAACATATTTTTTAAGATATATTTGTATTTAAAAATTACATTATATCAAGTTATTTTAACATTAGTAAAAATAATATGTTGTGTAAAGGCTCTGTTTTTTTTAGCTTTATACATGCAGTTTTCCCCAAAATATTTCGGGTAACACAGATGGAAGGTAATCTCTTCAATTTTTATCAAATTCTTGGTCTATATAAACATGAACATAACTTATAGTGGTCAGAATATGTAGTCCTGACTATATAGACCAAGAATTTAAAAAAAATTGAAGAGATTGCTTTAACCTATCTTCGTGGATCTTTGTTTTGATCCAAGCAGATATGAAATAAAATTGTAAAATATTTCCAATTGTTCTTAATAGAGTGTGCTTTGAAATGGCTATTTTTGAAAAATAATTGTATTGGATTCCTCAGGTAATATGTAGAATTTATCGTAATACAATCAAAAGATGATTAATTGAGACGAGAAAAGCTCTGCTATTCGCGTGCTCTAGGATATGGAGAGTAGGTATAGTAATGTAGAGTACACGTTGATAATTCGAAAGAAATAAAGCTTTCTATAAGATAACGGATTTAAAATGTATTTTCAAGGAATAGCTTAGCGCTATCACGCTCTATCTTTGAGCTCTACTAAAATTGTCCAAAAATATTCAAAGCATTCCAATACCACAGTAGTCTCCACTGTTTCTACGCGCGTCAAGAATTCGTATATACAAAATGGTCATTGACAACGAAATTAAAAACAGTAAAAATATTTTTATGCCAGAATAATATTTTATTGCAGCTGAATTCAGGAAAATAAAACTAATCTTCCTATTCAAAATAGAAATGAATCTTCTTCCCCCCGCCCGTAGTGCGCCCACTGCACATCAAAAAATCTCAAAAACTCAACTTTAAAGCGACCTTTGCCCGCACCAACTTCCTTAGAAATAAGCTAAGAATAAAAGCCTCCCTCTTCTAATAAAGCTGGAGTGTACTAAATAACATGAAATGATTGTGATGAAATATATATCGAACAAACTCTACGGTTTTCTCTCAGGGAGAGTCAATGAACATATATACATATACTGCATGCAATGTTAACGAATCTAATGATACTTTTTAACATATGTGTACGGCAAACCATCGTATGAATTAGGAACAAAACGCATTCTTTCATAGATGAAATGAATAGCTAACACGATACATAGTATAATCCTCTTTAATCGGTTCCATTCCTAATTTCAATCACTAGATAAAGCAAGTCACGTTTACTGGTAGCTATATTATTATGCAACTTGCACTTCGAGGTACTAATAACGTATAAGCCTTTGGTAAATAAAAATAATATATTAAATAACAAAACAGTCGTAAACTTAAATAATTTTTTTCTACATTCGGAAAATGATATTATGTTTTCCCTTTCCAAATCAAAGTGCCTCTACATTATATGGCAAAGAATGGAGAAATAGGGTGTATTAGAAAAGGAATTATGTATTTGCCGTAATTTGTCGTTAGTATAGACCTTTTTTTACTGCAAGTACGTGATTCGTCTGTTTGATGCTGTTGAACCAAAGCATGACCCTGCACAATTAGAGACTCGGCAAACCAATTGTACTTTACTAAATGAAAGCTGTTATGCATCTGTATCTCTTGCACACTGATTGCAAAGAAAGAAGACTAAGAAAATGTAACAGCTATTTGGAAAAATAAAATATGCAGAATTTAAATGGAATGCTTGGTTAGATTTTAAAATGATTGATTTTATGTTTAACTGCTAGGTTGGATATTTAAAATATTCAGATTTTTTATTCTGGTTTTGTAGGGCTTATGGAAAGCATTTCCAGAAAGTTCCTTGAGCCCCACAGCAGGAATTGCAGTCAGGAAGTTAAATGCCGATAGCTAGCCTCTTTTAAGGTCTGAAAATGATGTTTTGTTAAACTAACTTAATCGGAATTTATAGAAAAATTTATTAACATGTTGAAAAAAGGAAAGGTTTGGAATAAATTCACCTCAAACTTCGAAAACTGTCTAATGAGAAACTCAGCGGTGGTATTACTTTTAGTCCTCAAGTAAATTCGATGTTGGCATAAAAAAAATTAAATAAAGATCAACGGAATCGAAAAGAAAGTATTAAGCGGTACAACAAATTTCAGTGTCAAGAAAAAAACATATATCTAATGTACATTTTTTATGAAGTTCAGTGTGCTGAATTCGAATTTCCTATCACGTAACATTTTCTTGTAAATTGCCTATTTAATAATTATGACATTGATACTGATTTTCACGATAACATAATTATATTTCGCTCCCAAAGTCAGATTAAATGTGTCCTTTGTATTTTTAATTTATGAATATATAATAAATCAGCATGTTTTGGGGGTATTATATAATGTGTAATCCTACATTTTAGTGTTTACATCTTTGCTTGTACGATGTCTTAAGTGTGTCACTCTTGAGGTTCCTACAGAAGTCAGCCAGAATAGCAGGGCTCCATTATCCCTTATATCTGTTTTCTATTGACGCTATAATTTGATGGAACCTCTCTTCATATTCATCAGCTACATCTCCTGTATTCTTTGGGAAGACGGGCATATGAGAATGAAGGAAGTGTATCTTCAGTGACATTGCACACAAAATCTTGGTAACACTTGATTAGTCTCTACACTATACGCTCTCGCTGGATCCTCAGTTCTTTCCCAGAAGTTCTTTGAATACATCTTTGAATACATGCCAGGCCGCTAGCTCAGTTTCACCCATCGTCACCTTGAAGTCCTCATCAGCTATTGGTTAACGAATCTGAGGTCCTACGAATAGGCCTGCTTTAGACTTGGCATCATATATTTCAGGGAAGATCGCTTTGAGCTAAGAAAAACAAGGCTCGTTATGTTGCAGTGATTTGGTAAATTGCATCAGTAGGCATAGTTTTATATACAAGTTGTGCCAAAATGATTTTCTCCTTTTATGCTGCAATTATGCTGACATTAATTACTGCAGGAGACGCTGTAAAGTGTATACAAAGCACCCCCAGATATACTCATTCTCATCACAGACGTTCGACTAACAAGTTTATTCCAATCCATTCTTGATACACGTCCAATGTTCATATTACCTCAGAACACTGTTCGTCATAAACTATTTTACACTCTTCCTGACATTGTAAGCAATTCTCCCTATAATCAAATTTAGCAAACCAATAAACTCTCTCAAGTTAAACATTTGAACCCTCGTTGAATGTTACGGTCAAAGATTCTTTTATTTTTCTCTGAGAGCCAACTTTTATGTTTTTCCTGAGCGTCAAACGTAAGATCATGAATACTGGTCAACAACTCATCTAAATTGCTTTGATGTTTCCAAGGAGCAAGGAAAAACAGTTATTTAAAAGGTGTTGTCACAAGAAAATTGCTTCTTTAATTATGTGTATAACAAAAAGATGAATACTTTGAACAGATTATGTAAACTTTCGCCATATTTATTTTCTGCCTTTCAACAACCGTTTATAAGAGAATTAAAGATGCATAAAATTTGTACTTCGAACTGTATAAGAGAAATTTGACTTCCATGAGTACACACACCAAAAATCAGAAGTCTTTTGAAAGCAAGAAAAGGGACATCGGAAGACACAAAGATAAAGAGACCAAAGGATGTCACAATGAACTCAATTCATATTGGGAAGAGGGCATTAACGCCAGGAGGAAAATTACATTATCCTGATCGAGAATCAAATCCGGATCTCTAGATTGCAATTCAGATGCTCCACCATTAAATTACTGGACACAGCAACTCAAACACACCCAAATATATATTTATATATATATATATATATATATATATATATATATATATATATATAATGAGCACAAAGTTGTTGAGCTCAAATTTTAGGTGTTACAGCTAGATAATTTAGAGTATCTGTGGAAATTTTTCCTTCTCCATGAGACCCAAAACGTTAGCAGCATTTTATGTTTGAAAGTCAGTGTACCGTGAAAGTTGTGGGAATATGACTGAATATTATGTAAAGTTAAATATGTAAGTGGTGAGGCTTATCCTTATGGTATATATTTTTGTCTCTATAAGGGTTCACATGAGAATTGCCCATTCATATGAACATTTCTTTTCTACAATTCTATATTATGTTATGGACTCCAAAATTATAGGCTATTATTATATATTTTATCACAACTCATTACCAGAAATTTGTATAGTTACCAAAAGGAAGTATCTAATTGCATTTCCAACAACTTCTTTGTACCATTTCCTTTGTAAATTCCTTTTTTCTTTATACCTAATTTAGGGCGAAGTTTAGGTACACTATTTAGGTTCTTCTTGTGCATAAAAAAAACATTGACATTTGAAATAGTAGTAAAAATGTTTAAAATGAGGATATATGCCCATCACAGATAATAAATCCCTCAATTAGTTAGGACTCAAATTTTAAATTTACCAATGACCAACTTTGCCCCATTTTATGTTGTTTTCTAAATATTTAAAATTTAAGGAACCATTTACGTTTTTAGCTTTTTTAGCAAGAATTTCCCAGTGCCCCAGGAACCAAGGTTAATTTCGTGTTGGACAAGAGTTCTTTAGAAAGTTTAAAAAAGGAAGCGTTTTTGGATGCCGAGTCTCTACCCTCGTCCGAGATACCAGGTGTAACTGTATCGTGGTATGAAATAAACTTCTTTCCCCGGTGGCCCCTGACCACAAAATGTTTGCGGTAGCTCATGACTACCTGGGGAGCGCACACCGCTTCCCAATTGTAAACTGTTACCTGGAGTGTTAGTACTTTTCAGGAGGAGCTGAAGTCGTGTCACTCCCTATCAAATTCAGGTTTCATGTTGGAAGGACAGTAACCCTAAGTCGCATCTAACCCTGTGGCTCAGACCGTTATCACGAGAACCAAGGCTGAGAAGGGATCCCAGACGCTCGTTGCCTTGAAACTCCATTAGATTTAGATTTCTCGGAGCCTCGAGCAGGATACCGTAACAAGGCAGTCTCTTATATCTTGTTATATCGCGCTTGCTCGGATGGCACTAGCCCCGAGATTCATGCCCTCTGTGTTTCCCGTTTGCATGTTCCCCTGGTCCTAATAATTGCCCACGATATTGTGTTTTCTGGGTCCTTCAGCCATAATAAGACGGCTCAGAGAATTTACAGGTATTTCTACTGGCCTGGTGCTGCAGTTGATATTTCTCAATACTGCCAATCCTCTGACATCTCCCAGAAAACCAAGGCAATGGGGCGTGTTAAACCGGCCGCCTTTGCAAAAGGGACAAATCATATCGGAACCCTTTTCCATGGAAGCCATAGTCCTTGTCGGCCCAATTCGACCCCCTTTGGGTATAATTATGACTATACTCTTGTGGATCGAATTTTTCAAGGTAAAATTTATCATTGCATGAAAATTCAGTTTTGCGATAGGGGCGATTTTTATGTACCACCCTCTCTAATTTATATATGGAATTCTTTGAGACGTTATTCTTGCCCTAAATCCTCGATTTTCCTATTGTATAGTACCGTTACATTGATGATATTATATGCCTTTAGCCTTCCTCAAAAGATATTCCCAATTTTCTATGTAATCTCAATTTTCTAGTCTCTTCTATTAAATTTACACTTGAGATTGCGGAAAATGGGATTCTTTCTTTTTTTGATCTTTAAATAGATAAGACGCCGTCAGGTTTATATTCTCAGTTTATCGCAAACCGTCTAACTTCAGTTCATATATTCACTTTTATTCTTATCACAGTGAAAAAAATTAAAAGATCTGTATTCACTTCTATGTTTCCGCGTGCATTACGCCATGTTAGTCCGAAATTTTTGTATAAGGAATTGTCCAATATCTTTAAAATAGGTAAAAAACTTTGTTACCCTCGTCAATTTTGGCATACTTCATATAATTTTGCTAAGAGAACTTTTTATTGAACTGATAACTCATCGGTTTTCAATTACAAAAAATTGTCTTATCTTGCCATACTTTGAACCATTTTTTTGTATCACCAATATTTTTAAGCAACTTAATATCCCTGTAAATATTAGATATGAAGCCACCTAATATAAAAAGGTGGAAAATATTCTAAGGAATGTTCTATTTGTAATTTACCTTACTTCGGACAAATTGGTAAATCTTTATTTACTAGAATTTACCAACATAAGTATAATATGAGAAAAGATGAAATAAACAGCGCTTTATTTTTACATTTATCTGAAAATATCCACGCCATTAACTTGAATTCTGCAAAATTCATTTATCATTCCGCTGATTTCACAAAAAGAAATATTTTTCCATAATTGACATCTTACTGGCTTATTCAAACTCGACTCTGTTTAAAAAACATTGTACTAAATGAAATAAATTCATAATGCAACCTGTTGTCAGTCTTTATTAGTGTAATATCATTCGCATTGCCTCCCCCACCACGTGTCTTTGTTGTGACTTTGGATTAACTCTTAGCCCTAAATGTTCTCGCTCTAATGATAATCTTTATAAATGTTTTTTTTTTGTTTTTTTCCCTCACCATATTCCATTCATATACATGGCGTTGCTGTCTGTGTATCGTTTTAGGAATGCATATGTCTCTTATTATTTGCCTATTGTTCTTTTCTTGGTATTTTTCTCTCTTGTTTTTGTGTTTTTTTCCATTGGTTTGTACTATGTGATGGGCGTTCTCTTCATATCTATGTACCCTATCTAAAGTTATCTTCTCCATTTTCATGCTATTCCTTGAAAATGAACTTGCAAATATAGTTCGAAAGTGCTTGGATTCATCTTTTCATTTTAGTGGGTTAATTTTCATATTATGGCTTTCCTAATGTGCCACTTTAGAGCTTTTTAATTTTATATATATATATATATATATATATATATATATATATATATGGAGAGAGATAGAAATAAGGTGAGAGCTTATCAATGTGAGGCTTGGCTGGTTCAATTACTTTTTCTCATCCGTAAATTATAGCTCTTTTGATTTCGAAGGTAACATTATAAGAAGTGACTATAATAATAACTAACAATGACTAGTTTTATCATCCTTTTTGTATGAACCTCATTTGAAATTCTAACCATAGTCAATGAGAGAATCGAATCTATATGACCTCGTAAAATTCCCAATTTAATGTTTATTGGCCGAATGCAAGGCTAATTTAACTGTCAACTCCCTTCCAAATCAATTTAGCGATAGCGGTTGAGTCACCCTGCCCATACTAGCCCACAAGATCATCAATGTGACATTATGAAGGCTTGTCTAATATACGGAGTTGGTGGGGATATATCACCTGTAACATAAATTCATTTTGCTACTCTTGCCTTCATTCCTAACCTTCAAACTTGCCTTCATATCCAGGCAATGCTAGACAAAGCGTCATATTCACTGAATAAAGCTAACGTGGAAATGTGATCCTTTACTTTGACGATCGATATAAATGTTTCGCAATGCCTTTGCTACTTAAAGGTCAGATTTAATATATTTTAGGGTTCATATTAAAATAATTCGTCGATTTCCATATAAATTAATGTATTTATGAGACAATCATCCTCATGAAATTAATAAAAGATATTTACTTTAGGATTCTATTGTTTGTGAGAGCACACCTTCCTTAGTTCGTATCACTACTCTTAATAGCTCACGTAAATAATACAATAACAAACCTGTTTGCAAAAACCTAAAAAAAAATATTGTCTCTTTAAAGAAATCCCATACGTAAAATGAAAGTTTCTTAGAAATTAATAAATTGAGTTAGTCAAATGTATATAAATTAGAACTACTCCAGGAGATAGACATTAATCTTTTCAATATACTGCAGGTTGAAACAATATTTTGCAGCTAATGTACATAAGATTCCCATGAATTGCTCACGTTAAATTAGATACTGTTTCCTCCTTCATAAATATTTATAAAAAAATAACGAAAATAAGACAATCAAACGATTCACTTACCTTTTAAATTTTTCCAAAGCTGTAATTGGGAAACACAGACGCATTCGAGCAAATAACTATGCGTTTGATGCTCAAAATAATATCCAATACACAAATAAACAGATTTTATGTCTAATAAATAAACCCAGTGGCCAATAACTTAGGTATGAGGACAACTCGAAAATAAGTTAAAGGGTTAAAAATAACAAATTGAAGACCATATTTAAAACTCAAGTCAAGAAATGAATAAAATGTGCACCAGAACCAATCTGAATGACCTAAGTAGGAAGAATATTTGACAATTTCTGATAAGAAATTGGAACACACGAATTCAAGGTGATATTTTCATATTTAAAACCTCCCTTGCTTTCACAACACCAATCAATAAACCCAAAAGTTCCTTTACACATAAAATATAATAGGAATATATATTCAGGAGAAAAAAGTTGTTTAATTTATTTCTCCTATAGCCTTTTTTATGCTATCCATCATCATATAATTTCTAAAAAAATGTTAAAATGTTCTTTCATAATGTTTCCTCTCGTTTGAAAAGAAGCCAACGGTGCCACACATTTCAAAGCATCGAAATTTTGCTGATTTTTTTATGACTTTACGTTGCACAAAATCGAGTCGATATTTTAAAAGAAAAAAAGAAAGATAAGAAATAAAGAAAGGAGCATAAACTGTAAAAAGGTTACCAACATAAGTTATTATAAAGGAATCCCAACAAATTTGACATCATCCAGGATATTAAATATATTCTTAACTACGTTTTAAAAGGGCCTAAAAATGAGATATATAAATCCAAACTCTTCCTCTGATGGTCTTTATTATTTTTTAGGTGGGTTTGGATTAACTTTTAAAACTGTATAGACCACCGATAAAAGGCAACTCAAATTAAACAAATGAACATGGGGTGGTGTGTATCTGGTGGCACTTATGGATTCGAATATAGCTGTAATGCTGAAAACAGGAAAAGCAGAGAGCAAATAACATTGGGACACGTTGCCATGAATATGCACAAAAAGTCTGCTGGAGCCTTTGATGTGTATTTGGATGTAATTCTTCATGGAATGTTGTTTCGGAATGTGAAGCTGTGGTTATGCATGGATATTAAGTCAAGTTGTTTCAAGGAGAGGAATGCGTGCTGCTGAAAAAGGAACACCTGAACACCAGGTGGAGAAAGGCATTCATTTGCTTGTAGTTCCAATAAAAGGAGTAGGAGGAGGCTTTTCGTCATCTTGAAATAAACAGGCAACTAACTTTGAATACACACAATTAGTGGAGTGTTAATATGAAGGATTAATGAGGTTTTGTGAGCGCATTAGTGATACAAATCCTTGAGTAAACAGAGAGGGGACCGGGTGTATTCATAAAACCTAGGGTAAAAACCAACCAGGAATGGTGTTAAAGTCATGAAATTTGGTGTATTAAAAATATATTATTCAGCTCAACTTCGCTGCTTGGGACATGGGTGATCAGATGGACCTAAATTATCTTTCACCTTTTCCAGTACCTGTGAAAACACCTGAGAGAAATAGGAAGGACCACGAATGAAATGGAATTGGTCAGAGAAAGAAATGGAAAATGGTATCATAGAGCAGAAAAAATCGTATCCATATCAACCTTGAAATTTACTTCCTCACAATCTTAAGATAAATAGCAATATTATGACTTTTATATATCTTAACAACATTGATACTGCAAATTTCAAAACAATAAAAAAAGGCCAGAATTAGAGAAACTTGGCTCTTTGAATTGTGAAATTAATGACATAATAAAGAATGATGTCCCCAACTCTAGGTCGTTTTATTCCTTCTCTTTAGTGCCTGTGTTTTTTGTATTGACCTTTGTATGGACTTTCAATATTTCCGGTAGATGCCAAGATTTATTCTTGCAGTTATTTTCTTCTTTAAAATTTGAGTCTTCGTGTTATTAACTTTTAATCACTACTTGCGTCATCTTTCCCATCACTCCCTGAGCTTTATCTGCTTGTTTTTATTGCAAATACAAAAGCAGGTTGAAAATATAAAAGAGCTACAATCTGAAAGATATCTGTAGAATCAATTGAAAGTAGATCAGAACAACCAAGCGCACAACCTCCTAAGCAAATTGTAAATGTTTTGAAATTATTTTTAAATTTAATGCTATTACAAATAAACTTTGCCTGAAAGTTTTAAAGAGAAGTTCTTTAAGAAATTAATTCAGTTAGTGTTTAATATGTTTAGAAGATAAGAACCACACGAATACCAATTGGAAAGGGAATATAATACATGCAAATATAATTCAACACAAGAGGGGACAGGGAAACTTTGACGTTGGTAATAAGATAATAACGATAAATCTCTATGATTCCTTTTGTTTTCTAACAAACTATATAAACTTTCTTATGATTTTTTAAGCTATTTAACTTATGCTCCTACTTCGATAGTATACACAATTATTTCGATTACTAATAGTAAGTAAAATCGAGTTTTTTTTTCGCTTTCAAGCTAAATACCTATGTTAAAGTTTCCTGATCCCTTGTTTTTTTTATGGCCTCTGATAAGTTTGATTTAAGGAAAAAAGATAGAACTGGATCTATAGAAAACAAAACGGGCCTAATATTCACATTTCTCTCCTTTGTGCTGGAGATTAGGAACGATTCACAGATATTTGTGCTAATAAAATCATTTATATGCATTATGATATCTGCTTCCTTGTCCCAATTGATTTGGTATAATTCTGAAGAAGCTACAAAATCAAATAAATAAATTAATTCACTGCCATATATGAATTCATTATGCAAGTTGAAATGTCCTGTAAAATGTTTTCCACTCTGGCTTTCAATCTTATATTTGCATCTTTGCTCACGAGAGGAGATTTAGAAAAATAGAAAAATTAAATCAACCAACTTGTAGTCAAAGGCTTTTATTGGAAGGAAGCCCCGAGTGACGCAACGCCTGCTATATGGCTGCTGAGTGGCAAATAGAGGTTTTGAATTTGTATCTAGAAGATTTGAGAGGTCATTACTATGTTATAAATTAAATATGTATTTGTCTGAGTAATATAATTGAATACTTTCCTTTTAAATACGTTTATTTATCAAACTATTCGACCTAGTCTGAAATAATCATTCTCGTCTAATCCACTTAGCCTAACTTAACAGAATAACATGTTTGAATCAATTAGAAACTGTGAATAGACAAAATAAAGAAGAAGCAATCACGGCTCCTTATTTATTGAAGTCTGATTAATTTCTATGGCGAAAGAGAAATCCAAATCAGTTTGTTAGAACAAATATTTTATAGGATTTCTCAATTCTTTTTATAGATAAGATTATGCAACAAATTTTCTGAAAAGTTTGTTAATCACGATGATCCCAATATCGCTGATCCCAATATATTTTTTTAGTCCCTATCTTCTACTTTTAAATGTCTATATGTAAAGGAGAATATCATTTGAGAGAACCTGAGTTACACTGTAGCAGATACCATTTTTACTTACATATGTATGGGTAAAAATCACAAGATGTAACACGTGAATAAGTATAATATTTGATTGTACCACGTAGGGAAAAAGAAAGATTGATTCGAGCTAGCACCTTTGTTATCTTAATAACATTTTCAAACTCACAATGGATTATGAAATAAAGAGACACTGAAATTATACAAAGAAGTGTTTTCCCTATAAAATCACATGGTCAGATTTTTTTATGGCCTCTGATAAGTTTGATTTAAGGAAGAAAGATAGAACTGGATCTATAGAAAACAAAACGGGCCTAATATTTACATTTCTCTCATTTGTGATGGAGATTAGGAACGATTCAAAGATATTTCTGCTAATAAAATCATTTATATGCATTATGATATCTGCTTTTGATCAGTTAATTTGGTGACCCATCTTAAGCTTTCGAACGGCCAAAGCATTATTTGTATATCCTTAGGTACTGCATTTTGATGTTGCTTAATTATTACAGAGATAGTTTGACCCACATAAAATAAATTACAATCCAAAAAAGGTATACTATATATTACATTATTATCGTTCCTTGGGCTGTGTTTTATTAACATATTTTTAAGGATATATTTGTATTTAAAAATTACATTATATCAAGTTATTTTAACATTAGTAAAAATAATATGTTGTGTAAAGGCTCTGTTTTTTTTAGCTTTATACATGCAGTTTTCCCCAAAATATTTCGGGTAACACAGATGGAAGGTAATCTCTTTAATTTTTATCAAATTCTTGGTCTATATAAACATGAACATATCTTATAGTGGTCAGAATATGTAGTCCTGACTATATAGACCAAGAATTTTAAAAAAATTGAAGAGATTGCTTTAACCTATCTTCGTGGATCTTTGTTTTGATCCAAGCAGATATGAAATAAAATTGTAAAATATTTCCAATTGTTCTTAATAGAGTGTGCTTTGAAATGGCTATTTTTGAAAAATAATTGTATTGGATTCCTCAAGTAATATGTAGAATTTATCGTAATACAATCAAAAGATGATTAATTGAGACGAGAAAAGCTCTGCTATTCGCGTGCTCTAGGATATGGAGAGTAGGTATAGTAATGTAGAGTACACGTTGATAATTCGAAAGAAATAAAGCTTTCTATGAGATAACGGATTTAAAATGTATTTTCAAGGAATAGCTTAGCGCTATCACGCTCTATCTTTGAGCTCTACTAAAATTGTCCAAAAATATTCAAAGCATTCCAATACCACAGTAGTCTCCACTGTTTCTACGCGCGTCAAGAATTTGTATATACAAAATGGTCATTGACAACGAAATTAAAAGCAGTAAAAATATTTTTATGCCAGAATAATATTTTATTGCAGCTGAATTCAGGAAAATAAAACTAATCTTCCTATTCAAAATAGAAATAAATCTTCTTCCCCCCCGCCCGTAGTGCGCCCACTGCACATAAAAAAAATCTCAGAAACTTAACTTTAAAGCGACCTTTGCCCGCACCAACTTCCTTAGAAATAAGCTAAGAATAAAAGCCTCCCTCTTCTAATAAAGCTGGAGTGTACTAAATAACATGAAATGATTGTGATGAAATATATATCGAACAAACTCTACGGTTTTCTCTCAGGGAGAGTCAATGAACATATATACATATACTGCATGCAATGTTAACGAATCTAATGATACTTTTTAACATATGTGTACGGCAAACCATCGTATTAATTAAGAACAAAACGCATTCTTTTATAGATGAAATGACTAGCTAACACGATACATAGTATAATCCTATTTAATCGGTTCCATCCCCAATTTCAATCACTAGATAAAGCAAGTCACGTTTACTGGTAGCTATATTAGTATGCAACTTGCACTTCGAGGTACTAATAACGTATAAGCCTTTGGTAAATAAAAATAATATATTAAATAACAAAACAGTCGTAAACTTAAATAATTTTTTTCTACATTCGGAAAATGATATTATGTCCTCCCTTTCCAAATCAAAGTGCCTCTACTTTATATGGCGAAGAAAGGAGAAATACTGTGTACTAGAAAAAGAATTATGTATTTGCCGTAATTTGTCGTTAGTATAGACTTTTTGTTACTGCAAGTACGTGATTCGTTTGTTTGATGCTGTTGAACCAAAGCATGACCCTGCACAATTAGAGAAGCGGCAAACCAATTGTACTTTACTGAATGAAAGCTGTTATGCATCTGTATCTCTTGCACACTGATTGCAAAGAAAGAAGACTAAGAAAGTGTAACAGCTATTTGGAAAAATAAAATATGCAGAATTTAAATGGAATGCTTGGTTAGATTTTAAAATGATTGATTTTATGTTTAACTGCTAGGTTGGATATTTAAAATATTCAGATTTTTTATTCTGGTTTTGTAGGGCTTATGTAAAGCATTTCCAGAAAGTTCAATGAGCCCCACAGCAGGAATTGCAGTCAGGAAGTTAAATGCCGATAGCTAGCCTCTTTTAAGGTCTGGAAATGATGTTTTGTTAAACTAACTTAATCGGAATTTATAGAACAATTTATTAACATCTTGAAAAAAAGGAAAGTTTTGAAATAAATTCACCTCAAACTTCGAAAGCTGTCTGATGAGAAACTCAGTGGTGGTATTACTTTTAGTCCTCAAGTAAATTCGATGTTGGCATAAAAAAATTAAATAAAGATCAACGGAATCGAAAAAAAAGTATTGAGTGGTACAACAAATTTCAGTGTCAAGAAAAAAACATATATATAATGTACATTTTTTATGAAGTTCAGTGTGCTGAATTCGAATTTCCTATCACGTAACATTTTCTTGTAAATTGCCTATTTAATAATTATGACATTGATACTGATTTTCACGATAGCATAATTATATTTCGCTCCTAAAGTCAGATTAAATGTGTCCTTTGTATTTAATTAATGAATATATAATAAATCAGCATGTTTTGGGGTATTATATAATGTGTAATCCTACATTTTAGTGTTTACTTCTTTGCTTGTACGATGTCTTAAGTGTGTCACTCTTGAGGTTCCTACAGAAGTCAGCCAGAATAGCAGGGCTCCATTATCCCTTATATCTGTTTTCTATTGACGCTATAATTTGATGGAACCTCTCTTCATATTCATCAGCTACATCTCCTGTATTCTTTGGGAAGACGGGCATATGAGAATGAAGAAAGTGTATCTTCAGTGACATTGCACACAAAATCTTGGTAACACTTGATTAGTCTCTCCACTATACGCTCTCGCTGGATCCTCAGTTCTTTCCCAGAAGTTCTTTGAATACATCTTTGAATACATGCCAGGCCGCTAGCTCAGTTTCACCCATCGTCACCTTGAAGTCCTCATCAGCTATTGGTTAACGAATCTGAGGTCCTACGAATAGGCCTGCTTTAGACTTGGCATCATATATTTCAGGGAAGATCGCTTTGAGCTAAGAAAAACAAGGCTCGTTATGTTGCAGTGATTTGGTAAATTGCATCAGTAGGCATAGTTTTATATACCAGTGGTGCCAAAATGATTTTCTCCTTTTATGCTGCAATTATGCTGGCATTAATTACTGCAGGAGACGCTGTAAAGTGTATACAAAGCACCCCCAGATATACTCATTCTCATCACAGACGTTCGACTAACAAGTTTATTCCAATCCATTCTTGATACACGTTCAATGTTCATATCACCTCAGAACACTGTTCGTCATAAACTATTTTACACTCTTCCTGACATTGTAAGCAATTCTCCCTATAATCACATTTAGCAGACCAATAAACTCTCTCAAGTTAAACATTTAAACCCTCGTTGAATGTTACGGTCAAAGATTCTTTTATTTTTCTCTGAGAGCCAACTTTTATGTTTTTCCTGAGCGTCAAACGTAAGATCATGAATACTGGTCAACAACTCATCCAAATTGCTTTGATGTTTCCAAGGAGCGAGGAAAAACAGTTATTTAAAAGGTGTTGTCACAAGAAAATTGCTTCTTTAATTATGTTTATAACAAAAAGGGGAATACTTCGAACAGATTATGTAAACTTTCGCCATATTTATTTTCTGCATTTCAACAACCGTTTATAAGAGAATTAAAGATGCATAAAATTTGTACTTCGAACTGTATAAGAGAAATTTGACTTCCATGAGTACACACACCAAAAATCAGAAGTCTTTTGAAAGCAAGAAAAGGGACATCGGAAAACACAAAGATAAAGAGACCAAAGGATGTCACAATGAACTCAATTCATACATATTGGGAAGAGGGCATTAACGCCAGGAGGAAAATTACATTATCCTGATCGAGAATCAAATCCGGATCTCCAGATTGCAATTCAGATGCTCTACCATTAAATTACTGGACACAGCAACTCAAACACACCCAAAGCGTAAATTATCAACCATATATATCAATATATATATATATATATATATATATATATATATATATATATATATATATATATATTTATATATGTATATATATATATATATATATATATATATATATATATATATATATATATATATATATAATGAGCACAAAGTTGTTGAGCTCAAATTTTAGGTGTTACAGCTAGATAATTTAGAGTATCTGTGGAAATTTTTCCTTCTCCATGAGACCCAAAACGTTAGCAGCATTTTATGTTTGAAAGTCAGCGTACCGTGAAAGTTGTGGGAATATGACTGAATATTATGTAAAGTTAAATATGTAAGTGGTGAGGCTTATCTTTATGGTATATATTTTTGTCTCTATAAGGGTTCACATGAGAATTGCCCATTCATATGAACATTTCTTTTCTACAATTCTATATTATGTTATGGACTCCAAAATTATAGGCTATTATTATATATTTTATCACAACTCATTCCCAGAGATTTGTATAGTTACCAAAAGTATGTATCTAATTGCATTTCCAACAACTTCTTTGTACCATTTCCTTTGTAAATTCCTTTTTTCTTTATACCTAATTTAGGGCGAAGTTTAGGTACACTATTTAGGTTCTTCTTGTGCAGAAAAAAAACCATTTACATTTGAAATAGTAGTAAAAATGTTGAAAATGAGGATATATGCCCATCACAGATAATAAATCCCTCAATTAGTTAGGACTCAAATTTTAAATTTACCAATGTCCAACTTTGCCCCATTTTATGTTGTTTTCTAAATATTTAAAATTTAAGGAACCATTTACGTTTTTAGCTTTTTTAGCAAGAATTTCTTTGATCTCTTCCTCCTCATGTATATCACATGTACATATAATGATTTCACCTCTACCTTATAAATCCAGTTCACATGTCACATAACGAATAACACCATGAATGCATTCGTCCTTGAGCATTAAGAATAATGAATTCCATATAATATCACCTCTGCTCATTTTAACCTTTTATAGGTAGTGAGGATAATATATTCTGTTGACTCAAAGTCAAGCAAGAATAATGATAAGAACGTAAAATTGGAGCAACCACTAATTTTCCCAATAACGCAGAGAAAAATTTTCAGGGAAACCAAGATCACCTTCATACAAGGCCTAATAGATACATGACGTCACGTAATGGTTTCTTTCTTTCAATTGTTTCTATTATCGTTATCGTGGTACAACCACAATAACAACTATATAGTACTTCTACATATATTATGTGGGAGGGGTGACTTAATCACGTACTGCAACGCAAACCATTGAAGGACTGTTCGCAGGGATTAACGACCGACTAGAAGGTCACACTTGAGGCGTTGGGATTCAAATCCTTAATAATGAGACAGAGTGCAAAAATGGTTGGCGAGATTTACTTGAATAGGTCGAGGGTATTGTTCAAGGTTAGTTAAAGATGAAACAACAAAATATAATTTTATTCACAAAGATCAAAATAATAATAATAATAGACAAAGGGGAATTATTTAAATTGAAAGAGTCTCCTGATAATTATTAGAGGAGAGATTCTCAAATCGAATTAATTGATTAATGTAACTTGGCTGAGATCAAAAGGGGAACTTGACAATACTAATAATAGAGGGAGTTTCAGTCTTACGGATCGATGACTTCGAGGGAGGGCCTTCTTGCGATAAGGCAAGTGGGGAACTATCTTATGAGGCAAGTGGGGCGCGTTCCGAATGAGGCAAGTGGGGGCACGATCCGAACCAACCTTCCGATGAAGATAGCCATTCTGTAGCGATGACGTTCGACGGGCAATATGGGAATTCTCGTAATTCCACGGAAAGAGGTATCTATTTTCTTCAAAGGAAATCGATGGAAATTTTCTTTGGTTCGATTAAACGAAGGGAGACCTGGGTAAAATCACGACTAAAGAAGTCTTTCTGTCTGACGAGCGCTCACGGGACGAGACGATAAGAACGGCCTTGGAGTGCGGGCTGAACTCTTCTAACTACAAAAGAACCTGAGTATTTGTATGCCCGATTCTGGAAGGTAAGGGGGAGTTTGGAGAAAGGAGTGACCAGCTCCAGACATCTTCTTAATCTGGAGGTAGAGTCGATACATCATTTAGCAGCAAGACGTAAAACAGAGCAGCTCTTTCACACACCTTTTCACCGGGGGGGGGGGAGGGACTGGGAAATATTTTCCTAACGTGCTTTGGAGTCGAAAATTCAAGAATGTTAGAACAGGAAGTGACGTCGTTCATGGCTCGATACCATAGCACGTGGTCTCTCAGTAATTTGGGGTGGGGGAAGGGTCAGAGGTTGTTCTTTTACACTCCTCCCTTCCATACAATGGAATTTTTCTGAGAGAGAGGAAAGAACAAGGGAAATAACAAATTTGGATAGGAGGAATTATTATTGAGGCGACAGCCCGATAAAAATACACGGGAGACTTGACCTGTATTCGACAGGCTGAGAAAAGGCTATGATATTGAACCTATCAAAAATTAGTGTAAACGGGTAAAGAAAAATATTTAAATTAAGGAACCAAATTAGAACTTTGTCTAAAAGGGTAGTGGAACGACAACACAAAAAAAACAAAACAAACACTATATTAAATAAGTATCTACAGAGACAATCACTGTGTAACAAAGTTTAACTTTTTGTCAAACACAAAGATTAGAATAACATTTTTTAATGTAGTTTTATGTGTAGATTTCAAAAATGGAAGTAATTTTTATCGAAACGACTCCAGTTTTTTATAAGTTGCCAATTACTATTTTTGTCAAATTTTAAAGATTTTAACGAATTTCATTCAGTAATTTCTTATTTTCAGGTTATTTAACCTAATAAAATTTTAATTTAAAAGTAACAATTTTAATTAAATTGCCAAGAGGACAGTATGAAAATAGCCCAGATAAATTCTGCTACTTTTGTGGTTCAGTAACATTTAAAAAAAAATCAATGAAAAATTTCTTCTCTAGTGAAAAAACTATAATTTGTATTTTGGATATAAATTTGGCGACCAAGATAAACCATGGGCACCAAATATCTGTTGCACGACATGCTTCAATTCTTTATCAAAATGGTCTAAATAAAAAACAAAAAGCCTTCAATTTGGTGTTCCAATGGTATGGCGAGAGCCCCAAGATCATGCCACTGACTGCTATTTCTGTTTGGTAGACATACAAAGTAAGTATAATTGATTATTTTCCACTGTACTTATATTTTGAAGTAGTATATTGTAATATTATTCTTTAAAAATATAAAATTAATTAAGTTTAGAACCACTTTATTGTAATCACACATATGTACATAACTATAAATTAAATTTTATTCATGTAATTTCCTTACTTTTAGGTAAAACAACGAAGTGCTCTTCAGCGGTGATATATCCCAACAGAAGATCAGCTCACTCAAAAGACATTCCAGTCCCTGAACCACCTGCAGAAATTGTTTTTTCTAACTCTGATGAATCAGATATGGAATCATATGAACCAGAAACTGAAATATATGTTCCTAAAACTGTTAATACTACTCCAAAATCTTTCTCACAACTTGATCTAGATCATTTTTTAAGAGATCTAAACTTAACAAAGCAACAGAGTGAATTAGTGGACTCGAGACTGAAAGAAAGAAATTTAATAGCCGAAGATTTTCGAATTACTAAGTTTCGCATTCGATCAAACAATTTACAAAACAAATTTTCATTTGCCAACAATTTATGCTACTGTCATAATATTTCACGTCTCTTTGAAGAATTAGATATACATTATTAACCCAGTTAATGGAGACTTTTCATTGACGCTTCTTTATATAGTAGTAAAGCCGTGCTTCTGCATGATGGAAATAAACTACCATCGATATCAGTAGCTCACTCTGTTGTTTAGAAAGAAACTTATGGGAATTTAGATTTCATTTTAAAAAAGCATTAAATACAGTGAACATAAATGGTTGATTTGTGCTAACCATAAGGTAGTAGCAATTTTAAATGGCTTGCAGTCAGGCTACACAAAGTTCATGTGTATTTTGTGCCAGTGAGACAGAAGAGTTCGGGGAGAACATTACATACGCTCAGAATGGCCTTTAAGAGAAGAGACAAAAGTAGGTTGTAATAATGTCATACGTGAACCATTGGTTCACGTCAAATTAGATTTAATGAAACAATTTTTGAAAGCTTTAAAGCATGACCAGTGATCCTTCTTATATTTAAAAACAAAATTTCCTAAGATTAGTGATGCTAAAATTAAAGAAGGAATCTTTGTTGGGCCTTACATTTGACAACTTATGGTAGATATTGAGTTTGAGGCAAAATTACGCTAGCCAGAATTTGAGGCTTGGCATAGTTTCAAAGTGTATGTAATGGTCTCCTTGGAAGGCACAAATCAGAAAATTAACCCATTTTTGTTCAAAATTTGATTAGATCTTATAATGTGTGGGATGTAGTATGTCACTAAAGGTGAATTTATTCATTTTCCATTTGTCTTTCTTTCCAAAGAATCCAACAGACGTCAGTGATGATCATGTTGAAAGATTTCACAAAGATATTGCTACTATAAAAAAATCGTTATAAAGGAAAGTGGAGTCCTGCAATAAATATTGACTTCTGCTGGACTCTTTACAGAGACAGATAAGATGTTGTACATAAAAAGAAGCCTAAATATTGTAAAAATATATAACTATTGTATAGATTTCCGCAATTTTGAAAAAATCTTAAATCTTCATTATTTGTTTAAATATATTTTTATAATATCACACTCTGGAATGTATTAAAAAGACTTATTAATTTCTTTTGATAAATAAGCTTTTGTTTTAACCTATCTTTGTACTTTTTGTCAAATAAAATAAAAATAATAACAAATATTTGATACCTCTATATAATAAATAATCTAATAATAAAAAAATAAATGGGCAGATTACAAAAAACTGAAGTCATTTCAGGAAAAATAAAGGCCACTTTCGTAATCTACGCAAAAAACTACAATAGAAAACTACTTTCTCATTTCTGTAGCAAAATCATTGTTGGACAGTGTTATTATGAGAAGGGATTCTCAAATAGAATTAATTGATTAATGTAACTAGGCTCAGATCAAAAGGGATAACTTGACAATATTAATAATGGAGGAGGTTTCAGTCTTATGGGTCGATGACTTCGAAAGAAGGTCCTTCTTGCGATGAGGCATGTGGGAAACGATCCGATGAGGTAAGTGAGGAATGCTCCGAATGAGGCAGGTGGGACAAGTTGCAAATGAGGAAGGTGGGGCACGATCCGAACCAACCTTCCAATGAAGATTGCCAATCTTCAAAGATGACGTTGGATTGAGAATGTGGGAATTTTCATAATTCCACGGAAAGGGGGAAACTTTTTCCTCAAAGGTAATCGATGGAGATTTTCTTCGGTTTGAATAAAGGGAGGGAGACTGTTGCGCAAATTCAAAGGTTTGCCGTTTACAGAAGCTACCAATAGACTTGGATAGAATCACAACTGAACAAAACTTGCTGTCTGACGAAGACTCACGTCACGAGACGATAAGAACCGCCTTAAGGTGCGGGCCTGACTCTTGATAACAACAAAAGAACCCCACTATTTGTATGCCCGATTCTGGAGGGGAAGCGGGAGTTTGGAGAAAGGAGTCAAAAGCTCCAGACATCTTAATCCGGAGGCAGAGTCGATTCATCATTTAGCAGCAAGAGGCGAAACAGAGCAGATCTTTCACACATCGACAGCGGATGGGAGGGGGGGTTCGATTGGGACGAGTTCGCAGATTTGGGAAATATTTTCCCAACGTTCAAGAATGTTCGAACAGGAAGTGACGTTCATGGCGCAATACCATAGCACGTGGTCTCCCATAAATTGCGGGCAGTGGGGAAAGCAAAGGTTGTTCTTTCACAATCGTCTAGTTTTTAGCTTTGATTATTTTTTTCTTCACGGTGCAGGACATTGCTCATTTGTTGTGCATTTTTTTTACATGATAGGGACATTTATATTACTCAACATTATTCCGAGCTTTGCTCAAGGCCCCCTGAATTCTAAGGAATTTTTTTGTTGCAATGTACAGTCTTGCTATATGTTTGGCGAGCACCTAAAACCTGAACCCTATCGGTGACTTTCTTATCTGCTCTTGCTATTCCAAGACTCTTTGTTATGGCCGACTTTAGGATCTCTTTCGTAATCTCTTCTTCAACTGTGTGTGGGGGAGTTATTTATCAAGGAGCTTTACGTTAGCTCGTCTTAGGTGGGAGCATACTTTCCCGAGATATTTCTTTTTTTTTCAATAAAACCAGGGTTCTTCCTTTTTGTCTGACCCAAGTGCAACTTTAACAGGCACAACTCGGCTATAAAATAAGCGCAATGTTTTATATTAGTCTTATAAACAACAGAAGTAAAACCTAAAATGCTAAAACGAATTACTTTAATAAACATGTGAATACCAGCAGAAAAATTCCACAAATACAAATACAGTATATCAATATTCAAGTGTCCAATAACTGCTCGACAATGGAGGAGCACACCACAAAAACCTGCGCCATCAAAGAACATAAATAACTTGAATGCTCTAGGACAGATCATCCTTGTTGAGACTCTCATAGCCCAGAGCAAAAGAAAATATTAAACTACCACAATCTACATATAAACCTGGCTATGAAGTGCTCGAAGAGAAGGAGACAATCGATAAGAAAGAAATGGAACCAACAATCCACAGCAAAGAGTACAAAACTAGACATATGCGGGTATATTAAAACAAATTTCAAAGAAATTAACGAAGTAAAGACAAATATAACGATTTCTCAAGGCAAAGAATCAGATCTGTTAATCTGCATTGTATACGCTAATTTAACGTAGGAAAACTACGCAGTTTCCTGGGGCAACTAAATCTGCTACTGGATAGCCAAAATCAAAGAAATCTGGTTCCCTAAAAAACGTACTATATTCAGAGATTTTATAAACGCCAGTAAGAAAAATCCATGACACCCAAAGCGTAAAATGCAAGACGGTCAGATCTGATAGTGAGAGCGAAGAAGAACCAGCAATATCTATCTATCCTTCTAGGGGTTACCGGTCATAAAGTCTACCACATTGGGAGAGGAGCACCTCATAACGGCAACAAGGTCTTCTTCTTCAGGCCTACATAATGTTCAGGTTGGATGCTATCCTTCTGGCTGGCTGATACTAATAATAATACTAATATACAAATCAGAATGAGAATAATAATAAGAACGTTTTTGCCCGTCTATTTATACCAACGCCCATAAGGGGACGTGACTTCTCTTCTATTAATCTGAACGCGGAGCGAAGCTTATAAGGTTCGTGTCTTCTCTACCATGACTAATAGGCGGAGTCATAGGGTGTGTGCATGTTCAGTGTAGGAACATGTGGACGAAGAAAATATTTGCATTTGTCTACCTGACCGTACTTATCAAGCCGACATCTATAGCAAGTTTGAGTTCGTCGTTTCGCAGGTTCATATAAACTCTGGCTGGTAAGATCGGAATCCATTCTATGTGTGGCCAGCTGTTTTCCACTCACTCTTATATCTATATCCAGACTTTTGGCTCACATCTGTTTCTTAATGTTGGTATGTTTGTACATTCGCGTTGGAACCCCTACGATTTTACTTGAATCATTAAAACATATTTCTTTTTGCATTGATATATATTAAATTGCGATTTAACATTATTTACAAGTATTAGCTTTGTTCTACATTTGTTTATTGTTACAACATAGCATATTATTTCAGTTTTCGATATGTGTGCCTAATTTTAAGATTTCATACGGCCAACGGGGTGCTCATTTGTGAGGTTCCTTGTTGGGTATACTCCACCTTGAGGAGGTTACTTGTTGGATCTACTCCACCTTGTAATTGGGCACCACAGATCTCAGCATAAAAATATTCGAACTTAGAAATTAGCAAGCATTAAGATATGAGAAGTATAAATGGCTTATAAAAAACCTCTCAAATGGAACTTATAAAGAGATATGAAAGTGGATAGGCTGACATTTAGGACTTCCACCCGAAAGGATGATTAGGTAATATTTACCCTAGTTTAATTTCTCCCTTTCAATCAGCATTTAAACTTATAATTTGTGTTATTATATCCTCTATCACAATTATATTAAGTTTAAATGATAAAATTATTATAGATGCAGGTTTTTAAGAAAAAGGTGAGATTGGAAATAGACTTTTTTCGTGATTTTCCAAATAGAAATTGAACTCTTAGAAGTGTTTATTATAACTTAAGTTAAAAGACAAAAACTCGTGGTTCGATAGCTCGAAAGAAATGTAGCGGCGGCTCTAATAAAACTGCTAAGACAGAGAATAAATGATTGAAGTTGAAGAACTTCTTTTATCTCAGGAGGAATTAACCGGAACTCATCTATCCTAAAGGGAGATCTCCAGTGAAGTCGATATTTCACGTCTTAATTTGCATGCGAGTTTAAAACGCCCCAAATTAAAAGCTTATAAAAGAATGCACATGTTTTGATGTGATATTAATGTAAGACAACGTAGAAAGACATCTTGCAAGTAGCTCTAAGATTGCTATGCCTTTCGAAATACAAGAGGTTTTGTGTTTACCGAAGAAAAATATTTCACATTGGAAGTGGCAACAAAGAAATAGGACATTCACCCATCACCCTTTCATTATAAATCTTTAAAATTTTTGAAATTTAATGGTTTCTGCGGAAGTGACATACGACGGTGAAACGAGAGTTAATTTAATCGATAAATTGGTGCAAAATTATGGAGGCCCAATTTCACATCTCCGGAATTAAAAAAAGAGGAGACTAAATTTTTTCACGTATTAGCCTCGATTCCTCCTGAGACCGTCGATCGTCTTTCGGCGGCCATTTTATCAAACCACAATTATCATCTTTTGAGGGCGAAAGTGATTGGGCTTTTCGAGAACACCAACCCCGAGCTTTTTGAGAAGCTCATCGCATTCTCCACGTTTGCAGGACGACCCTCTACCAATTTGGAAGAACTAAAAAGGACTGCCCTGCAGTTAGGAGTTGGTGAAGAACTTGTTAGGCACAAATTCATTGAGTCTCTACCGGCTAACATCGCGCCCATAATTGTCACTCAATAAGTAGTCCCCCTGGCAGAATTAGGAAAACTAGCTGATGAGCTGATGACATTTGGTTGTGCGAAGTGCCTTAATATAGATATTAGTAGTGAGTCGATAGTTCGTAGTGCCGTTTCCGTGTCCAACGCGTTTATGCTGTATAAAAATAAAGATGTTAGTGATAAGTATATAAATAATTCGGCGGGAAGTGCGTGGTCAGTGCCGAAAGGTGCATATTATAATGGGAATCGTCCCAGTTACATGCAAAATAATAGTGATTACATTGCTTATAATATACCAGGAGGATTGCGACCCTTCTAAAAAAAACAAAGACCTATAGTTTGCCGCTCACATGTATTCTTTGGGGAAAACGCAAAATTCTGCAAACCCTGGTGCAGGTTGCCCAAGAGAAATGAAAAGGTCCGGATATAATCTTCCTCCAGGCCATCTTAGGCCAACCCCGGCGGAAAACTCGGCTGGCATGCCATTGCAAGCGCGGCCGCTGGTATGCCTTTGTTTTGACCGTCGCCGCTAAAGTGTGTAATAATAAATGTGATTTCTTAATTGTCACAGGGGCGAGTGTATCGATAATTCCGGTTAAATTTTGTGAAATTATGTGAATTGCGCGAATCTAGTACAAATATTTCAACCGCTAATGGTGGAAAACAAAAGTACATAAGTGCACGGAGAGGTTCACACACACATAGTGATCCCCAGTCTTCGCCGATCAGTTAGGTAGTCATTTTTAGTCGCGGATACCACTTCAACGTTATTAGATATTAATTTTTTAAGGCCTTGTAATCTTTTTGTAGATTTTGCGCGTGGCATAAAAATAGACAAGCAAAATAAACTTGTATCGGAAGGAAGAATATCTGGATAACCCGCGGTGGTCTTAATTATCAATGACCTTCAGTACTTACCGCATCATTGCAGAGCCATATTGGAAAAATATGAGGCTCTATACGGACCCACAGCCACTCAGTCCTCCCCGTCATCGCCGAACTCAGTGACGCATACTATCGAAACTGGTATTGCTTCCTTGACATTAGCACGGCCGAGGCCTCTTTCAATAGAGAAACTACAGGTTGCCAAAGCAAATTTCGAAACACTATTGAACAAGTCGTCGTGCGCCCGTCAAAGTCACCATGGCCTTCGCCAATTCACATGGTGCCAAAGGTCGCCTGGTGGGTAGAGGGTGGTCGGTGATTTCCGAGCGCTTAATGCAATCACAAAGTGCGTCAGGTATCCGCTGTCGCGAATTCAAAGTGTTACCAACTACCTCAATGGCAAAAGGGATCTTTTCAAGGTTGGACTTGATTCGGGCCTATCATCAAATCCCTATGAACCAGACAGACATAGAGAGAATTGCGGTCACAACACCATTTGGTTTGTGGGAGTACCTTAAGTTCCCATTCAGTCTCCGAAATGCAAACTTCACCTTCCAACTGCACATGGGCAATCTGTTTCCAGGATTAGGGCCTGTTTTAGTGTATATCAACGACATTCTGTTATATTCGAACAATATGGACGACCCCATGAAGAATTTGGAGCAAGTCTTTAAAATTCTGATCGATAACGGTCTGAGAATATTCCTGGAGAAGTGCGAGCTGGCGAAGGTGGAAATAGATTTTTTTCGGGCACACATTTCGGTGGAAGGAATTTGCCCACCAGCGAAGAAAATGGAGGAAATTGGAGAGAAGGACTACAAGAAACTTCGAAGATAATTGGGCAAGTTGGGATACTACCGCAGAATGATTCCTAACTTTGCTGCGATTGCAGCCCCGTTTACCAAGCTTGTACGCCTGCAACCAAAGGCTCGGGAGCTGGTGTGAAATGATGAGGCACGAGGAATATTTGAAAATAATAAATCGGCCTTAATCGGCTCCGCTAAACTCTGTCACCAGCTGCCCACTGATTCGCCATACCAGCTGGTGAGTGACTGTTCCCAATACGCGGCAGGTGCTGCCCTGCATCAAATGGTTGACGGATTTGCAAAACCGGTGGCATTTTTTTCGAGCAAGATAAGCTGGACACACCAAACATTCTCTACCTACGACAGAGAGCTCCTAGCGGTGTATCTTGCTGTCATGCATTTCAGCCACCTAATTGAAGGTCGCCACGTTACCTTGTGCACTGATCACAATCCATTATTATTAGCTTTTGCATTGCCATTAAGTGTTAAAACAGACAACCAACAACCCAATTAGACAGCCATTTGAGAGTACGTCAGTGATATCGCTCACGTGCATGGTGAGGACATGGAAGTCGCTGGCTGCCTTTCAAGGAACGTCAAATTGGTCCAAATTGACTCTCTTTGATCTCCAAGCTTTTGCGACAGCCTTGGATAATGACGAAGAAATGAAGGAATTTTGCTCGCAAATAAAATCTTACCCTTTTCTCGAGGAAGTTCAGCTTTGATGTGGGTAGCATCCTGATACCCACGACCATTTTACCTTTCGCATGCAGGAGAACTATCTTCAATCAATTACATAATCTGTCACACCCTGGAATCAAGGCTTCACTTCGTCTCATCAAATCTCGATATTTCTGGCCCAATATGGACAAGGATATTTGTTCCTGAACGAGGGATCGCCTTCCTTGTCAATCTTCTAAGATTGATCGCCACACGTAATCCCCGATCCTGGCCATTGATTTTTCATCCTCAAGGTTCGAAACTGTACATATCGATATAGTTGGACCACTCCTACTGTGTACGCTCCCTGGACAATCCTACCCATCACACAATCAGAATTTTCTATCATGCATACACCGAGCGATTAGATGGATCGAAGCGCTACCCATCACGGGCATAAGTACCACAACAGTTGCGTAGCTTTCCTAGACGGGTGGATTTCCAGATTTACGTTGTAACCGACAGAGGCAATCAATTCGAATCAGAACTATTCAAGGGACTGACTTCGTTGGTTTTCATCGTCTCCACCCGTCCACGAAAGGGATGGTGGAAAGGTCACACAGGACTTTGAAGTGCTCCATACATAATGGCCCATCGATAAGATGGCCTGGTGGCTCTCCCAATGGTCCCTTTAAGCATTCGCTCTGTACTTAATGATGGAATTTTTACCTTTTATGGCAGTCACGGGAACCACGCTCTTTTGCCCAAAACTTTTAGTTTCTTCATCGTCACTGAATGCCGACTCCAAAATTATTGAAGAACTGACATCCATCATGGCACAAGTCGACTTCGCTCAGGTATTCATAGGGCCCCTGCACTTGGTGGCCAAGCTTTTCGTGCCCCCAAATCTTCGCGAAGCAACTCGTGTGTTTGTCCTAATAGAGCGTGTGCGCAAACTACTAAAAGCGCCATATGCTGGCCTTTCTCGGTGATCGAGCGCGGCATTGAGGTTTGAACTTTGGAATCCCTTGTCGGAAGAAGGGACACTGTCTCAGTGGACAGATTAAAACTGGTGAGATTACCTTCCTCACATAATGGTAACGTCCCAGGCGATCAGCAATGCCCATGGACTCAGGCAAAACCAGGAAGACGACGAGGTGCACTACACCTCGTAGATTGCATGGCACGGAAGAGAACGACGTCACAAGAAGTCAACCATATACCTCTTCAAATACATGAAACAAAAAGATTGATTAGACTATTGTCTCTCGCTATTGAAAGGATAAGTTTAATACTTATTCCTTAAAATTGAAGGAAAACTGTGTTTTCTAAAAAATATATATATAACGCCTAATTTTAACAGTAAGGCCTAAGAGGTCTTTGAAGAGCTTAAAAAACAGAAATTTAAATATCTTTTAAAGCTACTATTTTTTTCACTTAAATTATTGTTACTTAGCAACTTAAACATTGCTTTTAACAAAAATATTGATAAAAATATGAAAATTACTTTCCAAATAAATTAATTTAGCATCTTACTTACCTAGGCCACAAAAAGATTTACATGCCGCCATCTCTGCACTTCAAGTGCTAATAAATCTCAGTGGCTATTAACTTTTATATTAAATATAATAAATATTGAAATAATATTAATTACCACGTACATTCATGCTAAAATAATGAAATTCTGAAAATAAATAATAAATGTAGTTAATTTACTTGAAAGGTTTTTAAAGAACCCATCGTCCTTAATGAGCTAAGTTGTACCAATACACAATAAGAAGAACAACAGAGATTAACACTCAATATAGATTAACAGAAATTTAAGGACCTAACACCACTAAGAACAACGGTATTAAGAAGATTATACGGGAAATGAAATTTTTAATGGAAACAACGATAAAATAGCTGAAACGAGCTAATAAGAAAATATATTAGGCAAAATATCCCAATAAAAGGCAAAGAATAATAAGCATAGCAAATGGGAATACTAAGAAGAAAAAAAATATTAGTAAAGGAAAGCCTATTAAAGAAGCCAATGAAATAGACATTACATTTAGACAGCAGTGGAAGTCAGTTTTTTCAATTCGTTTGGCGAAAAATAAAGATTTTAATCCTTTGACAGAAGGAATGGTCTACGAATATCTTAAAAATAACTTTAGGAAAATAACACCAGCCTATTAAGCAGATTTGTAAACGTTTAGAACACTCTGGGATTCCAGAGCCTTCAATATCAAGAAATAAATTAAAAGCGCCTAATTCATTCAATGAGAGAGCGCCAGGCTCCAGGGAACATATAAAAATCAATCTTGCAAAAGGTCCCCGTTAAACATCATCAGAACGCAGAAGAATATATTTACCAAGTATTACTAATTGGATGCATTTAAATTAGCTAAAAAGATATTCGTTACAAAAGCGAGCAAATGAAAAGTTTCCTAATTAACTACGTGCCAATTTCACTATTAAACTCCACTGCCAACTTCTTCGAAAAGATCCTAGCAGTAAGACACATAAAATAAGTAGAAAATAACTAAATCTAAAATAAATAGCATTACGGGTTCAGAAAAATAAAGGATACAACAATGGCACTCTGAATAATTACTGAAATGTCACTAAAGCGAAAGCATCGAATGAGTACGTCAACTAAATCTTAAGAGATGTATAAAAAGCCATTGACGAGGTCTGGCTCAGAGACATGCAGTATAAAATCATGTATCTCCAGATGAACATAAATCTTTAGAGAATTATCTGCGAGTTTTTAACTAAAATAGGAAAACAAATCTCTATAGATGAATACGAGAACCCAAGTTTGAAATACAGGCTGGAATTCCACAGGGAGGCTTTCTAAGATAAATATTATATTCCATCTTTACGACAGACATTCCTCCCCGTCAATCCCTGGTAACCTAATTATCAAACTTGCAGACGATCTTTGTCTGATTGTCTTCTTCCTTTTTAGAGCCCATTATTTCATACAACGATGACAGAATCAGAAATTTTGAACATCAATAAGTTCGTATGAAACAGAAAAAAACCCAAAACAAACGAGGTCAAGTTCACAGTTTAACCAATTTCAAGAAATGTAACCAAAATATAGTTCAAACCAGAAAAATGATATTTTTAGAGGCTCGGAGGGAAAGTATTAGTCCTAAAACTTCCCTACAAAGTTACTTGAAACATGTAACTGAAAGAAATATTAGATCATATTTGATATTGAATTTGCTATACCCACTTAAAGATTTTTCAATCAAAATTGAAGAAATCTTTATCTGGTATTGGGGGGTCAGCATTCATATACCATCCCATACCCCTGTACTTAATTTCTAAAATTAGGAAAAGATAAATGCAAAGGGCATATATGTAGAATTAAAAATAGAAGAGGGCGCGTTTTTCATATTCAAGTATGAGTAGAACATTCGAAATAGGTCAGAGAATATATGGAAAGAATAAACAAATTACTAGTCCCCATATTCGTGAAAAATTACTTTATTTAAGAAAACATCCCACTAAAATCTCATTCGATTTAACAGCCAATATCAGCAAGACAATATAAAGTTCATCAAAATTTAAGATGGATAAACGCGATTTTTCACCGCACTGAAGATGTAAAAAACTTGGTGAGAGGCAGAGCAAAAAGCAAACAATAAAAACTAGAAATGGTAGCGAGATTATCCCCATCTTGAGCATTATCGCCTGCTATGACATCATACACGAAAGTGAGAGTAAACACAGAAATCACAGCCATGTCAAAATAAATTTCGCATCTACTGAAATGGCAGTGAAGTAAAAATTTAAGTTGTTCTTAGTTTGTTTCTAAAGATCTCCACAGACCAAATGAAATCAGAAAATTATGTGCATCTTAGAGTGTTTTTGAAATGCTATGCACTCAAGACTCTCGACTACTAGCAGAAGTCTCCGGCGTTACCCGGGTAAAAAAGTGCTTTCGGAACTAACGTAAGACAGATTTTTTCTTTTTCTTTTTTTTCTTCACAAACAAAATTCTCATTCTATGAACTAAGCTTAATGTTGCTTAGGAGCGCTACAGACTTCTTAGTACAAAATATTGTTATTCTTGTTGTTAAACCTTACCTAACCTAACCTAAACTTACAACCACGTGGCACCACTTCTGCCAAATCTGAGTAGTCTATGTTACTTCCCGGGTTAACTAACCCCCAATAGTGACCTTTGTTGGCTTTCAAGTTAGCTCTAAGTTGCCGTATATAGCGCTCATATATATACATATAAACATACTTTTGGAAATACATATTAGATCTTAGGAAGAAATTATGATCGGGATACAAAACTTTTGGTTATTATTGGAATGAATACCATATCACGGCAAAAATATATAAAAGGCAAAGGAGATCACCTCGCCTTAGCAAAGAGATGCCCCACAAGAAAACGTGAATTAAACAAACGAAACGAAAAAGCCCAAAATTCACGGAAGAAATCCTACAAAACTTATCGCTTTCCTTGAATCTAAGATCCAATGAACTACTAGAGTCAAAATTCGAAGAATAATGTAAATCCTGATATTTACGGTAAAAGATGAACTCCTTCCACACAATACCAATATCTTACTCTACAACAGCGGAGAGCAGCAGCTCCTCCGAACTTTGACAACGTTGAAGTCAATCATGGGGCGTGAGGTTTCGTGAGGCTTCGTGAGGTTTCGTGAGGTTTCTAGGGACACAAACGGGCAAAGACTTTGGTCATGGTCAAATTGTCGTGGATGAGGTTAAAAACACTCCCATGTGATATTCCAAGTTTTCGCTCGATTTCTTCGACTTTCACCCGTCGATTTTCGAGAATCATCTTCTCCACACGGGCCACATTTTACTCATTGGTCACGTCTGACCGGACTCCTGGACGGATGTCAACTTCAAGGGACTCACCACCATGGCGGAACTCCCTATTTCAGCGAGCAATGGTTGCATAGAAAGGGGCGAAGTCGGTGTACACTGCAACCATGCATTCATGGATCTCTTTTGCATTTTTGCCTTCCTTGGTCAAAAATTTGATCACTGCGCGGTGCTCAACCTTCTCCATTGTTGAAAAATTTGTGACTGCCGATCTGCGATCAGCTACTGCTTCTTAAATAGACAAGGCAGGAGCGTGCGGCTGCAGTTCCTGACTTGTCATAACTTGTCCTAACACTCCCACAAACATCCATCCGCCTTCCTCAGTTTTGCCCTACCGAGTCGCAAAACTTATTGACCGCCCCTCGCTCCAGACATTGTTTGCATATTATAGGAATCTATTAAATTTGTTTTACAATCTCAATCCTCCCCTATTTTATTCAAAACTTGATATTGCTCCTTGGCTTCTTGTTTGTTTAAAATTTTAAATCTCCTTAGTTTATCATTTGTTTACCCTTTCTTTATTTATACATTCCAGTACCAGAATATGTTCAAAATGGAAACCCAATAGTCTGTGCAAAACTAATGAATCTCTCCTTCTAAGTCTTTTACTTCATCCTGTAACTTAAATTGAAGCTTTACAAGACTAACTCAATCATCTTTATCTATCTTTCTATCCCTCCATCTATCTATCCGTGAAAGAAGGGAGCAGCTTTGCATATATGCATGGTTGGTTAAATATAGATTTGACATTATGATTTATTTTCTGAATTTTACGTATACAATTCTTAAATGATAGTTGGAAATGGAAAATTAATGGAGGAAATTCCATTTTATTCACATAACCATTAGTTTAATTGACCGTGGGCTTTCGCATTTCCTAGGGCATCTTCAGACGGAAGTCTCGTAATATGTCAAGGCTGATGCTTCCTTTTCCCAGCATCTCATCGGGCCCAAGTCGGGCGAAGTCGTTCGAGAAGCATTCAGGAGAGTAATGACGAATAGTGTGGCCACGATTTTCAGCCAATATGAACCAAATCGAGCATTCATATCAGCTTTATTTGCATTCAAAATCCTGCAACTACATATTCATAGCTATCGAGACGGTATGGGTAAAAATTCTGCAGATGTCATAAGTTCACCCTTAGAATCAATACCACCTCAAGTTGCTGCAATTCGCCCGTTTAGACGGGGTCTACACCATATTTGGTACCTATCCCAGGGCTTTTGGCAATTCCATGTATTTTTCTCTACGATGATCTTGTTTAATTTTTATTTTCTAATGTTTCACACGATGAAAAAGTTGCGCTTCTCTTGTTGGCTTCGTTTTCAAAGGAGGGTTATTTTTCTTGATCATTAAGTTTATAAAACTTAATGCTATTCTAATTTTTAAAATATTTATTTTCCGTTGAGGGACAACATTTACCGGTCTTGTTCTTTTTACCATTATTTCCTTCTTTTTTTCAGGATTGTATTTATTTTGATCTTGTTACTGAGTAATCTGTTGATAATAATTGTGTTGAAAGGGCTAATAAGCGATATATCCTTCTTGAAATATTTACTATTGTTTGTAAGTGATTCATCTCTTTGGGAAAAAGGAGTTCGTAAATTAAATGTTTGCTCCGTTTGCAAATTCGGATAATTTGTTTCTCTTCGAATCCCTCCGCTAGTGTGCGTATTTCACTGTGATATCTTTTATGAAGAGTTTGATTATCTACCGTGCATAGTAATTGCTAGTTTGATTGCAATCCCACCATGTGGTGTTTACTTCATTTGAATGGTACTAACTGATGGATTTACAAACAAAATTGTAAGGTTTGTATGCCAAGATGTGACCTATTTTGAGCAAAAATAAATTTCTTTAGTCGAGCACAAATTTACCTGTGCTCCATCTAGTCTGTAACCTCGGATCTTTGTCGTGCCCACCTAGGAAGAATACGATTACTTTGTTCCGTTCTACCCGCCAACCTAAGATCTCCATGGGGGCTTGTTATCCTAAGCAGAGGGAGGGTTTCAGTCTTCCCCTCTTGGAGAAGGAACAAAACTCGCTCATATAATAGAGATCTAATGTAAGAAATAAAATCTTGATACGAGAAAGAAGAAATCCAGCCCCACGAAATCTTCTGTAAGAGCAATTTTCAGCAATTTTATATCCAGAAAGGAAGAACAATCTTCTCTAACCATATTTGGCGCTTCGATGTCCCACTCTCCCGAATTTCACCAAGCAGAGCGGAAAAAGTGTCAAAAAGCGCAACTCTGCTGCGAGATCAGCTCTTTCCCTTAGATATTCTATAAGCATTGTAGTAGTGATTTTTTTAATAAAAAAATCTAAATGAGCTGAATATATATTTTCAGAAGAAAATGCCCTGATTTCTAACTAGTAAAAGTGATTACTCAGTGATTATTTTTACTGCTCAGTGTCTCAATTTTTCGTGCTACCGTTACTCATGGAAATTAATACCAAATGATGTTTTTGGCACAATGATTCGCATATCTCATTTACTCATTCAAATTTTATAGCACTCTCATAATTTATTTATACTATTCACTTTATATGAAAAAAACCGCCCCAAAAATCCATCTCTTTTGTTGCATCAATCATAGAGTAGATTATACATTCAAAGTCTTCATTCGCTCCTATGTTGGGCAATGCCAGAAAACAACATTTACTGTTTACGTATGTAGGGTTAGGGGTAATATCTTGAACGAAGAGGCTTTTTGTTTTCTGACTCTCTGATTGGCCCTTGCTGAAGTTTAAATTGTGTATAGGAGTTCACCTGTCTCTTTTTTTCCAGAAACATGATATCAGGTATCAAAGTAGACAACCAAAATTACAAACACTATAGAGAGTGACAAAGTATTGGAATTGAGAATAACATCTAGCTTAAATAAAATGCAAGGAAATTACCAATGCTTAACTTATTATACAACTTTAGAGAGGTAAGTAAGAAGCTAAAAGGAAAATCTACATGGCACTATTTGTAACTAACTACTAATCAAAAGCGGGAAAAACTGAATCGCTGCAAATCCTAAGAATAAAGAAAATACTCTCTATCTAATTAATAACAAAAGAAGAGAGCAAAGAGGTTTAAGAAATTTGCCTTCCGAAGACGAATTGCTTAGATTTGGTGTCATTTTTTTGTGTTAGTTTTCTTATTTTTTCGGTTTTATATCATTTCTTCCTTTAAGGTATTTTCTCCAAAAGTTTTTCTATGGTGTCTAATTCTGATATTTACGTTTGGCTTTCATAATCGGAGGCTTTTTTTTCATGATCGGTTCTGATCACCTTAGTTGGAAACCTTGTTCTCTCGTGGCTTCAAGTTCGGCTGACGCTTAAATATTTTCTATCTGCTTGGTTTCATGGATTGTGAGCTGCTCCTAATTTATGAGCATCACCTATTTCCTATTGGGGTCGATTATGATACGCCCTTTGGTTTTTCATTTAAATAAAAATTGGGATCTCCTTAATTTTCAGCTGTTTTCCCCTTGTGAATTGAGAATTGAACATTTTATCTTCTCAGAAAGAGAATTGTTTTTTCAATATTGCCTTAAGGTTGTTAATTTTCCTCCGGACGATTTCCAATAGGCTTTTGAGTTTTTACTTAATGGTTCCAATTTTGCATCTTTGTGAAAGTCTCGTTGCCTGCCTGGCTCTCTTGATTTGGATTGTGATATCACATAGAGAGCTTAGCTATGAATCTTTTAAACACAAATCAACTCCTTTATACTTCAAAATTTAAATAATCTCTAATAACTTGTCAAAAGAGTATGAACTTATATGATTAGGATCTATAGGATATAGAACACATTTGAACATGAATCATCAAATTATTTCCAGGTTGATAATTTTCCTGAATAAAGGGAAAGAGAGAGAGAAAAGAAATAAAGTGAGAGCATATCAATGCTAAGCCCAGCTGGTCCAATTACCAAGGACGACGTTGACTTTTATTCATCAGAAAGAAACGAGGATATATTCCTAGTGGCAGGACAATATGCTCTCTAATTTTTAGCTATTGTTTCGTTTGATTTCGAATTTACCATTGTAAGAAGTGACTATAAGAATAACTAAAATGACTAGTTTTATAATCCTTTTTGTATGAGCTTGATTTGAATTTCTAACCAGACTCAATGAGAGAATCGAATCCATATGTACTCGTTAACGTGCAAATATAATGTTTTTGGCTTAATGCAATGATTAATTAGCTTTTAACTACACTTTAAATCAATTCAGCGATAGTGGCTGAGTCAACATGCACCTACTAGCACACAGGGTCAGCAATGTAATATTATTAAGACAGGTCAAATTTCCGGACGGTGGAGAATTATTACTTCTCACATTGATTAATTTTGCTACTTTTGCCTTCATTCTTCACCTTCAAACTTACCTTTATATCCGAGAAAAGCGAGGAAAAGCTTCATATTCTCCTAACATACCTACGTGAAAATGTGATCCTTTACTTTGACGACCGAATAAATCTTTCCTTACGGTTCACTTTATTTGAATAATTTGTCCAGTTTCATATAAATGGAAAACTTGATGAGACATTCATCCTTGTGAAATTAATAATAAATGCAATGACAAACCGGTTTACAAAAACCTAAAAAAAATATGGTCACTTTAAAAAAGCCCAATACGGAAAATGAAGATTACCTAAGAAATTAATCAATGAGGTAGTCCAAAGCAAATAAAGTAGAACTACTCCCGATAATAGACATTAATATTTTCGATATGATGCAGGATGAAACATTATTTTACATCTATTGTACCTAAGAAGTCCCCTGACTTGCACACACAAAATCAAATCCAGTATCTCCGCTCAAAAATATTACTAAAATAATATTGACACAAAAAGAATCAACGATTCACTTACTCCCCTTTTAAATTTCACTAAAGTTGTAATTGGAGAACATACAGACGCATTCGGGCAAATGACCATGAGCTCGCTTCTCAAAATAACATTCAGTTCCTACCTGGAGGTAAAAAAGATATGCGATTATATTAAACCAAAAGGTGGCATAAAATGTAATTTGCTATCTATTAATTTTTAATCAAATAAATTCCCCAGAGCGATTTCTACATCAAAGTGGAAGGTTTGAGGATTATCTGTCTACTACTCTTAACGTCTCAACTTACTCCAATTTTCTATTTTAAGCTAAAAACACAAATAAACACATTTTATGTCTAATAAATAAACCAACTAGCCAATAACGTAGGCATTACGACTACTGGAAAATAAGTTAAAGGGGTGATAAAGAAAAAATGAAGACCATATCTAAAACTCCAATATAGAAATGATGAATAAATTGAGTACCAGAACCAATCTCAATGACTCAAGTAAGAATAATTCACAATTTCTCCTCAGAACAAATTGGAACACACAAATTCAAAGGTGATATATTCGGATATATTTAAACTCTCCCTCCCGTTCGCAACGCGAAACATTAAACCGAAAAAAATTCCTTCACACATCATATACTTTTAAAAAAATGTTAAAATGTTATTTCATCATTTTGCCCTTTTTGAAAAGAAGCCAACGGTGTCCCTCGTCTCAAAGCATCGAAATATTTATGATTTTTTTATGACAACGTTCCAGAAAATCGAGTCTATGTTTTAAAAGAAAAAGATGAGGCAAAGAAATAAAGAAGAGGAAAAAAACCGGTACAAATGTGACCGACGCAAAATCTAAGAAATAAATCCAACAAATTTGACCTTATGTGGAATATTAAATATTATGTTCGTTTTAAAACAGCCTGAAAATGATAGAAATCCAAAGTTTGCCCACTGTATTGTCCATAAGTTGGTTTTGGTTTGGATTCGATTTACAAAATGTATGAGCCACCGATAAAAAGTAACTGATATTGGACATATGAATGTGGAGTGGAGTGTATATGGTGGCATTTCTGTGTTCGGATATAGCTGCAATGCTGAAAAATTACATTAAAACACATTGCTATGAATATGCACAATAGGTCGGCTAGAGCCTTTGATGTGTATTTGTAGGTATTCTTCATGAAGTGAGTTTAAGGATGTGAAGATGTAGTTATGCGTGGATATTGGGTCGAGTGGTGTCAAGGAAAGGAAGGTATGAATCTACTATTGATAACTATTGGCTAGTTTTAAAGGTTACATTTGGGCCAATCTCAAGTAGGTCCAAATGTCTATGTATGCTGCCAAATAAAGGAAACCCTAAACAGGTGGTGGCAAAAGGCATTCATTTGCTTGTAGGTGCAATAAAATTAATCCGAGGAGATTTTTATGCACTTTGGAATAAACCGGCAACTAAATTTGAATACAAATAATTAGTGGGGTGTTGATATGAAAATAAAGGATTGACTAGGTTTGTGAGCTCATTAGTGATTCAAATTTGCCAGTAGATAGAGAGTGAATTGTGTGTGTATTCCTAAACCATAGAGTAAAAACAAACCACTATTGGTGTTAAAGTCATAAAGTTTGGTATATTGGAAATGTATATTACACAGCTCAACTTCACTACCTGGAACTTGGGTGATCATAGGGACTGAAATTCTCTGAACTTCCCCGCTCCTGCGCAAAACCTTGAGGAAAATCGGAAGGACCACGAATCAAATGAAGTAGTCACTAAAGGAAATGGAAAACGACGCCTTAAAACAGAAATATCGTATCAAAATAAACCGTGTTATTTTAATTCCTCCTTTATAATCTAAAGATTAGCAGCAATATAATGTCTTTTATATTAAAATTGATACTGTAAAATTCAAAACAAGAAAACAACACCTGAATTTAGATATGCGGTGAGTCATACAACTACGCATTCCCCACATTTGTTTTGTTTTTTTTTCCTGCCCTTTAGTGCCTGTGTTTCTGTATGGAGCTGTGTATGGAATTTTACATACTTCCGCTGGCTGCCGATATTTATTCTTGCAGTCCTTTTCGTCTCTAAAGTCTTTGTTTTAATTCTATTTATCCCTCGCTTTTACCTGACTGCCTTGATTTTAACAACAAAAGAATGGTAAAAATTAAGAAAATACTTAACCTCTGAACTTAATTATCCCCTCAGAAAGATACTGGTGAAAGAAGTTGCAACTTGATCAGCACAACTCAACGCTCATCTTCTTAAACAAATTATAAATATTTTGTAATTATTGTTTAAGTAAATATCTTACAAATCAACTTAGCCTGAAAGTTTTTAACAGGAAATTCATTAAGAATTGGTGTAGCTAGAACTGAATATGTTTAGATGATAAGAACACGACGAGGATTACTTGGTAAAAGAATATAATAAATACGATGCATAAGTGTACTGAACCAATTCTCTACAACAAAGTTTTGGAAAAATATTTCTCAAAACAAGAAGAGGCAAGGAAACTTTGACGTTGGTACTAAGATTGACCACGATAAATCTACAAGATACATTTATTTTTCTAACAAACTGTATAAGATTTCTTATGGATTTTTTTAGCCATTTAACTTATGCTCCAACTTCGATTGTATATACAATTATTTCGCTATTTAATCGGAAGAAAAATATTTTCTTTCGCTTTCAATCTAAATAACTATGTTAAAACTTCTTGATCTCCTTGTGTTGATATACTTTTTACAAACACTTTTGCTGTGAAAGATATATTCCTAGTTCCTATTAAACTATGTACATTTTTACATTTTTATTTTCTGGATTTCCACTTTGGGTAGAGGTGAAAATGATAAAGTGTCACAAATATAACGCTCACTAATTTCATTTAGAGGTTGAAGTGTCCTGTAAATTGTTTGCCACTCTTGTTTTCATTCTCCATTCTGCATGATGTCTTTTTTACATCGTTGCAAACCAGAAGGGATTTAAAAATAAAAGAAATTAACATTCCACAACGTATCGAGAAGAGGCTTCGAGTGATGCAACTCCTGTCATATGGATACTCAGTGGTTCTGAACAGGTATCTAGAGGTGTTGAATAGTCAATACTACAGTATCAATCAAATATTTGCCTGAATAATATACTTGAATGTTTTCCTCTTCAATATGTCTATTTATCATCCTAATCAAACGAGCCTAAACTAACCGTTCTAGCCTATCTTAATCATACTAATAGCATTAAGTGCCTTAGAGACACCGCGAAAAGTAAAAAAATATTATGGAAAAAATCAAAGGATCAGGCGCGGCTCTTTCTTAAACTGAGTTTTACAAATGTCTATGGCAAAATAGAAATCGAAATAAAAGTTTGTTTGAACATATATTTCATAGTATTTCTCAATTTTTTTCTATAGAATAAATTATGCAACTAATTTTGTAAAAATATTGTTAATCACGATTTCTCCCAAAATGTTATTAGTTCTTCCTTATCATCTACTGTTAAATAACTACTACACGTTAAAGAGAATATTATTTGGACAAGACTGAGTTACACTCTAGTAAATAGCACTTTTATCTACATATGAATATCTACTCATAATTTGATATAACTATGCTCATATTTTTCTGTTTCAGATTGTTGCCTATAACAGAGTTTTAATTTGATGTAAGGTGTTAAGTAAATAAAACAAGGTCTGCTGACCAAAGTCGCTGCTCTCACTTATTCTGATTTATGACCTTACGACCTTTAAAACTTTCAATACTTCTAGAACTAACCTTAGAGGACTTTGGCAATTATATCATTTGAAACAAAATATAAAAAAAACCCATAAGGGTTTCAAATTTCGTTAAAATCGGCCGAATAGTTATGATATTATGGCCAAAACAAAGGAATTCCAGGGCTAACCCTGGAAGGTTCTTAGAAATATATCATTTGAAAGAAAATGTAAAGCAACATGAAGCTTTCAAATTTTTTTAGAATCGGCCGAATAGTTACAACGTTATTACCAAATTAAAAAAAACAACTAAAAACGGGGAGCGACGGACCGACCGACATAATGAGATATAGAGTCGCATGCCACTAAGCACACGCAACTAAAAATATCGGCCATATAACTTATCTTTGTAGATATTATGTTCAATCACAAGCAGATATCAAATAAAATTGTAAAATATTTAAAATTTTGCATAATACCGACAGTATTTTGAAATGCTTGTTTTTGACCAGTAATAGTATGGACTCCTCAATATATGGTTAAAGGCGACGAATAAAGCTCTGATATTTTTGCGGTCTAGGATATAGAGAATATGTAGATATAGTAACTTAGTTGGAACGTTGATAACACAAGGGATCAGACATTCTTTTACGGAGCAGAAGATAAATGAATCTAGATGAACTTGAGTCGCTGATTACAAATCTGTCTTTAGAATTTGCATATCACGTATAGTTTTTATGTAATTTGAATTTTCCTTTTCAAGCCATTTCACACTTCTGCTCAATATTGTACCAATATGCAATTTTTAAAATATATATAATTAATATATATATATATATATATTTAATATATATTAAATTTTTAATATATATAAAGTAGGCTATATTCAAGCTCAAATATCATTAAATTTTAATTACTCGGGTTTTTTTCAGAGTTTTTCAGATTGTACGATTAATACATAATTAATTGTGATAACTTTTCTGCTACTGATAACAAGTAACTGGTAAAGAAGATAACACGTTTATCAAATTTTGCTGTGATAAGGATCTCACATTGTGTATTGTTTGCTTGCTCAAGTTAGTATTTGAAATCTTGTCATGGCTTTAAGTTCTAGACGCGGAGGTGTAAACAGCACGAACATATTTTGTTATGTTTGTGGGCAATTCACACCAGTAACACATCGGATAAAAATAGAAACAGCAGTAACGATGAAGCAAGCCTACAAATACTATTTTAGATGCAAACAGGGGACCGGGATAAAGATTGGGCCCCTCATCTTTGCTGCATGCAGTGTAACACAATGCTGACAGCTTGGTTAAATGGATAGAGGAAGGCAATGCCATTTGCTGTTTCCATGATATGGTGTGAGCCCTTAAATCACTTTAATGATTGTTATTTCTGCCTGACAAATGTGGCTGGATTTTCAAAGAAAAACAAATCTAAAATTGTTCATCTAAATTGCCCATTAGCGTTAAAACCGGCATCACATGATGAATCCACTCCAGTACCGAAGCCACCTACTACAATAAGTGAATATTTTAGTTCAGATGATGATTCTACATTGATTTCTGGAGAAATTGAAGATCAAACACATGTTCCAATTGATCAAGATACGGGACCAAATTTATTTTGCCAACAAAGTTTAAACGACTTGGTACGAGATTTAGATCTGAGTAAAGAAAAAGCTGAGTTACTTGCCTCCAGATTACAAGAAAGTAATCTTCTCCTTCCAGATGTCAGGGTATCTTTCTTTCGAGATGGTCACCAGAAGTTATCAAAGTTTTATTCACAATAAAATACTGTATGTTACTGCAACAATATTAATTGCCTGATGCAGGAAATCGGCTGTGACTATGATCCTACTGAGTGGAGACTTTTCATTGACTCTAGTAAGGTGAGTCTTAAAGCTGTTATGCTGCACAATGGGAATGAAAGAGCGGCAATTCCTGTAGCCCAGGCTACAGGTTTTCAAGAATCATATTCATCAATACAATTATTGTTGAAACTTATTGAATAGAAAGTACATAACTGGAGCATCTGTTGCGATTTGAAAGTTGTATTACTTCTTCTTGAGGTACAGTTGGGATACACAAATTACATGTGCTTTTATGTCTATAAGATAGCAGAGATGATAAAAATCACTATAAAAAGCGAGAATAGCCAGCCAGAGAAGAAAACATTGTTGACAAACATAATGTTAAGCACGATGCTCTAGTAGATCCAAAAAAAGTTCATCTTCTACCTCTTTACATTAAATTAGGGTTAATGAAAAAAATTTTAAAGAGTATGGATTAAAGATTTAAAGGTTTTCAATATTTGAAAAACAAATTCAAAGGATCATTAACTGATGCAAAAATAAAAGCTGGAGTTTTCACTGGACCGCAAATTCGCAGAGTTGTTTCTGATGGTTCCTTCACTTTGTCTCTCAATGAAAAGGAACGCAAAGAATAGACATCCTTTGTAGAAGTCACTGAAAGATTTCTCAGCAATTTTAAATCTTTAAATTACCGAGAAATAGTAAACAATATACTGGAAGCCTATTAAAAGATGGGATGTAGAATGTCATTTAAAATGCATTTTCTGCATTCTCATCTCGATTTTTTTACTGAAATTCTGGGAGCGGTTAGTGATGAATATGGTGACCGTTTTCATCAACAAACTTTGGTTATGGAGACGAGGTACCAAGGAAAATTTAATCCAAATATGATGGGGCGTTATTCTTGGTCTTTACAAAAACAAACTTTGATATCTCACAAAAGAAAAAAAAGAAAACGAGAAGGCTACAGCAAAGTTTCTTTAAACTTTAAGCGCATAACAAACTTAATCAATACAATAAAATCTTCATAACTTGGGAGGGAGAGGGGGGAGAACTTCCCTAGGGATGTACACTGTCTGTCCTAAGCCAGAATAAAGAAGGAAGGTCCCCCACTTTTAAAATATTTTTGATTAAAAATTAAAAAATTAAAAAATAAAAAGACTTTTTATTTTTTAATCAGAACAAATAGCGAAAAGGTGGTGGGGGTCATTACACAAAATCTAGACGTGATAGAGAATTTTTGTTTTCAAATTCAGATTCAGCGTCCTCGAACTAATTAGAACCACTTATTCACATGTCCGTAACAAACAAAAAGTTAAAATTTGTTGCCTAGTGTTATTCAATGGTCTAGGATACCATGGAAAAAACATGTTAAAAATGAAGCATGGGTAGCAAGTGCTTACTAAGATCGTTAGAAGCTAAAGGGAAAAGATAAATGCAGTAAATGAAATACCGGTATTTCATAATGAAGCAAATCGAACCCCCGAGTGCGTTCTATACCGCAAATGTACCCAAACTATGGCTATCAGTTCTAAGAATCTAAGCTCTTTTGATCTCAGAAACACTACAAGAGCCAATCAAGGCTGAACAATCATTGAAAAACTCAAGCTAGGTGGACTTTCTTCCTTCCTTACAATTGGTGAACCAGTATGACTTCCAACTGCCGTGCTTGAAATATTCTGAAACTAGAATAAACTACTTTGGCTTATCTCTATCTGGAAATCTCAAGATCTTACTTACCCGTTTTTCTCCAATTTCTTTACAAGTCTCGGCGGCGAATATTAACGTTAGACGCGACTAGCTTTCCTTTACTATGTTTCGCAACGAGGTCTCAGGAGTAGCATTATACCATGTTGCATCTGATATCTGAACGATAGCGAGCCTTCCATAGTGTTAGATGCGTTACCGTCCAGCCCTACAGTTTTTAGGAAGATCCGCAGCTGACATTTCAACATATTTTTAATTCCACAATCTCTCCTATATTTACAGATCTCTCCTTAAAAATGTTCTTCAGGAAATGTTCAAGGTAGTTTAGCTTAAAATTAAAAAATAAAACAACTAATGACACATAAAAAATTACCTTATACCTATGAGCTTATACAAGTAAGGAGTCTCCTTTATGGTAAGCATTTTAATCAGTCTGCCTTTACCTCCTTGGTGTGTTGTGCATATATGTTTATAGCCATGTATTAGTAATATTTAGTTAGGTTACTGTTGTGTATCTATGTTTTGTTTCGTTCTGTAATATGCAATTTAAATATATGAAATAATCACATTATAATATAAATATATGCGATATAATAAAAAAACGGGATATAAGAAAGCAAAAGAATAGAAGTTATAGTGAAATGCTATTTAGAAATTTGAATTAAGCATATCAAAATTGGACGAAGCTAATCACGATCATGTCTCGGAATTTTTTATTTTAAAACCAGTCTAAGTTATTTACTGCTATGTTTATTTACAACTCGTCTATTATTAATCTATTTATCTCCACATGCTTACCAAACATATTTCTCAAAAATGGTCTACAAGAGTTTACCAACAAATCAAGTAAGAGAAATGAGATGATAATTTCTATGATCTTTCTCAATGTCTTTTATGAGAATCAGTGTTTTATTTGCCTCTTTGAACTGTTTAGAATATATTCCCTCGCTGACAGACCTGAAAATTGCAAATGTTAAACATTTTGCTTTTTAATTATTTATCAGGACACGGGGCTTAGGAAACTTTAGTTTTCTGAAAATTAGAACTAATTTCGTTATGGGTTATCTCAATATTTAATAAACAGTGACTTGGCTAAAGATTATTATGAACATTGTTTACAAAAATGTTCAATTAATATCTTCTTCAAGTGGTCCAGATGGTGAATTAGGACAGCCTAGGCATCCTGAAGCATTGCTCGTGTTTTGACAACTTTTTCATAGTTCATTTTGTCGTTCATTTTTTTCGTTTGACAAACTGACGTTAATAAAAGTATTAGATTTGATTATCTTCAATAATGTAGTTTATTAAAATTATATAAATTAACTTGGTCACTTTATGCATTTTTTAAGTTCATTTTTTTTACCACGGTGCATAGTTTAATATATTAGAAACTCTAAGTAGCACGCTATTTCATTATTTAAAGTGAAAAACGAACGTTGGAAATAATTAACATTAGTGGGGATGGCAGGGGTGGGGGGAGAAAGTTTAAAATGCAGCCAAAGTAAAAGTGAAATAAAACAAAAGTACAATAATTAAAACTTGAGGTGGCTGCAAACTCTCAGCAACATTTTTACGAATACCCAAGTTCAGGGCAACTTTATACCGATCTAGTTTCTCTTACTAGGCCAAAATTAAGCTTAAGATAATCGGTGCGCGCATTGGATCATCTAAGTTTTATCCAGGAAGTTATCATTTACAAATTATAGATGTTGATTTAATGCATTGTGTAATAATTGAATTCACTCAATATAGCTAGTTTTGTCTAATTACAGCCAAAAGTGTTTCAAAAGAATATTATCGTACTCTTTTATCTTAATAGCCTGTATATCACCACGAAATTTACTTTAGTCCTATTTTTCGCCACCTCGATAGCTAAAATTCCAGAAATAATATATCTTTTACTGTCTTTCATTATTAAAATATTATATCCATGAATTTTAAATTCGCCAATAAGATCCCTTTTAGTTCTTTTTTTCGTGGTCTCCGTAAATGCGCTGATATCAAATCATCTATCGCCTTTAATTTATCAAACTGCACAGGTTTGTGAAAAAATAAGAAAATTCGTGGTAAAGTATTAGAATTTTGATTAAGTGTATCCTCAATAAGTTTTCCTCATTAGCAATCTGCCATATGCATTCTATTCTTTGATGCAGTCCTTTTGGGAAATAAAAAAATCATTTTTAAGGCTGACAAGTCTCGCCGAGCTCACCCAATTCACGTGCAGCCCGTCTCTCTTGAATAGCTCTGTGCCTGTAAGACTCGTCCCGTACATTGATGAACTGCGCCCCTTCTTTTGTTCAGGACACACTAAGAGAGTTGTTAAAGTTTAAATCTCTTCCAAAGAAAAAAATCGTCGCATCTATTCTCGCAAAAATACCTGTAAACGCTTCGTTTCTATTCTTTCCGTTAAAGCCTTTGCATCAGTTGGCTGTACATAGCCAATAGTTCTTCAGGCATTGTAGATAAGTGCTTAATACTACCTCCATTCACAATATAAGCTAGATCTTGGGAGATGCTTTCGTGAAATATTCTACTGAATCGCCAAAAACATCTACTTTGCCTGCCAGATAGCAGTATCTCATTCAGCGCGTAGGGCTCCTTAAGTAGAATTCTTCCAGTTGCCCTTAATAATTGAGTGCTCTACAGGAGGAACCTACAAATCTTTATAATCCTGGTCAGAATCTTAAACAGAAAATTTGTGATACATTATTACTGGCAATCTATGCTTCGACTCTATCGATGCAGCTTCCCGGCGAACCCGAGATTATGATACACCATCGGCTGAAGAATGGCTAACTGGTATCCTTTATCAGAAGGAGGGATCAGCTGTGGTTAAAGCCCCTCAGTCATCCATTAGAATCACCACTTAGTGAGCCCTAATAATCTGGGTGTCAAAAGGCCTCCGCAAATCCCCCACGTTGGCTTTCAGCACCTTTAATTTGTATTTGATGGAAAGAATTCCAATTTCTAATTATGTTCGCAATCCGCAGCTCCTACAGCTATGATCCGTATATTGGAGTGGGCTAGCAGAAAACAACATTACACACGCGTAAATTTCGTTTTGGTAAATATTTATATACACAAGTAACCCCTAATTAGAATGAGCGAAAGAGAAGGGGGAAAAAGGTCATTTACTTGTATTGTAAGGAAAAAGGATATATACTAAATATTTCTAACAAAGAATAAGGTTTTGAATGAAAATTATAGGGAGTAGTTAATTTTCTTTTTTTTCAATCAAACTAGACGGCTTTAGAGTAAAACAAAAAGAGGGAGTAATAAGTCGGTTAGAACCCTTAATAGTAAGGGCAACATATGAATATCTGCCAAATAAATCGTTACCAAACATTTTTTCACCAATATGTTTGTAAAGGTCTGTAATAACATGTTTTCAAATGTTGAAAATCAACTCACGTAGGAAACCCTGAAAAAAACCTGCTCAAGTTAGGGTACCAATAATGATTGTCGAAATATCATTTTGTTTTTCTGGCCTTAACTTAATTATAAGGGATTAAATCAGGGTTTTTTCATTATCCTGAGTTAATTGTTAACATTTCTATTTAACCATCAACACTCATTTGTGGAAAAAGAAATTTTAAATATATCTTATAATCTACTTTGCAAGACATTGTATTCTAGCAATATGGATGAAGAAGTTACTCCACCTATGCTCAATTGCTTTCTATATCCAGGCCCTGTTCCATCAGCTCAAAGGCTGATGCAGGCAATTCCAAAGGTTACTCTACTTTTTTAAAACATGCAGAAGCTATCAAAAATGCTTCAGTTGTGTAACGTATGAAGGAGGTTAAAACGGAAGGAAAACTGAGGTACAACATGAAGTGTAAAAATTATCTGTACAACAACTGTATTGAGATCACCAAGAAGTCTGCTTAAGCATTAAAGGAAGAGAAAGATTCATTAAAGTTCAAGAGAAGACGCATTCGCTCTGAGTTCAGTGCATCTACTGGCTGTAGTGCTGGAAGTTTAAGGGCTGTTCACCTCCTGTATGAGGATGTATGCAATTATTTGCATAAAACCCGCTCAGCTCTACAGAAATAATCCAGCACTAGCTAGAAAGCAATATAGAGTGCCAGATAAGTTGAATGTAGATAAACTGAAAGCAAGCTTTCTGAAGACAGAACGGAGTCGCCGGGATGACTGGGGCACAGAATTCACAGTGCGCCTGGAAGGGATCAACGACTTGGTACCAGAGGAAGATCTCTACCATTTAAGCTGCAAAATTCAATTAAAGAGACGTGAGCATTACTCTAAGACTGAAGAGGAAGGTAAAAGAAAGAGGGTACAGTGAAAATTGATGAGGAGCGAGAGGCAGTTTTTATTAAATTCTGCGAATGGTTTGACTCGGAATTAGAGAATGGGATAATGGCGCTTGACCAAGTCCATTAAAAGCTGCAAAAGTTTGATTATTCACCAGATAAGAGCCTCTCTTATTCAAAGTATTGGCTAAATATAAACCTCAAAGAGAAATAGCATGGCATCTTTTATTTCCCATCACAGGAGAGAAGTGCAGATGTGCTCTGTCTCAAAGATGGCTTCAACAATATTCTGTGAAAGCATCATGTTGAACATGAGATGATAAAACTCAGATCATAATTAGCTCTCAAACTCATATGTAATGACATTGCTATGATTGATCTACATTCGAAGTCATACTTCACCACACACAGCATAACTGACATCAATAGTCAGCTATAACTTGTTCCTGCAAGCCTTCAGATGTTCTTGAGATCGTTTTTCAAGACAAACGAAAGAGATTCTGCTTGGGGGAAAAACTTCATTAGAGCCTGTCGACCGCGGTCAGGAGTATTGCCACACCAAATGTGGCTTGCCATACAACTTGCTCATAGATTTGGGTGAAAATGGATGCTTAACAAGTTAAACCCACTGGTATACACTGAGTCTTATGCGGAAACACAAAATTACAAATACTGCTTCCTTAATAGCAGGAGTGGAGATGATGCCACAGACACTTCCGGCACTCTTGACACCATTGTGAAAGAAACCGATGATCAGATCAATAATGAGGCTGCGGTTGATGCTGCACTTGGAAATCAATCAGTGATGATATCCAGTGAAAGTGAAATGTCGAATAACGATCAGGTGGTCTCTATTGAGGTTGGGGAAACAAACAATGCAGTTCCTAAGTTTGTTGGATACAATATAGATTTAAAAATTGTCTCTATTTATGGAAACACTTTCTTTCATTGGATGGGTTGATCAAATTCACCTCTCAACCACCAACTTTGCCAGATCCACCGAAAATAGCAGCTGTTTTAGGGTGATTTTAAAAGCACTCGTTAAAGCTAAGATCATGAGAGGAGCTGAATTGAAGATTCTTTCATTTACCAAAGGGAAATACCCAAGAATAAACACTATCCTTTTTCTCCTGATCGCTAAGCTATCCTCCTCCCTGCCTAATGACCAGCCACTTCTCACTTTGGAGGACACACTCTGGGCAGCGGGGTGAGTGATCAAAGCCCATGATCCTGGGTTCCCGCACTCTAAGTGGAATGCCTGGATGAAGAAAATCCATGCATATGATGCAAATAAGCTCACACAGATCGACTTCCTCCTAGTTATTGAAGGTGACCCTAATGACCTCAACACCATCTTTACCACTCTCAAAAGGTTCATATGGCTCTTTGCTCACAGAGTCACTTTAGTGACCTTTGATCTTCCGAATTGGCTGAAGGCTGTAGATATCATAAAGCAGGCAAACTACCCATCATTGCAAGATTGGGTGGATTTCACCTGCTGAAGTCTTATCTTGGATCAATGGGTAACATCATGCAAGATTGCTGACTACTAGAGGTGATCTAGTTGATATATTCTGGAAGTGTGAAAACCAACCACATCATGGATGAAGGAGGTTTGACAAGGCAAGCCTTGCTTACCTCCTGATCGATAAAGCCATCTATGAGCACATCATGAACCTTGCCTCACTGAGGAGGAGTATGGTAACCTAAGGCCTTTCATAGAAAAGGTGGCTAAAGGGAAGATGGGAGCCAGACACACATACCCAGTAGTGGCAATGTTTGAGCAGAGGTTTAAATAAACAACCAAACGACTCACAGCAGGAGTAAGAACATCTGGACTCTAGGAGCAGTACCACCACATAGTAGATATGATCAAGGTCTTTTTAGAACCGAATAACTTGAAGACTACAACAGGCATATGTCCTGCATTGTTACATAAGATGCTTCACATTTTTGCTCGTGCAGGCCATCATCAATACGCCAAGGGTACACGACTGTACGGTCAACTTATGAAGGAACTCGAAACTTTGCCTGCTTACAAGGAGACCTTGGAAAGTTTCACTGCCCACGGGAACCACGTTAGCAGTTACTCTAGTCATAGGTGGTTCGGCACTTGGTGTGACATCTGCATTAAGCAGACATTAATGAAGGCAGCCAAGTCAGAATAGGGACTAGGCATAGGGAGAAAGAGAAAGAGCATTTATGGCCCAAAATGCCAGGTGCCCACCCGCAGTCACTTCTCTAATGTCAACAAGCCAATGGAGGAAGACGTCAGTAAACATGTTCCGCTCCATAGAGACCTTACCATGGCATAGATGAAGCGAGATTCAGAGTCAATTGATCTGCCTTAAAATGGTTTGAGGGCACCAAAAATTTCGATCACGATTGAGACAAGAGTTGCTAGCGTCTTTCTCAACAGGATTCACAAGCACGGAAGATGACTGAGTCAGTGCTCAGAGAGTGGCTGAAGTAGGGACATGCAGATCGAGCTGGATGTACAGTCAGTGAAATCGACCATGGATGTCAAGTCAAAGGTAAAAGCCTTGTCATCACTCAGAAAGATTTCCATGTTCAACGAGAAAGATTCACCTTGACTTACTAAAGTTGTTCAACTGACTGATCATTTTCGTCCAGAGAAAAATGACAGTTGAAACAAGCATACAGTATGAGCTGACGCCCTTCCCATTGTCCCTGTTCAGCAACAGAGATCAGAAGATGAACAAGGCAAATAAGACAGCCTCTTCAAAGACAAGTCTGTAGGCATTAACTGATCCACTTGACCTTACTTACCAACCATGCTGCATCCTGGTGATTGATGGTGGATGGCTTCTCTACATGGTGAAGTGAGAACAACATCAGACCTGGCAGGATATTGGCAACAGCTACCTAAGCTACGTGCATTGTTTGACCGCTGCTTCCAGAAGATCACTGTGGTATTTGATGGCTACAGCACAGTACCAAATGATTACGACCAATCCGGCGTACCAAGAACTCCTGCTGCGATTTCAAGATTCGACCGGATATGTTTCATTGGCACCCAATAGCAAAGATTCTGGATAACACTCATAATAAGAGTGAGCTCATCCATCTCCTTTCTTCAACCCTCCGAAAACAGCACATCACTGTTGAACAGTGTGAAAATGATGCTGAGACTGCTGCTTCAGATTGCCATGTTGTGGTCAATAACATATGTGTCTGTATTTTCTTTCAATAACTACTAGATGGTACCCGGAGGGGGTATAAGGTAGTTTAAAAAGAAGAGAATTTATATTGTTGAAAAGTTTGAAAAGTTTTTGAACGGTTTTTATTCTTTTTATACCTTGCTCTATTTTCAGGTGCGGGCAGAAGATGCAGACGTGCTGGTAATGCTGGTGCACTATAGCTCAGACAGCCATCATCCACTCTATTTCATCGCATCAAACGGCTCTTATAAAGTCCGAAAAATCCAAGAATCTCTCTCTGAAAGATAGAGGGACTATCTGCTCTTCTGTCATGCCTTCACGGGGTGTGATACGGTTTCTGTAATCGCTGGCCATGGGAAAATAGCTCTATTTGGCAGGTAATGGTGATAATACTACTAATCCTTCGACAAATAATAATAATAATTTTCATCATAGTGCATTTGTTTCATGTTTTGTGCAGAGAACGTGAATGAGTACATGGACATCTTTCTTGACACAGAAGCCACCAAAAGGGCAATGATTCCTGGCTGGTACTGCAATTTTCCATTACATTTACCATGGACCAGATACTACATTTGGTAAAATCTGGGACTGCATCCTTCTAAAGAGCAGGTCTCTGAACTCCTCTGACTATGGATGACATTATGTGTGCATGGGTATGAGCCAGTTCCATCACTAGACCCCATGGCTCCTTAGGATCTACTGAAGTTCACGAGCTGTAATTGTCATAGAGATTGCAGCAACTGGCAATACAGCTGCAAGAAGAATGGGGTCACGTGCATCTCGGCCTGTGAAGTCTGTAGAAACTGCATACAGAATCTGAAGTCATGATGTTGTTGAGTTCGAAGAAGACATTAATAGTGACTTTTGAAGCTTCTGACATGAAGGACAAATGTGAATGTCATGTGAATGACAAATAATTCTGTTTGTAAACATGCGAAGTAAAAACTACTTTGAATGTAATTGTAAAGGTGGGTTGGCCTTTTTACGCAAAAGAGTGTTTTGGTGAAATATAAATGCTAACAATTACCTCAGCATCATGAAAAAAATCCTTATTTGAGCCCTGATAATTTAGTTAAGGCCAGATACCCCCCCCCCCCGAAATTTCGACAATCATTTATCGGTATCCAAACTTGAACAGGTTTTTTCAAGGTTTCCCACGGTAGTTGAATTTCAACATTTTAAAACAAGTTATTACAAACCTTTACTAATATATTGGTGAAAAAGTTGTTTGGTAACGATTAGGTTGGCAGATTTGTGAAATATTTCATAAAATGCATTTTTGAGCTTAAGTGCATACAGAGAATTAACTAACGGTAAATCGTTCAACTTTCGTGGGATTAACTTTTTATTATATTAATCAGCTTTGGGAAGCCTAATTTATAATTGAAATTTCTACATTCATTAACATATATGAGATCTTGCAAAGGAAGAATTAGATAAATAAAAACTTAAAAACTAAAGAAAATAAACCAAAATAAACCTATATAAAATGATTACACTGTTCTACAAAGTTTTGTTGTTTATGAAATGGACTTCAGTTCTGTAAGAAATCGGTCTCCTGAATCGAGAAATGACCTTCATTCTGATCTATCAGGTCTAGATTTTAAGTTATTAAACATCCTTTTATAATACATCTATTAGGTTTCAGTCAAAGTCCATATATTAATAAGTGTGTGTGAGTCAATGTCTATATGTATATTAGTATATGTGGAAGTTAATGTCCATATGTATATGTCATAAGTGTGTATATGTTATATGTTATAAATTAGTCACTATGTATGTATGTACGTCCCCTACACTGGATTCTTACTTTATCCTAATTCTAATTATTTTCTTTTTTCCCGATATTTCAGATGTTGTGGTGAATTAAGCAATAGAAAATGAGCAAGATGTCCTCTTCAAAAAAGTGTGGCGTTAATCTCCAAATGTGTTATGGAAACAAAAAAGTGAGAACTATAAAGACCTTATTTCCAACTTGATATCAACTTTTCGTGATATTGGCGCGAATATGAGTAGCAAAATGCCTTTTCTTTTTAGTCATCTTGATCGTTTTCCTGAAAATCTCGAAGATGTTAGCGACAAACAAGGCGAAGGATTCCATCAGGACATCAAAGAGATCTAACTCGTTACCAACGACCTCGGGACGTTGTGATGATAGGAGACTATTGCTGTTTTTTAAAATGAGATACTCTTGTTGCTCAAAATCAACGGTGCGCAAATAAACGTAAATTTATCTATGAATTTTCTGCCAAAAATCTTTGCCAACGTGCATTTTCAATTTTTACCTTTTACTTGTGCTTTGTTTGTTTATGTGTTATGCTCTTTGTAAAGGGTAGGCCCTCGTATTCCCATGCTTTCCCTTTCTTATCATAGTTTACGGTGTTTACTGCAGGTCGACCAGCTTTGAGGCTACCATTTTTGACATAAATTACTGTAACTTACCAGCCTAATTTGCGTCGGGATATCGACTCATCCCCACCCTTGTGCACCACTTTCCTTTTCCCCCTTCGGACTGAGGCCTTTTAAGTTATTCTGTTGCGCGGATTTTGCCTTGATTGCTCCGCTGAATCGTTTTCCATCACTTATCTTTGCGGTTGTTCATTTTGGAGACCCGTAGTGGATTCCTACGTGCAGTGAGGATTTTCTGCCATTGATTTCTGCCAGCGTTCTCTTTGCCCATCTGTCGGCTGCATCGAATTGTGCTCTTCTACCTACGTTTGCAAGTGTTCTCCTTTGGGAGGCCGTTCACAATGGGCACGTGAAAGCTCTCCCCCACTCACCTCGCTATCTCCTCTATGGGAAACTCTGTCATCTCGAATTCCTTTTCTTGGATCGTTGGGCCTTTGAGTCATCGTTCCCCGTGGTCTCAACGCCTTTCTTCCCGATATCGCCGTATGTTGGTTTCTCCTCGCCGAAGTCTCTCATCGCATTCACCCCTGTCGACTTGGGTCGAATTCACTCATCGTCGCCGAGCCTCTTTCGCCTGGGTTTCCGACGTGGGTTATTGCTTCACTGCTCTGGTATCAGGTATTTGGGAGTATTTCTTTCTTCTTACGTCCCTTTTATATTAATTAAGTTTTATTCATGTAACTTTGGGCCTTCGGGTAAGGGACGTAAGACAGGGCTATTTCGGGAACACCTGTCACTAGAGTAGCGGAGCCTATTTTATCTTCAACGGTGCGTGTCGTTTCGGCTCTAAACAAATTATATATTCATAGAACCCAATTTTGAATGCGCGAATATCTATTTGCTTAGAACGACTTGTGGTCGTTAGATGGTGATACGCATTTGTGATTTTTCTATTATTTGATGTACCCCCGTATAATTTGTTAGCAGTCAATTTATTTAATTTTAATTTTGATGTAAATAATACTGTAAATACTTTTATGTGTGAATTCATTATAAATTAATGAGTTTATTTCAGCTGAACAAAGAAAACGTGGGATTTAACGACTAGCATGTAAGAAAAAAACGCACAAGTATTTAGATTGTCCTTATTATATATATATATATATATATATATATATATATATATTTTTATATATATATATGTATATAATAAGGACACTCTTGACTCCAAAAAACGAACGGTGGTAGGTACATAAAGGTCTCGAATCACAGCGAAGACAAATTATATTATATTGTCTGCAGCTCAGTATGTTCCAGAGGAGTGTGTCCTTTACATTAAACATTGTAGGTGTCATCTATTGGTCTTTGGAGTCAAGTGTGTGTTCTTATTTGCACATCCGCATAGATACTCAAATAAATTATTAGTAATTCCCCATTTTTTGTTAAAAACAGTGAGAGATCAAAAACAAAGGGTTACGGTTTCGAAAGGATCTTCTTAACTCGCTAGAAACGGTTTATTAAAACTTGATTTTCCCTGGTGGTGACTAGGGCGTCCTCTCCCAGAGAGCTATAAGAACAGGCGGTATTATTTATATATATTTATATATATATATATATATCCACTCGATTCGAGAGTCGATTCGAGTATTAGTATTGAAGGTAAATAGTTGAACGAGTGCACACAGACGCAAACAACCATGTGGAATTTAAAACACGTGCATGACCTTGCATCCGCATGTCCCTATCTTTGACATAGTTTAAATCATTTGTCGCTGAAATTCTCTCTATGTCACACGTTGTAAGATAATTCTCCATTCACCCCATATCACACCTAGACTTAGTAGCCATTTTGCAACCGAAGATGTGTGTGGATCGGATTATAAATTTAGCCCCAAATTTTCATCTATGGTTGATTTCTTCGATCATTTTAGTCGACGTATTCATGAACACCCAAATGATCGGTTTGAATTTTTGTATATTTGGTTAGTCCAACCACCTTTCAACTAAAACAACGGAAAAGAAGTATTTAAAAATCTCCAGTTTATGTATTTAAAAGATTTAATCTCGGTGAAAAATTAAAAAACGAGCTTACGGATCAGTTTTTCGATTGCCCTCACCCTGTCTCCACTCTAGCCTTGGTCCATGAGCTTTTTTTCGAAGGAATCAGAGTGTAAAAGAACAACTTCTGACCTCCCCCCCCCCTCCACACATTTATGGACGATGTCATTTCCTGTTCGAACATTCTCGAATTTTCGACTCATGAGCACGTTGGGAAAATATTTGCCAAGCCTTCCCCACCCCCGGGACGAGGTGCGAAAGAGCCGCTAAGTCTCCCCCTTTCCCCCTTGCTGCTAAATGATGAATCGAGTTCGCCTCCGGACTAAGATGTCTGGAGCTTTTGACTCTTTTCTGAAAACTCCCCCCTCCCCTCCAGAATCGGTCATACAAATACTCTGGTTATTCTGTATTTCGACGAGTCCCGCCCGAACCTCAAGGCCGTCCTTATTGTCTCGTTCCGTGAACGTTCGTCAGACAGCAGCCTTCTTCAGCCGTGATTCTACCCAAGTCACTTGGTAGCTGTTGTGAATAGCAAACCTTTGAATTTGTGCAACAGTCTTCCTTCGTTATATCGAACCGAAGAAAATCTCCATCGATTACCTTTGATGAAAAAGAAGATTCCTCTTCCAGTGGAATTCGAAGAATTCCCACTTTCCCCATCGAATGTCATCTTTAAAGTTTGGCTATCTTCATCAAAAGGTTGTTCGGATCGTGCCCCACCTGCCTCTTTCATATCGTGCCCCACCTGCCTCATTCGTATCGTGCCCCAGCTGCCTCATTCAGAGCGTGCCCCACTTGCCTCCTCGTATCGTTCCTCACTCACCTCATTGCAAGAAGGACCTTCCTCGAAGTGATCGACCCGTAAGACTGAAACCCCCTCCATTATTAGTATTGTCAAGTTCCTCCCTTTTGATTTAAGCCTAGTTATATTAATCAATTAAGTCCATTTGGAAATAACTTTCTGATAATAATTATCAAGAGACTCTTTCAATTTAAATAATCCCCTTTGTTTATTATTATTATTATTATTATTTTAATCTTTATAACTAAAATTATATTTTGTTGTTTCATCTGTAACAAACCTTTAACGATACCCTCGGCCTATTTAAGTAAATCTTGCCAACCATTTATGCACTCTGTTTAATTATTAGGGATTTAAATCTGTCGTGGTATGACATTATATTAAATCATTACCCTATTATATCTAGGGGGGAGCGACCAATAACTTAAAGGCAAACCGACAAAAGGGACGGAACGCCACGAGTTTCGACTGGCGAAACAACTAGATAAGAGTGCAACGAGGTCAGGTATAATATGGGCAATGGCAAAGCTCAAGGTTATTTAAAGAGGAATGTACAAAAATATAATTTATTTACAAAAAAAATAATGAGAGAATTGATGGGAAAAATTACATCAGTAAACGAGGGAGGGAATTGTAGTTAGGCATCAGACTATGAAGTTAAAATTTAATGTATTACAAGAGGAGACTATTCAATTGTGGGGAATTAACTCAAATGGGTTACTGAAGGGAAAGAGGAGTTGGCTTACGGAGGATTCTGGGTGAGACGACGGGGTAAGGCTTGATGGGTGTCTTCTGCACGTGAGGCGAGGGCACTCAAAACTTCTGAGCAGGAACTTAAAGTGATGACGGTTCTCCAATAAAAGGGGGGGGGGGTAACGTCTGGTCCAGGCGAGAGTATTTCAGCAGGCTGAAAAGGAGGGGCGAACGGGGAGGGCTGTGACTGGAGTTGATAAAAGAAGTCGGAAAAATCACTCGGTAGCGATCGTTAAATGGAATTACCTCACTAGCTGGGGCTAATTCCAATACACAAAATAGGTCAGGTGGCACTTTGCTTTGTTGTTAGCACCTGACTTGGAACTAGGATAATCTTCTTGGGTGCGGGCGAGACTTCTCCTCTTTGGGTCTGTATCATGGGAAACGAACACTATATATATCTGAGGCTCTCCCCGCAGAAATGGGGGGGAGTGGGAAACAGCTCCATTATCGAATGGCATGGAATCTTCTTGCCGAGGATATTCTAACCCGTGTAAAGGTGAACCGATGTGGACGTGGTTCGAGGCTACCGCTTGTGAAAGGGGCGGGGGATTAGGTTTACCAATTTAAGCCTAACAGAACCTTCTACAGCGCATGAAAGTTCCGTGCTGGACAAGAAATTCCACGTGAGATTCCCCCACAGAATCCCAACGCCTCAAGTGTGACCTCTTTTTCGGTCGTTAATCCCTGCGAACAGACCTTCAACGGTTCGTTTTGCAGTAGGTGATTAAGTCACCCCTCACATAATATAGGAGCAGTATATGGTATATAGTGGTTGTACCACGACACTGGAAATGCCCTAAACTGGTTTGGCTCTTATGTGTAATCATACTCATACAATTCACACAGTAATGATGTCTTTCTGCTCGCTGCTGTTTCCTATGTGGTCATCACGGCTCATTACCTGGCACGCTCATCTTGTTTATTTACCTCCTTTCCTTGGCCATCTTCTATGTCGCCTAGGTCTATCCTTTCATTCTCTGCTGAGGACATTCAATATTTTTCTCTCTTCCCCTAAATCGTTGGCCGTGACCGTCACTAATCTTGTATTCGCATATGACACGATTACTGAATGGTTATCGGATAACTTCTTCAAAGACAACCATGGCAAAACTGAGGATCTTTTGAAGGGCATATCAGTATATCACTCGCTTTAAAAATACATATACTACTCCCTTTCAATCAAGGTGGCTCCCCACACTTGTTTTCTGACATTACTAAAACCATGGGTGTTTCCCTCGATATTCAACTTAATTTCAAATTGTATGTTGTAATACCAGCAAATCGTCGCTCTGCTTTCTCCCTAACCTCAATCGTATCTGGTCACACTTGACCAAAATAGTTTTGAGATGGCCATCCATGCCTTTGTTACCTCATGCCTAGATTACTGCAACTCTATTTCCTTCGAACCACCAACACTACAATTTGTGTTTTATAACTTGTTCAGAAGTTTGCGGCTCGAGTTCTCTTCTCACATTTAAAATATTAAATACTGCAACTCCCCTCACCTCCCTCCCACACTCGCTGTGTCAAGACTACAAATAGCTCTTCCCTCGGTAAGTGCCATCCTGCATTCGGTTCCTCGTACTCGTCTGTGCTGCATAGGTGATCCTGCCTTTTTTGAAAATGGCCATAAGCTGTGGAATGGTATGCCTTCTAGCAAACGCTCCTTTCCTTTGCCTGGAACTTACAAGCCGGCTCTGAAAATCACCACTTCTGTCAGGCCTTTTCCTAGTCGTTGGATGGCTATCCTGAGCCTGCTTCAAGGTCTTGAAGGGCACAATATAAAAACGCTATTATTATTATTAATTGATTAAATGTTAATTTATTAGAGTAATTACAGCCATGCACTTAGTTGAGACAACTTATAGTCACGATGGCAGCATAGATAAGTAAAATGACCCTTAGAGCGAAATTATCCTGTGTATAGGAATATATAAAAAAAATACCTTAAACAATTGAACCTGTTCCATCTTTTCAGAGATACTTTTTCCAATGCAATGCAATTTTCTATTTAGATCTTGCATAAAACTCGTATAGCTTTGATGCATAAACCGATTTAAGTCACTCTTTAAAGGCTTGTATCAAAAATATTTTATTGCCAATATGTTTGAGTAAATAGAAAATGGTGAAGTATGCTCCAAAAGTTGAACTTATTTAATGGACCCCAGTGCTGGTTAGCCGCGAAGGAGCTCTGTGTCTGCAAAGCTTTTCACGACTGTAGGAGAATAACATAATGATCCCAAGTTTGGCCAACCTCCCTGCCTAAGGGGCCGCTTATCAGCCCTTTTCCTTCCGGCCCAATATCTGGTAGTCTTCAGCCGGAAGAAACCACCGGCCATTTCAGCTAACCACTGAGTTCCTCCCCGTACTGTTTATCGATAAATGAAAGCCCATCTTCGCTTCCGATAGTTGCCGGAAGTTTATAAAGGACGAAATGGAGTAGCTTGACATATAATCAAGTTCTGGCGCCCTGAGAACCTCTCTCGAGTTTCGAGTATAAAAGACGAATTCTTTTCAACGTCAGTAATAGAGCTTGCACAGCGTCTGGCGGGGCAGGAATTGCCATGGATGAATGTAGTGGTAATTCTTCGAAGCATCGAGTCTTCAGAGGCTCCTTAGCCTGTTGGTCTGCAAGGCAGTGCGGATCCAAGCTCGTACTCACGTGTAAGAGCCGAAGCTACAAACAACCTCACTCTGGTTCCCTAAGCTAGAAAACTACATCTCGGCTTTTTTCTGTGACCCTACGCGTCGATAGGTCACTTCGCCCCCCTTCCGTCACAGAGGCACCCTTGATTGCTCGGAGCTCACGAACGTGGGGCCCTCTGTAACAAGAAGCTCCCGTCACCTCCTTCTTCCAGCAGAATCGTGACGGAATTGGGGGATCAGGTCGGTCCCTGGAGAACCTACCTCATCGTCTCCACCCCTTACCTGACCACCTTCACTCACCAGCATCACCCGAGCATCAGGTTCCAAGATAACCCTTCCCTTTCACATTCGCCTACTTTACCGCGAAGCTTACCAGCATTACAAGTGTATAGGGATTTGTATGGTGAATATAACTTTCAAGCCAAGTGAGATATCCGAGATTCACTTATTAATTTATCTCTCAAAGGACATTATTTGTATATATATATATATATATATATATATATATATATATATATATATATATATATATATATATATATATATATATAAGAGTCGGGGAAAACTCCAACCACCCCTCGGCCTATTCCTCGACAACGACCACTAATTCGCGCGTGTAGTGGGAGATACACTGAATAAATTTTCAAGGTTCAGATCGATTGCCTAATCCGTCACACTCTCATGCCATGAGTCAATCGGTTTACACATTATATCGTCTCTAGAGAATTATATTTACAATTAAAGATTCCTTGAGAAAGACACATCAAAGTGATTTTTTCTAAGATTTTTGCTTTCAGAGGCATAGATAGAAGTTTTAGTTTGTTCTGTTAGATCTTTAAAATAGATTAAATTTGTCTTAAAATCTATTTTATTGTTTGAGATGTTTTTTTATTTATTCGTCTAGGTCAAATTCAAGAGGCCTAGATAGAAAAATTCTTTGGTTCTCATATATTTCTAAAACAAATTAAATCACTGTCTTAGAATATATTTTATTGTTTGAAGTGTTTTTATTTATTCAAGTATGTTAGAAATGCCCCCATTATTCTTAGGGTGGGAAAGCGTAGCTGTTTGCTTCTAATCTAAGCGCCCTGCCCCAAAGAGGCCTCAAAAATGAAATTGATGTATTAGTCAAAATTGTCAAAAAGATACAATTTAATGTGGACAAGCGAAGGTAATGTATATTGACCAAGAGAGGAAAATATGAGTGATAAAATTTTAAATACAGTCAACAAAGGAAAGTATTATGGTGTCTCGGACTTTAATTCATAAACTTGTTGAAACACGCTATCATAACCAAGCGATAATTTTATGTGCACATAGGTTTTTATTTATAAAAAAACAATGCATGCAATATTTCACTGATAATTTTTATTAAAATAGGTTCTCCCAAATTAAAAATGAAGAAAAATATCTATTTTTACTTTAAAGAATAGAATCAAATTATCTCTGCGTTTTATTTACTTTCGAAAATATTAAAAATTAAAAAATTCTGAAAACCTTTTATTTGTTGTTATTTAATTGGATGTTTAGGAACAAAATTTAATCCTATTTGTACTGCAAACGGCATTGTTTATTGAAATCTAAAAGATCTTTTTCTTTGTCTTTTTGACGTCCTCGAATACCACATCCTTAATGGAGCTATAGCTATTTTCTGTTCCAGTTAACTCATGTAAATGGATTTGATATATTCGAACTACTTTAAAGTTGTTTTAAAATATATTTAATTATGTAGGAATTTGCATTATTTTTAATCAATCTGTATCATGTGATAATATAGTCCAAAATTTTCTTCTCGGTATATTCGATTGCTTTAGGAAGGCATCTATACGGATCATTTTGCATTTTTTAATATATAACTAATGCCAATACTTTAATATGAAAATTTATACTGTTTAATCACCTATAAAAATTTGAGTGAAAGTTACCTAACATTTTTCTCCCCTTACCTTACTTAAACTTGGTGAATTATTCGGTGATATTCTTTTTAAATCGGTCAAGACGAAACCTACCCACTACCAACAAGAACTCGTGCCATACTAAGCGAAAATAAAAGACTAGCTGATCACTTTGGTTAGTTGAAAAGAGTTGGTAAAATAATAAATTGGGCAAATTTCACTCAGGTTATGAAGTAAGAGTCCATTTCACGTAGTCTAAAATTTTCATAAAATTGCTTGGTAGTTTGAAAAAGGCGAACAGGTTTCTAAGTTTCATAACCAGACATTTTGCGTTTAAACCGAAGAATCAAATTTATCCTTTATATAAATCGCCCCTAAAATTTTATTTTGCAGTATAGGGTAACATTCTGGCCGCCATAAATGAAAAAGGACATTTAATATTGGAACGCGTCCGGCGTCGAGCAATTAAATTAGTTCCTGAACTTAGAATTAGATCATAAAAAGCAAGTCTGCGGCACTACAACTTAATTTTACTGAGAGATTGCCAATTTTTGGGCTTCCAGCTTAGTGAAGAATTCGAAATAATAAACAAGTTTACTCACACAAATTCTTGCTCAATATTTGAGATAGATAACAAAGAGTCCCTTAGAAATATCTGTTTTAACTTCGTAAATAAAAAAGTTAATCCTATAAGACAAAATTTATTTTAATCTAAAATAATCCAAACATGAAATTATATAAAAAAGAAAGTCGCAAAGGTACGATAATAAATATCTTTAAGCATCGAATCTAGAAACCTTAATGAAAATATAAAATTTACAGATATAAGTATAGTTGCAGATTTCTTTCTCTATAACCTCTTTTCCTTGTACCTGTCCCTTTTCTTTGAATTTAACTCACTCCTTTATTTCTAGAACATGCCACTGTGGATCTTATATTCCATACTGTTTTATAATTCTTTAAATTTGTAAACTATGCAAGCCTGTTATTATATACTTGGATTGTTTGCCGTATCAAATATGTTTCTTTAAGAATTAATTGTACTGGGTCTTCATCTCTTTACACATCTCGTTTAATGTTTATATCTTTATTTGGTTTTGGAAAATGTTGTTCCTTAATAATTTGACTTTTCATTCATTTCTCCCGGTCTCAAAAACGCCGACAATTCCGGTTTTGCATCTTTGTCAGATCTAATTTATACCGTTTCTACTGAACATGGGATGTGGCTTTGCAATCTCGGAGCGGAAAACAAAGAATAAGCTGCCAAAGAGTGTCTTTGTCACTCTTAGGGCCTTCAAGAGCAACTTGAAGAACAATCACTTCCGTCAGACCTCAATGAGTGCTAGACTGGCGACATGGAGAGCATACATCACGAACGAGTGAAATAAAATGCCATCATATTTTATTTTTAACAGTAATAGAATAGGATTGTAGATAAATAGATAAAAATAAGGGAAGTGAAGATGTTTGTATAACGTGAACAGATAAAATTCGTTCAATGACTGGAATAACAGGGAAAATAAATGTATAAAATCTTTGGTTTGTTTTTGCCCATCTCTTTGCTGACGTGGCAGGTTGTTCAGAAAATTCATTCTCAATCCTTAGCCCTTTTGCTATACGGTTCAATCATTGCATTTCAATGCACTGATTGACCTTCCATACTCACTCTTCTTTAGTCACTTTGAGCATCAATCTTTTTATCTATTTGTTTTTATCATTAGTCCTGCATATTGATGGGTTGCTATGGTTTGTATCATCTTTTATACTCGTGGATTATGCGAATAAATATAATGATGTTGATGATTAATAAGAAAGAGGAAAGAAATGCGAGAGATTTGCTCTCTAAAAGAGAAAAATAATATCAATTGCTAGAGTAAAATCTACTTTCCCGCATTAAACTATTTATACAGAGATTCCATTCACATTTAAAATTCGCTATCTCTTTACTTACACGTTTCTACAAGTAAAAGTAAAATGACCCGGAATTAATCATATATCGTATAAATTACTTTTGTGTTAATATGTATATATATATATATATAATAATAATAATAATAATAATAAAAATGAAGTCTGGGTGTTGGTGTGTACATCTATATGAAGAAAGGTTAGGGAATATACATAAAACTAAAAAGTTATTCTTATGTGAAATCTTCCATGAAAGATAATGCAAGTAGTTCAGAGCTTCTAAATGTCTCCTGAATGGAGCTACGTACCCTTTTCTGAACTTGCTCCATCTGTACGATCGAGGGAAGGTGAGATTTATTTAAAACCCCAAGAGATATGTTAATTTACCCTACATCATTATTCACATGTGAGAGCAAAAGCAACCTGATTTTGGCCCGCGGGCCGTAGTTTGCAGCAGAGTTAGAAGTAAAAGCAATCTGTTTATATATATCTAGATATATAAATATATATATATATATATATATATATATATATATATATATATATATATATATATATATATATATATATATATATATATATATATATAAATATATATATATATATATATATATATATATATATATATATATATATATATATATATATATATATATATATATATATATACATATATATATATATATATATATATATTCACTTTGGTCTCAACGGACTTACTACAGTATCTAATAACACAGCTAGGAAGTTAAAAATGAAGTAATAGGAATAGAGAATAAATAAAAGACAATATAATATCTGAAATATTCCTATTTCTAAGCTATTAAATATTGATCCTTGCGTAGAATGAGGTTAATTTAGCCTTTACTACTTTAATTTTATAAATGTAGTAATGTCTCCATTAAATTACATCTGATAATCTCACGCAAGGGGCTTTGAGATGCCGCATGGGGGCCCATTCTTCAGTTGATATCCCCAAAATTGCACCTCCTCATCTGTTCAACGCCCTTAGAGGGATTTGCAGAATATATATATATATATATATATATATATATATATATATATATATTAATTCAAGACTTTTTTTTAGATCTCTAAACATACAAACCAAAATATCATTAGCAAATGGAATGAGCCATAAAATCTCATACATGGTAGGTTCTATTAAGAATTTGGCTAATTTGGGTGGAACTGCCTCTAATATTTGTAAGCCCTTATAACTCTTTTTTATTATCGTATAGCGACGTTGTACCGGCTCTATTTTATCTACATCTCTAATTAGTTGTGGCGCCCCGTAGGGAGCAGCATAATATTGGTCTGACTAATGACGTGTATAGTTTTAACATACTATCTGAATAATGCGTTGAGACGGATTGCCTGATAAATGATGCGACTCGTGTTGATTTATTTCAAATTGCAATGTATTGAGTCGATCAAATTAATTTATTATCCCTATTAACTGTAGTTACAACATTTATACTAATGGCTTTCGTTTCTTACACTTAAGTATGTAAATTCACATAACAACAACCGATGATCAGACACTTGAAGAAAGCGTGTCTTGCGAATATCTCCCGAGTTAATATTCCTCGTGAATGTCCTGAGGAAACAAAAAGCTCCCTATTGTCTCCATATTATACCAAACAACATAGCCACATATGAATGGTTGTTTTGCAGTCCTTTGAAAAGAAACCTTGAACCCGAAACAAAAAACCAGTATCTGCATTGGAGACGGCAGTTCTATTTATATTTTCACTGAAAAATTGAACATAAACGCCTCGCTTATGTCTGAAAAACATTGCCTCTTAATCAGAGGAAAGAGAAGAAAGGCTGATAAATTCTCCGTTAGTCTTTATAATGATGCTGATTTTCTCCTTTTCCTGTTAACTGCCTACAATGCAATCGCTCTCGATAAAGTAAATGGATTTAAAATGTTATCTATTTCTAGCTAATATTTTATAGCGGAATTTTGGACATTTCTAGAATAATGTATTCATTAGTTTGATTTAGTAGGATTTTCTGCTGAAACCATTTCATTAAATTTACTCTGGGAATAATCATTCTTATTATTTCTTTTTATAGCTTTTGATTTTATATTCATAATTCTAGTTATACTTTTCAATTAATTTTTAATAGTTTTTAATTTACATTGTCAATATTCAATTTTTTTTTCCTCTGAGGATGTTTCTTATTATCTAAGGCTGTATAAATTTCGTCTATATTTGGTAATACAATTAATTGTACAGATCACCATAACATTCTTACTTATGTATATATTTTATACGAATAGATTTTCAAAATAAAAATTTTAAAACATATACATATGATAAACACACTCTTCACATTATTACTTACATCCGGTATGCAAATCCGATTTGGTCGTGGTAATTTCTCCTATTTTTCCTTCCTAACTTAGTTCGGTGGACAGTTGTTTGTACAAATTTCTGGCGCTCCTCTCTGAATCCCAACAATATTCGATCATCATACCGATATCTCTACCTACCTGGTACCATCTTTGCCTATCCTTGATATCCTAAAGAACTATTTCTCTCTCTCCAGATTACATCGAAATATCTATAAACTGAACTTTGGGAATCATGTTCCAACCCAATGCCTTAAACTCGACTAACATATTTCACAAAATATCTATCTAATTGGATGATTATCATAAGCTAAAAACCTAGAAATTACTTTTTAGAATGATACTCAATCCTCTCTTACCAGGTCATTTCAATGCATCATCAACTTCTGCACAAGAACTGAGTTTTATATTATCATTTCCTGTAAATACGCCATCCTTTCAACTTAGCTCCAAACACACAAGGAAATTTTGCCACAAATAGGTAGAACAGGTTTCCTTATTTCACACTGTTTTAACAAATTGCTCTATTTAACCAAGCATGAATATCAAGTGGTGGTAGGAAAATTTATATATATTCGGCAGTGTCGTGGTATAGCTCTATATATCCTACATACATCTATTATATTTGATTTAGAGTGTGCGGGGGTTTTCTTTTTAAATAGTTTAGGTATGCCGAGGTCCGGTTACAAGGTCAGATCCTCGTAAGGGAGGGCTAGTCCAAAAGATGCTACTTTATAACTTAGTATTGGCTGAGAATTCCAAATCTCACTTAGTTACAGGCTATTGTTATACGGCTATGATGAGCTCGAGGGTCAGAAAGCAAAGGAGTACGCAAAAATAGACTTTAATAAATATTAATAATTAAAGTTAATATGATACAATAATACACAGTTAATTGAGACACATAGTTACACAAATGATAATGGTCAACGGTAGACGGCAATTATAAATTTTGGGAAGCTAAAATGTTCGTTACGATACTTTGTACACAAATGGAGGGGTTGAGGAAGACGTTGTTCGTTTCCGGAGAAGCTGTGAGATGATGGTTGGGTCACTTCGATGGGGTCTGAGGTCAACTTGTTTGTAGTGAAATATTCTTTGAAGATGACGGTTTGGGTCGGGGGGGGGGGGGGGGGGGAGCAGAGTCTTCGAGAAGGGAGGGTGGGAGTTTTTCCGTTGTAAATTCCTTTGAAGAAAACGGAGGATGAGTTTCTCCGAGACGTCAATGGTTTGTTTGGTCGGAGATGCGTAATCAAGGAGGTATTACGCTAAGATGAATCTTCACTGAAGCCTTTTGAAGAAGGACTTTGTTCTTGTTTTGAGATGGTGTCGATGAGCGGAGTCGGGCGGGTATTCTAACGGGGAGAAGAGTTCTTAACTAACTCTAGGGGGTGGAAATTTGTTTTATCCAAAAAGGGATGCTTTGTTTTGTCCCACAACGTTTCCTTGCCTTCAGCCTATGACAAACCCGAATCGAGGAGGAGTAAGAAGGTCTGCACTCCTGAGTGTCTCTCGCACCAATCTGCTCATTTCCCGTTACGCGGGTAGATATGGACAACATAAGTGAGGGAGCTTTCCACATAGAAGAGGGGAAGGGACTATCTCACATCGTTTGAGTCATGGTGACTCGGCCTGGATGGCGATTGTCTCAATCGCTTCCAGCGTAGCTGAAAGGGGGGAGGGGAGACTTCTTTTCTTGTTCAAATACTCGCCTTGATAAGGGCTACATTCCATGAACCCGCTCCTATACTTTCTCACGCTTTTGAGCTTCAAAAATTGTTTGTAAGCTACACGAGGCCCATCACGTGTGGACAATGTTTAAATCGACGTTATTACTCCCCTCACGTGCTTGTTTCCTCACAAGCAGCTTGATAGTATTTTAGTACTAAACTATACAATTTTTTCTATTTGGCCATACTTTGTTAAGGCAATGCAATTTTTAGCTCTGCTTGACAATTCACCAAGAAAATTAAGGAAACGTGCAATGGACGCAGTTATGATATGAGTTTGTATAGCAATAGTAATCATCCCCACACTGCCTCGGGTACACTTTGGGGTACACTTTGAGCTTCAAAAATTGTTTGTAAGCTACACGAGGCCCATCAAGTGGAGGCAATGCTTATAAGTGACGTTATTTCTCCCCTCACGTGCTTGTTCCCTCACAAGCAGCTTGATGGTATTTTGGTACTAAACTGTCTCTTTTTTTCTATTTAGCCATTCTTTGTTAAAGCAATGCAATTTTTAGCTCTGCTGGACAATTCACCAAGAAAAGTAAGGAAATGTGCAATGGACGCATTTATAGTATGGAGTTTGTATAGCAATAGTCATCACCCCCACACTGCCGCGGGTACACTTTGGGGTCCATATCAAGTGACTGTAGTCAATACACCAATATAAGAGCCTTATTGACTAGACACACTTGATTGTATTCAGACAAAAATTCTTTTCGTACTGAAAGTGAGGGAAAGAATTTGCACCATATCTGAAGAAAGATGGATACATCATTTCTTGTTTATGCGTTACTCATTATTTAGATTTGAAAGAAAAATACCAAAATTTGGAAAAAACTGGTTGTCAAAATTAACTATAATACATGCAGATATCAAAAGTTTAGTGAATTCACTGTATCAAGAGTCAGAATATACAATCTTTGGCTCTGAGGACCTGGCTTCACACTGCATCCATTAGGACTATTAGATTGGTATAGAAAATATAGCCAATTGATTGCTGTGTATGAATAGACTCTCCCAGTAGTGTTAAATGCAGTATGAAGGTGGTTCCTGAGAGACAAAGATTAGAAATTTTGTATATTCTGACTCTTGACCCAGTTAATCCACTAAAAATTGAGATATCTGCATGTATTATATTCGTAGTTAATTTTCACAACCACTTTTTCCAAATTCTGATATTTTTCTTCTAAATGTAAAGAAAGAATAACGTATAAACAAAAAACGAAGTATTCATCTCCCTTGAAATTCAGTAAAAAATCTCTCTCTCTCTTTCAGTATGAAGAGAACGTTTGTTTGGATATAATCTGGATCCCGAGAACTGTGCATCATCTGTGAGGAGACCATAGGGATTGGGAAAGACATTAGGTTCATCCTGATAAAATGTTCGTGGCTCATTTTCTGAAAGGTTTTCCATATTCATCATCTTTATTACTTTTACCCGTGTTTCTTCAGAATCAAAAACAAAAGCTGGATTAAGGATCAGTCGATCAAACCTGAAGTCAGAAAATATATCGTATAATTTTCTATAACGAGCTAATGCCAACAAATGAAGGATTACTCTCATTTTTACATAATTTAATTATCTACGTAAATTATAAAAACTTGAATACTAATGAGTGGAGTACCTAACAAGACTCATAAGAAAATATTTATCAAACCTGCAGTAGAACGAAGAGCATAAACTACCCTCACCAATTTTCAGATTATTATTTCTACATAGTAGTTCCATTTGTTTCACTCTAATCGGCAAATAGGAATTTCAACCTTATCATTCAGTGTTTTCGTTCTCGATAGCGTAAAAGTAAATTTCAGTGTTAAAATTTAATTAGGAAGGAATAAATGAGTACATAATTTTCCTCGTTTTTCAATTAATCTCTTTTATAGTAAAGCTGCCTTAGAATCCCATGTGGGCAGAAGAAGCAATTATATTAGTTCGCCTCCACCTGAAAACTGGACTTCCTTTCCATCGTGAGAGTAAAATAAGGTAGGTAATTTAGCGAGATGGCTGGCACAAAAGTCATCAATTGAGAAAGAAAATAATGAAAGCAGTACGCGATGCAGGATCCGATTTTTATTGCTTTCCTTCCGAAATTAATTTTAGTTTTGGAATTTAAGATAAATGTTTTTATTAAACCACGTACAGTTAATAAGCTCCATTTCTTACGGGGAATAGAAAGAATCGTTTTCTTGTTATCAATTAACATGGAAAAACTGTTATATGTCATACATTATACATCATTTTTGAATTTTAGAAAGGGAAATATGATTGGCCCAGATACAGAAAAGAGTTGGAAGACCAATACTTAACAGTCTATGAGAGTACTGCGAGGGAGGTTTTCTGCATGATTTAGCCTCATAGAAAAAATGTTGCCTTCACCACAGAGTTAATCTAAGGTTACTGTTGATCGATGTCGAAATGGCCCTTGAAGAGAGTACAAAAGTAGCAGTTAGGTTTAACGTGGCAACCACGCACCGATTAGAGGGGTGTGCGTTTCATGCCATCAGTCAATGAGCGTGGCTCTAATTGTGTAACGCCAGTGACCCGAGAAATCTTCGTGAAGAAAGGAACTAGCATTCATAAAATTTGTAAGCTATTAATTGCAAGTATATTCAAACTAGAATGAATAGGAATGATGAGAAATTGAAATAATAGGAATGGTGAAAACTTGAATCAATAGGAAAGATTCGAGCTTAAATCAATAAGAAAGATTCGAACTTTAAACAATATCAACAATTAGAACTTGAATTGATAGGAATTATGAGAACTTAAATTAATAGGAATGTTGATAAGTTGAATTAGTAGGAATGTTGATAACTTGAATAAATAGGAATTATGTGAACTTGAATATTATGAATGATTAGAATTATATCAATAAGAATGAGAATTTGAATCATTAGAAATGATGCTAATTGATATATCCAGTCACACTTTTCAGATAAAATAGGGTTAAAGATATTTACAATAGAAATTACTATAAAAAATGCGCTAATCAACATTAATAATATTTTTTAGCAATATTTTAGTTTTTTTCAACGGGCTATCAAGCGTAGCATGGGAAACGATGTTGCAGCTAACATCTGAAGGTTTCATGCTTTTCCAATGACCACGAGCGCAGATGAAAGCCATTTAGACACTAATTATTATTATCTGACTGTGATAGAACGAGTTGAAGCTGCGTTAATTTCAACTCCTATCCCATATTATTTAAAACCACGATGCTGCCCACGTGCATCTTCGATTCGAAGCTTGGAGTCTTATCTCAGCTACCGGATGTCAATGTTTAAACAAGGAGGTTATCGTCCCCCCGTTTGCCCCCATACGCCGACCTCGCCAGATTGAGTTAGGCTTATGGACAGATAAGGCATTGTTCTCCAGCCCGGCTGTGCATTCCCTCGAAGCTCCCACTCTATTGTCCCCCCACGCCAAGGAGATGTCCTGGCTATTTATATGGAAACTCTACCACTAAGATCAGATTGGAGATCCAGATTTTCGTCGCGAAACATCACCACGACCCTCTCTCCCTTTGTGCGCCAAGGGACCTTGACCTCGAGATTAACCATCACTTGTCCAGAAGGAGGACAATATTCCTTGAGTGCCAAAGGTTCGAGCCTTCCGTGACGCCAAGTCCCCAAGGCTTCCCCCTTGTTGTTCAGAGGAGAACAGCACTAGAACAGCCATTGTTCTTTTGAGGCCTTCGCCAAGAAACGGTTCTCACCCTTCCCCCCCCTGTTGTTCAGAGGAGAACAGCATTAGAACAGCCATTCTTCGTTTTGAGCCCTTCGCCAAGAAACGGTTCTCACCCCCCCTGTTGTTCAGAGGAGAACAACATTAGAACAGCCATTGTTCTTGAGCCCGTAGACAAGAGACGGTTCTCACCCTTCCCCCTTGTTGTTCAGAGGAGAACAACATTAGAACAGCCATTGTTCTTGAGCCCGTAGACAAGAGACGGTTCTCATCCCCCCCCTTTGTTCAGAAGAGAACAACCTAGAACAGCCATTGTTCTTCAAGCCGTTCGTCGAGAAACGGTTCTCCTTCACAAGACGCCTCGTCAGGATCCTTTTATCCCCCCCCTTCGGCTGGAACTCGCCAGCGGACCGAAACTCCTTCGCGCCACCTTCCACTGCACCACTAGTGCAAAAGTTACGTAAGCCAAACGTCACCTTTGAGTACTTAACCCTTTTGTCAATTCTATCCTGTGCTTTAAATGGTTTATCGAACCATCCCATCTCTTTAACTCTATATTTGTTTTACCTTTTTTAAATCCTTTAAATCCTCGGATTAGCCGAGCCCCTACGACCCTTTTCATTCTCTGTTTATGTCAATATTTTCCGTCTTGTGTTTATTGATAGTTATTATTAATAAAACTCTATTTTATTAATGATAGCAATATTATTATCCTTGAGCTCAGTTCCACTTCTTAAGCATATCGAAGATACATAATATCGGCCGCCATACAGTAACGCACTCTAAAGATAATTAAGGAAGTTCCCTCAACGAATAGTGATATATGGTATCGTCGGGAGTCATTCTACGACACTGACCGACTACAAACCATTGCTGGTAGAGCAGAATGCTATTAACCCTAAGGCACCAGCAGAGAAGAAAGTTTCATAAAAAAACAACAGGGAAAGAGAAGGAGACAGAAGAAAGACATACAAAACTTAGCGCTTTAGCATGAAGGAAGAAGCACCAATTTTAAACTTTTGAAGTTCATGAGATTCAACGAGAGGACTCGTGAGCTCATTTTATAACCTCGTAGTTTCTGGAATGAAGCATCCATAGTACTGAAATGTGTTACATCTCCCAACCATGAAAGCTTGGCTATTTGCATTAGTGGCATTTCTAGTTAACCGAGTTGGATGAAAAAGATCAGGAAGTTCACTGCACAAAAGATGGTTAGGATGTTAAATGTATCTTATGTAGCATACACAGTGAACTCACTGTAATAGGAATAGAGGGTCGATATCCTATTCATATTTTCACTTCCTATATCTTCATCTTGATCTTTACTGACCTCTCATTACATCCATTCTGAGGGATAAGGAGCCGTTATCAATTTATTGTTTTTAATCAATATTTTATAGCTTGTATTCAACAAAGCTAAATTTCCGCTCTTCGTATGAATTGACTCAAAAAGCACAAATGTCCTTCAAAATTTGATCGATAAATTGCCTAATCTACATTTAAAAAATATTGCATTCATTTGGACAAAAATTAAATCAAAACTTTTGATGTTAAATCAAATCACGAAACTTTTTTCCCTTTATGATGTCAATTACAGATAACGTCAGTGAATATACAAAGTGAAAAAAAAACGAGATAAGTAAATGTTGACCCAATTAAAAGTTAAGTTCATAGACGCAACTGCAGTTTTATCTAATTGTTTTCCCTAATATGAAGACAAAAATGACAAAACTAGTTATTTAATTTGATTACAACTGTGTAATGTTTTATGCAAGGTAAAATAAAGTTAAAAACCTTTTCCTTACTATGAATTCATAAATTTTAGAAAATTCTAAACGACGAAAGGTCTGAGATATTGTTTTTTCTTTTTATATAAGAGTAAGATTATCCTCAAGAGAATGTCCGTTGCGCATTGCCAGAGGAGAATAAGTTAACCTTAATTAATGCATTTAATTGAAGGAGTAAAAGAATAAGAGAACCTAGCTTGTACTTGAAACCAATTACTGCTTTTAGTTAAATCAAAAGAGAAGGCACTTTCCACACCCTTGAACTGCATAAAAATAAGTTTGTATATGCCGGGTATTACGAAAGTTTTCTTTCCCTCGTTACAACGCTTTCACAAAAGACTCAATGATAGTTTCGATACAGTTAGGCACTTATTTTTATTGTTTTAACATATGAATATGTTTGAATTGTCATATTAATCAATGCAATCGCTCTCAAGGGAAACCACGCGCTCAAAGCAAGACTTGAAGCACGCTCACACGTTATAGATGAAGTTTTTCTTCATGCTGGCCCCCCCCGTGGGTGACGAAGGATTTCAGCTCTTCGACGTTGCAGTGGTCTATCTAGTAGGCCTTGTCCTCGACAGGTGCCTTACACTCTGTAGTCGAGGGGATTTAGCTCGGGTGACTGCGGCGGCCAAAATTTCTTCTACCTGAAGTTTCTGTTCAATCCTAACTACTCTTTTACGATATTGGCCGTGTGGTTCAGGGCACTGTCCGGCTGAAATACACATTCCGCCTTTTTCGTGAACTTTATCACTCAGTGCTGGACTTCCGTGTCCAAGATGTCCATGTAATCGGCCGCTGTGAGCCTGTAACTGGCCGCAAACAACAATGGCAGCATCAGATCGAATGTGAAGGGTTTTTTCATCAGAAAAAAAGAGAATTCGATTGCCATAACTCCACAAATCTTTAAGATGGCGATGGTAACGACAGCGTTGTCGACCTTGTAAGCGAATATGCTCCATGAGTAGTTGCCTTTCCATGCACCCGAAGCTCTTGCTATCCTCTTTTTTGAGTGCTCTGGAGACCGGGGCTACTGAAATGTTGCTCTTCTTTGCAAATGCATAATTTTGAAGAACTTTCGAACGCCTTTCTCACAGCCTAAGGGTTGAAGATTTGAGGTTTGCCTGAACGAGGTCTATCTTTTATTTCTTCCTCGTTATTGAGCCTCTCCAAGACTCTGTGAATGGTGATCCGGCTGACGTTGAGCCGCTTGACGATGTCATCTTATTGTGGTCCGCGCGCGGAAAAGCAGAGATCTCGATTTTTTTCACTTCTATCTCGACATATATGGGCAGAATTTAAATTACATTTGAATGCAAAGTGCTAGAAAACTGGAACTTTAAGGATGTTTAACGGAATATTTTCTATTCCACTTCTAAACCCCTTGGAAGGTGAAAAGCTCGATTTTAAAAGAACTTTTACAAAACCCAATACATATGAATAATGTGTTTAATCTGAGTTCTCTGTTAAAAGCCCAAAGCCGTGGAAATAGTAAGGCATTTCAAAAGGGTGATGTAATTTACTTGTATCGAGTGAAAGGAATATTAAAGGAAATTCAGAATTGGTGTAAAGCTAAAGAGGTCTTAATGGCATGGGAGATGTATTTTTAGGACTGAAAAATTTGGCATAGCTATATTATAAACTATTAAAGCGTAAAGAATTAGGACTAAGTACGAGTGTGTGATTTAGTGAAAGCTTATGGTATAACTCAGTATCGCAAAGATTAAACTGTGTGTAGTATTACTACATATATGGAATCTTAGAGATAAAAACGCAAAAAAAATATTTAATTTGCGGAAGAAGGAAGCTCACTTGGGTAGATTGAGAAAGTGTGGAAGTTTGGTGCTAAAACAAGAATGGGTGGGATAAGAATGCAAAAATAGAAAGTAAGCTTAACAGGAATCATTTGGAAACCCTTTCTGTTCGCTCGCGAAATGAATCCCCCCAAACCCCTTCGGTAAAGTTGTCCGTGTTTAAGGACGGTAAGGATTTCAAAGCCTCCTTAACTTACTTTGAGAAAATTTTCATAGTGAACCACTGAGATATTGAAGCCGATGGACTTGCTCGACTACTGCCTCTCCTTAATACTCACCTTCGAGAAATTTTCATTTCACTCCCGCCGAGGCTACTCTCGACTACGCTTCCCTTAAGTCTGAATTAGTATAGGCTGTTAATATGAATCCTGATTATTATAGGTCAAAGTTCCGCCAGGCGAGAATACTTCCCGGCCAGACTTACCGTCAATTTGGATTAACTTTCCAGAGAACTTTTCAGTTCTGGTTGGACTCAGCCCAAGTCAAACACGACTACGAGTTCCTAATTGATTTCGTTTTACGGGATCAGTTGATGGCTGCACTACTCTCTGAAATCCACGCATTCAGTAAGGACAGAAGTGTGTCTTCTTTTAAGGAATGTATAGAAGAGGCGAATGTGCACGTAACAAGCCACCATCTATACCCGAATGACCCTAAGAAGTCTCATCCCCCCATCCCTCAGAAGTAAAAGTAACCACTCCAAATTTCCCCTGAAGAATTCGCCCAGGTTTGTGTAGGTACTCGGTCTTTTTAAACCCAAGTTCCATTTCCCGGCAGAATCGTGGGATATTAAGCCCCTCATAAATCATACCCCAGCGTCGGATTACCCTCGAATGCCCATAATTTGTTTTTTCCTGCGGTGTTCCCAGTCATGTGAGAACACACTCTCTCCCAAACTCCCAATTTACTCCTGCTCCTAGTAATCAAATTCACCACTTAAATGCCTCTCTCTCTCACCTGCCCGCTCGCGCTGAAACGCCAGCAATTTCCCCAACAAGCAGTCCCCTGGGACAGCAAGCTAATTTCCTGTTCAACAAAAGCTTCCCTAGTGGGCTTGAGTTTGAAAATGGAAAGGTTAATAGTTGCAGAGTGTCAATCCTCGTAAGGGACATGCAGTAGCCCATGACTACTTCGGACGTGCAAATCGGTTCCCCGTGATCTGCTGCTATCTCGAATACATATTCTTCACTTGTTAGGCTGAAGTGATTGCAGCTCCCATTAAGTTCTGCGCTGTGTTGATTGGCCAGAGCCGTAGCTCTCCCCTAACCCTGTCGCACAGCCCTTAATCACAAAGGCCCAAACGCTAAACGACACTGCTCCTCGGGTGTCATTAGAGCCATCTTATGCCCCAGAGTTTGTAGCTCTTTGAAACAACGGGACTTTTGCAAGCGCTCAAAAGGAATGCCCTACTCTCCAGTTCTTGTGGGAAAAAGCGAGAAGTGACGAACGTGCATCTGTCCGTGGTCAAAGGGAAGTTTGCTACCTCATTAGCGACGGACTTTTTTATCCCTCTAGTTCAGCAGAGAACTTAACCCCCACTCGCTCGTTGTGTATCCCCACTTTCCATGTTCTCCAACTCCTCTGACTCGCACACAATGGATTAATAGCTGGTCATTTCAGTTACAATAAAACTGCCCAGAGAATCTTCCGTTATTTCTTCTGGCCGGTGCTGCCAAAGAAATTGCCGAGTTTTGCAGGTCGTGTGACATTTGTCAGAAGGCTAGAGCAAAAGGACGAATACAACCTGACCCCCTCCAAAAGACCCCAGTTTTGTCGGAGACTTTTTTGAGTGGCCATAGATTTAATTGGCCCAAATCACCCCTCGTCTAGCGAAGGACACTCATACGTCCTTACTGTTGTTCACTTTGCAACGAGATCCACCAGCACAGTCCCCCCTAAAACAAAAGTTAGCCTGACCTGTGCGGGGGCCCTTATTTCTATCTTTTTCGGATTTGGCATCTCGAAGGAGATCTTGTCCTATAGAGGTAGATAGTTTACTTCTGAGCTAATGGAACACGTCGGAAGTTCCTTATGATCGAGCCATTGTTCACCTCCCCTTTTTACCCCGCCGCTAACGGCGTCTGTGAAAAGTTGAATGGCACTTTAACGATAATTCTGAAGAAGTTATGCCATGTTTAGCCCCAAGAGTGGCATCGATACTTGCTGGTTGCCATGTTTGCCTACAGAGAAATCTCCCACAGAACTTTGGAATTTGCCCCATTCGAGCTCTTGTATGGCCGAAATGTACGTGAACCAATGAGTATATTGAATGAACGTTTTTCCAATCCCCGCCTGGATAAGGAGATCAAGTCCTTGTATTCTTACGTGCTAGATCTTAAAAACCGCTTGGAAGAATGCGCAGATATAGCGTACAAATTTCGGACCTAAATTTAGAAAAATATAGGACCTATTTTGACGTTAGGTCAAAAAAAGGGCCGAAGTGGAAAACTTGCTAGAATTAGGAATAATTGAACCTTCCACGTCGAATTATTGCTCTCCTATTGTTATAGTTAGAAAGCCCGATCAGTCTTTGTGCATGTGCGTAGTCTTTAGAAAGCTGAATGCCGTAACAGTTTTCGACGCTGAGCCTATTTCTTTGATAGGCCAGAGCCTACATCTATTTAAAGAGGCCAAGTTTATTTCAGAGATAGACTTGTGTAAGGCCTAGTATAAAATCCCACTTAAGGATAATGCCCGGAAATACACCTCATTTCCAACAGAAAAAGACCTTATGCAATTTAAGCGCCTACCGTTTGGTTTAGTTACTGCATTTAGTAACTATAATCAAATGATGTGCAGGATACTGGATGGGCTGAGTAACATTTCCTTTTACTTCGATAAAGTTTACGTGGCCGCCAGTACATGAGATCAGCAACTTATCTCCCTAGAATTGCTCCTCAATAGGCTTCTTGAAAACGGCCTTACTATAGGCCCTAGCAAGTGCCATTTCGCCTATTGTACTATTAAATACCTCGATTTCCACATTGGTGAAAATCAAATAGCCCCTCAGAGAGAAAAGGTAAAGGCCATCAGCGACATGCCCTTTTTTATCGGGTCGACATCCTTTTACCGACGTTTTGTCCCGAATTTTGCCGCTAAGGCGGCAAAATTCGGGACAATTTTAGCTCCCTACTAAAGAAACGTTCCCCGAAACTCCTCGCATGGAACCCCAATGCGACCGCCCACTTGCATCAGTTGAAGGAAAAACTAACATTAGCTTCCATACTGAGACTCTCGAACACGAACAAACCTTTTGGGATACGAACGGATGCTTGTAATGAAAGCATCGGTTGCGTCTTACTCCAGTATTAATAAGACAGCAACAGTTACCCCATTGCGTACGCTAGCCGGAAGCTCTCGTCACACGTAAGGAACTATGCTGTCATAGAACTTAAAGCTCTAGCGATCGTATGGAGTGTACAAAATTTACAAACATATTTGTTAGGTAAAGAGTTCGTGATCGAAACCGATCATCGCTCATTGGCTTACTTAAAGAATTGTAAAAGCCAGAACGGAAGGCTTATGCGTTGGAGTTTACTTCTAATGGAATACCAGTTCCGAATAAGGTATATTAAAGGGACAGAAAACTGTGTTGCAGACTGTCTAAGTAGGAATCCGTTCGAAGATACTCCCCCTGCGAAGTAAATTGTGTTAAGCATTGTACTCCTGTTCACATAATCGACTCTGTTTACTCTTTTTTATAATGCTAGAACTCCGTATTAATAGTTCATGTTTGTTTCCTTGGTTCTCATGTTAAATTTTGTTGTTTTTTTGGTACATATTTGTCCGTTGAGTGTGTTTTGTTTTATTGTTTTTTGTATTGTAGTTTTCTTTATTTTTATTGATATATGGTTCCACTATCCTTTTAAGAATGAATCCTTTAAAATTTTTTTTTGTAACTCGCATTTATTTACCTTGTGTTTTTGGGCTGGTTAACGACGATCCCCTTTTTTTATTTATACCCTGCGCCAGAGTTTAAACGGAAGTTATTCATTCATTTAGTGACCCCTGTGTCTTTAAAAATTTAAATGTCCGCCCTTATTGTGTACCTGTAGACTCAGGTCAAATTCGTCCCATAGCCGACTCCTCCCATGTTTGGGGAAGCCCTTTTCCCTCCTCTTTGCATCAGGGAAACATCATCTTCGGAAAGGGAAGTGTGTGAGGGGATGCTCTTGAAAGACCACCGTTTTAGGAAGACCTATCAGAAATACCCCTCTTTTATTTCAAGACCACGTGCACCTAGCGTGAGAATTTTAGAAAGTTTGAAAAAGAAACAATCCCTCGCTTAATCAACCGTCACAGCTGTGTTTGCTTTCGGACGCCACTCGTTACGCCCCTTCCCTGCGATAACATCGTGCGCAAACACATTAACTTTACCCCTATATCACTAGGCAAGTTTCATCGTCTGGAACGACGCATTATCATGAATTGTGTTTGCTTAGACTGGCGCTAAGAGACCCATAGTGGCCGCAAGGCCCTGAGGCGTATATTGGATCAGCCACTGGGGTATTTAACCCGAAGCTCACCATCTCTCTAAGAGATTGAAAGCCCGCCATCTACTCCGTTCATAAGGCAATCTTTTTCCCGTGAACTCCTGTAACCCGTCATCGTACATTCTTGAAGATCTCGCGAGCAGATCTACCTTCGTTAAGCTTTGGCCCATCTCCAGAGGAAATCTATCGAGCCCGCTTCTTCCCAGAGAGTTGTACGGCCTTCTCATCTTAACCACCCCTTCAAGATTCCCGTTCTTTCGAGACTGAGACTCCCTGCCGATGTGCAGAATCATCTCAAGTTGAGATTACATCTCTCTGGAGCAGAGAAAATCTCATTCTTCATCACGAAGAAATCCAACCCCCAATCTTCGTGTCAGAACTCCCCGAAGTACCTTTTTGAAGACCTGCGCCGTTGTCTTCCATCTCCTCTCTGTAAAGCGATCTTGTATGTTCATCCCCAGGTTCCCTCGTTAATCTCAAGATAATTAATTTGACTACCTTTATTAATTTGTTCACCCCTTTATATATATATATATATATATATATATATATATATATATATATATCGCCCCCTTTTATTATATATATTAAAATTATATTTGTGGGCATTGTCTTCATATATCCTTGGAACTGCAACTTCGCAAGCCATTAATCTAAACCCGGTCAACTATAAATCACACTCTTTATTAATCCCCCAGAACTTTTACAATCGGCCTGTGGTTAGATATGTGCCCATGCTTGTGTACAACTCTGTGCACTGAGCTAGTCTACACAGGGATACCTCGACATGAACAAAATATGAATATTTTTTGGCTTGAATGAACCAAATGATCATGTTTTGGCGGTTGATTGAAACAACTGTGAATATTATTGGGCCAGACTGAACCCACTTTGAATATATTTGGGTTTAAGTGAACCAATTGTGAATATCGGTTATCAGTTGGCTTGACTAAACCAAATTAAATATTATCGGGCTTGCCTAAACGAAAACTGAATAATATTGAGCTTGAATTAACCAAATGTGAATATCATTGGTCTTAACTGAACCAAATGTGAATATCATTGAGCTGATTGAACCAAATAAGATTACATTGGGCTTGAGTAAACCAACTGTGAATATATTTAGGCTAGAGGGAACCAACTGTAAACATTGTTGGGCTTGACTGAACCAAACGTGAATATATTTGTGCTTGACTGAAACGACCCTAAATATCATTAAGCTTGACTGAATCAAATGTGAATATGATTGGGCTTGATTGAATCAAGTGTGAATAACATTGAGTTTGACGGTACCAAATGTGAATATCATGGGTCTTGAGTGAACCAAATGTGAATATCATGGGTCTTGAGTGAACCAATTGTGAATATCATGGGTCTTGAGTGAACCAAATGGAAATATCTTTGGGCTTGCCTGAGCAAAATATTAATATCAAAGGGCTTGACTGAAACAGATGTAAATAACATTATGCTTGACAGAACGAAATGTGAGTATCAAAAGGCTAGACTGAACTAAATATGAATATATTTGGAAGATAAATTGAAGGTGCGTGTGCACAAAAGTGGTTAGGTACATAGTAAAAGGAAGTGGTTAACGTTTTTCTGGATTGGGCATAGTTCTCTTGCCAAATTTACGTTAACTAGTCAAATTTGTTCTTGGTGGATTCTCTAGTAAAGACCACCCTATGCCGGCTAAGAAATGCCCGCGTAAGTCCCCTAAAAAAGGTAACTCCGCCCCCTCTGCTGCTACCTGTGAACGTTTCCGAGCCCGTTTGTCGGTTTCTTTCGGATTCCGGAGTGGGTAGGTCCACGTGCCCTCCATGCCCCAAAACCACTCCCCAGCCTTCCACGTCTCGTGCCACCCTTGTTTCCGAGTCTGAAGACGAGGATAAATTGCGCCGTTAGGCATTAGACTCAATTGGTATTCGGGAGGTGCCGCCCCTGCCTACGAACAGTACTCCCCGCTCAGCCGCGCGTGATGTGGGGCCCGAACTTGAAAACCGTATTCCGGGATTCGAACCCCCGACAAATCTCCCTGGCGTACTTCGAGCCAACCGGGTGTTCGTAGATTGGGACTTAGTCATTCTTCACTTACGAGGGCGCTTAAGCTCGCCCCAGTCCCCGTTTTGAACACGGAACCTTGAGGAGATCGAGCTCCTGATTATACTGCATAGGCTGCGGGAGAACTCTCTGAGCGCAGGGAAGCGCAAGCAAATACGAGGCTTATACTTCCAAGGTTTTCAAAATTTAGTAAATTTAATTCGCACGTAATCTCCAACCTTTGATTACAATTTTCCCAACAATTGCCTGACAATTTTTGAATTCCAAAACTCACATTTAGAAACCTTGCCGACTGATTATGTGAAAGAGATACAACGATATACTTAATTAAAAATTTACCTTGAGCATAAACATGTGCTTTATAGCTCAAATGTCAGTTTTTCAAAGCAATCTCATTAAGATTTATTAATAGATCTAAGGATTTTTCATTTTTAACTGTTTCAATAAGGAGGTTGTAATACTGTTCTATTCCTCTCTAAATCTCTTAATAAGTCCTTAGAAATGTAATCAAAACCCCGCTAGCACCCGTGCCCCGTGAGTGATAACATTGCCTCGTTCCCAAAGAGGCCAAGGTGAAGAAAAGTTTTCATATTTCCAAAAGCGCTTCGTAAATATCGCCAGATGTTACTAATCTCGATGCAGAAAAAATCCTTCTTCCTTAGCGTCTATGAAGACCTTCCTTCTCTTCTTATCTTTATCTTGAGTGTAAATTACTTCATTTAGTAAATCATATCCTATACAAATGCCTTAATTAGTTATATTTGTGTAGGAACAGAATCGGCTTGCCATTTTTTATTTCTTTAAAGAAAAAAAGAAAATATCAAGGCAAAATTCCTGATATGGGGTACACGACATAGCAAGAATCAAGAATATATAGTAAAGCTGTCATTTACAAATTTCTCTCATATTGATTCCAAAGCAGGGAAGCACTTCTTCCCACAACAGCCAGGTTATGTCGCATCCAATGTGGCAAATTGGAAGCTTGAGCTCTTTTTCGGGTGGTGTTTATCGGTGGCTATCATACATCTTAAAGACTCTTTGATCGGACCCCACGTTTAACTATAGATCCGTTCCAATTGAGAAAGAAAACACACCCTAATCAACTCACGGTTGTTATTTAAAATCAAATGAATTGTGCCTAACTATATATTAAATTTAGTTTCCTTAAATGTAAGAGAGTATAACATATCTTTTTTAAGACCTAACATTTAGCTAATCATCTTTATTATTTTAATATCTTTCCTCTTGAAAATGTATTAATCTACATAGAGTGGTCTTTTCTTGTGAACTCCTATTTAGATAAGTGACTTTTAACATTTATAATCCTGTTCTATGTGAAAATTATATAGAAATATAATTATGCCTCTATCCATTGTTCATATAAAAATAAAATCTTAAGAATATTTATTCTGTGTAAATACATAAAATGGAGAAGTGTAGAAAAAGAAAAATTGAAACTATACGCAGAAGAGAACAAAAGTAAAAAATCAGTTTCTCGTTGACTGGGCGAAATGGTAGGTGTAAAATGGTCCTATATATTCGTAAACCTAAAAGAAAGTAATGCATTTAAACTTGTATATTAGGTTTGCCGTGTGGATGATAGATTTATTGGGAACAAGAAGTTGTTTCATTCAAAGCGCAAAGGGAGCAACGGTGAAGTGAAAGTGTGAAGAGATCTAAATCGGTCATAACTAAATTGAAAAGTTTTTCGAGAAGAAGAAGGTGGTTTAAATAAAAAAGAAATTAATACGTTTTATGGGAAAAGAAGTAGAATTGAAGAATCAGGTAGATAAAGATAAAAGTGAGATACAGGGAACGAAAAACTGCTTTAAAATATGAGCTCGGATCTTTATTTTGTGTAGTTAATGGTAGATTTTAGCATAGGTTAAGTTATGTAATACAAAAAACATATAATATTAAAAAAAATAACGCTCATACAACCTGGAAATAATCTGAACTAACCTTCCTAACAGAGTAAACATCTCCAAAATATCAAATAATACCAATAAATATAAACTGGTTGATAAAGTCTTTGTAAGACCTCAATAATTCACAATCTCACATAAACCTAACATATATAAACAAAGTTAATTACTTAAAAAAACACCTTAGTCTACCCTCGAGAGAGTCACAATTAAATCCTAAGTAATGGATGTTGTATTCGTTGTAAAGTAAAAACTTTAAGATATCATAATTTGCTTAAATAAACACATATACCTGGTTTAATTGACCATAATCTACAAATTTTCAGGAAGAAATGATGTGTTTTCTTTAAAAGAAAATTCATTTGTTGAAAATTATAAGAATTTCTTAATTAAACCGTTATGCATAAAATGAATAAAGAAAAGCTACAATTTAAGCGACGTAAAAAAGCCCACAAAAGAGACATTTTAGTAGACTAATTTAACGTTAGGGAGGAACCTGCATTTCTTTTGAATTGGCCTTCATTCCAAAATAGAATAAGATGACTTGCCTTTGTTCAGGGTATGTTTTCCCACCATGAAATAATGCCGGTCCTTTGTAAACAGAAGTAAAAATGTAGGACGCACGACTTAGCTGATAATCTTGCAACAGCGATCACGGAATAAAATATTAACACGATTCAAGAAGATAAAAATAACAAAAGACCATGAGAAACGTAAGTCATGCAAATGCAGCTATTATTCTTTATTGGCTGAGCGAAACTTAACAAAATTAATTAAAAATTCGCCTATACAATTTTTAAAAGTCACACTATTAACCATCAGACTGCATTTATAAGAACTATTGTAAATAATTTTACCCTTATAATTTGATTCTAAATTTACGAAAGTATTCATACCACTACCTAGTACCACAATTTTTCACCATAATTCGTAATCTGTTTATTGCATAGTAACAATATTTAGAAGTCATTCAGAATAATCTATTAATAGACACTTAAAAAAGTAAACATATTTGTTATAAAAATAAAGGAGTAATATCACGTTGTTGCGATAATTTGCAATCGAAAGGTATTCATAAGATATCATTTTTACACAGTCAAATTCCTCCGAGTAGATTTAACGACGGAAAAAAGTAGAGAAATGTCTTTAGACATCAAAATTAAGAATAATTACGAAATTAAAAACTAAGATGAGCTAGACGAAGATTGAGGAAGAAACACTTGTCCATAAATCTACAATGAAGTCAGTAATAAGAGAGTTTAAGGAATTGGACACAACTTCAAATCTCCAGCGTTCGAGTCGTTCTCGGAAAATTACATTAACATTTTACGGTGTATCAGTAGATTTTTTAAAAATAACTCAAATATGACTAGTAGTGAAATGAACGATTAGTTAGAAATAGAAGGTGTCGATGTAAGTTTGAAGACTGTTCATTATATAAACAGGTTAGAAATGTATGGAGGTCTTCCGAGGAAGAAAACTTTACTGATAAACATTCACTTTAAAGCCCGTTTAAAGTGCGTTTCAACGTCATCCGGATGACCCTCCAGAGTCGGGAAGAGTCACAAGAACGAGAAAGACTTAAAAAATCGACCTCGTTAAGGCAGACCTCGTTGGCCACAATGTTCAGACGTAAAAGAGGAGGGCAGCAAAAGCTTGAGGTACGTGGAAAGGCCTCCACTTACCGATTATATGCGAGAACAACGTCGGGAGCGCTTTTTGTCACCTTCTCATCGACTTGAAGAGTCATGGTAATTAAGTTCTCATTTTTGTCATAAAAAACTTCACAGTCATTGCGGTCATCAACACGTAGAACGACCGCATCGTGAGCTTCGGCCAGGACCTCTCTGAGGTCCCCCGGTGTCGGTGATGAAGATGGGTGTCGTGGCTTCGAATAGCGAGAAGATGCCTTTGGTGTGGTTTGCGGTTGGTTATAGGTTTACCACGGCAGATTACACTGACATTTTTGCCACAAAAGTCCTCACCTGAGTGAAAAGGATCACGAATAAGGCGGACTATGTCTTTCAGCAGGACGGTGTTCCGGCCTACATGGCCAAGGCCGTGCAAAAGTGGTGGAAGGACATTTAGCCGGCCAGGTAACCAGACCTCAATCCTTTGACTCTCGAATAATGCGCGTGGGCGCATGTCGATGGGAAGCGAGAGAAAGGACTTCTTCCGCAATGTGTGAGTGGCCTAGAGCGATAGCTCGCCGCCGAGAGTGGCCCCATTGATTAATATTACAATTTAAATGCACAGATATATATATATATATATATATATATATGTTAAAACAATAAAAACCTGTCTGAATGAACAAAACTCTCATTGTGTCATTGATTCAGATCGTCATAACGAGTTTAACAGGGCTTTTGCGATATTCGATAATTTGATCGCCTGGACTTTATTCAAATCCAGTATAATAATGGTAATACGAATTATAATTTGAGTGTTGATGAAGGGTAGTTGGAGCTGTTGGTTGGCCATATAATACACTTTACACTAGACACAATACTGTCAGAAACGATCAAAGTGAAACGGTGGTGGTGAAAACTGAGAAATAGCAAAGAGCTACATCGATAAATGCTATTCGCATTAAAACTTGTGACATATGACAAATGATATTTTAGAGATTCTTAGATCGAGTTGGCAGGGAAGATTTAGGGAAAGAATTTAATTCGCACGGCGTAGGAGGCGGTAAGATAAATTAAGGAATGAATTGAGAGATGAACTAATTACTTATGGCTCGTTTACCAATTTCCATTTTATTCATATTTGGAATAATTCAGAATAGATATGGTTCCCTAGTTTGGTTATAACTTATGTTTTTTATCAAAGTTATTTCTAATAATTCTTTTATAATATCCAAAACAAAATGGTGAAGTTCCGAAATAAATATAAGTATCAAAATTTTGTTAATTTTAAAACCCAGAAAATTACAAATAGTGAAGTTTCGAAAATTTATTTTTGTATATCTTTTTTTATAACTATATTTTAGTTACGTGATATTTTGAAAGGAGAGAAATTTAGTTTAGAGTTCCTTTATAAAATTATTATAATTGGCGTAGTTCAGAAAATATATAAAATTTAACCATGGCTGCTTTTTTTTAGGTTTTAAATTTTAATCTAGGTAGCGAAGGGCAAGCTCCCTTCGTAGAGGGGGAGTGGCGAAGCAATTGACTGGTTGTCTTAATTAGATATCTCCATTAAATGTTACATTCGTAGATTTGGCTAAATCTACTTTAAAAATGCCTATATCTTCCATTCGAGCTTTCTAGAGAAAGAGGATAATGAATTCATTATTTAAATTGCGAGTATGAAACTCGATACTAAATTAATTCAGCCAAATTACTACACTGATTATAAATTTGTAAATATAATTAAGGTAATTTAAAATATGAATTTTCCGCTTCTGCTGTAATTTCTCTGTTCTCAATGTTTCGATGAAAGAGAACTGACTTCAAGCAATAAATATATATATATATATATATATATATATATATATATATATATATATATATATATATATATATATATGTATATATATATATATATATATATATTGGTGATGGAGTCGTTCCTTGGCAACCTTATTCGTAGTAGGAATATGAAGACATATGCGATGGTTACGAACATTTAATTTTCCGGACGTTTCGATCATTGACGAAACGTCCCTAATTTATTGAAGAAAGGCGAGCATCTTCCAGGAATCTTACTTAGTTGGGCATAACATGGGGGGAATCTCCGAGAACAGAGACAAATGTGAGGTGAAGACCGAACTACTTTTTTCGATGGGCAGAGTATTGCGGGCAGGTGAGCAAGATGTGCTGCACCGAGATGCGAGAATGACACGTTGCTAGCCTTAAGTGTCCGTGGGTGAGGCGGCAGTGGCTGATTCGCACGCGGCACAGCAAAACTTCATGCCGTCTGGTGAGGGGGGAGTAGGATGATGGCCACGGGGTAACATTTTTCTTAAGTTGGAGTAGGTGAGTGTGTCCATAAGAGTTCCAATATAGCTCCTATTCTTCTCTGACTAATTTACGGATGAGAGGAATCTAGTCTCGGTGAAAGATATTTAGGTCAGGTATGGGCGGTCTAGTATGGATGGCGGCCTTCTTAGCTTCTCGGTCGGCCGTTTCATTTCCCTGGATGTTTAAGTGTTCAGGCAGCCAACAAATGATATGGAGTAAGAGCTTCCGGTCAAGAAATCTATGGTTTTCATTATTTCCATGGCTACAGGGTGTCGAGGGAAAAACCGCTGAAGGGAAGTCAGTGGAGCAAAATATTTGAGAGAGTATGGAGTGAATACGGAGGGATCTGATGTAGAGTTGGAGGCAATATTCACCACGGCGAGATGAGAGAGGGAGGAATTTTGCTTCAGCATAGAGAACGATCATAGGGGAAGATTTAAATGCTCCTGTAGCAAGGCGCAGGCCTCACTGATGTAGCGAGTTAAGTTTATTCAGCATGCATTTTGAAGCTGTAATCAATATCTAATAGGAAAAGTGATCTGTAGATCTCAAGGAGAGTGCAGCGGTCAGCAATTTAGCATTGGTGGCAACTTTGATCGGCGATCCCGAAATATTAAGGCTTATCATAGGAATCAATTTGCGCCTGGTAAAAATAACGGCCATTGTTTTAGAGAAAGAGATCGTAAATTCGGTTGATGAGGCATAAGTCACTATTAAGTCGACGACTCGCTGGAGCAGGGTGGTGGCTATTGCCGCGGAGGGCTCGTCACCTAAATGGCAATATCGCCTAATATATGTTTTGAAAAAGAATTGATCTTAATTATAAGAGTAGTGCTAGGCATGCTTCCTTGGGGGACACCCTCATATTGTACGAGCTTCGAAGAGCGAGTTACGTCTAAACAATGCCAAGGGTCCAAGAACTCTCATGTCGTATAGCTCTTGTAGGATAAGGCACCGCAGACAGTATCATATGACTTTTCAAAGTCAAGGAAGATTGCAATGACGAAGGTTCTTCTAGAGAAAACAAGGTCAATATCATGATCAAATAGATTAAGAGGGTCCAATGTGAAGCGATTTGAGCGAAACCCAAATGGGAGGGAGATAGAAGCTCCTGTTCTTCAAGAAATCACATTTAGCAGGGGTCTGTTCCTGGTTTGAGTAATGAGACGATAGTGCCTCGGTGTCATTTTTGGGGAAAAGTTCCCGAGAGGAAAATTTCATTGAAAATTCTCAAGAGGAACTGAAGGGCATCTACATGGGCGTGTGGATGAGTGTGCATGATATTAAGTTATCTGAGGGGGTGGAGTTCTTACAGGATGAGAGTGCCTCCTGGAGTTTTTTCATTGAGAAGGGCTCGTTGTAGCACAGTTGTCTGGACGCCTTAAACATTAATGGTTGTGATTCTATTAGTGATTTATGTCGGTTAAATTAAGGGAGGAGGGATCAATGGGAGATTGAGCTGAACGTGTTTGCAATTAGCTGTGCAACGTCCTGGGGAGCACTGACTAGGTTGTCATTATGAAGGAGGATGGAGAGGTGTGGGTCTCTTGAAGAGCTGCGGATTTTATGTATTCTTCACCGGACCTTGGCTAAAGGGGTGTTGGATGAGATGGATGATGTATATAGAATCCAGGAGTGACGTTCTGCCTGGCGGAAAGTCTGGCGGGCGAGGGCGTATTGTCTTTCCAAGTTAATGTAAGAAGGCGTGCAGGGATTATCTCAAAAGGTCCGATGGAGCCTATTTCTTTCACGCTTAGCGGTGCTACACTCTTTGTTCTACCAGGCGACAGATAGTTTGAGTCGAGCGTTGCGGAGTGAGACATGTTTGTGGACCGTTGCTGAAAAAAGCTCCCAATTTTTTTTAGCAGAATGTACCGTCTGTTGTTTCATCAGATATAGTTATGGAATAGGACGACGTTACATAAGCTTTCCAGTCATTTTCTGGTAGGGCCTATGCGGTCTTGTGGAGATTGGGGAAATGGGGAGTAGATCTAGGAGCAGGAGATAATGATCACTTCCACACTGATCATCATATACTCTGAAGAAGTGATCAGGTGGAAAGTCAGTTAAGCACAGACAGAGATCTATGTGGGAAAATGAGTCTGAGAGAGCGATAATATGTGATCGATTCACAAGAAAGGAATTTTAAGCAAAGTAGCCTTGCTTGCAGATCAGCAGCAAACCTCTGGAGCGATAACGCACCTGAACTCCGTCCCGTTTATAGTGTTACATCTTTCACCGCTGATTCTCGCCATCGAGGTTTTGAGACCGAACCGATAACGCTTCCATCGCCCAACATTGGAACTTTCTGCGTAGCAATATATATTCTCCACTCCGAAGATAGTCGAGGAAGTATTCTTTGAGGCTTCGAGTCGCGAGATGTCTCTCAGTTGCTTCCAGGTAAGCAAGCACACGCAATACAGAAGGTATTCATGCGGCATCATAAGAGGTCTTTGGAATCATTCATTGACGGCGCTAAATCCTCGACCGACAAACCCCAGTGCTATTTGGTCTCGCATCAGGAATCCTTATTCGGAACGATGAAGACTACGTTGGAATATGGCGCTGAACCCTCCTCCTTAAGGAGGAGGCTCTTCTCCAGAAAATCGTGGTCTTGTCCATAAAATCGTAAGACTTATATTTTCCTTCATTGTCGAAGAGGTGTGGCGCTCTCTGACGAAGTGACTCACCTCGTGATTTCCTCCCGGTCCCTTTTGGGTAATTATTGTAATAATTATTGAGCCTCGTACGGCTAAGACTCACCTTTTAGTCGCCTTCCGCTTTCCATCGGGTAATTAGTGCAATTATTGAGCCTAGTACGGCTGAGACGAGTCCATCTCCCAGCTCCAAGCTACCCTCGATCAATTCAATGATATCATCTCCGACATTCCCATACGTGCGGCCTAATTCGAGCACGATATCAAGCTAACTACGCAAGAAACCGTAAGGTCTAGACCATACCCCTTGCCCGTTTATTTAGAGGAAGAATTTAATAACGAAGTAAAGGTTACATATAATTGAGCCCTCTAACTCAGAGTATTATTCCCCAGTACTTATGGTAAATAAACCGAATAATTCATAGAGAATGTGCATTGACTTTAAAAAGTTAAATACTGTCACCGTGTCTGACGCAAAAATCTTCATCTGTTCGAAAATGCGGACTATATTTCCAAAAAGATCTGTGTAAAGCATATTACTACGTCCCCCTTAAGGAAGGAGTCAAAAGGTTACCGTATTTCCAACTGAAAAAGGATTAATTCTATTTACACGACTTTGTTTCAGCCTCTTCACTGCTTGTAGTACTTACAATCGGATGATGAGACATACTTTAGATGGATTACCGCACGTATCCTTCTATTTTGACAACATATATGTTGCCACGAATGACTGGGAATCCCATTTGACTGCCATTCACGCTCTGCTACTGAGGCTAAGAGACCACAATCTTACCGTCGGTCCAATGAAATGTCACTTTGCTTTCAACACCATTGACTATTTAGGCTTCCGCATAGGTAACAACCAATTAGCCCCGCAGAAGGGAAAGATCAGAACCATCGTAAAGATGCCCATACCCGTAATCAAAAGACTATTAAGGTCGTTTGGGGGCTCCACCTCCTTCTATCGTCGGTTTTTTTTTAATTTTGCAACACTTTCCACTCCCCAATGCGTGCTCCTAAAGAAAAGATTCCCCATTCGTGTCTGTACCCCATCCTTAATCACAAGCTTTAAAGGTAAACTCGCATCAGCTCCAATCCTTCAATTACCTAATCCCGTCGAACCATTTGGAAGTAGAACCGATGGCAATAACGAAGTCATAGGGTGCGTATTGGTTTAATATGGACCTAATGAGGAGAGTTCCCCTATTTTATACGCCAGCCGCAAGCTATTACCTCGCCAAAGGAACTATGCACACATTGAACGCCAGGCACTAGTAATATATGGACAGTTATGAAATTCAAAGCTTACCTATTAGGCAAGTAACTCGAAATTGAAACCGATTACAAACCACTGGCACATCTTAAGAACATTAAAAATACCAATGGGAGACTAATGCGTTGGAGCCTAGTCCTTCAAGAATTTCAATTTAAGATATTGTATTTAAAAAGCCCAGAGAATTGTATAGCTGATAGCCTAAGTCGGAATCCTGTAGATTCCGCTCCCAATGAAGTTGAGCCTACTAATTTTGTCTCAAGTAAATATGTCTTCGTAAATTTCGGTCTTTTCCTAATAGACGTGTATATATATATATATATATATATATATATATATATATATATATATATATATATATCGTTTCCCATTCTTTGTGACAAAAGCCCAGTATGCCTCAGCTGAAATTCCTGTTTGTTTGTTGATTATTAGCCCAAATAATGACAACTTTTTCTAGGTATTTATTCTCTTGTGCTTACATGTATTTCTTTTGTGTTTACATGTATTCTTGTATACCATTGCTATTTTCTTGTGATGTGAATTGTTGTATTTATTTTCTTTTGAGGTTCCTTGTGATTCTAGAACCAATTGTTTGTACTTTTGTTTTCGAGGGACTCCAAGTATTGTACCCCTTTTATTTTGTTTACAACTTGAGATGTCTCTGCCCCTTCGGACGTTCCATCTTAAGTGGAAAGGGGGTTCAGAAAATGAAAGAAAGAGGGAAAGAAAGAGAGAGAGAGAGAAAGAGAGAGAGAGAGAGCGAGCGTGTGTGATCGATTCACGAGAAAGGAATTTCGGGCGAAGAAGCTTTGCTTCCAGACTAGCGGCAAATTTTTGGAGCGAGTGCGTGCCAGAACTCCATCCCGTTTATGGTGTTACATCCTTCACCGCTGATTCTCGCCATCGAGGCTGTGGGACCGAACCGATAACGCTTTCGTCGGCAAACATTGGAACTTCCGGCGTAGTAATATATATTTTCCATCCCAAGGATAATCGAGGAAGTATTCCTTGAGGTTTCGAGTCGCGAGCTGTATCCCGGTTGCTTCCAGGTAAGCAAGCCAACGCAATACAGAAGGTATTCACGCGGCATCATAAAAGGTCTTTGGAATCATTCATTGACGACGCGCAATCCTCGAACAACAAACTCTAGTGCTATTCGGTCTCGCAGCAGGAATCCATATTCGGAACGACGAAAACTACTCGTACGTTGGAATATCGTGCTTAACACTCGTCCTCGAGGAGAAGGGTCTTCTCCAGAAAATCGTAGGCTTGTCAAGAAAATCGTAAGACTTATCTTTTCCTTCATCGTCGAAGAGGTGTCACGCTCTCCGATGAAGTTATCTCCTCCTCATCCCTGTCGGGTAATTATTTTATAATTATTGAGCCTCCTACGGCTAATACTAACCTAGTATTCGCTTCCCGCTTTGCCTCTGGTAATTAGTGTAATTATTGAGCCTCGTACGGCTAAGACTCACCTCTTAGTCGCCTCTCGCTTTCACTCAGGTAATTAGTGTAATTATTGAGCCTAATACGGCTAAGACTCACAATGTAGTCACCTCCCGCTTTCCATCGAATAATTAGTGTAATTATTGAGCCTACTACTGCTGAGACAAGTCCTACTTGTCATTTCAAATTCATCCATTTAGTAACGGTGTTAACTAAATCGCTTGCATATTATTCTGTGAATATCTATTGTTGTTTATATAACATTAAAAGATTATTTTTGTTCTCCTGTTTAAATCCTTCAAACACCAAAGCCTAATTAAATATTAGCTCTATCGATCAACGAGTAATTCATCCTTGCCATTTAAACCCCCATCGCACTGACGGAAATCTTGTTCTTCAAATTGTGTCTGTCGTCTTCCCTCCCGTGCATCTTTGGAGGGGTAGCCAAAAAGGGTTTAGGTTCAGTCTACCTGAATTCTCCGAAAAAGAAGCTCAGAGATTGTCTCTAAAGGTGCGATGGAGCATATTTCGTTCACACTTAATGGTGCTACACTCCTTGTCCAGGCGACAGATGTTTTGAGTCAAACGTTGCTGAGTGAAACGTGTTTGTGGACCGTTGTTGTAAAAAGCTCCCCAATTTTTTTTAAGCAAAATGTACCGTCTATTGTTTCATTAGACACAGTATGGAATAGGATGACGCTACAAAAGCTTCCCAGTCATTTTTCTGGTAGGCACAATACGGTCTTGGGGAGATGGAGTTAAGTGGAAGTAGATCTAGAAGCAGAGGATAATGATCGCTTCCACGCAGTTTATCAAATACTCTGAAGTTGTGATCAGGTGGCAAGTTAGTTGAGCACAAACAGAGATCTATTTGGGTAAAAGAGTCTGTCTGGGGATGATAATGGGTAGGGGCTTCATCGTTGTTGTAAGAAAATCTAATAAAACATGTCCTTTGTTGTTGTTTATGGCATCGTACCAATACTGGTTACGAGCAGTAAAGCTTCCAGTTATAAGGAATGATTTCGGGAATTGGGAGACAAGTTCATTCAAGAAGGCAAAAAGGTGGGAAGTATATTGAGCACACAGTTAAGAGCGTAGAACAGTGAAGGTGAACAGCAAGGGCGTTGAGGTTTGTGCAGAGGGGGATGGTGGTAAATGGTATATTTGTACGGACTAAGAGGAGGTTACCATAAAATTTGCGTTATAGAAGGCTGACCTGCGTGTAGCTGGCAGGAGAAAAGTAAGAGGTGTCTAGAAACTTTGTTCGACTGAGAAAAAGCATTGTTTCAAGAGGGCCTGCAGCGAACCATAATTGGCCTGGAGTCTCCGGATATTCCATGTCAGCCAGAAGGTTAAAGACGTTCGAACGTTAAAGGTTGAGTTGTTATTTGTGAGTAGATAAGAAACGTGGGTTAAAGGGTTTGGTGGCGATTGGTGGCTAGTTTTTTTGGTGGCCGGAGAAGAATCTGGAGAGGAGGGTATCGGGTTATAGGATGCTATATTGGCAACTGTAGAACCCAGAGGCAGATCATAATCTGTAATTTGTGAGGTGCGGTTAGGTGGTACCAGGGGGATAAAGCAAGGTGATGAGTCGGCTAAGTGATCACATGACTTAAAAGGGTCAGTAGTTGAGGCGGACTCGTTGGTTATATTTAAGCATGATGATATCCAAGTGTTGTCGTTATCGGTACAGTGAGGGGGAACTGGTGTAATGATTCCACCTGCGGTGAAAGTGACCAGGTAGCATATTACAAAGGGCAAGAACAGCTTTTACATCCATCATGACCTTAGTAGACGCAAGCAGCTGAATAGGTGGATGATGGAAGGTTCATCATCGTGCGAGATCGTTGAGGATTAAGTTGTAGGTGATACATGACGGGTTCATGACTTGATACATATAATGGGGAAGTAGGTGATTGAGTTCGGTCTCTACATCTTCGATGGTTCTTCCTGTGATTAAGGAGAGACTCGTATCTTAAGGATAGGTGAACCACATGTACTTCAGGTGATAGTGGCACTCTTCGACTGGGAGAGATGGGTTGTATTTCATTAAGATTGCGAGGTGATATTGCTACTTCTATTGTTCCACTTTGTTTCCAAGGCGTAGCTGGGTGTGTTTGCAGAGGTTCCTTGGCGTGTTATTTCAAGGTAAGTGCGGCCTTTGAAAATAGAAAGGTGGTTAGTTTTGGGTGACGAATTGCTAGACGTGAGTAGAGTACCGTGAATGCTAGGATCTCCACTCGTCACATTGAAAAAGGTTTCTGTTGACAGTGTGATTTTTCTTCATGCATGGCTAGATTTGTTTGACATTTAGGGATACCAGATCGTAGGGACTGAACGCGTATCTCCTGCTGATAGAGGTAGTAAGGGCACTTCATGTGGCGGGCATGATGTGAGCCACCACAGTTTAGGCAGTGCGTCTGTTATATGCAATCTGGGGCATTATGTCCCAATTGTCTACATCAAAAGCACGGATTTCCAGTACTCTAACAATATTTTACGGAGTGAGCGAATCTGCTGCAGTTACGGCACTGGAGTGGAGTGGTAATTTCTTCCTAAACTCGTATACATGTTCCTGCAAATTTCATAAAGATTGGCAGTGTTTGTTGTATTAGAGTTATCATAGCAATCCACATGAATTGGAAGAACAATGAGATGGCTTTATTACTGACTAATATTACTGACTGACTCAACATTATGTTGTTGGTCGGGGAAGACTTCTTTGATGACGGAAGAGATGAATTCGTCTGCGGTGTCAAGTCCTGACAAGAAGTTAATCATTACGACCGTGCAGGTCCTGATATTAAATTCGTTCCTATCACTGGCCGAGATTTTTAGAGAGCCGAAAGTTTGCAGGCTAAGCAGGCGTTGGTAGAATAACTCGGTGAGGGCTCGGACTATTATCTCCGCGACTGAGTCAGCAATTGTGAAGCCAGGGGCGGATTTATGGAACATTTCTTTTAAGGCGTGGTACGTGTATAAACCATAGACCTTTTGTTCTTCTGGAACACGTTAAGATATATAGCGAGGCCAAGCCGAAGAAGCTAGGATGCTATCTAGGTTTGTCGTCGCTTTTCGGCGAAGGTTGAGGTGCTGTTAAGCACTAGAAAGCTATTTGGTATTGCGAGGAGGCAACCTCGACACTGTTAAAGAACTTTGTCAACTACAACGAAAAACAGATTCAGGTAAGTGTTCGTAAGGACATTATAGCATTTATTGGAATAAATGGAGCCTAACTGTTGAAAATAAATCATCGCTAAACCACCCAATGTCTAGCTTTTGGGCGACAAAACGTTTATCAACTTTTCATGGTTTGCAGTGGCTCAATGAACTAAATGTATCAACTCATTTTTTATTTACCTCAATTGAATTCAAATGGATTTGTTATTTAACCAGTCAACAAGGAACTTTCTTCTTTAAGCTGGTTTAGGTAAAAATTTCAACCTTTAGATTTATCCACAAAATAATAGTATTAACTCATATTTTTCCACCTTCCGTAATTTTATTCACAGGAGTAATCTAACTTTAGTAATTTTACAGAAGTCACAATTTGAATATCGCAAGCTGTGTGAGCATAATAATTCGCTAAATTGCCGCAAAGCCTCTCTTCCACGTCGAATTTTACCCTTTGTATAACCAGTTCTGGGTGGACGATATTAAAATGTTTAAAAAGTTCTTCGCATTTTGATGTTAAGATAAAGCAATTTTGCATAGCTACTTATTTATCTTTTTCCATATTTAATAATAAACATATTTACCTTAAAATATTGTTTGTAGGTTACCATAGTTATATATCGCTTTGTGTTTACGTTATTTCTAAAACAAGAATATTTTTAAGCCTTTCACGGACATAGCAATGGAGGATAACTGTGTAAAGAAGAACCGGTCATATAATCTGTAAATTGTAAGTGACCACCAGTGGAGCTACGCTTCCACTTCGATTATTTAAAAATTCCCATTTGTTCTTTTGTAGTTTAACTAAGGTGAAGGCTAATAAAAAAATATGGAACAAATCTTAATCCCTTTTTGCGTAGAAGGCTTGAGAAGGAGGGGTTTGCCTTACCACATTCGGCTGCAAGTACACTCCTAGTGGGACGTATTTGATGATGCCCAATAAAATCTATGTCCGATTAGTGCCATTAGGTTAAATATGCACTCGTCGTTGATAGTCTGCTTCGTCTATTCGCAGGTTTATTCGTCAAAGATAGAAAAATTTTTAAAAATGCTGTGATTTTCTTCCCATTTCGGCACAACTTTCATGCTTTGCAATGAGTAATATTCGTTAAAGGGCTTAGCTCAAAGGCGGGATTTACATGAATCATTTAACGTGACGTTAATATTTCCACCTTTACTCAAAAGTTGCTTCTTCTAGAAGAAAAGAAATTCTCTTTTATAGCAGGAATAAAGCTTTTAGGAAACTTAATGCAAAGTCATTATGAAGATGAAGACTCCTCAAAGCCAGTAGAAAAATGTTTTGGGTATATAGATAAAATAAGTGCCGTCGAACCTTTTAAAACTAAGTGTAAAAATGTAAGTCGCAATGTTCCGCTTAGGACGTGATGGACATCAAAGAAGTTTCATCTCCTTTTAACTAAAATGCTATTGCCATCCTACAATAAATTCACTTTTCTTAAAAAATTCTTTTATAAGTTTGAAAACAGTATCAAAGGATGCGTACCTCTCATAATGATTTTTTTACCTTGTTGTATAAGCAAATGTGCAGTCGCCCACTAACACACTATCAGAGTACAGATTTTCTTTAGCGTCCATCTGGCGACTGCCTACAAGGGTAAGCAGTGGGCTAAAGGTCTCCTGCCTGATACTTTAGCAGATAAATTAGTACAAACATCAGATACTATCCCATAGCTAAATCACTTGCCCCGTCATCCACACAAGTTATCGATTATTTATTTAAGAGAACTTGTAATTTTATGAAATTAGAGTAAATAAAACATAATTAATTTATACCGAGTGAATGTACGGTGCTCGACCCTAGCTTTTTCCTTAGAATTATATATCAATTACTGCTGTTAATTTAAGTAACCCGTTTCTTCAGAGGTTTTATCTAAATCAAATAATAATTTTTAGCCAAAAACGATCCAAGGTTCAGGTGCAGAATAGATGATCATATGTACATAAACATAGCATAGGCATCATCGCGAGAAAAAAAAGAGTGGCGAAATATCCTTAATGGCTGCAAGAAATGTGGCTAAACCCAGCGTTCATTTGAGGCATATCATTGTAAGTTTAAAATGGCTTTCAAACTCTGCAACCGTAATCATTTTTCTGTTCTCTAGTTTGGGAGAAAAAATATATGGATTTCAACTAAATATTGTTGATAAAGAAGATAAAAAAAGGCTTTTTTAGGCCTCGTTTCCCCCTCACGTCGAATTTTGACGTAATTTTTCCCACATTCTTAAAGAAGTCATGCATTAACCCCAAACAGGAATTCGCTTTGAATGTTTTCACTGGGTGAAAATATTTTGGACCAAAATTCTAAAATATAATATGATTTGGCGAAAGCGTACCTGAGGTGGAAACTAGATGGATTCCTTATTATCAGAGAGATAGAGGGAAAAGACGCGCCCGGATGTCCCTTTTATTGAGAGAGAGAGAAGACACACCTAGTCGACCCTTTTTAATCCACGCTAACGAGACGCAAATTCGCGAAGGACGTGATGAGCTAGAGGCATGACTTCGAGGAAACCTCAGATGTGCTTAAGAGCACGAAGGGTCCAGCCGGTAATTATCCTGCGATATCGTGAATAGGCTAAAGGCCACCTCGCCCGCCGGAGCCTCTGTCAACTGGAACCGCCCCCCTTCGGTTGTGAGGAATTCAGCTCCGTCTCACCCCTATAAAACATGCAACGCCAGACTTGGAAAGCAGTAACCGCCAGTAAACGCCTGTGTCTCGAGTATATGCGATTATCTGTCCTCTTCCCTTCCCCAGTTATTTCCGAGCGAACCCTAGCAGAACCCATCAAGATCCGTGTATTGTCCTAGAACTCGACAGAGTAAACTCGTACTCGTTGGTACCCGTTACCTGAACGCGACGCGTCAAATTCTCGATTCAGTATTCTAAACAAGAAGACAACATTTGAGTTCATCTTATTTAATAGACGTTTTTCAAGAAGCTATTATTGTGGACTCTACGCCGTCTCTAACAAGGCAAGATTACTCCGTTGGACTAAATATTCGAGGAAACCGCAACGTGCAACCCTTCTATGCAAGCTACCCCCCCATCCCATCCCATCCCTATTTAAACCTCTATCATCTGGGCTTCGCGTGCGCTCAATGTCATTTGAGCGTCCCATCTGTCATTGTCCGTTCGTGTGTATGGTGGTCGACACCGCCCAGGTCGGTCTTTGAATCCGAGACTCATGTACGTCTCCTATATTTATATACCTCACTTAAAACCCCTATTAATTTTGTAAATATATTATTTTGATAGTAGTAAAGTTTATTTTGTACTCAGAACCTTTCAAGATAGCTAAGCATTAGCTAACCTAAACTGCACTCTGATTTGTATTTAGCTTTTCACCCACACTCATAGCGGACTAATCCCTTTATGGGCTTCTCTCTCTCGGGCTGAGGAATTTGGAGAAGGTTGGGACCTAACATCAATCTACGATACCTATATTCAACTTAAATTAAAAATACCCAATATACATAGGATTATTAATGTAGCCCAAGAGAGCGGCCATTCTCTTCCCGACAAAATTTGATGTCAGTTCTAATAGACTGCGTATCCCGGCTTGATTCTGGATACGATTCCTTTCCATGTTTTACCATTTCAAACGCTAATATTTATAGACATCAGGGCGTTAACTTTCTTTGTTTACCATTTGGGAATCTGTTAAGCTTGAATATGTCGCGTATGTACTTACAAGACTACACAATATGATATGCACGCCCAACGATTGTAATTGCCGTCACACCATCACTTCAATAAATTTTACTCTGGTCAATTAAGATGGTGTGGTGGACTATAAACTGCATTTAAAGAGAGCTGCTAAATAGATAAACAATGTCGTTCTTAATCACGACAAGTATGATAAAAATTATGAGTACTTTGAAGTCAATAATTACCTAATTAAATTTACCTTCGAAATCAACAATTGCTATCAAAATTTCGATTGCCATTTAGTGATGCCTTCCATGTGAAATTAAAAAGTTAACATTTATTGGGTGAATTTAAAGAACTATCGAGAGTTATTTTACTTTTACAAGAGATAAATAAATTAAGTCTCCAGAAAGATAGAAATTACTTAAGATGGGATGAGGAACAGGATGGAGAAGGAATTATTAAACTAATTCCTTAACTAGAAAAATATTAGGATAACAATAAGAGTATAAGTTTTTTGTTTAATTTAAGTGTTTACCGCAAACAAAATGTAAGTTTTTTTTGTGGTCATATATTCTTATCTAATATTTCACAGAAAAAAATTCGATAAAATTCACCTGCCTAGACTTTATACCCATTTCCCAATTTTACAAAAAATCCTATGGTAATTTTCTCTTTTTTTGCTCTCCTTTCATGTTGAGAGTTGCGATTTTTTAAAATCTAAATTTTTTATGAGAAAGATGAATCAGAGTTAAGTAAAGCTATCAAAGATTTGGTTGATCCGTTAATGCACTTAGACAATAGTACAATTACTGGAAACAGCATAACAAAAATTGAGGAAGGTTTCGGCATATTTAAAGAAATATTTGGAAAATATAATTTCGACGCAAAGAATTTACAACACCTTTTTTTAAGAAAGATGAGGAAATGTCTTCGGGTGAAGTAAAAACCCTGGAGCTTATGTGAAGTCACAAGAAAGACCCGATTTACACTCATCCCCTACATTTAGAGCCGACTGTAGACACACGAAAAACTATATTACAATGTGCCAAGAATTTCAGCCTTTTTAACTTTAATGATCCTATAATGAATGGTACGAGCTTATTTTTACTCGATATACTATGACAAAAAAGAGGTATATTGGTACCTGAGGAAGTAAACACTGGGCCAATATGGCAAAACAGCTGAATTCTTTCCTTGTTTTAGTCATACGATGGTTTCTGGGGACACAGTAAAACTATATTTTAGCTGGTTTATGATTTCCAGCAGGCTACAATATACTCTTTAGACGTCACTATTAGAAGAAATTGCAAGGTGGTAAATCCGGGGAGCTTCGAGGGTTATTCATTCGCATGTTTAGGGCGACAATGCAATTTTTAAAAAGTTCACTCAATCTTTCTCTTACAGCAACCAGTCTATGAGCTGGAGCTCCGTCCTGAATCCGCCAAGATCTATTGAATTAATTTCATTAAATACAAAAGAGTACTGGGATGATCTGTTCGTTGATCTTGTTCAGGTAGGCAGCCACAAAGAAATAATTGTCGTATAACAATTGGCGAGAGGATTGCCCATTCCCGCATATCGCCATCAAGGGTGACAACTAATACCGAAAAATATGTCTCTCAAAGTTGAATTTGGGGAGATTATTGAGTGGTGTATAGTGGCAAATGTTATGGCAATTTACCTTTCCATTCATAGAAAAGACTGCCTCGTCAACAATCCCAATGTTCTGGTAGAACCGAGTAGGTCTATGGAAAAGCCATTCTACCAATTGTCTACGACAAGCAAAATCAGTCTCAAAAAGTTGATGCCTTGCATGGATCTCTTTGGGGGTGCAATATTATGTCGTGCTTAACATTTGAGTCTAAAGTTGACCTTTCCAAATGCAAGATATTCTTTCGCATTGATAGGTCTGGATTTTGAAGAAGTGCCATCCACACCTATCCCATATTTTCTGCTGTTCTTATCATTTCCTTACGACCAGTAAGACCTTGGTTTAGATTTAATCATTTTTTCTTCTTGGTACTTCCGAACATTTTTACAAATAGCGGGATTGTTTATTGGATGCTTTTCAGAAAAACGTTGTACTTGCTTAATATCTCCAGTCTAAATAAACTTTATGTCAACAAATACTCGTTGATTTTTTGTTAACTGCATGATATAAAGGGTCCTTTGAAGTAGTAGTTTCTGTGATGTGTAGAAACTATTTGATTCACCAATGAAGAGAACATAGTATTTTATGCATTACTTTGCTATAATAGCTACTTAAAGAAATTAATTTGAATTATGTTGAGCTTAATGTCGAATTATTTTTCTTCAGATAACGTTGTAAAATTTCATCTTCTGGTTTCCATTATTTCACTTCCTTGTGGAAACACTCTTTTGCCTCTACCAAAACCATTTGTGTATCACTATTGTAAAAGAAAATTAAATGAAATTTTACACACTGAAATTTTACGAGACCAAAACATCTCTAATAATTTTTCAGTAATACTAATTCCAATTTGCGTTAACTTTTTAGGAGTCAACCTGTACATAGCGGCATATACCGAGCTGTATGATAATTTTAATTAAGTGGAATGACATCAATATTTCTTTGAATATTTATCATATATATATATATTATATTAGTTACAAAAATGCTCTATGAGAAAAAATGAGAGCAGTCCTAAAAGAAAGAGGACATTCTGGTGTAACCAATACCAAAGTTATCAACAATTCAATAATAACACTGGACAACAAGGAAAAAAAACAGAAACAAGAATAACCTTTCCTACGGATAGTTTTTGCGTAAATCACGAATATAACATCCCTTTCTTTCTGCGATCCTGCAGTTTCTCGTAAATTTCCATCCTATGTTAAATACACTGATGGTTCCATAGAGATTCAATGCAAACAGAATTGGGCCGAAACTGAGAACTAAAAACTTTATAAATGGATTTTGGTATCGGATTAATAAGGTGTTTCTAAAGTATTTTTCAACCTAAGATATGAAAGTTATGAAAGTATACTCAATACTTTTTCAGTTATATGCGTTCAAATCCGTGGTAACTCTTACGTAGTGATTATTTTTGTAACTTACTATAAATGGTTCCTATTTTGACTTTTTTATTTAATATTTGTTGCTGTTACTATTTATATTATTCTTCACATACTACAGTGTTTTTTGCTTTACAGGAGACAGAGCTAAAATGCTTAAAAAATGCAAATTAGCTTGACAGTTTCAGTTATATGTGTGGATCTAACTTCTCGCGGACTTTGAGTCCGCGAGAAGTTAGAAATAATAATAAAAGAAGATTCTTCAGAATATATCACATTCCTCCCTTGGGTCCATTTTCCAAAGATTATATTTGCGTATAAACGAAGTTTCACGACGCTCTAGTGTTGAGCCGCAAAGCAAACCTTTGACATTTGCCACCCCTTCGTAATTTCCGGCTAGGCAAAGCTTCTTACGAACCGTCATGGTCAAATAACGTCTTGATAGAGGCTGATTAACCTGTTTAACTTAAAAATTGGGGCCAGTGGTTCTTAGACAATAGATGATATAAAATGCTATGGCCTCTCATCTTGAGGTTTTCGCTTCTTCAGCTACTAGTTTGTCTGAGATTGTCTTCTATTGATTGTTCTGATTAGTCATGATCTTAGAAACAGTTTCCATAATAACATTAAATATTCAAGCTGTATTTGTTACCAATTTTCCAGGCATTCAAGTTCCTACAATTTGACCTTTTTAAAAGACTGAAAAGTCATTCATATTTTTAGAAAGTTGATTAAATTCTGATCAAATTATGAGGTTTATATTGATGAAAAACTCAAATTTCTCTGTATCCTATTTAAAATTAATTGTCAGTCGAAACTCTATTTAATATTAATGCTATTAAGAAAAACAAGGGAAATTAGAAGAGGTTTCCATTATTTTCTCCATTCTTCTATATATTTCTAGAAAATGTTTATAGCTTGTTTATGCCTAGATAGCAAGCGCTCTTTTCTAGAATTATGGAATGTGATAGTTTCTTTATATAGAAAAATACAGTTAGTTCACTAGGCAGCCTTTAGTTATGTAGGTTTGCTCATCTTCTCTGCGACTCAATTTCAATTTCAATGAGGAACGTTATACTCGCCTAATTATATGAAATACTAATTTGATAGCAAAACCCTAGAATAATATTTGATCCGTTATTCACAGTTTTCTTTTATTAAATGGGAACGAGCAAAGTTTTGTAAAAAAACATTAATCTTAATTTGAACCCTTGCTTATGTTTAATGTACGTGTGTCCATATTCTAACTATCTATCAATTCTCCTCCTCTTTTGATATTAACGAGTTTTCTTTTTCAAATTTTAGTTTCCAGTTTATTGAGCTTAATGCCTCTAGAAATTTTATATAAAATACTTCTAATACCATTTATGATTGATTCCCGACACTAGAGGACTATTTTTACCATTTCTTGGCAAACCGTTCTGCCGACTGCTGTAGTAAAATCTGAATCACGTCCGAAATATGAGGGCATTGTTTTCAGTCGTTTTGCTATATATATATATATATATATATATATATATTCTGACCAGTCTGCTTGACATTTGACCGCTATGGCAAAGGTTGACACATGGAGGATTTGTGCTTTGTTTAATTATGAGGAGTTATATGTGAAACACAGAATTTGCTTATAATAACTCATCTCGTTAACGCATAGGGAGCGAACTTTAAATAGGTTTCGTCTCAATCTATACAATTAAAGTCGATAGGATAATATATTTGAAACTGAAGAAGATAAAATTCTATGTAAATTGGCTAGAATAGGCGGAAAATGTCAATTTATGTGTAAAATATACACCGGAAAATTGAATGAAAAAGAAAAAGGATTAGATGAACTTCGTTTGGAAAAAATAATGGAGAAATAAAGATTTAATTCACCTGAAATAATTTCACTAAGAATCTCGTTTCCATCTCAAATTTGAGAGATTTCACTAAATTTTTAATGAATTATGATGGAATAGGGTCAGTAATGTTTCACTAAAATGTCCTATGATTAAATAAAATTTTAAAATTTTAGTCTTCCTTAGAAGAAATCGATTCCTGTAATGTGAAAAGAAACTTTTGTAACTAGAATGTACCCTGATGCTGTAAAGCATAAGTAATGCCAATGGTTTGGACAGACAATGACAAAAGACACACATTGACAGCCCAGTGTGACACCCCTTTAAATATGTAGTAGGGGAATGATTATGAAGACCGACCTACTGATGACTAGGAAAAATGGCCCTGTTAAAAACCTCCACAAGCAGTTTGGGCCTATTTTCATTGAATAATATGATTAAAAACGTCGTGGAAAAATCTTTTCTGTTGTTTCGACAAACTTAAACGATACAAGGTACTTAGATAAGTTATTTCATAACACGTTTTCGAGTTAAAAAGAAGCTGTTTTTTTGAGGACTAGATCTTAGGCCTTGTATGTTAAATGCCCTTTAAGAATATCCTTCATAAAAGAATGTCCTATCTTGAATGATAGCGCCAGTGCCTGGATGAGTAGCCCATCCTCCATATTCGATGGATTACTTGAGTTTCAACTAGATGTGCGTTGTGCTTATCTTTACTTGGGCAAATCTTGAGCAGTAACATGTATATTAAACTTATTAAGGATGGTTGTAATGTGGAGACTGTCGGTGGCTTTCTATCAAATTGGCGGATGAATTACTGTTGAATTTCAGCTACATTCTCAACTTTTTCACTACCGTTTCGGAACAATAACAAAAATTCGATGCTGTAAATAGTGTATGGTGGAATTAATGCGTAGGCTAAGTCTCAAAGCAAGCTAGTGGGTGGCTATATTAAATCATAATTGAATTTTGTCTACAAACAACTTGATATAACATTTGAATCACTTATAACATCAACTTCTATTTCATTGGAAATTGCTATAACAATATATAGGTTTTGTTTTTTCAAATCATATAAAATAAGATGATATAAAATGTATATAGTCTTTAAGAGTACTGAAGCCTCCATCCATTGATGCCAGTTACGAAGATCGATTATCAATGAATCGATTATCAGCATCGCTTCGAAGCTTTTTTATTTTCTGATTGGCCTTATTACTTTATATTCCTTCCATTCTAACTATTGACTCTCTACTAGAAAAAAATAAGGTGCTCGAAAATTGGAAAATGTGTGTACGGAAACATCAAGCAATAAATAATAAATGACGAAATAGATTCCCTACTATGATTTTTTCATCGTTCTTGTGTAGATAATTAAGTGAATATGTATACCTGAAAGGAAATCTATGGAATATGTGCAATACTTATTGACAATTTTGAGCCCGTGCATATCCAAAGACTGAGAATCTAATTTCACTACTTTCAAATATATATATATAGTTTTAGAAAAATCAAACAGAACTTTCTCAAAGCCAAACATGATGCAATTTAGGGGAAATTGAAATATATTGTGAATTTTGGAAAACTCAAATCTAAATTGAAACTTTACCAACTCCGTAGTGACGATTTAGAGAAAATATTTTCTGTTTTCGTTTGCCTATTGATTTTTTTGACGTCATAAAAAGGTAATCGCCAGATAATCTCTGGTTCGATGTTGGTTTGGAGACATTTAGTGACACTTTGAGTGTGCTCTGAGATCAAATGATCTTCCAAGGTTTGTTTTTTAAAATTCTTATAGATTCGTAATGCGATAGTTTATCGCGCTAATATAGATTTAGTGCAGTTTAGTGGAATCAATTCAGATTTTAGTTTTGTTTCACTTTATTTCAGTGGAGTGCTTGTGCAAGAATATCTTCTATATTCTTAATACGTGACACTCTTTTTTTTCACTGTCATATATAAAAATAAGTTATTAAATAATAAAGTGTGTCACCATTTACTTTGATTTTTGGGTTAGCTTCCCCAACTGGATAATGAAGCTTACATAATGATTAATACGCCAGAATCACAAGCTTGTGGGAACTAGTGGGCAGTCATTGTTGGTGGAAAAGGGCAGCATGAAGTGTAAGAGAACCACTAGTTGCAAATCATGGGAGTGTGGATATAAAACTAAATCGGTAAATTGAGTAAATTGAAGAGTGATCTTTTGTGTGTGTGAGAGAAGTAAAGGCATCGGAGATGTATGTAATTTACTTGGGGTGATGACCTATACGGATGTCAATCCTTTCACACAGGCGTCATACTTGAGGCCATGCTCATTGGCGCTAGTTCTTTACGAGTAACTAATTTTTAGGTTTCGCTCTCGCTTCGAATCTAATAGGGTACCAAGAGGATAAAAATCAAACAACTCTTTAAAATTATTCATATTTGAATAGGTATTTAGTTACTCATTTAATAAACAAAATATTTTTACCATCTTTTGCCATTAGCCTTCATCTTTCTAATAAATTTAGATATCGTGTGTAAAAATCGTTTGATATTCATTTACAAAAATGGTTTAAGTTTATTTCGACCTTCTCTGTTGCCGAAATTATATTTCTATTCTGGTGATTCGTTAAACTCATGATAAGATAGTCATCTTATGTGGCTAAATCAAGTAATTACTAATTCACACTCAAAAAGGTTAAGCGTTTGTATGCTATTTTTTACTATATGAGTTAGCGCGTTGTCTTGAGGAAAAAGCACTTTTATTCTATCGACTAATGCTGTCATTTGTTGCATGAAAACGGTCTAACTGAGGAACTTAAACCTCTTTGGTGATAGTCGGATTTGAGTTAAGAATTTCGAAAAAGATTACACCATTCATATACCGCCAAATGCATAAAAGAATCTTTCTTGTTTGAGCCTACTGTCTAGCTGGTTTTGTTTTTCCCTAGCACTAATCCATTTTCATAAAAATTGAATATTCTTGTACATTCTTTAACATTGAATACTCATCTACTCATTTTAAAATATATTGATTAAGTCCACCTGGTCGTCCTGAGCAGAGTTCATCTTTGAGACTGATGTTTTTGAACAAATGAATGCAGCATTATTGATGAGATCAAGTAAGATAATATAAATTATAAAATATAAGATTTCACTATTCAGAAATAAGTCTTGAAAGAGGAGAGATACATAATTGAATTAGAAATGAAAACTACCATCGAACGGGACAAGTTAAAACAAATATATAAGAAAGATCACATATATGTAGATTAGTAAACAAGAACGATGACACTAGAAAAAAAACCGTTAATATAATCATAGACGTAGTACCCACAACCAATGGTGATGAAATAATTCAAAGAGTAGACAGTAGGGAAAATGATCTAATGATATTTCAACCTAGGGAATCTGTTAAAAATTGACCAGTATGAGGTATATACATAAATATGTTAATGAAGTATATTCTAGAGTTTACTAATGAGTGAAAACAAAAAAGATTCCATTGTCATTGAATCTCTCTTTCAGAAGTGGGAGGAACATCTCTTTTCTGCTAGAGTATGTTAGGAAACATTTGGATGGATAGTGTCCAGTGAATTTTTGGTCCACAACAAAAAAGAAATGCCTAAATTTGCCTGTAAACCTAAATAGATATATTACTCGAATCGCGTAAGCCTAAGGCGGATCAAAAAACCACTAGGAGATACGAACTAAAGGTCACCTAGTAGCATACAGATATTAAACAAAATAGTCAGAAAACAATTGGTGAAAAGGAGAGGAAATTTACGGTAGTATGTGTTTTTTTTCATCAAAAGTTTGGATTGGAACTGCAAAGTTATCATTGAAATGCGTTTAGTTTGTTACTTGAAATTGAATTCAGTCCAAAAGGTCACCTCTCTGATTCATGCCTGTCATGATGAAACTCGAGAGGAACACATATTTTCATAGGTGGGCTAAATTATATCATATAAGGTAAAGGATTCTAAACACTTTCTATCAAATGCATCAGGAGGAAGACCTGTAAGCAAAAAAATAGAATTGAAAATTAAATAATTATTCTATTTAAAAAATTATATTAATTGGTACCTTTTGTTAATTTATTCAATAGAGGTACTGATCACCTGCTTGAGAAAAGGTTGAAATAGTTCGTCAAAGGCAGAGAGAAACCCAACATCATTTTAAAAAATCCTTTTGATAACTAAATGATAAATCAAACGAAATAATCCTAATAAAAATTTTACTCGAAAATATGATCAACGAAATTATGGACAATTTGATATAATTCCAAGTTTAATTAATTTAAGAAGTGAGATTATACTTGCAAAGTGCTCTTAAGAATATTGGTTTGAGGCCTCTCAGTTTGCAAGAAGGAATACCGGAAGATGAAAGGATCTTAAAATGAAGCCCTTCATCCAATACAAGGCTCCATGACACATCCTCACAAAAGGTTAGCAATCAAAAGGCGTAAACTGAGACGTGAGAGGAGAAGAGAATAACTATGTGACTGATATACTGAAGGTAGAATTATTATAGGAACAATACAATACAAAATATTTATATAGGAGTTATATTTAAAATAATAAAATTGCAAAACTTATTAAAATTTATAAAACACAAAGGGAAGGAAAGCATAGAGAAACGCTAGAAAAATTACAACATTTAGAAACAATGGTGATCTAACGTAAAATATCTTTATAGAACATAAAACCACTGAAAACCATAGGTGGGTGTTATCGCGATAACGATATCGGGTTATCCGAAATTTTTTTCCGTGTTATCGATTAATCGGTATCGCGGATACTTTTGGTTCCAAACTAGGATAATCGATAATTTCAGTTCAGTTTTTGGTTCCAATTTAGCACAGGGGCGAGCCACGCGTGCCTTGGAGGCAGAAATATGTAGGTCCGGGCTATGAGGAGGATCCTCTAAACCTATGAGGAGATGAAGGAGAGCCCCACCAGGTAAGAAACTAAGAAGGAGTATTCAAATATTTTTACTATTGTATTATAAAATAACGCTATATATAGTCAATATTGTATTATAATTTTAGATTTATCGATTATCGAATTATTGGTTATAGCGCAAACTTATGCTTAAAACCTTAAGAAGTTTGAGAACAATTAACCTTATAATAGATAAGAGAAAAATTGAATAACTTTATCAAAACTTTACTACTTTCATTAGAAATTATTTAATTAAAAACAAGATACCGAAGTATCAATCAAGGAAACAAAGAAGAATTAAAATACAAGAAGCTAATCAGTGTCTATTTAGAATTCCCCGAGGTATAATAACACCGTTTTACAGAGAAATTGAGGCAAGCACAAAAATAGTTGTTCTAGCCTAATTTTGAGGGGCTAATTTCAGATACGAAACCAGTTATTACTCATCATATCTAGTGTTTGAGATAGAAATGTATTAGAAATTTTCGGATTTGTGTTCCTCAAAACTCTTACTCTACCAATGAGACAATACACCCCATTGTAACCATTTATATGGTTAATGTTTATTTTGTTTTCCGGATTTTTTTGAGTTTATACATACTCGTAAATCTACAATGGCTTCAGGCACCTCGAAAACATCGAGGATGCATCAACTAGGCAATTACTTCACTCCTGAGAACTGCTTAATTTCATTATTTTTACTGTAAAATTGGAGATCAGGCTAAACCTGGGCCCCACACATATGTTGTAAACCCTGTTATAATGGACTAGCTGAATGGTTTAATGGCAAGAAAGCAGCCTTCAAATTTGCTGTTTCGATGGTCCGGAGAGAGCCACAAAGCCATGCAGATGATTGTTATTTTTGTCTGACAAATATAACTGGTTTCAATGCTTCTTCTAGAAAAAAGATAAAATATCCTAACCTTCCCTCAGCTATGAGACCGGTTCCCCACTCAGATAATCTTCTTATCTCTACACTCCGAGCAAATAAAGATCTTATTCTTTTCTCAGATGAAGAAATGCCTTCAGGGAAATATTCTGCCAATTCGATCTCTTCTTAAGACAAGGAGCAAGTAGCAATGAGCCCCACTGTGTCACACAGCAGGCAGAGCTCCTGGCATCCTCGCCTAAGCAGCGGAACCTGGTCAAGACAGATGTAAGGATCACTAGTTTCAGGACACGGAACAAGGACTTCTCTTCATTCTTTGACATGGAAAACAGGTTGTGCTACTGCAAAGATGCCTGGCTTGTTCACTTTCCTTGCTTTCCCACACAATCCTTCATATTGGCGTATTTTCATAGACTCTTCCAAGCGAAATCTGATGAAGATTACGCTCCTGTACAATGGAAATAAATACCCCAACATTCCCATTGCTTACTCAGTCCATCTGAAGGAATAGTATGACAATATGGAGTTCCTTTTGGAAGCTGTCAATTACAACCAATACCAGTGGAGTCTCTGTGGAGACCTCAAGGTCATTGGTTATGCAAGCTAACTTCACAAAGTACTGTTGCTCTGTCTGTCTCTGGGAGAGTCGGGCTGTATTCAAGCACTATAAGCAAAAGGACTTGTGGTCTAGGAGGACATTCGTGCCTGGTGAACACAGTGTCCAAAACATCCTCTGTTGAACATGAACAATGTGCTTCTTCCTCCTCTTCATATCAAGCTTGGGCTAATTAAGAAATTCGTGAAGGCCATGGGCAAAAATGGCGCTGCCTTCCACTACCTGTATACTCTATTTCCAGCTCTGAGCTGTGCTAAGCTCAATGAGGGAATCTTTGATGGAACTCAGATCCGAGTGGTGTTGGAGGATAATGAATTCGAGGAGCTTCTTACCTTAAACCAACCGAGAGCATGGAAAGCATTTAAATCAGTTTGCCATGGCTTCCTTGGTAACATAAGGGTACTAGATTACCAAGAGTGAATCGATAATTTATTACAGTCTTATAAGGATATGGGATAACGAATGAAACTCAAAATTCACTCTCTTCACTCACACCTCAACTTCTTCCCTCATAACCTCGGGGGAATGAGTGATGAGCATGGAGAAAGGTTCTACCAATACATTTCTAAGATGGAGAGCAACTAGCAAGACAAGTCGAACCCAGCATGGTATAGACTTCTGCTGGATGCTCTTGCGTGTCATCCTGGAGGCAAAGTATACAAGATCGTCCCCAAAAACTCACTTCAATCTGTCTGCTGTACTATGATTTGTGTGTATTTTATTATCCAAGTAATTTAGTTCGATTAATTTTCTGTATCTATGCTGTTTTTTTCTCTAATATACCTTTGTAACAGATGAAATGAACAGATTATATTTTGAATTTACATGCAGTATAATAAAAATGGGGTATGTAAAAGCAAAAAAATATAGATGATAGAGTAAAACTGTTTAAAAATTTGAATTTACCACAACAAATTTAGTAAAAGACACCTATTCATTTCCTTGCCTCAGAGAATTTTTTTTTGTAAACCAGTGTAATTAAAATGCTCTTAGAGGCATGTAGACACGACAGTCCATATTATATTACTAACAACAACAGTCATTTATCAGAGCTCCACTAAATATACTATTGGGCGCCCATTTAAAGAATTACTGTAGCGAACAAAAGGAATGACCTCGTTATTTAGCAATCATAAATATAGATAAGTCTTGGACATTATGAATTATTATAAAAGTTGTAGCGAAGGGTTCCTTAGAAGAGTTACGTCTAATACTAAGCATAATATTGCAAAACCAACTACTGATCATCATAACTAGAAACGTTTGCGAGGTCGAAGTCCATACAGTAGATAAAATGAGCTGTCGTAAATATAAAGCAAAAAACATTCTCATTTTGGTACTACTAGCTAGTAGAGAAATCCGACTAAAAAAGCCAAAGTTGTGGAATCCATTCCGTCATAACGTCTTAATAAGATTGCTTTGAAAATTGTTCAGAAATTTAGAACTAAAACAATGGAATTAGATGTGAGGGAAAATATTGGATGCCTTACTCTCAGTTGGAAACTATCGTATTAATATTTTTATATTCAAAAGGATTAATGTCAATGTTAACATGGATATTACAAGTCATCTGCATAGTCGGAATGAGAATAAACTTAAAACGAATCAACGAACTTTACCAAACTATCAAATTTACCGTAAAGGAAAAGGAAGACAACGCCAGGCTACCATTTCTATATGTTAAACTACACAAGACCGAAAAAGGCTATAAATACTGCGGCCTCAGGAAGCCAACTATCAAAGATGCCTTTGTCTACTACCTGCCGGACCACGATTCTCAGAACAAAATGGGCATCGTCATCTGGTTCTTTCTGCGCCCACTGAGGAATTGCAGCCAAGAGTTCATGCCACATGAAAAGATATACATCCAAGACTCCTTCCAGAAGCTGGGAGTACCCTGTAGCTTTCTTCCAGAGGTTAAGGAGCAAGACCATTATCATCAACCAGCGTGAAGCAGCAATAGGGGAAATGAGGCCTAATAAATAAGTCCATTTCAGCCCTACTAGCCATCTTTCCATAACAATAGGAAGAAGGTTGGACTGCTCTCCTAGAGTTTTTCTTCAAGCTGGCCTCAAAATCGGAGATATCTGCTACTACGAACCATCGATGGAAATCAATAAGAACTCCGTAGTGTACAGGGTACCCTGCAACGACTGCCTCCAGGCTAACTTAGGTAATTTGTGTGTCTATTTTACAGGATGTCCTTATAAGTTCAATAAAGGCGAGATTGCTGCTTTGTTTCGGGTCCCTTATTGCAGATACACCGTGAAGTGAGCGCCAGAGTAAGGGAGCACAAGAATGATATTCGTGCAAGACAGTTCAGCAACTCCCTAACCGAATAACTAAAAAGATGCCGATCACCGCATCAACTGGAGGGAGGCAAGAACAGCCGCACTTGCATCAAAGAGAAGGAGGAGAAGGAAGGCATTGGGTGTGGAATTCATAGCCACGTCAAAATGCTCAAACACCAACTCCGGCTTTTTCATCATAAGTAGGAACGTAGCAGAGCAAGTAGTTTCTCATTTTCTTAGCCTCATTCACCGTGAAAAGATGCAGAAGAACAACATCGCTGCGATGCACTGCCCAAACACAGGCTCGGACTCTTCAGAAAATCGACGAAGCAGCAACGAGTTTGGACCATATGAGTTAAGTTCAGTCCTATGCGTATATAAGACAGCGGTCCCATTCCCTTGTTGTCATCAGAAAATGGATAAACTTAAGAAAATATGGGATTTGGAATTCTTATCTTGCAGTTAGGATCAGCATGACGTACGATAAGCTGGTAGTTGTGGTCGGGTACCAACCTCCCAGCTGTCTATACCTACCAATCCCCGACGTTTTACGACTCTTCGGGAGGGACGCCTCAAAAAACATGCTCGGTGATTTAAATGGCCGCTGTCAAGATGCCGGTTACACTTGGGCATTTAATGGAGCCCACACCTCGCTTAGTTTTCTGATTGACAGAGGTATAGTAGAGAGAAAAGGACCTAATTTTGTCACTTTCCATACGTCGGGGTCGTTTACCACTCTAGACGTGATATTAACCAATCGTAACTTCTCCCTGTATCAAGTAACTCTTCCGTGCTCTTTCGCTCAAACGGACCACATGACCATGTACATGTAAATCTCTACTTCCACAATTTAAGTCCAAATTTCCAGACATAGGTTCGATGGCAAAGGCTAACTGGAGGACATACAGTGAACATCTGCTAAATATACTGATATATTAAGTAGAGAGTACCTTGGTGGAAGCGATCGAAGACGAAAAACTCGACAACCTAACGTCAAAGATCATGGAAGATGACCACCTAGCTGTCCCTTTAAAAGAACACAAAACACTACCGGTTCCAAGGTGGTACTTAAACATCAAAGATAAAATGGATTTGCTGGAGACACTTGTTTATTTTACAAATATATATGGAATTAAGGTGCCTTGATACCGTGAACTGCGATGGTTGAGAAATGAGATCAAACATCTCATAATGGAAAAATCAAAAGAGAAATAGGATGACATGATAGCCAATATTCATGCTGAGGGGGATCCAAGGAAATTCTGGAGCCAACTAAAGAGGTTGAGAAGCACTCCCCCGAGAGTAGAATGAACATCAAATTCAATGGTGTAGAAATCAGGGAAGATCAAGATTTGTGCGAGAGTTAAGAGTATAATAGCGAAACCGGTTCCATATAACTGACAAGGAAAATAAATTCTTTGATGAGAGTTACGAAGAGCAAATTCTATTAAGATTTCAAGAGTTGCCGCTTGACCTCACGCAACATCACACCTTAGACGAGAAACATGCCGCGAGAGAAGATAGAAGTTTATTCTCCGATGATAGATATGAAGTAGCTTTGAATAGCTTCAAGTAAATGGCGCCAGGGATAACTGGTATCACAAAAATGCACTTATTAAATGCTCCCCAAAACATCAACGAAGCTCTACTAAAGATATTCATTGCCTGCCTCAATGTCGGTTATTTTCCGGACCAATTTTAAGGAGCCAGCATGATATTCCTCCTAAAACTTGGTAAGTAAATAAAGGAAATTAGTAGCTATAGACCCATCTTACTGCAGGAATTCATGGGCAAGTTACTGGAAAAGCTCCACAAAAACAGACTGAGAATCTACCAAAATATAACCTATACAATAACTTGAGACAGTGCCTCCGGAAAAAACTTGTCACTGAGAAGGCATTAGGATTGATAACCGAAAAGAGAGCTATCAGCAAGGGCAGGAATGGTGATGCGGACGTCGTTCTGCGAGATATGGCCTCTGCCTTTAAAAAGGTGTGGTTAACAGCACTTAAGAAGAAAATTGATGACCTTGGTATGGAGGAGAACTTGATAAAAATACTCTGCAATTAACTATAAAATTGACAAGCAGTTGTAAGAGTAAACAAAATCGAAGGCGAGCCATTTACCTTGGAGGCAAAGGGTGCCACAGGGAGGGTGTCTCAGTCCCACGTTATATGCGGTGTACATCGGCGACCTGCCTTACCCCGACCAAGATCTCGCTCAATAAGTCCTGCTGGCTAATAAGATCGATCACACCGATAATCACCTGCTTATAAAAAAAAACAATGTTCGTGTTGCCTGCAGGACAGGCAGTGAAATCGAAAACATTAATGTCTTTGAAAAAATTAACAAAATCAAAACCAAAGTTCACAAGATTAAGATGATTCATATGGGCCATCAGAAAACAGCGGACGTACTGGTGTGAGATTATCATTACCTCAGCTTTACTATACACAAAGTAAGCAAGAGTATTTGGTGTAACCAGCTTGCTGTCCTAACAAATCTGATCATTTTAAAGTTCACACATACGGTTTTGTTGTTTTTATCATTACAGTTTTCTGTTTGAACATCTTTACACTTATGTATTGCTCTTTCAATATCACTAAAATGCCAATTGCGACACAGGAACACTTGTCACCTTAATACAGCAATACACGAACCAAACTTGGTTAAGTGCTGTCGATAAATAAATACCACTCACTTGGAATTTACTAGGGCCGTCCCATTGCTGAATAAAGGCCTTGGATGTTGTTGCAAGACCTGAAGTCCTCTTCTTCACTGAAATAATGAATAGGTTCTTCTTTATTGCTACGATAAAATGTTATCTGATCGTTACAGGAAATAACACGGTATTCATTAAGAGGAGAAACCAAGATCTCAGCTTCCTATTTTGACAAAGTTATATCTCTAACGCTTTAACCTTTTTTGTCTAATATCTCCCCAAGACGAATAACTAAAAGTTATGTCTGCTTATAGTGCTGTCTGAACATTTATTCATTGGTTCTGCAATAGTATCAGCGAGATCAAGATCAGGCAAGGAATTGAAACTTGCAACCGGAACTTCCCTGCAATGTGGAACTGACCGTCTTACAGACTCTATGTCAGAATAGTTCCAGGACTTCATTTATGCCAGTTCCATCCATACATGTTCACTATGCAGAAGTAGCAATCACCATTATGGTTATTGAGCTTTCCCTAATCAATTGGTACCTCAAACTTCATTGACTTGACTTTAACTTGGGTCAATAAACGAAGAGTTTGAGTACAATTACTACAAACTTTATAGAGAGCTCATGGCTTAATTTGATTTCCCAGTTTTACTGCAAACTAAGATTAATGTGTTTTTCATGGTAAAAACTAGAGAATCAAAATTATGCTCTTTTGAGATATACGAGTATTAACTATACACGTAGCAGAAAATATCAGGGTCGTTGCAATAACAATGTTTACGTTGTGAACCCATGATTAAGTTCAACTTCCCTGAGACTGGGCAGGAAACACTTGGGAAAGCCCAACTTACACAGTCTCCGCGCTACTGACAGCTGAAGAGTTGTTGGTACTGCTGGTTAAGATTCTACTCTGGATTCCAATTTTTAAAACCCTAAGAAATGATGAATACCAATACTGATGTGACAGATCGAAACCTACATTAAATATCTTTTTATTCAATGTTTATTAGCACGTTTAGGGTAATATATTTAGTGCAATTTGTTTTTCTTATTTTTTTAGCTCAATATTTTTTAATATACACGATCTATCACGAAAAGGTATACGAGGTCTAAACCTATATAACTTTATCAAATGAGTTTGCAGATAAACCTCATAGAATTTAAGCAGCGTGTATTTTAATTCAAATTTTCCAGAGCTTATTTGGATACACTATGGTAAAAGAGGCAACAATATTTTTCATCGAGTAGAACAACACTGCCTCGCTAGCATACAATTTTCGGATGACGTGAGGCTAGTTGTTTTTATTAGAAACATAAATTATTTTGACTTAAAGTAATATGTCTATAGGCGATACCGCATAATGCATCACGTCTGAAAGAGGTCTTAATTTTTATATTCATGAATTGTTTGAGTCCTTTAATATGCAGCAGGCATAAGATCAACCCCTCTCCATCGTCATCAATTATGTAGAAATCCAAACCTTAATGCAAGGGCAAAACTATATCGAGCAGGAATTTCCTCATAGAGAATCTCCAACTAAACGGTATACTTTAAAACTGTTGAAAAGTTGAAAAGAAAGGGAACCACTCTAAATTTAAATAAAGGGTATTCAGAATAAGTAAAAACTAAGGAACGAAGAGAACATCAACCGTGCTTGGCAGTTATTAGAAGGAAATCGTAAAATATCCTCCAGAAAAAATTTAAAAGGATTTTCACAAATATCATTGCTGCGAATTCTTCGTAATGACTTGAAATTATACCATTTAAACCCGTTATTAAATACTTACTCCTTAAAATTAAATTTTCTCGTAATTTTAGATTTGTTCAATGGTTTCTCGGATGACCGGGAAGATTCTTTGATCGGTTAGTTATTGAAGATGAGGTCTCATTTTATATGAATGGTCAAGTAAACAGACAGAAATTCCAGCACTACCAACAAGAAACCAATCGCCCAAGAGCATGTGTATGAAAAGAGTTTCCGTAGAGAAAATTATCTTTGTGGTTAGGACTGTGAGCAATGGAACGTTTATTGGTTCAATTTGTATTGATGTGAAATTACATGGTGAAGGACCTATAAATTTTAAACCAATATATAATTCTACAATTAGATGTTTCGTATGGGGCCAGATTTAATGACGTTTGTTGGAATCAAGGCATTATTCCTGCTCACATAACGCTGATTATTAAGAATCGCTTGCAGGAAGTATTCCAAAAGCAAATAATTTTCCTTGAAGCTTAAGATTGAATGGCTTCCCAGAAGCTCTGATTTGACCTTATGTGATTACTTTTTAAGGGGACATTGGTAGAATGTAGTTTATTTGTCACCACCTCTTAATCTGAATGCCTTGAAGATTCACATCAAATAAGCAAAAAAAAAACCATCTTAGAGAACAGAACAACTGCTATCAAAAGAGAGATAAAAACATTCAAAATATCTCAAATGTTATTATAGGGTTATTTATATTCAAAGATGGTATATTTTATGATTCACAGCATATATATATATATATATATATATATATATATATATATATATATATATATATATATATATATATATATATTATATATTAATATGTGCAATATTTTGAAAACTAAAGCAGATTCAGCAAAGTCTATATATGGATTCAGCGATTGTGATTTACCCTAAAAATCATCTAAAATTCCCTGTCATTTTAAAAAAATATATATATTTTTTCAAAATACTTCCAAGGTTATGCTCCAATCTATTGTAATCATAGCAGCCTGTAGAATATGTATAACACAAGATTAATATGTTGTAATAATTATTGCAATTTGATACCTTTTAATTGACAAAACATAATTAAACATCCAGTGTTAACATATTATACTAAATGAGCGTAGGGAGTCCTACACTAGGGGACTCCCTCAAAGTTCTTTTGTTCAATGCGAAGTCAATCAGGAATAAGTTTCTTGAGGCCGTGGCCTTATAGTAACAGAGGAACCTGAGATGGTGGCCATAACGGAGTCGTGGATAAAAAGCTCAAGCCGAGATTTTGAAGGTGAATTCACGATTCCCGATTACCAGCTCTTCCTGAAAGATAGGCCAGACAGAGAGGGTGGCGGTGTGATGTTGTATGTCAAGGATACTCTCAACTCGACGGATTGCAACATCGTATCCGACCATGATTCTCTAAATGCAAATACGATTAAATTTAATTTGTTTTTACGCAAAGTAGAGAAGCATGAAGTTTTGATGGATATCGTCTTTTTGACGCTGATTCATAAATGATCAAATATTTTTTCCGGATTACACAGAGATAATAAACATTTTACGAAAATTTATTTAGTCATAGTTAAAAAACTACTATTAAATTAATTGCTCATGAATGTTCCTGCCTCTTAGGAAAAATATATATATTTAAAAGTTTTGTAATTATAGCCTCTTTGAGACTTTATTTCCATGATAAATTCGTCTTCATTCATTCTTTTTTTATTGTGTTGCACAAATGCACTCTAAATCAATTCTTTTTTCACCATCTGAATTCTCAAATATTGAATGAAAGTTGATTATAAAATAATGGAAATAATTGAAGATTTGAAAAGTTTTATGAAGATACATAGGAAAAAGTTGCCTACAAATGGCTTCAAAGTTTTTAAGATAGAAGAGAAGACTTCCCGTATGAACCAAGAGAGTGAAGGCAATGAAACTGAAGGGAGAAAGAAATGATAGCTATTAGCAGGAATTTGTGAAGAAATTCTAAAAATGACCATCGATCAAGTATATAACATACTCAATATCTTTCATCACTCGCTATTTTCGATTTTCGATGAAAATCTTGGTTCTTGCCCTCAACAAGTTTTCGGTGCGACGGATCCCTAAAACGTTGCTTCCAAATCAGATGGTCTATGTAAAAGAATATCATTTGACGTAATTATTCCTCGCTTTATTTGGAGACCGCGTGAGATTGTATTTTCTTTCATCCCGCCATTTAAAACGTCACTTCCTGTTCGAGAACATTCGAGAAGTTTCGCCTCCTGCGCGTATTGGGGAAATATCCCTCAATCCTGCGAATTTGTCCAGATCCTTCCCCTCGGCCGCAAAGAAAGAACGAGCCGCTTTGTTTTTCGCGCCTCACCGCTAAATGCCGACTTTTGCGTACGTATCAAGGATTTAGATGTCTGGAGCTTTCTCGCTCCCTTCTCAAATTCTAACTTTTCCCCTTCAGGCTCAGTCGTACAAATACCCGGTTTTGACTTTAGATCTCTGAGTTCCGCTCACACCGCAAGGTCGTCCTCATCGTCTCGAATCGAAATTCCGAGAGCGTTCAACCGACAGCATGACCCTTCTACGCCGTGATTCTACCCCAGTCTATGAGTACTTCTGTGAACGGCAATCTTTGGAAGTTGCGTGAGAGTCTCCCTTTGTTTAATCAATCCGAAGAAAATTGATTACATTGGAGGGAAAGAAGTTTCCACTTCTAGTGGATTACGAGTAATCCCTAATTCTCCGTCGAGCATCATCCTTCAAGATCGGTTATCATCATCTCTATTCCTCGGAAGGTTGGATCGGATCGTGCCCCACTTGCACCATCCCGAACAGGACCTTCTTCAAAGTCATCGACCCGAGAGATTGAAACCTCCCTCAATCATTAATATTGATCTGAGCATAGTAATGCTATTTAATTAATTTTATTCTACAATTCATCATTATCATAATTAACAATCCCAAGAGACTATTTCATTTAAATAATTCCCTTTGCCTAATTTTAATTTTTCTATATTTGTAAATAAAATTATATTTTTGTTGTTGTCATCTTTAACTAACCTTGAAGCACAACGCCTCGAATTTGACCTCATGGTCGATCGTTAATCCTTGCGAACAGTCCTTAAACGGTTCCTGTTGCAATAGGTGATTAAGTTACCCCCACATAATATAGGGGTCGTTTACGATGAGAGTTTATGAAGCTGATCATTCGGGGAGCATTTCGAACAAGATCGAAGCTGACGATGAGATCTATATGCATTGAAAGGGAACTGGGGATGAAAAATATACTTATAAACAAGATCCTAAACGTAATGCGCAGTCCAAACTACAGGTTCCTTCAGGATGTTGTGGAACAATAAAATAGGAATCAGTTAAAACAGAACATAAGGTAATGGCAACTGTTTTGTTGGGTACGGAGAAAAGATTTCGGTAGATGTTCTTGAAGAGCAATAACGTGAACGAAAAGAACGCTTATGAGTTTTAAAGAGCTTAAATTAATAATTAATTGAAAACAACTTTTAATTTCGCACCGCGCATTCCTGGTTCACAATACAATGGACGTACTAATTCTTCAAGAGCAGCCAAAGACGTTCTAGATAAATTCTTTCGAAATTCAACCGCATCCACGTTGAAGCCGTGATTTTACGCCATCTGGAATTTTGTTTACAAAACCTAACGAATGAAGTGTACCTGATCTGAAAACAAAGCAGTTCTTTAACAAAGCAGTTAAATCATTGAAAAGCCGTATTGAAAAATATACTGGATAAGAAGGAAACTAAGTTGAAAAATAAAAATATAGATTTATTAATTTTACTTAATAAATCATTTTTTTTAAATTTGAGTTGTTTTGACTTCTTAGCTATTCTGGATACTGGATAAGTTTGTACTTGAACAGAGTACCGGATGTGAAGCAGGTAAGTTCTTGTTGGTTTAGAGAGATGCACTGGTGGATGGTTACCGAGTAGCTACCAAATGGACATCGGAGATATAACGAGTGACTCTATAATGATACTAGATAGGAATTTTAATTATATTGATTGTAGGTATCGGGTAATCTATGTATTGTGTCCTAGAGGGTTCAATGGATGTAACGGTAAAATGTTTTGCTAAAGGTACAAGCCAACTGTTGACACTATTGTGTAGTAATATTCCTCTATTCACCCTCAACAATTTCCCATAATTCTTGAACTGCTTTCAGACTTCCTGCATTAAACCTCTTTCCAATTATCTTCCACACATTTTCATAGAGATTAAGGTCGAGACTATATGCAGCTAAATTTATAATAGTGATGGGCTTGTGAGCTAGAAAGGTCTTTACACACTTACATGTTTTACAGGAAGCGTTATCATTCGTGAAAATTGTCGGTTCGGTTTCAGAGGATAGCGGATGGAGCAAGTATGCTGCTGTAGCAATTACTTTTACACTTGTGAATTTACTGTAGCCCATAAGTGTAGAAGCGACCCTGAACCCTTCTAACGAAATCTCGGTATAGATCTTAATATTTCTTCCAACAAACTTGAGACTTTTCTTGGTGCAAGTGTGCAATTAACAGAACATCTTTTGCCTGCTTTGTGAAGGATGAAGCCTCCTGCCATCGGATTCGTACAAAATGAACTTAGATTCGACAATGAAGGGGAATTGGGTAATTTGGCTATCCGTCTAAGTAACATGATTAATGGCGAATCCATGGCTAGAATAATTAATGGTTTACTCTGTGTGGCCAAAATCTCAATAAACTTTCTAGAAACTAATGCTTCCGGTCTTCATTTTATGTGTTACTTGGCCTAGACGAACCTGTTTTGTTATAGAATAAGAAAATATTATTGACTTAAATAATTTTAGAAGGCTTGACAGCGTCTACAATGGTTCCAATTTAAAACAAGCTCTGCTAACCAAAGTCACCTGCTCTTTACGTAATCTTATTTATGACATTACGACCTTCAAAACTTTCAAAAATTCCAGGACTAACCTTAGGAGGACCTTGAAATTTCTATCATTCGAAAGACAATGTAAAACAACATATGAAGTGCTTCAAATTTCCTTAGAATCGGCTGAATAGTTAGGATGTTATTTCAAAATAATTTTCAGGCTAACCTTGGGAGGAGCTTAGCAAATATTATATAATTCGAAAGATAATGTAAATGAACATGAGAATTTCAAATTTAGTTAAAATCAGACCAATAGTTATGATGTTATTGCCAAATACTTCTCCGGCTAACCTTGGGGAGACTTTGGCAATGATATCATTCGAAAGAGAATGTATAACAACATATGAGCTTCAAATTTCGCAATAATCGGCCGAATAGTTATGATGCTTTTGCCAAATAATTCCCAGACAAACCTTTGGAGGACCTTTGCAATTATTAAAGCTTTCGAATGCAAAACAACATAAGGGTTTCAAATTTCATTAGAATAGGCCGGATAGTTAAGAGGTTATTGCTAAATAATTCCCGGTATAACCTTGTAGGACCTTGGTAGTTATATCATTCAAAAAAATGTAAAACAACATAAGAGTTTCAAATTTGTTTAGAATAGGCCGAATAGTTACAATGTTATTAACAAAAGAAAAAAAAGCAAAACGGGGACCGACCGACATAGTGAGATGTAGAGTGACACGCAACTAAAACATCTTGGGAGCGCAGTTTTTTCATCACCTCGCGAGCAGATTTAAGGGTAACAGATTTCATAGACATGTTCCGTAGAAGAGAAGTCACAAAAAAGCACCACACGAAACAAGATTGAATTGAATTTAGTTGTTATGCAAACAATGATGTTTATTTATACAAGAAAGCTAAGCGTTAGGATCATTTGTAAAGTTCAAATTTTCTAGTAAATTGCTTATTTTCTGATAACTTTCGTTTTTTTTCTTCCACATTTTCATAATGTTTAGGTTTTGCCATGTTATCGTCCACCTATTTTTTAATCCTTAGGTTTTCTCTGGAAAAAGTGGGATTGCGATTGGAATTGAAAAAGAGGAAAATTTGTTCGATAATAAGAGAGAATAGGTATAGAGAGAATTGTGTAAATAGGAAGATGAGTGATATTGATGATATGGATGAGGAGAGAAGGAGATTATGAAAAAATAATTTGAATGTGTCGATTTTGACAGGTTGTCTATCAAGCGCTTTCATCTTGCTCTTAGTTATTTTAAATATGGTGACATTTAATTTTTATTTTAGCATTCGAGGCTTTGTTCTTATAATCTTTCCTGATACAATCTTTAAATACATGAGTATTCTAAATGTTTCATCTATTCTTATTTTTATTATTAATTGTTTTTACTCTCGTGCTTTTTGTGTTTTCTTTAGTTGTTTATCTTTTTTCTTTCTATCATTTTTTCCTCTTTTCATCTTCTCAGTTATATATTGGCTCTATTGCATCTATATCTTTTTTCTGCTGCTTTTGAACATTTGTTTGAAGTTTAATTTTCTATCTTCTATTTCTATCAGTTTAACTTTGTTTAGAACTTCGTTGGGAAGTTCTCTATTTTGTTCCATATTTTCTGTGCACGCTCGTGGATGAATTGGTTTATAGGTTTCAATTTTGTACCTCGGTGGAAATTACATGATGAGATTCTCTGTATTCTGGATGTTTAAGTTATAAAAAGGGTCGCTTGGTTTTGGACTGTGTGGATTTGGAAGGTCAAGTTATGAGTAGGTTCAATTGGATACGTAAAGATTGGGTGTTGCTCTCAGAGAGGCCTCTAAACCTTTTCAGGAAAAGGAGAGCATGCTATGCTTTAACAAACTTTTCATTAATTTGTGCTTTATATCCATTTTTTTGTAATTTTGAGGCTAAGGATATTCCTCTGAGCAATATGGATATACGATGTTAAGTGCAGCCACTCGATGTGTCTTTTTCATCTTTACTAGGATGGTTCTAAACATATTCGTGTTCGTTGTATTGTTTTTTCCCCAAATCATTTACTTTTATGATTTTCTCATCGGTTCGCTGCACTGTCTCTCTGTTTTTTGTATTCCCCGATAATAATTTGAGAGCCATGTTGACCAGTTGAACGTACATAGCACAGTCCTCCTTAGGTTGCGGGAGTTTTCTGGTAGACACGGTATAGAGCGTAGGGCTCATACACTCTCCAGGGGGCACCAGAGCTTCTAAGGTGATTGTGTTACCGATATAGTTGCTTAATATAATTTTGGCTTTTCTAGTTCGAGATACTCGTAACTGCAGAGGAAACTTTTGAGGTTGGTTTCCACACTGAGCTCAGCTAATTTTATTTTTATTCCTGGGATGGGTATCCTATCAAAGGCCTTAAAAATATCGCGGTGTGTCAATTCCACTATGCTGCCTCTTTCCAGTTCGGCAAGCTTTTCGTTAGTGAGGGTCAGTGCTGTTTATGTGCTCCGACCTGTTCTTCGTTCAGCATATTGTTTATTTCCAAGAAAGTCTTACTCTTTAATTGTCCAATATATTCCACCAGTGAGTTCTGTTGGTGGCTTTCAATTTGTCCTTTGAGTTTTCCGGGTTTTGGTAGGAATATCACTCTTGTTTTCATCAACGCGGATGCGAACTTCCCTATATTTACGCATGGTTTGAAGATTATGAGTATTGATGCTTGTAAGTTGTTTTGTGCATTTGTGATGAGATATTTATTGATTCTACTAATTCCGGCATTTTTTTCTTCAAATGAATTATGGGCTGCATTAAACTCCTGTAGCGTGAAGGAAATTCGTTCCTTACTTTGCTTGCGATTTTTATTTACTCGCACGTGAGGTTGAGAGTTCGAGCTCCCTGTCTTCTAGCTGCTGTCAAGTTTTTATATTTTTCCTTAGTTTAATGAAGATTCTTCCCTGCCTCTATGGGTCTCTTTTTTATGTCATGTATCTGGTTGCTGCCATAGGAGAAACGATGGGGTTATTAGATGAATGGACCTTGGTGGGCCCCTCTATATAGATGACTCATGGTGCAATATTTGATGGGCGATGGTTGAATCAACTCTCACTAGCAGGGGTACCACCCCTCCTGGGTTTTGGTTATTTGAAACTGCTCCATGCATACGCAAATAGTGACAATCCTGCGCTGCAAGATTCCTTCTGATATTCTTAATGAAAAAAAAAGACTTCTAATGAATGAAGAATCTTCATAATCCGATGAGTGCGGCGGGGAAAGTAACGCGAGCTCAAATGAGTAGGTGCGAAGCTGGCCGGCGCGAGCAGTCTGGAATAAGTTATGGAAGTTGTTGTGATAGAAATCCAGATGTTCTGAACCTTTGCACGGTACTGTGGGATGAATTGTATAATAAATTGTCTAAATTTAACATAATGGTTAGAAGAAAATCCACATATTTATTTTGAGCGAAGTTACTAGATATTGCAATCCACAGTTATTTGGGGATGACATTTGATTTTAACTTGAAGGAACACCTCATTACCATCAGGATGACAGGAATATCATGTGGCAAATTTAAAAAAGGTATACACAAAAAACATAGATTACGTGTGTAAAACATATCAAACTATCTAATACTTAGATGTATATTTTTCCAATGAAAATAAATCAAACTCATCTGAATCTGTTCTTGGGTTCAATTGTTATACTTTTTTAAAAATGTATACACAGTTTTGGGACACCGTATACTGAGTCTGAAAATGAAGCTATTTGCATTTCATTATCATACATTTCTCTCTGATTTTTGATATCTCAAAATATTATTAAATCTTAGTCGAGAAAGTGAAATTAATTGCTTTGTAGTTTTCCAATATTATATAATTTTTTTATATATATTTGAACTCAGTAATGAGCTTTCAAATGAGAACGAAGCAGCAATTTTAGGGATTATTTTCTAAAAAAAAAATACATAACTTTATTTCCGTTACTTCTGCAACCTATCTGCTAAGTATTGTATTTTTTAGGACACTCCATAAAACTACGTTTTCCTTCTATTGTAATAGGTTGAGGAATAAGTTCTTGCATTTTTTTTAATGTTGTGTTGATTTAAGTTTGGTTGACGTGATTTGTGCACATATTAAGAAACAATAATAAATAATGAGAGCAAAAATTGCTAAGGTTAGGCTACGTCTCTTAACAGCGTAGACTATTAGTCTTTTACTTATGCTTTGTCTTAAAGTTGAGTAATAAGTCATTACGGTTTATTTAAAAGTTGTGTTAATTTAATTTTTGTTCTGTACCCTCAAAATGGAATGTCAAGATGAAAGAAAGGCGCATTTTGGACACTTGTTGTTATTCATTTCAATCGAGACGGAAACAATGCAAACGCAGCCAAAGCTCGTCGCGATATTTGTGCTGTGTACGGAGAAATGTTTTATCAGAAAGGATAGCAAAATGGTGGTTTTTACGTTTCAAAAACGGTCATTTCAATCTTAATGACGAAGAACGTTCTGGTCGCCCCATTAATTTGGATGAAGATCGATTGAACGACTTTCTTCATCAAAATCCTCGTCAATCGACTAGAAAATTAGCTGTACAATTGGCGTGTGATCAGAAAACTGTAGTGGATCACCTTCATTCGATGGAGAAAGTTCAAAAACTCGGTGCATGGGTTCCGCATGCTTTGAGCGAAAGCAACAAACTTCAACGCTCAACGATTGCCACAGGTTTGCTTGCTCTTCACAAGGCTACTCGTGGAAATAAGGACAGTTCTCTTCATCGTTTCAACACTGGAAACGAAAAGTGGTGTGTTTATGTCAAATGAACCATCGAAAACAATGGCTTAGCTCCAATAAAAATAACACTTCTGCGATTAAAGCAAGGACTTCATCCACGGAAGACGATGCTGTCTGTGTGGTGGGATTGTTAAGGCTTCATTCTTTATGAGCTCCTTGCGAAAAACAAGATTGTCAATGCAGAACTCTACGTTCAACATATGTATCGACTAGCCGAAGCTATTAGTGAAAAGCGACCTCATCGACATTATGGAGTCCTTCCGCAACATGACAATGCTCGTCTTCACAATGCCAATATGACAAAAAACGCCATACAATCGCTTAATTGGGGAATCCTACCGCACCCTCTATATTCGCTAGACTTGGCTCCATCGGATTTCCATCTGTTCCGATCGCTTTCCAATAATTCGCGTGGCGTTTCATTCAATACTGATGTGGAATTAAGAACCTAGTTAGACGAATTCTTCGAGTCCAAAGGTCATCGAAAAACTAGTTGAACGTTGAGAAGAAGTAGTAAATAATAACGGAGATTACATTATTGATTAAATTGCATATTGTTATCAATTAAAAAGGAAGTTTTTCGAAAATTGTTAATGGTAATGAATAAATTTGATAAAAGCGCAAGAACTTATTCCTCAACCCAATAGTTCTTTATATTTATACGATTTATAAATATAAATTAAAAAAATGAAATAAAATGGATTTATTTTACTGCTTTTTAATTTTCTCATTTAGAAATGAGAAAATTATCGGTATTTGTATTGCACTGGGGTAAATAATCTGATTTGTATAATACGGATGCACCCGACCTTTCCCTAATTATTTATAAATGTTCATTATAAGATGTTATTTAAAGACAACTTTACTATTCGTTGCTGCTTTATTGCTGGATTCTGAATTCCAATGCAACGAGTGAAGTTAATTAAAATAGGGAATGGGCCAAAGTAAGATCTATTTCATTATAAAATGGTCGTGGAATAAAGTTACAAAGCAATTTGTGCAGTGAATTGGAGTGAATTGATTTGAACGAACGGGCTGTATTGGACCCTAAATAAATGCCAATTTCTCACAATGAGTTATCAATAGGCATTTATGGCTATGGCAATTAAGAATCGGGAATACGTGCTCGCCGAAAGTGTGAGGGTGAGTGGTAGTTCTGAGAATAATGAATTTAAAAGACAAGCAGAGTTAAAGTTCGCCGTGTGCACACTCATTAGTGGCTTTATATCTAAAGAATCGTATCGGTATCAGACATACCGAGAAAGATTAAACAGTTAGCTCTTGGCATCGGAAGAAAATGATGTGATATTGTTGATGATACAGGAGAATTTTCGTTATAAAATTTTTCCTTAAGATGTCATAATGTATGAGAACAAAGCCTACCAAAAGTCGTGCGCTCTCGCTTATCTGAATTTTGACCTTACGATCTTCAAAATTTTCAATAATTCCCGGACTAACCTTGGGAGGCCATTGGCAATTCTATCATTCAAAAATAAACACTTCATTCTACATAATAACGGAATATTACAGTGCCAGTGGCACTACACGGAGCGTACTAGGCGGTTAGTCTATATGTATATTATCAACGCAATTACGAGTTAAGGGCGAGACAAGAATCAGTGGATTAAAAACGGAATTAAAAACGTGGATTAAAAACGCGAGTGAATTCGTTATGATTAAATGTCTTACTGAATGAATCTGAATCTCTCGTACTCTTTCTATTTCTTTTTTATATATGCGCTCCTGATGCAGAGGACATGGCCTGGAATTGACCATGGGATGACCTACCTCCGTTGTGGTATCATTTCTCCACCCCCTGGGTGGAGCTTGGAAGCCTGTACACAGTGTGTATATTTACATGATTAAACTCTTATTTGTGTAATTCGATACGATTGTCGCTGCACCACCTCTTACGGTCAATAGCTGTGTTTACCTGGGCTCCTCATTAAACATGCGTCTTTGATAATTCTATTTCGAGACACAACTTCGGCAGTTTTATTAAGGCAACTGTTGAATGATTTTCCTTTTCTCCTTCTTGTGTCTTGTAGCTTTGAAAGCACGGCTGAATCAGGGTGAGGGTGCAGCCTACGCCGTTATCACACCCCAGCTGTATTTGCTTAGGGACCGATTTCATCGTCTACCATTCCTGCCTTCCATCATAAGATCGAATTCCGTTGAACATTCCACGCCAACATTATTACAATTCCCCCCCCACTCCCACCTGAAGGAGTCGCCGACTTTTCCCCAAAATCACACGTGTTTGTGGAGGCTGCCGAGGAAGCCACGGAAAGCCACCTCACAAAGCGTCTATATAATCCTTCGACTCAGTTTAGTAAGGAGGACAAAGGCTAAATCGACATCCGTAAACTCTGCCATATTCAATCGGCGAGTATCTGACGAGGATTCCCATCTCTGAAATCCATACACGAGTGCTTCCTCATCTGAAGCGAAAGGTAACCCGACTTTCCCCTTCGCAGTAATAGTATGCCAACTGGCCCCTTTTATGCAACGATAACGTAAGCAATTGTAACCGTTACCGCCTGCAGATTGATCTAGAATCTAGCTTACCCAATCGATCCTTTTTTTGTGTGTGCGCCCCGGTTAAAAATCCCCCTTTGAATCACCGATCTGATTCGACCTCCATAATATCCTAATTAACCCACCTGTATCTCGCGTAGACATTTAACTTCGTCTGTACGACCATTCCCTTTAAGCTCAATATTTGTGTATATTTAAATATTATTTTCTTGCTAGTAAAGATATATTTTCTTCATTGTCTTTCTTTTGAAATCTTAACGCGCACCAGCTACCTTTTAATTTTTGGACAACTTTGAGACTAAAATATTTGTTTTAAAAAGGAGCCCGCAAAGTTAATAATAAAAACCATCCCGACTGGTCAATTTTCCCATGCACTAACGGTCTTCAACCAACTTCTGCCTAAAGCCGCAAAAGTAGCTACGCATATATATATATATATATATATATATATATATATATATATATATATATATATATATATATATATATATAAAGAGAGAGAGAGAGAGAGAGAGAGAAAGAGAGAGAAAAGAGAGTCTAGCCATCACACGACATGTCTCACGCTCGCTTGCATTATATATATATATATATATATATATATATATATATATATATATATATATATATATATATATAGATATATATATATATATACATATATATAGGTTAGTACGGTGTGCTTGGATTTAATAGGACCAATTCGAGTTTACTTTGCGGAGGTATCTTTTAGGCCTATTTAATCCTGCAATTTTGGTGCCGAGAAGTATACTTATTGCGTAGTTTGATTAGTACAAGCCTGCCTACTGCGTAGTCCGACCACCACAGGTGCTTCCTCACCAGTGATGGAGTCATTAATAAAGTCTTACAACATTATATAGGTAAATATACATCTGAAATTATTTCTGGCATTCCTAATATCGGCAGTATTATAGTAAACACGCAGGGCGTCGACATTCACATATGTGCATACCTGTATTCAAGTGGGCCTATTTATATTAGTAAATATACTTTTGAAATCATTATTTTTTATATGCCACTCTTAATATCGGCCCTATTAGTAACAACGCAGAGGGCATCGACATTCACATATGCGCGTACCTGTATTTAAATTTGCCTATTTATGCCAAGTTCTAACATATCGTAAGACAGTAATCAAATGATGCCTAATACATTTTTGTAAATAATTCCATCAAAACGGGCGTATCTTGCGTTAGGTTTCTATATAAATATAATAAAGACACTTTACAAATATTTAGTTATGCTTGCACTAAGGATATAGATGCAATAAAGCATGTATATATTTATCTCTTCCCCTCTCATTACAATATTTTCTATAATATTCCCAAAGAAGATTAAAAATATGCGAATGACATATTTCTAGCAAATGTGACTCGTCTCCCGGAACTCATAAACACATTCGTCTGGCTGTTCTTCTCCGTGGTATCTGTAGACGTGTCCGTGTTTATTCTCATGGCTTCATCCTCTCGGTTACTCTGCACTCTCTGAGGCAAAGTGCACCTGGCCATCCTCCTTTCTTTAGGCTGAGTCCGAAGGCATTGCTGATCGCTCGGCGCTTCACCATTTTAGGAGAGGGAGTAATTTCGCTCGTTTTAACCTGTCTATTAAGACAGTGTCGCGTCCTGCAAAGAAAATTCCAAAATCCAAACTTTATTGCCGCGTTCGATAACTGGGAAAGGGCCCGCATAGGCTGCTTCAAGTGGAATTTTTACGCGGTCTATTCATACCCATATATAAGTTGCTATGCAGAGATCGTGGAGCACGAAAGGCTTGTGCACCGAGTGCAGCTGTACTAAGGATGCTTGCAGGAATTCGATTTGCGCCATGGTGGATGCCAATACTTTTATGAATTTTGAGTCGATCTTCGATTAGAATGATGCCACTAGTGGTTTTGGGCACAAGAGTGTAATTTCCATGACTGCCGTAAACGGTAAGAATCCAGAATCATTTGGCAAGGAGCGAATTCCTTACAGGATAATTGGGAGTGCACCAACAAACCATGTTTACGGGCCATAGTGAGCACTTCAGAGACCTGTGTGACATTTTCACCATACCGTTCGTGGACGGTCTGTACGCCACAGTGCGAAGACAATGGAAACGAACGTGAGCAGAAAGCTCGTTGAATAGTTCTGATTTGAATTGGGCGCCTCTGCCGGTTACCACATAAAGCAGCACTCCAAATCTGCAAATCCACCCTTTCAGGAAAGCTAACACAACCGTTGTTCCACTTATGTCCGGGATTGTAGCGGTTCGATCCATCTTGTCGCTCGGTGAATGCATGATAACAAGTACCAATTGTGCACGGGGTGTGATTGACTAGGCAGTATTCATGGTGGGATTGGTTCAACTCTATCGATGTGTATCATTTCAAACCTCTAGGATGGAATATTAACACAATTATATCGCTCGTTGCGTTTTTGCAACACAAAACCTGCCCATACTTTTCAGGATATGTATGTAAACAGGCGCATGCGGCAACTTCAAGACAGCGATTGGTCACAAGCAGAAAGAAAAGCTTCACCTTCATTTTGATTTTGACAATGCCACTTTTTTTCGAATATCATGTCTTCATCATTTAAAAGGTATGTACCAATTATCGTGTGCATCTTTAATGGTTTAGGAACATGGTAAATGATTGTATTAATAATTATATATTCCTAATAAAGTTTTTTCACGATAGCTAAAGTTTAGACAAAATAAATGTTGCATTAACGCAACAACCAGCACATAGGGAACCACACTTGTTGCATATATGCGACGATAGGAATTATATGTACGAATATAAGTTTTGTCGGGAAGAATACCCTTGATGGAAAACCCTGTAATGCCATTGTTGGCCGAAATTTAAACCAGGGCGAAAACCTGAGAAACGTAACAGAGTGTGCTTTTTCTAAGATCTCCAAACGTAAGCTTACTACACACTAGTTTCACAGAGGGTTCCAAAAGGTCAATGCAAGGTGAGAAATCCGCATCCTTTCTGCGGATAGCTTCCCTGTCCTTGTTGGTGTCATCAGCCTGGTATTGTTGTTGATCCTGGTCCTGCTGTTGTTGTTCCTCTGAGACGTCTCCTGCCGTGTCGTCGCCCTTAAATGGGTGGTCTTTGTTTATGGGGACATCTTGGAGAATATCACCCTCTCAGAAGTGGACCAGTTTTGGAGGAGCTCGAGGACAAGTTCGCGGGCCGGCGATACTTCAGGGTTATCTACATTAATAACCGTGGGGTCAAGCAAACCAGGGAGGGGTATGACCCCTATCATGTCCGCTCCAGGCCAAACTTGCGAGCGTGGAAACATACGATGTTGGTTTAGGTTTTCAATGTTTTAGGCTCCGAGTGAATCAGCTTCCTCGAAGGACCGCCGTAAATTTTGCAGTTCCGGGTCTGCACAAGTAGCGGTATCGTCGGCACAAAGATGAACTGAAAGATCGTGTTTTAGGGAAGAGATCATATGTCTAGGCGGAGACACCCTCAGGATGATTCGGGGAGCGAAATAATTTAGCAGAGCTTCACATCAACGAGTAAGGCTGATTTGGTATTCGCAAATGCCCCCGTGCCTCTTCCTTCCACACAAGCTCTAGAACCTTTGGTTGCACCCGAAAAAGCTCAGTCAACGTGGCTTCAATCGCAGCAAAGTTCGGGATCATCCTGTGGTAGTATGCTACCATTCACAAATATCTCCGAATCTCCTTGTAGTCTTTTAATAGCGGCATCTTTCCAATCTCTTCCATCTTCTTTGCCGATGGGGAGCTAACTTCCACCGAGATGTGGTGCCCTAAAATAATCTATTTCTTACTTCCTCAACTGGCACCTCTTCTGTCATATTCTTAGACCATTTTTAACCAATATTTCAAAGACCTGTTCTAATTGCTTAAGGTGGTCGTCCATATTCTCAGAATACACCAGGATGTCGTCTTTGTACAAAAAACGAACCTTAATCCTTGAAACAGGGTATCCATGTGCCTCTGGAAGGTGATGTTGTCATTTTGGAGACCAAATGGGAGCTTAATGTTGTCTCACAAACCAAATGGAGTCGTGATCGCGGTTTTTTCTAGGTCTGCCTGGTTCATGGTGATTGGAACACGAACCAGGTCCAACCTCGAAAATATCCTTGTGCGATAAAGGTGGTGCGTAATGGTTTGAATCTGCTGCAGCCGATACCTGTCGGGCTTTGTAACGGAAATCGGCAAACACCCTGTAATCACCCGGCGACTTATTGGGCACCATGTGAATAGGTGAAGCCCACGGTAATCTTGACGGACTCACGACTCTCTGCTTCATTACAGTTACGAATGTTGCTTTGGCAGCCCGCAGTTTCTCCATAGAAAAGAGGTCTTGGCCGTGCGAATGTCGGTGGAGCACTACCAGTTTCGATCGTATGCTTCAGTAAGTTCGGCAGTGACAGGAAAGGCTGAGCAGGTGCGGGTGCGTACAGAGCCTCATATTTTTTAAGGATGTGTCTGCCATGGGACGATACTTGCCGCAGGTCATCGATTATTAAAACTACCGCCGCTGCTTCAGACAACTTCACTTTCGACACGAGTTTAGTTCGATTATCTATTAGCATGTCGCGCGCATAGTCTATTAAAATATCATAATGTCTCAAAGAGTCAATGCATAATAACGGCAACCTAAATGATCGGTGAAGACTGGGGATCACTATATCCGTATGAATTTCGCCGTGGACTATATTTTTGCCGCCATTAGCTGTTGAAATATTAATGACAGATTCACGCACATCACCTAATTTCACCAGTTTAGCCGGAATAATTGAAACACTCGCCCCAGTATCAATTAAGAACTCACAATTTAGTATTATATACTTTAGCGGCGACGGTGAAAATAGACGGCACGCCCGCGGCCGCGTTTACTACGGCATGTTCTCTTAGTTTTCAGCGGTGCTGGTGAAAATGGCCCGGAGGACGGTGCATTTGCACGGATCCTTCCTTCTCTTTCTGCCACCTGCACCAGGTTTTGCATAATTTAGCTTTTTTGCCGAAATATATATGCGAGCGACAAACTACAGGTTTTTGAGCTTTATGCAAGGGTCGCAGTCTCTCCCGGTGGATTATGCACTCTGTAATTACTCTGGCCACTGATCGCGCATTTCTCGCCGAATTATCTCTATAGTTTTCACTCTTATTATTATGGGGCAATAACGCATTTTAAACGGCACTGTATCCGCTCGACTCACTATATGCATTTATATTATGGCACTGCACTCGGTTGAATGTTACAAGTTCATCCGCAAGTTTTCCTAATTGTGCTAAGCTTAATGCTTTATGAGTGGCGATTATCTGCGCGATGTTAAGCGGTAATGATTGTATGAACTAGTGACGCACAAGCTCTTCACCCCCTCCTACATAAATAGCTCTCTTCCGTAACTCTTCTTAGTTAGTTGAGAGTTGGTCTGTGAGTCAGAAGGATTCGATAAACTTCTCAAAAAGCTCGGGTTTGGTCCTCTTGAATAGGCCAATTGCTTCCTCTTTTAAACGTTGGTAGTTACGGCCTGCTACTCGTATAATGTCTGCCGGAAGACGATTAAACGTCATTGCTGGTAATGAGGCAAAATATGAAAAAAACTGAGTCTCCTCCTTCTTTATCCCGGAGATGAAAAATTGGGCCTCCACATTTAGAAGCAACCTGAGACTGCTGCTTCATTAAAGATGTGAGGCTTGACGCTGATGGCGTTCAGGAAATCCCCTTCACCTTGTCCCGTCTTACGATTGCATGACAATCTATTCTTTACTTAATGCCTTCTCTGTCCGATCAAACGATGGGTCACCGAATATGAGGGGTTGCCAGTTATGGGGAGTTAGGTAAATGGTATTGTAGACGAGAAGGGTACCAGTTATGTAGGTCCAGATTACGGTTAATCAATTGTATGGGAATGAAAGAGGTTTCCGTAACCACCACCTTATAAGGGCGCGACGAGTTCCAGTTTATAGGTGTAGGGTGGCATTAAGGAAAACTATTTATCTAGCTCGAAGGATATATGGTTCTAAGGTGGTCTTCTACTTGGCTGGGCTTACCGAAGGTTTTAAGGCAAAAATGGACATACAAATATAAACACTTTATTCTAATAACGGAATATTACGGTGAAAGCGGCGCGACACGGAGCGTACTAGGCAGGAGACTAGTAGTCTATATTATCAACGCAAGTACGAGTTAAGAACGAGACAAGATTCAGTGGATTAAAAACGGGAGCGTGAACGCGAGTGAATTTGTTATGATTAAATGTCTTACTCAATGAATCTGAATCTTCTTACTCTCTCCTTTTCTTTTCCATATATGCGCTCCTGATTCAGAGAACGTGGTCTTTAATTGACCAGGGAATGACATACCTCCGTTGTAGTCTCATTTCTCCAACCCCTCAACAGAGCTTGGAAGTCTATGCACGGTGTCTACACTTACATGATTAAATTCTTATTTGGGTAATTTGATACGATTGTCGCTGCACCACCTCTTATGGTCAACAGATGTGTTTACCTGGGCTCTTCATTAAACATACGTCTTTGATATTTCTATCTCGAGACACAACTTGGGCAGTTTTATCAAAGCAGGTGTTCAACCATTTTCTTTTCTCCTTTTGTCTCACGCTCGCTTGCTTATATAAAAATATATATGTACATTTACAAATCCCATCTCATTTCTTATACAACATTAAATCATTGCATTATATATATATACACACACACACATATATATATATATATATATATATATATATATATATTACTAAGACATGCTCTGATTTAATAGGACCAATTTGCGTCCACTTTGCGGAGGTATATTTTGGGCCTATTGAATCCAGCAATTTTGGTGCCAGAAGCTTACCTATTGCTTTGTCCGATTACTACAAGCCTACCTACTGCGTAATCTAACCCCTACAAAACAACATAAGGTTATCAAATTTTGTTGGAATCGGCCGACTAATTATAGACTTAAGCGACCGACCTATGGCTGACATAGTGAGATGTAAAGTCACCCGCAACTAGACTAACACGAGACTAAAAAAAAACAAAACCATGATGTAGAAGGTGGTAAATAACAGAAGTCGAAAGATTACTAAAATCTAACCAAGCCGTGTGAAGGTATTATGGAGAATATGATCTACTCTGAGCACACGGGAAATGATTAGTCCTGTTTTGACTTCGGAGTAAGAAGGAGATCGTATCCAATGAGTTACCAAAAAAAACAGAAACAGCAAACTATTGTATAGTTTATATAGCCTTTGGCTGTGATTTGAGAAGTCTCATCGCATTTTTTTCTGTTGTCTATTTTTTCTCCCTTGTTTCTTTATGGTGAGTTTTGACACAGTTGGATAGCATTGGACTAGAGTAGGGAAAAGTACAAAAATTGTGGATGAAAGTTTAAGATATTTTCTTTTCTTTCCTCTGGAGTAATATCCATAGCCGGAGCTGTTGGGAGGTAGAATTAAATGAGAAATGTGAGTCTTTCATATTGGATAGTGGTTACGTCTTAATCTTGGCGAAGGTCTAGTATTAATATAAAAGCTGGAGCCTTGCTCGCATTTATAACACGTGGCAGAATTTTTTTGATTATTATTTGTACTGTTATGATTCTTTTTACATCCATTTTTAAAGTTGTTCTCAAGAGAATATACTAGGATATGAGTGTCCTATCAGCGTCCATAACTATCCAATGAATATAGATGCGAACACTTTCAATAGCATATGCAGAAGGTAAATTTCAAAGTTTTCTTGAAAATATCACAAAAAGCGAAGGTGCCGTCTGTTCCAGCATCAAAAAAAACTAACGAACATCTAAACACCTTATTCCCATTAATACACACAGATACACTTGCGAACGTAATATTCGTACTTTTCAACGTGCTACTGTACAAATAATGAGGTATGCCAACGATCACCTCAATAGGGTTGGAAGATCCTAATGGGATCTTAAAGAAGTGTATCTGGAAGAAGCGCCCTTTTTGTTTCACACAAACTTAGAGGCATATAGAGACACAGTTGTAACAACATCCTTTTATGAATGGGAAACCTGGGCTCTTTACTGCATGCAAGTTGCAGGTCTTGGAGCCCCTTCACTTAAAATGCGTTCGTTCCAACAAATAGATCAAGTAGCAACAGTACATGGCCCGCATCAACAAGGTCTTAGGGCTTCGAAGTTACACATACGATCAGAGAGCTCCGTTGGTTAGGATATCTGACACGTATTTATTTTCGCTCTACACCTAAGGCTCTGTTCAACAGCAATTTTTCATCAGAGTAAGTGTGCTGAAGAACCACACAAGAGCATTTTGCGAACCAAATGAAGCTCTAGCTTAATGCAGGTGCATCCCAGAAAAATATTATTAGAAAATTGTCAATGATAGATACAAGTCGAAAGACAAAGTAAACGCTTTTCAATGATACGTTAGAGATAGCAAGTATGAATGCCGGAGAGCAGAAACACAGGCAGATATAATAATTAGCTGTCTAGAACCCACCTGCTTAACAATTCTTTTGCTCAGCTTATTTCACAGTGTGCAGTTTAATAATTTATCAACACAACAAATAGACGTTGTACCTCGATTGACTTACATCCCCTTGATTCTCGAACTCTAGGTTTCAGCGAACAGCAGAAGGGTATAGACAAAATCTGAATCTAAGTTAAAGAAATAGGATGTGATTTTTAACGACCCACATTTAAAAAAAAAATTAATGCATTTACATAAAATTCCTTATAGATGATGAAATTGGCGGTGATCGGGTGCTTGCTTTATATGAAGTTTAATGAATGGGAGAATATTACTGCGTGAGATGACAAATACAAAAAAACTGGAAGATAAATTCTGCTTAAAACGTTGACACTGTAGCGTTGCAGGCGAGTAAGGAAAAGACAATCAATGTGTGTCGTAAAATCAGAAGAACTGACGAAGGAAGACAATATAAGAGGAAAATCTATCAGAAGTACACTGAAAAGGACATCGGCCAAAATAAGAGATATTCCCAATCAAAGTGAAGACAGTGCAATCCTTTAAACATAAAGGTGAAGAAAAAGCATAAACCAATTAATACTGCTTTAAAAAAAGCCAATGTAACAAAAAACTGGTAGTACAATTCCTTCAAAATTAGCCTTCAATACCTTTATGATGGGGTTTGCCTAGTTTACTAACGCGTTATCTTTTCAGTTGGGGGATGTGACATTATTCATATTTTATTTATTTATTATTTGTTTTTTCCGTAATGAAAAGTTACACCAGGTGTAAAAGACCACTAAAGAGCTGCGATTTAGGTGCCTTTCATTCTTTTATCTGCAAATTTATTAGTTTTCTCATATATAGGTTTAGTCAAAAGTTCTAGCATAAAACTATTTTGTGCTACATAAACGTTATTGTTTAAGACTAATGATACGATTATATATTCCTGCGAGAAAAAGAAATGAAAATTATTTCTGTAAAGAAAATGATTGGATATCAACTACAGAAACAAATCCTGGATGACGAGTCTGTATTTTTCTCGAATGACCATTATATATGGTGTTACTGTCAGAATGACTTCGAGGAATTGTGACTGATATCATCTGTGTCTCTATTATGTTGGAAGACGCATATGGATCGTAAGTAAAAGATACCCTTAGTGAAAATAATGGAACATTCTTTGCTTATAGGGGAATGATTATAATGAGATTTGCTTGGACTGAAACATTTGCTTGGAATGTCTGATCAATGTTATAAAATATTTTGTTTTATGCACAAAGTTTTTAACAAAAAATCAACGTATTAAAATTTTTTCTCGTGATTTCATAACTTATTTTATTCCTAGGCTTTTAAAATTAAATCGGATATCAACGTAATTTACTTGGTACTATTACTTGTATTCTTTAAAACATAATATATTTCTAGTCCTGATTAAGATTTTGTAATTCGTCTCTTTACTCACCATGAACCACGTTAATAGCTCGGTAGGAATTGTTAGGATTTCTCGGCTCTTTGTGAATCAAATTTGATGAAATTTTCCCAGCTGGTCTGCGCAATATGCGAACAGTAGTTATATTTTCATTATGCTGCATTACGTCGTTCAATTTTTATTTTAGATTCGTCGTTTTTGGGGTGAACCACGCTAATAGCATTTATCCTCATTAACAACGATTGAACGTCGCAGAGAGCTCAAAGATAAAGAAAAGTCGTTTATCATCATGGAAAGTTCTAAATGTACCAGTGTTCATGTTATTACGGAGAAGTTAGATCGCCATGTGGACACGGCTAGACGATTTCTGATAGACCCTTAGCTAAGGAAGAAATAATCCGATCATGGGAACTCCAATACTGTGATAGCTAGGGATTTGAGGAATATTGCTCGACAGTTACGGTAGAAAACCCAGACAAACAAGCAAAGTAATTTTCACTTTCGCTAGTTTTCCTCGTGTGCCGAAATCAACCAGGAACCGCATCTTAAGGACCATAGCTTCCGTGCAGCTTCCTCTAAAATTGCCTCCTCTAACGCTCCTTCATAAGACTTTGAGGCTTCAATGTGTCCGGAAGGAAATAGCGCTAGACACGAGTTGCGTATTCTTCACAGACGAGATCATGGTGACCATTTACGGCCCTGAAATTTAGACAAATGGTGGGGTTTATTTTAGAGATGAGCGTCACCAACTTTTACGACATTAAGAGCAGGGAAGAGGGGTCATGTTAAAATTGGAGAAAGACTTGTGGTGCCAGTTAGGGTATCTGATGGGTTTAAATTGACCACAGCCGCCTACCAATGTTACTTCTAAGGACTAGTTTTCATGCATAACAACGCTTCATCGTACTCTGTAATTGTTAGCAAAGCGTTCCTAGGCTATTAAGGTATACAATATGGCAAGTTGATGGTGTGGCCGCTCGCCTCTCCTGATCTTAACCCATTCGAAATTTCATGGTCCATCCTTAAACAAGATGTTTATGTCGACATACCTCAATTTTCTCTAAAGATGTTTATGGTCAACCATTTTAGCTGAGTGATTGCGTTCCAACATTTCCAAGTAAATCACTCCCATCACATCCCACCAGACACAAACACTAAGCTTCTTTTGATGTCGGTCGGTCTTTCCATGAAGTTTTGCATATGCACCTTTGTCTGTCGAGCTTCTTTTGCTATACATGCAGGCGCCTATGCGGCGCTGACGGTTGAAGTACGTCAGTTTATGTTGAATTAATATTTCTAGTTCGCTGACTTTGCCCATTTCCTCTAAACGATGTAAAATGGCTGTATGGCAGACGCTAAATTTTTCAGCAAGCTTGCATCATGTCAGATGTGGATCAGCTTTGACACATGCGCATAAACCGTCATTGTCATTAATGAGGGCCAAGCACTTCTTATGTAAATTTAGAGATCAAATTGGCCAAGCTGAAAATTCTTAAATCCATCAAAGGTTTTGCGATGACTAATTTAGTCTTTTTCAAATATGCTTAGTTGACGATGCGATTGGGTAAAAATGTACGTTGCTTTTAACGAGAAAGTGTTAGTTGAGGGGTAATTTTGAAATTTTAGATATGATATAGAGTGTCCCTTTAATTAATGTGTAGTGTTCTAGGCTTTCCTCGACCTCTCTTGTAAGTGCATACAGACTTAGTCTATCTAGACATGGTCACTATCATGGAAAGACTAGACCATTTCAAATTAACTAGTCGTACATCCTGTATAAATCTATAAATAAATACAGATTTTAAAAACAGATTGTGCGGAAATTTTGTTTTCAATCATATATATATATATATCTATATATATATATAGAGAGAGAGAGAGAGAGTGAGAGATATATGAGAAATTCACGAAGTAGCGCGTGAGAAGAGCAATAAATGCAAAAAAATCTCACAGGAAGGTAAAAAGCGGATTCCAAGTAATTTGAACTTGTTCAGTTAATTCTTATAATTATTTGATCTCATTTAAACTTTTCAATGACGATTCTTTCATGTCTCGACATTATATAAACGGAGTCACTGTCAGTTTTATCATCAGTAATAGAGACGTCGCTGAGCCTCCTATTAAAATGGTGAATAATGAGAACAGAGAAGTGATTAAATTCCTCATCATGAAAAATGTTGCCCCAACCGAAATAAAACGCCGTATAGATGGTGTTTACGCAAAACATTTTCCCTTCTTATCGCACTGCAAAACAAGAAGCGGCGGCATTGCTTTATATGGGGCGAGAAGTACATGACGCTAATGAAAGTCAAAAACGTCGAATGAGTGCCATTAGCCCTGCAAATATTAATCCTGTGGAAGAAGTGATTACTGTCCTTCGTATTTAGGCAAAATAAATAGCTGCAAGAGTTGATATTTTTGAACACAAATGTTCTTCGCATTTTACGCGACCTTCTTTATATGGCTAAGATGAGCGTAAAATGGGCACCAAAACTTCGTTCTTCATTCCTAAAGTGCGGAGAATAGAATGTTGCATAAAGTTTATAAATCTTTGTCGAGGCAAGGAAATTGATGTTATTCATTCCAGTGTAACTATAGATAAAACCATAGTGCTGTAATATGATCCTCTCGATGAAGTGGCGGCGCTATGGTGAAGGCCCTCCTTAGAAAAGCTAGTGTGTCACCTTCAATTAAGAAACACATGAGAACTATTTTTGGAGAATGAACGTATTTCATTATTTATTTCAAAGGAAGAAACACGGTTGTAAATGGATTATATCATGCTCCATTATGCATAAGTTCAGGTAAAAATCAAAGAAAACGACATGAGAAACTGAGTCAGAGAATTATACTTCTCATTTATAATCCTCCAGTTCATACTGCTGCTTTTAATAACTCAACCATCCTCCATATAACCCAGACCTAGCTCCCAGTGACTATTATCTTTTTTCTAACCTCAAATTAGACAAGAGAATCGAAATACCTAGTTTTTTAATTATTAATAGGTGAAAATAGAAGTTTTTAAGCATTTCAAGTCAAGAGATAAAACTTACTTATATACAGGCATCTATATGCTTATTTCAAGATGCAATAGGTGTGTTGATATTTTGAGTAATTATTATATTGAGAAATAATAAAATTCATTTTGTCATTGCTTTTTTAACATATTTTGGCCGAGAACTGATGAACCTCTTTGCGCGATGTGTGTGTGTATGTACAAGCTCATAAATTATCGCGTGATTAGGCAACAAATACAACAATCACAATATATTGAAAATAAAATTTCAAATACACTATTACAACTTTATGATCAAGAAATGAGAGAAAAAAACAAAACTGCAATATATAAGTAAGGTGGTGAGGAGAGAGAGAACGTCCTAAACACGAAATTTAATTAAACATAAAATGGATTAGTTGAATTTAGATTAATCCTATTTTGTATTTATGTCGTGGTATTCGTGAGCAAATACCTTCGCTGCAGAGAATGCAGTCTACTTACGTTGCAGGCAGCCAGATAGATAGACCAGCTGGACAGGGCTAATCAGAGGTGAGTGCGTGAGGAGATTAATGGTTGGCCAAAAGGAAGATTTAAATACCAGGTTTAATTCAAGGTTATTGGAAGATTAAAAACAAAAATAAACTTTAATTACAATATTAATGTTAATTATGGAAATGTCTACGAAGGCAAATTATTGGGAGAATAAGATCACTCCCAATGAAATAATAAATTAAATAATAATCAGTTTAACGGGGATCAAAATATGGAAATTGATCAGGCAGGAAAAATGTTGGTAAACACTAGGAAGTCCAAGTAAAGGGTCGGTAGGAGGATATCAGGTGGCAAGGACAAAAGAGGGGATTATCCTCAAAAAGGGGTAAACGGGTTTACCTTGACGGCTTGACTCTTGGCGAGAAGAGCGATTCTTACGAGGCGAGCTAGTCTTAAGGCCCGAGGGGCGTTGTAATCTTGACGGAGGGGGGGTCAGAATTACCTGGGGTGCAAGAAAGGTAATTTTTACGCTGAATGAGACACTCTCGAATAGGAATGAGTAATCCCAGAAGAGGTGCGAGGTTTTCTTGACGGGATCAGAAGAGTTGTTCGCGTAAGTCTCCAAAGAAAAAGTCGTTTCACGAATTTGCCGATTGATTGTGGCTAAACTCACGACAATCTGTCTAGTTGACGTAACCTGACTCCTTGGTTCGACTCGAGAAGAGAGGCTGTATCTTCGCGAAAGGGCAAGCGGTACCCTCTGAAGAGTAACAGGTGACCTTGGGTTAAATACCCTGCTGGCTTCCTCGTAGAATGTCTCCAGGCATGGTAGTCCCTTGATAGTAAGCATAAGCACCAGTCTCTTTAACCCCAGACGAGATAAAACGACCGAAGAAGCTTCTTCTCGGGTAGGCTATGGCCTCCAGGCGGAGAAGGGTCAGAAAAATGCGTCTCTGCGGGGGATAGGCCGAGTAATCAAACAGAGGTGATACCAGCCGCTTTGAAGTATTCCCACGCGAGAATAGTTCGATCTCCTTGCGTTTAGAGATCTAGCTTAGTCTCACGTGTCTATGCTTGAAGGAGAGGGGGGCTCAGGGTGAACCTTAAGGTTAATTTCCTTATCTCCTCCCTTCCGGAAGATGACCTTTTCTTGGAGCGAAGGGGAGACAAAAGGGCATCCTTAAACTTTGGAAATAGGTCGTGCTCCTAGGGTATCATAAGAGGGAACAGAAAATTCCTAATCTGCTTTGAACAGGTGTACACATGTATGACTATCCAACCAAACCGATACAAGTATTAAAAGAAATCATTTCCTATACAGAAAACAAAAAAATACTCAAATAAACACTAAAAGCAAATGGTAGTGGAACGGAAGAGACAAAACATTATATTATATACAAATACGGAGGATTAGAACATACCCATCCTCAAAAGAAAAATACATAAGCGTCAAAAGGTATACGTAGAATGGGTAAATAGAACAAACAGTTTTGAGGTTTATAATGCGAGTACGCAGACTCGGTGACAAAATTTTATGCACAAAGTAAGAATAATATAGGACTACATATTCCTACTTTAGCTGGGGGGGTTCTCTACGAGTTTCTACTAAGACTATCTGCTAGGACATTGGCACTTCCTTTAATATAGAGAATTCAAAATTTATATTCTTGAAGGAGCAAACTTCATCTCATCAAACGACCATTTTGACTTTTAAACTTGTTTACATAGGCGAGAGGGCGGTGATCAGTTTCTTCAATATATTCCTTTCCTATTAAATACATGCGAAATCTATGTACACTCCAAACAATCGCGAGAGCTTCACGTTTGATTACCGAGCAATTCTTTTCTCGTGTCGTGAGCTTCCGGCTGGCATAACCAACAGGGTGACTTTCGCTGTCCTTTCCATATTGGAGGAGTACACTCCCGATGCCATAATTACTGGCGTAGGTTCGAATTCCAAAAGGTTTGTTTGGGTTTGGAAGCCTTAAGATTAGGGCGGAAGCAAGCTGGTCTTTCAACTTAGGAAAATGGGTGGTAGCTTTGGGGTTCCTGGCAAGGAGATCGGGCGACTTCTTCTGAAGCAGAGAGCAAAGAGGAGCAGCGACTGAGAAAAAGTTGGAACGAATCTTGGGGCGCAATTTGATTCTCTTCGTCTTTGAATCCTAAATATCTAATTGTGCCGTACGCAAAGTGGCACGTACTGGGGCCTACAGTGAGTTTGTGCTCACGGAGCCTAGTTAAGAGGGATTGGAGGGAGATTAGATGTTGAGTCCAGGTGTGGATGACAACGTAAATGTTGTCGAATTAAAACGAGACATTATGCAACCCGTCCAGTATTCGACGCATCATTCGGTTATAGCTACTGCAACTAGTAACCAGTCTGAATGGAAATCGCCGAAATTTCATGTTCTTTCTCGGTGGGGAAAGCGGTATATTTGCGGGTATATTCCTTCAGGGAAATTTGGTAATAGGCCTTACATAGGTCTATTTCCGAAATAAATTTGGCCTCTGCGAAAAGGTGTAGATTTAGATCTATCTGGTAAATAGGTTTAGCGTCGAAAACGGTCACAGCATTAAATTCCGAAAATCTACACAAATACGGAAAGATTGGTCCTGTTTACGGATTATAATGGAAGAGCAGTAATCCGAATTAGAAGGTTCTATGATTTGCAAATTTGACAGACTTTCCACTTCGTCGTTGAAAGCCTGACGCAAATGGATTGGAAAAGGATAGGATTTTGATCGAATGGGCTCTTGAGTGGTGAGTCTGATCAGGTGCTCAAAGTAGATCGAGCAAACAGGTTTTTCCAACATCACCTCAGGGAATTTATTTAACACGCCTGAAAATTTTGACTTCTAGGAGGATGCCAATCAGGCGTCCACATCTAATACAGGGGCGGAATTTTCTGGGGAGACTGGTAAAGAGGGAAGAGGATAATTATTATCCTGCTCCACACACACAGTTTGGACTACGTTAAGGGAGTCGGAGGAGTAAGAGGCATTCATCACTTTAGAAAGAAGCACCCCTTTTTTACCCTGTTCCTTGCAATGCTTAGCACGTTACAGGCACCACGTGGTTAATTAAACCCAACGTGACCGAAAGTTACAAGGCGAGCAAGCTCAGATTCGCCCCCCTCTTCCATCATACGAAACAAGTAGAGTGTGAGAAGATCGCCTATCCGATCATAAATCCTAGAAGTTCCTTCCCACGGAGATAGTGGGCTGAGGTAAAAGAACTGTGGTCGCCGACAGATGGCGTCTCAAAGCTGCCCCCTGGGGATCCCCAAAAGTGGGGGTTATTACCCATCTCCCCTCATGAGGCGACTTTCCATATTTAAACCCTTAAGGCGCATTGGAATTGCAGTAAAGACAAGGCTCGCTCGAAGAAGACATCTCTCGTCTCAAGTGAGTGTTTATCCAATCGAAGTCTGGACACTTTTCCCGCTAAGGCATCCACGGTCAAACGTAAGCCTCTGCCCTACCGTCTTCTGAAGCAGCTGCGCCGGATTACTTCTTCGAGTCTTCGATGCACCTCGCCCAGTCGAAGTTACCCTGAGGTAGCCATACCTCTCCTGAGAATCACCAGGGATTCCAGCCACCCTTCGAGCCCCAGCTAAGGTGAAATCTTAGGCCTTCTGAGCACCGGAAGTAAGGTGCCGACCATACCCTTCTTTCCTACTCTTCTCCTGTCTAAGATCCATTCTTTAGAGTCGTCGTTGTCCTCCGACCAGTAAGCCCCCTTCTTTCCCCCTTTTTGTGAGCCCTCTTGGATCTAAATTAATTAATGAAAATTAGACGTTCTCGCCAGTAACGATAAATCTTTACCCAATCTTTAATTTTGCCTCTATATCATTTTGAGCATTTGAATTTTTAAATTTTATTTTCTATTTACTTATGTTTATCTTTAATTAACCTGATCGTCACTCTCGTCTTCGTTATTCAAATCTCGCCAACTTAAGAACATAAGAAAAGAAGGAGACTGCAAAAGACCATTCATGGCCTACACTTGGCAGCTCCTGTTCCAGTCAACACACAAAAGATTTCTTACCAGAGAAAAGTCATCAACATTGTCACCCTTAACAGGAGTTCGTCAGATCTAATCTACAATATACATAAAATGCATCCAGAGGATTATGTCCATTCATGCAACCGCAAAATATAATCTTCCCACTCCTTAGAAAAATATATACATATGTACATAAAAAAAAGTCAGTCCCATCTAGCAGCTTCATCCATATATTTATCTAATCTATTCTTAAAACTACCCAGAGAGGAGGCTTCTATCACATGCCTAGTGAGCCTATTCCATTCATCTACCACACGATTTGTAAACCAATTCCTCCCAATCTCCTTCCTAAACCTATACTTATCAAGCTTAAACCCATTGCTACGTGTCCTGTCATGTTCACTAAGTATAAGAACCTTACCCAGATCCCCTTTATTATATCCTTTTACCCATTTGAAGACTTCAATCAATTCCCCTCTGACTCTTCTCCTTTCCAATGTATGTAGATTTAGTTTTCTGAGCCTTTCACCATAGGGTAAGTTCCTTAGCCCACCAATCATCTTTGTCATCCTTCTCTGCACAGACTCAAGCAAATCAATATCCTTCCTATAATATGGTGACCAAAATTGTACTGCATAGTCTAGATGAGGCCTAACTAGCGCCAGATACAGTTTTAGAATGACTTCAGCACTCTTATTGCTTACACTCCTCCTAATGAATCCCAATATCCTATTAGCTTTATTCTTAGCATTTAGACATTGCTTTCTAGGACGAAGGTCTGAACTTACCAAAATACCCAAGTCTCTCTCACAATCAGTCCTCCCTAAAATTCTCCCATTTAATTTATAACTATTCAATGGATTATTTCTACCTATACTAAGTAGCCTACATTTGTCTATGTTAAACTTCATTTGCCATTTCTCGGTCCAATTGGACAGAATGGTCAATTCCTCCTGCATTACAACAGCATCAGAATCAGCCCTAATGGCCCTACCTAGCTTAGTATCATCAGCAAATTTACTCAGGTCACTACTTATACCTATGTCAAGATCATTAATATAAATTAAGAATAGCAAGGGACCCAAAACAGATCCTTGAGGAACTCCACTGCTAACACACCCCCACTCAGATTTAACTCCATCTATACTAACTCTTTGCTGTCTGTCACCAAGCCATGACTGAATCCACCTAAGCAGGTCGAACCCGACCTGCTTAGTTAAGTGAATTGACTCGCGTCTCAATCTGACATTTATAATGTCGCATCAACATAGCGTTCAGTCAGTGGATGGTTGCTTTAGTAGCCTGATCTCCCTCCCCCCCTAATAATAATAATTGAATTATATTGTACACTCGGCTATATCACGACAATCACTGTCTCTTCATCAAGGGCAACTATATTATTGATACAGGCACGGCTGTGGTATTGCTTAACAGGTTCACGTGGAATAGCTTATCTCCGGATAGGGTTTTAATAATATAATACACGGGGCCACATGCATCGAGGAAGGGAAAAGGACCCATCCATTGGCTAAGAAGCTTATTGGTGTTCGTAAGCAAAAGAAGTAGTACTTCATCGCCGCACCTAAATCGTCTTTATTTTGACTTGACGTCAAAGTAGGTCTGATATTTTTCTAAATTTAGATCGGCATTCTTATAGGCTACGTCGGCACACTCTGCTATACGAATGCGGAAGTTCAATAAATAAGAGTAGGATAATTTTATGTTTACATCCAGGCGGGGATGGCAAATAATTCGTTAAGGATTTTCATGGGCCTTTTACACTTATGGCATAGAAGAGCTCAAATGGGGAAAATCCTAGGGTAGGATAAGGGATTTGCTTTCAAGTTAAGAGGGCAACGGGCAGATACCGATGTCATTCTTGGTGTTGAGAATGGCACCTTCTTCAATACGGCTTTTAAGGTACCGTTCAATTTTTCCCAAATCCTATTTACTGAGGGGTGAAGTGGGGTTGTAAATAGGGGCTTAATCGCGAGGAGCGTGAATTGCCTAGATTTATCAGACGAGATCTTCTCCGGGATACCGACGCGGTGGAAAATATAGACTAGGGCCGCTGCACAGGTAACGCTATCTATTTTCTTGATGGGGACCCCTTCGGAGAATCGCGTCGCCAAATCTACTAAGGTTAAGACGCAAGAGTGTCCTTCGCTGGACGTGGAGTGAATTGGGCCGATTAAATCAATGTTAAGTCTAAGAAAGGGCACTAAAATTACCAGGCTCTACTGGAGGGAAACAGCTCGTATACGCCCTTTTGCTGTAGTCTTCTGGCAGATGTCACAAGACTTTCAAAAGTCGGAAATTTCATTTACAGCGCCGAGCCAAAAGAAATATCTAAATATTGTTTGAGCCATTTTGTAATGGCTGAAATGACCAGCCAACAGACCATAATGAGCGAGTTTGAAGACTTGAAAGATGTAAGATTGGGGGGATACAGAATGTATGAATATCGGGGCTGATCCCATGCGAGCGCGCGCGGTAAAGTAGGCCATCCTTAATTAGGTAGGAAACCTCTCTTTGTCCGCAGGCAGAGCATAGTTCAGAACTCGTCGCTTTTTCCCAAACGGAAAAGAGATTTACGCACTCTTTTGGGGATTGCACAAAGGTTTCGTTACGAAGGGCTGCGAATTCCGGGTCAGAGGTGACCTATAAGGGAACGGAAAGCGTGAAATTCATCTGAGTCTGGGCCGAGGTAATGACTGGCTTGGCTACCGGATTTAGGGTTATTGGGTGGCTCTGGCCTACCAACAAGGCACATAATTTGATTAAGGTAGCGACTACCTCAGCCCATTTAGTAAAGTACTGGCATTCCAGGTAACATCAGACGTTGGGCAATCGGTTCACTCGCTAGTCGTGGACCACAGCATACTTAGTATGGTGAGGGCCTACTGCGGGAAAGTAATTCATCGGCCACTAACATACAAGTACAGCTAGTGTCCATCACAATGGTAGATACCCGGCATCCATTAACAGATCCATATTTGAACTGTAATCCGCCAGGGTAGCTCTTATTGAAAATGAAGTTCACCTGGTGTTCCGATGGACTATTTATTGAAAGAGTTGAGGGAGATTTTGGGCTAGAAGCCGGAAGAATTGAAGCAGCGTTATTTGATGGACTTGATGGTTTAGACGTGATCTGAATTGGAAATTTAGAGGGGGGGCAATTATGCTTCACGTGGCCCTCCAAACCGCACAAAAAACAGAGGACGGTTCTTATGGGGTACGTCGAAAAAGCGGGAGTCGAAATGATGGGCTCGATATCCTTCGACTTACCCGGGGGATGGTTCGTCGGTTTAGGGGGGAGCGGGAATCTTCACAAAATTTTGACGTTCTTCAGGGGGAATTGGGAGTTATTATTCTTACTTTTGCGAGACAGAGGATGGGATTTCTTGGGATCCTTCGGGTACAGATTATGGCTGGCCGCGTACACATCCGCCTCTTCGATACATTCTTTGAAAGTAGTGCATCACCCATCTTTCACGAATGCACGAATTTCCGTGAGAAGCGATGCTATTAACTGTTCGCTAAGGACAAAATCTACGAGGAACTCATATTCACAGATAATCTGTACGAAATCTAGCCAGAAATTCAAACTTCGTTGGAGAGTGAACCCAAACGGACGGGATGTCTGTCCGTGCTAGATTCTGGCGTAGTTGAATTTTGATCGGTAGAATTCGGGGTTCATATTGACTGCCGATAGAAGTTATGATTTAATAGTGGACTAATCTATCGTTGTTTCGTTGGGAGGGGAAATAAAAATTACTCTGAGTTGCGTATTGAGGAGTGGGAATAATCTAGACACACCATCTGCTTCGATATCACAGTGCTTGACCTCAAATATCTTGTCGAAATGTGTGAGGTATGCACAGAAGTCCTGACTATCTTTGAATACTGCTCTTTCGTTTCTTTTTTCTTCTTGGATATATGACAATAAATCTTTGCCGGACAGTCCTAAAGCTGCTCCTATTCCCTATATCCACACACGGGATTCAAGATTTATAATCCTGCTCTGGATTAATCTGATTTCAGGAGATGCTCATCTCCGAAACGGATACAGAATTTTGGTCACAAAGACACACACAATTACAATAATAAAAAAAATAGTTTCACTATATGAAAATAACTTGAATGTACCTGATCCTCAGAAATTTAACATTGACTGGATGAGAGGTGGGGACTTAAAAAGACACTTTCTTTAAAATTTATTTAAAAAAGGAACCACCCTCCACAACTTTACTTTACAGCAGATTTTTTAATATATATATATATATATATATATATATATATATATATATATATATATATATATATATATATATATATATATATATATATATATGTATATATGTCGTGGTATTCGTAAGCGGATACCTTTTCCAGCAGAGAATGCAGTTGCAGGCGGCCAGATGGATAGACCATCTGAACAGGGCCAATAAGAGGTCAGTGCATAAGGAGTTAATGGTTGGCCAAAGAGAAAATTTAAATACCAGGTTTAATTCAAGTTTATTAAAAGATTAAAAACAAAAATAAACTTTAATTACACTATTAATGCTAATTATGAAAATGTATACAAAGGAAAATAAATTAGAGAATAATGTTGCTCCCAATGAAATAATAAATCAAATACTACTCAGATGAAGTTCGAGGTTTCCTTGACGGGATGAGGAAAATTCGTTTCACAAATTTTCCGATTAAATGTTGCCAAAGTCTCGACAATTTGTCTAGCCAACGAGACCTAATGACGAGGTTCGACTCGAGACGAATGGCTTTATCTTTGCGATAGGGCGGGTGCTACTCTCTGACGAGTAACGGGTGACCTTTGGTTAAATACCCTGCTGGCCTCCTCGCTAGAAATCTTCCAGTCATGGCGCCAGGCTATATAGACCCAGACTATATAAGACGACCAAGGAATTTTCTTCTTGGGTCGACCCTGGTCTTCAGGCGGGAAAGGGTTTGAAAAATGCGTCTCAGTCGGGGGTTGCATTCTAGAGAGTTAGGAAACCAACTCTTCCTACTGCATTGGTCAAAGATATTATCTGAAGCAAGACTGGGTGGGGCCTTCTTGTGCTCCTTGTATGGCATGGTGACGAGTCTTGCTACCACACCTCTGGCCGGCCAACTCTGACCTACTGGAACAGGGCAAAACCAACTCTTCTAGTCACTGGATGTAGCCATCCATAGTGAGTGGGAAGCTCTCCGGGAATATAAACTGGTACATAACATTGCCCTCGCTACTGACACCCTTAAACACCATGATGTAAATGGATAACTTGGTTTCATGATTCTTGGTACATTTATAGGAACACAGCAATCCATTGGTTGTTTTGTGGTTTCACCACATAGTCCTGACCGAAATTCATTCTGATGAAAAGAACCAAAGAATACCAGGCGTGAGGGGATGCTTTAATATTTTAGGAGCTTTGCAGTACGTTGCTTCCATTTGTACTTCATCTTATGAGATAGAGATTAACCCTTTCTCATCTTATATAAGTAGTACTGGATGTTCTCATGGACCTACTGCCTGATTAGCGAGTCTTGCACTCCCCTGTCCCTCGCGTTGGAATTCCTTGCTTTGTTGAAATCGCTATTAATGATAATTTTGATCTACTTTGAGAAGATGAGATGTTGACTTTCCACTCCACACCCAACACAGAATTATTGTGTTTGGGCAAAATATACAGTATAAGTGAAATTCCGTTTGAATTGTGGTTATCTTTAAGAGACAAGACAACTTTGGTGTTGGTGTGTTCAGCATTATCATCAACGGGACAAAAAACACCGCACACCTTTAGTGAAGGGAGTGTAAAGATCATTCACCATGTTTATTTGGAGATTTTGAAGAAGAACCCCATCATCTTGCAGTTTGTACTATAGCAGGGGTCGGGTAACTTTTTGGAGTGTTACCCCAAAAGAATTTGTGGTAAAATAAATTTACCCCTGACTTTGAAGTACTCTGGGGGACAAACCAATTTACTTATAAAAATCATGGATAATAAAGACAAAAAAATTTATATTGGGATAATGTTTAATTTTTTATTTCATCTATCATTAGGAAATAAAAGTTCGTCTTTCTGGCATGGAGATAGCACACAAGAAAAAAATGTAGGAAAATATATATTTATAAAGAGAAATAAAAGTCATTTTTTACCATTATATGGCACACAAGCAAAATTATTGACAATGTCACTATCATGTATGTAAAATTTCTACAAATACAAAATAGAAAAATGTTATTGAATCCACTATTATGGGGGAAAAATGTTTACTCTTTCTAGCATGAGAATGGTACACAAGTAAAACTAATTAAAGAATTATTGAAAACCTAAATATATCAGCTCCCTTAGTCTTTGAAAAAATGATACTCTTTCATCTTTGATACAACAATTTCAATATCAGGGATTTTGATGTCACTGGTACTTTGATGCTGTCTTCAGGATCCAACTGGTTTCTGTAGTGTGTTTTTTGATTTACAAGGGTAGAAAAACCTTGTTCGCAAAAGGAGGTTGTTGCAAAAAGTAGCAGCATTTTAGTTGTTTCCAAATGTGCAGTTTTATAAGCCTTTGCAGCTTTTGACATCCAAAAACGTGATAGGTCATCCTTGGTCTAAAATTCCATGTTGTTTCACTGTTGGAACGCAAATCCATAAGCTCTTCTGCCAAACTTCAGGCTGTTCAGGCAAATCAGCCAGTTCACATTTGAAGGGATTTACAACCCAGTTGACAGTATATGAATCAAGCTCTGGAAAGTAGTCACAAAACTTATTCCTAAGTTTAGTCAGGTGCCCCGTGACTGATTCCTTCAAGTCACTTAGACTGAAGTTTTCACATTCTTCCAATTACTCTGCCAGGTTTGGAAAGATAGCAATCTTATTAGTATTTACTTTTTAGTTCCAATACCTAAGCTTTCATACAAATGCTGAAATTATTTCCCTTCCTAGATGAGATTGATTTTTTTTCCTTGCAATTCCTTGCTCAGCGCATTTATATGCCCCAAAATGTCAAGAAGAGCTATCCAGGCTGATTTTCTGAACTTCGCTGCAAGTGTGTGTTTTTATCAGTCAGAAATGTTTAAAGTTCGGTTTTGCCCCCACTCTATTCAGGACATTTCCACGTGAAAGCCACCTTACTTCAGTATGGAAAAGAAGGGTTGAATATTCAACCTCTCCATCCTGACATAAATCACGAAACATCCTCGTGTTTAGTTCATACCCTTTTACAACATTAACAATCTTAATTACATCATTCAACAAAGCTTCCACTTCTGGTTACAAATCCTTCCTAACTAATGCCTGGCGATGTATCATACAATGGATAACCTGAGTATTTGGATTCTGTTGTTTGGCCAAAGCCACAAACCAGTGACGTGACCAAGATGGCAAAAGCTCCATCAACTGATACTGCAATACAATCTTCCCACTTTAAATCAATACTTTATTTTTTGAAGTATGCATCAACCTTATTGAACACATCAATACCACGAGTTCTCAACTCCAAAGGAGAACATACCAACATTTCTTTTTCAATTTCATCAGAACCCCTCTATCGAACGTATTTTATCAGCTACGAAGTGCTAATGACATCTGTAGTCTTATCAAGTTCACTGGCAAACTCTTTACTCTTTTTTACTGAAGAAATCACTTGTTCTCTCACATTTTCTGCGAAGATGGAAATTCTTTCTTTAATAACTCTCGCAGACAAAGGCACTGTATTCAGTTGTTTAGCTACTTTCTGCCCACACATTATTTCTGCCATTTTCACAGCCACCGGTTTGATTAAGTCTTCATCAATAGTATGTGGTTTGGGTTTCGAGCAAACAACCATGCCACTTCAAAACTAGCTATTGCTGCTGCTGAAGGTTGGTCAAACGTTGCACTCTTGTTATTTTCCAATCTCTGTCTTTTAACTGTCCAAGTGTTTCTTCAGTTGATTCTTTTTGAAAGACTCGGCAGTTAGTACCTTCATACAGACGAGACATTCAGGTAAAATTTGTCCTTTATCCTCTACGAGTATTTCTGTAAAGCCATAATTAAGGAACTCTACCTAATATGTCCTTTTCTTTGCTGATGCCATTTGAAAATGAAAGACAAATCTATCACATTTTTAAGGTATTCTGACTTCTATTTTTGAAGAATAAAAAAATATTTAGTGACGAATTTAAGAGATAAATTAAAACTTTAAAATAAGATAACATAAAATCTAACCACAACTCACAACCACAAAAATTCAAATAATAAGACTTAAAAAGAATGAGCATTACATCTGTAGTGGCTGAATGAAATCTTCTTAAATAGAGTTAAACTCGTTATAAACTTACTTTTAATATAAAATAATTCCTTAAAATAAAAATAAATAACTAAGTGAAAATTATAATAGTTACCCATAAAATGTGAGAAACTGGCAACCAAACAGCGGATGGGACAATTAGGCTCCTTAAAAATAAACTAAAATATCTTAAAGTCTAAACTAATCTTATATTTATATATTTAACTTTTGTTGAATTTTAATCACAAAAGTCTATACAGAAACGTAAATATTATAGATTATATCATAACTCACCTTATGTAAATAATTATTATATCACTTGATCAACTCTACTGATTCATCAACTACTCTGAAAGAGGCAAGTTCAAAACATGACACAAGGCCACTTAATTAGGAGAAATGTTGCCAGAGTTTACCGAAAAATAGAAGAAAGGCTTCTCGATGCATTGTTTTTCTCTAACCTCATATTCGCTTCCCTCACTTAGCACATCCACCTCCATTACCCTTCAATATTTCTAAATTATCCCATTTGGTTAATTTACCCTTGTTCCCCGACCACTGTACTATAGGAAAGACCGGTGTAATCCTACAACAAGCGGAAGTAATCTCACACAAATCCACAAAAGATCAAGAAAAACGCAAGGCAAATTTAGGATGTTTTGCTCAGAGATAAATATTTTGACTTCTCACTTCTCAGATTGGTTCCTATAAACCTTAATATATATTTACTCCATAACTATACCAAATCTTATATAAATGTCAATGTTCTGAAATACAAACTGGAAAATAAAATGGGTATTTTTTTAGCTGGAACCCGACAGATCATCGACGCAAAATACAATCCAAATGAATATTGGTTATATCACCTTTTATCTCGTGTTTTAAAAATAATTAAATAAAAATCAGCCTACAGTTCGTGTTTCTACATTGAATATCTAAAGCAACCCTCATACATTTATATATATGTATATAACATAATTAATAAAGCATTTCGACTTTATCATACTAATCATAAACATTTATGATAATATTGCGCAGTTTGCTAATATGTTTTGATATTTTTTAATTAACATTTTAATATTTTGTTGAATTACTTAGTATTTTATTAAATGCTGCGTAATTAATATAACGGTATATTTTCAATATTGTGGATCGATGCGCTTATCTGTGGCTCTTTCTACGGTTCAAATTATCTTTTGTGCTGTGTTTTAATTTTGTTTTTTTGCAGTGTTATTGCCTGTGCTTTCACCATTTGGTGTGTTGTTTTTTTGTGCCTTTTTCAAGCCGCCTCGTTGTTACCTCCGCTCTGTGTTCCCGTCCCCCCTCTCCTCTCACCAACCGCTAATTCTAATTCGTCACTAATTTTTTTCCCTTGTTTCTATCGTAATTTTATTTGTTCACACTATTCGATTACTCTTTATTTTGCCTCGATTGTTGTTTCTCCCGTTATTGTGTCGCTTAAGCCACTCTACTTATATAGTTAATTTGCTTTTCTCCCATTATTATTTTTCTTTTGAGGCGCTCATCAATGTCTCTGATTCTCCCCCCTTTCTAACTATCTTAGTCCTCTACCGCCCTACCCAGCTCCTCGCTCGAGCTTTTTCTTGATGAATTTAGTGACCTCCTCGCTGGCCTCTCCCCCACTGGTTCTCTGCTAATCCTCGGTGATTTCAACCTTCTTGGCCACAATCCTAATTTCAAAGCCTTTTCTGAAATCCTTGATCTCTTCTCCCTCACACAACACGTTTCTTTCCCTACCCACTCTCACGGTAACATTTTAGACCTTGTAATCTCTGACTGTCTTATTTCCAACCTGACGACTACAAATTTGTCCAATGCTACATCTGATCACTTCCTTATCAACTTCAACTTCTCTATCCCATTCCATATACCTCCTTAGCTGTCACATAATCTTAAGCCTTTCCGTTGACTTGCCTCCATTGATATTCGCTCCCTATCTAATGATGTGGCCTCCAAACTTCCTCCCATTGATGCTTCTGCCTCTCCTGACCAGATTCTCTCTTCTTTGTAACAACCCCTTTTCACTTGTCTTGTTGCCCACTCTCCCCTTGTCACCTCTTCGAACTTCCATTGTCACCGTGCCCCTTGGTACTCTATAGAACTCCTCCGTGTTAGGCAGTCCATGCTTGCCCATAAAAGAGTCCTTAGAAAGGCTCGCACCCGTGGGCAAGACACGACCCCTTTCTCGCTGGCGTTCTGACTTGCGACAGCTTCCTACGTGGTGAAATTAAAATCTGCTCGTGAAGCCTACTCACGTAATCTGCTTACTGATAATAGGAATGATCCCCATACCGTCTTCCGCCTGCTCTTCCGTCTTACTTCCCCAGCCCAGGTCTCCCCACCCATTAGTCCTGCTACTCTCTCGAATTTCTTCGCAGATAAGGTCACTAATCTCCGTGCCTCCCTCCCTCAGCCTTCTGTCCCGGCTCCTGCCATTCTCCCTGACTTCCCGCCTCAGCCGCTTATCGTTTTCCCCGCTGTAACCGCGTTGGAGCTTACAGCCCTGCTCTCGCGTTATAAGAAATCGGGATCCCCGAAGGAAATTTTTTCGCCTAAACGGTTATGTAAAATTCTGCCTGCTATCCTCCCAACGCTTCTTAGCTGTTCAACACTTCACTTGCAACTGGTCTTGTTCCCTCTTACTTCAAACGTGCCCATATCCGTCCGATTCTTAAAAAGCGTCAACTGAACCCCACTGACCTTACCAATTATCGCCCGATTTTGCAACTTCCTTTCCTCTCTAAGGTTCTGGAGAGAGTGGTTGCTTCACGCATCAACAGTCACATGGTGGCCTGTAACATTGATGAAACCTATAAATCTGGTTTAAAGTCAGGTCACTTCACAGAAACCGCCCTTCTCAATGTGTCCGATTGCTTACGAAGAGCCGTGGACAGGGGTTGTGCCTCCATCCTCCTTTTCTACTTGACCCATTCGCTTTGTAGTGCCACAAGACTCTGTCCTTGGTCCTTTACTATTTCGTATCTACCTTCTCTCTCTTAGTTCCCTTCTCCGTAATCTCGGTCTATCCTTCCACCTATATGCTGATGACACTCAAATTTTCGTTTCCTCATTCCCCACGTCTCTTGTCTACTCTATAGCTGACCTCCTGGCTGCCTACTCCTCCATTTCTGACTGGCTCTCTACCAACTTCTTCAGCCTTAATCGCTCCAAAACTGAGGTCTTCCTCGTCAGCATCCCTGCTCTTGTCAAAAAATCTAAATCTCTCTTTCCCTCCCTTACTCTGGGCGGTAATACTATCATTTTCTCTGACTGCGTTAGGAATCTGGGTGTTTTTTTATGAGCATCTCTCCTTTAAGCCTCATATCCACAATTTCAGCAAATCCTCTTTATGTTTCCTTCGTAACTTCTCTTGCATTCGCTCTTACTTTGATCGCCAAACTCTTGAAACTTTTGTTCATGCCTTCATCATCTCACGCCTTGACTACTGTAACTATCTGCTTGTGAATCTGCCATCCTTCTCTCTCGGCCCCATTCAACTTGTACAGAACTATGCCGCCCGGCTTCTACTCCGTCGCCTTCGCTTCTCTCCCTCTAAACCCTTGCTGCATTAACTGCACTAGCTTCCTGTCAGATCCCGTAATCACTTCAAGATACTTCTCTTCACATTTAAGGCCCTAAACAACAAGGCCCCGTCTTACCTCTCTTCTGCCCTGTCACCATGCCATGTCCCTCAGGCCCTTCGGTCATCACATGCACCCCCTATGAATATTCTTCGTTCATCCCTCTGCTCAATGGGGACTGCTTCTTTTCAATCTGCGCCCCTAAGTTGTGGAATGCTCTTCCTGCTGAAATCAGGTCTTCTCCCTCTCTTAGCACATTTAAGCGTCTCCTGAAAACGCATCCTTTCTGTATTGCCTTCTCCCCCCTCTTGAATTTCCATTGAATTTCCATTCTCATCTCAGCACAACGTGCGCTCTAAGAAGGCCTCAGTTCTTAAAGAGCGCATTACAAAAGACTTATTATTATTATTATTTAAGAAAAAACCTATACAGAAACCATAATTTTAACTTCTCCATAGCCAAGTGTCATCTTAAGTAGAAACTGCTAAAAAAAATTCAAGAACTTCAGTCCAAACCACTATAAAACGAAATAAAAATATAAAGAGGTTTGCATCACTAAGGTGAAGAGGCAGAACATGTCCTATAACATATAGAGGACGAATATAGTGAAGATTCAAGTTCAATAATATCGCCTCAAACGTTTAAAAAGCACTTTAAAGTTCAAGGGCTAAAAGGGTGAGAGGAGAACATAAAAATGTATTCAGCAGGATAAAGATGTAAACATTGGCCACCTAAACAATGGTCTAAATTTAATTGATCAGATGAAAGTAATTATAGATATATAAGAGAAAGAGTATTCTATTGTAATTTATGTAATTCTATTTAAAACTTACATCTTAAAATTAACATTTTCGCAACAATTTTGCAATTCTCAGCACTACTGTAGTTTGGTGAGACGAAGATTTTGGAAAGGCATTTCACTTTGCATGTGTGCTACCAACTGTAAAGTATAGAGGTGATTGTATCGTTTGATTTTATGGAAAGGAAAAATGAACTACACAACTTATACTACTGTATTTGCGCAGGTTCGGAGACATTTATCTAGAGATTGCACCTCAAAATACCAAGAAAAATTATATTTCATCAAGAAAACGCCCATTCCAAACATTCAACCACAACAAGAAATGGTTTGAAGAAATTGAGATCACCCTATAGAATGGCTAAAATAGAACACAATTAAATCAAATAGAACAATTCTGTGAAGTGCTTGGTCTAGTAATACCAAGTACAAGTACAGGGCGAGGAGTTGCTCATAGCCAATTGATTTTGTCCCCCAAAACTCTCCAAATTTCTTCTTGACCAATCGTTGTCAGTGGTAGTTAAAATTTCTTTTCAACTCTATCAATGAAATATGAGGGTGGCTAGGTTAATATTTGCTTCCTGAATGCCTGGTGAGTTGAAAAATAAATATTAAAATGAGTTATTCGACGGGTTTATTTGTGGGGCCTCGTTTTTAATTTACAAAAACATGTTGAATTAAATGCAAAATAGTGAAGTAAATTTAACCATGGTTTGAAACCTCAAATCTCAATATGTTATTATTAAATTAATTAAGCATATAGTAAAAATTCTTATTATTTCTCATTTTCAATGAGATTAAATCTTCAAATTCACTTATTTGCCTAACGGTTTTCTCATTTTCCCTGGTGTTGTTTTTTAATTCATAAATTTCGAATTGAATTTGGTTTTCCAGAATTTATGTATGTCAATAATAATGACTTATTTGTATGGCGCGCTTCAAAGCCAGAGGCATTTAATAATGAGAAAAAGATTTTTACTTAAAATATTCGGGTGATGTGACCGAGGAAGGACTTTTCATTCGGTGGAAAAAATTAATATGTTTCGTTTGCGCCCAAGGTGGCCCTATTGAGGCCACAAGTAAAAATACACCCAAATATTCTTGCCACTGCTCAGTCAGAGCTGGTGTGTCGAAAAGATTAGCTGTTTGACCCCAAGGCTACATCAAATGGAGGATCTTTATTTCTTATTTCTTATATCCTATTATGCTTCACTATTTCTTGAATTGCAGCCCCTTCCCAGCGCATCTTGTGTAGTGTGGGATTGTGGTTAGGGTTGCTATACCCTGTGGCCTAATTTTACTCATTTGGTCAGTTAGTTCGATATTTGTTACCTCTACGTCAAGGATAGCCACCCTGTCGATCGCTTTCTATTGCAAGGAGCAACAGCCTTCATGGAACAGCGTGAGGATAACTGTCGTTAACACAAATTAGGCCGACATATCGACCCACAAGAAAAGAGAGAAAGGAAAAATGTCCCTACCACTCGCTAGATCACCGTTAATTCCGAGAACCATTGTTGCATGAGTCGAACACGCACCCTGGTTTCTCTAACCCAGGAGAACTAGAGGTTTGTATGGAGGGCGTGCCTTGAGTTGCTACAGAACATAGCACCACATTGCTATGAATGCTCAATTGCCATGGAAACTAGTGGGTATTTTTTGCTTATGGGCCATAGAGAGTTGAGTGGGGATGGAGGCTTTTAAAAGTTGTTGATGGCGCCGACATGGTGTAGGAAATTGGCCTATGCTAATAATAAATTTAATAATAAAAATAATGGTATTAATAAAAGAGATAGTATAATGGAAAGCAAGTCAATTTAAATGTTTCTTTCTGATCTACTACGACACATCTTTTCTGGTTAATTAATATTGCAAAATTAAGGGTATAATTAATATAAAGACACATTTACTCTTTAAAATCCTTTAATATACCTCTACTTATTCATATACGCAATCAATATATTTGACATCACGACAATCAGATTTTCGATAATGCGGGGATTTCTACGAATTCTCTGGCATATAAAATAGGCTTCTGCAAACAGTTAATTAAGTTTTCTACTTAGCATTTTTTTATTCCACTCCTCCTGAATCATTATAACTCTAAGGTTTTCCATAAGGTTGAGATCTGCTCACTTTGGAAGCCAAGTCAAGAAACACATGTAGCTCATTTGCTACATTGCTTACCGTATCTCTATGTCCTACATGTATTTTATAAAAAGAATCCGGAAATGTATATTTACGTTTTTGCATATCTGCTTATATGTAAATTCTTATAGAAATTTAGTATTTAATTAAATAGAAATTCCCATTATTACATGGTAAATTGGAATATGCTGTACTTTGAAACTAACTTCACTAAATGATGCTCAAGTTGAGATTTCATATCTCGAGCGATCATGTGCGACCAGTTTGGGACCACTAACCTCTCAGCAGACGTGATAAATACTTAGTTAAGAATTCTCACATACTTAGTAAGCCTTGAGAGCACCCTTAATTTCGAAAAACTACACGGGACCGGTGTAGGAAAAGCATTCACACTGACCACCTGTAATCCTGCCGTTGTGGTTGTTCTTATTTATGTGTTCGAAATTCCCATAATTACATGGTAAGTTGGAATATGCTGTACTTTGAAACTAACTTCACTAAATGATGCTCAAGTTGAAATTTCATATCTCGAGCGATCATGTGCGACCAGTTTTAGACCACTGACCTCTCAGAAAAAGGGAGAAATACTTAATTAAGAATCCTCACATGCTAAGTAAGCCTTGAGAGCACCTTTAATTTCCAAAAGCTACACGAAACCGGTGTAGGAAAAGCATTGACACTTACCACCTGTAATCCTGCCGCTGTGGTTGTCCTCATTTATGTGGTCAGGGTGATACCAAGTACCCCTTCTCTCTCCTCACGTATTTGTTGCAATTGCATGTTTAGGAACATGTTTTACTGTTTCTGAATAGCAATGATTAATGAAATTTGCCATTTTAAGCCTAGAAACAATATATTCATATACGTAGATAAATATAGCTATAGAATGACTGCATAAGTTGTACTTTGGGTGGGGTTTTTAAGAACAACATTAAAAAAGATAAAGATTTTTGCTTTGTCTTCAAGGCGTAACCTAACATAAGCTATCTTAACCTAAAACTATAAAGAAAAATAAGGAATAAATGGTAAATGTGCTTTTGCAGTAATATTCCGATTGTGAAGAGGGCATATTTTTCTTTATAAACTCACTAACCCTCAATATTTCAACCCTATTCTGCAACTCAAGAATTTTTCCACGACGCTTTCTTGAATTGTCATGAGACGCCTAATTTAGGCACTGGCTTTGTTTTTAATTTTAATATTTCTCACCAGTTTTAGGCCATTAAAGCTAGTAATATTGCATTGTATTTTTAAATAGTGTTCTAGGAATAATATTCCGATAGCGGAAAAGGTTTATCACAGGTTATAAAGTCACAAATAGACAATATTTCAACCCGATGGTGAGATAATAAATCTCCTACGAAGCCACCTTGAAAGGCTAACGCTCACGCGCGCGTTTCACTATTTGTTTGAAAGTCGGACTAAATTAAGCTCGCTTGCACGTTTACGGTGAATTTCCAGAATATCACCACCACGATATCTGGCCATAAAATGATTTTTTCTGACGTTTTAAGCATACCATCGAGTTAGCTTCACATATATGCTAACCCAGTCAGTTACCACGAAAAGCAAGCAATTTTCAGCGAAAATAAACAATTTGTAGAGACAACGACGATCAATAATCGCTAACATAACATAACTATCCTTACCTAACTAAAGAAAACCAAACCTTATCCAAAGTAACCTTACCTTACCAAACATAACTTACCAGTATCTAACCTTTTTCTGACAAGTAGGTTTGGTTTTAATAAAATTTGGTTTTCTTAGGATAGGTTTGCAATTTGTGATTGTGGTTGACTCCGCAAATCGCTTATTTTCGCCGAAAATTATAACCACAGTCCAGCTCCTGTCCTTTTAGATGTGGTGCCCTTGACCATGATAGTGTTTGCTCTGGAACAGCAGAAACTAAACTAAGATTCAATCTCCGCATTATTACACCATCAAAAGTATTCTATCCCTCTCTAGCTTTCATGTTAGGAATTAGCTATTTCTGGACAGACTCGTTCAACCATGGGAAAACAGGAACGAAATATATCACTACCTTATATGTTTAAAACCATCATTTCTGCTTTTCAATCCAAGTATAAAAAGATTAAATTTGAGAGAGGGGGACGCGAATGGATTTTCCAACACCGTTCTCACAATAATATGCTCCATTGTAAGAAACAAAAATGCGTAGATATATCTTCCTCTTCCGTCAAATGAAAGGTACCATAAATTACAGACATATGTACATATGTGTAACCTTATTTTTATTAATCCCTCTCTTTCCTTAAAAAAATTAATATATTTCCAACACGGTCTTTTTTTTATTTGTGAACATCAAAAGGCAAATTTTATTTATAGAATATAATCTGTTCTCTTCATTTTTTTAAACGAAAAAATTCAATAGTATCATACATAAATTCAAGGATATCTTTACTTTGTATATTTACTTCGTTATTGGTTAATGTGATATACTTGATAATTTAATTCTAATTCTTTGGGTGCCCTCGGAAAACACATTTCCTGAAACTCTGTCAGATTTTGTTTATAACAAAAAAGCCCGACCATTATTTCATTTACGAGTAAAGAAAGACTCCACATAAACTGTTCATATTGTAATGAAATGGAAAAAAAGAAGAAAGTTACACACTATCACGAAAATAAACAAAAAAAACTAACCTTCATTTTATAGTAATTTTCTGACTTAATAAACTGCAAGAAGTACCTCATAATATATCTTAAATACGAGGGGATTATAAAACCCGATGATTTCCTGCTACAAATTTTTATAGAAATTTGTACTGTGTAGGATCATTATAATAATCAATGAATCTTGTTTATCTCACAAGTCGAATCATCATCGTGGATTGTAAACGTGAGCCACCTTACCTATTTTGGTTATGGTATCATTAAAACGAAGGGAAATCTTTCATTCGCCTATATGGAAATTGGGAAACGAAAGATGCTTCCATTTTTGTTCATAAAATACACAGAGTTGTTCAACTACGATCAGTTCCACACAATGATGAGTGGTAATCATACCGCTAATTCAAGCCTTTTGATACTCTGTAGGGATGGTCTTTCTAACTCATACGTAACACTCTGACCAATTTTGACTATAGCATCTCGTTGTTTTCGGGAAGGCGGGTTTATATAGAGTGTGCCTATTTTCTAGCTTTATCAGTTCATTGACGAAAACGAGCTATTATGCCTTTTTATCTCTCCAGTTTTTGCAGTCTCCCATCTATTTTGCTCAGCACATTAATTTTTCATATCGAAACTGTTTTTTTTTATATATTTCCACTATTCTGACTTAGAATTAATGGTCCGCCATTTTATACATATTGATTCTCGTTGGTCACAAAAATTCATTAAAAACTTTTCCGTCAAATTACAGCCGGAAGTTTTTAACCAATTATTTGCTACCGATTGTCGCTCTAATCTTTATGTGAATTTAATTATACTGAAATTAAACTTCAACCACGATTAAAAGAAACGGGAACGTAATTATCAAAACAATGTTAGTGTTTCTTCGTGACGCTAAAAGTCCAAATTATTTGCTTTTCCACTTCAGGTGCTCCTTTAGCAATAAACCTTAACGCACATACATGCTTTAATCTTTACACATTTATCCGTGCTACCCACGGTCGAATACATCCCGCTGCATTTATTACTGTCCGACTGTTTCGGTGCTTTATTCGTGTAATAATATTTAAATGCATCTTTGTTTCGTCCGACTCAGCTGCCAAGTCTTGCGGGTCTTCTCGATCAAACCGCATGTCATCTCAACATATCAATTGATTATTGAAGGTTTTTGCATTATCTTTGCAATTCCCCTGATTATATGGCATCCTCCCCTTACCAATAACTCCTTCGTCCTAAATAATCAGAGTTATCCATTTTTTTTACGACTAGCTGGCAATGAAACACTAGCATTTTTTAGCTTCGGTAGCAACGAACAGAAAGCCGATCGAGAGGTTTGCCGAGGTTCATGTTTCACCCACATTTTCACCTCTGCAATTTTAATTCCTTTAACCTAAGAAAACCTTGGAATGGCATTTGTCTAATTTCCATTTTCCCACGATAAATCCACTAAGCACCTTCTCCTGCTTTCCTTACGTCAACTCAGGAATTATCATAAATGCTCATCAGATCTCTACGATTTCGATTATTCATTTGTTTTCTTCCTAATTTATTTACCCATTAGAATGTAGCTGTGATTTCTTCCACTTCTTTGATCTCAGAGGGCGATTATGGTAGCATCCAAAGTGAGCCGAAATGACCCACAGGAAGAAGATCCCAACTCGCAACTTATATCTTAACGGTTATTCCAGCCCAAGGTGGTGATGCATTTACCAAGGCAATTACCACGATGCTGCCTCACGCGACCTAAGTGGTTTTGCTTTTAATGCCTTACTCTTTTTCATCTCCTCTTCATCCCGACCCCCTCCCCAATATATGGTGGTGTCTTTTGAGTAAAGAAGAAATTAACGCCATTTCACAGCTCTCTTCAAGGATGGCAGGCGGCGGTTAACTGCCCTTCTATTTTGCTTCAAGCTCTAAATCATCTTTGATTGAGATCTAAGAGTTTAATGGTTTGAAAACCATTATTTGGAAGAGAATAGAATAGAATCTAATATGCTTAAATTAACTTTTTTATCCTTTGCTTTTCATGCTCATCTTTCGATCAATGCAGAAAATGAGGTAGTAATGGTACTTTATTCCATAAATATAGGTTTGTAATTGGTTCTTCATAGATAGTTAAGGTTGCCATGGCGCCGTTAATTAATGCCGATGAGATTTGCATTTTGGCAACGAAGCAGAATACTTATCACTGGAAAAAGGAAGAAGTTAATGTCTTGCATTACCTTAATATTGTTCTTGAACCCCTATGTCATGGTATAGCAAGGACTGAGTGATGGTCTTCGTACGTATAGGTTTGTTACGTAATTGTGGTTAAAGAACAGGGCCGTAGTTGTGAGGGTGGGATATCGACTCCCATACATTCCTCCCTCCGAAGAACTTAATGGAGTGGGGGTAACTTCAGTCAAAAACAAAAACAAATAATTAATCATCATCGACAAAAGCAAACTTACATGACTTAGACCATAATACTGGTTATCACAGCTAATTGGGGTCAATGATCTTATAACTTAATTTCCTTTGAACTCGGGGGGACACGCCCGCGCGTACAAAAGTACGGGATAGAAAAAGGCCTCGCGAGCATACTGGTGTATGTTTCACAACATCCAATTTAACATACAAACAAACAAAACATGAATCATTGATTACATAGATAAAAAAAGGAACATGGCTCGGAAGTGGTATCTAACACGATACTTCCTTTCATTTCTAAACTTTAAGATATTAAATATATAGACAAAACACGAACACATAAAAATGAACAATGGTTTTACCATTACTGGGTGCCGAAATATCCCTTGATTGGGTTTCGACTCAGGTTATACAGCGGATTTACCTTTTTGGCACCTTTGATATAATTAATATTAAAGTGGTGCTCTATGACCAATACTTTCCAGCGCATGAGTCGGCCGTTCGGGTTATTAGGTCTACCCAAGTATGTCACAAAATGGAAATGGTATCCCAACCTACTCGTGCTACATTTTTTATGGCAACAGTCTGCGTTTAATCTCACCCTTATGGGTAGGGCGGCCTGTTGCAGGCATGCGTAAGTGATGGGAACGGGAGTCCCATCGTCATCCTTTATCAAGCTAAACTGAGAGATCGGGTTTGAATTCGATCTAATGGGGTTGGGAAAAAATTTCCTTACTGGATCGCCAATGTGCGTGGCGCTCACGGCGACTTGGGGTTTTGATAGTAACTTCGCGGACAATTCGTTCTTGGGGAAGACTACTGGGAGTAGGGGATAATCCTTATTGGCTTCTACAATCTAACCCTTTCTCGATGCCCTTTCATTTACTAGCATTCTTTCTTTTTCTTCTCTCTCTTCTCTTTCCGCTTGGGCAAGTTCTCTTTTCCGCTGTATTCTTCTTTCTTCTACTTCTCTCTCTTTCTGCATTCTTCTTTCTTCTACTTTTATGTCCATCAATATTCTCCTATTTTCGCTTTCTTTTTCCTTCTTCGGTGCCTTTGCCTCAGGGGGTGGAAGGCTCGGAACTACTTTCGGTACCGTATCGAAGGCTTGAGAACTAATCTTTTCGTCTACGTGTTTCTCACGAGGAGATAAAGGGTTCAGGACTGTGGACCTCTTATTCTCGGGGATCCGGGTGACTACGAGCTCAGCAACTCGATTTGGGAAGAGCTGCGCGCTCTGTCCTATTAATACTAAGCAGAATCTAATAGGCGCTGCGACTACTTCGGTCCAGCCAGTAAAATACTGTGACGGAATGTGGCATCTCACAAAGGGGAACTTGGTTTGTCTACCCAGGAAATCCTGGACGACCACGAACTTCTAATGCTGGGGGCTGATAGGTGGGAGCCATTTATTTAAAACCACAATACAGGTGCACCCCGTATCGCGTAACAAGGTTGAGACTCGGCGACCATTTACGGCCCTAGTCTTGAACTCTAGTCCTTCGGGAGAATTTTGGTTGTACACAAAGTTCATCTGCTGGTCAAGGGAATTCAATATGGTCAAAGGAGGCTCGGGATTAGGAGGTTGTTCTGGGCCAAGAGTTGCCGCGAGGTTATGTACCTGCTGGCTCGAGGGAGACATAAGCCTCGAATTTTGGTGTCATTTATAATTAAGTGACATGGGGTCCCACAATTAAAGCAGGTTATGGGGTTTCTGGGGTGTACGGAGTCCTTGACAAACTTATGAGGGTTATTTTGCGGGAATTTCTGGGGATAGCTTTTTGGGGAAAAGGGTTTCTGAAGATACCCACCTTTCCTGGGAGAAAAGGGTTTCTGAAGATACCCACCTTTCCTGGGAGAAAAGGGCTAGGTATTTCTGACCTCTAGGGGGTACATATAACCCATTGTTTGGAAGCATGCAGATTTGCTTCTTCTACATAGTCCTTGAATGACGCAGCTCGCCTGTCTTTGACGAAGGCGCGTATCTCTGGGGGAAGGGTACACATCAATTGGTCCCTCAGCATGAAGTCGAATTCATTCCCTACTTGTTCGGACTCTAGCCAGAATTGGAGGTACCTTCTGAGGATAAATCTAAACTGCCTGTATCTTTGGCCTGGCTGAATTCTGGCCTGCCTAAACTTGATCCAATACTCTTCGGGGTTTAGGTTGACGGTGGCCAGTAGCTCGTTCTTGAACGTGGTGTAGTCCACGAAAGCTCAGAAGGTAATGAAATGAATACGTCAGGAAGCCGGGTACCAAGCAGAGGCACTAATTTGGCGATCCCTTCTGTCTCTATGTCCCAGTGATTCAACTCGATATCTTCTCGAAGTGTGTCAGGTGCGAACACAGGTCTTCGTTTTCTTTATAAGCTGAGAGTTTCATCGCGGCTATCTGTGTAGTCCCCACTCAGAATCCTATGGAATTGACTTCCGCCAGATCCTTGCTCATTTGTCTTTCATGACCGCGTACTCGTTCTCTCTCTTCTGCTTTTCTTTCTAATTTTCTTTCTTTTGCTTGCCTCTTTTCTCTTTCCGCTTCTCTTTCTACTTTTCTTTCATCTGCTTCAATTTTTGCTTTTCTTTGTTCTGCTTCCTTTGTAATTTTCTTTCTTCTGCTTCACTTTGCACCTTCCTTTCCACCTTTTATTCTTGTTCCTGGACGTAGGCAACTAGTTCCTTGCTTCTTTGTCCCAACTCTTGGGCTTGTTGGTGGACTATGTCTAAGGATTACATTTTATCCCTGTTTGTTCGTCCCAAAACTCACCGATCTGCTAAAGGTACTTATGCAACCTCGAACAAGTAGCCCGCTGCCTAACTTACCCTTATCCCAACACTTCTGCTAATTAGAATACCACTCATCAAAAAAATCAATCAATATCATTAACAGGATAATCACCAAAAAAATATACACAGACCTTTTTATGTTTAACCTTTCCTCGAACGCTTGGCACACATTTACTATTCCAGAAGGAAATACAAGACAAACAACTATACTGAGTTCTTCCAATACCCATAAAACCTGACACCAAATATTTATGTCGTGGTATAGCAAGGCCCGAGTGATGGTGTTCGTACGTATAGGTTTGTTACGGACTTCAAAACTCCATGATTAAGTTTTCTCTAAGATTGCTATATTTGATTATTATGATTATTATTATTACGTTATTTTTTACTTTTGAGGGTTTCTAGTGCTATGCTCAGCTTTTCGAGGATTGAATTAAATAATTCTATGAAAATAGACTTTAATTTCAAAATGAACCAAAATTGAAATTTAACAAACAAACTAAAGAGTAATGAATTAAACAAATTTAAGTGAGACTTATTAAATTACACAATTGAATATACAGTACTAATTGACCCAAAGCTCACTTTAATATTGAACGCTAATTGACCTTCAAAAAGACAGGTTGTCGGATTTATTTACCTTTAAGGATTCCCACGAGAATCGGGCTTGAGACTGACCTTGGCCTCAATTTTTATGTCGCCGCAAGAATGTTGTTTTCAAGAAGGCACGTAGACTGCTGTTCCAGATATTGTCTGAAGGGGAATGCTTTAAACACGCAGAGGAATTCGGCGCGTGTGGCAGATGGAGTTAAGCACGTATTCTTGGAGAGACGATTTCAGCAACGGGACAGAGAAAGTATGCTTCTTCCACTCTAGGGTTAATCTGGGTATAATTCGCACTGACTAGCGATGAGAAAACGAGTGAATCCTTTAACGAAGGGGAGTGCTTGAGGAAGTTCACTTTGGGGTATTCCTCAATGGCGAGAATTATCTCTGGGTTTTGGGGTACATCAGGATAGGGGGCTTTTCTGACGAGAGTTAGTTAAAATTGTTTCTCAAATCAAGTTAACTTAAAGTTCGGCGTGACCACCAGGTACTTGCTCGATGATGAGCTTCTTCTAAGTCCCTCTCGTTGGTTTGCCGGTCACTTATGCCGGACTTAGCTGTCTCGATGACTCTCACGATCTACCTCCTTCTTTCGCAGTTATTTGATTATATACTTCCCACTGGGGGTAGGGGAATGGAGTGGAGTGGGGTGACGAGGACGGCGGCATTAAGTCTCCTTCTCTAAGGGTTTTTCTCAAAGCGTCTTGCTCCTCGCCTAACGGCAGCTTTTGGCATTTGGTTGTCACTCCTCTAATTTCGCATATGAAGTGAAATTAAATACCCACTCTTTGAGCAAATCTTGCTGTTTTAACCAATCTTAAGCTCACTGGGGCTGACTTATGATGATTAGAGCATTATGTAGTTTTGGGCGGCCTTTCTGGTTCTCTTCGAGGCGAGGGGAGAGAGGAGGGGGGGGGGGTTAAGTGATCGGACTACGCCGCTAAAACATGCCAGGACGTTGTGGTTAAGGAACAGGGCCTCAGTTGTGAAGGTCGGATATAGATTTCATTATACCCTATATGCATAGCTTTATTTTAGTTTTGCTAAATATCTCATCATTCCAAGGTAATAAACCTATTTATGGTGCAATTACTCACCGAATTATTACACCACTTCGTCCTCCCATCTCCGTTCTCTCTGCCTCCTCCTGCAAAATCTCACCATGGCATAAGAGAAATCTGAGCTTTTCATGAGCGTTTATCAGCTTCTTCATTCAGTTATAATCGCCATTCTACATGCGATTGTCGATAGCTGGATTATAGGTCGCAATAGACAACTGATCTTCAGACCCAATGGCTAGATTTCATTGCCGATGCTCTCACTCACCTATCCATTCTCAAAATCCAGTTAACTACAACAAAAATATATTTGTAGATGTCGAAAGATTGATCTTGCAAGTTTTCTTTTACTAGTCTGAGCTAAAGTGGCACCAGATTATTCCTACCCGGGAAATTCCAGGTTTCTAGATTTCACGACTCAACTTTGCAACCGAAAATTTTCTTGGTTCGTAAGGATCATGAAAAATCTAAATATGATACACTGAGGATAATATTCATTCCATTTAAGCCATGACATACATTTCAAACATTTTACCATATAGACCTCTTGCAATTTAAAAGCAATGACAAGGAAAAGCCTAATTACCTTATTTTAAAATTTTCATCAGCTAGGTCATATCTGATACAACCCCTTAAGAGTTGTATACTGGAGGAACACGTTCCAAGTGATTGCCTTAAAATGTGAAGTTAAGAGTGCTCTGAAGAGTGGCAGATCTGAATGAAAATAGCAGACAACAGACTTCAAAATAGATACAACGTCGTGGTTCCTCATCAGATATACCTCAGTCTATATTTGTCACTGTGTATTATTCATATAAGGGGTTACACCTAACATGGGCGATAAGGTTGCTCTGTTTAATATTACATAACTCATTTCGGGTTGCGTTGATCGTAAGTGAATTTCCTTAAAAAAAAGGATAATTATCAAGGCTGGAAAAAGGAAACTGCATACCATAAGAGTAGATGAGGTAGATGATGATACTCCGCTGACATGGGATGGGCAGAGCTTATCAAAGTAAACAATAAAGATGATCCCTCCTATATTACAACAGATTTATTGTTCAAAGAATGTCAGTATCGAAATAGCTAATTGAAGCCGTGTATCTAAAAACCATGGTTCTTATACAAACTATTTGCGCCGAATCATTTGGGTAGATAAATTTGCAGACATTTCATAAAAGCAAAGCTTTAAGAAAAATATTCATTTTTTTATTATATAGAGGGTGAAGAAAGGGAAAAAGAATTTGTCAAAGCTATGGAATAATTATTAGCACTACTAGAAATTGTGCATATTGAACCACGGTATCTTTCCGAATAATTTTCAGCTTGAAATTAAAAACTTGAAGTACATATACTGAAGTTTCGATACTTATATGATTAGAAGGATTACATTACATTTCATGAGTGTTGACATGGTATATATATATATAGCATAGTATCTTTCATTGATCATTGGTTTGATGGATCAATAAATGCAAAGGGTTTTGGCAACTTGAAAGGCATGAGTTTATGGAGAGATTTCTATTCGAAATATATAACGGAGCGATTAAGGCTCATGTATATAGGATTACAGAGATGATATAGAAATTGGTAAACAGGATTATTTTGCGTCAATGGCAATCCATATGGTATTTTTTTCTTGCTACTCATGTACAAAATAGGTTATGTTCATAACATAGTAAAATCTCATTTTACCCCCGAAAGGTTTTCTAGGTAATTTGGGTCCCCTCTTATATAGTGGTAGCAAAGCTTAATATTGATTGATTTTTTCCCCATTTAAGTAAAATTTTCTGCTCTTGGTGTATTGACTTTCATGAGTGCCTTTCCATTAATATATTCACCTCTACATGAACATATAAGGTTCATTTACCTCATAAATACCTATAATAAATATCATTAATCAACCAAAGAGGGATCACAAAGTCGTAATTGAGAAAAGTTATGTGCTCATATGTAATAGCCTTTTGATACTAATAAGAAAACTTTTATACTCTTTGTATGTTGAAATAAATTCACTTGACTAATAATTTGAATCTCTGGTTGATTAAACGTATTCGACAGATAAAGAGAGTCAAGTTGGATTGTCATAAATATTTTCTAGGCTATTAGGAATAGGAATTAATTATACATTCTATTTTCCTTATTATTTTCTTTTTCCATACTGTATATGGTAAATTATATCTCCTATGTTCATCTCTTTTTTTTCGAGGTATGTGTTTGGTAAAAACACAACTTTAATTGCTGAGCTTTCGATCTTGCGCGATTATCTTCGGAGAAGATTTAGCTGTTCTTTTCTTCCATAACATCTTATAGTATGGTGAAAATTTTTATGATCAACGATTAATGATTTATTATAAAAGAAAAAGAAAATAGGTTTTTACAAATATTTAAAAATAAATGCATATATGTAAAAATTAAATAGTAATAGTAGTTCAGCACATGAGACAAATGCTCCAGAAGACACAGGATGTCAAGTTATTGATTCTATACATTTTTAGTTTTTAAATATTTTCATGAAATGGATTATTTATGTTTAGTTATATATACATATTATAATTTTTTTCAAAGTGGCCAAAAATGACCATGGTCATTATTTCTCTGCCCTCACTTGGCATCAAATGATGCCAAGTAATTTTTTCGTTGTTCCTTGATACTGCTGCTTTTAGGTAAGACCTCGTCCTTGCCTTCTTTTCTAGTTTCGCCTGTGTTTTCTTTGCCCGGAGTGCTTCTTTGCGGAGGGCAGACCTCATGGTCAAGGTTCTGTGGTCCCCGCCGCAGTTGATGACTGGGATTGGCACAGTTAGAACAAGTGATGTCGGTCGTCTTGCACTCTCTTGTTGGATGTTTCTCGATAGCGAAACACTTGAAGCAGCATTCGATGGGCACAGACTCCTCTGTTTTTACCCGCTCTGGAGACACACGTAGGTCGAAGCAAAGAAGGCCCTCCTACTTGGCTTTTTGCTCCATCCGAATGTTTGCCAAAACCAGTTTGATGATGCCGTTACCTTTTCTAAACTTCTCGACTTTTGTTATGCTTGCACACCTTTGTTTCCTCGACAGATTTTCCTTGATTAATTCACAGGTATTGTCTGTGAAGGAAGTCTTAAGCCGCTTGAGGATAACGGTACGTCTTAAGAAGATTTCTTGGGCTACCGTTGATTTCATTCCGATCTCTTAAAGTGCATGTTTGGCCTCTTCTGAGACAAGCTGCTCGACTTCTTCCATGGAGGGATATATATTAGCATAACCGTTGGGAGTATCGTCCAGTCAGATAATGGCGATATTAAGAATACCGGAAATCGTCTCCATAACTAAATGTCTTGTAGGATTCGTCCCTCCCCCTCCCTGATGGTGCTGAGGGAGACTCGTTTTTTTTTCTTGTGGGCCGACCCCATGAGGCCCCTTCGGGTAGCAGTACTCCTTTGTTTGTAGGCATTTTCCTTCTACTTGTGTGCAAAGAAATTAGCGTCAGGCGAGCAAAAATTAATCTAGCGAGAGCGTCTTCATAGCTCTTCTTTAACTTTTCACCCTTTCCCAGGACCAGATATGATGATTGCTCAGACTCAAAACGCAAAAGTTCGTTGTTGTCAGTTAAAACAAACAACAATAGATCAAACTGAAAACAACCAAGAAGTAAAAAATAACATCAAGCTCTTCTATAGAAACCAAATATTTAAGGCCTACAAAGTCGATGAAAGAGCTATCAAGAAGGAGAGCCTTAATCGTAACATCAAATTAAAAAAATGAACGAATATAATACAACTCATTATATGTTACAAAACAACAAAAGTCAACAATCTTCTTATGAAAAATAATGTCTGCCAAGACTCATCGAAACTCATTCTCAGATGTCACGGTGGGAAATAGATGCTATCCCTATAACACGGAGTGCAATGCACTTGAAATGAAGATTACTTCATCCGAGTACAGGAAGCACATCGATGATATAATTTCTAAAGCTTCGGTCGCAGTCAGATCTACGTTGCTGTACACCGCTTCCGACCTCTCTTGTGTTTCTAAGATACTGAAGAGGAGACTACAAACAGTGCAGAATAATTCGTGTACCTAAATGCGGGTACACGCATGCGAAAAGGAACGCGCCAAGAGGTGCTGCACAGGGAAACTGAAAAATCACTGATTTTGACCAATAGCCATCGAACAAGACTCGTGTGAACGAAACGTCACGTGAAAAAAAGAAGACAAGAAGAAATATAATACACTAAATTTACGCACAGTGCAAAATAAATAAAATACAATAAAACTAAGCACAAAATTTAAAGAAATTTATTACAAAATTAACAGTAAATGCACATTTCATTTTCAAAAGACATTAAGATTATTAAACAAATGGTTGAACGAAATAAAATAATACAAATCCTAAACAAAAACAACAAAAGGAAAACTTACAACAAGGAAACAATTAAAGCGATGATAGTCCTGACACACAAGCGCCATGAATCTTTATGCAATCCTCCTACGCTACTTTCTCTATTCACAACTTTTACTTTTTTCTATCTATCCACACACACTTTTTCCCCCTCCATGCACATACCCATTTACACATATTTGTAATTCCATTTTCACCACACTTTTATCGGTAGGGAAGAAAAAGAACAGTTAAATGTACTCTGAAGATGATCGCACAAGATTGAAAGCTCAGAATTAAATTTTGGTTTTTGCCAAACACAATAACTTTAAAAAAAAGAGATGAACTTAGAAGAAATAATTGATCATCTACAGGGTGGAGAAAAGAAAATAATTTTTTAAATAGAAAGTATACAAAGATAAAAATTAAGGCTAAATATACAATGGTCTTAACAAAATATGAATTCAAGAAAAAATGCTACCTATTTCTACTAATATATATATATATATATATATATATATATATATATATATATATATATATATATATTAGTATAAATATTAGGGTAGTTCATATTCGCATGTTAATTTTTTATAGGAAGAAAGGGTCACCTTGCATCATGAGAGGAGCTCAGGTGCTCCTAAACACATTGGAAATTTCAGCCGTGCCCTATGTACGCGTGTTTTGGCTGGGTTTTCAAATAGTTGGCAACCCTGAGCTCCAGAGATGCGATTTGAAAGTTATAAGGTGCAGCTTTTACGCATTTTTACCCAGTTTTTCTACTCATACAGTTTTGAAACAAAAATCTTATTTATGACATTACTGCAAATGGCCAATTTTGCACATTAGTGCGACATTTTATAGCACTTAGACATAAGAAAAATCCACTAATCCAACCTGCTTCAACATAGAGCTCTAATGCTCACATACATATAGTTAGCCGTTGGGCAATTACTGTAGTAGATGGGAAGTTTCTGCTGTTAAATATGTATATATATATATATCTTCAGGAGGGTCATGTTTATTCAGATTCAACTTTTGGTATCAAAAAACGTAATATTTTTATGGATTTATGATAGTAAAAACATTTAACATGACTCACATTTGATCACAAGGTCCTCTTAGATATAAACTGAAACATTTTTCTACGCTTTCCAAAGCTGTATCACAAAAGCAATTTCTACAAAGTATACTGTTTTAATAGACTTTTTAATTATGACAGGTTAAAAGTAAAATTTTGCCTAGGCGAGAGTGGATCAAAATAGGTGATCCCTATAAGGTTAAATCATAAACACTTGTCTTTTTCAGATATAAGATGACTACTTTGCGGAAAAAAGACAACGTATATTTGCTGAGAAACAAGAAGGAGTCTCTGTCGAGCTGCAAGCTTCCATCCAAAGGCAACGACTCCGAGTATATCTGCATCACATGTGCGTAAAAGAAATGCTGAAGCATGAAGCAGCAGTGCAGACTATGAAAGAGGTCACAAGCTTTTTGAGGGAAGGTCCTTATTCCCATTCGGCCTTCTTACCATGCTGTCAGAACGGGGAGCCTCGAAGTAGAATAAGAGGCGAAAGAGTGAAACACAGGTTTTGAACGAAGAGGAATTTTGTGAGATCTTGAATGATCTTTTCGACATAACCAAGCAAGCTGCACTAAAAATAATATGGATCACAAAGGATAAAGCATTTTTGAAGGCCCAACGGGAGAAGGCGAGGCCAGAAAACATGACAGGAGTTGACCTTGAGCTAGAAAAGAAGTAAAAGGATAAATCAGAACAAGATGAGAGGAAGCTACGGAGGATTGCAAAGAAGCAGGACGAAGCTTTTCATTATGAAAGAAGTGTCACCCTGGAGGACTCTTCATGTAGCTCATCAGCTGGATAAAGTGAGATAGAAGGAGCCATTGCAAAAACAGGACTAACCACAGCGAGAAAGCGTAAAAGAGGAAAGAAGAGCATTCTGGGTCCAGACATCCTTTCAGCTCTGGATCGAACCAAGACCAATGGTCGTCACGTAGTACACACTCTCTCTGCTGTGCTCCATGCTTCTGGCCAACTGCTTAGCGAGTTCAAAGTCAGCCGATCTTTCATCTTCCGTGCTCATTAGCATCACGGTAAGGATCGTTGTGCAGATCTTAAGCAGGAGCTTTCTTGCGAACAGCCCTTATCACTTCACTGGGACGGAAAAATGATGACTGAACTGGCAGGAGACGAGAAATTGGACATACATACAAGCCAGGAATTAATGACGGTGATGTTGCTAGTGATTTGACGAATATGACAGAAAACATAATTGAGTTCTGCTTATAACAACTGGAGGAAGCTCATACTAGGGAGGATTACCGGGGGCTGTTGGAACTGACCATCATTTGCCTTGGGGGAATTGCAACTAAAGGAGTTTAGTTTGCTAAACCAGGGGCAATACTTACCGCCCGCTTTATGGTACGACTAATTTATACACTGAAGATTTTTTCTTCCGAAATGTATTCAGTCTAACCGCCCGCGAACTTAAAGGGATAAAGGAACTCTGTGTCTTTGGAGTGAAGCACTATGTGAAGTCTTTCTTCTACTGCTGCCGTCTCTCAACAGCTGCGCCAAAAGCGATCTGGAAATACTGAAGTCATTGGCTGCTTCTGATAAAAAAGTTGCAAAAGGTGGCCTCAAGAACCTTTCCAACTACCTCTGATACTTGAGTGAAAAGCTGGTGGCACTGGCCTTTTTTGATACAGTTGTCACTGTGGTTAAGAAAAGGTGATGATCGCTGCTATGAACTACGGAGGAAAGCAGGAGCTACTGGAGAGGGTAACTGTGGATCTGCTAACCATTGAAATGAAATATTATTTCAGCAATTTTGTCACAAAAAACACTCGGAAGTTATTTGATATTTTAGATCTCAGTGAGTTCTTAACTGAAGATCCCAGTACCTGGGCCCACAACAGACCATGCATCGCCACAGAGGAGATTGCAAAGAGCCTGATTGTGACTAATGACGAGGCAGAGAGAGGCATAGCGCTTTTTTCAGGAGTATAATGTACTCCTGGCAAAGCCTGAAGAACAGACACAATTCATTCTGAAAGTCGTCAGAAAGCCCGAAAGCTCTTTCCGGACAGCTGCAAGAGTACTGTTGTTGAAGGACTCGTCGGACTGTAGTAAAGATCTGCCATATCAGAACTTATTTTGTTGTTAAAATTTCACATTCAAACGGCAGTGTACTAGTTTTGTTTTTATCAGTATTAAAACTGTTTAGAGTGTTCTATGTTCTGCTATTAACCAGTATCCACTGTCCAGTGCTGTAACTGGTGAAATGTAATGTTGATAGTTTTATCGCACTTTGGCAGTTATGAACAAAATTCAATTTCATTGAGCACACCCTAAGCGTAATCCAATCTCAATCAAATTTGGTCTACTTCGTTTTCACATGAAATGGAATAGATTAAAGGGGTGAGAGGTAAAGATTTCAAAAGTAAAAAATAAGAACCACCCTAATATATATATATATATATATATATATATATATATATATATATATATATATATATATATATATATATATATATATATATATATAGATATATATAGAGAGAGAGAAATATATTTATATATATATATATATATATATAGATGGATAGATAGACAGACAGACATTTTTATTTCGTAAAATGTATTACATAGTTTTGAGAAATTCATTTTATAATTTTAGATTTTTACAAAATAAATTGTGATACATATAATCGTCTTAAAGATATATAGTTCAGAAACAAGTTTATCACCATAGTTGAGAGAGGTTTTCATCTGCTTAAACATACATACAAAAACATATGCACATATAGATATATAGATAGATAGACAGATAGATATAGATATATACTCCTCGCCAATAGATTTGAGACTATCATATATTTTTTTTTCATTCGTTTTTAAAAATATAGGTGATAAAAATAATTATTTTAATATTAAAAATATAGAAGGTTTATTAAAATGTCAGCATTTCAAATTAATAAGATAAAATGGCATTCATTCGCTGAAGCCAAAATCGCGCTCGTCATTTCCTTGGAGGAGGTGAGTTTCAGTGCCTGGAGCTTTGCCTATCGATAAAAAGGGTAAAATGAAAAATATGGGTTAAACGAATGTTTGCGTGAAATTGTATTATATTTCGTTATTTTTTTTTGGGGGGGGGGAAATTTTGTTTGAAATTTTTTTCAATTCCAAAAATAATTCTTTCCAAAGAGAAGTGTGCAACTATTAATGAGCTGCAACAAACTGACATGAAATGTTAATAGATAGTTTCAAGGGTATTTATTGCTTCAAGAAAAGCCATCTTTAAGATCATTAAAGATGGCTCAGGACAACTAAGATCTTTAAATGAATGCTAAAAGAGCCTTCTGATAAGCTCCAAGTTAAAGGATCGGGTTAGCACCATTGCTAAGCTTAAACAATGAACCACGCTAATGGCTTGGTAGGGAAACTTAGGATTTCTCGTTCTCTATCAATCAATTTTTGCACTAATGCTTTGTTTTCATTACGCTGTGTTACGTCCTTCAACCTTTATTTCAGAGTCTTCAGTATTTGGATGAAGCATGGTAATGGTTTTTGAATGAAAGTAGCCGATCTAGACAAATTTTAGAGAAAACGAAGGATAATAGTACACATTTAGCATCGCGTATAAATTAACAGAAAACCATAATTATAATACACGATTGATGGACATAATGAATTATTTTTTCCACATGAGCGCCATTTCGATGAAAGACTTAAAAAATCTATTCATGCATGGAATCTTTTGAGATGTCTCTGCTGCAAAATTTGATGGTTGTTAATGAGAGTACTGTAGAAGAAAATTGATGTCCTTCGGGCTAAACATCTTGTTTAATGATATACCACAAATTTTCGATTACGATGAGATCAGGAGAGGATGGCGGCCACACCATGAACTCGTCTATCTCTATGCCGTAATAGCGGAAGAACAATTGGGTGGCCCTTGCAGAGTAGGAGGAAGCGTTGTAATTTAAGAAATCTAGTCTTTAGAAGTGACAAAGATATGTGATCTAGTCAGGGATTCAAGATATCCTTCAAGAGATTGCAGTAGGCGTCTATGGTCAATTTTACCCCACCAAGTTCCCTTACTGGGCCAACTAGTATGTGTTCAATTATACTGGCCCAAAACATGACTCAATCTTCCTGCTCTTGACATAGCAAACGTTGTGACGCTCATCTCTAAAATAGACCAAACACTTGCCCGTCCGTCAGGTACCTCAAGGGTCACCTTGGTCTCCTCAGTGATGAGAACACAACTAATGTCCTACGTCATGTTCTTCAGGGCCCATTAATGCTTCAAAGGCTTTGACGGTGCTGTAAAGAAGGCAGTTTTAAGGGAGCTCGCATGAAAGCCATGGTCCATAGGATATTATTACTGGTGGTCTTCGGTACACGGGGCGACCAGTGGCAGTGAAAATGACTTTGGTGTTTGTACGGCTCTTACACCTAACCGGCGAACAATAGTTCTCAAATCTAAAGTTGCCGCAGTCTTGAATTTTCCACAGTCGGTTCGTTTCCTTCTTAGCAAAGGGTCCCTAACAAATAAACGTATCCCCATGACGAACTAACTCCTCAGCAAAGAATCAAAGGAGATGCTTTCAGAACTCTCCTTGAGAATGAAAGACTTTTGTTCATCGTTGCAGCCTCTGCGAGGTACCATTGTTCATAAATAGGATAAATGCTATTAGCGTGGTTTAACAAAACAACGTCAAATCAAATAAAAATCGAGGGCTATAACTCAGCATAATAAAAAAATAGCATTAGTGTTATCATATTGTGCAGAGCAGCTGAGACAAGTTTCATCAAAATTAATTCAAAGAGAACCGAGAAATCCTATCTTTCGCTTCCAAACGATTAGCCTAGTTGAGGGGGTACTCACGGTTGGAAAGAGGTATGTGTAAATGCTTCAGCGCGCACAGTGAGGCAGAGTACTTTTGAGAAACCAGTCAAGTCAAGAATGGAGGGCAAGAAGCCTCATTTCATCAAGAAGAACATTACTGATAGGTTCCACTTTTGTAAAAAATATAAAGAATGGGACTCTTGAAGATCTGGACATTATATTTTTTTAACAAGCTCGATTCTGCTCTTTGAGATGGGCATTGTTCCATAACGAAATTCAAAGAATAAAGCAAGTCCTCATCATTAATGGTTTTTCCAACACTATGGTGGTAGAGAAACAAATACATTCCTGAAAACCTACATCGAAATAACACAAATAAAAATGAAGACAATAAGAAACACCCAATAAATCTCTTCTATATGAACCAAATGAGTGAATCGTATAAAATCGACGAAAAAACAATCAAGAATATTATAAACCAAAATACAAAATGCACGAATCCAGAAGAAACGCTACAAGTCACAATAACATAACTTAACATAATTTCACGGATGACAAAAGCCACAAGGACCTATCAAAGGTCATCCGCCTCCGTCAAAACCCACCCACAAAAAGCACCATCACCAGGGAAAGACAAAATCAAAGTCCCTCACAATTTAATATAACAGATGACAAAAGCTACAAGGGCTCATCATAGGTCATCCGAGTCAAACGGCCTACTTTTTAAGGCACCCAAACTCCCAGGAAAACTACATCCAGAGGATTGCATCCAGAAACAAGGGTATCACCAATCAAGGCTTGTCAAGAACTAAATCATGCACCTATAGATATCTACAAACAATATTAATATATACAAAACTTAGGAACCATCACAACCTTCCCTTCCCATAAACTCATCCAACCTACTCTTAAATACATTTAAATTTGGACTACCTACTACCCTCGGCGGCAATTTGTTCCAGAAGTCTACCACTCTATTGGTGAAAAAATATTTTCTTAAATCCAACCTACACCCTTGCTTTTTAATTTTCAAGTGGTGACCTCTAGTCCGATTTCTATCATCTAACTTAAAAAACTTGCTAACATCCAATTTATCTATCCCGGAAAAAATTTTAAACAGCTTAATCATATCCCCTCTCACACACCTCCTTTCGAACGAGAACATATTTAATACCCTCAGTCTATCTATATATCCAAGGTGCCTCAAGGAATGAATAATCTTTGTTGCCCTCCGTTGCAATGACTCGAGAAGGTTAATATCGTGTCTTAAATGTGGGGACCATGCCTGTATACAGTGCTCTAGATGTGGCCTAACATAAGAGTTATAGAGTTTAAGAATAACCTCCTTAATTTTGTAACTGACATTTCTCTTAATGAAACCCAGCACTCTATTTGCCCTATTTCTTGCTGCAATACACTGCTTAGAAAACCTTAATGACTTATCTATTACTACTCCTAGATCTTTCTCATCCTCTACTGAGCTCAGCCAATGCCCATTGATTTCATAGTTAAATTCTCTATTATCTTTTCCTATGTTAATAACTTTGCACTTATCAAGGTTGAAAGTCATTTGCCACTTATGTGCCCAGAATAACAATTTATTTAAATCCCCCTACACTTTATAATTATCATCAATATCTTTAACTACAGCTGCTAATTTGGTATCATCCACAAAAATTGACACTTTTTTATTAACTGCCTCCCCAAGATCGTTTATATAGATGACAAATAATAATGGACCGAGAACTGATCCTTGAGGAACCCCACTGATAACATCCCTCCACTCTGACTTCACACCATTTACCACGACCCTTTGCTTCCTGTCTTTCAGTCACTCAGCTATCCAATTTGAAACACCCCCACATATCCCAATCATTTTTAATTTCTAAACTAGTCTCCTATGTGGTACCTTATCAAATGCTTTACTAAAATCTAAGTAAATTATATCTATATTTTCTCCCTTATCTACTTGATCTGTTACAAACTCCAGAAAGTCTAGTAAATTAGTCAAACATGATCTACCTGATGTAAACCCATGCTGAGCATCGCTGATTAACCCCTCCCTCTCTAGATGTTGGCAAATACCTTTTTTAACTATTTTCGCAAGAATTTTACAGACTACAGGAGTCAGGCTAACCGGTCTAAAGTTATTTGGATCCTCTTTACTACCCTTCTTGAAAATGGGGACTACATTCACTCTCTTCCAATCATCGGGTATTTCTCCATATTCCAGTGACCTAGAATATAACTTCTCCAGAGCTATTGAGATACTTTCTACCCCTTCTTTAAGTATCCTAGAATGAATATTATCAGGGCCGGAGGCCTTGGTAGTATCTAAATCACCTATTAGTCCTTTTATCATCCTCCGATCCAAAAAAATGTTAGTAAACACCTCTTTCCCTGACCCATGAGTACTATACATAAGACTATTTAGTTTCTCCTCTGTAAATACTGATGCAAAATGACCATTTAGTACCTCAACTATTTCCTCATCAGTTTCTCTCACAACCCCTTCATACTTGATAGGTCCTATTTTAACTCTGCCAGACTTGTTATTAATTTTATAGTAACTAAAGAACTTTCTAGGATCTTCGTTACTATCCTGAGCTAATTTAATTCCTGACACCCTTCCGTTCTTCTTTATAATCTTATTTAACTCATTCCTAGTCATTCTATAATCACTTAAATTTTGAATATTATTTTCTACCTGTAATTTTTTATATGCCTTTTTCTTTGAAATTTTCTAGCTATCTCCTGATTCCACCATAATGGTTTCCTAATTTGGTTCCTAATGGCCTTCATTGGGATACATTGTTCTTGGACTACATTTATTATATGCTTGAAAGTATCCCACATACCATAAGCATTTTTACCTCTGAATTCTACATATCAGGCTACAAAATTTAGCAAGCTTCGGAGTTTTAAATAATCTCCCTTATGAAAATTTGGAACTTTTACAGCATTCTCGGTTATTTTACCCTTCTCAATTCCCAAATTAAAACGAATTATCTGATGGTCACTATTTCCCAATGCTTCCCCAACAGTCAATTCTTGAACTAAATGATCACTGTTAGAAAGTACTAAATCTAATATATTGTCTCCCCTCGTTGGCTCATTAACAAATTGATTCAAAAAATTCTCCTCAAAGCATTCTATGAACCTGACACTTGTTCTATCCCTATCTATCATATTTTCCCAGTCCACAAAGTTTAAGTTGAAGTCCCCAATAATAACTGCATCTGTTTCACATCCCTTACTTATTTCCCTTATCATTAGTTCATCCATATCATCAGTCTGCCCAGGTGGCCTGTAAAAAGCTCCCAAATGCACCATTCTTTTTTTACTGAACCTAATATCTATCCAAAGTGACTCAACTTCATCCTGCTTTATTGAAGTATTTAAACTTAAAACAATGTTGTTTTTTATATATATATAATTATTCCTCCACCAATCCTACCTGTTCTTTGACTAATGTACATATTATAGCCCTGTAAATCAAATTCACTTATGGTGTCACTAAATTCTATTTCATTAACCCATGTTTCAGTATCACATAATATATCTATATCCTCATTGCAATATAACTAAATAGCTCATCCTTCTTGTTTCTAAGACTACGAGCATTTGTATAGAACAAATTTAACCTCCCTATCCCTGAATCACCTCTTGAAACCTGAATGACCTCACCTCTATCGCCTTGGAACCTATTTCTGTTATCTGCCAAGTCCATTCTACTTTTAGTACTATAATGTCCTCTCAAAATTCCCTGACCACTATTACTATCTAGTTTCCCGCCTGCAAAGACCTAATAACACGATCATACTCCTCCCACAACACATCTACCCCCCTCCTACTCAAATGCAGTCCATCCATCGCATACATTTCTTTCATTCCTAACAAACCTATCCCACACATCCACAAACATAACACCTTCCATCTCCCACATCCTCCTCACATAATCATTCAGCCCAATCGCACGAGACATCCATTCTACCTCAACATCCATTCTTGGAAGCACACCTGTCACAACACCTTTCATTCCACTTTCTTTCACCTTTCCAATCAACCTCTTGTACCTCTCACGTAACTCACATGCACCCATTTTCTTCCCCTCATTCACTCCTACATGTGTACTCACAACCGCATCCCTTACACAGCTAGACATCAGCTCCTCATACAACAACAAGGAGTAACAACAAGGAAAGAAGGTACCCTAGGAGACCTTACGGTCCATTCAAGGAGGGTACCTTTGGACTAGCAATCGAGCGGGCACAGGGCTGCTCAATTGTTTTGCGTCCCTAAACGGCCACTTTTCAAGACTTTGTCTAGTCTTGACTTGAACTGGTCAACAGATTCACTGTTGACAACTTCCACTGGAAGTGCGTTCCACATACCGCAGATACTGTAAGTGAAAAAATTTCGACACAGATTGCGGTTGTAACGCTTCAGTTCAAGTTTGAAGCCGTGATTGCGCGTTCTGTTCTCACTCAGTGTGAAAATATCCCGGTAGTCAACATTGTCGAACCCTCGAAGTATTTTGAAAACCTCGATGAGCTGACCACGCTGTCTACGGGTTTCCAGCGAGAACAGATCTAATTCCCTTAGTCTATCCTCATAACTTTTATGTCGGATAGAGGGAATCAGCTTGGTTGCCCTGGCTTGTACGCGTTCCAATCTCGCGATGTCCTTTCGCAATGAAGGACTCCAAAATTGTACGGCATACTCCAGGTGCGGTCGGACAAGTGAGTTGTACAGGCACAGTACAATCTCCTGGTTCCGATAACCAAACTGGCGCTTAATATAGCCTAGCATCCTTTGGGCCTCTTTCTCCGCCTCAATGCACTGTTTCGAGAACTTGAGGTCACTAGTGATAGTAACACCCAAGTCCTTCTCAGTGTCACTCGATTCAAGAGCAGTGCCCTTAAGGATATACTGAGATTGGGGGTTTCTGTGGCCGATATGCATTACTTTGCATTTGCCCACGTTAAAAGGCATTTGCCACGTGTCCGACCACTCCCCAATCTTCCCAAGATCTTCCTGCAGGCGGGCAGTATTTCCATCCTTTGCAACGTTCATACCAAGCTTGGTATCGTCGGCAAATTTGGAAATCTTCGCAACCATGTCACCGTCCATGTCGTTGACGTAGATGATGAATAGTAGTGGTCCCAGGACAGAACCTTGAGGCACCCCGCTAGTAATGGGCACCCACTCAGAAGACTGTCCATTTACCACCACCCGTTGCCGTCTATCAGACATATCTCTCACTCAAGCACCAGACAAACACACCCTCAAACCATTATATCTACTTGCCTTCAACTTCCTATTTAAATATCTAACTCGCGAATCACCCATCACAAGCACTTCAGTCAGACTCCTATTCCTAACCCCCACAGACCTAACTCCATCCCCACTCCTACTCTCATTCAAACTACCAGTCACTCTACCTCCACCCCCATCAGTCATATCACTTCCAGTTACTTCCTCTCTTAGGGCACCGAATCTATTAGTCAAGCTAATAGGTTCTGTGTCCCTCTGACTCACACATCTATTCTTCCCCTGGCTAACAATTTCAACAGAGGCAACCCTATTCTCACAAAGAACAGGAAAAGCCTCCCTAACTTCACGTTTCCAAACCACTCCGTACTGTCTCCCATCTTTACTAGGCCTATTTCTAACTAATCTAAGGGGGCTGACTTCACTATCCCTAGAACTATCATATCCTACCTCCTTCACTGGCCCTCTACCTTCACCTGAAACATCTAACTTGCCTACCTTACTACCTAACCCATATTCAGCTCTAGGCCTAACACTAAGTTCTCTCCTAAGCTCAGCAACTAACCCCTCCAGCCAGCATATCCTGTCTAAATCCTGCATTCTCATCCTCTCTAAATCTAAAATGCATTCACGCAGCCCACATACAACAGATGTATACCCCTCACCAAATACACCAAACGTGACCGAAACCTCAGCTAACTAAAATAAACCAAGAATATCGGAACACTTATCTATAACCTTTCGCAATACGAAAATGAATAATAAAGAAATTAGAAAAGCGAAGAAAGAAGCTTATCAAGGTCAACTAGACCTGGTCTTTAATAAAACATGCATATATATATATATATTGGTTGGGGGAAATAGATAAAAGCCAAGAAAATATGCATATATACAGTTATATATACATATATCCTCTAATGTACGTACGCGTCGTTCACTACGTACAAGTACGTTCAATTCGTAAGAGTAATCCTTTAATTACGGGGTATAAGAGTGTGATTTATTACAGGGGCCGATAGCGTTTAATGAGTTTACCAAGTCGCAGTCTAAGGTTATATTTAAAGAGTGAAAACCAAAATATAATTTTAATAGGTCACTGGTTAATATATATACATACGGGAAAATACAAGTAATTTAAATAAAAGACAACTCTGAAAGAATACAGATTAAAGGGAATTCTGGGAACGTTAATAGCTCGCTAATCAGTTTAAAATTGAATATTACAAATATCCGTTAGTCGGAGGGAATATTTAGTGGTCGGAATGTGGATCGATTAACGCAAGATACAACACGGTCGTTTTATTTTAATGGTGTCAACTCGAGGAAGGGAAATCCTTTAGCGAGTCGGCGCGGGGAAATCGAGAAAGCCAATGGACTTGACCGTCGGCCGAATATCCTGATGGTGACTAGAATGAAGGGGGGGAGGGACCAGAAGACGGGTTCACGATCCTGCTTGAAGACGGACGGTGGTAACTCTTCTCTAGAGAAGTACAACCTCCAAAAATTGACTCTCTAACGCGGCTAGGCGTGAAGTCTCACACGAGAAACTGGAGATCCTTGAGGAGGGGGTTTGGGTTACAAATAAGACGATAGGAATCCCAGTCAATCATCTGGGGACGAAAACGATTCGAGGCTTGCTCTGAACAGAGTAAGGCTTCGCAAAAGAGATAGGTCTGCCTGGTAAGATCCAACCTCAATGGTATAAGCGAAGACCAAGTCTTGGGGAAAGAGACACACGATCTGAATCGAAGGTGCATGGTTCTCAAACTCACTCTGCCGATATTCGAAAACCAAGGGTATTTATATGACGGCCATTTTGGGGGTTTCTCCTCGTTGGCAGACTCAGACGTCTGGCTGAACACTTCCGGCGGCCAGTGGGATTATCGTTTGTCGCCTGACCCAAGTTTTAGTGCCTTTTACGATGTGGACAAAAGACTTTCTGCCAACAGCCTCCAGACTACGGGGCTTAGCGTTTTCTCGGTGGGATAAAAAGCTTTAGAACGCCAAACTTAATTACCTGCGCCTGTGAGGCAGCTCATTGGTATTCAAATTCTTTCTTCTTTTTTCTCTTTCGGTTCTGTACTTACTCCACTTGGAGTTATAATTAGAAGACAAAGAGAGAAAAGGAATTCATGGAACAAATTAAGGGGATATTCTTCTTTGACTTTCCTTTCCCTTACATACCATACCAAACGCAACCGTTTACGGCAACTACTGACGAAAGAATAAGTGGCTAAAAGAGAGGCACGGAACTATCACGTGCAATGAGGTCACTCACTGATGATCTTGGCGTTTTCTTGAGCGAGGATATCCTCCGAGGGCTATCTTCCATCACCTCTGGCCGCAGACACAACCGTGGTCACTCCATCCTCTAGATTCTATTTGAATCAAGTAAAAAAAACGGACAAATACTATCCTTGACTTGACCTAACCTGCGGTAGGTCCAACATTCCCTTCCTCTTCAAGGACAAATCAATGCTGTGAGGCTTCAAGAAAAACTCCTCCCGCGGTAATTTGAAAAATATTTCGCACCTGAGATTTAGCCAGCCTGGAGGAATCCGAGGTCCACAGCTTTGTTACGGCTCTTCCAGCTGTTGTTGATCCTTTCTCAGTATATAACGTGGAAACCATTGCTTAAACCATCACCAATTGGAAATAAATGTTCGAAAGTGCGTTTCTTTTTGTTTCTTGCTGAGCAACCAAGCACGTCCCTTCGCTTAATTTCGGGCACCATGAAGTATTCCAAAAAAACCGCCGTCCTTTGCTGATTAATCCAGTCACCAATACCCGATTTTTGGTGTAGTTTGGAGTAGCCATTATTATAGTAGAAGTGAATTTTTCTGAACCATATAGGATCTTCCAGTCTCGTCAATTATAGGGGACAAACGGTACCTCTTGCACAATTTGTTAACACTTTTTAACGTACAGGTTAACCTTAAGCGAGTAATCTCTTCTACTTTTAGTGAACGCCTTCCTCTACAACAAATCAGGTCACACTCCTTCTCCGACTGCACCCACTTTACATTGAACTTGATCCTTCCTACCTGCGACTCTTCGTCGATTCACCTGGTCTATTTTTTTAATTTAAGAAGATGAGCTTGTGAAGCACGAAATAACTACACACATTAAAACAAAAGTCTCTCCCGCTCTTTAGCGCGCCAAAAGGCTCTTTTCAAAAACTTGCAGTGGCAAAGAAGGAGTTTGTGATAATGCGAACCGTCATCCTTCGGCCATCCATAAGCAAATGATCATCCCCTACGCATATGGTTAGGAACCTCAATCCACATATAAAGAATGACAGCTATGAAGTGCCATATGTAATGTAACTTTGTGTTAATCTGCCATAAAAATCAAAATTCTATAAGGTTCTTAATGACAAGGGATAACAGAAAATAGCTTTTGATCCAAATTCGATACACAAGACTGCCGCTATATCCTACTTTGTGATTGTTTTAGTGCCCTAAGAGGACAGAATGCGAAAAAACGCAGTTAAAAGTTTTCGAGTTTTATCGATTCAGTATTAAGAGGTCTTGATTTCCTTTTAGTTTTTTTTGACGATACTTTGTTGGCAACTTTGATTCACGAGTCAGTTCTCCTACCTAAGAGTGAAGATGGTAGACGAATATGCAAGAAAAATTGAGAAAACTTACTTCTAAATAAAGGAGGAAATGAAAGGTAAAAAGAAGTCTATATTTAAAAAATACCAGGTAGTTTCAAACGAGTTTGAGACTAGTTAGAGCACTGAAGAAATATAACAAAACTAGCCATTGATTCGCCACTCCGCTCTACGATGGAAGAAGCGTTTGCTCGCTAACATCTCTTCGGGCTTTTGGCTTCAGGCTCATTTGGTCTATGAAACCGTTTTTTTCAACCCTTTTTTATTATCTTTTATTTACTATTTGTTTAAATAAGTGAAAAAGCAGCCATGGTTAAATTTTTAGCAATTTTCTGAACTTCACTAATAATAATAATATCTTGATTTTAGAAAACTGCAAAAACATATTAGGTCCTCATTAACTAAGCAAAGCAATGTTTTACCATTTTTACACTTCTTTCTCCAAAATCCCGCTCTAAAAATATATCCAAAACATTATATAGTAACCTTTATTTTCAAAATGTTTCATCCCTAACTATATTTCAATCGTTGCTCATTCGAAAGCTTTTCTTTATGAGGATATCTTTTTTAAATGATTTTTCTAAACGATCCAAATTCTTTCCCTTTTCTTCCAAAGCATTTTTTAAATTCATTTGATGTTTTAAAAAATAAAATGGTGAAATTCAAAAAAATATATATATTATGCAATGTTTTGGGATTTAAAATAAATTACAAATCATTAACTTCAGAAAATTGATTAAAATTTAGGCATGGCTGCTTTTTTTATTTTATCGTATATTCGAAAGTTTTAGCGAAGATGCATCTGAAATAGATTTTGAAATTTTAATACGAAGTTGACGATTGGGATATTTTCACACTGAGTGAGAACAGAACGCGCAATCACGGCTTCAAACTTGAACTGAAGCGTTAAAACCGCAATCTGTGTGGAAATTTTTTCACTTACAGTATCTGAGGTATGTGGAACGCACTTCCAGTGGAAGTTGTCAACAGTGAATCTGTTGACCAGTTCAAGTCAAGACTAGACAGTCTTGAAAAGTAGCCGTTTAGGGACTCAAAACAATTCAGCTGCCATGTGCCGCTCGATTGCTAGTCCAAAGGTACCCTCCTTGAATGGACCGTAAGGTCTCCTAGGGTACCCTCTTTCCTTGTTGTTACTCCTTGTTGTTACCATTTTTTCATCTTCCTCAAAAATCCTGTTCTTAAAATAATAAGTTAGTGAAGAACGAGTAAATAAAGAAACGTAGAGGAAATATACATATCTCAATTTAATACAGAAGGAATTATTAAATTAAAGTGCACAGTATTCTACTCTCATCTGAATCGTTTAACTTCTTCTATCTTACACAGTTATTTTCTATTAAGTGTATAGGAAACTAAATAAGACTTTTCAAAAAGGAAACAAAATAGCTCGAAAGAATTTTAATTAACCTAATTATTAATATTGTAATCATTAATAATAACAGAAGCCGAATAGGAAGGTAAACTTTAGAATCTTGGTTTGGAAAATTTAAAAAAATGAAAAAACATTTTTTCTAAATGTTTTTTCCGTTATCAAATATTTTAAAACCTAAAAGTATCATTTTGTAAATGCTGAGTGTTTTGAGGATGTACGGCGTAAAAGAATATCCCGTCCAAACCATCTCAGCTATTCCTTGGCTTTCCAACTGAGGCCTTGTATTGTCATGCATGATAACATCACGTTTTCTCTTTATCCTTGTGGCCCCTACCAATATAATACTACGCTATAAGATAAAATTGCTGGCAGTAAACGTATGCAGAAATATCCGTGGAAAGTTAAACATGACACATTTAGCTTTGGCGCTGAATCTCTGGTGTTTTGATTTGTAATTGACTCGACCTTTTTTGTAATGCAAAATGGTTTGTGTTTCAGAACAAGACACTATTGGAGAGGGGACAATCAATGTTTAAGGAGTTTTTCACCCTCGCAACCTTCATTACATAAGAATATACTTCACAAATCCTTTACATTGGCTCCCTTGCAGTAAAAACCCTCAAAGCAAATATTATACGCAATGGCAAATCAATTGCTCTTTGAAGGCTTGATCTTCCACAGGAAGATAACGACACGAATTAAAAACGATGCAATTCGGATAAAAGAGATGAAAAAATAGATCTAGTTTTCTTTTTAAACCTTTTTAACATAGTTTTTAAATAGGTGTACATAATTTCTTTTCGAACACCTTAATACATTCATTTTATTAACTGTTTATTTCTTCCTTTTTTCAATAAATCAGTGAGATTGGATCTGTATAATTAGGTTGAGGAATGAGTTCTTGAATTTTTATAAATTTTGTGTGGATTTAAGTTGTGTTGACGTGATTTGTGCACATATTTACGTTTCAAAAGCAGTCATTTCAATCTTAATGACGAAGAACGTTCTGGTCGGCCCATTAAGTTGGATGAAGATCGATTGAACGACCTTGTTCATAAAAATCCTCGTCAATCGACTAGAAAATTGTCTGTATAATTGGTGTGTGATCAGAAAACTGTAGTGAATCACCTTCATTTGATGGGGAAATTAAAAAACTCGGTACATGGGTTCCACACGCTTTGAGCGAAAGCAACAAACTTCAACGCTCAACGATTGCCGCAGCTTTGCTTGTTCGTCACAAGGCTACTCGCGGATATAAGGACATATTTCTTCACCGCATCATCACTGGCGACGAAAAGTAGTGTGTTGAAGGCAACATGAACCATCGAAAACAATGGCTTAGCCCCAATAAAAAAAACATTTCCGCGATTAAAGCAAGGACTTTATCTACGAAAGACGATGGTGTGTGTGTGGTGGGATTGTGAAGGCATCATTCTTTATGAGCTCCTTGTGAACAACGAGATTGTCAATGCAGAACTCTACGTTCAACAAATGTATCGACTCGCCGAAGCTATTGATGAAAAGCAACCTCATCGACGTTATGGAGTCCTTCTGCAGCACGACAATGCTCGTCTTCGCATTGCCAATGTGACAAAAGACCCCATCCAAATGCCTAATTAGGAAATCCTGCCGCATCCTCCATATTCGCCAGACTTGGCTCTATCGGATTTCCATCTGTTCCGATCGCTCTCTAATAATTTGCACTGCGTTTGGTTCAATACTTATGTGAAATTAAGAACCTGGTTAGACGAATTCTTCGAGTCAAAAACCAGAGATTTATATTGCATAGGCATCGAAAAACTAGTTGAACGTTGGCAAGTGTTCGTAAATAACAACGGAGAATACATTATTGATTAAATGGCATATTGTTATCAATTAAAAATGATTTTTTTCGAAAATTGTTAATGGTAATGAATAAATTTGATGAAACCGCACAAGAAAAAGAATGAAGATGACTTAGAAATTTAAATAAATATCATCGTTTTAGGGTTATGGAATTACAGTATTTTCATTAACAAAATAATGCTGGTTTAGAAACAGTGAAATATCAGTCAATAATCGTATATTAACATACATAATTTAATAAAAAAAATATAGTTGGAAATGAATAAGGTGTAAATGGTTGGAAAGATCTACCTACTAAGGACTATAGCAGAACAAAAAGAATTATTCTTGTGCAAAATTTTACGAGTGTTACTATTAGCGAGCACTCTCCAATAAATACATAGTTTGGAATAAAATACGATAAAAGACACAAATATTTATTATCCTAGCTTTTAATTGTTTTTATTCTTTCGTCTATGACATATTGTTTTTGAATTCCTTCCATTCTTATTATGGTCAGCTTTATTTTTATTGTCATTAATCTTTTCACCTCACATTTGGAATGGAATTGGAAAATATATATGCATACTCTGGCACATAACAGTAACTTAAACGTGAGTAATGAACGTGAAATAGAAAACACTTCTTGGAATTAGGAAGGCATGTGAAATTGGCCCATATCTCGCATAAGAAAGAAAGAAGAAAGAAGTTAGTTTTCCCTCAGGAAATGGATTCCATTCCATAAAGATTTCAACCTGAGAATTCGATGTCATCTTGTCGCCATACGAAAGGAAAAGCGATTCGAATTTGTATTTAAATCCAAGTGATTGACTTGAAGAACTTTAACACATATCCACCTCAACAGTTCATGTATTTCTGGCCTCAAAACAGTAAGAAAATGCAGAATGGCTGGCAGAATTAGAAATGAAGATTAGATGCTGTTAAAAAATATAATATCACCATGATAAGGCTACCCACCAACGAGGGCAACCACTATTGATTTTGTGCTTTGTATTATTTGTCATTCTAATCTTTATGTCCATGATATATAATCCTGTTGGCGCAATTGCCTAGTTGCTACTAAACCCAGTCAGAATCTTTCTATATACCAGGTTTATAACAATAAAAAGACCTATCCCCTTGTAGGTCTACCATGTATTTTTCTCTTTTGTACCTTATACAGTGGTACTGTTAGAGCGTTATTCCACTTCTTATACTTTCTCTTACTTTTATATATCTTAATAGATAGCCTTTAGACGCATTTTATCGCACATTCACCATCACCTGTTAGACTCTTAGCCACTCTATCATCTACTTTAGCTGTCTTCCCAGTTTTAGACATCTCACTACACAAAAACTCTTTCAGGAATATTTCTTCCGAGAGATCATATTTTCACATTCGCTTTATTTTATATTTCCATGTTATTTAACTTGACTCTGTAGCTTGGCATCTATTTTTGACCTCTTTATTGCTCACTCCTTCTCTACTTCCCTGCAATTTTATCTTTGATGTTTACATAACTATTTTTCACACTTACTTCCAGAATAAGTTCTTCAATAGTTTTATTTAATTCAATTTTCAAATTTTATTTTTATAAGATAATGATATAAAATTAAAAATAATAAAAATATTAACAATAATGATCTATCTTAATCCTTCTTTCTTATATCAAAGTATGAATAGTAATTAAAGAGATTATTTATAGTATTGACAATTATTGAGGTTTTCCTGCAGGCCAACAATCATATGGAATTGTTGGATTATTTGTAATTTTGATACATGACGAAACAAGTATTTTCATTGGTTAACAATGGAAGGGAAAGAAGGAGTGGTCGTTTGGAAAGTTCAAACTTGCCTCAGAAACCGAAAAATCCCAGTATGGAAAAAATTGAAACAATGAATCGAGTAAAAAACATCGGTGAAAATATTGAAATATCCATGAAACTTTCTTATGCAAAATAACCTATCTGATTTTCGATGTACAAAATATTCAATTTAACATAAAATATTCAGCATTTGTTGTTCAAATTTAAACGAACTAAGAAACACAATAAGATACATGAGCTAGAAATTTGTTAATTTTTTTAAAAGCACCTATCTGTCGATCGCCTCTAACAGCAAAAGTCGCTGTAATTATTTTTCAGCAAACTACTAGATCACATTATAAAACAAAACATATCAATAGAAAAAGCAACAACAAAGCGAGCAAAACCAAAAAGCCGAAAACCAAAAAAAAGAAAAAAACAAAGGCAAAAATAAAGAAGCCAGCTCCAGCTTCAGGAAGAATTTTGAGAATTGTATGGCATTCAATAAATAATAGTTGACGAAAGATCCTTGGATTATGTCCTTTACAGGAACTAGCACGTAAAGTACATTTCTTTAATTTATAGGAAAATATTCGATTTAAAATTAAGAGGATAATATCTCAGTTGAAAGCTTAAGAAAAAAATATGGGAGTAATAGGGTTTAATAAGATTTGAAAGTGATCTTCTTAGAATCTACCAGACACTATTAATCCGAGATAAGCCTAGTTACGATATGATTATTTTTATTTTTCAAAATAAACATCAAGCAATATCTGTGTTGCTGTAAACCTAGTCTAATTAACTTTAACATTGCCAGTGACGAGAAATTCAACGGAAGGATAATTTTCCACAAAAGAAAGGAAACTCTTCCAAAAGTCGATTGAGAAGTGAGAGGCTTTGCCACTTGCATTCCCCTTTTTAAAAAGGAAACGCTCGGCCATCCTATACAAGGTGAATCAAAAAATATTAATGATAAATTTTTGAAATTTCAATATTCATATACAAATAAATCTTAATTAAGTCTTATAACCTAATTTTGAAAACACTAGGTATAGATTCTCTATTATTTTATCTTAATTTTGAGAATATTGTACGTTGCTTTATATCTCCAAAAACAGCGAATACTATTTGGCATTCGAATGCACAGTTAGATACTGTTTCATCACAGGTCCCTGCAACTATCTTCACGAGTGGAGCAATTTCCTGTAAAAAGATACTCAAACAATAACGAATGGATATTAAACATAATAGGAAATTAATGTTTGCTATAGTGTACAAGTTCTAATATATGAAAGCTAAAAAATAGAATGAAAAATATATATTCAAAATAAGTTGCATTTTGTAACATTGATTGCATTTTGTAAAATATGAATAATTAGCTGTAAGTTTTTTCTCAAATTTCTCTTCACAAGCTATATGTATATGCACGTTTGACATGTCTGCTTAATTATTGCCGTCAACATGGTTCTCAAAGAAATCTAAATTAAGATACTCGGCAATTCTCTAATTGGCGGAGATGAAATGCACGGTTTCCGAAATTAATGACTACTCGATGACTTTTTACAGGTGAAGATTGTGTCTATTGTTTCAAAGTTATTTCGAATTTTGCGATCTGATGCTTTTTGGATATATTACACAGAAACAAACTGGGGTCAAAGAAAGTATGCCCCGTTGATAGCACTTTCTCCCCTGAAAAAAGCATCTGATGTAAGATAGAACTAGCGAAAAACGTAGTGGGTAAGATAAAGGTGGCCTCCGCAGGCCAGGAAATAAGTTAATCAAATATTAATCTATTTCTCTATCAAATTATACACACAGGGGGTTAAATAAATTCAGCTTAAGCCAGAAGTGGCAACCATTCGCCAAAAGTCTGAAAGAAACCTTCTGAACAGATGCTATTGAATAAAAGTAGCCGAAAAGCTATGCCTTTCTTACCCAAATGTCGAGTGGTGGCTTAGATAATATTTTTCGGGACAGGGGTAGTATCCACTCATGAAGCAACAGTGGAACGCATCTCACTTAGCTCTGAAGATAAAGTCCACTCGACCTTCTTTAGTGAGCTTAGTGCGTGTTATTTATGCTTGCGGAGCAGCATTCATGCTAGAGCCTGCAAAGAAAGCGTTTGCAAATGACACTAAGTTCTAGAATGCGGCCTTGTATTCCAGAAGAAATTGAAGGGCTGCTGCTGCGAGAGATCGAATCAAATATTTTTGAGCCACTGCCACAAGTATTCAACAGGGCTCTTCCAGTTAAATAAAGGCACATATGCCCGCAAAGAAGACCGGCCTGCGTGCTACAGATATAGCTTCTTGCTTCAAAAGAACACTAATGTAGAAGTTGGCGTGAATAGCAGGCAGGTATCGTACGAATAATATTCAGGCATACAGCAATGAAGGCACTGAAGATGAAATCATCGGCCTCATCATCCTTTCCCAAACTCCACTATCCAGCTAGAGAAATCAATTATTTTTGAAATGAGAGAAGCATAAAAAATATATTTGAAAAGGTATGTGATCATTACGATGGAGGTCATTGATCACCACTCACCCAACCCAGCATGTGCGTTGTGAGAGCATGGGAATATAAGGACAATAAAATGAAGTGGTTCTGAGAAAATAGAGCGTGAATTCATCTCCAATTGGACAACAATCTCCAGCTCTTCTCTCTGGTCAGCAAGTACAAGGCACTTGAGATTGGTTATGTAGACCCACAGAGGGGTTTCCTTCGTTCAGATCTCCGAGGAGGAAGAAGGGTCTCAGCGCAATGCCACAACGAATGTCTACACATCGAAGTTTTCTGAAGGTGGAATTTATAGCTGCTCTACCATTACATGAAAGGTGTCATTTAAAGTGAGAAGGAAAACAGAGACATCATGCCAGGTGTAAATTCGGTAACTAGCTCTCCGGCCCCATCACGTCGTGGCCAGATTGAAAAACATTATATCGCGGTAGGGAGAGTGGGTAGAAGGCATGCGCCCAAGATGTTCTTCTGAAGACAAAACGCTAGAAGAGATCAAGATGAGTCGAACTTCCTCAGTTCCTCCCAATTAAATCTAGGTTTACAGCAATTTAATTTAAAGAAAATTCCTTCCAAGACTACTTTGAAGAAGATACAGGGGCCCTTTTTGACGTAAAGATAACACGGGAATAGACGAACCCTCCGTTGAGACCGAAGCCAGGGGTAATTTTGCAATAGAAAGCGACAAAAGCGCTGCTTCTATTGATGGTCTACCGCGGAAAGTTTGACTCACTTTACTAGCCAACACCTGATCTGTGTGTCATAAACCTTGGGTTATGACTTTGGATAAGACGAAAGCTCGTTCTTTTTAGGATCCTTTCTAGAATGAAACATAGGAAAGGGAGCGAAGATTCCCTTGTTCCTTTCTGACTTCCGGGGTGTCAGAATTTGGAGGATGGCAGATGTTCTCAAGGCAACCATCCTGGTGTTTGCCTCCTGTTAGTCTATCGATCGAGTGGAGGCGTGCGGCTGCTTCGGTTTTCGCAGTGGTGACGTTGGGGTGAGGGCTCTGTTTTTTTTTGCAGGGTTCAGGGCGCATACCCATGGAGCCGTCATCTTTTCAACACTTGGTCTTATCTGGGTTTTTACAGATTTTAGGTTGACCCTACTTGGTAAGTCTGGAACTAGAATTGTGTGACCAAAATTCTTGCAATGTTAACATTTTCGAATAATTAGCGCCTTTTATTGACGCAGTTGAGATATTAGTTAATAAGCACCGACTCAAGCACCTTGTCGCTATTGAACTTGACGAAGAGTTTAGAGATGGGTCTAAAAAACACGTATGAACTTGACCGCTCTTTGGTCGGCTCGCCCCTCTCTTTATATTACCCAGAGAACAGTATACAACTTTTTCCGAATAGATTACTTCATACACAAAATTTATAGTAAAGTGAGGTCTCACAGGTAGAGGTGAGTTATCGAGTGTCACGAATTCGCTCACAATAGCCGCCTAGCCAGGGTGTGCCTCATTTACCAGAAAGGTCGATTCCGATAAACTGTCGAGCTTCAGTTTAATAGAGATATAGAATCGTGGAAGGGACTAATGCTTATGTAACATGCATCTTATATAAAGTTTGCTCCTTTCAGTTGAGCGAATTATAGGGAAGAGTTTGAAGCCGCCATTCTCGATAAGGTATTCTTCGAAAGCAGACGATTTGCGCTTGGACGTGGTAATCCTCATCTGTTAACCTGCCGACTTTGGCTCGGTGGTGTCTCTCACTGTATAATTATCCTATCCCTGGAAGAGCCTGTCATCTGGTACGGGGTCATATTTAGGTTAATGTCCACCCTCGGGAGGGGCCTTAATTTGGCCAGTCATCCAAGGTGTTGGAAAGGCTATCTGGAGCCAAACAAGGGCCGTAGTCTGTTGTATAAAATACGTTGTGGGGTACGGCTTTCAGAACTAAATCGATAAATGTAGGTGAACGGGGGATTACGCATCAGTCCCCAACAAGATATAGAGTCGGGAAATTGAAAACGAAAGGGGCATGGCCTATGGGAGCACCATAAAGGTGCTGCTATTGTGATTGTGCTAAATTGCGGTGTTGATTAATCGAGATTTCCTGGTCTTGGTAATCCCATGAGAAAGAGAAGGGTTAGGCGACCCTTGTACAATAGTGAATTCGTCTGAGGGCGACTAGAGAGAAGGGAATAGGAGAAAACTTCTCATTCCTAGATATAAGACCCACATTTATTGTGTGCACTGAAAGCGGGGACCAGTGTTGGCAGCTCAGCACGACCCGTACCTATTAACTTCCATAGCTAACGGGCTTTCGGTCCTTTGCAGTAGGTAAGGACCAGACGGTGTATCCTGCCATTTTGCAAGATTCTGTTAAGAGGCCGTAAGTTCACCTAGCAAACAGAACATCTCTAGATACTAAGTTGAAATGTTGGGATAGGATAGATTACGGTATTTTATTAGAAGGAATAAGGCTAAGTGGTTCCACTTTTAATTATCACACCACTGAGTGGGAGCGTGAGGGCATGTCTCTCCTCCAGGTTTCAGTTGCACGAAGAGAGTTATATCCAGTCAGGCTATACACACCTTTGCAGATCAGGATTAAGTAAGGAGAGATTTAAAATGAAAGTCGTGAATGTAGACAAGATAAAAAATCCTTGCAGAAGTAAAGCCATAGGGCCTGCAAACAGTTGGACAGTAATGTTACTTTTCCCGGGCACTGGGACGAGAAGCCAAGCCAGAGGGTAGTTAACTATGGGCACTCGGGCAGGAGGGGGAGGGTGTCACTCCTACAGGTACCAGCTATAACACTACATGTGGTTCCCCACTCTGTGGTAACAAAATTATCTAATACATTTAAAATTACTGAATAATGGAAAGTAGATGAGACTAACTCTCAATTCAGTGAAGAAGTTTATACTTTTAACTACACGACTTCTGTGAATCCTATATTGTATTGTAACGAGCTTTATTTGTTTCAAGAAATTAAATTTTCCCTGGGGTAACAATAAAATTTCATTATTCATAGATTACACTGGGGTAAACAAATTTTTGTTCAGTTAGGTCTGACAGCTGTTTTTAACTAATTTTTCGGTGCTGAATCCCAAACTGATCTCCGTTTTTCTCTATCACGTCAAGTTTTTGAACTCTTTCAAATATTGAAATACAATGAAATATGAAAGAAAAAGACATGATTGCAATGTTTATTTAACACTATTATGTTTTAAAAAGGGATATGGCTACTGTAATTATATAATTATAATTGTGTGCAAGTAGTTAAGGTAAAAATTACGTTTTAGCTCTTTCTGGAGTGTTCCACTTGAGAACTATCGCGTTTGATGCTCTAACAATAGTCAGCCATCTTATGTATATCCCATCTACCCTGATAAAGTTATTCCATAACTTTCCAATCTTGGTGAAATCGTTTGCCTTGCTCGTCGCTAACAGCACCAAGATCATCAGGTAAGCTGGCAAGATGTCAATACAGAAAATGTAGTTTAATACTCAAGTTGCAACCAAGCGCTTTGTAGCTCTTCAATAAATTTTGAACAATTTCTGTGTAATTACTTGCACGTGTATTTCTAAAAAAGTTCTTGACGACGTCTTTGAATGATCACCAAGAATTTTTCTCAAGGTTTGACATAGTCCCGGTGAACTGTTCATCTTTGATGAGCTGTCGAATTTGTGGAGCATCAAACACACCGGCCTTGATTTTTTTAATTGACAGACCAGGAAATGTCAAGATGATGTACTTAAAACAGTCACCATCAGTTGGCAATGCCTTTACAAACTGCTTCATGATACCTAGTTTTATGTACAGAGGTGGGAATATTATATTCTTCCTGTCAACAAGTGGCTCATATAGAATGTTAGGATCTCCAGGTTTAAAATCAGATCTTGGAGGCCAATTCGTCTTAACCCAATGCTTTCCTCGAGCTCTGCTATCCCACATACAGAGAAAGCAGGGATACTTTGTGTACCCTATGTCCTGACCAAGAAGGAAACACATCATTTTAAGGTCAACACAGATGATCTAATTGTGTTTGTCATATTGCAATAACTCAATGACCCTCTTTATATCTCCATGTTCTTCACGGAGACGGACAGAATGCCCAATATGGACTGCACCAAATAAATTGCCATTGTGTAGAAGGACACACTTCAAGCTACGCTTTAAGCTGTAAATAAACATTTCCCATTAATTTGGATTGTAGATTGAAAGCCCTAATTCCTTCAGTAAACTAGGAATGTTATGGCAATACACAAAGCCGCTGTAACTTCGAAAGTACTGCAGAAATGTACTTTCTCTGGTTCGAAAGTATGATAATTTCGCTCCTTATTCAAGTAAGGTTTTCTCATTCAGTCTTGATGCTAGGATTTCTGAAGCTTTTATTTGATAGGCCTAAATCACGTACTAAATCATTCAACTCGTGCTGATCAAATCCCTTACGAATTGAATCCTCGTGAATTTCGAAGTCTGCATCATTGCTTTTACTGCGTTCGTCAACATCACTCAGATCTTCTAGAGGAGGTAGTTGTTCGAAAACTGGCACTGGAATTTCAACTGAATGAGACATTGGCCTTATAGCTGACGGTAGATTAGAATATTCTATTTTACTTTAATTTTTCTTGTTAAATCCTGATGTTTTCACTAAACTAAAGTAAAAGTCTGTGCAATGCTTCCTTTGCTCTCGCCAAACCATGGGGTTACCAAATGGCAACCTTTCACGTGTTCCTTTGGTCCACATCCGTAAACTCTCGACACACTGCCTGCACACTTTATGTGGGTTCCATGACTTTTCATGATCACCGAGTTTTACTTTAAACTATGCTAAATATGCTTGTTTGACAAATGCACTGATGTTTGCCCTCTGACTTGGGTTCGTGAAACTGCCACAAATGTAGCAGAAGGAGTCTGGGTTGTTTAGGAATTTACGACGAAAAGTTGCAGGAGCAGCCATAATCTAAAACAAAGGAAATATATACCTATGTAAATAAAACACTAAAATGGAATAGTTACCAGCTTTGAAAGCTAAAAAAAACAGCATATAACAAAATAAAACGTACAACGCACACCTTTCACCGCACTGTCTCAATAAAGGATGCACAAACAAGTTGCCACGTAGTTGTAAATGAATTCAATCATAATCAGCAGGCAAATCTTATTACAGCTAAGCAGTGGAATTTTACTTCTCTAGGGGATAAGCTGTGGAGAAAAAAATAGACGTGCTAGAAAAAAGCTGACTACAAATTTGGAATCAGCATGCTAATTTTAGTGTAAATCAGCACAAAAATCTAACTCAACAGAATTTTTTGCCAAATTGTTCCCCGGTGTTATCTTAGTGACCATCTGCTTCCCGATAAAGTACCCGCAACCGTGCAATAATAAAGCTCTGATATGAAACCCCATGAATACAAAAGCAGCAACTGTAAATAGCCATTCAGGCAATTCGCAACTTTTTTTCAAAGTGATTATTTGTGGAAGCTAATGAAGTATCTTCCGCATATTCTTCTCCCACCCCTGGCAGGGAGGAGGAGTAAAGAAACCTCTAACTGAACCTGTCTCGGCTTCTCATTTAGATACAAAAATCGAAACATAAGCAGACAAATTAAACATTATTCGGTACATGATTAGGGGAAAAACTGTACAATGTAAAATGCTATATATATAGGGTGTTCCTGAATTACAAATCTATGTCTGTGAAATAGTTTATTTTTAATCGCGTGCGAGTCAAGTCGCGAGCGACTCTAGATCTCACTGTCGAGGAACGATACAGTGGTGTCAAGCTCTATACAGAATCGGGCCCACGGCTTTTCAACAAGGCCGGGAAGTCCTGGCTAAGGGCTTGTGCACAATTTATATTCGAGTGCGTTAATCCAAGGTTGGCCAATAAAAGGGGGGAAACGAGATTGCCATTTCAGCTCAGGAGTTATTGAAAGAAAAGCCTCTTACAAAAATAACCTTTAATATACAATAAATAATAGAATTATTATTGGTCACGAAAACTAAGCAAACTTTTATAATAATGAATAAGTGACCAGTTGTTAATACAGGCAGGCAAGGAATAAATGGGAATAGCCCGGGAATTGTAACAATCACTTGAAAGACGGTCATTAAACGCGGGTTGAGATAATATTAATTAAATGCGGGGAATTACGGGGGTTTTCGGGGAGTGAATTAAATGAAGGAAAAATGGCGGGACTGGGACCTCGGTTTTACCTCAGTGGCGATGGATTCGATGAAGCTTCGGGAGTACTTCGTAGAGCGGAAGATGAGCATAAATCAGGTTCTAAGTTGTCCTCCAAATGGGAATCACGAAAATAGCTGGGGAGAGAGTCCGCCCCAGGGCCTAGTGTCGGCTCGGCGACGAGATGGGAATCTGCATGGAAGGACTTGTCGGAATTCCTTGCTCATTCCCTTCACGGACCTCCTAGAGTGAAGGGAATGAGCGGCGAGTTGATCCCGGTTCGCCCCCAGAATTAGGAATAAAGGAGGGTAATCCTTCTCTGACCAGAAAGATTACGAAGGTAGGATACGTTCAAGGGATCACAGGTGTCGACACGGCGAACTAACGGGGAACGTGGCGGACGCACGTCTGAAGAAACTCTCGTTGACAATGAATGGAGTTGCTCACATAAATACGGCGGGTTTCTGCCAAGGAATGGGTTAGAGAGAGAGGCGTAAGACACCTCGCGTCCCATGGGAGACTTGGAATGTAGCCGTGTAGATATCCCCAAGTCACGAGCGTCTCACAGTGGTTGTGTATGTGTGTGTATGGGGGTGGGGATGATAAATCTCGTTTTCGACTTTCCGCTGGGGGATAATAACCGAGCAAAATGGAGGGGGATGGGGGATCGCTTGTCAGGGTTTCGAACTGATTAAACGTTCTGAGGCCCATCAACTAAGGTGATATGCCTAGACTATGTCTGGGAATGTTTGCACCTTAGACCTCTATTGGGCTTACCTCCACACGCCTCCACTCCTAAGAAAACTTCTTTTAGGGGCAAAAAGACTGGAAGAATTTTTCCCATCTCTCCAGGCAGGGGCAAGGTATTAGACGGGAGGGGGGGTGAGAAGTGCGTATCTCCCGTTACAGGCACTAATAAGAGGTTTCAATGATTGGCCTCAGTGTCAAAAAAAATTTTTTAGTCACTCAATATACCATAAATAAGACAAAAAAGACAAATAAGATAACCAATTAACGACAAAATTAATAATCGAAAAATCAATAGAATACATTATTGAAGGCAAAGAGAAATTAATAATTGAGAGTAATATATACAAAGGCATAAACGCTAAAAAAATGAATGACAGCAATTATATATACAAAGTGGAGTCTTTTGCATTAGGGGACTGGAATTGCACTATGCAGAGTTTTGGCTGTGGGAGTCAGCCTAAAGCCTGTAATAATTTAATTGACGGAAGTCAACACAGAGGCAGAACGACTGGTCGGGTTTCTGAACCATGACAACAAGGGAAAAATACTCGAAAATAGACGGTTCAATTATCCCCATCTTTAACAATTTTTCCACCAACGTATTAAAGAAAGGAGAGGGAGGTAAACGGGTAAAGGATAGGGTTTTGACCTAATAGGCTGTTGGGTTGTCAGTTGGATGTCATGTATAAAATGACGCGCACACCCAAGTATTTGAGAAATTAGGCTCGCAATTCGGCGAGCAGGGACGAAAGTGGGAATTTTTGTGTGCGCTCAAACCGAGATTTATATCTATTTATGGGGTTGTTTCTATATGGGAACCGAAAAGGACGGAAAGTGGAAACTCAGTTTCTTTTTCCACACAGACAATCTGTATTAGATTAAGAGGCACCAAAGGATACGATGCGCTCAGTCTCATCAAGAGCGACGATATTATTGTCGCATGCTCGTCGAAGATATTTCTTGAGCATGTTTATGTGATATAATTTATCACCAGAGGGAGTTTTGATGAGGTAGTCTATTACCGGACCTCGAGCTTCTAAAACGGGGAAAGGCCCTTTCGATTGGGAGAGAAGTTTATTGGAGGAGGTCGGGAGGAGGAGCAAAACCTCATGTCCGGGATGAAGGCGACGATCTCTCGCTTTCATGTCGAAATATGTACGGTACTTTTCAAGGTTAACGTCACTATTTTTATGTGAGATTTTAGCACATTCCTCGAGTCGATTTCGCAAATCGAGTTATAAGCATAGGATGATTTAACCTCCTAATCCAGGCAGGGGTTGCAAAAGAGCTCGTTGAAGATGCTCAGAGGACCTCGAACATTTCGCCCATACAGGAGCTCGAATGGAGCGAACCCAAGGGTCCTATGAGGAATTTCACGACAGACAAATAATTCCATGGGAAGGTGCCCGTGCCACTCCTAGGGCTAAGCGTGGCACAGCTTCTTAAGGACGTTTTTTAGCGTTCCGTTTAGCTTCTCACTCATTCTGTTTGCAGCAGGGTGAAAGGGGCTCGTAAAAATGGGTTTGATTAGTAGAAGCTACCCTAAATACCCCATTAATTCCGAAGTAAACTGTCTGCCACGATCAGACAGAATCTCCTCGGCGATGCCTTCCCGAGAAAAAATGGTTATGAGCACCTCAGCGCATGTGATACTGTCTATTCCTTTGAGTGGGACAGCATCGGGAAATCTGGTAGCTAAATACACCAAAGTGAGGATATCTGATTGCCCTGCACTAGACGAGGTATGTATCAGGCAAATGAGGTCAATGGCCACTTTAAAAAATGATTCAGAGACAATGGGTGTCTTCGGAAAGGGTCCATGTGATTCTTCCTTTTGCCGTCGTCTTTTGGCAGATGTCGCAAGAATGACAGAAGCCGGTTATTCCTCTATCAGCGCCGAGCCAAAAGAAAAATTTAAAAACCCTCTGCGCAGTCTTATTGTGGCTGAGGTGGCCAGCCATCAGTCCATCGTACGCGATGGACTGAACACGAATACACGTTAGATCCACCCTCTAACGTGCTTGAGTGGAACAGAAGGTCGTCCCGAACGAGGTATTTTACCTGTCTGAAATCCCTATCCGGCTCGGGCTGCCCCATTTGAGCTTTTTCCCAAAAGGGTTGAAGGGAAGGGCATTTTCTTTGCTCTTTCGCGAATTCTTCCTTAGAAGAGAATTAAATTAGGGCGAAATAGGATTTGTCAAGTGTTTTAGGGTTGGCAACCTCCTTTTTTGCCTGAGCCCTCGTTAAGACAGCCAGGGTAATGGTATCAGGGGAGATATGGTGACTCTGGCCTATTAGTACCGAGCAGAACTTAATAGGGGCAGAGACTGCTTCTACCCTTCCGGTAACGTACGGGCATTCTAGGAAGCAGCGAATTACAGGGAAACGATTAGCACGTCCCAAGTAATAATGGACAACCGCATACTTCTCATGATCGGGGCCTGCTGGAGGAAGTAATTTTTCAGATACCATGATACAGGTGCATCCTATATCGCGTACTAGGGTCGAAACACGGCACCCATTTTCCGTCCCTTTCTTAAATTCATGCCCAACAGGGAAACTTTTGTAAAAGAGGAAGTTTACCTGATATCTCGGAGGGTTGTTTTCTGGGACAGATGCCGGAACAGCCGGGTTACCAGGAGGCTAAGAGAGAGAGGCATTTATTTGGTGAATTTGTTGCACTTGGCAGAGAGAAATCGAGAATTGTATGGACAATTTGTTTTTATGTGGCCGGCATGCCACAAGTAATGCAGACAATAGGCAACTTGATAATAACACAATATGGGGGTGTTGGGGGGGATTGAAAGTTTAATCATTCGACTAGTCTCAAAATTCTGACCCCACACCGGACACCAGAATTTCAATTATTAGATTATATATATAAATATATATAGTTATATATGTATATATATACTTAGGTGCGAGGAACGACACGGTGGTGTCACGTTCTATACAGAGTCGGGCCCACGGTTATTTAACTAGGCTGGCAAGTCCCTGCTAAGGGCTTGTGCCTAATTTATATTCGAGTGCGTTAATCCAAGGTTGGCCAATAAAAAGGGGAAAATCGAGATTGCCGTTTCAGCTTAGTTGTTGAAAGGAAAACTTCTTACAAAAATAACCTTTAATATACAAGTAAATAATAGAATTATTATTGGTCACGAAAACTAAGCAAACAAATATAATAATGAATAAGTGACCAGGCGGGCGAGGTATAAATGGGAATAGCCCGGGAATTGTAACAATCACTTGAAAGACGGTTATTAAACGTGGGTTGAGATAATATTAATTAAATGCGGGGAATTACGGGGGTTGTCGGGGAGTGAATTAAATGAAGGAAAACTCACGGGACTGGGACCTTGGTTTTACCTCAGCGGCGGTGAATTCGATGAAACCTCGGGGGGACTTCGTAGAGCGGATGATGAGCGTAGATCAGGTTATCCTCTAAATGGGAATCAGGATGTTGGAGGGGAAGGGGGGGAGTCTGCTCCAGGCACTGGTGACGGCTCGGCGACCAGATGGGAATCTGCACAGAAGGAATTTTTGGACTTCTTGCTCTTGTCTTCCGGTTGAGGTTAAGGTACACAGACCTTCTAGAGTTGAGGGAATGAGCGGAGAGTTGATCGCGGTTAGCCCTCCGAATTGGGAATAACGAAGTAGAGCAATCCGTATCTGACTAGAGAGATTAAGAAGGTAGGATCCGCTCAAGGGATGACCGGCGTCAACACGGCGAACCAACGGCAAACGTGACGGACGCACGTCGAAAGAAACTCTCGCTAACAATGAATGGAGTCGCTCGCATAAATACGGCGGGTTTCTGCGTGTGACGGACCTGGTGTCCCATGGGAGAGTTGGAATGTAGCTGTGTAGACAGCTCCAAGTCATGAGCATCTCACAGCGGCTGATGGGGGGGGGGTGATATATCGCGTTTTCGACTTCCCACTGCAGCATGATAACCGAGTAGAATGGAGTAGGGGGAGGGGGGCGTCCGGGTTTCGAACTGATTAAGCGTTCTGGGGGCCATAAACTAAGGTGATATGGCCAGACTATGTCTTGGAATGTTTGCACCTTTGACCCCTCTTGGGCTAACCTACACAGTCATTATGTCGGTTGGTCGGTTGGTCGGTCGGTCCCCGTTTTGATTTTTTGTTTTGTTTTTTGTCATAACATTTTAACTATTCCGCAAATTCTAACGAGATTTGAAACGCTTATGTTGTTTAACACTCGCTCGAATGCTATAATTGCCAAAGTCCTCCCAATGTTAGCCCGGTAATTATTTTGTTTTGGCAATAACATCATAACTTTTCGGCAGATACTCTGCCAGACTAGACTCGGCTATAATATGCTATACGCTACTGGGCAAGCCTAGAATAGGCTATGCCATGCTAGGATAATATAGTCTATGCTAAAATATGCTAAGCTATTCTAAGATATAATGTACAAGGGTAAAATATACTATGATAATTGAGGTTATAATGTGCTATGATAGGATAACCTATAGTACAAATCATAGGTTAGACCATAATAAGCTATGCTTAAATAGGGTATAATAGTATAATATAGGCTATACATGTCTATGATAGTTAATGCTAGGCTAGGTTAGGCTAGGGTAGGCTAAGCTATACTAGGCTAGGCAGGGCATGAATGGCTATACTAGGCTAGGCTACGTTATGGTATGCTCGGTTAGGATATGATATACTAAACTATGCTATACTAGGCTAGTCTTCGCTATACCAGCCTAAGTTAAGCTAATCTTTGCTATGGTAGGCTAGGCTATATGCATGCTATGCAATCCCAGGCTATGATCTAATAGTCTTGTCTATGTAGGCTAGGCAATATTATGATATAGTATATTAACTAGTGTGGGTTAAGGTTGGCTATAATATACTATACTAGGCTATGCTAATCTAGTCTAGAATATGCTAACTAGGCTAGATTAGAATAGAATATACCTGGCTAGGCTACAGTGAACTAGGCTAAGCTAGCCTAAGCTAGGCTAGGCTAGACTAAGATTTATATAAAATTGTATGCTGAACTCAGCTAAGGTTATACTCTGCTAGGCAAGCTAGGCTATACTTTGTTTAGCCAGGCTTGGCTAGGCTAGGCTAGGCTAGGCTAGGCTAGGATACACTGTGATAGACTTATATATACCATACTAACTCTGATTATTTTAATACATAAAATGCTAGGCTTTATATGCAATTTTTTACTCGGCTAGGGTATACTAGGCTACTCTAGGTTACACTATGCTATTCTAGGCCATTCTATGCTATGATATACTAGGCTGGGCTGTACAAGGGTATGCTATGTAATGCAAGGCTATGCTAGACTAGACCTGGCTAGATTATAGTGTATTATGGTAAACGAGCATATGCTAGGGCAGTCTCGGCTAGACTGTGGTTGCGTGTTCTATGCCAAGATATACCATGTTAGAATAGGATAGGAAATACTATGCTAAGCTATTCTATACTATGCTTATACTAGACTAAGGTAGATTTGGGCAAGGTAGACTATAGTTGATAGGCTAGCCTAGGCTTTGCCAGCTTAGGCTAGCCTAGACTAAACGAGGATAGGCTAGGCAATACTCTGTTAAACTATTCTAAACTATACTAGGTTAGGCTATGCTATACTAGACTATTCGATGCTAGGCTATATTATGCTATACTATGGTAAGCTTTACTATCCTATATATGCTAGGCTTTACTATGATTTCTAGGCTAAGATAGTTCATACTATACCTTCTCTGCTAGGCTAGGCTAGATTAATTTAGGCTAAGTCATACTATACCAAGCTAAACTATACTATGTAAGGCTAGGATATACTATGCTGGTTACGCTAGAGTATGGTATGGCAAGTTCTACTAAAGGGTGTTTCATTAAGACAGATCGAGGTTAGCAGTAAATAAAACAGTGTTATTGGTGAATATTTATTGATTTCACTATTGGATCATATTATTTGTGTCATGGCAATTATGTGGGAAAAATAATATCGCCTAAATGTCCGCCAAGGCTTCGGCGGCACACCTCGACTAGATGGTCAAAACTTTTGATGACGTCTCGGCATAGTTGCTCCTCGATCTCACCAATATGCCTTATTATATCATCCTTCAGCTGTTGAATTGTTGTTGGCTTGTTGGCATAGACCTTACTTTTGAGATGACCCCAAAGGAAGAAATCTAAAGGCGTCAAGTTACACGATCGTGGTGGCCAATTAACCTCGCTGTTTCATGAGATGATGCGATCTGGGAACTTCTCATTCAATAAAGCCATTGTTACATTGGATGTGTGGCATGTGGCGCCGTCCTGTTGAAACCACAAATCTTCGACATCCATAGAATTCAATTCAGGCCATGAAAAGTTTGTTATCATGGCATGATATCGCTCGCCTCTCACCGTAACAGAATTCCCAGCATCATTTTCGAAGAAACACGGCCAAGTGATTCCGCTAGCAAAAAAATGCACACCTAACATTGGCCTTTTGTGGATGCAGTGTCTTTTCTACAATCTTCCTGGGATTTTCATCAAACCAAATTCGACAATTCTGCTTATTAACGAATCCAACAAGATGAAAATGGGCTTCATCACTAAAGATGATTTTTTGCGAAAAATCATCATCTGTTTGTCTAGGCTCGTGCACCCAATTGACGAATGTACGGCGCTTCAAATGGTCAGCAGTCTTCAGTTCCTGTTTCATTTGAATTTTGTAAGCGTGTAGAGACAAATCTTTTGTCAAAATTCGATGTAACGTTGTTGTGGAGAGGTTCAGTTCCTGCGCGCGATGACGAATAGAGGTGTCTGGATCTTGGGCTGCATTCTCGCGCACTGCAGCAATGTTTTCAGCTGAACGGTGTAAACGAGCACGCAATGGCGTTTTTAAATCTACCACCGGTCCTGTTTGTTTGAATTTACGAACAATTTTCCCAATTGCACTCTCGGTTGGTTGTTTATGTTGATCAAAACAATCGCGAAGTACCCGAAATTTGTTTTTGTTTGAACGTCCATTTTCGTAATAGGCTTCGATAACTTTAACACGTTCTTCGATTTTTAATTTTTCCATGGTTGAACTTAGCAAAGACTGAAGTTGTTAAATCTGAAAGAAAATTTTAAAAAATCATTAGACTCTTAAACTTAACCCACATTTAAAATCCGTTCAAGTTATTGAAACACCCGTTATTATAGGGAATCATAAGCTAGACTTGGTTATACTAAGCTAGGCTATGCTAGACTAGACTATCCGATGCTAGGTTAGGCCATACTGTGGTAGGCTATGCTATGAAATAATCTACTCTGTTATAGTATGCTATACTATACTAAGCTATGCTATATAATGCTAGGCTCGGTTAGGCTAGGCAGGATTTACTACGTTAAGCAATCTAGGCTAGTCTATACTATGCTAGGCTTTATTATGATAGTTGAGGTAATACTATGGTAGGCTATCCTAAAGTAAGCTAGGTTTAGCCAGATTACTATTCGAAACTATGCTAGGCTTTGCTAAAAGAAAGTTAGACTATTCTAGAAAATACTAGGATATACTAGGATTTGCCATGCTATGCTATATATATATTATGCTAAGATATACTATACTACATATACTATACTATATTATACTTCACTATACTAGGTTTTCTATGCTATGCTGGATCGAGAACTGGCTAAGTGGCAGACGGCAACGGGTGGTGGTAAATGGACAGTCTTCTGAGTGGGTGCCCGTTACTAGCGGGGTGCCTCAAGGTTCTGTCCTGGGACCACTACTATTCATCATCTACGTCAACGACATGGACGGTGACATGGTTGCGAAGATTTCCAAATTTGCCGACGATACCAAGCTTGGTATGAACGTTGCAAAGGATGGAAATACTGCCCGCCTGCAGGAAGATCTTGGGAAGATTGGGAAGTGGTCGGACACGTGGCAAATGCCTTTTAACGTGGGCAAATTCAAAGTGATGCATATCGGCCACAGAAACCCCCAATCTCAGTATATCCTTAAGGACACTGTTCTTGAATCGAGTGACACTGAGAAGGACTTGGGTGTTACTATTACTAGTGACCTCAAGTTCTCGAAACAGTGCATTGAGGCGGAGAAAAAGGGCCAAAGGATGCTAGGCTATATTAAGCGCCAGTTTGGTTATCGGAACCAGGAGATTGTACTGTGCCTGTACAACTCACTTGTCCGACCGCACCTGGAGTATGCCGTACAATTTTGGAGTCCTTCATTGCGAAAGGACATCGCGAGATTGGAACGCGTACAAGCCAGGGCAACCAAGCTGATTCCCTCTATCCGACATAAAAGTTATGAGGATAGACTAAGGGAATTAGATCTGTTCTCGCTGGAAACCCGTAGACAGCGTGGTCAGCTCATCGAAGTTTTCAAAATACTTCGAGGGTTCGACAATGTTGACTATCGGGATATTTTCACACTGAGTGAGAACAGAACGCGCAATCACGGCTTCAAACTTGAACTGAAGCGTTACAACCGCAATCTGTGTGGAAATTTTTTCACTTACAGTATCTGCGGTATGTGGAACGCACTTCCAGTGGAAGTTGTCAACAGTGAATCTGTTGACCAGTTCAAGTCAAGACTAGACAAAGTCTTGAAAAGTGGCCGCTTAGGGACGCAAAACAATTGAGCAGCCTTGTGCCCGCTCAATTGCTAGTCCAAAGGTACCCTCTTTGAATGGACCGTAAGGTCTCCTAGGGTACCTTCTTTCCTTGTTGTTACTCCTTGTTGTTATACTATGTTACGCTATAATATACTATGCTAGGATATACTATACTATACTATATTCTACTTTACTATACTAGGTTTTCTATGCTATGCTATACTATACTATGTTACGCTATAATATACTATGCCATGTTATAATACTATACTATAATATGATAAGCATCACTATACAATAATATACTATGTTATACTATGTTATAATGTGTTATGTATGGTATACTATTCTAAACTATGCAATTAGAGCGTGACCATTTTTTTCGCCTTTCCAATTCCACAAATGAGGTGTGACAAAAAGTTAAGTCCCGCCATTTTAATTAAAAAAATATATATTTTAATATAAACTTTTAGAAAGTTGAGACTTTTGCTTCGAGGGCGACTCTACATTTCACTATGTCGGTCGGTCCACGTTTTCCTTTTTTTTAATAACATTATAACAATTCAGATAATTCTGATGAAATTTGAAAGCCTTATGTTGTTTTACATTCTCTTCCTGATTATACAATTGGCAAAGTCCTCCCAAGGTTAGCCAGGGAATTATATTGTTTTGGCAATAACATCATAGCTATTCTGGCGATTCTAACAAAATTTGAACCGTTTATGTTGTTTTCCATTCTCTTTCGAATGATATAATTGTTAAGGTCGTCCTAAGGTTACCCCGGGAATTACTTTATTTTAGCAAAAACATCATAACTATTTAGGTGATTCTAACGAAATTTGAAACATATATTGTTCCACACCCCCTTTCAAATAATATAATTGCCAAACTCACCTTAAGTTAGCCAGACAATTAATTTTAAGGGCAATAAGATCATAACTGTTCGGCCGATTCCAACGAAATTTGAAACCCTTATGTTGTTTTACATTCTCTTTCGAATGATCTAATTGCCAAGGTCCACACAAGGTTACTCTTTTTGGTCAGCAGACCTTCTTTTAAAACTCAATTAATTTTTATGTATATCGTGTTTAATATGCGTTCATAGCGTATGCTTTTTTATTTTGTTTAAAATTTCTACTTTATATAATTGTTTTTTAATCGTTTTTTCATTTCCTTCGAGAACCAATTTAATAACGAATACACAAAAGTTTACCGCATTCACCAGGATGGCCTGAGAAACGCATGAACTTTGGTCGACTAGCAATTAATCTGCTAGAGCCACTCTCTGGTGGAACCTGTGACCTTTGGCCAACATAATGCCATCAGTGGACTCGAAAAGAATGATTCGTTTGAAGCCAGCTGGCTCAAAAACGCCGGGTAGTCTCTTGATGTGATCCAGGACATTATCGAGGCTCGACTTAACTTACCTGCAGATTTATGTAGTCTTTTCGGACTTCCTCTCCCTACCCAAAGTTGCCATGGGACCGGATTTGCCAATCTTTTTACCTTTCATTTTTTTTCAGTTTTCGGAGAAGTGGAAGGGAAATGAGCTTTCATCTCCACCAGCCATATAATGGCCCCAAGGGCGAACGATACAGCCTTATCACTATTCTTCTCTGAAATGGGAAAGGATTTTGCTTACATTGGGCCTCACCTGAGAGGAAGAGGTCTCTTCTCTTTTCGTGAGCCTTTTAGGACCTTGCCACAACATGAACATTAGGAAGACTATCCAACTATGCCATATGCGGCTACGAACTTCCAGGAATATTTCTACATCTGCAGTGGCCTACAAATTGCCATTGCATTGATTGACATCATCGAGCTCTTCTTTTTTACGCAGCATGTGTTATCCCCAACACACATACATAGTAATACCTTTGACTTAGTCATTTCAAACCTCCATACCTCTAATCTAACTCTCACTCACTTTTCTAAAACGATTTCTGATTCTGACCACTTCTTGGTCAATTTTAAATTCTATATTCCCTACCACCTACCTCCTCGCTCGTCCCGAGATCATACTCCTTTCCGGCGACTATCGTCAATTGATACTACTTCTCTTTTTAACGACATTGTTTCTGCCCTACCTCCTATTGATACTACTGTTTCAGCTGACCAAACCTTAAACCTTCTGCACCAATCAGTACTCACCTGCCTTGACGCGTACGCCCCCCTTATCACTCCTTGTTCAAACCGCCATCACTGCGCCCCTTGGTACCCATTAGAACTCCTTCGTTCAAAGAGGTCCTAACGTGCTCATCAACGAGCACTTCGTAAAAAACGCTTCCATGGACAGGGCACGACCTCCCACTCACTTGCCTATCGCCATGCTACTTCGACATATTCTTTCAAATTAAAATTAGCACGCGATGCTCATTCACGCATACCTTTGTCTGTGAGCAATATTGACCATCGTCGGACTATCTTTCGTTTCCTATCTCGTCTTTCCTCGACCTAGCCCAATTTCCCCCATCAACCCCTCTACTCTTTCTAAATTTTTCTGTGATGCATTTATTAACCTTTGCGCCGTACTACCTCAGTCTTCTGAATAAACCCATGCTCTTCTTTCTGACCATACTCCATTGCAGGTTAACGTCTTCACTCGGGCGTCCCCTGAGGAAGTAACTGCCTTAATATCGCACTGTAACAAATCTTGATCCCCTAATTATGTCTTTCCACCCATTCTCCTTCACCAAATTTTCCTTGCTGTCCTCCCATTGATTCTTCATCTCATTAGAACTTCACTTGCCACAGAGGTGGTTCCCTCTTCCCTCAAACATGCCTCAATTCGTCCTATCCTCAAAAAACACACCTTAACCCCTCTCAACCATCTTGCTATCGCCCTATCTCACAACTTTCATTGCTCTCTAAGGTCCTCGAGAGAATGGTTATCTCTCGCCTTAATGACAATATTTCTAACTGCAATATCGATTAAATGTAACAGTCGGGGATCAAAGCGCAGCACTCTGCTGAAACCGCTCTTCGTAATGTTTCAGACGGTTTACGTAGGGCAGCCAATAGTGGTTGTACGTCCATTCTATTCCTCTTACACCTCTCCTCTGCTTTCGACACCATCGACTACACTGTCCTCATTGATCGTCTTCACACTTTCCTTGGTCTCTTGGGCACTGCACTTGATTGGTTCCGCTCATACCTCTCCTCCCACACTCAGTCGGTCGCGCTCGATAACTTCTCCTCCGAGCCCGCACTCATTCATTTTCGGGTACCTCAGGACTCAGTCCTTGGTCCCCTCCTCTTATGCATCTACTTACTTCCTCTTGGCTCCCTTCTTCGCGATTTTGGCCGGTCTTTCAACCTTTATGCTGATGACACTCAGATATATCTTTCCTCACCCACTTTGTCCTTTTCTCAATCAATTACCAAGTTCCTTTCAGCCTATACCTCCATAAACGAATGGCTGTCTGCCAACTTTCTCAAATTTAACCACGATAAAACTTAAGGTCTCCTTGTTGGTACCGCTTCGATGGTGGAAAAATCTAAAGCTCTCTTCCCCTTCCTTAAACTTAAGTAAACCAATGTCGCCTTTTCTCATACCTTCAGTAATCTTGCGGTTATTTTCGACGAGCAACTCTCGTTTAAACCGCACACCCATCGTATCTGTAAGTCTCCCCTTGGTTTCCTCCGCGACTTCCACGTTTTCGATCCCATTTTCACCGACGAAGCATTGATACTGCTATTCATGCCTTCGTCACCTCACGTTTAGACTAGTGCAATTGTCTTCTAGTGAATCTCCCTTCTTCGTCACTTCGCCCCTACAACTAGTTCAAAACTATGCTGCCCAGCTCCTGGTTCGCCGTCCAAGGTTCTCTCTTCCAATGGCTCTGTTACAGGAGCTACACACGAGTTACCTATTCGCTTCTGTACCCACTATAAAATTCTTCTCATCACCTACAAGGTCCTAAACCTCGAGGTTCCATCATATCTCTCGTCGTCAAACTCCTCTGGCACTCCGATCTTACCTCGCTACGCTCCTGAACCCTGCTCAGGGGGTGACCGTTCCTTCTCAATTTGTGCTCCTAGACTCTGGAATGCAATTCCTGCCGAAGTCCGATCCTCTCCCTCCCTTGCTACTTTTAAACGTCGCCTGAAGACTAATCTCTTCAGAATTGCCTTTTCTCCCCTCTAAACTTTTTCTATACTCGCTATTGATAACAGCCCTGAAGAGCGCATTATAAATACCTATTATTATTATTATCTTCATACTTTGGGTTCCTAACCCAGGGAATTAATGGGCCTATGGCGTATAGCAAACGCCATTGGGGCCGGCATGCCCACCTCCATCAGAGAAAGGTTGAGAGGGAATTATGCCGCCCCGAACAAGGTCACGAATCTCGGGTCTATTTGTTTTTGTATCATAATTAATTGATAAACATAAAATTGTGTCAGATTTTCAACCATTTATCGGAAATAATTGAAATGAAATAATTAAAATAAATAGTTAATTCAGAGCCACCATGTACATTTGAAAAGTCACCAGAGTGGAAGTTAGAGACGAGGTATTGGCATGTTATCTTCACATAGAAAGCCTGCAAGATCCTCTATATATGCCTATAATAATCGAGTAATTTTTTCTTCTCAATTTTATTTGAAAATTAGTAGAGAAAATAGTATGGTGCTGCCTGGCGGAATACAGAGGAAAATAACAGTTCCAATAGAGCCATATAATATGTTGTTTGCAAGAATTTGAGCAGACCTTCGATAAGGTCAAAAGAGATGCCACTTCGATAAACTTTTGAGATAAACTTTATAGAATCTCCCAGTCAGGTTAAATTAAATAGAAGAGGGAATTCCCATAGTTTTTGTCTATTTGTGGGTATTCGGATTAGTTTTCGGGAGAGATCGGATACAAGTGTTTCGTCATTGATTGGAAACTCGAGAGAAATATACAACTTTGACAAGTCTCGCGCATACACGGAGGCAATTAATTCTCTCTAGATACATAACACTATTCGGCGCTGTTTTCAAGGTCTGACACATAATACTTGATTTTAGGCCAGTTTTTCGCGCTTAATCCGAAAATCATGTCATTTTATTTAATCAGATCAAGTCTTTGAGATATAAACACATGCCAGAAATTCCTATATCCCGATCTACGAGTATCTTTACGTAAATGTACAGGCAATATTAAGTTTTGAATTGATTTATAGACAGAAAGTTTACAGAATGTTCTAATTGATATCAAAAAGAGTAAAACATACAAAAGGCTACTCATGGATGAATCGTCTTTTTAGGGATTCCGATTGTGCCTCGCAGACCTCAAATCTCTTCTCAGTCTTCAGCAGTAGTCAGCCAGAAAGATGACATCCAAACGGCCTTGCTAGCAGTACTCTATCACACGGAAATAAAGTTTTGAAAAACAGGCAAGAGTAATCAATTCTATACTCGCAACACCACTATTAACATTATTATGACTTTAGAAGTAAAAGAAAATAGGTAAAATCAGGGAGGAAAGAACTACGACTACCGGAAAGAGGAAAAAATACTCGACATCCAACCGAGGACAAAACGGTATGAACAGCACTCTTGAGATTTTTGTTGTTTTTTACTTCTATAATTACTTCTGGCGGTGACCAGCTAGGACTTAGGCTCCAGAATTGCGAAAGAAAACCTATCCTTAAGCCAGGTTACTTAAAATATATGTTAGCAAATAAACTAAAATGAAAAAGACAACAACAAAAACACCTCGACTGCCGAAAGGAGCCGGTACTCATTTTAAAAGGGCACTTATGGCAACTATAAAGGTGAGTATGCGTTTATATTCATGAAACTATTCTGTAAATAATAATGGAAAGATTTAACAGACCAACGTTTTTATAGCAAACAATTCCGCTAGATACCATCAAGAAAAACATGCTGCATGTCTATAGGAACAAACCGTTTACTTCATCTCCACTAAAATAAGGTTTACTCTTGGAAACGCTGTAAATCACAGCAAATTTAACACCATTCATTGTACTGTGGAATGATAGAGCAAATTTTCTGCGGGATAAGACCACCCTAATCTCAGCAAATAGGACAATGAAGAGGATATTACCAACAAGCATCGATTCCACACCGGAAAAAAATTAATCCAAGTGTCTCTTCTTTGCGTTGTCGTTGTTGGCGTTTTAGCACTAACTATATTCTTAGATTATTATTTAAAAATATGTATATTAATACAGAATTCTTTTAGTAATATAAACTGAAAACGTGCAAAAAAGAAAAAAACCGAAATTTTGAATATTTTTCATTAAGTTTTAATTTAGTTCTAAGGTTCTTGTTTGTAGAGCTTCACATTAAAATGAACACTGACTTTCAAAACTACTGTCATATAAATCCACGAAGCTCTTATAGTTTATGAAAACCACTAAAGAATGGAAATAAAGTAATGTAAAATTAAACGTTGCCTGTATTTTAAGGAGATTGTATCTGCTCATAAAGGGTATAGTGTCGCAACCAATTTAAAGGCACATTTCAGCTTTTGTAGAGCAGACCATCTTCAATTTGGAAATGAAAATGAAAAAATCTGAAAAAAAGGAACAACCCCTTTTTGGAGGCCAAATTTTGCTTAAAATTTATCTTTCCATAGGGCGAGGCTGGTTGTATTCAGTTATTATAGTTCTCGTCTCTGAAGCTAGAAATGGGTAAATTCGTACAGGAGGAAAGTTTGTCCTCTAACTGCTTATGTATCTAAGGTTTAGGCAATTTCTTGTTTGTAAACTAGGGCGGAAGGCAGTCTAAATTATGACTAATTTACGAGATATTTACCGAGTATTTCCTATGGAGGGATATGGCTTCACCTTTTTTAATGTATACTATAGATTCACTCATCGCATTAATAATTTCTGTTTTATACTACTGGGTATTTGTATTACTTATTTCCAGGTCTAAGATCAGTAAAAGAACTAGAACATCAACAAGTCCCAGTGTCTTTGTTTCCCCACTTTCAGAATTTTTTCATTATGAGCTGCCAACAAAACAACAGGTTGGAAGATATATTCAGTATGTAAAAGATAAAAATACAATATGAACAAAGATGTTATTCCCGAAGGATCCGAGGCCCGTATTCTGATTTGGAAAAAAAGGCACAATTCCAGTTCAGCCGATCATGAATGTTAAAACCAAATTGCTCCGATTGGTGAAAAAAGCGTATGTGGTATCAAAACAAGGAATAAATGCCACTAAGAGTAAGAAGTTTATCTCATCATAGGGTCAACTTTTTGAAATAGCAAGCTGCCAGTTGCAAGTGTGAAAAGAATCTGAAAGTGTCACGTCACGAGATTGAATTTCTTATTGACCAAAGAACTGGAAAAATTGGAGGAGTGGATGTAAAAACAAGTCAAGTGGTTTAAAAAAAAGAAAATCAGAGAAGATCAAATTCACAAAAGAAAAAAAAGGAAGATTCACAGAATAAGAAGAGGGAAGGGAAAGCTACCATTTTAGACGAAGCCTTGGATGAAGAAACCTCATCTTTTGACATTTCTGATGATAAATGGAAGAAAGTCTTTGCCAGAACAGAAAACAACGTCATACCAATACCAACAAGTGCCAGGAATCAGATCGGTTTTCTGTTTCAAATAGAGCTTCTGATGCTGTTATTAGTAGCGCAGCCCTATTCGAATATGGTATGATAAATTCAGAAGACCGCTCCAAAGTAATTTACCATCACAAAGTCTGGAGGGCACGACAGAAGTTAATGAGGAATTTCACTGAATCTGAATGTTTGAGAGATAAGAAAATTACTGCTCAATTCTTTGATGGGAGGAGAGAAACAACACTAACTAAAAAAAGAAAGGGAACAAATGGTATAGAACAAAAGAAATTTAAGATCACTATGTGCTTGTACGAGAACCTGATATTTTCTATTTAGATCATATAACTATTGAACGAGAAACAGATGTAGGCATTGCATACGAACTGATGGAATGGCTTGTTTAAAATAATATTAAAGATGAGATAAAGTCAGTGGAAGCTGACAGCATGGCAACTAATTTTGGCTACAAGAAAGAGCCATAAGAGCGCTGGAATATCAATTACATCATTCTTTGTAGTGAATCATCTGCAGCTTGGATCTAAATGAGCTTCATTTAAGGCACCTGTGCAGGAAATACATTGGTCAAACGTAAATTAGAAATCTATGGAAAGGACCACTTGGTAAAGCCTTAACCACCTATAAAGTTCTCCTAGTATCACCAAATGACTAGTAATGTATTTATTTTTAAAAAGCTCTTCTTCTAAATCTAGATGTGAGTGAGCTTAGGTGGGACCAAACTTACCTGTGCAGAATTATGAGTGATATTAGAAGTGGTGTAATTAACGACGATCTACATATGAAACCAAGGCTAATCTCATGTAAGATGGCTTACCACTGCCAGCTGAATATGTTGACTTTATGTGGCAACAGAAAAACCTAATAATGACTTGTATTTCCTCACACAGTTTGTCGTGTGTCATTTTGGGACCATCTGGTTTCACATAAAATTCTCTCCAAAATGCACGGAGAGATCTAAACATCTCCTGGAACAGATCAATCTTCTGCAAATAATCCAGCATGCCAGTGAAGCCATAGCATGGCAAACAATACTAAGGAATTCCTACTGGCCCCACCCTGAAAACGTCCTTTTGGCAATGATGGCAGCCGTTGATCAGAAGAACAGGAAATTAGCTATTGAAAGAATCAAGAAGTACCCAGATGTTACTGTCTATGAGGAAGAGATACGTAATTTCAGGCCACTAAAAATAGATAAGACTGCTAAGAACCTAACAAATCTATTTCCCTTTGAAGAGAAGTGAAGGTTTGAGCAACTACTAACAATGCATCTAATTAATGCGGACCTGCAAAATATTGTTGACGAGTTACTCTCTATTGACATTTCTAAAAAAAGCAGCTATGGTTGAATTTTTATAAATTTCTGAACTTCGCCAATTATGATATTTTAAAAAGGAATTCTAAACGAAATTTCTCCCCTTATAAAATATCACGTTGCTAAAATATAGAGTTATAGAAAATATATAAAAGTAAATTTTCCGAACTTCACCATTTGTAATTCTTTGGATTTTAAAAAATTCCCCAAATTTCGATACTTATATTTATTTATGAACTTCATATTTTGTTTTTTTGATATTATAAAAGAGTTATTAGAAATAACTAAATGAAATTATTATTCAAATACTACAAAAAATCCTCTTCTCAAATGATAGAGTTAATGTTGAAATATATATATATATATATATATATATATATATATATATATATATATATCTATATTTTATATATATATATATATATATATATATATATATATATATATATATATATATATATATATATATATATATATATATATATATATATATATTCCAAGTTTTGTTCTAGAAAGTTGTCATTTAATAGTCAACAAAAAGACGACGACCAGGAAAATAAAGATATTCATTCATCTAATTAAATAAATTTAGTCACATGCAAGCATAGTCGCGGGCGACTCTACATCTCACTATGTCGGCGGTTAGTTGGTCAGTTTTCGTTTTAGATTTTTTTACTTTTTGTAATGTCGTTGTAACTTTTCCGCCAATTCTAAGGAAATTTGAACCCCCTTATATTGTTTGACATTCTCTTTCTAATGATTTTCTTGCCAAAGTCCTTCCAAGGTTAGCGCAGTAATTATCTTGTTTTGGCAATATGTCATAACTATTCTGGAGATTCTAACGAAATTTGAAACCCTTATATTGTTTTAAATTTTCTTTTTAATGTTACAATTGCCAAATTCTTCCTAAGGTTAACCCGGGTTTATTTTGTTTGGGAAAAAATATCATAACTATTCGGCCGATTCTACCGAAATTTCAAACTACTATGTCGTTTTATTTTTCCTTCGAGTGATATAATTTACAGTCCTTACAAGGTTATCCCGCCAATTATTATATTTTGGCAATAAAATCATAACAATTCGGACGATTCTAACGAAATTCGAAACCCTTATATTGTTTTATATTCTCTTTCGAATGATATAATTGCCAATGTCCTCCCAATATTAGGCAGCGAATTATATTGTTTTGGCAATAGCATCATAACTCTCCGTCCGTTTTTAACGAACTTTGAAACCCTTATGTTGTTTTACATTCTCTTCTGATTGATTTTATTTATAAAGTCCTCACAAGGTTAGCTCGGGAATTATTTTGTTTTGGAAATACCATGATAACTATTCGGCCGATTCTAACGAAATTTGAAACCCTTGTTTTGTGTTATATTCTCTTTCGAATGATATAATTAGCCAGTGAATTATATTTTTTTAGCAATAGCATCATAACTATTCGGCAATTTCTAATGAAATTGGCAACCGCTCTGTCGTAGGATAAGGTCAAGTTTACCTTTTCTGCGATTATCAGCCGAGGTCGAACGGCTGTGTGCGTGGGATATTTATAATGCAAGCAGAGTGCGAAATAATTAAATATAAGTTAGCCAAATGGTCGTTATCTTGAAGGTTTCCGGGATAATAGAAAAACGGGTATAAAATAACTTTACTAATATGCAAATTAATATTCTTTTACAAGGTAAAAGGGGTTTTCAAACAATCTATATTCACAATAGACGTACACAATTCTCAGTGGCTAAAAGTGTGGGTGGAGAATTAGCGGTGACGGTGGCCATACAAACAAACGAACAATGATCTTGAGCGTATACGAAGACGACGATGAAGGCTTACACTGAGGACGGGAGGGGTCTGGGGGGGGGAGTAGAGAGAGCAGTTGCACAGGAGACTTGCGCGTTGATGTTCCTTTGGAGATTTGGTCCCAGGGAGTAATCTTTGCCTTGGTGCAACGTTAAATTAATACTCTCTTGACAATGAATATTGCGTGATAAACTTATATCTTGCTTTCGAGTTAGACATGAATAGAGACTGGTTGCGTTTCGTTCGAGGAGCGGTCAAAATGGGTATGTGGTAGACTCATGCGAATTAATCGAGTATACCCGGAGATTGAGGGGTTCTGCGAGAATTGTGCAGTGTCCAACGGGACCTAAATAGTGAGCAGTGACGGGGGCAGGCAGACGGCTGATACTGCCTTTCAACTCTGGCGCCGGAAGATTAATAGCCGGGTCAAATGGGGTTTTCCCCCTCCTTTTGAAGGGGAGTGTTTCCAGGGTCTGAAGCATCGGCAGGCCTGGGTAGTCTAGCCCTATTAGCACGATGGCGGAAAATTTCCTGTACCAGCGAGGCAAAACTTTGTCCGACTGCCACTGGGGCCTTTTCGGGCTAGCAAGTTTGTCGTGGATTTCTGCGATGACGGTCTTTCGGCAACCAGGGTGTCTCATAATTTCCCACTCTCATTAGTGCAGACAAAAAGGGTCGCCCAGGTGTCTGTTGTCTCTCTCTCCATTAAAAGTTGCGGCAGCGCGTATCTTTCTCTTTCTCTCTTTGTGATCTCTGACACTACTCTATTCCCAGGTGGAACTTAAGAGGAACAAGTGATATCGGAGAATGCTAAATGATTAAAGGGTCGCCCAGGTGTCTGTTGTCTCTCTCGCCATTGAAAGTCGCGGTAGCGCGTATCTTTCACTTTCTCTCTTTGTGATATCTGACACTACTCCATTCTCAGGTGGAACTTAGGGGGAACAAGTGATATCAAAGAATGATTAATGTGGGGAAATATCTCTTATAGTCACAAGACAATAGTGGATAAAGTTGAGATTACCTAGGGCAAATTTTGAAAAATTGAGCCAAAGTACAAAATAGTGGAGCTAGTAGAGGCGGGGGTTGTACCATACATATGAACAAGGTTATATAATGCTACTGCATGGTTGCCGAATGATATTTTTTTTCTCTATGATACCATTAAGGTGATATCACGGGCTCGAGGGCGAGTTTATTATACGATTATACAAAATTAATATAAAAATTAAGGAGATAAAAAGAATTTATTATACACACATACATAAATATAATATATATATATATATATATATATATATATATATATATATAAGGCACGCGTTTTCTTATTATATGGTTGAAAATCAAAAATTATTTTATTTATTTTAGGATAAAAAAAGGAAATGGTTCGGTCTTAGTTTGGCAAAGGATCTAACGGAGTCCTAGTTAAACTATGAGCCATACAGTTATCGGTGGCTTTTAAATATAAAATGCGGAATTGTAATTCCTGGAGGAACAAGCTCCAACGCATAAACCAGCCATTATTATTCTTGACGTTACGTAGATATGGTAGAGATTTGTGCTCCGTTTACACTACAAATTCCTTGCCTAATAAATGCATTCTAAATTTACAGATTCCCCAAATGATAGCGAGTGCCTCTCTGTCAATTACCCTATAATTTTTCTCGCGCGTGCGTGTAATTTTATGCTTGCGTAAGCGATGGGGAATCTTTCGCCATTACCCTCAAATTGGAGAAGGACGCATCCTATACCTTCATTACTCGCGTCGGTGCGAATGCCAAACACTTTGTCTGAGTTAGGGAGGCGAAGAATAGGGGCGGATGCCAACTTCTCTTTGAGTTGGTTGAACTGAGAGTTGAAAGTGGTGTCCATTCCAGGCGTTTAGGGGCCTTCTTCTTCAATAGCGGTCATTTGGGGGCGGAGATAATCTCATTGTTGGGTATGAATCGACGATAGAACAATGCAGAGCCTATGAAGGATCGCAGCTGTTTTTGTTAGTAGGCAAAGGCATGTTTACAAAGGCCCCGCTCTTTTCTTGCTGGCGGATAACCGATTATTCCCGATATGAAAGCCGAGGTAATCATTAGTGCCAAACACGAAGTGGCACTTGCCGGGGCCAATTGTCAAATTATCTTCCCAGACTCGATACAGAAGAGCTTGAAGGGTGGACAAGTGATGATCTCAACCTTGGGTGGACACATGAAATTATGAAAAATTCGTTTATAATTGCTGCAAGCCCTAGACAGATCTAAAGTGAGCCGTCGAAACTGGATAAGCCCCTTTTCAGTAAGGAAAACAGTAAATTTCTCCACTTCCTCCTTCAGGGTTATCTGATAATAGACCTTGCATAAATCCAAATCGGAGATGAAAAAAATTCGGTAACCGAATTTAGCTTTCTAAAATCGATGCACATTTGGGAAGAACCATCGGCCTTCTTTACCATGAAAACTGGGGAACAATAGCTCGAGTCCAAAGGTTCAGGGATCTGCAACCTTAGAAGTTTATCCACTTTATTATTGAATGCTTCCAGGAGGTGTATAGGAAGGGGGTATGGTTTGGAATGGATGGGGTCCTGAGTGTTTAGTTGGATCTTGTGCTCAAAGTGGGTAGCACAACTGGGGATCTCGGTGATGACGTCATCAAAACTACTCAAGAACGCTTGCAGTTGATCCTTTTGAAGAGATGATAGCTGATCGCATATCTTAACTTCCGCAGGCGTGGAATTATTAAGCTCGGGCAAAACATGCAGTGAAAATTCCTTATCTTGCTGCATGCAGGCAACCTGGATTACGCAAAAGGTGTCCAAAGGGTAACTAGATTCCATATCGCATTCTTCTCGCATTGCAATATTAATATGGAAAAGCTTTCTTCCTGAGGGAGTTTCAATAAGGTAATCGACCTAGCCACGCTTCTCGAATATGTGGTAGGGGCCCTTCCACTAGCTCAACAATTTGTTGTTTTCCATGGGGAAGAGAAGCAAAACTTCTCCGGGGTTAAATTTCCTTTCTTTGGACTTGCAATCAAAGTATGTCTTATACTTGTGAAAATTGATGTCAGCGTTCTGAGAGGCAATTTCGGCCCACTTTTCCAGCCTCCTTCTTAAATTTAGTGTATACGAGTAAGAAGTCTGATATTTTGTTCAATTTTATGATTGGAATAAAGTTCCTTTAGGATACTCAGGGGGCCTCTGACGTTTCTACCATATAAAGGTTCAAAGGGGGCGAATCCTAATTTACGATGGGGGATTTCACGGTAGGCAAAGAGGGCTAGCGGAAGGAAGCGGTGCCATTCAGTGGGCTGATCTGACACAACTTCCTGAGAATTGCCTTGAGGCTTCCATTTAGCCTCTTGCACATTCCATTCCCTCTCGGGTAAACAGGGGCTTGATCATCAATCATTTTTGATGTACTCCATTAATTTGGAGGTGAATTGACGACCACGATCAGAGAGGATTTCTTAGGGCAGTCCCACACGGGAAAAGATGGAAATAAAGGCTTGGGCTTGGCGCAGGTAATGCTATTCTTTTATTGAGGGGTACCGCCTCGGAGAATCGGGTGGCCAGGTCGACTAATGTTAAAACGTAACGATGGCCTTGGCTCAACGAGGGGTGGATTGGTCCGATTAGGTAGATAGCTACTCGAGAGAAGGGTTCAGAGATTAGTGGTCCCTTTTGCAAGACGCAGGTCTGACTCATTCTTATATTGCCGTCTTTTGGCAAATGTCGCACAAACGACAATTTCGCAAAATTTCGTCGGTCTCGCCAGGCCAATAAAAATATTTGAAGATCCTCTGAGCGGTCTTCATGTGTGACTAAAGTGACCAGCAAATAGGCTATCATGAGACATTTGTAAGATTTGGGGGACGTGGGAGCGAGGTACACATATTCTGCGGAACTAGGTGCACACTCGATAGAGTAGGTCGTCCTTGATGAGAAAGGAAATCACCTTATTCCCTCTGACAATTTTGCGTTTTTGTTCTGGCCTTTGGTCCACAAGTGACGAAGAGATTCACTTTCCCTCTGACTTCTGGCAAAGTCATGGGTGATCGCACTCTGAAATTAGGGAACGGGTAGTAGCGGGTTGAACCACGGGGGCGGAAGAAACCCTGTGAGGACCGACCAATTAAGACAGAGCAAAACTTTATGGGGGCTACCTCGACTTCAGTCCAACTACTTTATTACGAACACTCAATGTAGCAGTGAACATTGGGGTATTTATTGGCGCGTCCCAAATACTCATGCACTACGGCAAACTTATTGTGGTCCTGAGCCACAGGGGGAAGTAGTTCATCGGATACAACAATGCACATGCACCCTTTATCACGGACGAGGGTCGAGATCTGGCACCCATTCACTGATCCATTTTTAAATTAAAGGCACCCAGGGGTACTTTTATCGAAACAAAAGGTTTACCCCGTAGAAAGCATATTCGGTGGGTTTGAAGAAGAGGGGGCAATGATCTGTGTATCTGGTGAGAAAGAAGGGTGCTTTTATACCGCGAGGAACTCCATAGGAGTAGCACCGATGGTCCTTTTGGGGAACGACGAAACAAGGGTGTTGGAGAAAAGGGCTTAGCATCACGGTGGTCCGACGAGAAGAATGGTTCGTCACCTTGACGAACTTATTCCCATTATTAGGAACAAATTTGTTCTTGCTGGTTTTGGATTTAGGAAAGGGGGGTTCCAATTTCTTCCCTTCCTTCGGATAGCATTTGTGGCTACCCGCGTAGTGGTCTGCTTCCTCGATGCATTCCTTGAGAGTTCCGCACCTCGGTCCTTCACGAGGGATTTAATTTCTCAAGTGAGCGACGCAATAAATTGATCCTTGAGGACGAAATTGTTCAGGGCATTGTAATCATGAGGCACCTTGGATGCGTAAATCCCAAAATTAAAATGACGCGGTAGGGAGTAGACGAACTGTCAAAAGGTCTGGTTTGGTTGAATGTGATAGTGCCTAAATTTCTAAATTTAGCTCGGTATAAATCCGGGCTCATGTTGTGAGCGGCGAGCAACTCGGCTTTTAACGATGAGTAATCAATTGTTGCCAGTGATGCGAGGGACAATAATTGTGCTACGCCTTCCATGTCGATTTTCCACTGGTTCACCTCGAAGATCTTTTCGAATTGGGGAAGATAAGCCACGAAGTCTTCACCTTCTTTAAAGACGGGGAGCAGTATGGTCGTAGGCTGCGGGGCGTCTAGTCTAGAACTTGAAGAGTTTATAGAGAGCGTCTCTTTCCTCGCTCTGCTCATATCCAATACGTGAGAGCGAATTATCTTTCTTTCTTCTCGTTCCTTTTCTATTTCTTCTGTCTCTTTATTCGGCTCTTTCTCTTCTTTCTTCTGCCTACATGTAGGCCAACAGATCTTTAAAACTGAGTCCGAGTGACTCACCTTGGGTCTTAAAATTTTCAAACGACGATATGATGCTAGTTTTACGCGATGTGCACAACGACAAGAATTAAATTAACGCACGGCAATGAATATGGCGAAATTATTGATTCCTTTACGCCCGAGCCAATGGTTTTGCTAAACAAACGAAAACACGAACAACAAAAAGGGAGGGGAGGCGAAACACTCGCGAGAGAGCTTTTGCGGTCGAGATTTCACTGTGATTGAGACGATAGTTACAGCACTCCTAGCACAGCAATATGAAGAATAATACTATTTTTCTATACATTCAACTTACGGCATGAGATGAGGCCTCGATTAGGGCGGATCGTTTATCCACTTTTTGTTATTTTTCAGTGGGGATAGGGCGGAAAGTTGCGAATGCACCTAAAAATATATTATACAAAGTTGCGGGAACAAAAAATAATATTTAGACCCAGCGCTGGCATTTAAAATTCCGAATAATTAGCCTAAACGTAATTTTTAGGTCATATTCACATAATTTTAATATATACCAAAATTTACCAAATTACTTTGGGATAGTGATAAAAACACTCCATATATATATCATGTAGAAAAAATCTCATAGCTCTGTACTAATATCTGTACTAATTCCTTAAAATCAACTATTTTCTAATTAAATTATTTGCGATGAAAAGAGTATTGTTCTCTTTACTATGTAGTATATATATTTATAATGTAGAGAAAAGTGACAATAATATATATATATATATATATATATATATATATATATATATATATATATATATATATATATATGTATATATACATGTATTTATGCATGTTATTTGTGTGTGTGTGTATATATATATATTTATATATATCAAGTAATGTACTTAAAAATGGTATATAAAATGATAACTATATGATACTGGCAATGTCAGTATATTTTGTAAATTATGGTTATATAGCTCTTAGCGTTACCCAGATCTCACCACGAAAAGGTGGTTGCATCGCAATATCCGCCCTACCCATTACCCAACCATTACGAAATATACATATATATACATCAACTTGAATTATATCGATACGAGAGAACTGTATTTACATTAAATACACTATTTACATTATTAAGTCTTCTTTGATTCAAGTTTAGGATGTTTGTTTCTTGATTTTATTCTAGACACAATAAACCAGTGCCTAGTACCGTTCTACGGCCACGGTGTGACAGGGAAATTTGATGTCTATTTCTCTGGTGTTTTCACTGGCAATGTATATAATACATCATCCCTCCTTGTAAAAATAGTCAGTGAAGGTTCGCTCACCTCACAATAATGCCAATTTATCATGTCATAGTACTCTGCAGCTGCGAAGTTTAACTGGTTCTTCAGAAAATAACTTTCATTACTGCTACTAGAGTCTCGTGACTTTACAATCCTCCTCCACCCATGTTGCCTTATGTGTTTTCTTTCATCATGTATCATACTGAGAAGAATATTTTTAAGATGTGCAAAGAAAGAATTCCGTTCAATTACAGGTTCAATTATAATTAAAATATTAGGTTCAAATGTTCTAGATCTTTTTAATCATTCCCTGAAGATGTTGAGCTCCATCAATCATAGAAGATTTTCTCTTGATATGAAACCATGTTGGATCATACACTTTCATGACTTATAGTACATTAATCCGAAGATTGTGAGAAGGGTCTTCTGAAGACACATATAGAGGGAGAATTCTATTAGCTGTAGCCAGCCATCTCGAATGAGCCATTTTGCCAGGGTTTCTATTAGCTAAAGTTTTGGGGCATTCACCACTTAAGACTGCTTTGAATATATCGGCCAGGTATATAGCTGTAGTCAGCCATCTTGAATGAGCCATTTTGCAAGGGTTGCTATTAGCTAAAGTTTCGGAGCATTCACCAATTGAGACTGCTTTGAATATATCGGTCAGGTATCTTTGATCTGTACTTAGGTCATCACTGTTAACTTCAATATGCTCTGCTTCAACAGGTTTATATGCAACACGAGAGTTTTTTTCTCAATCGATAAGTTCTTTTCCTATTTTCCCTGTGAAGCCTCGCAGACCACTTGTTTAGCCATCAAGCTCAGTGAAGAAATGTCTCAACGGGTATAATAATTTATGTTTGATGTCATTGTCATTTTCATTATTCTATATATTTCAATCAATAATTTAAATATAAAATATTCATTAATTTTTTTTAGAGAATGATAATTTGCTTGGCTAAACTTTTATGTTAACCAGGTGATCGTTTTCACTAAATTTAATATTGCATGACTCATGACAAAGGCTTCGGCGCAGAAGAAAAGCGTCTGCTCTCTCAGTTCTCACAAAAGGGTCAACTGTCACGTAATCATAACTAAAGGCGTTCTGGACGTCCTTTTCAATAAAATTTATTGTTACAAGAGAAAGTTAAAGATAGCTTACCCAAAATACTAACAAGAGGAATAAGCTACTCCAGACGGCAACGATATTCTCTGGAACGAAATATCATAAATCCCTGGAAACAGTATCAGTCCTTTTCCCAAGGTAAGCCAATCTTTTATCATTCTCTTTGCTCATGTTAAGTTTAACTCATAAAAAGTTCTTATACGGGAGCTCCTTTGTGTATAGAAGACATATTGACCACTGCAACGGTCTCTTCAATCAGTTTAATAGGAGTTCTTAGTTTTTTCATTGGAAGTTCATATTCAGAGGTGCTGCAACTGCTGCTTTTGGGATTAACCTCACTTTATGATGATGACGTGATACTAACTATTATGCCACCTTTACTAGTGGATGGAAATTGCTCAGCTATGTCAATTGGTGAATAGAATTTTCTTTTTAGTCGGGCATCATTCTTTAAAGTAGCTATCGTATCAAAGCTACCTATCACCATTTTCCTCTCTGTTCGTTGATCTTCAAGAAATTAGCGCTCTATTGGTGAAACCTTGCCTACTTTCCTGCAGGAACATTGCTGAAATAAAGTGCACTTGCAAAAGCTTATATCAAAAAGTTTGCCTTTGGCTGTCTTCTTAAAAGTTTTTAATTTTTAATTGAAGGGAGATCGCTGAATGAAGAAATTTACGTTTTCTTTTGTATGTGCTATTTAAATTTTTCAACATTTCACAAACGCGTCTTTGTAGAAATTGAAGCTTTTGCCCACAATTCTTATATACTGTCACTGATCGATATCAGGCTTTCAGAAACGGGAGTGTTGACTTGAGTCATCTGTGAATTATTTCTTACGTAATAAAATGTTTAATTACGGCTTCATGAGTCGGAAGACGCGTGTAACATAGTTCCCATCCAGGCCCAAAGATGGGGAAGCTGGAGGTAGCAGACACACTTCTCGTAGATCTTCTAGAAGTCATCTTGGCCTGCAAATTAGACACAAAACATATTTATTCTAATTGGTATCTCTAGTAACATAATTCACTTAAATTAAGAGCAAAACGTATTACAGTATTCAAATTCATATAAAATACATGAAATAATAAACATAACACGCAAGAATGCATGGCACAGCAAGTCGACACTCGGCAGCAGCACAGTAACAAAACTTACCTTGATGACAGCGACTAACACACTGAATTAGGGATAGGAAATTGCTGCGGTTGAGATATAGGAACAGTCAGTATGCGTTTGGGTGGAGGGAAAGAAAGGGGTATGGGGGGTAGTAAAGCACTGCATGAAGCACGCAATTAATTCATGTGACTGCTTACAAGTGCATTAAAAATCAAAGAAGTTCTACTGGTATGTGATACATAATGTAATTTATTTCATTAGTGCAGGTATTTAATTATTGTATATACATATCAATATTTATATATATATATATATATATATATATATATATATATATATATATATATATATATATATATATATTTGTGAGGGAATCCCCGCGTGGAAGATCTTTAGCAGAAAGGAACTGCCATGTGCAGCAGAAGGCCCGGGTAGGCCTAAAGTGGTAAGCCTACACCCATCCCCTTCCACAAGCGGTAGCCTCGAATCGAGTCCTCCACGATTCAACTTTATGCGGGCTAAAATAGCTCTGCAAGAAGATTCGAGGCCCTTCGAGAGTAGAGCTGTTTCCCGCTAACCCCCAACTCCGGGGAGAGCCTCGGACATAAATAACGCTCGACTCCCCGGAAGAGACACAGAGTTGAGAAGTCTCGCCCAGAACTCAGAAGATTTCCCCATGGTTCTAAGTCAAGTGCTAGCAACAAAGCAAAGTTACAGCTGGACTATTTTGTGTATTTTGGAATTAGCCCCAGCCAGGAGGTAATTCCACTGAACGATCGCCCCGAGTGATTTTCCCGACTTCTTTCATCAACTTCTGTCGAAGCCCTCTTCATTTCGGGTAGCCGAAATACTCTCCCCTGGACTGGAATTTACCCCCCCCTTGCTTTTGGAGAACCGTCATCACTCCAACCACCCTCTTTGAAGTCCCAGCGGCCTCACCTCAAGTGCAGAAGACATTTGTAAGCCAACCCCTGTCCCTCTTTTAGTAACCCAATTGAGTTAATCGCCCCTCTCCATTTGAATATTCTCCTCCGGGAATAACTTAAGTTTTAACTTTATAGCCTGATTTATGACTACAATTCCCCCTTTCATTTACTGATGTGATTTTGCCCGTTAATTCTCTGAGGTAATTTTACCCATCAAGTATCTCATTATTTTTGTGTAAATAAAATTATATTTTTGTCAAAGGCCTCTTTAAATAACCTTGAGTTTTGACATTGTCTATAATTTACCTGTCCTCGTTGCTATTCGCTACTCAGCCCGTCTGAACTCGTGGTTTTCCGTCCCATTTGTCGATTCGCTTTCAAGTTATTGATCCCTCCCTCATATATATATAATATGGTATTGATATAGTGTAATGTCATACCAAGACATATATATATATATATATATATATATATATATATATATATATATATATATATATATTAATATAAGTATTATATTAATCTGGTGTCAAGTGTGTTGGTGTTTTTACCAACCTGTGTCATTTTAATTTCGTCATTAGAAGTTCCCTTGTTATTCACGTACATTCCTTTTATTTTAATTTTTGCATTGTACTGGCAGAAGGCAAGTTCAAGTTATTTGAAGAACAGTGGAAAGTAATCTATTTAAATTTTGTGTTGTACCCCAGGTAATTAATTTTTTATGGTGTTCGAATTTTGGAGACTCTCCTGTTTATTAATCCCGAAAGAGTTAAGGTCTTTTGTGTCCTAATTCCGGTAGGACCATTTAAATTTTTTTCCCGCTTAGAAACAGCAGAGGTAGGTAGCTGTATCAATTTCTTTTTGTGATCAAGGCCTTCACGAATATTCAAGTATTCGTTTCGCGTGGGTAGTGTCCTAGCTCGTTCGCGTATCAGTGTTCCCTCAGTTAACTGCGTAAAAATTTCATCCTTTGAAAAATTTAAGAGTCAGGGTGAAATGTTGGGTCTTTCAGGCAAAGACCTGATAAATTATGTAGAGGAAGAAGATAGGAACGAACGGGCAGAGGAAGGGAAGAGAAACTAAGAAAAATGGAGGAGAACAAACTGAAGTTGGAGATGGAGGAGAACAAACTGAAGATGGAGATGAAGGAGAACAAACTGAAGAGGGAGATAGAGGAGAACAAACTGAAGATGGAAATGGAGATGAAGAAGAACAAAATGGAGAATGAAGAACGTGAACAAATTGGGCAGCATGAGCTGGAAATGAGCCGAAATCAAATGGATTCTCAGTCCATCGGTTCTCGGGCTGAAATTCCCAAAACTCCTTCAGTCCACCTTCCCGCTTTTAATGATGGAGAGGACTTTGGGTCATTTTTGGCGCATTTTGAAAGAATCTTTCAGATAAATAGATGAAATCTCGAAATGATGGCATCACTCGCTTATTTTCCCTTCTAAATGCCAAGTTAAGAGATATCTTCGTATCCCTTCCTCCGGAAGCAACCTAGGACTATTTCACGTTAAAGTCCGAATTGCTAGCCGCTGTTAATATGAATAGCGAATTTTCCCGCTCCCGATTCCGTCAGGAAAGGATCCGCCCTGGCCAAACCTTTTGACAACACGGGTACATCCTCCAAAGAAACCTTCAGTGTTCGCTGGATGCGTGCAAGATTCCCCAGGTCTACGAGTCCCTTCTCGACTTCTTCCTTAGGGATCAGCTTTTAGCTGCCGTAGCTGCCGAAATTCGTGCCTTCATTAAGGATAAACTTTGCGCCACTTTCAAAGAGTGCTTGGAAGAAGCCAATGTTTACGCTGGTAGTCAAGATTTATACCCTAAGGATGTTAAAAAGGCTCCCCAATTGCCCTCTAAAACTAAATTTTATGGCCCTAAGACCCCCCCCCCCTAAATTGGTTCTAAGATTTAGCAAAGCTCCTAGTCCCTCGAAGCCAAGAAACTTCCATCCATCGGAAAACCGAGACGTTAAGCCCCTTGTTTCTTCTCCCCCGGTTTTTGCCGTACCAAAAGAACCCGATCGTCTGCTAAACCTGCAGAGTTCCCGGCCATTACCGCACGAACTGTCCTCAAAACTCCCAATTCGCAAACTCTCAGTCACACCAAGTACACCAAATCTGGGCCGCCCCTGATCCTCCTCCGTCGCCACAGAAGACTCCCGAACTTCTCTCACCCGCCAAAGACACGGTCCATCAGGTTAACTTCCTCTTTAATGAGAACAACCCTGTTGGATTGAAGTTCGAGAACGGAACTGTGAACGGTTGCCGAGTATCCACCCTCGTCCTTGACACCGGGTGCACCTGTATTATAGTGTCTGAGGACCTACTCCCTCTTGTTGGGCCCGACCACAAAAAATTTGCGGTGGTCCACGACTACCTTGGCCCGGGCCAGTTGTTTCCGAGTAATTCGTTGTCACATCGAGTGTGACTATATGTCCGGTTTGGACGAAGTGGTAGCGGCCCCAATCCAGTTCTGCTCCATTTTATTCGGTCAGAACCACGTAATTCACGACTATCCCGTGGCCCAGCCCGTGATTACCCGTACACAGGCAGCGCTGGGATCCCGTGCACCTGTTCGCCTAAAAACCCGTATCGACCGGAGTTCCAAGCCCTCGGAAGTGATAAGTTTTCCCGCGCTCGGAAGGAGTGCGCAACTCTTTCCCCCCTTCTTTGAGAGAAAACTAATACCCTCATGCGTGAGTCCACCCGAGGTGACAAACGAGTCTCATATCCCGTGAAGAAGGACTTATTCAGAGGTTTGAGACCTAATTGGACCTTAAGTCACGAGAACGGAAATTCAAGCCTGGCACGAAGGTGCTGATGCTACTTCCCATGGGAAGCAACAAAATCTTTATCCAGTAAAAGGTACCCTACCTCGTCCTCGAGGCTAGAGGACCCGTGGACTACCTCATCCATACTCCGGCGGGAGCGAAGGTTTTCCACGGGAATTGTCTATATATTATCTCATTAATATTCTTAATTATGATTTTTTTTGGATCCACTAAATTGTTGAGATATTTTTGTCCCAAAGTTATGCCTCCATTCAATTGTATCCTTTTTTTGTGGTTCCACTGAAATGTTGCCAATGTTCTCCTGTGATTTCTCTTTTGTTTAAAATTGTATTAGTTAAATTCTCTATAATCGACCTGTTTGAGACTTATGCCCGTAAATTCCCCGCTGAGGTCAGATTTACGTTTTTTTTGTGCGTTTACCTGTCGTAACAGGTCAAAATTTCCCAAGACCTTTGATAATTCTACTATGACGGGTTGGGATGATCCTTTCCTACGCAAGTATCATCTTTCGGTTGGGAGATGTGTGAGCGAATTTCCATGTGGAAGATCCTTAGGCGAAAGGAACTCCCATGTGCAGCAGAAGGCCCGGGTAGGCCTAAAGTAGTAAGCCTACCCCCCCCCCTTCCACAAGCAGTAGCCTCGAATCAAGTCCTTCAAGATTCACCTTTATGCGGGCTAAAATAGCTCTGCAAGAAGATTCGAGGCCCTTCGAGAGTAGAGCTGTTTCCCGCTAACCCCCAACTCCGGGAAGAGCCTCGGACATAGATAAAGCTTGACTCCCTGGAAGAAACACAGAGTTAAGAAGTCTCGCCCAGAACCCAGAATATTTCCCCATGGTTCTAAGTCAAGTGCTAGCAACAAAGCAAAGTGACAGCTGGACTATTTTGTGTATTTGGAATTAGCCCCAGCCAGGAGGTAATTCCACTGAACGATCGCCTCAAGTGATTTTCCCGACTTCTTTCATCAACTTCTGTCGAAGCTTTCTTCATTTCGGGTAGCCGAAATACTCTCCCCTAGACTGGAATTTACCCCCCCCCCCTTGCTTTTGGAGAACCGTCATCACTCCAACCACCCTCTTTGAAGTCCCAGCGGCCTCACCTCAAGTGCAGAAGACATTTGTAAGCCAACTCCTGTCCCTCTTTTAGTAACCCAATTGAGTTAATCGCCCCTCTCCATTTGAATATTCTCCTCCGGGAATATCTTAAGTTTTAACTTCATAGCCTGATTTATGACTACAATTCCCCCATTTATTTACTGATGTGATTTTTCTCGTTAATTCGCTGAGGTAATTTTACCCATCAAGTATCTCATTATTTTTGTGTAAATAAAATTATATTTTTTACATGCCTCTTTAAATAACCTTGACCTTTGCTATTTTCCATAATTTACCTGACCTTGTTGCACTCTCTCGCTACTCAGCCCGTCTGAACTCGTGGTTTTCCGTCCTATTTGTCGGTTCGCTTTCAAGTTATTGGTCCCTCCCTCATAGATATAATATGGTATTGATATAATGTAATATCTTACCACAACAATATATATATATATATATATATATATATATATATATATATATATATATATTTGTCGATTGGTCTATATAATATATTTATAAATATATATTATTAATTTATGCCGGCGCCGAGTGAAGATATTAGTACAGAGATATGAGATTTTTTTCTACATGATATAAAAGTATTATGAAGTGTTTTTATCACTATCCCAAAGTAATTCGGCAAATTTTGGTATATATTAAAATTATGTGAATATGACCTAAAAATTAAGTTTTTTAGGCCAATTATCTGGAATCTCAAAGTGCCAGCGCCGAGTCTAAAAATTATTTTTTCTCGCTGCAACTTTGTATAGTATTATTTTTATGTGCATTTGCAACTTTTCCGCGCTTTCCCCACTGAAAAATTGAAAAAAGTGAAAAAACGATCCGCCTTGTTCTTGATGGACAACAATTTAATTCCGTGAAAAAATAGAAATAATAGTTAAACAAGGTCACTCAATAATCAATTCACAAAAAAAGAAATAAATGGAAACGGGAACAAATACACTTCGCAAGTAGGTATACAATGGTTATTTCGTACCTTTTAAACTCCAAACCCCGAACAAAGATTAGCCGACATTTAACAATTTAACATAAGTTAACCATTAGATTGATCAAATTTAAACAATTGATGACCAAAATTAAAACTATTAACCTGATATCAGCTTAATATATAATAGATATTACTATTTGTCGTAGAATAGGGTCAAGTTAACCTTATAATACAAGCAGAGTGCGAATTAACTAAATGTAGGTTGGCCAAACAGTCCACTATCTTGGAGGTTCCGGGATATTAGAAAAACGGGACAAAATTAACCTTACTAATATGCAAATTAATATTCTTTTACAAGGTAAAAGGGTTTTTTAAAACAACTTATATACTCCTTAAACGTACACGAGTCGCGGCGGATAAACGGGGGGCAGGGGAGACTTGGTGGGAACGGTCGCCGTACAAACAAACGAACACTATTGACTGAAGGGCGCTCGAATTACCTTGAGCGTATACGAAACGGACGATGGAGGCTTACACTGGAAGTGGGGGAGGGTGGAAGGGTAGTAGAGAGAGCACTTGCACACGAGAGTTGCGTGTTGCTATTAGAACAGAGATATCGTCCGAGTAAGTAATCCTTGCCTTTGCGCAATGAGTATTACGAGATGAACTTAGATCTTCATTTCGAGTTAGATACAAATCGAGACTGGGTTCGTTGCGTTCGATGTTCAGGTAGAATGACTACGGGGTAGACTAATTCGAATTAATCAAGAATACCCGGAGCTTGAATGACTCTGTGAGAATTGTGCAGAATCCAACGGGACCTAAATAGCTGGTACAGACGAGGGCGAGCAGAGGATACTGACGGGATGGGCAGACGGCGGATACTACCTTCCAACTCTGGCACTGGAGGATTTGGAGTGGTGTAAAAATGAGTTTTCCCCCCTGCATCCGAAGGTAAGGGTTCCAGGGTCCGACGCATCGGGAGGCAAAGGTAGTCTCGCCCTATTAGCATGATAGCGAGAAGGTTCCTACGACAGCGAGGCGAAACTTTGTCCGACTCTCACTTGAACCTTTTCGAGCTATCAAGCTTGTCGCGTCTTTCTGCGATGGTAGGCTTTCGGCCACCACCGCGACTCATGATTTCGCACTCTAATTAGCGCAGACAAAAAGGGTCGCCCAGGTGTCTGTTTTCTCTCTTTCCATTGAAGGACACGGCAGCGCCTATCTTACTCTCTCTCTCTGATCTCTGAGACCCTTATGTTATTTTACATTCTCTTTCGAATGGTATAATTGCCAAAGTTTTCCCAATTTTAGCCAGTGAATATTTTTGTTTTAGCAATAGCATCATAACTATTCGGTCGAAATTTGAAACCCTTATGTTATTTTACATTCTCTTTCGAACCATATAATTTACAAGGTCCTTCCAAGGTTATCCCACGAATTATTTTCTTTGGGCAATAAAATCCTAACTATGAGGCCCATTCAAACAAAATTTGAAATCCATATGCTGTTTTACATCCTCTTTCAAGTGATATAATTGACAAACTCCTCACAACTCAGCCAGGGAATTATTTTGTCTTGGCGATACCATTATAACTATTCTGCCGATTTTACCAATTTGAAACTTTATGTTGTTTTACCTTCCGTTTCTAATGATATAATTGATAAAGTCTTCACAAACTTAGCCCGGGAATCATTTTGTTTTGGTAATAACATCCTAACTATTCTGCTGATTCTAACGAAATTTGAAACTCTTATGTTGTTTTACATTCTCTTTCGATTGACAGAACTACCAAGTCCTCTAAGGTTATTCCGGGAATTATTTTGTTTGGTCAATTACATCTAGCTATTCGGCCAATTCTAACTAAATTTTAAACTCTTATGTTGTTTTACATTCTCTTTCGAATGCTATTATGTCGAAGTGCTCTCAAAGTTAGCCCGTCAATTATATTATTTTGGCCATACGAAGATAATTATTCGGCCGATTTTAACGCAATTTGAAATCCTATATTGTTTCAACTTATCTTGCGATTCTAACGAAATTTGAAACTCTTATATTGTTTTACATTCTATATTGAATGATACAATTACTAAGGTCCTCTCTCAGGTTATTACTGGAATTATCGAAAGGTTTGAAGGTCGTAAGTTCTTAAAACGGAATAAGTGAAACACGCGACATTTTGGTCAGTAAACCTTGTGTACATTTTGAGCTAACACATTTATCCTTAAGAAATATTATATAATAAGGATTTGACCAAGATAGTTATGAAATTTAAAAGTTGGAAGTCAGATAATTAGGATTAAGAACAGAAAAAGAGGCTATTAATTTATAATTCCTATCATAACTCTTATTTATGGAAGGTCATGCATTTTTCATGTAATATTTAGCAATTTTATTTATTAACATATTATTTTTTCGTGTTTACAATGATATCATAAATCATATATAAAACGAAGCCAACGTTCTCTCTCAACATCCGCGACATCATCGTAAAAGTTTAGAATGGCGCAAATAAGGCTGCCGCAAACAGTAATTTATTCGTGACCTGGTGATATCTTCCAAACCTGAAACAAACGTCTATAAATGCAGGAAAAAATAAATTTATTTCATTTGCAGTTATACAAACTACTATAACCTCAAAGTATCTTATTATTATTTACCACAGTTCTAATGCTTGTAAAATTTATTTTACCCTGCTTATCACCACTTACTTTTGCGTATCTGTTTATTATATTAAAATAGTATAAACCCTTAGTATTATATTCCCTTGAAAATATCTACGATGCTGCTGTTGTCAAGTTTATGTTCAACTTAAATTATTTTCATCAGTTATCTTGTAGTAGTCTGTTTTAAATCAATCTGTAACTCAATCATCTGATTTTTATTTGTTAGTTTCCTATTTACAATTTTAAAGTGAACATAAGCAAAGGTGAGATAAAAAAGGCAGAAAAATGATAAATATCGTAAATTCAATAATAAATGAATGAAATTATAAATATATGTCTAGTAAGGAAAATTAAAGGCGCTGTCGCCTAATATGCGCAAGACATTTGTCTATTTGGAAATATGTGCATTAAATGAAAAGGTAGGAAAAGTAGAAGATTAAAGAATGAGTTTTTAATTGAAATAAATGGGATTACAATAAGAATTAGTAACTCAGGAGACTTTGGACACCTAAGAACATTAAAATAAATCTAGCTAAATAAGGAGAAGACAGCAACATTGTCAATTGGCATCACAGAATATTGTGTTATATATCATTTTAAAAGGATTTTTTTTTTAAGTAAATCTTATATATATATATATATATACATATATATATATATATATATATATATATATATATATATATATATATATATATATATATATATATATATATATATATATAAATATATATATATACATATTATATTAATCAATTTTAAAGAAAATATGATTAATTATAGCATTCAGGGGTGGGATTTATATGTTTGAGTGAAGAAGCATCGCAATCGCGTTTGAATTCAAACCTAATGCTGGGCTTTCGAATTGTGTGAACTATTAGATGATTACGAGGTTAGTGAGAAGAAGCCCCCATTTTTAAATAATCACTCTAAGATTGGGAGTCAAATATGGTTACACAAGATGTTCGGCGCTACAACGTTCGTTGTTTTACTAGCAAAATTCCGCTCTACGGGCGTAATTTTCTATGCCTCCAGAGGTTCTCTTCAAGGCTCACAAAATTAAGAAAGTGCGCGAGAGAAAATGTTTTTTTCACAAAACATTCAAAATTGGTGTGCAAGAAAAATATTTCTCAAAAGTTTCCAGAAGGAAACACACACACGGACAGACAAACCCTCCAAGACAGACACACCCACACGCACGCTATGATCATAATTAAATGCAATTTTCCTCGTCTCTCTAAGTGTCGTAGAATTGCTCATAGTCTGGTCCAATAATTATTCTAGTCTTTGATCTGGACACACCGCTTTTGTTTAAGTCGATAGTATTGACCCTATGACTCAATCTACGATCATATATAAAAGTGGTGTCCGCTTTAAGGGGTTAAATTTTTGAGGAAGGGAACTCATATAACCTAAAACTTGCCAACGTCCAAGGAAGCCCAAATAAACTAACTTAAATTTTAATAATTAGAGTCTACTCCCCAAAGGAATATGAATAATAACCATTAATAATTCTCTCCAGCTTGCAAAAGCAAAGCTAGGAAAATATTCATTATTTGGGGGGTTAGTTATTAGATTGTATCGGTTAGGAACAATCGCAGCTTCTAATTCTCTTACCAGGTGCGTAAGTTCTTTCGTGAGTCACCAGTTGCTTCAGCAAGAGCAGCAATGGCTTCACAATCGTTCGAAGTTTTTGTCAAGCAAGGACAAGCTCTCGCTCTCACAGGACAGGAACTAAAGGAATTCGTCCAAAGTGAACAGCGAGAGGAAAGAGCACGTGAAATGGAAGTAAGAAAAAAAGAATTGGAATAAGGGAGAAAAAAAGAAGTGTTAGAAGTGGAAGAAAGAAAAGAAGAGTTAGAATTGGAAGAAATGAGAAAAAAAGAAGTGTTAGAAATGGAAGTAAGAGAAGAAGAATTTGAAGAAAGAGAAAGGATTCGAAAACATGAAAGGGAATTAAGCAGAGACCAAGTTGAAGTCAGTTCTGTTGGATCCCGTGATCATCAACCCCAGGCCCCCGCTATGAAACTTCCCCAATATAAAGACGAAGAAGATTTGTGCTCATACTTAACACATTTTGAAAAGATCTTCAAGGTAAATGGATGGGCCCTAGAATCCGAAGGAGTCAGTAGATTGCTCACATTGCTTAGTCCATGCTTAAGAAAAATTTTCATTTCGTTACCACAGGAAGCTACAATAGACTATAGCACCTTGAAGGCTGAATTTCTATCCGCCTTCAACTTGAACCCCTAGTTCTACCGCGCTAAGTTTAGATTGGCTAAAATCCAGCCCGGTCAAACTTATCGACATTTTGGATATATCCTGAAGCGAAACCTCCAGTTCTGGTTAGAATCGTCCAATGTCGAATCGGAGTATGAGGCCCTGATTGACTTTATGTTAAAAGACCAGCTATTGTCCACCCTCCCCCAGGAGATCCGAGCATTCGTGCAAGACCGCCGAGCGTCTACCTTTCAAGAATGCCTCGAGGAAGCTGATCCCCATGTGACAAATCATCGCCTATACCAACATGATACCCGGAAGAATAGTCCCCCGTCCTCGAAGAATAAATTTAGTCAATGGAAGTCCCAACAAAGGAAACCCCCTCCATTGATAAAGATCACAGCCCCGTTCAGGCCAAAGAATAAGCCTTTTGTAGCCCACAAGGACAAAAAACCCAGTCTTCAATACCCCCTACAATAACCAGCACAAGAATAAGCAGGTTATATGCTACTCCTGCGGTTTCCCTGGTCATTATAAGTCCCAATGTGTACAGAATTTCAGTCTACGTCCCACCCAGAGCCAACAAGTCCACCAAGTAACTGCTACCCTTCCCCCGGAACAGCCCGCCGTGCTTACGTCATCCCCCTCGTCTCCATCCCCACAGGAATTTCAAGTGAACTTCCTGTTCAACAAGAGTTCCCCCAGAGGACTAAATTTCGAAACCGGCCCGATCAATGGCTGTAAAGTGTCCACCCTCGTCAGAGACACAGGGTGCACATGCATTGTGTTGTCAGACAAATTGCTCCCCCCTGTCGACCCCCAACATAAGAAGTACGCAATTGTACACGACTTCTTGGGTCGAGAAAATAGATTCCCGGTGATCCGCTGCCATGTACAGTGTAAATATTTCACTGGTTGGGCCTACGTAGTGGCAGCCCCCATCAAATTTTGCTCGGTACTCATTGGCCAGAGCGCACTACTCTCCCCGAGTGAAGTGACTCAAGCTGTCGTCACTCAAGCGCAAGCTAGCCGCGAGGCCTTTCCCCAACACGCCTTTTCTCCCCAGAGGCTCTTTTTGAGGTCCCAACGAGTAGTCACAATACCTCAGAGCTCAGCAGAGCTGCCCTTTACTTCAATCCCATGAAAAAAGGCCCGAAAGAACGAAGAGGTGATCGTTCGAGGGAACCAACCCATAAGGTACATCATTAACGGCTCCCTTCTATTTCACAGCTCGCGAGATGAGTCGGGCCCACCTTCCAAGGTCATGTGTATTACGCGCATACATGTAGACCAAATCCTGCGAGTAGCACATGAAAGTCCCATGGCTGGTCATTTCGGTCATAACAAGACTTCTCAGAGAGTATTTAACTACTTTTTTTGGCCCGGTGCAGCCAAAGATATTGCAGAATTCTGCAAAACGTGCGATTTGTGCCAGAAAACCACTGCAAAAGGTCAAATAGCCCCAGCTCCCCTGCAAAGAACCCTAGACATTTCGGAGCCCTTCTCGAAAGTCGACAGCAACCTTATCCAACCAATTCATCCCCCTCCCACCGAAGGTCATACGCATGTACTAACATTGATAGACTGCGCTCTTCGATTCCCAGATGCTGTCGCTCTAAAAAGGATCGATAGTATCTCTTGCTCTGAAGCCCTTATTTCCATTTTTTCTAGAGTAGGATTGTCCAAAGAAATCTTGTCAGATAGAGGCCGCCAGTTTACCTCTGAGCTCATGGAACACGTGAACACCCTGCTCCAAACAAAACCTATTTTTACCACTCCCTTCCATCCGAGCGCAAACGGCATGTGCGAAAAGTTCAATGCGATCTTGAAAAGCGTTCTCAAGAAGCTTTGCATGGAACAACCCCAAGAATGGCACCGCTATTTGCCAGTTGCGTTATTTGCATGTCGCGAAATTCCCCATAGGACCATCGGATTTTCCCCATTTGAGCTTCTGTACGGGAGAAACGTGCGGGGGCCCCTCAGTATTTTGAAGGAGTTATGGACAAATTCCCGTTTGTGTCCAGAATTAAGGAACACTTATTCCTTCGTCCCAGAACTAAGGGAAAGATTAAAAAGGTGTTCTGACATAGCAGTCAGAAATTCCAAAATTAATATGAAAAAGTATCGGACATACTTTGATCTAAAGGCCAAACACAGAAAACTGAAGCCCGGAGATGAAGTTCTACTCTTGCTCCCCTCGGATTTCCATAAACTTCTCTCACAATAGAAAGGCCCCTTCCCCGTTCAGAAAGCCCACGGATCGGTCGATTACGTTATACAGACACCCGCAGGTGATAAGTTATATCACATAAACATGCTAAAAAAGTATCATAGACGGGCCTGTATAAACAATATAGTCGCCTTCGACGAAGAAAGGGTAATTGACGTCGTCCACCCAAACAACCCCCTAAATATTGTTGATTGAATTTGCGTAGAGTCAAGCGAAGATTGTCCCCTCCCCGTCCTTCCGTCCAAGCTGCCCCCCATAAAAGAACCTTTCCCCGAGTTGGATGTAAACTCCGACCTCACCCCTGCCCAAAGGAACCAAATGATGGTGCTTTTGGAAGAATTTAGTGACGTCATTTCCGAGTGACCAGGATGCTCGACTCAGTTTGAACATGATATCGCCTTCACTACGCTCGAACCTGTGCGATGTAAGCCCTATCCCGTACCGGTGCACCTAAGAGACGCTTTCAATGAGGAAGTCGACAATCTTTTGCAATTAGGGATTATCGAGCCATCTACGTACGACTACTGTTCCCCAATAGTCATGGTACGCAAGCCAGACCAGTCCTTTAGGATGTGCGTCGATTTTCGGAAGTTAAACACCGTCACCGTGTTCGACGCCGAGCCTCTCCTCCTAATTGACCAAAGTTTACATCTCTTCAAAGGAGCCGCCTACATCACTGAGATAGACCTATGTAAGGCCAATTATCAGATCCCCCTAAAGGCATCAGCGAGGAAACTAACAGCCTTTCCTACAGACAAAGGTTTAATGGAATTCACTCGTCTTCCTTTTAGCCTAGTCACTGCCTGCAGTAGCTACAACCGCATAATGCGCCGTGTAATAGACGGTTTAAAAAACGTTTTTTTTTATTTTGATAACGTTTTTGTGGCTACACGTTCATGGAACGACCATATCTTGTCCCTCCACCCGGTTTCAGAACGCTTAAAAGATCATGGCTTAACGATTACACCCTCAAAATGCCATTTTTCTTATAAATCCATAGAATACCTTGGATTTAAAATAGGCGAAAGTCATCTGGCAACCACAGAAAGAGAAGGTAAAGGCTATTGTAAATATGCCCGTTCCTGCGAACTAAGAAGCAATTACGGACTTTCCTCGGTGCTGCTTCCTTTTACCGCCGCTTCGTACCCCAATTCGCTTCTGTAGCAGCTCCTCTAAACGATCTGCTAAAAAAGAAACTCCCGGTCCCCTCCAGTGGAGCCCCGATGCCGAAGCGCACTTTGAAGAGCTCAAAGAGAAGCTAGTCTCCGCCCCAATCTTAAAACTGGCGTATGGACAGATGCCTCCCAACTGGGTATTGGCTGCGTATTACTCCAATACGACGAGGACCAAGAACCCGCTGCTATAAGCTATGTGAGTCACCGACTGACGGCTCGCGAAAGGGCATACGCTACGGTAGAACTGGAAGCTCTAGCGATTGTTTTGGGGATTACAAAATTTAGAATGTATCTGGTAGGTCGTCTATTCCTCATAGTGACTGATCATAGACCGTTAGCCTACTTCAAAACTTGTAAAACCGAAACGGCAAACTAATGCGCTGGTCATTATTGCTAGCAGAGTACCGTTATGAAATCAGGTTAGTAAAAGGGTCTGACAATGTACTCGCAGATAGCCTTTCGAGAAACCCAATTTCAGATAGTGATTAATAGTCAATTATTTATTTTTTTGTGTGTATCTCTTTGTATTAATAATTATTTCTTGCCTGTACTCCGTATGTGTTTGGTTTGGTTTTGTAAATTAAAGAAACCGACGTAGCAGTAGTATTTTGTAGCCATTAGATACTAAGGTAAATTCCTAACGGTTTTGATAAAATTACCGACTCAATTGTTCGAGTCGAGGAAGATAATTCCAAATTCCCCCGGTGAAGTTAATTCTCACATTATTCCTTATTTCATGGCGGGGAAATGTTCCTCGAAATAGGTAGGCGTGTGAGGGTATGGAACGTACATACTCGCATGCCGCCAGACAATCGTGGGAATGAAAGAAATTTGGCATTTGAGTTGAACTTCGTCTCCTCTCTCCCCCCCACCCTTCCCCCAACTGGCGACAGGAAGTCTGACGAAAGAAGGCCTATCTCACAGAGAAGCCTTAATTCTATTTGCCTTCTTTATGATACCATGGAGATTGTCCAGAAGGTGCTACGATAAGCGAATTGTCGTGAATGGAATCTCTCTCTCAATTCCCCCCAATCCTCGGTATAAATAATAATGCCATTCATTCCTCTAGAGCAGTGTCCCAAACCTACTCGCGTAATCATCACGTTGAACGAGAGTCGTTGCCGTAACGTATCGACTGTCAACGTGCTGACGAGTCAACTTGGAGGCTGTCTCAAAATGTTCCTGAAGTAAATCCCGCCCCGCAGAGTCTGTGACTAGAAGAATACGCTTTGTTGCTCAACGTAACTTGAGAAAGAAAAGGAACATGTAAATAGTTACTGGAAGTTACTATTTGTTAGTGTCACATCCAGTTAGGAGTGAACTATCCGGAACTGCAGCCAGCTGCTCCAAACCCGTCGTCTTGTTCCCCAACTCCCCGAGAACTCGTGGTAACGCCATCCGAACCACCCCGTGTGGACCTGAGTAGTCGTCACTCCAATTGATCAAAATTAATGGTAATCTGTAAACTCAGTGTCCCTCTATTCTTAAATTACCTATTTAATTAACAGTGATTAATACTCCCATTGAATCATTCTAAATCTAGACGCTTAACGTTAGTGTTTAATATTTACTCTTTAATTTTGCCCGTTTAACTATTGCTAATTATTACATTTGTGTAATGCAAAGTTTATTTTTTGTACGTGTGTTTATTTGTGGCTCCTCCCTTTTGACGTCCTCTTGTCAAGAATTTAATTAAGAATCCCTTTAGATAATTTATTTAACCTGTATTATGCACTCTTAGAATTCAACAATCACAAACCTCCCCCCAGTAACAAGTGGGAGTTTTATAGTGAGAATCCTGGCTACGGCACAACCCGCCTCTAACCAGCTTTCGCACGTTCAGTAGGAATTAAAGCTTACCTATATATATAAATATATATATATATATATATATATATATATATATATATATATATATATATATATATATATTTATTTATATATATATATATATATATATATATATATATATATATATATATATATATATATATATATATATATATATATATATATATATATATATATATATATATATATATGTGATCGTAGATTGAGTCATAGACTCAATACCATCGACTTAAACAAAAGCGGTGTGTCCAGATCAAGGACTAGAATAATTATTGGACCAGACTATGAGCAATTTTTTTTCACAACACATTCAAAATTGGTGTGCAAGAAAAATTTCTCACAAAAGTTTCCAGAAGGAAACACACACACGGACAGACAAACCCTCCAAGACAGACACACCCACACGCACGCTATGATCATAATTAAATGCAATTTTCCTCCTTTTTCTAAGTTTACTTAAATTTCAAACAATGACGCCTTTTTTATTTATTTTTAGAAACAAAGTAGGTTGATCGAAACTACGTAGGTCTTTTTACACATGAGGGACAGATAATGTTTAAAGGGTGACTATCGAGGAATGTGCCGAGGGGTGGTTAAGTTTTCCCCGACTCTTCTCGTATATATCATATTATCCTGAATGTGGAGGAGTCATCGTGCTACTTCTTATACTTCGTTCGGCCCGTGCCTTGAGTTGGTTTATTAACTCAGAGTGTTGGCTACGGAGTGATTGGAATAAACTTTGCCAGCAAGCGACCCAAAGGAAGTTAGATACACAACAATATGAAAATAAAGATTTAATGAACACTAAACAAGAAAAATATATATATATATATATATATATATATATATATATATATATATATATATAAACAAATAGGGTGCTTTGAGAGATAAATTAATGTGAATCTCGGATGTCTCACTTAGCTTGAAAATTACTATTCACCATACAAATCCCTATACACTTCTAATGTTGGTAAGCTTCGCGGTGAAGTGGGGGAATGTGAAAGGGAAGGGTTACCTTGGAACCTGATGTTCGGGTGGCTCTGATGAGTGAAGGTGGTGAGATAAGAAGTCGAGACGATGAGGTAGGTTCTCCAGGGACCGACCTGATCCCACAATTCCGCCACGATTCTGCTGGAAGAAGGCGGTGACGGGAGCTTCTTGTTAAAGAAGGCCCCACGCTTGTGAACTCCGAGGAATCTTGGGGGCATCTGTCAGGGGAGGGGGCAAAGTGGCCTTTTGACACGTAAGGTCACGGAAAAAAGCTGACATGTAGATCTCTCGCTTAGGGAACCAGAGTGAAGCTGTTTGTAGGTTCGGCTCTGAAACGACACTACGAACCTAGGTCCGCACTGACTTGCAGACCAACGGGGTAGGGAGCCTCCCTAACTGAGAATGATCTCCTCTCGGAAGACTTGGTGCTTCGACGATTTACTATTACACCGAGATCGATGGCAATTCAAGCCCCGCCAGACACTGGGCAAGCTATACTACTGAGGGTTAAAAGAATTCATCTTTTATACTCGAAACTCGGGAGAGGTTCACGTGACTCCGGAAATAAATTTGATATCAAGCTCCTCCATTTTTTCCTTTGTAAACTACTGGGAACCACTGAAAGCCAAGATGGGCTCTCATCTATCGGTAACCAGTCGAGGAAGGAACTTGGTGTTTAGCTGAAATGGCCTGTGGTTTCTTCCGGCGGGAGATCGTCAAATATCGGGCCGGAACGGGAAGGTTGTATAACCTGCCCGCCCAGAAGGGAGGTTGGGGAAACGTGGGTGCATTATGCTATTCTACTCATCCCGAGGGGACATTATTCTGAAGTGGAACGAGGGATAATGTCACAAGATATAACCTACTCGCAGTTACAATCTATAGCCAAAATGAGATCCCAAGAAACATACATACGCGAAACACACAAATAAAAATGAACATAATGAAATGGCACTATTTTGCGACAAGGTCTTAGAAATTAGAGTTATAACTAGACATACTAGTACGTAAAAAAAAAATAAAACATACATATATACACAAAAAATTAAAAAAGGCCGGACAGTTCTGGTTAGTCCCCACAGCTAGGGTCTTCGTCTATCGGATTGCATGATAAATTATCAGCAATGACTTTATACGTTCCTTTTACGTAAGATACATTGTATTGGTATTCTGACAATAAAAGGGACCATCTCATAAGTCTGCTGTTCTGACCTTTACAATTTTTCAAGTAAGCTAGTGGCCTATGGTCCGTTTGGACAGTAAAAGGTCTACCAATCAAGTACATCCTAAATTTTTGAATGCCATACATGATTGCTAAAGCTTTAAGTTCTATATTAGCGTATACTCTTTTGCGCACCAACATCTTCCGGCTCGCGTATGCCACTGGAAATAGGGTTCCTACATGCTCATATTGTAATAAAACGCACCCAATGCCGAGATTAGAGGCATCAGTTCGGATGCTAATTTTTTTCTGGGGATTGGGCAAACGGAGGATAGGAGCGGAGACCATTTTTTTCTTTAGCTCGCCGAAACTCGCAATCACGGCGGAATTCCATAGGATGGGGTCTGGTGCGGCCTTTTTAAGAAGGTCATTAACGGGTGACGCTATGAAAGCGAATTGGGGAATGAACTGCCTTCAAAAGGAGACGGAGCCAACAAACGAACGAAGCTATTTCTTGGTTTTAGGGAGTGGCATGCGTTCTATTGCCTTAACTTTGTCCTCTTGGGGGGCTAATTGTCCCTCTTATACTTTGAACCCTAAGTAAGAGATAGCGCTATGAGCAAAGTGGCACTTGAACGGCTTTATTGTCAATCCGTGGATCCTAAGCCGGTTTAGGAGTTTGTTGTTTTCCGTGTGGAGCAAAAGCAGAACTTCATCGCCTGGTTTCAATTTTCGGTCCTTAGATTTAATATCAAAATACGTTAAATACTTCTCTAGATTGATCTCGGAATTTTGCACAGCAACCTCCAAACATTTTTCTAGCCTGTTACGCAAGTCCTGAGCATACGAGTAGGAGGTCTTTAGTTCCTCATCCAATCGTGAGTTCATGAGGAGCTCCTTGAGAAAGCTCAGTGGACCTCGGACATTGCGACCATAGAGAAGCTCGAATGGGAAGAATCCCAGAGTTGGATGGGGAATCTCCCTAAAGGCAAACAAAGCTACTGGCAAGTACCGGTGCCATTCCTGGGGATGGTCGTGGCACAGCTTTTTAAGCACGCTTTTCAAGGTATCGTTTATCTTCTCGCACATACCGTTTGCAGAGGGGTGAAAGGCCGTGGTGAAAATGGGCCTAATTTGGAGCAACTTACTCACATGCTCCATCAATTTGGCAGTAAATTGGCAGGCCTTGTCAGAGACTACCTCTTTAGGGATCCTTACCCGTGAAAAAATAGAGATTAATGTCTCGGGACACGAGATGCTATCAATTTTTTGAGAGCAATTGCTTTGGGAACCGGGTGGGCCAATTGACGAGGGTGAGAACGTACGAGTGTCCATCGGTGGAAAGGGGATGTATCGGTACAACAAGATCGATGGCAATTCTGCAAAATCGTTCTGATATAACTGGAGTCTCCTGAAGGAAGGCCGGTTGTACTCGTCCTTTGGCGCTGACATTTTAACATATATCACAGGTTCCGCAAAACTCTGCGATTTCCTTGGCTGCACCAGGCCCACCAAAAATACTTAAATACGCGTTGCAAGGTCTTATTATAGCTGAAGTGTCCTGCACACACACCTTCGTGTGCTATTTGTAAAATATTCGCAACGTTGGCCCTATGCACGCAAAGGGCATTGAACGGGGAGCCTACTGGATCCATGGAAGTTCGAAATAGCAAAACGTCTTCTATCACATACCTAAATTTTCGGACTACACGAACCGATTCTGTCTCTCCTCGTTTGACCTTTTGCCGTAAGGGTTGGAGGGAAAGGCAGTCCTTTTGGGCACTGATGAATTGGGTGTTATTCAGTCCCTCGTAATCGGGGGTGCAAGGGGCTTAAGAAGCGTAGGGGGGCAGGCGTCTCTATCAGCCTAAGCCCGGGTGACGACAGCTCGCGACATAGCAGATGGGGAGAGCTGCGCGCTCTGACCCACCAACACTGCACAAAACTTAATCGGGGCAGCTACGACGTCGGTCCATCCCGTAAAATAGAGTCATTTTATGTGACAATTGAGCAATGGGAGTTTATTAGCTCTTCCCCAGAAATCGTGTACGATAGTGAATTTCTTATGTTGTGGGTCCACGGGGGGAAGCAACTTATCTGATACCACTATACACGTACACCCTGTATCTCTCATCAGAGTAGATACTCTACATCCATTAATGGATCCGGACTCGAATTTGAGCCCACCAAAAGAAATTATATTAAAAAGGAAGTTCATCTTGTGCTCCTGAGAGGTCGATGAAGATGGCAGAGGCACAGGCGCCATAGGCTGTTCGGCAGTGAGAGTTGCAGAGACTTGGTGGACCTGTTGTCCAGGAGCAAAGCGAAAACAGGAGTTTTGTGGACACTGAGATTTGTAGTGACCAGGGGTTCCGCAAGAGAAGCATAAAATGGGGTTACATCGGTAGGGGTTACTCGACGGAGCATTAAAAAATGGGGGTTTTACCTATTCTTGCTTCTTATGGTGGTTAACTTTGGGTTTAAAGGGGCCTGGGACTTTTACTTATTGAGGAAGCTTTCTCGGTTGGGTTTGTCCTTGGTTCTTAAGGGATGGAGGAATGTTTTCTTTTGCTCCTTAGGATAGAACTGATGATTTGTGGCGTAGAGATCCGCTTCTTCGAGGCACTCGTTAAAGGACGAGGAACGCCTATCTTGCACAAATGCAGTTTTCCGTAGGGAAGGTATGCATTAGCTGGTCCTTTACAAAAAAAAATCTTGCAGTGAGTCATAGCCTCCACCAACTTTAGCCGAGTCCAACCAAAATTGGAGGTTTTTCCGTCAGGATGAACCCAAACTGTCAATATGTCTGTCCTGGCTGGACCATAGCCGATCGAAATTTTTATCTGTAGAACTCGGGGTTTAAATTAATCGCGGATAAGAGTTCTGCTTTAAGAGATGAATAATCTATTGTAGTTTCTGTTGGGAGGGCAACGAAGATTTCTCTTAGATGAGAATTGAGCAACGGGAGCAAGCGGCCTCCTCCTTCAGACTCCCACCCATTGATTTCGAAGATCTTTTCGAAATGGGTTAAGTAAGTGCAAACAAAAGTCCTCTTGATCACCATAAGGGGGAAGCTTTAATGCGGGGGCCTGAGGTTGATGACTTCTGAACCCGACGGAACTGACTTCTACTTCATATCTACTTAACTCACGCTCGTGTTGACGAATGTTTTCCCTCTCTTCTCTCTCTCTCTCTCTCCTATTTCTTCTTCTCTTCGTTTCTCTTCTATTTCTTCTTGTCTTCGCCTCTCTTCTATTTCTTCTTGTCTTCGCTTCTCTTCTTCTTGACTTCACCTCTCTTCTTCTTGTCTTCGCCTCTCTTCTATTTCTTCTTGTCTTCGTTGTTGTTCTCTTTTTTCCTCAAGTTCATTTCTTTGTTCGTTCTGAACGTATTCGATCAATTCCTTGGCCGAAAGGCCCCAAACTTGTCCCTGATTATGGAACATCTCAAATGAGGAGGAAGACATCTTGGATATGCGGTTGGACCGCTGATTTACGAGAGAACTTTACGACTTAACCACACAATATACGGCAGTGACAAATAATTACAAAATAATAACAAAAAAATTAAAAAAATACAAATAGTTACTATGCTGGGTAAGATGCTGGCAGCAAGGGTTATCGTTACTGGCCAAACTCTTTTTATATTGTATACCGACAATACAAAAAAACAAAATTAAAAGGACACGGGGTCAATTATTATTTTACCAACAAAATCTAATATGTCTTATTATTTGTTTTATCTAACCTTGGGCAGTTGGCAATTAGAAAAGGGGAATTTCAAAATTGACAGGTTTGAAACAAACCGCACAACTAATGACACCAGAATTAAATATGATATAATATATATATTATAGTTTGAGGAATAGGCCGAGGGGTGGTGGAGTTTTCTCCGAATCTTATATATATCTATCTATATACAACCACCACAGGTCTACGCCATTTTTATTTTCTGCCTTTCAAATAAATTTGAAGACAGAAAGAAAGATGCAGAAACCTTGTATAGCTGACTATAAATACATATAGTACAAGAGAAAGAAGAATTCTTCTTTCTCTTATATATATATATATATATATATATATATATATATATATATATATATATATATATATATATATATATATATATATATCCTATTATCCCGAATGTGGAGGAGTCATCGTACTACTCCTTATACTTCGTTCGGCCCGTGCCCTGAATGGGTTTATTGACTCAGAGTGTTTAGAGGTTGGCTACGGAGGGATTGGAATGAACTTTGCCAGCAACCGACCCAAAGGAAGTTAGATACACAACAATATGAAAATAATGTTTAATGAACACTAAACAAGACTATATATATATATATATATTTATATATATATATATATATATATATATATATATATATATATATATATATAAATATATATATATATATAAACAAATAAGTGCTTTGAGAGATAAATTAATGTGAATCTCGGATGTCACTTGGCTTGAAAATTACTATTCACCATACAAATCCCTGTACACTTCTACTCATGGTAATCTTCGCGGTGAAGTTGGGGAATGTGAAAGGGAAGGGTTACTTTGGAACCTGATGTTCGGGTGGCTCTGGTGAGTGAAGGTGGTGAGATAAGGGGTGGAGCCGATGAGGTAGTTTCTCCAGGGACCGACCTGATACCACAATTCCGTCATGATTCTCCTGGAAGAAGGCGGTGACGGGAGCTTCTTGTTAAAGAGGGCCCCATGCTCGTGAACCACGAAGAATCTTGGGTCCTCTGTGAGGGTGAAGTGGGGGGGGGCGAAGTTGACCTTTCGACGCGTAGGGTCACGGAAAAAAGCCGAGATGTAGATCGCTTGCCTTGGGAACCGGGGAGAAGCTGTTTGTAGGTTCGGCTCTGAAAAGTGACTACGAACCTAGGTCTACACTGATTTGCAAACCACCGGGGTAGGGAGCCTCCCTAACTGCGACCTATCTCCTCTCTTAAGACTCGGTGCTTCAATGATTTACCACTACACTGAAATAGATTGCAATTCCTGCCCCGCCAGACGCGGGGCAAGCTCTACTACTAAAGGTTAAAAGAATTCATCTTTCATACTCGAAACTCGAGAGAGGTTCACATGGCTGCGGAAATGAATTTGATATCAAGCTCCTCCATTTCGTCCTTTGTAAACTTCCTGGAACCACTGGAACCCAAGATGGGCTCCCATCTATCGATAACCAGTCGAGGAAAGAACTCGGTGGTTAGCTGAAATGACCGGCTGTTTCTTCCGGCGGGAGATCATCAGATATCGGGCCGGAAGGGTAAGGTTTGATAATCGGCCCGCCCGGAAGGGTGTTGGAGGAAACGTGGGTGATTTATGCTATTCTCCTACATCGAAATTTGAAGTAAAATCTTTAGATAAAGAGAGAGTGGTAAGGCCTAAAAATTTTAGAACTGCCATTCCATACAACACCATTCATATAATGAAAGGACACCGCAAGTTGAATTTATTATTAAATAAAAGAAATTTCAGGTGAGTCACGCCTCTTCTTTTTCCTAAACACCCATACTATTCAAATTGGGATATGCCCGTCTAGTTATTTCTACTTTTTAAAACTTAAACTCTTTGTATAAGAAGTTGTATTCTACCAATAAGAGAGCGATTTGATCTTTGCCCTCCGTGCTGAGAGTAACTTGGGACAAGTCAGGAGATAAGTTTAGCCACTCCTCTTTTCGCTCCGCGTCGATATGTTTTCCGCTTTCTTCTACAAATGTTCATTCTCTCTTTCAAACTCTTATAGATCCCATAAAGGATGAAAGAGTATTCAATTTTTTTTAATCAGCTAGAAATTAGGAAAGATCACGTACACCACAATCTTTGTATGTAAATCGAAGACAAGACGAGTATTCAGAATATGTGTATTTAGCACATATATATTAGGACTTTTCGGACATGAACTCTGTTCACCATCAACCCATAATGACGCACCAGAAATTCATTATAAATGATAGGCGAAGAATGCAGAGCTAAAAGGATAGGGAATCGTTGATCGTTAAGAAGAAAATGCCCCCCTCCCCTAATATATATATATATATATATTTATATATATGTGTGAGAGAATTACCTCGTAGGTCTGCCTTGACCTGTCCTTCTCCGTCGGATAGTGCTAAGTAACCTTAAGCAGGATTTCAAAAAGCGAGGCAGCAAAGAAATTTTCGCGTGGAAACACCCGATGGACTCTCTTCAGCTGTGTTTGCTTAAGCCGGCCAATCCACCGCTGAGACACCTTTACCAATTCTCCAGCTAAACCCCATGCCTTGAGCGAAGTTCCCAAAGCCTTATCTCGTTTGGTAGAAGAAGAACAGCGCCATGACCTGGATGCTTTATAGCGAGTAAGCCAACAGAGTATTTAAACTAAGGTCTCCCATTACTCGAGAGATAGAGTATTGACTGCTTTTCGCAAAGATTCATACCCCTCGTCTCGAATCGCACCTCAGAGTTAGAAGGTTTCGTCGGCTAGACTAATTACCGTGGATTTTGGCCACATTCAATAGGCAATTTTGTAAAACGGCATTTCCTCGGAGAATTGTCTGACCCACTCATCTCAGCCCGTTTTCAAGATTACTTCGACTCTCATTCGAGATTACCTATTCCTGCATCCAAGGGCATCTCGCCCCGAGTTCAAGAATATCTCGCCTCATCTTTCAAGATTAATTAGCTCAGTATTCAAGATTACCTCACTTGTGCCTAAGATTATCCAATACCGCCGTTGAGATTACTTCGTCCGTGTTGCAGGATTATCTCACCCCGTAAGAATCTGAGTTTTGATTTGCCCCCCTTTGCCTCCTCACCAAGAGTCAAGTCTACAAGGTAAGAGCATTTTCCCATTTTATATTCCGTCCCGAAGATTATCCCCTTTTGTCATTATTTTTCATTCTGACCAAGTCAAACATTTATTCATTGAGTTATTATTCCCTGTGATCCCGACATTATTGATCAGTTTATCCCTATATAAATATTTCATATTTATCTTGTTTTTGCTGTAATTAAAACTTTATTTGGGGTTTGAATCTTTAAATAACCTTTAATGTAACTTGAAAATTAGAGAACTCCCCCCCCCTTCCCCTGGGAATGAAGGCATCCTCTCAGTTTCCACATCCAGTAAGAATAGATGCCTCAATTACATGTGAAATCAAGCTTTTGACTCCCTTTCAGGTAACATTGCAGAGCCTAGGACAGTTCAAATTCCGCAACAGCATGATGGGAGTACCCACCTTAATTTCTTCTTCTAGGTGGAGGCCGTCTAGTAGGCCCTAGGGATTTTAAGATTTCTGTTGGTGACAACTGACTTGTAAACGTGAAATGTTTCATGAAGGGTCTGCAGCAATTGTTGGCTAATTCTAGCAACAGTGTTTTTTGGGGGGCCAATATTGCTCTCTTACATAGCCAGTGGTAGTTCATGCCGTTTTCTTGCAGATTGAAAAATAATTTGTTCCTGATATTTAAAAAAATGTTGATTATATTGCAGCAGGGCTTTTGGTCATTTCTGCATTGGGATCAAAAGGTAGCTTCATTGCAGTTGCCAAGTCTCAGAATGTTACTGAAAAACTGTTCTGACAACTCATCTCAAAACACCTGTGCTGAGAGTGAGCTTCTTGACATGTTGTCAAGGTGAGGAGGATTTGAAGCACGCTCTAATCTCATCAGCACGGCTATCTTCTGGTATTATTAATGCCAGTTATATGGCATAGGTTGCATGATTGACAATAACCCAGTATTTCATCTGACGCTCCGGGCCAATAAAAGTACTTAAAGTTGTGTTGGGTGGTTTTTGTGTGGCTGAAGTGACCCGAGAAGAGGCTGTCATGAGCGCTTTATAAAATAAGTCGGATATGATAGCGGGAACACATAATGCTCGAAACTCGGTTTTGATCTCCCTCAGAGCATATGCCTTAGATGAGGTTATACTTAACGAGGAATTAAATTAATTTGCCTCTTCTAATGGACTCGCGTTTTTTTCATTTTGGGCCTTATTTCAAAGAGAACGAAGTCATCGTTTACGTCATTGCAATATTCTGAAGCACTGGGTGTTTCCCAGGGGTGCGGGTGTTTCCAACTCCTGCTTCGTTTGCGAGTGGGTGGTCACGGGTTGAGCCAGCGGGGGTAACAAAACTTTGGCGCTCTGCCCATTCAGAGCGACACAAAACTTGATGGGGGGCTGCCACTACTCCGGCCCAACCAGGGAAGTAGGAGCGGTCTATATTACACTTAACGATGGGAATACGATTAGCACGTCCCAGGTAATCATGCAAGAAGGCGAACCGATCGTGATCCGGAGCTACAGGTGGGAGTAGCTTATTTGACACCACGACAAATGTGCAATCTGTAGTTTGAACGAGGGTGGAGATATGGCAGCCGTTCACCGTACCAGTCTCGAATTGAAGGCCCCCAGGTTTGATTTTGTTGAAAAAATGTTCACTTGGTTGCCAGCGGGACATGGTTTGCTCGAAGAGAGAGAAGTTTCTGGTTGGTTCGGGGTCTGAGAAGGGATGGCACTCACCTGGTGCACCTGATGGGAATAGTTATTATCAAGTGAGAGTTTGGAGGGCAATTTGTTCTCACATGACCCTTGATTCCGAAGGAATAACACAGAATATTCCTCCTGGGCAACGCTGACGCAGGGGGGTTAGAGGGGAAAGGCTAGACTTCTCGTTTGACGGGTGTTCGAACAGGTTTCTGCTTGGATTGGCTTGCTATCTTGAATAACTTTTCCTGTTTGTGAGGAACGAATTTATGCTTATTTAACTTCGATTAGCGAGAGGATGGTTCCCATTTACTCCCTTCTCTGGGATAGCAATTGTGTCTTGCTCGATACACGTAAGCTTCTTTTATGTACTCCTTGAAATTGTTGCATCTTCTGTCCTTTACGAGCGATCTGATTTCTGATGAAAGCGATGCCAAAAGTTGGTCTTTAAAAATAAAATCAATCATAGCATCGTAGTCATGGGGCACTTTTGATGCGTCAAGCCAGAAATTAAGGTGCCGTTGTAATGTGTACCTGAACTGTCCGAAAGTTTGATTTTGCTGAATTCGGCACTGCCTAAACTTCACACGGTAAAAGTCTGGAGTCATATTATAGGTGGCAAGTAGCTCGGCCTTCAAAGAGGAGTAATCAATTGTTGCCTCTGACGTAGGGAAATAAAAATATCCCTCAGGTTGGTATTCAGTAGGGGCAACAATTTAGCTACGCGGTCTGATTCTATGTCCCAGTGATTTCTTTTGAAGATATTCTCCAAGTGGATTAAATATGAAACGAAGTCTCCCCCTTCTTTGAAGGAAGCAAGTTTGATAGATGCGGGTTGCTGGATTCCGGTCACCGAAGTGATGGATAGGGTTTCGTTTCTAGTCCTTGTCGTCTCAAATTCATGCAAACGAATTCTTTCCCTTTCTTCCCGTTTTCTCTTTCTCTTCTTTCCTCTCGTGCTGTTCTTTCTTTTTTCCGGGATATATGACATTAGATCCTTCGAAGCTAGACCCAGAGATTCTGCTTGTGCATTGAAAATTTCGAACAAAGACATGATGCCTCACCTGTTCATACTTAAAAAAAAATTACGCTCGCAACAAGAGAATGTAGCGGGTTTTTCGAACCCAAATTAAACGTGTTTCACTTAACGCACTTATGAACACTGACAGAAGTGCCAATGGGTTTTACGTGATCCATTTCTAAACACAAAAAAAAATCACGCAAAAAGAACTGGATTAATTCGCACGATGCGAATTCTGTGATTGAGGCGAACAATACTTGGCGCCTACCCCTAAGTACGCCAAACAAACCCATGTGAAATAGCAGAGTATACGAGGCCTCTTTGCCCACGTGATTCTCTCTCTCTCTCTCTCTCTCTCTCTGACATCTCCTCTCCCTTTAAGATGGAACATCTTCAAGAAGGGACATCTCGGAAAATCGAAAAGAGGTTGAAATGCCTTCGCATCGCAAAAGAAAAGAACACATTGTATTAAATTCAAAAGGAATACAAAATAAGAAAAATTGTAAATTCGCATCACAAAAAAAAAAATAGCAAAGGAATACATGATACAAAAATAAAATAAAAATAATAAATACACACAAAGTAAATACCAAGAAAGACTAGAAAAATGTACATAGATCGATCATTATCCCCCAAAAAACTAATTTAGCAACAATCAACATTATAAACACTGAATTTTTAGGAGAGGGTACATCTGCCTCGGTTCCAAAAATAATTGCACAGTTTATTTAAATACAAAATATGTACATTATTATGACCTGAATTTATTTTGGCATACATATATCCTCCACCTCACCCCCCAAAAAATAGTAGGTTGAAGATTCACTCGGGAGGGAATCTACCGGATTTCGACTTAAGCTTTCGGCCATACAATTCTCACAGCCTTTTACGTAAAATATTCTGAACTGTAATTCTTGGTGGAACAAAATCCAGCGCATAGATCTACCATTGTTGTTTTTAATATTTCGGACGGAACGACAAAGGTTTGTGATCGGTCACTATTGCAAATTCGTTCCCTACTATATACATTTTAAATTTTGAATTCCCCAAATTATTGCGAGGGTTTCTCGCTCAGTCACACCGTAGTTCTTTTCGTGCGGTAATATCGGGACCGATGCCAGTTTACCCATAAGTTGTTTTATGCTGGTGATTGGCAACGCAGTCAAATCGAGTTGATCTGGGGCCTTCTTATTCAGGAGCTCTCACAGGGGAGAAAAATTTGGAATGAATCGCCGATAAAAGGAGGCGCACCCCAGGGGTGATCTTAACTGGTTTCTAGTTGCGGGCAGAGGAATTTTAACGATGGCTTATATCTTTTCCTACTGAGGGGCTAATTGGTTATTCCTTATGCGGAAGTCTAAGTAATCTATTATATTAAATGCAAAATGATATTTGCTCGGACTATTTGTCAAATTAGTGTCCCTGAACATTTAGAGCAGCGCTTGCAGAGCGGTCAATGGCTGGTCCAATTCATTTGTAGCTAGGTAAATATTATCAAAATAGAATGATACATGGGGTAGCCCATCTAAGATCTGTCTCATCAACCTATTATAATTACTGGAGGCGGTGATGAGACCAAAGGGGAGCCGACGAAACTGCATTTTCCTTTTTTGGTCAGGAAAGCGGCGTACCGTTTAATCTCTTCCCGCAATTGGATCTGATAATAGATGTTACACAAATTCAGTTCTGAAATATACTTCCCTTTCTCAAACAGATGGAGATTTTGGTCGATAAAGGGAATCGGCTCTGCGTTGAACAAGGTAACAGCGTTTATCTTTCTCAAGTCAATGCACATCATTTAGGAATTATCGGGTTTCTTAACCATGATGACCGGGAAACAGTAATCGGATTTTGAAGGCTCGATTATTTGTAAATTTAACAATTTCTCATCTTCGGCATTAAAAGCTTATTTTAAATGCACCGGTGACAGATACGGCTTGGACTTAATAGCCTTTTGGGGGGTCAATTGAATATAGTGCTTAAACCGGATAGCACGACCTGAAAGGTCTGAGATGACGTCACCGAATTAATTTAGGAGAGATTGGAGCTGGTTTCTCTATGCGAAAGATAACTGGTCGCTTATCTTAAGCTCAGTAGATAGGGATTCCATTATATCTAGTACGGGCAAGGGGTATTCTCTGCTGATGTGATGTTTCGTATTTGGATAACGTCACGCCTCTTCGACGGTTGAAGGTCTTTTCGTCCGTAAGATACTCCCTAGGCCTCTTATTCCGCGTGACTCTCTCTCTCTCTCTCTCTTTTTGGCATAGGATTTATGGTCATTTTCGCATTTGGATCTAGAGGTAGGTTCATTACCGTTGCCAATTCTCAGATTGTTACTGAAAAACCGTTCTGACACTCATTCCAAACAACTCTGCTGAGAGTGAGCTTCTTGACATGTTGCCAAGTTGAGGAGGATTTGAAGCAAGCTCTAACCTCATCAGAACGGGTACCTTCTGGCATTACTGGCAGTGTTTGCCTGAAGTCCCCAGGGGGCATAATTGGTACACTGCGCATCGGAGCCTGACAATTCCTGTTGTTTTTAAATGAAACAATCTTGTCTTCTATGACACTAAGTGGTCTCATTTAAACTTCATCACTGTAGCCTATTTGTATGTCACGATATTGAATATTTTCCTAGGGGTAGAAATCCTCAGAGAGGTTATATATATATTTCAGCCAGGGATCAGCAGGATTAATCAGTTCACACTTGTGTACAAGTTCCGAAATAAGTTAACTGCAATTTTTTGATTACTCATATTCGATAGCCTAAATGAAGTGGTATCCTACTGTGCGTCGTTCTCCAAGAAAATTAGTTGTAGGCATACTTCTCAGTATGTGGCAAATAACTTACCTTTGAAAGTCATCCGATTTTAGAAGGAATTTGGTCTCCTGACTTCATGTATAAGGAGGCTAAGATAGAAGAAAGAGTTAAAGAGAAATTAGAATTTAATTTAAGATTAAATTATCGTATGAATAATGATTAAAATTATTTAGATCCAAGGATTTATCCACATAAGCCAAAATTTTGAAATTCGAGGAGAGAATTGAAGAGTTTCAAGAATGGTTTCTTATGAAAGGGTATAGTTTTTTAGTCGCGGAAGACTTTACATCTCAGTATGTCGGTCGGTCGGTCCTGTTTTGCTTTTTTGTTGTTTTTGTAACAATATTGTAACATTTTAATATATATATATATATATATATATATATATATATATATATATATATATATATATATATGTATATATATATGCGGTTAACAAGACAATGTTTTGGATAAATAAGCTATTCTAAGCAATGTAAAAAGATTGCTATCAATTAGCCTTTTTATGTTTTCCTTGCATTCGAAGCGAATTGAAAAATTCTTTACCCATTCTAGCGTAGCCTTATTAATCGAGAATTATATTTGCAATAGAGCATTTTTAGCTTATATATTTTGTAATAAATTGTTTATGCGCTATTATAGGCTTAGGATAAACAGAGTTAATGCCCAAAATTTCTAATATAAATGTTCCAAAACACGTGTTTCTAATACTGGTCCCGTTCTTGATTTTGTTTTTAATATATATATATATATATATATATATATAATACTTGTAATTGATTTGTTCCTTGGGAATCTGATATGTAGCAGGAATATGAGGACCCAGGTGATTACACTAATCATTTATTGGCTGGACGTTTCGGACCTTTACTAGGACCATCTTCAGTGACTGTGTCGACTAATGAGAAGGGGAAAGAACATTACTCGATATTAGTTAAAAGAATGTATTAAATAATGGCTAAAAAAGCGGATAAAGATGAGTTAAAATAATAAAATTGACAATTATTAAAATTAAAGTAGAAATACTAATAACAATATATAGAATTAATCAATATTACCTAGTGTGATTTTAAAAAAATAATAGAAAGTGAAATTATAACATAAACTGACTTGAATATCACATATTAAAAGTTACTGGATTAAACAATAAAATAACATATTATATTAAATTGTAAAAAACAACAAAACCCCCAAAACAAATCAGAATGAATTAAACAAAGTGACTAACCTTTATCGTGGGACTTGAGAAATCAAATAACTAAACATATAAAACTACTGACCAAATTTGTTCGCTTGGTCGCATGGCTAGTTAATCTAGTGAAGTGTTAGTTGGTTGTATAGTGAATAGTTTAATTGAGGATGAAGAATTATTTAGGTTTGGATTTATTTTTGGATATATAGTGAGTCTAAGATTTTAACATCGAGAGAAGTTAAGGCTAAAAATAATATGATAAATGAATTAGAATTAAGAGGATGATGGTGATACTCTGAATGGTGCCTGATGGAAGAGGCTTTAGGTTTAGAAATGGGAACACCAGTCCTATGAGACAAACCCAAGTGCTTCGCGATCCTGCATTTGAGTTGTAAGCCAATTTGGCCTAAATATCGAGTGTGGCAGGTCGTACATGTATAATTGTAAATTATACAGGGTCGCAAACCCAAAGGGATTGGCTCCTTATGGAGAAAAAAGGAATTTAACGAAACACGGTTGTAATTTATACAAATGATTTGGCATTGAGGGAAATGGTTGTTGAGGGTAGAGAGAAGGAGTTTGTTAAACTCGGATGTCAAATGCTCGAGATGGAATAGTCTAATGAAAACCTTCTATTTAGAAACACTAGTAAGTAAGGGACGAGAATAATATATTTTGGAAAGAAATTTGGATACTAACTGGCCGAAGATGAAATCGGGGTAATAATTAAATTTAAAGAAATAAGTCAGTTCTTCATGAAACGATATCCAGTTAAATCATATATGGTAGGCTCTAAAAATTCGGCTTTTAAAACTGGATAATTTAAACTGACTGGGAGAGCTACTAATCTAGTGGTGGTAGGTTTTCTGTAAATGGATGTATTGTAAGACGAACCTGTTGGGACAACGTTGATATCCAAGAACAAGATTTTGTTGTCCTTTTCTGTTGACATAGAAAAACTTATGTTACGAGTTTGTGGCTTAAGAGACATAAAAATACAATGTTTTCAATGATTTTTGCGATACGGTTGGCAGCCAATACCGTTTTAATTAAGGTATTAAAATTTAACTTCTAGAGTTCTACAAAGTTTACAATTTTTACTTGTTTTAAAATATACTTTCTAATAAATATGTTCCTACTAGATTTTTTAACAGTTATTTTTTTATTTTAGCCCGGTGAGGTATTAGCTTAACTAGTGTAACTTTGGGAGGGATGATCTTTACTTGGTAAAATGGGAGGGACTATCTTTATTTGATCCGACAAAAGTGCCAAAAGACATAATACTTAACGATGCTAGAGCTCGGTATTTACAATTAAGTCCTTAACAGAAAATTTGTATGTATTTTAAAGAAATACTTATGTGAAATATAATTTAAAGTGGGCTGGTTGTTAGCAAACAGTGTAACCCTGCTGGGTCTTGGTCCAAGTATGTAATCCTTAAGATGTTACCTGCAGAATAATTATTCCTCATTCTATATTTTTAATAAATGCCATTTCGGGGGAATTTCCCCACCCACTCGTCTCCAATTGCAGCAAGGAGGCTCGTCTTCCGGTATCATATACAGATTTCAATTCCCATAAGTTTACCACTCAGTACACTCCACATTATTCCTCGCAACTCATTCTATTCATGCATTCCTTTCTTAGTTTCGAAAATAATAAAACTGGAACTTGCCAGAACAACATTCTGAATTCACCAAACTTCACCAATTGGCACTACAACTCTCCAGAGAAGTTAATCCGCTCGTAGTTTGTTGCCTATAGGAATATAATGAAATTGGGCCGTGTGACATGGCCCCGCCCCAAAACAAAATATATTCCCATTATCTCCTCTTTTTACATGATTATCAGAAAGGATATTTATTACATGTTCTCTTAGGAAAATGTGTTAAACTTGGGAGTGGCGCTAACTGTACATAACCCGAGATTTGTATACAAATACGAAACCAGGCTCGGCATTTTTTGGAAGTTACCACGCTATCTAATAAAATTTATTTTGAGTTAAATTAGTTACTCGCCATCCTAGTATATAAGTGTGAAGAATAATTTCACAAACACCTAACCTCGTCTTCCAAAAAGAAGGAAACGAATCGTACCCAGTATTTTTTTAAAGTTTTATATCTTTAAGAAAATACATCATATTAATCTCCGGATTTCATCAATAGAGTAGACTTAGTTAATTCTTTAAGAGACCAATATTTACAGTACTAGGAAACGGCCATTTCCTTGGTAATTCTTTTTACTTTATTAATAAATCAAATAATTTCTTAGTCTTTTGATTCTAATACACTAAATTTAATTTCGCAAAAACTAATGTTTAAATGGTTTTATTTAGTCCTAAGCATCCTACCCTTTCTAATATAAATAATCTCGACTAATTCTATAGTTTTTTTATAACCTATATAGAGAGAATATTAAAAAAATATTAGAAGGTAAATATCAAAATATTTAAGAGTCCGAATTGATGTAGATATTTTAGGGAAGTTATTCAATTATGAATTAATGTAAATTATTAAGAGACATTAAATAAGAAAGAACCTCAAAGTCCCCTTCCCAATATCCCTACTCCAGGAAGGACTATTTTACCTGCTGGTTAAACTTATTTAAAAAAAATCCAATGAGCAAATTTCTGAGAAAAAATATTATAACTAACTGAACAGGAACATATATTAAGTAATGTGTTACCCTTTTCTACTCTATTACATGTTACCTTAAGTTATTTTATTCAAAGCATCAAATTTCGTTATTTTAAACTATGTAAATACAATATTAAGTTTAATCTAACTAATAAAATTTATATTTTAATGAAGGAAACTTATCTTAGTTTACCAATTTATAAAAAAAATCAATATTTCAATTGCTTGAGGTTTAAAAACTTTTTATTTAAAAAAAAGGAAATAAAATATAGGTTAAGGTTAGTCGAGAAGCTTTTTGAATATCGACATCGTATGCAGCGATGTATCAAAGACGTTTGATAGTGTGTGGCTAAGGAGGATGCAGTACAAGTTACTCCAGCTTTGATTAAACCAAAAAGTCGAGAAGATCCTCTGTTACTACTTCATGGAAAGTTCAGCGTACATGAGTATAGAAACTCGGAAAGGGCGCACCTTTGTTTTACGGGTAGGATTGCCCCATGGAGTGTGTGTTATTCCTAACTTATAATCAATAAACACAGCTGATATCACATAACCTATCAACCTCTCCTGCAGGAACATCCAATTCACCGATGAGATAACCCATCTCATCGTTTGTGGATCCCAAAATTCGCTAATGCAAGCTCGGATGAGTGCCGAAGAAATATTAAGCATCATAAAATCTGAAGCAAAATGGAATATCCCATTCAAAATAGTACCATTAAAAAGAATAAAATTAGCACACGTGAGAGTGGGGGATCACTTTCACCTGGCACAGGAAGCTCGCCACAGAACTGATCCAGAGAGAAAAATTGGCAGGCAGAACAATCTATGTATATATATATATATATATATATATATATATATATATATATATATATATATATATATATATATATATATATATATATATATATATATATATATATATACATATATAAACCACAGTGCAAAGAATTGAATACAAATATATGTAGATTGTAACCGGTACACGAAGGATGCAAATAGTGAAGAAAGGGCATATGTACAGAGCGTCGAAGATTATGCCACTTAACACGATACTAAAGAAAAGAGCAGCAACGTTGAAGGAGAAAACGACGCAAAACATCACCGATCAAAATAGAGCACTGTAAAATGCAGGGAATTAATTGATCCGGACGATACAAGGGCGCGCGTTTGATATTCCTATCCCTCGCTTATCGCAGAAAGCAGTTTGATATTCTGACTGTCTTCACGGTCCTCGCTCACGTTAACTAACCTCGTGCATGATCTCATGGTTTCGACGGGGCACATGGCGGCAATGAACCTCTATTCTCGACAGTTTAATATAATGGTTGTACTTAATTTGTTTTCATAATTTACGTTTTCAAATTTAGTTAAAATTTTGAATACTTCGATAAGTTTGCCTCGCAATCGCCTAGTTTCGAGAGTTGGTTGTTTTAATATATCTAATCTTTCGATATATGATTGATTTCTAACCCAAAGAATTGGTTTGGTTGCCCGTCGTTGAATTCTTGCCTTTTTATCGATGTTTGCGTGTGCATAAGCTGACTAAAATTGTATCGCATAAACCCTTACTAACCCCTTATATAGGGGTATGATTATATTTTGGTGTTTGTACTGAAAACCTCTTGCAATAAATCCAAGCATTCGGTTGACCTACTTAAACACTTCGTCACACTTTTTATTAAACTTAAAATCCTTTGAAAACCGCACCCCTAAATCTTTTTCTTCGTCCAAGGAGATAAGATTTTTACCCCCCATTTCATAATTAAAACGTGGGTTATTTTGACCATACGTGCAAAATTCTACACTTGTCTAAATTTAATTTTATGTGTTACTTATTAGACCATTCGAAGATTTGATCTAGATCCTGCTAAATTAATTTACTATTTATTTAAAATTTTAACCCTGACTTTTGTGTCTTCCGCAAATTTGGATAATTTACCAAGTAGTCCGTGTCCATATCGCTTACATAAATAAGGAATAACTATGGTTCCAACAAAAAGACCTAGGGCATGACACTATTTATACTTTTCCACTTCGAAAATTTAACGTTTAAAATACTCTCGGCTTATGATTACTAAGCCACGACTCTATCCATTGTAAGACGTTTCCTCTAATTTAATGAGCAAAAAAGTTTAGTTAGTAATTGTCTATAAGGAACGGTGTCGAATGCTATAGCCAAGTCTAAGTAAACTATATCCAAAGATCTAATTTAGTCATAGCTTTTAATCATGCTGTCATAAAATTGCAAAAGATTGGTTAAACATGAACATTTTCGTCTAAAGCCGTGTTGACTATCATTGAGGAGATTATGCACTTCCAAATGTTCGATCATCTTATCGCAAATGAAGGATTCTATTAATTTATTTACGATGTATTTTAAACCTATGGGTCGAAAATTGGTAGAAATTTCTCTTTTTCTCTTCTTAAAAATAGGATTATATTCGCTAGCTTTAAATCTAATGGTACGACACCTTCTGAAGATTTAAAATAAAATTCGTTAGCAGTCCCACTCACACGTCTTGTATTACTATTAAATGCGCCGGATAGACTAAATCAGGACCTCGAGATTAACTGGATTTTAACTTACTGATATAAAAATCTATTTCTGCGTCTAATAACTTAATATCTGTTAAAAGGTCATGCTCGTTACAGTTTATTACGTCATTCATTTGTGGTATATTATGTTCGTCTTCGTTTAGAAATACCGATAAAAAACGTTATTTACTATATTGGCCACCTCTTCTTTATCCGAAACTAAATCGTTTATGTCATTTTTCATACTCCTATATTTCCTTTATCGGGTTTCTATTAAATACATAATCAAAAACTTTTAGGGTTATGTTTACTTACTTTGGCAACTTAAATTTCGCATTTTCTTTGGGCGCTTTGTATTTTCTTTTAACATTTCCTTCGTTGGGCTAGGTAAATTTGATATTATTTATTTGGATGTGTTACGCTTGTGACAATTATATGCACAATTCCTCTCCTCCAATTTGATTTCGATGACACGATTCCACCATTTTGGTTTACTTGAGGCGTTTCGTTTGATTCTTTGCGGAATTAATTGCCCATCTAATTCTCTAAAATGCTCGGTGTAAAAGACCAGCACTGATTAACATTTGATAAAGTTGGATCTCATTTGATTTCTCTAAACTTGCGATCGAAGCCATTAAAGTCTACACGTTTAAAATTTGGAACTTTAATATCATTATTTTCGTTGTTACGATTTATATAAATATCGAACTCTATTAATTTGTGACCCTCGAACCTATACCTTCCCCTATACTAATATTAGAGATAAGATTAACGTTGTTAGTTATAATTACGTCTAGGATATTTTCCCTTCCGGTTGTTTTTTTTACTAATTGTATTAAGTAGTTTTCTTCCATAAACTACAATAGTATCTACCCATCCCCGTTCGCATTTAACGTGTTATTGTTAATATTTATACAATTTAAAGTCCAAATTAATAGAGCGCGATTATTTTTAATCTTATTTCCTATAAATGTTATATAACTCCGTGTCAATCTCAATATGTTGTGGTGAGTGAGGTTCTATACACTACAAAGATATTTATTGAAAAACCATGCGATTTTATTTCGGCGCATATTACTTCAAATTCTTTAGATAATCAATTTTAATTTTGGTTAAACTGTTATGGGTTTGGGATATAGTAATACGTTTCCACCCCGTTTATACGTACGGTCTCTATTGATTAATTTATACCCTGGTATTTTCAATTTGCTAATAAATCATTCCTACATGTCTTTGCCCATGATTCCATTAGTGCTATGATATCGAAGCTGCGTAAGTGCATTGAACATTTAAATTCGTTGAGCTAACTCCGAATATTACACACATTGCAGTGGTAGGCATGTAAATTTGTTTTTAGAACGGTACATGATTCTTAGAGAGTTGTGAGCCATAGTCTCCCATGTGCTGTCTAATCTCCCAGGCTGATCAATTATGTTAGCCAAAAAGAAGTTTAGACAGTATGGTGAGGAGTATTTTTGCTTATGGCTTTGTAAAAAAACCGTATGATCAAAAGACACCTATGTCTCTGATATGTAAGCACGCATTTTAAAATTAAGCTATGAAGCCGTCAAGGCTTATTTATATAACATTCAAAAATAAATATCTTGATAAAATTAACAAACAAATTGGTTATTTAAAGAATTTGAAGAAAATTTTACCGAGCGAAATAACATATTATAATTTTTTTAAAGTGCAAAAACAATGAAAGTATATTTATTGCATCGTATGAAATAACACAAATAATTACAAAAACTAGAAGTACCCATACAGTTTCTAAAAAGTAATACGTCCTCCATCTGAATTCTCATGAAAACTGTATTTCATCAAGATTCATGAAATGTGTTACTCGTAAAAGTATTACCGATGCTCACAGATTCAATTTGGAAAAGAAATGACTAAATTTCATGTCATGTAGAAAACCAGCTTGTTGACAACTAAAAAATAGTAAATTTTCACTTAAAATTGACTTATCTACAATAAGTGAATACAGAGAAGTTCCTATTGTATATGTCGTTTCATGATGATGTCTGAGAACTTGATTTGACGAAAAATAAGTTACTTAGGAAAATTTGGTATGCTGTGTAACAGATAGTGCTCCATCAATGGTTAGTAAGCATAAAAGATTTCTTGTTTAATAAAAGGCATGACCCTCTCTTCTTACACTGTATTGCATTCTACATCGCCATCATTTAATTGCCAAAATTATTAGTCTGGAGCTTCATGAGTCACTTACAGTAGTTAATTAAACGATTAATAAAATTAAATCTCACAGAAAATATGACAGATTTTTCCAAAAGTTTTACATCGATAGTAAAAAGGGACATATGTATAAGACCTATTCTGCATACAGAAGTTCACTGGCTTTCAAAAGATAAGTACTTGGCAAGATTTATAAGCATATTTGATACAGTAGTTAACTTTCTGTAAAATGAAGGGGAGGAAGATTTGGCAGAGGGCATAAGAAATTATAAACCTAGCATCCATTACTTGGCATGGATTCTTCGAATGTTGAATAAAGCATCACTCCAAATTCAAGGTAAATTATCGACGCTGCGAGATTATAAGTGTGTTCTGAAAGCTTTTACTGATAAATTAAGATTATTTCGAATCAAAATAAAGAAAAATAATTTCAACAGCATGCCTGAGTTAACAGAACTAATTGGACATCTTCCAAATAACACTAATAAAAAAAATACGCATAATATTTATTGCATTTGAAGTTTATCCAATGATGATTGCTCATTTCGGTTGTAATATGAAATCTGCCAAGGAAAATATACAAGGAGAGCTTATTCAACTAAAGTGAAATGATGAATGCAAGTACAAAATTGAATGAAGTGGAATTACTGAATGGCTTCCAAAAACAGCTATGTAAACAGCTTTATCCGAATATGTGGTCTTGTACTTATTTGAATGTAGAATTAGTGTTCTTCAAAATCGCGACAAGATATTAGAAACCTAGCAACAAAGCACCAACAACAAGTATAACATTAAGATTAAATAAAAAAAAATAAATTATTCTTTTAATAATTTAATAACTTTCGAAAATATGGCTTTCCAAACCAGTTTTGATCGAAATTATGCTTAAAATTCGTTGGTGCTTGGGGAGATAGCGCTCAGCCTCTAAGTTGAAGCCGCTCGTTTTTATGTATACTTTCCAAGTGCGTAGAATTTAGGGCGAATGGTTTAAAAAATAGTGAAAGGGGATGATAGTAAGAAAAAGCCTGAGAAACTTTAGAATAGAGCTACCGGAACTTCAAGATATACAAGAACATACAAGTCAGCAAACTATTATTGAAAGACAATCTCGCAAACAATAAATTAGAACTAAAAGCTACCAATGTTGGTTATAAATTCCACTGTTACTATGAGAGACGCAAACCTCATCCAAACAACCACTACATTGGCATGACTACGGCTATGTTCAGCCGACGCTTGAAAATGCACTTGCATGAAGAAAGAATTAAATTCCACTTCATTGAAAAACACCACCAGCAGATAACAAGAAAATTATTGTTTGAAAACACCAATATTCTCCTGAGAAACTCTGATCACCGTCGCCTCAAATCCTTGAGCTCTATTTATCAAATAAGTGCCTACAAAAATCAAGATAGGCAGTACAGAGGACTATCTATAGCATTGTCTCTTTGCGGTTATAACGTAGTTGTGTATAAAGTTGTTACACATGGTGAAATTGATGAGAGCTATGGGGTGTGATTCACGAAGTGGATGAAGACATCCCTTTTACCTTAGTGAAAGAGGAGGATAATAAATTCCTTATCTGGTCAAACTGGTCCACAAGGACGACGAAAGGGCTAAATTATATGTCTAGAGGAAACTCACAAACAAGCATGATTTTATTTATTTCATATCGGGACATAATAAGAAAACTAAGGAAGATTCAGTCATTGGAAATTATTTAAGGGTCATTCCTATTTGTAGTGAAGCCTTTTAAATGGTGAATTTGAGTAAGAAAGCTTTCATGAAGCTGAAGTATCTAGAGAGACATTTGAGAAAATAGCGTTTTCAAACCATGAAAATAGCAAAGAGAAGAAGGAACGTGAAGCTTACAGATGCTGGCGAAGGTAATGAGCCCACTTGAAAGGGATGAGGAGATGTCAAGCACTTGTCTGCACCAAATTCTATTGGGACCAAGTAATTATATAGAAAATTATCCAGCTAAAAATGACAAAGGTAGTATTTATTAAATACCTTATATCGGGTACGATAATAGTATTCATTGGATGTCAGGATGAGAGATTGACACCGGGATTAATAAAATAGGAATTATAGCATATAGGATATTAAAATTAATCCAGAATATATCGATGCAGTTAGATTAGAATAATTCACAATGGTTTAGAGAAGAGAGAAAGAGGGAGATAAGATTACTTAAGATAGCTTTCATTATTTCTACCATATCAATCAATCACCGAGATCGTATTATGTTATTTAATGGAGCAGAATAGGCGGTTTCCGATCACATCACATCACACATCAACCAATCAACATCAAGGATCCAATAAAAAAGAGGGAACCGTTATCTTGGTGACAACTGTCTATATATATATATATATATATATATATATATATATATATATATATATATATATAAATATAAATGACATGATATCACTGGTCTACGCCGTCTTCAAGTTCTAACACATAATATTTGATTTTAGGCCATTTTTTTTGCACTGAATCCGAAAATCCTGCCATTTTATCTAATCAGATTAGGTTTTTGAGACATAAGCACATGCCAGAAATTCCTATTTTCCGATTTATTCTTCGGCGAATGTACACACAATAGTAAATTTTGAACTGATTTATACACAGAACGTTTACCAAATGTTCTACTTGATAACAGGAAGAGTACAACATAGAAAAAAAGCTACTCATGGATCATGGATTAATGGTGACTTCAGGTACTTCCGATTGTGCCTAGCAGACATCACATCCTTTTTTAGGCACCAGCAGTAGTTGGCCAGTAAGGTGACATCCCAAGACCATTTATTGGTAGCATTCCTCCTTCACACGGATATCGTGAAAGCACTCACCCTGTTCTTCAATTTACTCTTCACAATTCTTGGGAAATTAGTCCACGTGGGCCTGAAAAGAGTGCATTTTCACTGACATGCTTACACCAAGTTTGCGAAATTTCGCCATTAACTTATGAACCTCTTTCTCCTTCTGAGCACTTATGGGTTTGCCAACGAAGTTTGCACTGACTAACTTAAGTAACAACTAGACAGAGAGTTCAGCAGGATTCAGTGCTTCATCAAAACTGGTGTCCTTGATGAGGTCCCTTATTTGAGGACTCTCAAAGACACTGACCCTCAGGTTTTGCATGCTCACTCATGGAAAGGTTCTGACAGAGGAAAGGAAATCCTCTTCTTCCCATATCCATTGCTTTCTCTTCATCAGACCGAGTTTGTTGTGCAGAGATGGAACCAATATCTTGCTCGGCTTAACCAGAGGGTGTGACAGAACTTTGTGTAAACAGAGTTCCAAACATTGACTTGACGGCCAGTCATTTAGGACATAATGCTGGACGTCAGCCGGACAATCACACAAACACATAAAGTATGGACTACTTTGCGTACCCACTTTGAAGGCCTAGGATGTGTTCAACAGCTTTACGATATCCACAGATTAGCCATTTGTGTTCTTGCTAGCTGAGAGCAGACAACAGACAGTCCATGCTGTTGCAGTGTTACAGGTTTCTTTAATCGAAGCTAAGTGTCCAATAGAGATCGATGAAAACCTATTGACGTTATTGAGAACTGCCTTTAGAATTCTGTTAGATGGGTCAATGAAAAGTCTCCATCCCATAACATCATACTTTAGGCCAAGTAAGTTAGCAGATCAGCTATGTGGTTAGAGTATTTCAGTAAAGAGGATTCATCAAACGTGAAAAATTTCCTAAATTCCTTCTCGTGGTCCCGATACCAATAGAATGTTGTCCCTGGTACCAGCATGCATTTCTCTCGAAGACTTGAACCAAATTGCTGAGTAGATTCTTCGTAGAGGTTCAGGTCTTATGTCAGGTTGTTGAGCTCGGCTTGCGTAAATGCCACCAGTTAGTCGTCCTCTTCTGGCTTGTATGCATCAAAGTCAGTTGTATCGGTAGTGACACTAGCCTCTGAATTAATGATATAACCCATGGTAAAATCAGGCCACGAACATGAACATCGCAGCCATGTGGGACTGGTTTTATAGCAGAAGGAACATTGAGGTAGTGAACATGGTGCTTGTTCTTGCGATTGATGTCTTTCAATTATTTACGCAGAAGTAGCAGTCAGTGACGTGATCTTTGCCTTCCCTCCACACCATTGGGACACAAAATGTCATATTTTCCTTTTCTTATTAGTCCAGACCTAACCAAAGTAATCTTATTATATTCTTAAACTTAGCCTACAAAAATTATTCTAAATCAATAAGAAAGACTATGAGCTTTAAAAAAGTTTCGAAACGCCGGCCAGTGTATTCTTTCGTCAATAGTCACATATGTTCTGACGAAGCTGGAAGGCAAAGCGTTAATAAAGAATAGCCTGTTTTCTGATTTTTACTTCCTCACTCATTTAATATATATATATATATATATATAAAAAACTCACAAAGTGGCACGTGATGAAAGCAATAATATGAAAATTACCCCAAAAGAAAATGAAAAAATGAATCCCAGCCCTTTCGAACTATATTAGCAAGTTCATCTTCATTCCTTGAAAATGAACTTGCTAATATAGTTTGAAAGTGCTTGGATTCATCTTTTCATTTTCCTGTAGGTTAGTTTTCATAAAATATATATATATATATATATATATATATATATATATATATATATATATATATCATTGACTCCGCTTAACCCTGCATAGAAGTTCCTAAAATGCCCATATATTTACTAATTTCTGAGATGGGTTTTTCAAACGATACTTTGAAAAGAAAAATCCTATTCATTCATAAAAGATATTTTTCCCAAATCAACCCCCAAATAGTTTTTCTACACAAATTATCAATAATAAGCTCTTTTAGCAGTAAGGATCCTATCTCTTTGGAGTTCTGCAGCGATAATATTTATTTATTTGAATGTCCCAGTTGTACTGGAGCCTCTTACATTGGCAGCACTGTCAGGTCTCTTGGAGCTGGGTTCTCTCCTCATATTGGGATTAGTTGGCGCACAAGCAAAATATCAAATAAAAAAGAAAAGTCTTCTATTAGGGAACACACCATAAGCTGTAAAACTGACATTTCTATTGAGAATTTTCAAGTATTAGCATTTAACAACAACTCACATTGCCTAAGAACCCTCGAATCTTTATATATTAAACACTACAAACCTACACTCCATGAAGATTCAGGTGCAATACCCTTATTAATTATCTAATTTTAACTACAGTTTGTTAGTTGGTTTGTTTTTATAACTACTGTTTAGTTAGTTGATGTTCCTCTCTCCCAAGCGTCACTGTAACCTATAAATACTAGCGTCTTGTTAAACCTACCATTCACTCTCTAGGATGGATCCACTTTAGTAAGTACCAAAATTAACTGTTTTTCTATTAAATGTTTTTAACTCTTATAGTGTTTACAAAATTAAAAACAAAGTTTAAATTTATTATCTTTAACTATTGCCAGGTCAATTTCTCTTATAGATTTTAATTAATTTCTGAAATAAACTTTAAATTTATTAACTAATTTTTTTAGTCAATTTCAAAACAAATTTAACTATTGACAAGTCATATTTAAATTTAACTTATAGTTCATTTTATTGATATTCTATAATTGTCTCCTTTTAAAATAATTCAATGTCTTGTTGGCCTTTTCATGTTTTCTTCAAATGTATAAACTTTAGTAAACTAATTCTAGCCTGAAGATGAAAACTTGTAGTTTTCGAAACTTAGTAAGAAATTAATATATATATATATATATATATATATATATATATATATATATGTGTGTGTGTGTGTGTGTGTGTAACTTTAGTAAACTTATTCTAGTCTGAAGATGAAAACTTGTAGTTTTAGAAACGTAGTCAGAAATTAAAAGATGTTGCATCCGTTTCTGGTGGCTCTGCGATTTATGCACAATATTTTATGCAGGCTTCACGGCCGAGCTCCATATATATATATATATATATATATATATATATATACGACGAATTAAATATCTTGTTAAAGTATTGCTGTATTTCCTCTAGATTCGAGTCGTGTTCCGCTATATAACCCATTTTAGCATGTCCGCGAACTTGGAAGTTTTTCTTAATATTCTTGATTATAACTTGGATACGTAGATAACAAAGACTAACACAGTAACATACGCCACTAGCGACTTTGGCCGAGTCGGACAGTTGTCTATTTATCACCTTTCTTTATTTAGAGTCTGTGTGCCAAGATTTGTTTAATCACAATAGTACACCTCTCAACAAGTGCACTCTAAGCTTTGGCAAATATGTCATATGAGAAAGTGATCAAACGTCTTTAGAAAGTAAATGTAAATAATATCTTCGGCATTTTTCAAATTGGTGTAACATTTGCTCACTTAAAATATTCAGCAAGCATAGCGTCATTTAAATATTTGTTATAAATGTTTTTGAATAGTGGTATGGTCGTGTTTTTTAAACTCATTAATATGTCTTAGGTGAATTCTATAGGGATCGGAGATTTCACAGTTTCAATTTGTCTATATAGTTTGAGATTTTTCTATCTAAGAACTTAAGATATGGAAGTATGTTTCATTATTAAGATCAATTGCATTTGTAAACTTAAAATTCTCTGGAAGTCTGGCTTCTTTTAATGATTTTTAATCAATTTGGGTGAGGGGCGTTATGGTCTATTTTTTTGACACCTTAATATGCGTGATAGAACGTTCTGAGACCGCTTGAAATTCAGCTCCTATCACATTTTATCCATGCTTAGCCACGTGCATTCTGCCTGCGAGAGGAAGCAGAAGCGCGTTATCTCCCATCATAGCCAATGTTTAATAAAGGAGGTTCACTCCCCCGTTTCACCTCCAAATGTCGATCTCGCTAGATTAAATTAGGCTTATGGGCAGATAAGGTATTTTCACAAGCGCGACCGGGGCATTTTCCCGAAGTCACCCACTCAATTATCTCCTACGCCATGGAGATGGCTCCGGGTATTTATACAATAGCTTTTCCCAATTGAAGGAGATCCCGATTATTTTCGCGAGGCCTCACGCCGATCCGGTATCCCTTGTGCACCCAGGAACTCTCTACCTCGAGAACCCCCTTATTGTCCAGAAGAGGACAATATCCCTTGAGTGCTAAGGTTCGTGCCTTCAATGCTCCAAGTCCACAAGGCCCCCCGTTGTTTAGAAAGAGAACAACGTTAGAACAGCCATTGTTCTTTGAGCACGTTTGACAAGAGACGGTTCTTAGCCACCCCCCCCTCCCTTCTGTTGTTCAGAAAGAGAACAACGTTAGAACAGCATTACCTTTAATCATTTAACCTTTTGTCAACGCAACCTTGTGCTTTAAATGGTTTAGCAAACCATTGCCCTCCCCCCTTGAATTTTTATTTGTTTACGTTTTTAAATCTCTCCAAATCTTAATCCTTGGATTAGTCAGATATTCCCACAACCCTTTTAATTCTCTGTTTATATAAACATTTTTTTGTGTGTTGTTGATAGTTTAATTAATAAAACTCTATTTTATTGATAGTAGCCATATTATTTATCCTTGTGCCCCGTTCCACTTCTTAAGCATATTGAAAATAAATAAGCCTATCTAGCCCCCCCATCCTTTTTGGACTAACTTCGGTCAATCAGATTACAAAGCACTCGAAATATTAGAATAATTCCCTCAATAAATAGAAATATATGGTATATCGTCGAGAGCCTATTCTACGACAATATGTCTTCAATGAATTTCATAGGTAAGGAAGATTTCATACTTTTCAATTTGTCTATATAGGTTAAAATTTCTTTATCTGAGAAGTTATGAGAGGGAAGTATGTTTTCTTCATTAAGATCAATTACATCGGAAAAAACAGGAATACGAATTTCTTTCCTCCATTTTAAACGCCTGAGAAAATTTGGATTTATGATTTATGCCATTCCCTTTGTGTCGCTAACCAGCTTATCTCAGTGTTTTTAATTTCCCCTAAAATTTTTTAATCTGTTTCCTATTATTTACATACACGTAAGATTGGGGTTTAATTTAAAGTTTTAAAAGAACAATTTTTTTGTCTTTTTGTTTTTCGATTTTTTGATTGACGCCGATATTGACCTTGATTTTAGTTGTATATGTTGTTGCTATTTTCTTTACCAAGTGGTAAAATAATTTCTCTATATTTTAGAAAACTGTACGAAATTATTGATACATGGTTAGCATCCATGTCGAGTGTGGCTGCTTCTTATTTGGAACGCAATCGTTATCGAATCTCCTAAAAAGATTTTTTTAATTTACTTACATCACAGCAATGTCGTTCATATTTCGAAAATTCATTCAGTCAATCCTGCTGAATTTTTCTACGAAGAGCATCTAAATTTTTGTTTCTTAAAATAGGAATAATAAATCTAGGGTGTAATATTGATAAACCTTTTTAAAGTTTAATCAAATAGCAATATGGTTGCCTTTGCTTATATTTTCGCACTTTGGAAGGTTAACAATTTTTATTTGGTAAGCAAAAATCGCCACATATGACTAACAACCTGTTCCTAGCAACATTCCATATAAATTTAAAAACTTCTTCGTCAATTGTCGTTTTGCGCGGGGACTCTATATGTAGACTACAGCAAAGTTAAAATAATGGTTTTTGACTGCTATAGTGACAATCAATTTTCACTTATGAGAGGACTCCGCCTCTTCTACTCTTTGTCTAGCTTTATTAAAATATTTGGCTTTAAATTAAATCTGCCTATTGCAACTCTAACATTTGTTTTAGTCCTAGCCTCATTTATTTCAATAATGTCAAACCTTTACACAGTCCCGAGATTCGGAAGTTCATAGAATGATTTCTAAATATTACGTATGTTAGAAGATAGACACTTAATTGCTCTATATTTCGATAAGATAAAGCAGTAGAATACAGTATGTTTGTTTAGCTGATAAAAACAATAGTGTAAAAATAAAGAACAAATTATCCTGTTTGCTCATAAAATCAAGAAAAAGATACCGAGACATTTCGAATCTAGTCAGGAGAACTGAATTATCTGAATATGTAAAGATCTCTTTGACAGCATATTCTAAAAATAATCCCATATATTTTCAGTCAATTTAAAGAGTAATGCATAATATATTGTGAAGCCATGTTGTCTCAAAAACTACCTGAAGTAACAAAAATGCAAATGAATTTGTATAAGAATTATGTTGCTTCAACTCACACGTTTTCAATAAACCGTAACATACTTATTAATTAAATAAGCACACTGGCGGCCTAGTAGTTCAGATCTTTCATGACATTTTTGTATGTTTAGCAACAGAAAAAAAAGTCTACTGGCAAGAAAATTTAAAACGTGCTTCATCTTGGAGGGCAAATTCTGTCTGAGGGATAAAAATCCCTTGAAACTTTTATTCAAAACTGAACTTCTTGATCTTTGTTTCCACTTCTGAGCGGCAATAGTTAATGAGATATTAGAATTCAAATTTTGTACCTCCATATGAGATCTTGCTCTGCATGCCTAAATCCAACTAGCCCACATAAACAGATCACTTTCTCCTATTCCATACACAAATACAAACACTAGCTATCTAAAGTAGAAGTTTATGTTTTCGCGCACATTCACATTTACATGCAAACTTGAAGTTTTACCATGATAATGCGAACGTTTCATTAGGGTTAAAATAAACCAAACGAGAGAGGGTATGGCGGTAAGTATAGACTCAACATGATTCCGAACAGAAGGCAGGGAAGAAGAATAATTTTATGGCTGTTGGTGGAACGAATGTATCTTTTACGACGAATAGGAATGGTTTCGTTGATGCTACTGGGTGGTTTCTAGTTTTTATGGCACTTATGCATTCGGTTTCAGTGCTCAAAGATTAAATAAAAGTTGAGCAGTAAAAGCTCGGATCAAAGCTAAATTAGAGAATTATTTTAGCAGGAAAAAGCGTTAAACTTAGTAGTACATTTATGAAGAAAATAGGGTAATACTTCATTTTAGGGGTGCACAAAAGGGGTCTCTGTTTTTGCGCTACAATTTTGGGTACAATCGAGGCCTTATGACCTCAAACGGTAGCCTCGAATGTGGCCAATCATGACGTTGTATTTGTTTGGTTATTTTGCTTTTAGCCTTTATTCTTTATTATTTAATAAATGCCTGCATTTCAACTAAATTATATTATTTGGTAATGCATTGATTTTTTTTATGTTTTCTAATGTATTAAATTTTTATTGTTTCGTTTACCTATTTTTGTGAAATTAAACCATTATTTTTACACACTGGCAACCCTTACGTCAACTTTATTTCAAACATTGGCAACCATGAAAACGAGCAGTTAAAAGAGCATGATTCTTCTGAATTCGGTTTTCTTTGACTTTATTATGAATTTTTTTAATTCCTGAGTCAATTTAATAGACTTTTTTTATAGATCGTGACCTTATTTTCAAAGCGAAGATTTGTCGCAAGTGTGGAAAAGAATCGCTGCTCGGTAAGGTAGAGATAGTTTTGCCTTTGTCGTGGTGATTATATTATTAGGTAATTTAAGATGACGATATCACTGCCGAGATTAAACCATCGCCTTCTGCATTCCAAGCTAAAGGTAGCCTTTAGAATTAGGAATATTTCAAGTTTTTTAAAGGAATGTGAAGGGGTGCAATCCCCACTTTTCGAAAGGAACTAAAAAAATTTTAATATTTAGTGGCGCTATCGTCTTTGTTATTTTGATATACGTGCGATCGGTTCTACACGTTTATCAAATAATAAAGACGATAGCGCCGCATATTTTAGGCTATGAGGGGCTTTGCTCTATGAGTTTGACGTCATAAGGCCTAAATTGTAGCCCCAAAATAGCGCCCTCAATCCTGCGCGAAAAAACTGAAGCATTACCGAAAATACTAACATTTGATATTTCAAATGAAATTTTTGTACAAAAATTGTAATAAAACTAAATAATTTATTTTCAGAAATTGGCACATTATTAAGTCTTCTACATTCATTAGTAAGCAGTTTCTGCACCCTTAGAGTCCCAGAGTGCTTTAACATATCTTGGCATGGCATTGATCAATGCTTTGCAAATTTCTAGGATTCGATTAGATCTCAACCAAACTTCAATGAGATGGCTTATGAGCTGCTGTTGGATCGTAATAGATTTCCTGTTTATTCATATCCATGGAGTTTCCGAGCAGTCATGGAAGCAGCTGAAGTCCATTTTGTGCAAACCATACCTTTACAGATTTTGCTGTATGACATGAAGCCAAGTATTGTTGGAATATCCAAGATCATCGCCATACCACTCCATTATTTGATGCTGTAAACGAACTTTAAGAACTTCTATATACTTTTCTTGGTTCAAAGTTTTCTCAAGAATGTGCAAACGATTTGTTTCATGCACCAAAATTGCTCCCCATACCATGATTTTCGTTTAATGTTTCCCTCAGACATTCAGCCATAAATTCTTCTCCAGGCCACCTTCTTACACTCTGCATGCGGTTATCTAGCCCTGCAATGGTTGATTCGTCAGAGAAAACTACCTGTAATAGTAGAAAATACAACGTAAGTAGTTTAACAGCAATAGAAGTATTGCAAAAGCCATTGAAGTAATGTATAATCAAATAAACCTTATGGTTTGAGAAGATTGGAGTCATTAAAAAATGCGGCATCATTAAAGTTATTATCTATATTTTTTATGATTTACAAGTAACTAGATGTGTCATTCTTATCTTTTTTTCATTTTTTTGAAGTCCACTCAAGGTCATTCCTCCTTCAGGAATAGCGTACTTTCATTATTGTTTCCCTGAGTCAAGGCTTGCTTCTCCGGCGATATGATTTTAATTCATTTTCTAAAAGACTCCCATTCACTTTCTTCGGGCAAGGCTAACACTCTCTGCTGCCAGTTCAATATAAATCTTCTTGAAAGATGTTCTTCTGTTCTTAAGATCCTGTTGTATTAATTTTCGATCACATTTTTCAAAAAAATTTTCAGTTTAAATCTTCACCGTTATTATTTTTTTATAAGAGTGACTGTTTGCGATTTGACATCTAGGTTTTTGCTATTTCTTTCTGTTTTAATTGAGTTCTTTTCATTAAAACGTTTATTTGGCCAATTTTTCGAGAACTCAAAAAAACTCTGTTTACCCATTTTGGTTTAATTTATTTATACCTTAAAACCTATCTAAAAACACAAAATCAAACTATAAAATAACTAATAAACTATTGAAACACACAAAAACACTATTATTAACAATCAAAGGTTAATATAATAACATAAAAATATCATATTTGCACTCTAAAATCAATATACTACATGCCTCACACAACTGGCTGTGACTTCATTAAAATGGTCCAATGCAGTGTTGTTAATTCAATGCTACCAATTGTACTTACAAAGTAAGCTAAGGCTCTTGATAATAAAAGTTAAAAAGTTGTTTGATGTTGATGCATAAAATAAATCTATTTGCAATCAATGAAGTTGGTTTTGCTGGCTTTTTTGTAGACAAAAGTCAAATTTTGGAAAATTCTATAATAATTGCTCTTCTAATGTATATTATTGCCTTTCCAATGTCTTAGCTAGTATAACTAGGTTTTAGCAGAGTCTCTCAGCTATTATCAAAAGAACGAATCGTGATCTTTGTCTGTCTTTAACAAGTATGGATCCTGCCATAGAAAAACTTGCTAAGCTGCATCAGCCAGAAGTATTTCATTGAATAAATGCATTTGAAACTCAATTTTGTTATGCTTTTTCTTATTTTGTAAAGGGTTTTATATTTTGAGGGCAAAAATTTTAACTTCTTCTTTATTTTGTTTATTCGCTAGTGAAAGTTTTCATTATATATTAGAATTTTTTTAAAATATATCATTTTCAGAAATTGTTCTTGCTTTCATTTTTGATACTTGTAGAATTGTGTATACGCAATAAATATACATGACTGGTATCTATCTCTATTGAATATATTATGCATATGTAAATTGAGGTATTTTATCGACTATATTAATTTCATGGGCTACAGAAAAATTCCAGATTCAAAGTTGGAAAACCTCATATTAAATTAATTAATTTAAGTTCATCAAGTATAAAGCAAGGTTTATACTGAGTTAAAGAAAAATGCTAGTGTTTGTTTCAATATAATGACTGCTTCGCCCATACGTAGTGGTGTAGGATCGCTCGGACGGAATAAAATGCTCGTCTCACTGCTTATTGTACTTCTGGTGAGAGTCTTTGGTTGAGCCACCATGAGAGAAATATGGAAGTCCTGCCATTAGAAACCCCTCTGATTGCTTGCACACAATTGCTACATGTACTTTAAGAAGTGTTGATTATCGAAGGAGAAGCCCAGAAAAGCGTCGCTGGGAGTTAGTGTGGCTAAGAAAGGGAGCAATATTTTTACAGAGAGCGACATCCTAAGGATTGCTATCTAGATGTATTCTTGTTTTGCCATTTTTAATTTTCGGGAAATTATCTGAGAGCGATTTCTAATAATATCTTCAGCAGATAGAATATTTTCAATAATCTCAGCAAAGTAAGCTTGTGAGAGACATAGGTAGAATTTCGTGTCATCACCATGTGCATAGGTGGTTTCCATGTAGCCGTGTAATGAGAGAGCCTGCACTATCTCGTGGACCAGTTCCTTTGAGTTGTAAACTGGAGTGAAACTACCTAGGATCTACTACAATCCTTCCTCTCCAATTTTCTCTTTTCCACACTTTCTCCACAAATCCCTTCTTACTTTTTTTCCTTGACTGGCGACTAATTATGCAGGCAATATCGTCATACTTTCGCCTACTCGTCCCAGTTCTATGACGAAAAAGGTGGGGGCTCACTCGCTCCCTATTTGCTAGAGTGAGACCCCGTAAGGGGCGCGGCGATTTGCCATCCTGTCCGCCGTGATGATGGGACTCAGCACCCCGTCCGCCCCTAGCATTGCTTCTTCTCCTTCTTTCAAAACACTTGTTTCCTTGCTTTTCATACAGCCTCTCCCACAACTTTCTCTGGTCTGCCTCTAATTTCACAGGCTAGATGCTGAACTTCTTCTCAAGCCAACCATCTCGGATCGGGGCTAAGGAGGAAGGGGATAACGTTCCCTAACCCCGGAGCTCCGGTTCGGGATGGGGGTTTTTAACAACCTGCTTCATCCCCACCCATACCTTCCTCACATCCGTTTTCCTCTCCTCTTCACAATCTATCTTTTCACGCCGCGTCTACGGGGGAGCCGCCATGCCCATTGACTGCCAGGCCACCAGGCGGGAGGGGTGGTCCCAAATGGCGGTGCCTGACTCTGCCAGGCCTGTAAGCACCTCTTGCAGTGCGGAAAACTGCAAGAGATGATAAGAGATTGCATCCCGTGAAATATAGAGGGTCAGCATGCCCAATGATGAGAAACAGAAAAATCTCCCCTTAATTCTCCCTGTGTCACCAACGGAGCCGCCCTCTGGCAGCTCCACCGAAAGAATAGAGGGCCCCCTCCCCCTGTGCTTGCTCAGGGGACCCTCCATATCTCTCTAACCGGAGAAGAGGCTTACTCCCCTCCTTTGCTTACACGTGTAGGGGACTCCCCCTCACCCCCTTCTCTGGAGGTGCTTTCGGGCACCTCCCCTTTTCCAGTGACAGTCCCCTCTATTCTTTCCAAGGGGACTACCAAGAAAGCCAGCAGGCAGCCATTAGCCAGCCGCTTCACATCAAAGCGGCTCGGTAGAGCAAACCCCCTTAAGGGGTAGAGGAAAGCCAGGCCCCTTCGGTAGCTTCCCTCAAAAGACCTGCTGGCAAGAATATTGAACCTTGCCGGGGTCAAGGCCTGTGCCTCCCCACACATGACTAGTGACGATACTGCCAACGGGACCTTCGATGTCTTGGGGGGATGGCCAACTGGAGGCCCCCCCCAGATATAAACATGGTCCTTGAGGACCATGTCTATCTCAGACGGTAGGGCCTTCCATGGAGGGGAATCCGGGCTCGGTTCCAAGCACCGAACTCGAATCCGCCCATATGCAAGGTCCTACTCAAACGGCTAGGGTTTCCGAAGCAGTACAAGGAGGGGAGTGATCTCCTTCAATCGGTGCCCACACGACTACCAGGACCTTCTCCATTGCAAAGAATGACCTGGCTGAGGCCGGTACATTTGGCCTGGGGGCTCTTCCCGGCGGAGGTGAGAAGCGGGTTCATTCCCCGCCCTCCTTTCTAAAAAGAAAAAGTCGAAAAAGACAAAGACTAGGAAGACTCGCGGCTCCTCTCCACCCGAAAGGGCTATGGAGATGGATGGGTCTGCTTCTACTTTGGCAAGCGACCAAGCCAAGATCAGCACATCCGGACCCTCTGCCCCTCCGGTTGCGAAGCCACTGACTAAAACTAAAAGTGCACAGGGCAGAGCCTCGATGATATCGGGGCCCCTTATTCAGAGATTACCTGGCGTTTTCGAGCCCGCTGGCTTCAAACGCTTCCTCGTTATTCGCTCCACTGATGGCACCATGTTGTCCAAGGGCAACATGATCCATCAGAGGAGAGAATTAGCTAGTGCAATTGGTAGAGAGCCGAAGATGACCAGTTTCTTGGACGGGAGCCTTCTGTGAAAGGAGTAGTTTATGCGAAAGAACTCGTTTACTACTCCATTGAGGACATTACTCTAGAGCTAGCCGACCATGGGGCGGTCAAGGTTGAACGTGTGTTGAGAAAAACGGGGAGGGGCCTCGAGACCCACCCCTACACTCTTCGTCACGTTCGACTGTGACAAGCTCTCTGAGTCGGTGCGTGCCGATTGGTACCGCTACCGCGTGAAGGAATTCGTGCCACTGCCGCAGCGGTGCTATTACTGTCACCGCTTCGGCCATACGAATCGTTCTTGTAGACGTGCAAAGTCGGGGTCACCCAAATTTTGTGTAAATTGCTCCAAGGCCGCACACGATAAGTCCAAATTGTTTGTGGCCAAGTGTGTGAATTGCGGAGAGCCGCATCCCGCTTCTTCGAAGCAATGTGGTGCATATCTCCTTTAAAAAGAAATCCTGGCCGTTCAGGCCCAGGAGCGACTCTGATTTCGCAAGGCTAAAGACTTGATCCTGGCGCGCCTTGCTCTGCCTGGGACATCATATGCCTCAATAGTTAGAAAGGCACCCTGTCCTCCTGGCCAATCCAGGCCTACGAGCACGGTTGTTTCCGCGCATATTCGGAGCCCTTCTGCTGGCTCTACTCAACCCGGGCGCTCTCCTGGTGAACTTGGCGGCAAAAGGGCTTACACCTAGCCCCGGCTAAAACCAGAGCTCCCCCCTCTTTCCCCAGCGTGACCGTTTCCCGTAAGGCGAAACGGCCACGCGCCTCCACCGATTCGTTAGACTCACAGAAGGCACCCACCCTGAAGATGGTCGCAAGGCCATCTTCCGTGGTTCCTAAAGCTGTCCCCCGAAAGGAGGACAGCAACAAAGGAGCTTTGGCTCCTTCGCCCACGCCCCGAGGTGGAGCGAGTGGCTCGGAGTCGGTGGTTCCTCGAAAAGAGGGCCCCCCGCCCCCGAAGCCGCAACGCCCGCCTAAGGTTTCCAGGTGAAGGGAGGAAAAGACTCGCATGGCGAGCCCAGCCTCCCCCAATAAGTCATTGAAGGTGACAGCGCCTTCAGCGCTTTGTCCGGCCAACAGCGCTTGCGGTTCTTCCCTACCGGAAGCATACGGCCATTCCTGTGAGGGTCTTCGGTTCGAGAAGGGCCCCCGTGTCTCCTCCGACCTAGGCTTGGAGGGCATATTTCTTGAATAGAATTGCCGTGGACTCCGGGCCAACTTGGAGGAGCTGCGGAGGCTCGTCTCGTCCCGTTCCCCGTTAGCTATCTTTTTGCGATCCCACCACCGCGGGATGGCTGGGCTGGGGGATGCGCGGTTTACACCCCGCATGATGTCTCCGTTCTTTCTTTCTCTTTAGATACCTCCTTTAAGGCAGTGGCTGTGCAGCTGCACCTGGAAAGGAGGAATACTATCATTTCTGCGTACATTCCACCGTCAACTGACTTCGACGTGGGGGACTTCCACCGCGTCGTAGCACGGTTGCCGAGGCCCTATCTCTTGCTTGGAGATCCGAACGGCAGGCATCATTTCTGGGGAGATTACTCCATAAATCCCAGGGGACAAGTCCTTGCCGATCTGATCGAAGAGCTTGAGATGGGTGTCCTAAACGTGGATGAGTTTACGCATCACTGTCTGAGAACCCCTTCATTTCCTGGCCTTGACCTATCTTTGTGCTCTCTGGATGCACTACCATGACCTCCATGGTAGTGATCACTTTCCCCATTCAATTATCATTTTCAGAGCAACTGCCGCCTGAGAGCCCACCTTGGTGGTGCTTAGCGCTGGCGCGGTGGCCTGCATTTCAGGAAATGACTGAATTCTCTATCTTAGTCGAGGAGTTTAGGTTAGTAGATGAGGCCGTTGAGTTCTTCTGGGGCAACCTCATTGCCTTAAGCCTGACTACTATTCCTAGGACGTCTGGCCATTTTGCACGCCGACCACTCCCATGGTGGTCGGCCGAGTGTGAAACGGCCCTCAAACAGAAGCGTTATGCCTACATGCGCTATAAGCGCTGCCTGAACGATTTCACTGGTGCTGAATTTCGTCGGGCTAGGGCTAGGTTCCGGTATATTTCGAAGCACGCCCGCCGCTCTTCTTGGCGGGCATACGTGTCTTCACTTAACGGGAAGACCCCTTTAGCTGAGGTGTGAAATCGATTCCAAAGGATTCGAGGCAAGTTCTCGCAGGACCACGCTCCCGTTCTCTAGGAGAATGGGACCGCAATCTCGGACCTCGCGTTCGTGGCGGTATCCTTCGCAACCGCTTTTTTCGCATTCTCTGGCCGGAATGCTGCTCCGGCAGCATTTAATGCACGTCGTCATGTCGTGGAAGGCGGTTGACTGGACTTTACCCACAAAGGCGGAGAACCCTTTAACGACAAGTATACTGTGAGTGAGTTGCGCTCTGCTCTTGCTTCGTGCGCGGACCCCGCCCATGGTCTGGAGGATGTCCCGTACGCCATGCTTCGACACCTGGGTGAGCGAGGCATGGCCTTTCTGTTAGATCTGTTGAACAGGATCTTGGTGGAGGGTCTTCTACCGGGATCCTGGCAAATTGCTACTGTGATCGCCTTTTGCAAACCGGGAGAGATCACTCTACTCCGACCGGTTTCCACCCAATCTCTCTAAACTTTTGCGTGTGCAAGTTGATGGAGAAATTGGTAAATGTTAGATTAGCTTTTTTCCTGGACAGCGGAGGCCATCTGTCTTCCGCACAGTGTGGCTTCCGCAAGTTATACTCCACGTCGGATGCTCTGCTCCGACTGGAAAATGCCATCTGCGAGGCTTTCCTTCGTAGACAGCACTACGCCACGGTGTTTTTCGATCTGGAGAAGGTGTATGATACCGCATGGCGATACGGTCTCATGGAGACTCTCCACACGATGGGGGCGAGGAGACGCCTCCCAATGTTTATATCTGAATTTTTTTGAGATCGTCGATTCCGCGTACGGGTGGGGGAGGGGCCTCACCGGCCCAAAGGAGCAGGAAGAGGCTGTCCCGCAAGGAAGTGTCCTCACTGTCACACTCTTTGCCCTGAGCATCAACGGCATCACCTTGGTGCTGCCGGACGATGTTCTCGCTACGCTCTACGTGGACGACCTTTCGATCTCTTTTGGCGCAGCCCAGATGCCAACTCTGGAGCGTCGACTCCAACAGGCATTGAACCGCGTCTCTCGCTATGCTGAAGCACACAGGTTTCAGTTTTCTTTGGCTAAGACTAATGTGGTGCACTTCTGCCACCATTTACGGCTTCATTTCGATCCAGATTTGTTTCTTAATGAAGTGCGCCTGGATGTGGTGGAATCGCACCGTTTCCTTAGTCTTGTATTCGACCAACGCCTCATCTGGGAGGCTCATATTCGCAGCCTTAGGTTCTCTTGTACCCGCGCCATGGACATTTTCTATTCCGTGACGTTCAGCACTTGGGGCGCTGATAGGGCTACTGGCCTACTTTTTTATCGATCCTTTGTTTGTTAGAAGCTCGACTACGGATGCGAGTTTTATGTATCCGCAACCGAGCGTTTATTGCGGAAGGTGGATTCGATCCACCACACTGCCCTCCGCCTTGCGACCGGTGCCTTTCGCACTTTCCCCATTGAGAGCCTTTTGATCGATGCTGGGGAGATGCCACTCGCTCTGCGCCGCGTGCAGTGCATCAGTTGCCTGTACGCACGAGCCCGGTGCCTCTCTCAGTCGCAAACAGCTCTCACTGCATCCGCAGCTGATCTCGATGGTGCCTATGTAGCCGAGAGACGCCAGTCATACCCTAAGCCTTTGGGTTTAGGGACAGGAAACTCCTCGAGAGGTAGATATAGCTCTCAGGCTGGTGGCGCCCCTGGTTCTGCCCAGGACGCCACCCTGGAGGGTACCACATTTGGCTCTTTGTCGCCACGCCTCTTCTCCCAAAGCTTGTACGGCACCGGGAGTATTGCGTTCGACCTTTTTGGAGCACACCTCGTGTCACGCTGGAACCGTGCCAGTGTATACGGATGGCTCCAAGTCCAAAAAATGTGGCAGCTTCCACGCCGTATCCCCTCTGTTTGAAGTCAGCGGGGCTCTACTAGGCACTGCGTCTGTCTTCACGGCTGAGATGGTGGCAATACACCACTTGATACGGGAGATTACGCAACGTGCCCGGTTCGGAGGCCAAATTGTGATCCATAGCGACTCACAAAGCGCCCTGAGTGCTCTCGGGGCATTGGAATCTTCGCATCCCCTGATTCGCGATATCCGTGAGGCCACGGTTATGGCGAGCCGGGAAGATGTCGAGATTATGTTCTTCTAGGTTCCTGGACATGTAGGAATTGCGGGGAATGAGCGTGCCGATGAGGGCGCCAAAGCGTCCGTGAGGACTCTGCGACTGGACCAGCATTTAGCTCTTCCTCACACCGACTACATGGCAGGTAATACGGGCAGCTCTTCGGACTGCTTGGCAAAGAAGATGGGAGACGGTCGAAGGGAACTTAAATTTGTGTGCCATGCGCTGCGACTGTTACCATGGATATATCCACCAATTCCACGGCGGCTTCAGGTCGCTTTCTGCCGTCTCTGAATCGGGCACACTCGTGTGACGCATCGCTATTTGATGGAGCGCTCGCCTGCGCCCTATTGTGACGACTGCGTCGCCCCCCAGACTGTTCGGCACATTCTTGTCGAATGTCCTAGTCTGGGTGATCTTTGCGCACGTTACCTGTCCCGGTACCGGGATGGGCGGGGTCGCTACCGCCTGTCCTTTTTACTCGGGACGAGTGCGTGCACATTGACTGGTGGACTTTTTGACTATTTGGGGGAGTCCGGCCTTCTCCTTTTCATTTAACTAGGTTTAGTTGTTGTTTTTGTTATTGTTTTGTTATTGTTATTTCTTTTTATTGTTGTTTTCTGTTCAAATTTTTTAAAGTAGCCTAGAACTAGGCTGTTTGTTTACGGCGACTTATGCCTAAGTGGGCCGTCGCCAGATAGCCCCTTAAAAAAAAATGCTAGAGTGAGAGAAGATGTATTTAACATACCTGCTTACTTTCCACCCATTTTCCTTCTGCTGCCTCCATCGTTCTTTGCTATTAATATCTCCCTTAAGAGGAGTGTTAAGGGTTGCATAAAACTAGGCTGCAGAGGATGTCCGAGGGATTAAATTTCTCTCAGTTCCAAATCTTGCAAATGCATTTCTTCCCGGTACCAATGCATGTAGAAGGATTGCTTGTAATATATGGTGGGGCAGAAAGTCCTGAATTACTTAGAAATCAGGAAAAATACAACAAATTTTATGTAGCACCACCAACATTAGGTTAGGTTAGCTTTACTCATTTGCCTACATTAGGATAGGTTAGCCTCACTCATTTAAATACATTAGATTAAGTAAGCCTTACTCATTCGGCTACATTAGGTTAGGTTAACCTTACTCATTCGACTACCAGCCTCCGTACGCTGCTGTTGTTTGTTGCTCCTGTGCAGTTTATTTCACTTTGTGTCAGCCAGAACTGACAGAAATGAGTTTGAAGAAAGTGGAATTAGAGTTTTGATTCGCTCCTGTCACAAACAAAGAATTTCTACACAAGTTGCTCTGAAGAAAATTAGTGATACTGAATGAGAAGGCACAGTCAGTCAAGAGAAGGTCTCGAGGTTGTACAGACGTTTCAACTCCGGAGATCTTTCCTTTGACGATAAACTACGTTCTGCCCGACCATCAACCTTTGACAGCGAGGCTTTAGTGGCAGCATTTAAAAATGAACCTTATACAAGCAGCCGTGATCTTGCGAATGTCCTTGGATTGTCATCCAATCAAACTGTGCTAAACCGATTGTATCAAATGCAATGTGTTCACAATAAGCCCCGATTTGATCCATATGATATCACTGAAGCACAAGCTGCCCGTAGATTAGAGATTTGCAATCAATTTATCAACAACCCAATAGACCCTAGAGGTGAATACTCACATCAGATAAGAAGTGTATTGACAGCAGCTAGACGGTGTGTATGAAAATCTAAAGAAAAGGTATCCTGCTTTGATCCATCGAGGTCAGGCTTTGTTTCAGAAAGAAAATGCGAGGCCAAACAATGCTAGGTTGCCTATGGAGAAGTTCAAACAGGGGGACAGCGTTGAGATTCTTCCACATGCACCATTCAATATCGATGCGGATCCGAGTGCCTATGGCTTATTTTGCCCAATTACACAATTCCTCCGCAACGAGCGATTCAGAACTTTTGATCGAGTGAAGGAAGCTCGTTTACAATTATTTTATTCAAATTCAGTTGACTGATAGATGGAACAGATTTGGATGCTCGCTTATTGCTGGATGAATCTCATAGAGAATGATGGATTATATTTTGAAAAATGAATGTCTGTGTTGCTTCATAAAATTTTGTTGTTTTCTTTCCGCTTCCTAAGCGAGTCAAGACCATTTGGCCAACCATATATATTTTCAAATATATTCACTTTATAATCAACAAGTTCTTTAGAGATGACAGTTAAGAAATTTTGTGGTGAAAGACGAGGTTCCAGAAATCAGCAAAACTCATTAGGTCGACAAACAAATCCGTCATCTACGTATTAAGTGGGGAATCTCATATTTACAGGAGGAGTGTTGTTTTTATCAAATTTCCAGTGTGTGTTCGTACATTGTCATGATGAACACTGGAAATATTTCAACCTGGAAATTGTTGTTTGATTCCTCTTATTTACCCAAAGAGACATATCAAAATCCCTGAGTTATGTATTTTACCTTAAAAGCTTTGGATCTCTTAAGAAGCTTGTGCAACTTGTTGATATTTTACCACTCTAACATCATCGACGTTTGGGCTTAATACGCTGTGTTGGTTGAGTATTTTTACTACACATTTCCTTTTGTCCTGGTACTTTACTAGATTTCAATTTTTTTCGTGATAGGTGCTATCAAAGACTAATTTGTGAAAAATTTAACATGCGGTAAGTGGTTGTGTGTAAGGTACTAGTAATTTAATAGATTTCAATTTTTTCGTAAGAGGTGTTATCAAAGTCAAACGTGTGAAAACAAGATAAGGTGAAAACTTTAACGAGGCGTAAGTGGTTGTGTGAAAAGTATTGACGTGTAGTGCGTACCATTTCATATCTCTTTTCCAGTTTCTTGTTATAAATGAAGAACAAAGGAGATATATGTAGGAAATAAATCCTCTAACAACAATTTGCTAACCTACAGCAGACTTGACAATATTTCTGATGAATTGTTGCCATCATTTATGCGCCATTGGATAACTGAAGTTGGACAAACTAATTCTTCATAAAATGAGTGACCCGAGATAATTTGTAATTAGCAGAAAGTTGGATAGGTTTTGATATCGAATTGTTAAAAAAAATTATATGTTTGATAATAATAAATAATCTTGGCTATCATTTTCTACAATAATATGTGCATGCCCCCCAAAAGTTGGGATTTGCTATGATTTGGGATTTTTGCCTAATAAAATTGATTACTGAAAACCGATATCAAAGTGGCCGAGATGGTGAACAAAGATGGAACAATTCTGGTTGAGGACATCGCTTGGACACACATACTTCTCAATTCACTATTCGAAAATTAATGGAGCCACATTAGAAAAAATATCCACTCTCGCTGTACTTACGTTTCTGCAGCTGACATCTGGGATTGCTTACTCTTCTTGGCCCAACGCCAACAGATGCGTTCCTTTCGGGCCTTACTCACTCGAATAGATTATTTCGCTATATATCTACCATAAATTATCACCTTATATATCTTTCCCTCTTTCTTAACAGGTCTCTTATCATCATTTTCTGCGAGAGACCGTCATTGTATTTCGCTTTAAATTTCAAGAAAAATAAAAGTTGTTTTTTAAACACAAGGGACATTTTACTCTCCAGTATAGATTTTGGTTTCAAGAAACCATATTAAAAAAAATAAATGATAAATAATTTTTTTTATATGGGGATATTTAATCCAGCAGTCCTAACAACGCAATCGAAGATAATGAATTTAATTTTGTTTAAAGGAGTTAAATCTAATTTTAAGTGTTCTTTTTCTTTTAACTTTTTATCTGTAGAAACTAGGTGGGTAAATAACTAACTTCACCGAGAGATTAATGGAAAGAGAAATACACTTTGATGAAAACAGACTTACATACAATGGGCTGGAAATTTCCTTCTTCTCTTAGCTCGAGATAATTCAAGTTTTTCTTATATTTGTTATTTTAAAGTCACAGAAAATGTTTGTCTTTTGGAGGAAGCTATGTGGACGAATGCTAGGTGTGTCCATAGGCTTAAATTAAGGGTTAGATTTAATAAAAATAAAATTCAAATTATGGTCATTTATGCTCTAGCCTTATCATGGTTAAGGTATATCTTTAAGTAAGTTTGGATTTTTTGCCACCAACTTGCCTGAACTCGGTGTAAATTTCACTCTTTTATTTATTATTTTATTGAATGGCCTGAGCTGTTCTCATGAGCCAACATTTACTTACTCATTCTATTTAGGTAGAGTCGAAGTAAAGGATACTGTGAAAGAGAAATTACTAATTCGGGACAGGACACCTAAAACATATTTAAATGAGGGATTGTAGACAAACTGGGCCCCATCTTTTTACAAACTGATTTAGCAGAGTAATTCACAGATTTCTAAAATAAACATAATTTATCTAAATTAAACATAATTCCTACTTTAATTATTTTTTCATCGTATCTTTCCGACTTAGAAGGATAATAATTTATGGCACTATAAATTGTGTGACAGATGCTGAATAGACTCTTGTTATGTTCTGATGAGTCTTAATTAGCAATATTACGTGCATTACAATAGGTATAATTATGAAAAATATCTGAAGGTTGAGGTTAATTAGTATGAAGTAGACCGAACGTAGAACAATTGAGCAATTACCATTCCACGGTATGAAATTATTATCAATACCTTGCTTATCCCTTTACTCCAACAAGATGTTTTCAGGTATTTTTCTGGTGGCACCTGTGGGAGGCGGTAGTTTTGAACATGACTATATTCTTATCTCTATTTTCTTATTTATTACAAATCCAGCATTTTTTCCATATCTATTTTTTTACTCAATCACGAGAGAAAGTCAAATGTACTAAGGACAACCCTGCTGCAGCGGAAATCTGTAGGATTGTGTCCCATCCTGGCCACATAGCCTAAAGTTTTTGCTCCCGGCATTAATGTATGTAGGAAGGAACTGTTGCTGTATCCTTCACGCATTTTTACTCGCTCAGCTTCTCCACTTTTATACATCTCAAACCCCACAAAATTTCTTCGGGTTACGCCCTTGTTGTTTTTCCTTAAAGGCGTGATTCTTCACCCCATGTTGTCTGCGAATTTAGACGAGATGGTCACTATTAGAGTATCATTATCAATTACGTATGTAATTGAGAGAAGGGATAGGAAGGGAGAGCCTAGTGAGAGTTCACTACCCACCAAACCATAACCTAAAAAAAGACGTGGTACTTCACTCCTGTCAATCAATCAACTACTCAACTTTCGTTGGCCTAAAGAGACAGTGTCAAATAAAATTTTCTTTTTAACTTCTGCCAAGCGCCAGGTCAAGGCATCGCTTTTTTTTCAAAGTGAGTAAAGTTCAATTGTACCCATTTAGACCCATGAAATGACTTATATGACCATGGGACATATCATTATTCACCCTAGAGATTTCAAATCTGCCATCAAATTTGGCGCTTGGTCGTGGTATCTAGTGGCACAAGCCTCATTTAGCCATTCAAAGGCACTTGTAAGTGATTTGAACCATGGGAAACCATCAATGCGATAACCATTTATCATCTTATCACCAAACGCGGCAGGTCATGTTAGGGACTTTCCCCCCTGTTCAAATACGTTAGCTAATTTTAATCCACATAAGTAAATGTTGCAGGAGGCAAAAGGAACTTCTTTTCTACTCCTCCTATTTTATCCTTAACTTTAAATAAATTAATGTTTTATCTTTTAAAACTTTAGAGATGAGAATTATTATCCTAATGTAGAATATGTTAATACGCTAATATTCTTGGCCCCCAAAATGTAGTCAATTCACAAATTGAAGTAAGAGAAATAAAATAAGAAGGAATTTATGGTGAATAATTTAGAAAGAATGTGATGTGTATTTGAGTGGAGGAAATAAAATGTTCAATATTAGACTCCAGAAAGCATTTGCAATTTACGAGTTTGTCTATAATAATTTTGCACAATTATTGTTGGATTTCACAACTTTTTCTCTTGCTAGGAGTAAATCTGGGCCAAATATGATGGTATGGTGGTGGACAGTGATGTTTAGTTAAGTCTTTAATGATAATTAATACTAGAGTTGGACACTACGTATTCTTAAATTTTTGAGATCTTTCCCTTTTATTACAATTCGTAATAAAAGTAAGAGTAGATAATAAAGCAGTTCATACATTATGATCGGTAAGATCTCCATTATAGTTGTCCACTGAATTCAGTAGTTATAAATGAATCTTTGTTATGGACCTGCAAGATAATTTTGTTCTTGTCCACAATGAACAGTGGTTTTCTATCAGAGATCTGTGATTTCCCAAACTAGGGAAATATCCTAAGATCTAATCAAAGTCAGTCCAAGAAAGGAAAAGCTGTGAAGCAGAACGATAAGTTATAATCACTGTTACGTTTATTTGCAATTTCATATGTTAAGTAATATTTTATGTTAAATAATATGTTTAATAAAATTCTTTCCCAAAAATATCAACGACGAAATGATTTTAAATACTTGCGAAGGTAAATTATTCCATATAGGAATAATTTTACACTAAAAAGGATTCTGTGCTATGGAAGATTGAAGCCGAAGAGTTTAGTGCCCACTTAATAGCTAACTCAGAAACTAGTAAATTTTATTAATGAAACAGTTTACTATCTTAAATGCTTTGATTTGTGAACAGAAAAACGAGGATGTTAGGGGATAAGTAATCAAGATGGCAACACAATTCATTTTTCTACTTCTTATAGTATATTTGATAACCGCCGAACGATATTGCAAATTACATTGGTCAATCAGCAGCCAATAATTTGGCAATTTCAAGTCGTTATTCATTGAAATCTTTCCCAAGTCCTCATTGTTTGAGAATTGTGCAATTTATTCCTTATTTTGCCCCTGAAATCTAGATGGTTGCAGTTTTCTAACTAACAGAATGTACGATTAAATACCTTAGGTGGAATTGCTCACTCGATGCATAAAAAAGGAGTACTAGCCCTACTGGACAATATACCTTTCGCAGAGTCATCTACTCTCTTCAGCACTAAACATGCCGTTTACTGATTGTTATTCAACGGCTCATCATTCCCTACCTGAAAGTAGCTCATAATGTATCTATGTAGTCGAGGAAGTGGCGGCCAGAATGCATGTATAAATAATTGCATAGCTCAACATTAGGAGGAAGTAATAAGATCTAACTCTTTTTATCCTAACGTCAAATTATGTTGAATTAGATTCCTCTATCGCAGCCGGAGATTTAAATGTTATTAATTGGCTGTGGCTGTGAGGCATTTAAAATATTTTCTTTCTGTTATAAAGTTATAGGGAAAGATGGCTACAAAAATTGCACAACTGCTTTGTCTACGGGCATCGATCCAGAAAGGTACCTAGAGGCATAGCCCTTCAATCCCCATAACAGAGGATGGTAGGTCCTTATTTGTCTCTTTTGCCCTGTTCAAGATGGACAGGTATATTTGCGCAGGAGGAAAGAGCATTTGGGTTTTTTTTCACAAATCTTAACGAAAACGTAATTAACGCTCCTCCAAATCGATTCTTGTGCTCCGATAAAGGTGATAATACCTCGACATAGTCGTTTAACATAGTCATTACTAAATTCGATAAAATGCATAACCTTGTCTAAATGAGGTATTATTTAGGAATTCATTTTTGCTATAAACATGTTACGTAATAACATGCATTCTGGCTGTCACTTCCTGGACTACATAGGTACATTATGAGCTACTTTCAGGTATAGAATGATGAGCCGTTGAGAAACAATCAGTAAACGGTATATTTTAGGCTGAAGAGAGTTTAAACAGCAGCAGATGCAGTGACTCAAATTGAGTGTCTGAAACCCCCAAAGAATGTGTGACACTGAGACAAAAGACGGAAATGCTGTTAATCATTAAAAAGGTGACTGAAAAAGTCGACTAAGGATAAGCTAGAGAGAGAAAAGGACATCAGTCAAAAAGCAACATTTTAGCCACCAAAGGATAAGGATGAAAGTAACGGAGCAAGAATAACATTCCACATTATCTAGGCAAATTGAGATAAATCACGATAATATTTATAACCCAGACGACTCCCTTAAACAATCATTAGGATTATATAGCCCGAGTGGAAAGTTAAGGGGTTTTGGAATAGGGTCATTGAATTGGATAGGGAGGAGGGGGCTATGAGATTTACGGTTTTATATATAAGCAGCATAACCGTAAAATTTGGAGCCAGTGTAGATTGTAAAGCAGAATAATTGCATCATTAAACGCCCAGAGCAGAGAAAAATACGAGTGTGAATTTTTAACCAGTTAGATAAGTCAGAGAGGATAAGCCAGTAATCCAAATAGAAGGGAGTTGCAGTAGTCAATGCGAGAGGTGACGAATAAATTTATAGCAATCTCAAAAATGGTTTCGATCAAAGTGGAAAAACAGAATGAAAATTTACATTCGTTGCCAAAATAAATTTGAAAAATAACTGGATCTCAAATATAACTACTTGATTTATTACTTCATCGGATTTGCGTGCATGAGCGGCACCAGCAATATATTTACGGGCATGAACAATATATTAAGCAGCCAGTACCGTCCATGAAATGCACACCAACTAAAGTATACTTCAATTTCGTCATGGTTGAATTTAAGAAAGTGGAAAGAGAGCCATTCAGTGACGACGTTCTAATCGAATAGTGGACTTTTCCAAGGTGATATATATTTACGTGTTTTCAGTGTGGAATTTAAATTACAGAACAAGAAGAAGAATATGAATAAACAAATTGAGTAGATAAATGCACAACTGAAGTAGACCAAAAATTAATTATTGTAGAACAAGAAAATGCCACTCCAATGCCTAAGATAATTCATTGCTAATATTATTAGATTGAGCACAAGGTGAATAGTATTCAGCCAAACCAGTTGAAAGAAGAAGCAAAACAGAAATACCAGAATGAAATGTTTAGCAGTATTGACCGCTAGGAGAAGGCTATAAGTTACACGTAAGAGAACTCATCCAATGCTGTATCCTGCCTTAAAACTGGACTGAAAGTTTTCCTCTGCGTTAGAGTTGGAAAGGTTATTTATAAATCTGGGTCGACACCAATCTTATTAGGAAATTTGAGAGGAAGGCAAGTTATGGGATTTGGTGGTAGCTTAATTGAGATTCAGTTTCGGTTTCTTTAATCATGTTTTGTAGTCAGTTGGTACAGTTCTAGACGAAAATAAGGAGTTGAGGATATTGGTAAAGAGATCGAAATGAACAAGATGGATCTAGAGGTAAAGAAATGGTTGGAAAGGGTCAAGGTAAAAAGACGTCTTTGAGGAAAGAAGAGGAAACTCAATTAACCAGGAAGCAGTAAAGGAAGAGAAGAAAATTTGGAGGTAGGATATAATGGAATAACTCAGTGACGAAGATTAGATGCAGAGTGTATGACAGAGCAGATCTTTACTATCTTGACAGAGAAAAACACTCAGTATTCCGTAAGTGAAATAGAGGAAAGTAACTCAAATTCCAGTGGAAATGCTGATTAGCACGTGGTTAAACCATTTATGGGGCGTATTTTTGTTTCCATCAAAGATACGGCTGAAGTGACACTTATGGGTCTACTTTTGTAGGGTGGTTTAGATCTGAGAGGCAGAAGTATAGGACAAGCTGATTAAATCTGTTTCTAGACCACAAGCACGAGCAGCCCGAAGCAATCTGTCGCATGCAATTCTGTAGTTCTTAGCATTCAAATAGTAGCTGCAAACAACAAGAAACTTCATCGAGTGGAGGAGGGAAGAAAGAAGGCTTGGTCGTTTAACCAGTAGGAAAGGAAGGGTAAAAAGACCTTAGGCTATGTTGAGCTGATCATAGATGACGGTTGAATCTATTGTGGTAAGTTAAGAGAATGGATTCCTGATAATCTGTCCTTGGTTGATACAAGAGTGGCGAGCGACTATACAGCTTGGTGGCATTATATTTTGAATTCATTTGTGAAAAAGGAAGAGAGAAACAAACCTTCAAAAAAAGCGGTTAGAAATATCTTAATAAGGATCCGTTATGGTTAGGGTGTGAATCAGGAAAGAAGAGGCGTTTAGGTCTGGTGCATTCTCAATAGTGCGTCTATCGACGTCAATAAAAGAATACCCCTTGTGGTTACAGCTTGCTAGAGTAACTGTACAGTATTTCTCGTCTACTTATGTTTCTTCACTGCTTAAAATAGTAATTTCCTCACAACAGATGAGAAAGATCACGGATGGAGTTCGCTTTCATCAACGTCAAACTGCGACAATTTAAAAATTCAGTAGAGAGAGTAGGATGTGGAGGGATGGGAGGGATTCATAAGATGGTGTGACAGCTTAATTACTGTGCCGTTTTAAATGTGTTAGAAATTCGACAATTTCGGAAGAAATGGCCCTGGAATTAGGCAAGTGAGAATATACTATGTTTTCTAATGGATGTCTGGAATTATATAGTTGCTTAATTCTATAATAGACTGAAAGCAGAATTCTGTTTGATGTTATATTTTAGCTATAACAAGATTTTTATATATCCATTTACAAAGAGAATATAGGTTACAAGTGCTAAGAGTCTAATTTCACGTGATTCGAAAAAACACTCACTTTACGCTTTTAAAGGTGCCAATATTTCATTTTCGCAACAGAAGGTAAGTGAAGTTTTGCTCTTTAAATATCATGAACGATACAGTACACCTATTTCAAGGCAAGCACCAGTAATTAAAAGGCATTTGCTTGAACAATCTTTGGCTATCAGTTCGCACTAGGCAAAATCAACCTATATAAAAAAGTTTAGCCCTAAGTAAAACTGCAGAACAGTATTTGAAGTATATATTAACCGTATTTTCATATACCAATAAATATATACATTGGATTGATTAATGATTAATTATAATAAATAAAGTTCAGAGCACAAAAATCATAAATTAATTCAATATCTACCATTTATTTAAGATGCAACGGAACTGGGAAAAAATATAATTACTACAGAGAGGCAGGAAGCACACTTGTTTTTAAAACCATTAGCTACGTTTTAATTTCTCTCTCGTAGTTATGAGAATCGAAAAGCTTCTCACTTTTATGATAGTACGCTCATTATTTTCTGTTAAAAAGCGAAGGGGATACTCATGTATTTCTATTCATTCATGATTAAATTTTCGGGAGCTAATTTTGTTAGAAGGAAGGATTATCTTAGAAGTTTATAGTAGATACAAGAGAGAGTTACGTAAGTAAACCATATAACACAAGCTTAGAAACCAAAGAGGACTAAAAATTATGTTTATTGCTTTGCCACTTTTCCCTGAGTAAAATAAATAAAACTAAGTAGATTTTCACTGCAAGGGCTTTTATCAGATCCAGCAATGATAAGATGGTGGAAATATAAGCCGAAGTCCTATATTTTAAAATGTAGTTCAATGATAGATCGTCTGGAAGATATTCTCTTCTTTAATAAACTCTAGTTATATGCAAACCTATTATATGGAATATAAAAGGGTTGATCTCTATTAAAGATATATAATGCGGATTGTATGGGTTACCACAAAATTAGTGAGATAAAGAAATTAACATTTTTATAGAATTAACCAGATAAAGATTCCCTTAAAATTATCGCAAGAAAAAACACGGTAAAGTCAAAAAGTTACTCGATGCTCTTAGCTGCTCGAGCTATAAGTGGATGGGATGGCGATCGAGTGCGTGTCACCCCTTCAGCTCTAACAAACACTCAAAAATATATTCAATGGAAAAGGTCATGTATGCATTTGGTAATGACATTCTGCTGTCGAATAATTAATAAAATTGCGTTTAGTTCCTCAGTGGATTCTTGGCAGCTCTCTGTCATCCGGCAAATCTATTTATTACTGTCTGCTAAAAGAACTCTCATGAAGAAGCAAAACAATCCAAATCTGCATTGATAAAAGTAAGAATAATAGGTAAACGTAATTATTTTTTAAGATTTCAGTAATCGTAAAAACTATATCAATCAAAAAAGGGCTTATGTGCGGGAAAAATTATGATTTTCGTTAAATGCAGTATGTTAGTTGAAGTTAAAATATACGAAATATATATAGCCTGAGCTTACTAAATACGATCCTAAGTACTAGTGGCAAAAAACCCTTCGAAACCTTTGCTTCTCACGTATGGAAGATTTTTCCCCTCTCCCAAGCATGTTAAAAGAAGGAATATAGCTGAGAACCCGAGATATTTTTGGTGTCAGGGAGACGAATATAAAGTATTAATATTAAATATATTCCCACTTGGTTGAAATTCGCAATAGTGATCCTTTTTTTGCAAATAATAGAAAAGCTCTTTTGGTAAAAAAGAGAGAGCATCCTCGCAACTGTTACTGATACCTGCAAGGAAATGTAGCATTATTATACGAGCTCGAATTAACAGTTTTTAAACAAAACCCTAATATTTTTTTAGCGTCCCATTTTTTTATCTTTTGCCTAAAAAGCCATGTGGTGAAGTGACATACTGATAAACCAATTAAGCTTGGCGTCGGTTCTCTCTTTTTCATATCATAGTAGACTCAGTTGTGTATCGTCTGTGAAAGAAGCAATACATGGCTGAATTCAATATTTAATATATTTGGATAAGGTAAGCTATGGTCCTGTGATTCATCCCAGGAGCTCCAATACGAAAATATCCGAGGTCTTGGGTCTCAGATTGTGCTCAATACTCTCACATGACAGAGTTCTATAATTACCATAAAATAAGGCTGACCAACATATACCGTACGGCGAAGGCGGTTCGTTATCTTTTGAAGAGTTGCATCGGATTGTGTGCTTCCTTCAAACCAGAAGAGAACAATTGCTCTAACTTAAGGGCTCACGACAGCCTTTCAAGAACATTTGAGAGGAAGGGAATTTAAGACGGTTTTGTTGTAAGGACTTTTGGGATTCAAGCTTGGTTTCTTCAGGATAGGTTCAATTTTTTTTAGGAGCCCATCTGGCGAGTTAGGATAAGTTCAATAACAGACGGGAGTGGTGTTGAAAATATCAATGAGGTAATGGAGAGGAACATTAAAGATCTAGGGAGAAAACCTTATTGGAATCAGTCAAGGTGAGAAGTTTTTATCGGTGAGATGAGGACGGAACTCAATTTTTCAAGAAACATTCTAGCAAGTGGAAAAATTCGTGTGGGGCATTGAAAGATCGAGTTATTTTGAAGCGAAAATTAGAGCCAGAATATATGCTAGAACGTATTGGATTATCTTGTTAGAGAAAATCCTCTGATAATTCAGCATGGAAGATAGAGGGGCAGACATGGATTTCATACTTTGAACAGGTTGTCTGCCGCCTTGTTGTTTGCTTCACTAGTAGGATACTTTAGAAGTGATAAAGAGGCAATTTAGCCAATGAGACGGATTCTGTTTCTGGACAACGCGCACTTGCAAGTTAAAGCCGATTCTTTCATGCCATCTGTATTTGTTTGGCTTCAAAATAGCTGAAAACTATACGATGCGTGTCGGCGTTTTAAGGTTGGGGGAATAGGGGCCTGATCGTTGTGGCAGGAGAAGAGTGTCTTTGAAAAATAGGTGAGTGCTACGTGGATAGGCTCAGAGGTGATGGTCGGTTCTACTGCGGAAAGTAGAGACGGGATAATATTTGTTTAATTGAAGAGGGCCGACGATTACATTAGTTATTGACCTTAAAGAGAGGGTTTCAGAGGCAAGATTGCTCTTCGTCTACATATCTTCCGCACATTTATAATTCATGAGTATGTGTTCAATATCTTCTTTACAGATCTATCTTTAAGAACTTTCTGCTGGAAAAGCGCAAGTTGGTTTTCGATTTATTTCAACAAAAGTCTACGGATGTGAGAATGAAAAATAGAAAAATCCTAAATAAGTAAATATTTTCTAATCATGATAGCGTCTCTTTCTCTAATTTTCTTTATATAATATCTCTTTACTATCAAGGAAATTAATTGTATTAATTATATGCTTACGTTTACGTGTCATGAATCAAAATTGATTATTGGTATCGTATCTAAATACATGCAAAATTTAATATCGCTCTTTGTTGTCATTTGAAAATTTAACAAAGAAAGAATAATTGTGTTCAAATAATTGCCAACTTGCTAAATCAAATTTAATGCAAAAAAATAGAACTCTAAATGTAAAAAAAAGGTAAGAAAACAAAATAAAATTTAAAATGAGAGTTTTCAGCTATATAAACAAAAAAAAAGACTCATCAATGATAAAAATTCTGTTTGTAGATTGTCTAGTTGTTTATGCGTTTGGGCGTGAATTGAATCGAGGTTTAATTATTTAATACCAGTTTAATAGATTTTTGAAAAAAAATCAAGAACATTTAATTCGAGTGCTATGGAAGCAGCTGATTAGATAATGAAATGGTCTGGATTGAGAAAACGTTCAATTTCAGAATTCTGTTTAAGGGAAGAAACTTTTTTAGAAAAAGCAATGGCAGTTTTCTGAGAAGGGTTTATTTCTCGGTTTCTGTTTAGCAAATTTCTCTTTTCTGCCATCTTTAAACTATAGGACTCAACACATTAAATCCAACTAAATTGTTCAATTTTACCATCTTATTGTACTGTCATCTGTTAGCCCCTTACATCACACTATTTCTCTCCTGATAACTTTACTTACGGCGCAATTTCTTCAGTGCATGATTTTTGTCATTGATTCCTTTCAAACTTCTCCGGGACAGAACTTTTATTCATTTCATATCTGGGCTGCCATTCATCACTTTGCGTGTCACCTTTATTTTTACTTCTGAAGTTTTGTTATTTCTGGCAATTCATATTCTTTTTGTTTTTACATTTTGATTATGGGGCCATATATGTATGGACCTTAGTAACAATCTTAATTTCTGTGTATTTAATCTGAAGCTATTCAGAGTAGATTATTCATTCAGGATTGCGCCTTGGTAGGATTAATGCGTGAAAGAACCTTTTATGCACTTTATGTTTTGTGATTCGCTCCTTTGATTCAAGTGTAAATATCAATGTTTGTTATAAAGAGACCTAGAATTTTGCTGTTTTGATATCTCATTAGTTAAAAATGATAGTTCGTTCCAAAAGAGGGAAGCCTATCAAAAAAAAGAGCACAGGTTAGAATAATGGATGATGAGTTGTGTCAACTGAGAACTCGATTAAAGAGGCGCAGAGTGGAAGGTAAGTATGAGTATCCTGTTCGGCTATTATTCAAACAGTATTATCGTTCGAGAAATGTGATGGTCATTGAAATGTTTTGTTGTCATAGATTTCAGCTTGTGTTTAGAAAAGTTTAATGATTACATTTTAAATTCATATCAGCAAGATTCTTGAAAGGGTTGTATAATTACAATATATAGCCGTTGAGTAGGTGACAGATTACATGTTCTACTTGAAACTTAGACTTGGGTTCAAAGGATGGTAGGAAATGTTTGACGGGTATTTATTATATATTGTGAGCATTTAGCCTTTAGGTACAGTAGCTCTCAAAAAACACAACCAAGTAACATCTATAATCAGTTCTCATTCCTTGTCCATATTGACCAACGAAGTTAATAACTGGATTTCTGTCGCATCTGGAATCAGCCTTGTGCATAGGTTAGTACGAGGAAATGTTTTAAGTAGATGTAACTCCGATCTGAGTCTCGCCTGAGCTTTATAAAAATGCATTCCATCAGTGGAAAAAGTTGTATAATCAGTGTTAATAGGCCTAGAGACGTGAAATGTGGTGTGAAACCTATTCATAACATAAAGGAAAACTTTCATTTAACTTAAATTATTGTTGGATGTCAAGGGATGAAGGCGTGTGACCAAAAATCTGTAAAGGTATACACTACTGTACGCCAGGCAGCCAATATCGGAGCTGCGCTCGGGTACAATTAAATTGGGAAAAAGGTAAGAACCGTCTATTTAGAGTGGGATATTATTAGTTTGGCTCCTTAAAAGGGAATACGTTTACCTAGTTCGTCTCAAAGGTTATTCAAAAGATAAACACCTCTACCAAAATAAACTTTAATACAAATAATAAGAACCAGAGCAGAGATAAATATCTTTATCTTAAATAGGAGCCAAAGCCATTGTTGTCAGAGGGCTTCGTGCGCAAGGGCATCCTAAGGGGATATCGGAGGCGTCTTAAGCAAACATGGACCTTGATAATTTCAGGCATCGACAAGGCGAAAGGCAATAAGCGAGATTTCCAAGGTATATCGGACCCGGCTTAAGCAAACATGAACCTTGATAATTTGGGGCATCAACAAGGCGAACAGGCAATAAGAGAGATTTGTTTCTACCCTAAGAGGGGGAAGATAGACGCAGCTGCCACCTAAGAGCGGGACAGCGTTATCAAACTGGGAGAAGACGGTGGTAAAGCACCCCAAATTAAACACAGCTGCGCTAGTCTGTCTTGACCAGAGAAATCATGTGTGATAACGGCGTATTAAGTTTCATTCTTCCACATTGGTGTATCCAATTTGTAATTAATATTAGTAAAAAAACTGATTAAAATCATAAGAAAAGTGCATGTTTTTCTAAGGCTACCTGGCAGCTTAGTGTTCTAAGTAGGCAGAAGGATCGATATTATCGTGGGAGTAATTGCTGCCCTGAAAATGAAGGAAAACACCGAAGTTTTAGAACCGCACACTGGTAAAGCAAAGCCAGATCGACCCCCTCGTGGGCCTTCTGAATATATATATATATATATATATATATATATATATATATATATATATATATATATATATATATATATATATTACTATTAATAAATATGAGAGCGCCTGCCTTTTTTTTCACAATATCTTCCATAGCCTTGTCCACCTTAGTGACGAATCTAATTGTTTTTTTTTTAGTCGATTGATGGTGGATATTTCAGCGAAAGCTTACTTTGCTTTGCGAGCCTCCGAAGCCTTACCTTCAATATTCATGCCGGATAACGCTTCTTGCAACGCGAGCAGGTTAGTAAAGACCTTCCCTTACGACGAGCACATTGGAAAAGTTGGAAGACATTCCTAGTCAGGTCTAAAGAGAGGAACCTGAAAAATGTCCAAGAAATCGGAATATCTACAAGTTGAAGAGGGCAAGATTACTGCTCAATATGACAACGCTGTTTTGTTCATGTAGGAGGTGTTAAAGAATCATCGAGAATAAAGATTTTCACAGTAAATAATAATTAGGTAAAATTAAAGAACTGTTTTCCACTGATATATTAATGGTTATATTCCCTAAAATAAATACTTACGCTGTCTCTAAGATCATTTGGGGCACTTCAAATTATCTAGAAAATTTATTATCCCCTGACAACTTCGTTTTATTCATCCAAATTTGCATACCCTTTATCCATCTTTGCTTTATAACTGTACGTTATTGGAAACTGGATTTCATTTGGATAAAATTATGGAAGATGTTGTGATAGAAATACAAGCGTTCTGATCTTTAGGGATATATATATATATATATATATATATATATATATATACCACGTGTCCCAGAAAAAGGTTAGCCGTACTTTGACTTAGTATAACTCAAAACTTATTAGATATTTTTGCTCATACAAAAAAGCGTTTTATTTATCAATTCTTTATCTGTCGATTCTGGAAATTTCATTAAATTCTCTTTTAGGATATTGATACACTAAAAGTTTAGTGGAGGCTATCAAAATTATGTCTGCGCAAGGAATTAAAATAATGAAACGAAGCCTAGGAAGGCTAGGCCACCGTGCACTTTCAAGGGAAGCGTAGGAAGACTAGGTAGCCTAGGCTCCCTCAGCTACCTAAGGAGCCTATCATAGGCTCCGTTCAGTACACCGGAGGGTAATCTATAGATGGGCCGACGTTTGCCAACTATTATATGGCTCAATTTGAAGAGAGATTATTGGACATCATGGAAAATATGCCACACACATATTGCCGATACGTAGATGACATCTACATAAACGTCCAAAACGAAGAACATCTGATAAACATCAAGCAGCAATTTGAGCAGAACTCCCTCTTAAAGTTCACTTATGAATTAAGCACGGGCAATAAACTCCTTTTTTTGGACGTTGAGGTTCAAAACATCAATGGTAGCTACATCACTAAAGTACATAGAAAAAGTACGGACATGGGAAGATGCCTCAATGTGGAGAGTGAATTTCCAGGAAGGTATAAAATAAGCGTAATCGGCTTATACATCCGCCGAGCACATAAATGGTGCTCTACGTGGGAACTTTTTCACAAGTAAAACAAACACTCGTGAACAACGGTTTCTCAATCAGCATGAATGACAAACAATTGAAATCATGTTTAAATAATCATTGTAAAGATACGGATAAAACTAAAGTAATCATGGAGGAGCCAACAACATCAAATTGTATCACAGAAATAAGATGTCTACTGCCTATAAAATAGATGAAAAAAACATCAAGGAGATTATTAACCGTAACATCAAGGTTAAAAATCATATGAATAAAATTTAACTCATCATATATTATAAAACAAAAAAAGCCAGCAATCTCTTGATGAAAAACAACAGCTGCCTAAACTCCTTTTATCTCAAGTCAACCAACATAGTTTTCGAGTTTATCTGCGCCAATAAAGACTATAAACTTTAAAACAACTCAAAATATATTGCCATGAAAACTACTATACTTTCGAGACATTTATCTATGCATCTGCAAAGTGGAGGGCCTAAAAATCATATGGAGAGTGCACATAACATTAACCTAACGAGAGATATGCTAGTTAACAACAGCGTTATTAAAAGAAGAGAGGTTAATAAAGCTAGGCTAAAGATCTTAGAAGCCATATTAATAAACGAAGATAAGCCGGCCATCAACAGTCAAGCGAGAAGCTGAATCGGTCATTAAAATTATCTTAAAATTCCACACACCTGACTGCCCGTTTCATCTAACGTTACACTCAACCTCGACGGAATAAATACCCCTAAAAAATCGTTTTCTTTCACCTCATACAGCGATCGAATTTCTACGTGAGCACTACCACCTAAGAGAAGTTTTAGCCAGCAAAGGAGGAAACGTTGAGGGAAAGTCACCTCCAGGACACTCCCGCTCACCAACGAATTTTTCTCGAGGACGAGATTTCATCAACTACAAGATACCCCCACTCCGAATAAAAATACCTTTATCTCCTAGGCACGTCATTCTGATATGTCGTGCTAACCCCCCCCCCATCCCTGCTCCGCGGTGATGTCTGGCTCCGTGAACGTGACTCTACACATATAGCTTCGTTGTAACTATGCCGTTCTACTTAGAAAAGGCATAATTGAAAACTCTGGGGAAAGGAGGTCTGAGGCTTACCCCGCTGTGGAACCCAGAGGAAGAAGCAACCTGGTTCGGGATTCAGTTACAAACGTGGGAAGGCATAACAACCTACCCTGGGGCCACCGTCCAGGACCACAGAATGAGACTCTTCCGTCTCTGTGAGATGTCGGACGTAACTGTTAAATAACCAAAACCCAATAGAGGGGGCGGCACCCCGACTGGAGTCAGTTGATTTTGGCTTCAGTCATCATTAAGTTCGCCATGTTTTTACACCCTCTGAGGAGCCCAACCAGGTCCATAAAATCATCCATTACCCTTCACCACATCCGAGTCATGTTCACGGGGTCCTCATCGGCGGGGCATGGGCCTTCCCAATCAAAGAATAAAGCTTGAAGAATAAAAATGGCAAACACTTCACACCTTATCCTAACAAACACCACAGAACCAGCACCCGACACAATCGACCACCACACATTGCTTAACCTAGCCTCCACCCACGACACACCAATAACCAACAAAATAAAACTACGCACAGGCCACAAGCTCGTCTTCCGCTCACAGGAGGACGCGCTAACGTTCCACGAAAATGCCACCACTACACTCAACACACACAACCTACAGACTAGACTCGCTGACGGTATCATAAAACGATACCAGATACGAGTCACAAGGACCAACCCTCTGTGGTTGGCCTTTAAAAATGAGGAATTTCGCTCGCATCTCCGTCAGGAGTACGGGGAGGAGGTCATCAAGGACCTCTACTTCAACAGCACAACATAAGACCCACACAATGCCACCGGGGCTATAAGACCGATCACAGCACCAACACATGCACTTCAGACCTAATCTGCTCCAAATGCAGTGTAGTGGGGCACCACTACACGACCTGCACCTCCACCACAGCCCGCTGTGCAAATTGTGGCGGCGACCACGTCGCCGTCAACCCCAGGTGCCCTTACCTAGGTAAGGCATGCCACGACGCCGTGGAGGCCATCCGGCACCCACAACCAAACACACACACAACCACACACCCCTCGCCCGCCCCCCCCTCCCCTCACCATGTCATTCGCCGCCGCTGCCAGCGCTACGCTGCCGGCTCCCCCTTCTCTACCCCTGACGCACCCACCCTCCCCTGCAGCAACCACACCCCACCCACATATCCCTCCCCCCCACCCCAGCTCATAACACTCAGAGACCCCCACTACTACCAACACCCACACACCACACTACCACCCCCACCCCCACACCACTCTACACGCCCACCCCCACCCCACGCTACACCCCCACCCCCACCCAACCCCACCCCAGCGACAACACAAAAAACAAACTTCACCTGGCCACCCTGCTCTCAGCGGTGGCAAAAGACATGTTGAGGGGTGACCCTCGACTATACGCGAATATCCTAAACACGCTATTCGCCTACAACGGCATAGAGCAAATCACCTTCCCCGAGAAGGTGTTCGCTCTAATAGACGCACACACAACCAGACCTGCACCTCTCCCCACCCCAACGGGTAAACACCCCTGCCCGCAGGGAACCACCGCCCCCCACTCTCACCACGCTCTCCCCGCCGTCTGTCCTGTCCCTACACCTTCCTTAGCCACTGCTCCAGCCCCCATTCAAACAACCTATCCTCCTCGCACCTCTTCCACCCCTCTATCAAAACCCCGCCTACCTTCCACTGCCAACACCCCCCTCGCATCCATCTCCGCCTCCTCTCCCACAGCCTCCACTGTCACTCCAACCCCCTCGCAGTCCACTACACCCCGTGCCAACCCCCAAAACCCCACCCCCAAGCCCCATCCGCGTAGACAGGCACGGGACAAACAACCCCCCCCTCTCCTTTCGTCTCCACTTCTTCCTTGCTCCCTACTGCTTTCCCCTCCACTCCTTCTCAATTCTCCCCTTCTCAACACACCCCTTCTCCCTCTACTCCTCCTCATTCCCCTCCTCCTCCGCCTCCCGCCCCTTCACCTAAGACTCCTTCCCCTTCAACCCCCCTTCCTTCAACTCCTTCTCCCTCAACCACCCCTCCGCCGTCCCTACCTCCTCTCTCCCCCGACACCCCTCCTCTCATAATCTGTACCTCCCCAACCACTTCCAGCCCTTCATCCTCCAGCTCTACACCGCCCACCTCCGTCACGAACTCCCCCCACCAAGACACCACCCCACCCAAAGCCACCACCTCTACAGAACACACTCCTCCACCTACTACGGCTCCCCCACCCAATAACACTGCCGTGCCTCACAAACACGCATCGACACGAGTCAAGGTACTCGCCCCTCACGCCTCCTGGGCAATAACCAAGGAGAAGGGGACGATTCCTGGCAAATCAGCCTCCCGCTCACTAAGACCACGACAATAGGTCGTATTAGTGCAATACAACTAAACGTACGCAGTTGGCACGGTATTCGCCATACGGTCGCCAAATGGGTACTCAACACACAAAGACCCGACATCATACTTCTAAACACCACTAGCTTACACCCTCTCAACAACAGACCCTGCATTGCAGGCTATCACACATACTTATCCCCACAGTATAAAGGTAATTGGCAGGTCAAGTGGTAAATTTGTTGTCGGGAGTGATATTTCAATCAGCATAGTAGTGGGATTAAGGGTAAGTTATGCTGAGCGCTACCTGAAGAGTGGCGGCATAATTATCTGAAAATACAGAAAGGAAAAATCGACGGACCAACACGAAATGGATCCAGTCAAAAGATTTTACCAACAAGCCCAAAGTCTGGGACTTGAAGGCACAGAAATGCATGACTATGTCATGGCAGAACTAAGAATAGATTGTGTAGAAGAAGAAAGAATTTTGGATATAGAAGAAGAACAAGAATTAATAAAGTTTGAGAGAGGAAGAGAGGATATAATAAGAGAGGATAAAAGAGAACGTGAATTAATGGAAATATGGATGAACCGGAAAAGTGAAGAATCCCGAATACAGCGGAAAATAGAAACAGAGGAAAGAAGAATGCTGAGAGGAGGTAAAACAAGCGAAAGAATAATACTGTTGAAAAGAGAAGCACGAGAATTCAGAATAAGGATAGAAATGGAAGATGAAGAAAGAAGACTAAAGATAAAGCTGGAAGATGAAGAAAGAAGAACTCGACGGGAAAACGAAATAGCGAAAGCAGAACAAGAAGCCGAGGAAAGAAGAATGAAGATGGAAAAAGAGTCGAAAGAGAGGAGAATAAAGATTAAAAAAGAAATAGATGAAAGGAGAATGAGGAGGGAAAAAGAACGTGCTCAAGCTGAAAGAGAAGAGAGAGAAGAAAAGGAAAGATTGCTCGCACTAGAAAGAGCACCTATCGAGAATCTCATAGAGGCCGAGGAATTTGGAGCTCGGCCTGGACCTAAGAAAGGACAATCGAGGGAAACCCAGCCAAATGGGGTAACGATGGAAGAAGTAGGAAGTAGGAATGAGTTACCAGCAGGAGTACCTGAAGGAAAACCTACGAGGAGAACCCAGCAAATGGGGTTATCAGGGAAGAAGTTCAAGGTAGGGTAGAGGTACGAGCAGGTGTACCTGAGGAACTACCGGGGAAGAGAAGCGAGTCAAATGAGTTGACAAGGAAGGAGGAAAGAGGTGCTATGGCTATGCACCCACGTAAGACTAGTCAAAGGGTAGACGCGGATGAGTATCCCCTACTCCGAGTAGTCTCCTCCCCGAACGGAACGTCCACGGAGTTACCGCCAAATCGCCAAGTCGTAGTGAGCGCCAAGCCCAGTAACGACCTCGCAGGGAAAAGTTTTCTCGATCCCCAAAGATCGAACCCAGACACGATCTTCCCGTGTACCTGGTTAAAGGAGAGCTATGGGACCTACGCTCCCATCAATTATGCCCCGCTACAACAGGCCGCTCTAGCCATAATGTTCAGTTTAAAGGTAGTCAAGTACCATAAGAAGGGTAATTCGAGTAGGTTGAAATACCGCTACCATTTAGTACCATACTTGGGTAGACTCAATAACCAGAACGGCCGACTCAGGCGCGGTAGAATAATGGTCACAGAGCACCATTTTAGGATCAGCTACATCAAAGGAGCCGATAATGTACAGCTGCTCTATAGGTGGAGACGAAAAACCATGGAAGGTTATTTCAGTACCTAATAAGCGTGAAACCATGTTTTCATTTGTTGTTCATGTTAATATTTATCGGTAGGATTTAAGTTCTCAAAAACTTAGAAAGGTAAGGAAGTAGCTTGTTTTGTTGTTTTTTTTGTGTGGGTAATCGATGAATTAAGGTTTTTTTAATTTTCTATGTAAAATTGTATTGCGAGTAGGTCTAGCTCGACAAATTGCCTGTGTAAACGCGCGCGTGGGCGCTCATGTGTAAGGAAACTTAATGTAAGAGAGGGCTCAAAGAAATACAACTTTGCTAAGCTCGACTAGGTTGAGTAAGTTGTTTTGAGTTCCCGGGGGCATCCCCCTCTCCCCATTAAGTTCTTCGGTGGGAGGTGTGTAAGGAAATGGTCACTCCCCCCCCCCCCTCGACCACTCTTGGTGCAGTTCCAAGGCGGTTCCCGCAAGGACATCCGCCCCAAGCATCGGCGAGTCGAAAGGTAACCACAACGTGGCTTAACCCAGTGCCATGAAAGACCCTAAAGGTCAAAAAGGTAAGATCTCCCCCAGGAGAGTGAGATCCAGTTTCACGTCGAACAAGAAATTGGAGACGGGTTTCTCCCAATCTCGATGGCTAACGAGGAGCCGATGTTTGACTTCGTGGGAAAGACCGTTAGGAAAAAAAACTCTCCTGGGGCCGTCCTCAAGCCCCTCTCCCCCTTACCACTCCCCCAGTGGGGGTGCGAGGTATAAATGAGGAACTCTGAGGAAAATCTTGGTAGTATACGTCAGTCTCTAGGTGACGAAGTCCTCGGATCCACAACCGAGCTACCGAGACTGGAGAGGTAGTTTACTTGGGTCGCCAGACCAAGAAGAACCCTGCAAGAGAGGCAGGGCTACCTACCTTAAGGGGCTAAAAAAAAGCTTATCCTTGAGCTAAGTCCCTGGTTATCAAACCAAACGATAAGTGAACTTTGGTAAGTTCGACTTACTCTCGCCAGAGAGACTCCTCATATCCTGGTGCACCTTAAACACCAGGGGTATTCCTCGTCCTTGAGAAATTAAGAAGAAGAGGAGGTAGTATACGTCAGGCCAGGTGACGAAGTCCTCGGATCCAAAACCGAGCTACCTAGACTGGATTGGTAGTATACGTCAGGCCAGGTGACGAAGTCCTCGGATCCAAAACCGAGCTACCTAGACTGGATTGGTAGTATACGTCAGTCTCTAGGTGACGAAGTCCTCAGATCCAAAACCGAGCTACCGAGACTGGAGAGGTAGTTTACTTGTGTCGCCAGACCAATAAGCACCCTGCAAGAGAGGCAGGGCTACCTACCTTAAGGGGCTAAGAAAAAGCTCATCCTTGAGCTAAGTCCCTGGTTATCAAACCAAACAATAAGTGAACTTTGGTAAGTTCGACTTACTCTCGCCAGAGAGATTCCTCATATCCTGGTGCACCTTAAACACCAGGGGTATTCCTCGTCCTTGAGGAATTAAGAAGAAGAACGAAAAGGCTCCCCCTCGAGCCCGTTATTCGGTGGCCACACCAAACTTTAAGTAACTTATTCTCGCTAGAGAAAACCCCCCTCCGTTATCCTCGCCCGTGAAGAAGACCCTCCCCAAGTTCAGGCCTCGTCCATAAGGAAATTAGTAACGAAGGAGAAAAGCTCCTCCTCGAGCTCGTTACTCGGTGATCACACCGCACCTTAATTTAACTTGAATTAAGAACGAAGTTCGACTCACTCTCGCCAGAGAGACCACGACTGCCTGGGTGTTGCATAGAGCACCGTATTGGTTCTCGTCCTTGAAGAACCCTTCCCCCCCCGGAAGAACGTGTGGACCCCCCAGCTGCTACCCTCACCAAGACGACCGTGGAATTCCGCCCATCTACACCCGTCAAGAGTAAATATTTCTGAGGCCCTTTAAACTCCACATGAGTCCGTAAGCCTAATTCTTATATTATTGTTTTGTCTAGAGAAAACGTTAACCAATTTTTGTGGGGAAACTAATTTAATTAATTCTTGTTTATAATAATATTTAGAGTATTGCTGTAGTTAAAGTATAATGGTTGTGTATTCAATGGTTAAAGATAAAATATAAGTTTATTTTGGGATTAATGTTCGTTTCTCTTATATATATCCTTACGTGTTTGGTAACGGCTCTATTCTTTAAGATATTCTTATAATATCAATATATATTAGACACTCTTATCACTCTTAGAGATAGGACAAAAAGGAGGGGAATTCTACGACACTAAATAAAAGTGGTGTCAAGTAAGTAGGGTTCATATCAGAAAGAATTCTACGACAGTCCATTAAGATCATATGGTTGGTGATGAAATCTCTTGATGGATGAAATTTTGTAATTTAAATCAATGCAACTAACAAAGTTGAATTCTTATCTCGTATTAGTGAGTTTCCTGTATACTGATGTTTCAAGACCATTTCATGTATTCTTATTAAATTATATAAACGGTAAAGGCGCTCTCACTTTTTTTTTCATTATATCATCTAATACCATGATGGATGATGTTTAAAAATTGAAAATATTCTAAAGCTTGATCGCATTGTTAAAATATCGCTATAGTGTCATTTACAAAACGCCTATGAAATGCGTTGTAAAAAATGAGCTGCCAAAGTGTATATTTGTGACCCCATACAATCTATATTAATTTGCTGGTATATCTGACCATCACAGGTAAAAAATGACCCACCAAAATCCAGATCTAACATGGAACTTAATTGTAATTTCTTGGGGCTCTGACTACATCAACATTTCGTCGTTCTCGGGAGGCAGCTTTACTGCCCCCAGAGTAAGGCATAACCTCTTTTCTACCTCTTCATCTAGCTCATCTATGAGTTCCAAAACCCCTGAACTCCGCCTTCAACCAAGAACATCAAAAGTGATATATATTAATCAAGGAGACTTGGTAATCATTTAGATCAACAACCCAGATATCCATCCCAAGGCTGCCCAACGACAGGAACCTGACCTTGGGGAACTAAGAAACTTCTTTGAAGAAGCAGCCAACCAACTGGGCGCATTTCACATACAGGTACCTACCACAATAACCAGCATTCCACAGGTCGGCCTTGCTGTCCCTACGGTCCTCCAGGTCAACGCTCCTCCATGATCAGTGTCCTCTCGCCCCTCATCTGACCATCCCTCAGAGCACGGTGATGCTCTGAGGGATATTATGAGCGGGCCACCTGACATGATTAAAGGGAATATTGAAGATAATGACCAACAGCAGCAGGAAAAAGACAACAACCAGAAGAACAATACTGGAAACCAAAACGGACTACAACAACAGAACGGCAACGACCAAGGAGATGGAATGGATTTCTTCAGCCCTCAGATGGATCCATTAGAGCTGCAGGTAAATCCGACTAATTGGGAGACGTACATTGATGATTGATGTCTAGCCCCCCGCTGATTTTTCTAGAACTCCGGCTCCAATTCACAATTGTGAAAAGCCTCCAAAATGACGGAATCAGGATTTATACCAAGCCAAGATATCATTACTGGGTCGCATCAGACCCCAGCCTCCAAGCTCGGGTAGATTAGTTGTGGAAATGAACATCATGGAACGTTCCAATGAAATAAGGGCCTCACACCGTTTGTTCCCGGTATTTAAACCAAATGGCACAGTCAGGTTAGTATACGACATGAGTGCAATCGAAGAATTTTATTCACCGCCTTCCTTTCAGCTTTCAACATTTGACAAGGTACTAAAACAAGTAGACAAGGAATATTTTGCTATAAAAATACACCTAAAAGATGGCTTCTATCATCTGAACATACACAAAAAAGCTCGTCCTCTCTTCGGGGCTACCATTGCGAATCAAATGTACCGCTTCAAGAAAATGCCCATGGGATTTCCTGGCACACCATTCATAACGCAGCAAACCATAGGCCTCGTCCTTAAGACTTGGGCCTCGGCAACGGGCTTCCTATCCTTCACATATCTGGACGATATTTTGATCGTCGGTGTTAAAAAGTGTATAAAAAAGTGCATTAAGCTTATTGTAAAAAGTTCGTTAAAAGTGAATATGGTTAAAAGTGAGTTAATACCAACAAGGAAGATTAACTTCCTTGGAGTGAAAATAGATATTAAGAAAAAGTGCGCAGCCCTTACGAGTTCTCTAGCCAATAAAGTGCATAATGCTATAAGATATATCAGTGAAAACGAAGCCCCAAGAAAAACTTGGCTCCGTATGGCAGGACTAAGAAATTTTGTGACATCCATACTAAAACTTCCCCTTTTGTGGGTACAACTCTGTTTTAAACAAATTAATTCGACACGACCTGCGGATCTAAGTCCTCTTTTACCTTTAATACATACTAAATGGTCCAAGTGGCGCCATAGAAAAGCTTCCCTCCTCGTCGTGCACTCTGATGCATCCTCCTCGGGATTAGGAATTGCTATGATGGGCGCTTCAATTGCTATTCCTATGAATCACCCAGAAGCAAATATCTTTGTTAAGGAAGCCCTCGCTCTTACCCTGGCAATTATATTGACCCCGGGTGCCCACATCTTACCTGATAACATAGCTGTAATTTGAAATAACAGCCGGGGAAAACTGCCAGGACATCTTATACGCCCTTTCGGATTATTCCTGCTCAAGATTCTCTAGAATCTTTGGGAGAGCACTGCTGAACATCACGTATATCCACACTTCACGAAAACATGCCGATGCCGCCTCTCCAAGCTTCGAAGATTAAATATGGCATGTACCACACCATTTTGACCGTTACAACGGTCGCGGGGTATATAAGCGCGCGTCCCACAGAGGCGGTACGGCAGGTTTAGCAGCGTGTCCCCGAGGGATCTATTCTCCGCATTGCTCTCCCTTTCCCTCCCTAGTTTCATTTAATTTTATATAACTTTCCCTATTTTTTCTCAAATATACTTGTACTAAAAATTTGTTGTATACTTTATATAACTTTTCCACTTTTGTAATTTTCAAAAAATAAAGGAAGGGTTCCTCTCCTTAGTTGAGGGAGGGGAACCACATGCTATATTCAATTTGCGAAGCTTCGAGAGGCGGCAACAGCGGGGTGGCGTGGAGTAGGGATATATGTAATGTTCAGCGGTGCTCTCCTAAAGATTCTAGAGAATCTTGAGTGGGAATAATCCGAAAGGGCGTATAAGGTGTCACCCAGCAGTTTTCCCCGACATTTATCAAAATTGAAAGAAAGAACAATTTATAACAATTATATATTTTCAAAAATTTTTCTAATATATAACAAAAAAACTTTTTAATGACATCATTCAAAATGCAAGAGAGAAGTTAAAATCTTTTGGTATAAACTTTCTCGATTTTGTTTATCTTATTACAGTAAATACAAATCTTACCTCTCAGAACGGAAAATAGATTGACTAGCATTTGGGTTGGAATTTAAACTTCTCTAATTTTATTTTTTCAAATTTCCCCTAATTTTTTTGTATCGGGATCTACCTTTGATGGTTAGAATCGCTTATTGCTTATATATATATATATATATATATATATATATATATATATATATATATATATATATATATATATATATATATATATATATATATATTATGAAAGAGAATCTTACGCAATTTATTAACCATAGAAAAAAGTAATTTAATGTCTTTGGTAATCCTTTTAATATGGTAATTTGCCCACTTAAATTTCAAAAGATCTTTTTATTACCACCTCTCAGCTTTTGATCTTTGGGAAGCAATATTTACCAGCCTGGCGATATTACTTCTTTAATATATATTTAAAAAGCGTTCATTTTACTTCGAAATGATGGCAAAAAACCCAATTTTACTCGAATAATTGGATGTAGATTCTTATGAGTATGCAAATATACGCGCCAAAGAGATCGACCATGTCAGAACAACGATCTAATGAACTGTTTGCTTATTGTTAGATTAGTAAGAGATGTAAGTTTGGTTTAGTAAAGATCAGTTTGTTGTTTAATTTTTGGCAGTCAACTACGGTATATCATTATCCAATTATGGTGTTGGTCACTTGAAAATTAATTAAGTCTATCGTATGATATTTCTAACAGTGTCTCACTTTACTACCGCCATATATGGCATAAATCTAGGAAATTACACCGTTATTCATTATCTTTTTCTCTTAAAGATAGGCTGATCGAAATTTTAAAGGATAAATATAAACAACAACCAATTCAGAACAGCCCTGCCCCCTGTACAATTAACCACGACCAAAAGTAAATAATACAACGAAATCAAAATTTTAATTGTGACGGCTTAGGTGCTAGAGTAAGGCCTTAGCTTTCCACCAACAAGCAAAGAAACGTACAAGAAAAAAACTATATATAAGGTCGGAACGAAAGTATTGTCTGATTTTAACGTATAAATTTAAAATGAAGACACCCTATGACTGTGGAAGTATTTAATCATAAATATAACCTTCCTTGTTTTCTAGAACGTCAATCCATTTGTGGATTAGCTTATAGATGTCATGCTGTCAATTTCTTAAAGTTGGATGCAAAATATAAATATAACTGGTTTTGAACCTCTTCTCATGATGTTAACCAAAAACCATCCAAATGTTTATGTAATTCCCTAAATAGTTATAATGAGAATGATCAAGGTAAATAGAATATGAAGGATAAAACAATATTTCCCAACCGAGCTCTTCTATGAGATCTTTGGTTATCGAGGTGTGTGAGGACGGACATTATCCTGATATAGGATGACACAAATTCTGTTGACTATGGAGTGTGCCTTTGGCCGAAACCCGCTTTCAAACGACAAAGTTTACCATTAATTGTTGTATTTGTTGTAAATTTTATTCTCCCTGAAACGAAAGTGAGAATTGTAAATAGACATTTCTTTTAATTTAGTTTCCTTGCTATATTAAAGCCAGTTGGGAGTAGTAGTAATAATGATTTGGGTTAATTAACTTTTAATAAGTGGTCGTCATTGAATTTTGCGAAAGTATATTGTTTCGAGTTGCCACCTAGCACAGCTCCGGGTGTACCAAGAAGCAGTTTTATCTCTGATACTACGACTCAGCGTCAAGACGTAAATACAGACCCCGTTAAATATCTAATAAAATTTCCGCAAGTTGTCAAGTTTGGGTTTATACGGCGTGCAAAATCTTATGTTAATAACTTAGCTATTTTGAAATAAGTCTCCTAAATATTAATGGATAAATAAGCCATTATCTCGCTGCAAGATCAAGATAAATCATTACTTCACATGCTAAGTATATATTTAGCTGCCATTTATTATTAATATTAATATTAGGATCCTTTAGGCATATTATACTTAGACACTGTAAATGGGATATTTAATAGCCACCTTATGTTAGAGCAAGTAAGTGGAGATTTTTATTCTTTTACTAAGTTTATATTACAGCCATTATTTTTCATTTAAAATTTAATTTAATTATTCTTCTCGCAGTTTCTTGTTCAAATTTTTCCCAGTGACCAAGTTCGTAATTAAAAATTAAACAGGAAATTCGCGACAGTATTGTTGTCTAGCAGTTCGTATGGAAGGTTCCTACAAAATCTCTCCAGAATCTCAACATTAGCACTTTTGGATGAAGTTTTCCTATTAGTTGTTGAGAAAGTTTGCTTCTTAGACTGATCCAGGAACAATAGCATTTAACATTATGATATAGGATACCCTTTTCATCATCAGTAACAAACCTTCCCTAAAAGGCTCCTTGAAGTTTTCGTGAAAGCAATGACTCAAAACAAGCAACAAGATGTTGCAAATTGGCCATGCATAGTTCGTGCGGGAGCCAATTTTCAATCATTTAACTTTTCCAATATTTTTCAAGTGGCGTAGTACAGTCATGTGAATTGTTCTGTGAGTTCTTTACAAGTTTTAGCAACTTATTTCATTCACTGCATCATCCCCTTAAATGCCTTGAATGGAGTTTGCTACTGTACTTTCATTGACGCCTTGCAGAAATTCATAGAGTAAACATATGGAAGAATATCAAAGTAGAATATGAATAATAATTATATCATCTGAAAGAAAAATGTATACGCTACTTATTGTAGAATGACTAAAGCATAACAAGAGGCACAACTTTAATAAATACCATGAAAAACTTTATTCTAGAAAATCGGACATGACTCTCGTTCAACATGATAACATAGAGGAGGTTGCTTCCACCAGAAACTTAAAAAGTTCGGAGATAGGTGTTCAGGAACTGCTCCCGAGTACACGGGACAAGGGTAAGTAACCCAGCACTTCACTGTATGTCGACATGTAATGTGTTACAAGAACTCTCCAAGTTAACATTCTAGATGAATGTGCTAAGCATTCTGGATGACCAAGCAGTCGTTGCCATAGGTTGTAGGGAGCACGCGAATAGTTGGCACTGTGTCGCGCGAGTATGCCCGATTCTGATGCGACAGTGTTGTGGTATCCGTGAGCAGATACCTTCGCTGCAGAGAATGCAGTCTACTTATGTTGCAGGCGGCAAGATAGATAGACCAGCTACACAGGGCTAATAAGAGGTGGTTGCGTGAGGAGATAAATGGTTGGCCAAATGGAAGATTTAAATACCAGGTTTCGTTCAAGGTTATTGAAAGATTAAAAACAAAAATAAACTTTAATTACACTAATAATGCTTATTTTTGAAATGTCTATAAATGCAAATGAGTGGAAGAATATTGTCACTCCCAAAGAAATAATAAATAAAATACTAATCAGTGTAACGGGGATCAAAATATGGGACTTGGTCAGACAGGAAAAATGTTGGTAAGGAATGGGGAGTCCAAATAAAGGGTCAAAAGGAAGATGTCAGGTGGCGAGGACAAAGGGGATGGGGGGTATCCTCGAAAGGAGGTAAAAGGCTTGATCCTTGTTGAGAAGAGCGATTTTTACGACGCGATCTAGCCTTGCGGTTCGAGGGGGCGTTTACTCTTGGAATTACCTGGGGTACGAGTAAGGTAATTACAAGTGCTGGGTGAAATACTCTCGAATATGGATGAGTAATCTCAGACAAGGGACGAAGTTTCCTTAACGGGATGAGAAGAGTGGCTCGCGCAATTTTCTAAAGAAAAGGTTGTTTCACGAATTTTCCGAATGACTGTGGGCAAACTCACAACAATCTGTCTAGGTAACAAGACCTAACTCCAAGGTTCGACTCGAGACGAGGGGCTCTATCTTCACGAAGGGGCGGCTTCCATGCTACCTTCATTGCTAAAAAGCCTCCAAGCATGGTAGTCTCTTGTGAGTAACTATTGGTGCCAGTATCTTTAGTCTTAGAGGAGATAACACGACCGAGGAAGCTTCTTTTCGAGTCGACCCTGGCCTCCAGGTGGGGTAAGGTCAGAATTATGCGTCTCAGCGGGGAATAGGTCCACTGATCAAACTCATGTATCACCAGCCGCTTTGAAGTTTTCTTACGCGAGAATAGTCCTCTCTCCTTGCGTTTAGAGATCTAACTTAGGCGCACGTGGTCTCTGCTTGAATGGAAGGGAGCTCAAGGTGGACCTTATGGCTCGTTCCCTCACAGAAAGAAAATGAGCTGAAGCTCTTGATGAATTGGGCGATAGATCTATTAGAAACCGCACAGGGCAATAACATAATTTCATCTTACTAACGGCATCTTCCATTGTTATTTGCCAGCCATTCCGTCCACCTGACTTAATTCTGGCCATGCAATCAGAGAAGAACGAGCAAAACGCTGGTCCGGGCACTTTGTTCTTGTAGAGCATTTTGTACTCTCATCATCGTGCTTAATTCTTGCAATTCCTAAATGTTCTGCAAATAGATATTGTAAAGATGAAAAAATTAAGGTTATTTCGAACTTTATATATCCTAAACTAACCTAAATTTACCTAACATAAACTAGCCTAGCCTATACTAGTTTAGGTCAAATAGGTTTGGTTATGCTAGGTATAGTTAGGTTTAATTAGGTTACGTTATATTATGGTTGAAAATACCTTTATATTATTTATCTTTACAAGATCTCCAGAATTAGAAACAAAGAATCACCACGACCTTCCGGTCCGCGGTGTGGCGTGGCATTAAGGATACAATGAACCAGTAGCTGAAAAGATTCTTGAGTCTCAAGTGCACTCTGCTCACTCTGTAGTCACAAAATATAACTATTCTGTTTCCGAAAAGGGTACATCACGAAATTTCAATTAACGAGCCGTGTATCTCAACGCGATCGTCCGGCTACACTGACGGAGCGTCCGGAAAAGCCATGCTGGTTTCAAACGAAGCGATGATGAGTGAAAGCCATCTCCCCTTTTCTTCGGATGAGGAGACATCCGTTTCTTCTCGCACGATATTAACATGAAATACCATGTGGTCCAAAAAATTCGAACGCATTCTTCTGGGGGGGGGAGGTTGAAAGCTTCGAGAAAGAAAGGATCTACCATCAAGGAACGGTCAGATATTGCGACCTTGTAATCATAATGTTAGAGCGGGTCCTTCGTAGCCATTCCCCAAATCAGATTAATTAGAACATGAATGTTCATGGAGAACTTGATCATGGTCAAAATATACCGGAAACTAGCCTTCGCTTGATGAAATCAATTGACGTTGAAATGGTTCGCTTATAGGCTAATCACCAACACCTAAGGATCGTCTCAACAACGTGAAAATTATGCAGACGATTTAGAAAGAGTAGTCAGGGTTACAGTGACGAATGTTCATCAACCGAAATAAACTCCTCGCCTAGATAAAGAAATCAGTCAACGATTGAAATACGGGTGTCCAGGCCACTGCAAGTACTTCCTTGGTGGTTTCCAAAGAAGTAGCGGCCAGAAAGATATATTTAGATTGGAAAATGATCGTCCACCCTTGCACTCAAATCTTACTATGCGTCCTGAGAACATAGACATACCTAGAAAGAAAAATGAAGTGGCAAATTCACCCTTATTTAGAAAAACGATCTTCATCTATTCTATTGGACCAGTAATTACTTGGAGTCTATGATTGATTGTGTATTCCCCATTGAGGGGAGAATGGCCCTGGTATTCATGGAACGACGCGGCTGAACGTCACGTTAAAACACAGAGCAATATACTCTGAAGTAAATTTATAGTTCTTATTCAGTTTTCAGTTACTGACTGAAAAGGCTAATTAAATAAAAAAAAAGAAATTGGAGATATCTTGTGTTGTGTAAATTGCACATCCATCGATCCAGCCCCTATCTCGTAGAGGCAGGGCTGCAAAACTCTTATAGCCCGGGCGCGCAGGCATATAGCACGTGCCCACGTGTTCTCGTGAAGACAATTATTTAAAGGGAGGCAAAGAGATTAGCCTCTGAAGCAAATCGCGGTCACCTTTGATTCCAATGTAATTCTTCGAAACAAAATGTTTTACAGGCATAGCTCGAATGAGACGCGGGATCCTTCAGGAGGTTCACTGGAAAGGCCATAGCTTCGGAGCTGGGCGAGGGAACCCAAGCTCTCGGATTTTTTAGCACTTTTGGGCACAGTCTTATGAGTCTGAGGAGATTGCATCCCTTACACCTTCCTTAGACTTGACTCTAGTACGTCTCACGATTCTAGAGGCAGGCAGCGGCTTTGCTTTTGAGAAGGGATCGCGTAAGAGAAGCGGTTTTTCGTCAGGATAGGTTGCGAGTTTGTGTTACCACTAACTTTCCAAAAACAACAAGACTTCCATATGGGCGCGATGACTACCGTGATTTAATGCCTGTGGAGGCCTGGAACAGACTTTGTTTTATAAATGAGAGGCCCGGAAAGTATCAGGTCGTTAAGAGTGAGACATGATCGAAGGCATTTATGCAAAATCCTTACCAACCACTTTGAACATTATCAGCATATCACGATCGAATGTAGAGAAGATTGTAGTGGTGGGGCTCTAGGCCTCTCCCTTTCCTTATCAGATGTCCGAATTAGACCGCTCCATGCTCAGTCATCACTTTTGTGATATTTTATAAGGAGTAGTCCATTAGTTCCCTCGTATATATTAATCTTTGCACGCAATTTATAGTCGAGTGCAGCTTTCCCTGGAAAGACGAGTTGAAGAATAATCAACATAGATGCCTAAGTAGGGTTTACTGTATTCAACAGAGGGCTTCCCCGAGACAGGGCTTAACATTGGTTCTCTACATGGAAACATAGCTTATGTCTAGCATTGATAGAAATTGTGTTCCGTGGAATCCATGCTACCATCAGTTGATCCAATTATTGCTCTGTAATAATTTTTAGTCCTGGTCAATAAGTGGTAGTTTCAAATTCTTTTTATTGCAAAAATAATAGAAAATGAGTAATTTGTTTAAACTTTAAATTTTTGTCTCGTATGATAAAATATATACCAAAAAACAGGCAGTTTTTATTTCTTCCAATGTACGACTAAAAACAAAAACAGTTAAATTTATACAATTTTATTGCAACTCTTATATATATATATACAATCCAGCAAACCACAAAAAGATAGGATAAACAGAAAAACAGGATAATTTTTCTTCGGAAAAAGTTATTTCCTAATTCGAAAAATTCCGCTACAGGGATGGGATTCGAACCAAGCACACTGAGGCAGCGGACAGTTTTTCCTCGATTTCCCTTTGTAATGTAAAGCACTTTCCCGTACAAGCCCCCATATTTTTCTAATTGTGTATTCCTTGGTATCTATGTTCAACTTTCAGTATATCTTGATGAAAGCGCTCCGCTAGTCCTCTGATTATGCTCCCATATTATCCTTGAACATGTCAAGTTTGGCATCAAACATGTACACCTTCGGGCACATCATGCAGCCCATTTTCTTATAGATTTTCACTAAGTTCTCAACCAGATACTCAGATTTGTTAGCCTTTGGTTGCCTCACTTGCCTTGACCATGGTATTCTAGTCAATCTGACTAAATTTTTAGTCAGTGACAAATAGTTATTTATTACGAATATTTTTATTTAAAATAAAAAAGGGTTATCTCTCACTGTTTATTTACCATATATAATTAAAATCCTCACTTTGTACATAAATCTCTTTCTTAGATCGACGCAGCAGATATTTGCTGCTTGTAAATGTACACATCATTGCAATGGAAAGAGTAAATAATCCTCAATCTTAAACAATCATACCCACTTACACTCTTTTCATGATTTATTTATTACACACGCTGCCAAAGATTAAAATAATTGAAAACTACTATAGTACTTTCGTCAAAAGATTAGAAAGCTTTTATATCTATTAACCCATATTTTCTAACTTTTACCAGAGGAAATCAAAAGTTTCCGAAATTTGTGTACGGCACTCTAGTGACATAAATTACGTGTACGGAAAGTTAATGTAAATTTGGATTTATGAAACGGAAGTTACCAGCAGATAACTCTGTACAACAAATTTCAGTGTCAAGAAAAAAAACCTAGATCTCATTTCCATTTTATTATGAAATTGAGTGTGTTGTATTCAAATTTGATAACGAAATTTTCCCTCATGTAACATCGTCTTGTAAATTGTCGATTTAATAATTATTAAACGTACTATCCCAAAAGAAATTTGTTTCCGATAACCTTTGGTTATTTTGGACACTTCAATTTTCATATTAAATTGATTACTTATCAGTGAATAACATTTTTACTAGGTATAAGTAATTACTATTTAGTGTGGAAGTCTTTATTGCCGATCATTCCTTGAAATCTACTACAGGAAATGATGACACTCATTCGGAGTAATCTTGCTAAATTCATTTGAAAAATTTCTAACAGATCTTGAACTATTTTTCCAATTCCTCGCTTCAAATTGCTCTCTAAGTGTATTTCGAATATTTCCAATGGGATTCAAACGTTCATACTTTGTGCAAGTTCATTACAGTGATGTTCGTGTAGTTCAGTAAACTTATCCACGATTTGGCTTTGTGGCAGTCGGCATTATCCTCGAGGAAAATAGCTGGTTTGCTTCGTAGACTAGGATACGTGGAAAAGCATGCTGTGGAAGCAATCGCTTGAACACATATTTATTTACTGTGCCCTATAAGCACAAAAATTGACCGATGCCGTCTAACGAATTCAGCCCCAGACCAGGAAAATTTCCATGCCAAGCTTTACACTATATTATGTGCAATTCACAGACAATCTTTCGCCTCCTCTGCAGAGAACGAACCACATGTTTTAAATTTGACCAAAGTGAACTTATATCTATCACTAATATGATATTGGCTATATCTCCTCCGTATTTGTGACATCCTGAGAGGCGAATGTAAGACGGACTGACGAATCGCTTGACCTCGGGTAAGCGAGCGTGAGGATCGTCTTTTTCAGACAATGTGACCTGTCTGCTTGTAGACAATGATGGTAAAAACCTTAGAAATCTCTCGAAGAAATGCTGCAACTGGCTTTAAGTGGTCATTATTTAAAACTTGGGTAATAGCGCCGGCTTCTATTTACCAGCCTTACATATACCTTTTTTTCTCGTAGGATCACAGAATATTGACTACACTTTCAAAACTCTTTGCAGTCTCTGCAACAGCTCCGATTGAAGAACCAGGTTGGTGGCGCAGCATTATATTCAGCTCGCAGATAGAGAGAGAAACGTTACAGGTTTCTTACGGATATTACCATGACAACAGTCGTCAAGAGAATTAACTAATATAAACGCGAGTGAAATGAAGTAAGTTGCTATGCAACAATCTTGGTTGTCTCTATGTGAAACTTAGGCGTTTTATGCGTATAAATTTAAAAAAATCCTTATTTATACGTAGTTTATAGCGAAAGGTTACACCAATTTACCCTCCAAAAGTTATTTGCTTTGAGACAAGGATGTGTGTCGTTGTATGACATTACATTATATCAATACCATATTATATCTATGGAGGAGGGACCAATAACTTAAAGGCGAACCGACAAGGGACGGAACGCCACGAGTTTCAACGCGTGGAACAGTGAGAAAAGAGTGCAACGAGGTCAGGTAAAATTTTAACAATGACAAAGCTCAAGGTTATTTAATGAGGCCTGTACAAAAATATAATTTTATTTACATAAAATAAGAGAATTAATGGGCAAAATTAAATTGCTAAACGAGGGGGGAATTGCAGAGTTATGCATCACACTCTGAAGTTAGAAATTTATGCGTTACAGAAGAAGACTATTCAAATAAGGAAGATTAACTCAAGTGTGTTGCTGAAGGGGGAGAGGAGTTGGCTTACGGAGGATTCCGGATGAGGCGTCAGGGTAAGGCTTCACGGATGTCTTCTGTTCTGCAGGCAATAAACGTGAGGGCGAGGGCGCTCAGAGCTTCTGAGCGGGGGGAGGATCGGTAACCCCTGGTCCAGGGTAGAGTATTTCGGCCACCTGAAAACGAGAAGGGAACGAGGGTGTCTTCGACAGGAGTTGATGAGTGGAGTCGGTAAAATCGCTCGATGGCGATCGTAAAATGGAATTACCTCACTGGCTGGGCTAATTCCAACACACAAAAAATTCAGCCGTCACTTTGCTTTGTTGTTAGCACCTGACTTGGAACTGGGGGAATCTTCTTTGGCCTAGGAGAGACTCCTCAACTTTGTGTCTCCCACATAGAAAATGAGCTCTATATATCCGAGGCTCCCCCCGCAGGCGGGGGGGAGGAACAGCGCTACTCTTGAATGGCCTCGAATCTTCACGTCGAGGAGATTCTAACCCGCGAAAAAGTGGTCCGAGGTGGACGCAGTTCGAAGCTACCGCTCTTTTGGATTGGGGGTGGGGCTTACCAATTTAAGCCTAACCAAATCCTAGAACCTTTTCCAGCGCATGGACGTCACTTCCGTGCGTGTTGGAAAAGAAATTCCACGTAGAATTCCCCCACAATGTGAATAGATGTTTTATACTAATTTTGATCTGGTGAATTCAATTTCATAAACAATTTTGATCTATTATTCTCTAGTTTTATTTCTTCATATTTTCCATTTTAATTATAGTGCATGTTAATTAAAACTATAATGTGTAACTTTCATCTGTTACAAATGCATGTTAAGGAGAAAACAGGATAGATACAGAACATTTATGGAACCAAATGACTTGGATAACTCAATACTCACAGATTATAGTACAGCAGAAAGTTAGATGTGAGTTCTTTTTGCATAGCTTGTTTAATTTTCCTCCATGATGTCACGCAAGAGCATCCAGCAAACCTCCCCCATCATATTGGGGTTCCAATTGACTTTCTAGTGTTAACCAGCTTAGTAATATCTTGGTGGAAGCCTTCACCTTGCTCTTCACACACTACTCTGAGGTTCGGATGGAAGTAGTTGAGGTGGAAGTGTTGACAGTGAATTTTGAGTGACATTCGGCATCCCATATCCTCATACTACTGTAGCAACTTCTTGATACACTCTTTGTAATCTCGTATGTTTGGGTTTTTTAAAAGACAACAAATTCTAAAATTAAATTATAATTACGAAAGTCCTAAATAAAGTGTGTTCCATAAGGAACGCCCAATTTGAATTGGGCGACACTTTTGTTTTGTAATTTTAAGGGCAAGTTTTTTTCATGTTTCCATCTCACTTTACTTCGACAAATAGCTTTTTGCTTGTTTTTTGGAATACTTATGTACGGTGCGTCATGGGGCAATTTACAACTAAGCAGAGCGTTCTCATCATGAAGACATCTTGCCAAAACGGAGAAAGTACGAGGCAAACAGTTCGAACACTTTGTACCATTTTGGAGAGTAATGAAGCACCCAACGAGTCTATGGTTCGCAGACTAATGACGAAGTTTAAAACAATTGGTTCAGTTGCAACGGCCAAATCGCTTGGGCGAAATCGTTCTTGTCGGAAAGAGTAAAAAATTGCTGATGTGCGAGACAGTTTCACTTTGAGTTCACGAAAATCAATTTGTCAACGTTCGCAGCATTTGGACATCTCGATCACTTTATTACATCGAATTTTGCATAAAGATCTCTTCGCTAAACGTAACTCATAACTCATTATAAATATGCAAAATATAACCATGTTTATAAAAATTTGTTTTAACTTTTCACCTTTTAAATTTGATGTCCTTTATGGAACACCCTTTTGAAAACATGTCGTAGCCATAAATTCATGTACATATTTAGGTAAATGTTGCATGTATATCTCAAAAACTAGAGGTGATGAGTGAAAACTAGTTTCGTATCGACACCTTGGTTTTTCCCTGGTAAATGTTATAGAAGATGTTTTGATAGAAATACAGGTTTACAGAACTTTTTGAAAAGTATTTGTATAATTCATTTTATTAAATCAACAAAACTGACTAATTTCTAGCACAAGATCTTTTCCTTTGTCGTATAAATATAAATAATACTAACTTGATCAGGATTTTACTAGTGATCTGCAAACATTAGAGATGCCTTTTATTTCTCTTTTGCAAAAAAAATTAACGTAAAACCGAGCTTTGGGTAACTAAATCTTTAGAGTATGGCAGAGATCTTGTTAACCTAGTGAATTGAATTTCGCGATTCAAGCCCTTTCCCCATGGATGCAAGACTTTCATTTGCGTCAAATGCTGGCGGTTCATGGGTGGATACGCTAATACTCAGCTACGCAGGAAAGTAGCTTCCAAAGCATCATCATGCACACAGCAATTGCAAAACTCGGCTTCAATTAAATTGCTGCCTTCACTCTCACAGCTTAACTCCTCTCTCATATGTTCCCAAACCCTTCCGATGGATTAGTAATGTCACCTTCAGGGCCACTCATATCCATATACCCCTTAGGTGGAACGGGTGAACCCTTTTTGTAAACCCTGGGTACAAGAGAGGTTCTATCATGACTGATTTGCGCAAAAAAATACAATATGACCATGAAACCTCCCCTTACCCACGGGAAGCAGTCAATGGTGCCTTCCAGGCTCACTAGTGATTGTCATTCTTATCTTTATTTACATTAGCTTATCCAATCATTGGATCTAGTACACCATAAGAGGTAAATATCGCTACTTTCCTACATACATACTTAAAGTTATGGTACCGTCTTGAATGCAACCCAAATGAGGACTCCATCTAGTGACTAATCTTCTCTATTTAGCTCAACTTCACATTATTCGGAAAGAATGTTTCCAATCGGCTATGCCGTACCCATTTTTAATGAAAGAGTTTCCTAAACACGTGTCTAGGTGGGGATTCTTTGCATGGCCAAGTTAAACTAACCATAAATATGCAGTCACACACAAGAACAGGCATTTGAATGAAATTATGTTGGTCAAATTCATGGGTGATGGAAAATATTATTCAACTTGTTTTTATTAAATACAATACGCCCCAATATAGAACAACTTTACCTATTTAGAAGGCCGAGTCTACACAACTTGCCAGTACCACCTACATAGGCTTTGTCAAAAATATGGAAAGATTTAGATCTTATAATTTAATGGAAGCAAATAGTAGAACTACATAATCAATTTGTTTAGGGAAAATAAAATAAACCGAACCTAGAGATATTATAATACCTGCCTATAAATAAATGACATTTCATGTTCGTCAATGTTTTGTAGGCATGACACATCAGTAGAGAAAGTTTAGTGTTATAACGGGCACTAACATTAACTAGTAGAAAACATATAACAACATGAACTGAAATGCCAGTAATAGTTTCGGTAAAATTTATGGAAGTTTCACACAAATAACTAATTGTTGGCACAAAATGAAATGAACTCACTCACAACATCTTCGAGATCCTATCTTTATGCATTAAGTCTCCAGTCGTATTAAGAGTCAGACGTCATACAAATAAGTAATTCTTTTAGAAGACTGTTAATATGCAAATTGTATATATTTCAATTCCTGAATTTAGAAATAAATCGCATTAATTCAGCTTAACAGAATATAAATTGTTTTACTGTAAAACTCCCGTTTTTGCAACCACTACAAATATCGGACTTAATATTATTAACAGCATTGCGATATCACAGAGACATTTCGCTTACCAAATTAATCAGGTAGAAAATAATATAAGCCTTCAAGTTGCTGAAACCATTGCAGTCAACAGGTTAGCAATATAATTAATTAAAATTACGATAAAAATTACTATAAAAAGTAAAATTGGGTATAACTAATATATAATTTCTAGCTGTTATTTGTCCACTCTTATACTCTTTGCTCCATTTTATTACTTTCTTGGGCTGGGGGGCGTGGTTCCTAGGACCTGTGTTAGTCTGTAGATCTGAGAATTAAATAATTTTCTAAGTAAAATTCTAAAAAAATTATATCCTCTAACTTTGATGCTCAACTTAATTTAGCACTATGTCGTTATTATCAGCAAATATTTTCCTAAAATGTTTGTAAGATTAAAAAATTCTTCTATCATTCAGTCTCTATAAAAATTGTCAGAGAGAGAGAGAAAGCGAGTCGCGCAGATAAAGAGAAAAGGAGTATCACATGGATAAAGAATATTCTATCGGAACCTTTCGGTAAACTTCCGGAACGATATCGAAGTCAGACTGTAACCGGAACACCATTTAGCGATATGACGCTAAAACTATTACCGCCATCTATTTGGGCACATAATCGAAATCGTTTCCATCGGCAAACAAAAGAGCTTCCGGCGACGTCGTATATATTCCCCAGCTCGGGAATAATTAAATGAGCATTCTCAGAGCCTTCGAGACGCGAGCTGTATCAACGTCGCTTTCACCTAAGCAAGATTCACGTAGTGCTCAGGCAGTACTCCCAAAGTACTCATGCAGCATCTTGAGAGGTCATTGAAATCATTCAAAGACGACGCGCAATTCTCGAGCGAAAATAGGCACCCTTAGGACTCGAGGCAGAAACCATTATTCTGAAAGACGGAGCTCAAGGACGAAGGACTCAGTCAAGCATAACGCGCTTATCTGCGCTTCTCCTGGAAAGAATACTCCCTCGAGTGACTACTCGAGTTCTCCACCAGAAAATCGTTAGCCATTACATTTTATTTTTTATCCTCGAAATAGCGTGACCCTCTCCGGCCGCAATTCTCACTCCATTTTCTCTTTCATTAGAAGAGACAGGACTGGTGTAAACGCTCTCTTTTTCTTTTCCTAACAAGGGATCTTTCATACGTTCCAAACAAGTGAAATGGAGCTTTCTTATAGATTATCATTTTGCCCATTATTCAACAGTCCATTCCCTTATATTTTCTACAAAAGTGATACCTTTTTTCAAGTTTCTTTTTCGTAATCGTTCTTGACTTGTGATCTTTTATGGAAGGTCTCCGCCTCACTGTGCTTGCTGAAGCGTTCAGACCTACTTCTTTCCAATCGACACCAAGCTTGGCACTGGAGGCTACCCAATCCTTGAGCTAGGGCTTTACTCTAAGGTGATCTTGACGTTTATTTAAAGCTCTGATGCATCTAGAATACTTATTTATAGGAGTGTAACCAGTTTTGTAGTCATTAATGATCCTAAAGATGGTGCTCTTCGATGTAATACCCTTAGTAAATATCTCCTTGCATCTTGGCTTATTTAATGTAGAGCAATATAGTTGCACTCTTTCCTTGAATTGACAAATATTCAAAAATTTATTTAAAAATAGATATTACAAATCTCAAGGAAATGAAACTCACCTCGTATATGGTGCGATTTTTGATTTTGTGAAGGAATGAACTGTTTTTCATCATTATTTTTTTTAATGTTGACTTTTACTAAACCTACAATATTTAAATTTTAGAATAATTATTCCTATCAAGTATATTTTAAAAATGTCTGTAAAAAATAAAAATATTTATTAGTCTCCAAACTTTTGCTTATTACTCTGGAAATGTGAGTACCTTTGTTTTAGAATTTGTGCAAAAAAGTAGTATGTTTATTTGATACAAATATATCTAAGCATAGAGTTAAAATCTTCTTTCAGACAGAAGTAAATTATAAAATACTATTTTTTTTATTACTTCTTGACAGTAATCTTGTAATCATTGATGATAATAACTTGTCTGCCAGCAGGACCTATTTGCTTTTGATTTGAATCACCTCCGACAAAAACGAGGGAGTTGACTGCTCGGAGTGAATTTGGGGAACGTTGAATATTTACTCTATATTATGGACGATTGCTTTGAAAGAGTTCTGAGTTTAAGCTTTATGGTAATAGAATAATTAATTAAATGAGCTTTATTCAATATGAAAAAGAATATGAGAACACAAAGTATCGAATTATTCACCTAAACGGAGTTGATAACGAAAATGAATTATCCATTAATATACTGAATATATCGCTTAGGAACTGTTATCATCATATGATAGAGTAAGCGTTACCGTGTCTATTGTATTAAATGGTATTTGAGTTCTCTGAAGTTAGCAGCGATTTACACTTGATTCCAGAAAAATGCCAGTCATCTTGTGAATCAGGTGATTTCTTCAGGTCTTCTTAGATTATGAAGAAATGGATTGAACTAATTTGACTTAACTGTGACTCTGTTACCCGGGTTCGTTAAATTTTCCCTAAGTTTGGTGAATCTAAAATATCCCCTGGTTGGAGAGGACTTGCTTTTCCTAGAACACTATTTCAGGAGGAAACAGAAAGAAGAGAGGAAGGCTCTTCTTATCGTACAAAGGTAGAGGAGGGTCATTTTGTTGTCTCTCTCGTTGTCAGCGCCCAAAATAATTTGCATTCATGGATTGTCAGTTTTGTCTACCTCCTACACCAATAGACGTCAGCAAAATAGTAGCTAGATTGAGGAGGGCTGCTCTGGCGAAAGAGTAGGATTAAATGGTCTCCAATTCGAAAGTTGCTTTGCATAGTTTTGCGTAAATTTGAGCATAAGTTGCATTAACTTTCAAAATTGTTTGAAGAACTTTAAATAAAAGCAAAAGATAGTTTATAGAACATGGTCTAACGAATGTCTATAGCAGGTAGGGATAATAATTTTCAGCAGAGGGCCACATTGAAGCTTATGTAAACTGAGCGGGCAAATTTCGATTACATATAGATTAATTGCAATTACCTCTGTATATTTGTTTTAATATACTACATAGTTGCAGATATAGCTACACATTAATAACTAGGGGTTATTTTGTTGCATATTTTTCTCACCCCTTTTTAATTGTTTCCAAACTTATATCAGAATGGGCACTTACAGTTTAAGGTTTGTAATCCGAACCACGATTAATAATGAATTATTGACGCAATCTTGTCAAACTTAAATAATGACCAGAAATATAAAACTAGGCCAATATAAAGTGAGTTTGGTAGGGAAAGCAAACCATTAAAATTTTGAAGCCGTTCCAAAATCTGACGGAATTAGCGTATAAGATGAGATTTTGGCGTAATTCTGAAATAAACCGCGTGCCTTATGAAAAGCCTGAGTGGGCCGCTATTTGCCAACCTCTGATAAAGAGTGATGAATTTGGAAACAACGAGTGTATCTTGAATGAAATCTAGATGAGCCATGAAAATTTCACATAGATCTCTCGTCGATCAGTCATATATGTTAATAAGAGCTCAAACGACCACAAATTTTGTCTTTTTTCAATTATAGCATCAGAGTAAATTCGCTCGTTTCCCTCAACAAAGCGTCATTCAGGGAATCGATATCCTCACTTTCCAATTTAAACTTCTAGATAAATTTAAGATAAGCCTCTTGAAGAGCCTCATCTTCAATTATCGATAAATGAGGTGCTTATTCTTAAATTGAGGTTGCGCCAGGTGCCTCTTCTTGAATTGAATAATAAGAGACTCACATCAAAGACAGTAAATTATTCCTTGAATTTTGAAGATAAAGATACAGGTGTTTGTGCACAAATTCCGAAATAGTATTGGAACAAACAAAAATAAAGATGAGAGGTTGTAAACACCTTCATTTACATAGATATTTGTTATAATTTATGTGCCAGGACAGGTTTTTGTGCAACCAATTTGAGAGATTATGTAAACACATATCTGAATAATATTAGATTTAAATACTATTATAATCTTTTGCATTGCTTTTGAATTTATAATATGCACTGCCTTTTTATTTGTTCTATTTTTTCAAATTTGATTGAAGAAAATTTTCCTTTCTATATTCGTATATTTTACTCTGATCTTGTAAAGATAAGGCATCCTATGGTTTTGGGGATCCTAATATAATCTTAACTACCCTAAATTAACGTACCCTTGGCAAGGTAAAGTTAGGTTAAGGTAGATTAGGTTATATTAGGGTATAAATAGCTTAAGATACCTCATCTTGTGGGGATCCTTTTCATTTTCCTTACCAGCTACATTGTGAGTTGTATACATTTCATAGCCGCCTTTAATTCTGCGCAAAGTGTCTATTCCAGACCAGGTGCCTATTCTTGAAATGAGTGCTCGAGGTTCCTTTTCTTCCAGTAAGTGCTCGAGAGGCCTATTCTTGAAATAAGTGCTCGACGGGGCCTATTCTTGAAATGAGTGTTCCAGGTTCCTATTCATGAAATAAGTGCTCAAGGTTCCTATTCTTGAAATGAGTGCTCGAGGTGCCTATTCTTGAAATGAGTGCTCGAGGTGCCTATTCTTGAAATGAGTACTCGAGGTTCCTATTCATGAAATAAGTGCTCGAGGGGCCTATTCTTCAAATGAGTGCTCGAGGTTCCATTTCTTGAAATGAATGCTCGAGGTGCCTATTTTTTAAATGAGTGTTCGAGGTGCCTATTCTTAAAATGAGTGCTCGAGGTTCCTATTCATGAAATGAGTGTTCGAGGTGCCTATTCTTGAAATGAGTGCTCGAGGTGCCTATTCTTGAAATGAGTGTTCTAGGTTCCTATTCATTAAATAAATGCTCAAGGTGCCTATTCTTAAAATGAGTGCTCGAGGGGCCTATTATTGAAATGAGTGGTCGAGGTGCCTATCTTGAAATGAGTGCTCGAGGTGCCTATCTTGAAATGAGTGCTCGAGGTGCCTATTCTTGAAATGAGTGCTCAAGGCGCCTATTCTTGAAATGAGAGTTCGAGGCGCCCTTTCTTGAAATAAGTGCTTGAGATGCTTATTCTTGAAATAAATGCTCAAGGTGCCTATTCTTGAAATTAAAACTCGAAGTGCCTATTCTTGAATGATCCAAACTTCTCACATTTCGCTATCATTTAGATCCTTGAACATCATACGTTTTTCCAAGAAGACTTTTGTTAAATTTTATATTATTCATTTTAAAAATCTCCGTTTCAGACCTATCAAAGCTACTAAGAGGCTAACATAAGGCGAAACCTCGATTATTTGAAATCCCTTTTTATGGTAGAGAACAAGGCCAAAGAGCATAATACTAGTATCCAAAGTCTTGTCACTTCCTGTAAATATTTTTAAATTTTCTTTACAAATATTGTTTTAATTTTCTATTTCAGATAGCTGACATAGCTCCTACAGTTTAAAAGAGAGGCTGATTGCAAGTGTATGTACACATTTTTCTGTGTATAATGATATTTATACAGACATTCTCGATGTGTAACTGTGTCAATGAAAGTCAATGCACTAAAATAAGTACATGTGTTTGATATTATATATTTGTCTTTATTGTTCTTATTACTTTTCAGTAGGAGAAGGGGAAAATTTGCAGACCACCCAGTTGGTTACCACTACGAACAGGACAAAGACCTGATCAGTTAAATTGAAAGTGAGTTCGAATCCGTCATTAAAACGAAACGAAATATTCTCGTGTAAATTGTAAAAGTACTCGAGTTGATCGCATTGAGCACTTCCCTCCCCTCAATATGCGTGATAGAACTTTTATAACAAATACATGGGCGCCAAATTAGGAGTGTACTCAGAAATTAGCGAGCACAACGTTTTGATGTTAGAAAATGGGGGGCACTTTGCACTGAATTTGTGAAGTTAGAACAGCTGAATTTCACGTGGTAATCCCTTGAGGACGATGGATAAATATTTTCTTATTTTTTTGCGATACGAACAAATCTTACACGGGATTTTATATTTTTTCGGTGGATCAAAATAATTTTAACTTATATCTTTTCCAACTCGATCAAGGATTCTTTATCTGAAATAAATGTTGCATCTTTAGAACTGATGAGTGGCGTATTGGCCTTCAAACACTCGCTCTATTTTTCCACTCTTTTTCACACGCCTCTAAATACAGTGAGATTTAGAATGACGCTAATGTTGTTCTATCTTTCCTTCAAAACAACTTCTTTAAACTGAGACAGGAGGCAGTATTATTTAAAAGCAACCTTCATGGCACTACGTTTCTGAATGAAAAGCACTAATATGTCTATTCAAAATTTGAATGTTTTTTAATTTGCCTTGTCAACATTAATCTCTCCCTGTCAAAATGCATTAATTGGCGAACCTTTACTTATCTATCGTTAGTCTGAAAAAGCCTTGCTTCCTATCACTCGTTTCCTCTTTCTCATATTGCATTCTAATTCAAAATTTATATCAACTTCTGTAAAGAGGAAGATCTCTTTTGGATTCGTGAGGGCGATCACCATGAGGACCTTAATATATCCTCCAAACCTCCAAACCTCTCTTCCGCTCTTTTATTCCTAATATCTTCTAAGTTTGAGGGAGCATAGGAAAGAACTCTTCTAGTGTTTATGGACCAATCACCTGAAAAGAGGTGACAAACTGGTAATTAAAGGCCTGATAAAAACAACATATTTCTGGAAAGTGAGGAGAGTCGTGGTCTCTGGAGGCGGAACCCAACTCAGTATGGTAAGGAAAGAGAGCTCAGATTGTTAGTTTTTTCAATATCCCATTTAACATCTACTTATATCTCCTTATTCTTTTATTCCCATTATGGTACTAAGGATCCTAAGCTCGGTCATATAGATTATGATTCGAACAGAATCCGGAAATGTCAAACAAAAGCTCAGCTCGAGGCAGCAAATCCTTTTAGTGAAATTCAAGGAGATTCGTCTAAGCCACCTGAACAGCTGGTTACCTTACCAACGGCGGAGAAGTTATGATATATTGTAGAGTTTGATAAAGCCACAATTTTAAAAATTTAAAACAATATGTAGATTTAAGTTTTCTCAAAGCATGTAAACCTTTCGTTATTTTCAAAGGCTAACTTAGAGGGAAGTTCATAAAAGTATACATTCAAATTTCAGTTTATTTATTCAGTTCGACTGGTCTGTATTTCATCTTTTTCCTTTGGATGTGAATAAAGATTACCTTTTTATATTCATCTATTCCACAACTCGATTTTGTATATTTATTATTTCAATTTACATTATAAAGGAACTAACGACACATGTAAGGATAAAATATGCACTCCTTTCATTGTGGAAGGCGCCAAAAATCTTTTCAGCCGTACACTATTTGTGCTCGATTTAGCTCGAGAATAAAAAGAGGAGGTTTTATCAATAGAGTGAAAACTGCTACAAGATGCTAAGAAGAACCTATACGCGATGAGGAAATACTTTAAAGTGAGGATTAAATCATAAAAGATACATACATATATATTGCAGATTTAGAGCGTTTTCAACATCTCTTGGTGGGAAACAATTTTAAATTGCTTCGAAAATTTGTATATTAGATGACGCCCGTGAGTTGTCACAGTCATGCTCTGAACGAGCTTTGACAAGGAAAAGGCCTCAGCTCGAAATTATTGCCAAAGTGACCTAAATCGTGCTTAATTTCAAACAAAGCACCTGCATTTTCTTCGGAAAACAGGTGTGGCAAGATCTCTTCCTTAAACTATCGCCCTAATGTCGTAATATATTTACTCTAGCCTTTATTGAACACTATATGCCACCAACTCTATGTACATCATGCTTCCTGAGCTTAATACAAGCAACCAAAATCTCACTATTTTTGGTATGTATGTACGAATTTCAACAAGTTATCAACATATAAAACTAAAAACGATGCTAATTCATAAGTACGTAAGTTGAATGTTTGGCATTTGGAAATAACCCTAATCAAATGCAATAGTCCTTGTTAATTTTTTATTTCAAGGGTTTTGGAAGTAATCCAAAATTTATGAAAGTATTAACATAGTGTATAAAAAAAAAAAATCAGAGCAAACTTATCATTTCATGAATAATATGAAACATTGTTAACTTGCTCAACACATAATAACCCACCATGGTTCATTTGTTAGGCGAATTTGTGTTTAAATTACTTTCTCATGACATTTTCTTTTTGTTTAATTTTATGGTATAAAATGGAACTTTCATTTTCTTCTTAGAATCTTTGGAACATTGTTTTTTTTATATCATACATATGAATAATTTTTCCTTATTTTTCAGTAAATTTAGTTTAGACTTTTTTTAACCTTTTATTTCCCTGGAGCATAAAATTCAGGTAATTCACATGGTGTTATTTTCAGCTAAGAAATTTATTATTTAATTTGGTTTGTGACAAGGTTCGTTATTGTTCTAAAAAATGCAATTATCATCAACCAAACAGGTCCTGAGCTGTTTGGAAAAGGTACTAATGAAACACGTTTTGGTACCATTTTAAGTACAGGGTAAAAATGTATTTGTAAACATTTGTTAGTGCTCCATTTTCCTTAGATAAGAGGCATATCCAGACATGATCTCGTAAAAGTGCTTTCTTTTTTCCTTCTAACGAGGAATCTTCCTGAAGCTCCAAACAAACGAATTGGAGCCTGATCAGACAATTTCACATTGACCTAGTCTTCAACAGTCTTTCTTTATATTTCTTTGAAAAGGTGGAGCCTATCAGTATTCTTATTTTTTTTGACATGAGGTTTCTTTGCTCCATTTCCTGACTCGCAGTCCTTGTCAACAGGTCTTCGTCTCACTGTATGCGCTCATGCGTTTACACCTGTTAGGTATAACAGTGAAACCATGCTGCAGTCGCAATTTAATGCAGGTAATAGAATGTACAGTTATATGATTTTTACATATTTTCGCTCCTTATATACTTTCTGTTGGAATCGTCCTCGTTGGTCAGGCTCACATTTATTTATCGTTTCCCACAAATCTGTATATATCACAGCGGTGTGCCTTTTGAATTCATACATTGGCACAGGGTTTGCCAATTTATTCACACTCTTAAATTTTCTCCACAATTTCAAAAAGCTTTAATATTTCGAGTATGAATGTCATTTTATCTATTCCACCAAAATCTTTCGAATTCTTTACACTATAATGGAACTAAGGTTCAATTAAAGGCATTAATAGCCCCCTTCTTAAAGTGTAAAGAAAACACGTTTATATTTTATTAAATTATGAAAATCGAATATCTTGGTCAGGTTTCTGGTTTTCATTTATGAGCGGGAGGAAAAAACTCCTCCAGGAAGTGGGTTTAATGAAGCAAAAAAGCCATGTTTGGCCTAAGATTCAGCCATGCTCTTATTTTTACTGCTAAATTAAAGTTCCTTCGATCTTCAGGGTTATATTATATCCAACCATCCATATCTGGATTCTTTAGACTACTATTTTGTAGCTTCATTGATGAAGATGAACAATCAGTTAATTCTAACTTATTCCAGTATAAATTAACAATAGACGCCCCTGGAAAGTCGTCTCATCTTTAATACCTAAAGGGGTTATTTTAACTCTTCTAAACGAAACAAGTAAAATAAAAAGTATTACAGAATAAACTAAATTAATTATATTTGACAAGAATCTAAGAGCTTACATAAATAATTATAAAGAGAATTATTATTATTATTATTAAAGTTCCAAGCCACAACCCCAACTGGAAGAGCAAATAGCTATAGGCCCAAGGGCCCCAGCGGGGAAAGAAACCTGGTATGGAAAAAACGAAACAAAGATTAAGAAAAACATAATAAATAAATAGAAAATCAAAAAAAAAAAAAAAAAAAAAATTAAATGCTATAATGTTAAAAATATTATAATATTATATATGTGTGGATAATGAATAAAATATTAAAGTTATAAGTTTCTGTTAATTAAAAATGTATTAGCACCCACTTTAAATTTCTGAAGTTCCAAGGACTCAACAACAACACTAGGAAGTTCATTCCACAGTTTAGTTGTGTTAGGAATGAAACTTCTTGAAAACTGTGTTGTGTTGAATCTCATAGGCGTAAAGGCCCTACTATTGGCATTTAGTACACCTCTGGTAACTCGTTGAGGGGCATATAAATTGGGCAGATCGTGATGCAGTGGATGATCTGCATTGTTAAAAATTTTATATAAGATGCATAAGGAGCTTATTGCTCGCCTGTGCCACAGATCAACTTTGAGGTCAGGAATTAAAAATTTTATTGCTCTCAAATTTTTATCTAATAAATTAAGATAAGAGTTGGCTGCCGAACTCCAAACAGGGGCGCAATATTCAAAACACGGAAGAATAAAAGCATTAAAACAATTTTTAAGAACAGTCTGCTCTCCAAATACTTTGTAAGATTTCCTCAAAATGCCAATTCTATTATATAACCCATAGTAATATTTGCAAATTACACTTTCAAGACAAAGTCAACAAATGTAATCAATCCTCAGTGTGCACTCTCCACGTCATATCTTATTACGATGTACGCACCTTAAATTTGGCTATTTTCTGCACCTTTCTCATATTTGACATTTTTTGTGCGAAAGTTGTTGGAGCTTCATCCCATCAGACTGTGCTGAACCGATTGCATCCTATGGATTTTATTCTAAAAAGCCCCGATTGGATCCATATGACCTCCCGAAGCAAAATCAGCCCGTAGACTGACTAGAGATTAGTAGCAAATTTTTAATAATCCAATGGACGACCGATTATGGATGCAAATTGTCACGTCAGAAGAGAAATTGGTATATTTGGTTAATCAGATCGGGAGAGGAAATAGGGTCAGCGAGGTGAGCAAACTGCATCAGTTTCACCACAGAATCGGTTTGACAATACGGTCATAATCTCTGTCTGGTGGAATTTCCAATGGCATAGCCTATTCCACTCAATGGCAACTTGCTCCGCGACCCGTGATTCAACAATTTTGATAGAGTGAAGAAAGCTTGTTTTCAGTTTCTTTTATTCAAAGCCAGCTGACCTGTATAAAGGACATATTCGGATGCTGGCTGGTCGCTGGAAGAAGATAATAGAAAATAATGGACTTTATTAAAAAATATTTAAACGTGATCTAAAAATAGCCTTGGAAACACACTCTCAAGCCAAATAAGAACGTTCTTAATCTCTTTTACATAATCTCACGCTCAAACAAGAAACCATTCTTGGATATGGCCTTTCATTTGCATTTAAATACTGAGATTCATTTTCTCTTGAACATTTAGTCTACATTAATAAGTTTTGCAAAAGCAATAACTCTTATTCTGAGCTCATAAATGTTTTTTTGCTGGAGCCTTATCCCATTGTGATAACTTAAAGTATTTAAAAATTCCTAGGCACCTAAAGATTGCCCTTAAATTAGTTAATTTGAACCAAAATATTGTAGTTACAAAATCAGATCAAACTAATCAGATATTTATCCTTGCTAAAATTTCATATCCCGAAAAGTTAACTCATTTACTAAGGGACTTAAATATATATGAGAAATTAAATTCAAAATCCATTAGGTGATGAAACAATTTCTTTCAACCAATCGAAAAGACAAATTTTAAAACCAAAAATCCTGAGCTTTTTCATCGTGACATACCTATTAATCTACCCCTTACTATTATATATGGATTACCAAAAACTGACAAAACTGGAACCCACCTCCGTCCGATTATATAAAACATTGGCTCACATGCATACAAACTCTCCAAATGGTTGGCGTCTATTCTCTCTGACTCATTTGGATTAACGTCTTCTTGGCCCCTCCTTCCTTCCTCTGATTTTACCGAGATATTTAGGAAAATCAATATAAAAAATAGTCGCTTAGTCAGTTCCGATGTACATATATAGATTTTTGGCCAACGTCCCTATTAATAAAGTTTCTCAAGAGTTAGTGAATGGATTAGATCAGTGATTCCTAACCTTTTGTTAATTCGTCTTCCCTTGGGATTTTTAATACTTCTGTGGCCCCCTTAGCATTATTAGAAGTAAAGATAGTACCTCAATATTATAGTACCTTCCCCAAAAATATCAGTGTCCATTAATTGTACATATATTCTCCTTTATTCTATTTTACTAACAGAAAACATATTTTATAAGTTTAATAAAAGAACCATTCAAGATCATACGTTATTTCTCTGATATAGCAGCAAAACAAAAAAACTTCCATGGACACCAAGAAAATACATAATTAACTTTTAAAATATGATTATCTTTTGACTTCCAAAAAATAGAATCCTTTAGCAAAATAAAAACAAATATATCATATTAGCTATCTTTCTGTGTTTTTTTTTCCAGTGAGATCCTTGTGGCTGATATAGTCGCGCAAGTTTTTCGATGTCATGGTCCATGGTCGTTAGAGAAAGAACAAGATCACTTCTAGTTACAATTTCTAAGCGTTTGTGAGCTTTTGATAATAGGTGAGAAACTAGGCTAAAACCTGACCTAACTAAGTAAGTCGTTGGAAAGGCAATGCAATCTAATTTTACTTCCTGCCAGAGCAATTGGAATTTAATTGCAATTTTCCTACTTTTCCATAAGTTATTGAGGCCATGTTTAAATTTAGCTTGAGCAGTTTGATTACTCTGCAACACAATGAGGCTTTCTTGTAGTATCATGTCAACATCAGCGGCATTTGTCTCAAATGGGTCTACCACTAAACTTGGAATGTTCATTTTCAAGAGATCTTTAAACCTAATCTCCATATCATTGTGCATTTTTCAATTGATCAATGTACACTAAAATATCCTCCTTATGCAGCCCCTCTTCAATAGGGCGAGGGTTGGAAAATTTACTAATTTCTTACGCCTAATATTCATCCTAAACAGATTCAGTTTTCCAAGGAAAGAGCTGATTGCCTCTTTGAAAGTTAAAAGATTTGTATTTTTAACTTGTAGCTGTTCGTTTAGCAAGTTTAGTTTGTCAAATATATCTGAAAGGTAGAATATGTAACACTTGGTAGCTATGATTTCTTTTCCAAGCACCTTAGTGTTCAAATATGGTACAACACAGCCCCAAAGTTCAACGAGGCGACGCAGGCAGTTACTCTTAGAAATCCATCTCGCCTCTGTATGCAAAAGTAAACGTTGAAACCCTTCTTCATTGTTTGCATAGAGTTGTCGGAAAAGCCGGTGTTGAAGTGGATTTGACTTGATAAGGTTGATAGCCTTGATTACACTATCAAGAGCATCTTTCAAAAGTCCTCCCAATTTTTGGGCAATCAAATGTTAACGATGAACAACGCAGTGTATGAAAAAAAACATTAGGCACATTTTGTTTTAGATATGCAATGGAGCTCCTGTATCTGCTTACCATAGCAGCGGCACTATCTGTTGCGCAAGCCATAATGTTATTTATTGAATATTTTTTCTTGAAAATTGGCCAATACTTCTTGGAAAATTGTTTTTCCTCTAGTATCGGTCACAAGACGGCGAGCAAAAAGTATTTCCTCCTCTGAGTTCACCATTATCACATTATCATCCAAAGACCTAACATAAGTCATAAGAAGGGCTTAATTATCACTTACAGATGCTTCATCGATTCTTAATGTAAAATTCTTTACTTGTAAAAGTAAAATTAGTTGATTTTCTACATCCTTTACCATTTCATCAATGCATCTTGATACTGAATTGTTGCTTAACAGGATTACCTCCGTAATTTGTTTGAAATTCCGTTGCATAACAGCACAAATTACCACAGATACTGCGAGCAAAATCAAATCTTCACAATAGTATGGTGTTTTCCAGTTTTGGCAATTAGTTAGAAAACCTCGTAAGATGCAATTAAACCTTTGTCTAATTTAGCTTTTCCTTGGTTAAGCATATAATCAATGGTGTTTCTTCCTTGGAAATCATCATGAAGCTTCTTAAAATAATCTATGGTGGGTTTGTCTTTCTTATCCTTGTGCTTATTCTCATACATATAAGACACATCGGCTTTATTATATTTTTTGCAGACTGTATAAAACCGTATGCTAAAGACTCGCTTGAGTGTTGTCGACATTTCTTCTTCACCTTATCAGACATGGGTAATCTGTGAAATACAAATATTTGTCTCTCTCTCTCTCTCTCTCTCTCTCTCTATATATATATATATATATATATATATATATATATATATATATATATATACATATATATATATATATATATATATATATATATAATATATATATATATATATATATATATATATATATATATATATATATATATATATATATATATTAATATAGTGTATATTGAGTTGTGAATAAAAAGAAATTTTACCTCGCCGTTAGAGGAGGCAAAAAGAATAGGAACTTCCCATCAATACCACCTACACCATAACCAAGCTTTCTGTCTGAAGAGGCCCGAAGAAAGGCAAAAGCTAACGGCGAATTTTATTTACAAATCTGAATATTTTAAATAATACCAAATAAAGTAACTCATCCTCAGTTGATTTTTTATCTTCACCCTCATATAAAAATAAAACTGTGGAGGAGCGTAGTATTTATTATCTTGAGACCAGTTTCGGCATGGAGTTTGTCATGCAAGCCTCAGTCGAACACTAAGAATACATACCAAGCGTACAATATATATATATATATATATATATATATATATATATATATATATATATATATATATATATTTATTTTACAGAGATCCATTTGGAGTTGCTAACCAGGAAGTGTAAATTTAAGTTCGTTAAGGATATCTTTTAAGATTAGGTCTCTAATGTAGGGGCTGCATTTAAATTGCCCAACCGAAAGGTTAAATTTAAATGCAGCCCCTACTTCAGAGATCTAATCTTAAAAGATATCCCCAATGAACTTAAATTTACGCCCCCTGATTAGGAACTTTAATTGGATCTCTGTAAATTATATATATATTGTAGGCTTGGTGTGACTGCATGTATTCTTAGTATTTGACTGAGGCTGGCATGACAAACTCCACCCCGAAACTGGTCTCGAGATAATAAATACTACGCTCCTCCACTGTGATTTTATTTACATTTTTGGAATCTGTCATTGGATTTAACGATTGTTGTGATATATATATATATATATATATATATATATATATATATATATATATATATATATATATAAACATATATATGGTGCCCCTTTAGGTAACTGCTAAGGATAAAAATATAAACATGCTTACGGCTAATTTAAGCCGTAAAGTAGTTCGAAAGGAAAAATTTGGGTCAACAACAAATTGAGGCTAAAAATGTAAAAATGACGCATGAGCTGAGAAAATTAAATATAATAAATAATGAAACAATTTTCACTTATATGTTATGTTTTAGAATATTTTTTTACACAAGTGTGTCAAGTTTGATGGGTCAGTAATAAAGTATTAATAAATAGTATAATTAAATTTTAAAATATTATTTTATTAATATCGCTGTATTTTGGATTGGAATTTAACTTAATTCTAATACATTTTCTGACAAATTAACAATGAAATCAATATTTTATTTGTCTTCGTGCATGATATACCTTTAGGAATATACCTTTAGGGATAGGGATTTTTATGTTTGTCTTTGCACCATTTGCTTGAAACAAAACACTACTCTTCTTATTGTTATGCAATTTAGATGTAATAACTTCTCATGGAATTAATGTGAATTTTACTCGCGTGCCAGTCTACTCGCAAGCGACTCTATATCTCAGTATGTCGGTCGGTCCTCGTTTTCTTTTTTTTCGGTAATACAATTGTTCTAACGAAATTTTAAACCCTAATGTTATTTTAAATTTTCTTTCAAATGATATAATTGCTAAAGTCCTATCAAGATTAGCCCGGGAATAATTATTGGGGGGTAATAAAATCATAACTATTCGGCGGATTCTAACGAAATTTCAAACCCTTATCTTGTTTTACATTCTCGTTTGAATGATATAATTTTCAAGGTTATCCGAAGGATAGCCATGGAATTATTTTGGGGGGAATAACATAACTATTTGGTCGATTCTAACGAAATTTGAAACCTTTATGAGAATTTACATTCTCTTTCGAAGGAAATAATTACCAAAGTCCTCCCAAGGTTAGACCGGTGTTATCTCACAATAACATGATAACTATTTGACCTATTTTAACAGAATTTGAGAATCTTAAGTTGCTTTACATTCTCTTCCGAATGATATAATTGCTAAAGTACTCCCAACGTCAGCTAGGGAATTGTTTGGCAATAACTTCATAACTATTTGGCCGATTCGAAGTTGGTCTTCACACATTGTTTAATGAGTTAATAAATGCTGAGAGAGTCTTCTAATTTTTCAATCTTTCAAAGATAATTGTACCAATATCTAGGCTAGTTTTTAAGTTACTGTTATGGCCAAAATTCTTTACACTAGTTCATTTTTTCCACATATAAAGAAAATTAATAGAACTGCACGATTGTTGCATTTTGTTTTTAATGTGATCTTATTATAATTTGAAGTTCAAATATACAAACATTTAGACTCAGAAAATATTTTATTAATCAATACAGTCAATATTTAGAATTATATCCTTTGTTCTCCAAGGCTGCTTCAATTCGTTTTGGCATGATGGAGCCCTAATTTGTCATGATATTTTGACTGATCTTGCTCCATTCTTGTTCATTTAGTATACACAACAGCTCAAGATTGGATAACGCCTCTTTATTAACCTCAATTTTATTATCGCCCGTTAATTCTAGATTGCGTTTAAATCTGGCAATTTACAGTGTTCGATGTTATTTTCAGCCAAGTACCTTGTTATTGCTTTTGTTTTGTTAAAGGTGCGCCATTATGGTAAATAATACAGTTATCATTCCCAAATCATCCTGAACTGTTGTAAAACGTGCTGGTGAAGTAAGTTTTGGTACTATTTTTAGCTAATGGCAATGTTCTTGGGCAAGATTTTTAGTGATTCACTTCCCTTTAATGAGAAGCAGCGGCAGAAATGAAGTGTGTCCGTATGTTCTACCGTGGGTACGACGCAGGTCACATGAAAGTGCTTCACTTTTCTCCTCCTAACGAAAGATAGTCTAGAAGCTTCCAACAAGCGGAAGGGAGCTTCATCAGAGAAAATCTCTTTGCCCCATTCTTCAACAATCAATTCTTTATATTCCTACAAAAATTGAACGAACCCGTAATAATGTTCTTCTCGCTGATATTATGCTTCTTCGCAGATCTTCTGTAGTTGAGACTTTTGTCGAAAAGTTTTCGCCTGACTATGCGTTCTCAAGCGTTCTAGTCGTGAAGCGCTTGGGCCATATAAGACTTTTTAAATCATTCATGATAATGAAGAAGCTTCTTCTTGATTAAATAACTTTAAGAACTTTCTCATTGCTTATCAGGCCATTTTGGCCCAAAGAAACAATAGTTGCAGGTCCTTACTTGGAAGTACCCATTTTGGAATCGAAAAAGATTCAAACACTTATTTACAAAAATAAAACATTACAAAATAGATTATAATTACCCGCCCTCATTAATTTAACTTACATTTGTCATCATTTTACCCTTTTGATTTAATAGCTCCAGAAACTGAAATATACATTCCTACTAGAACAGGACCAGAGCACGAAGGAATACATTGTTTTTTTTGCGGCGAAGCACCAGGTTTTGGCGTCGCTTTTTTCCAAAAGGAGTAAAGTTCAATTGTACCCATTTAGAGTCTTGAAATGACTCTTAGAACCATGGGACATATGGTCTTTCACTCTGGAGATTTAGAATCTACAATCGGAGTTGGCGCTCAGTGGCACCATCTAGTGGCAGAAGCCTCATTTAGCCATTCAAAGGCACTTCTAAGTGATTTGAACCATAGAAAACCATTAATGAAATAACCATTTATCATCTTATCACAAACCACCCTCTTTTTATATTTTATAAATGCTTACTTTTTAATAAATTTTCAATAATATAAATATTTAAAAAATTATTCCTATCAGGAGAACTTTACAAACGAATGAAAAAATAGAAATATCTCTTAATTTCTAAAGTTTGGCCTTGACTGTTGATCGAATCCGAATCCTTGGCATCCCTAGTCTCTGGTTGTCAACTTTTGTGATAAACTGGCAATACAAATATATATGTCTCTAAACTAACTGTAAATTTTAGTGTACTGTCACACATGGTCTGTCTGAAGCTAAACATTTACAACGTGTGGATCTTGTTTCATCTCTCTATCCTTGAAATGCCCATGAGCTATTTCTGTGCATAATCGTTACGAGAAATGAAATGTAGATTTTTTATTGAAATATTAAGCGTAAAATGGCTCGATACTAAACGTTAAATAGAGGTTTTTTGAAAAAAATGACCTTAATTGCTAAATAGGATGGACCCTTCTTCCTCTATGATAAATCACCACCTCCCTTTGCATGTTTGCCCCAGCCCAAATTTACTTCATTCGTTTGGGATATGCTTCCACATCATCAATATATAGTTAATTTTGCATCAACTGATTTCCGTACATTTAATTCCTTATAACATCAACTTAGTGGTAAAATTTACTCTTATTTCAAGTTGGTACAAATAGATATTAAATCATATAATTCAGGACCTAAATCAGAGTTTTTCACTTTCTGGGACCCAGCTATTCATTCAAGAGGTAAATAAAATTGGTCGTGCGTGACCAAAAAGAAGGAGAGAAAATATACACAGAACTCATAAATCATCGCTGGTTCTACCGATTTCTCCGATGACAAGGCAAGCTTTTGATTTTTTTTTCGGAACTATTATAAGAAAGTACCTAGGCAATTTCTTTTGTACAACAATTTTGGTGAATATAGGATAATTATGAAACCTCTGTACAATAGTTTCATTAAACAAATTTGGCAACCGTGCATGCATGCAACAAAGTAGGCACGCCATTGGAAGTGTTTTGCATTTGCTGGAGTTACCTCGACAAACAAGTGATTTTTGTTGTATTCTGGTAGTGGAAGGATAGCTATTGACATTTATTTCCGGAATTATTGATAATAGTTTTACCTTGAAGCATAAATATGTATGTAAATAAAAATATTTTTTAGAAAATTTAATAAAGCAACACTACTTTTGTTCAAGATAAGTGTTTTGAATTTCATGGGTGTTTGTTTAGTGGTAAAATTTACAGACGACGAGAATTACTTTTTACAGGGGATGTATTTGGTGAGTAACTAGTAGGTTTCGATTAACTGATCGGCAAAATGTTTGTTGCTTCAAACTTTACCCGTGCATAAATCCAAAATAAAGTAAACAGTCTGAATTCTTATTGCATAATTATTAGAATATTTATAGTTTATTAGTAAATACCATGTATATTTCATCTTGTGGCTGAAAAATTGCCATTTGCTCTCGTAGCTACGCGAATCATGAAAATAAGGATTTTCTCAGCCCCACCTTTTTAATATTAAATCATATTTCGTAAGTTTTTGTACGTATCCATTTTATATTTTAAGAAATGACCTTGTCATTAAATTTACGAGGTGACACTACTTTTTATATTCTTATCTTTGCTATATACAGGGTTGGGCAGAAAGGTTGCCTCGATTTCAAAAGTTAATAAAAAAAAAACATATGAAGATACAAGAAAAAACTTCGTATCTATATGAAGTATATTAAATGCCATTTATATTCTGTTTCAGGTAGTATCTACCTTGGCCTGGAGTGGAGAGTATCGTGCATTTGTTGTGGAAGAGTTTCTTAAGAGCGGTGAGTCTGTCGTAACGACGCAACGTTCCTTCCGAAGACAATTTGCGCTTCGTGGGCATGATCTCGAACCGGATGCAAAAACATTTCGTCGCTGGGTTTCTAACTTTAGACAAACATCATCGGTTTTAAACAAGAAAATTTCTGGCCGTTTTAGGACCGCTACAGCGCCAGAAAATGTTGCAGCTGTGACAGCTTCAATACAGCAGTCTCCCAGACGTTCTGCACGAAAACACGCATCTGCCTTACACATGTCCGTCAAAGTGTTCGCAGAATCTTACATAGGTCTCTCCATATGCATCCCTACCAGATGAGGGTGGTACAGGAGCTAAGCGAGAGGGATTATGAAAGCCGCGCAACTTTGTGTCGAGACATTCTCCAGACCATCCTCCCAACAGCTGTTCTGATCTGCAGTGATGAAGCGCATTTCCATTTATGGGAGATGGTTAATAAACAGAACTTTCGACACTACTCAGTCAATAACCCTCGTGAACTCCACAAACGACCACTCCACAGTGCGAATGTCTGGTATGCCATGGGTGATTTTGGCGTGTGACGTCCGTATTTTTTCGAAGAAGAAGGTGTTACAGTAACTGTTACATCGGACCGTTATTGTTAACTCCTCGAAAGGTTTCTCCATCCTAAATCTTCCAGTTACTCGCCGCTCATAATCCGGATGATGTATAGTTCGAACAAGATAGTGCCACATCGCATACGCAGCGACGTTTACTTGGAGTCCTCCTTGACATGTTTCCGGGTCATCTTATTTCTCTGCGAGGGGATATTAGGTGGCCCCCACGTTCCCTGGATTTAGCTCCTTATGAATTTTTCCAAGGGGACACATCAAATCACGAGTGTACAACACCGGCCAGCAACTGTAGAAAATCTAAAGGCAGCAATAACTTAGAAAATCAATGCAATTTCACGGGAAGTGATTTAAAGGGCTATGGTAAACTTTCGAGAGAGACTTCAAAACTACATCGACATCGGCGGTTTTCACTTAAGTGATACAATTTTCAAACCCACTTGAATCACAATAGCATTCAATGTACTTATTATAAATACAAAGTTTATTCTCGTATGATCATGTGTTTGTTTTTTATTAACCTTTTAAATTGGGGCAACCTTTCTGCCCCAGCCTGTATAATGTTCATTTATATATTTCAGAAACAAACCTTTTGATGGGTCGTTATATCATTTAGAAAAAGAAGAACGATGAGGGAACAGGAGGACCATCAAAATTACCAGATAGGCCTACATCTGGAGATGTATCTTTCCCGAAAGTTGTTTGAGATGATAATATCAACAAACTAATGTTGAATTATTTTGAGATACCTAATAAGCAGATGAAAGTAATAAGACTATATAATGAGGAATACTTGAAATATGATTTTCTGAAATGGGTAGATTCTAATGTAAACAACAAGCGGCACTGTTTCATCTGTAATGATGTTCTTGCTAATGAAAGTTTGAAACCTTCGAAACTAAAAATACACTGTGAAAAACAGCATAATGAACTTTCTAATAAGCCTTCGAAAGTTTTTCAAAGAAAGCAAAAAGATTTACAGGCATCACTAAAAGTTTTGTGTCACTTTACAGCTGTTAATGAGAAAGCCTTATTGTCATCATATCTAAATGCATATCAAATAGAAAATGAGAGATTGCCGCATACATTAGCTAAAAAGGTTTGGATATCGTGCGTAATATGCTTGATGAAAAGTTGAATTTAGGAGAAATGCTTCTGACAAGATGATATCTGGTATAGATTTTGCAATACAGCTAGACGAAGCATTGATATTGTAAATTATGCTACACTTTTAGATTATGTCAGATATGTGTGGAAAAATGATATGTTGAAAGACTTATGTACTATACTGTCTAAATTTAACATCGTATACAACTGGTGCAGAAGTATTCGCTGTATTAAAAGAGTATCTTGTTGTCCAGTATAAATTAAACTTAAAAAGTTGCAGGTTGATTACTATTGATGGAGAAGCATAGATGACCGTAAAAAATAGCACTGTTATTAAAAGATTTTCAGATGCAGCTGATAATAATGCAATTAAGAATTATAGTTTTATACACTGCCAAGCTTTGGTATCAAAGGGACTTTCGAAGAATCTTAAGGAAGTATTGAAATGCGTAGTTAGGATTGTAAATTTCATTAAAGGGAGCTCACTAAATAGTAGAATATTTGACATATTCTCTTCAGAGATCAGATCAAACACACCTATCTACCTTATCACACAGAATTTCATTAGTTGTCGCAAGGTAAAGTAATTAGCAGTATGTATGAACTTAGAACTGAGCTTCACATAATTTTGGTAGAAAGAAATAATCCCTTGGCACAAGTTTTGAAGATAATATTTGGATTACCAAACTGGCTTATTTAACTGAGATTTTTGGCAATTTTAACGATGTAAACATGAAACTGGCAGGATCTAGTTGCAATATATTACAACATATCAAATATATTGAAGATTTTTAGAAAATGTTGAGGATTATGGCAAGAAAGACTTAAAGCGATCATCGCACTTATTATATGTTCCCAATATTGAGAATATTGTCAACGATGACATATTAAGCCAATTAAGGGGATTAAAACTAAAAAGTTGTTCACATCTCACTTCCATATCTCAAAGCTTTAATAGGTGTTCCCTTGAAGAGAAATTTAATTTAGCTAAGAAATGCCTTGGGATACAAAATCCATTTGCTTTTAAAGCCATTAATTAATATTTGAGTTAAATTTGCTACCTGAGGAGGAAGCTGAATTAAGAATGATTTGAGAAATTAAATTTGTGCTCATTTTAGATTGAGAATAAGGGGAAATTTCCACTGCTGAGTAAAAAAGCTATGCGATTTTTATTGCCTTTTACACCTACTTACTTATGTGAACGGGAATTTTTAATATTAACTCAATTAAAGACGAATGGCAGAAACAGGATCAAAACTGGACTTGATATGCATGTAGCACTGTCTTCTTGTGTTTCCAAATGGAATCAGCTGCTTTTGAACGAACAAGCACATTAATCTCATTAAATGACATGTTAGTTCTTTCAAATATTATTTACTTTACATTTCTGTCAGAATTTTCTTTAGCTTTAAGTTTATTTTTTCTTCAAGTAATATTTTTACATTCATACAAATAGATACATACAGTTACAATATGTGCGGTTCATAAGAAATATACATAAAAATTGTCTATGAACCTACTGAACAGCTTGTCTTTGATTTATTACACGTTGTATAATGGGTTGCAGCACAAAAGTAGATTCTTGCTGTGGGTCGCAGTAAAAAAGTCTAAAAAACTTTGGCCTAGATGGTTCGACATTCTCAACAATTTTTTTTGTAGCGAGTAGATAAGCAAGAAAGTGGCACCCAAGGGCATATTAACCCTGAACTTAGTGATTTATTTCGTGCAGTATATTGAAAGAAGATCGCTTTGTGAATAACATTGCTGAAATGCAATATTAATTAATTAATTTAAGATGACTTAGGTGAAAATTCAAGTAATGTCTAAACCTGTCATGACACCATATTTGCGCACATTAGCAAGTTCAACATGAATCTACTCAGGTTTTTAAATTTGATTTCTTCTAGAGATTAAAAATTTGAAAATAAAGCTTTTTACAGGGAAAAAGTACAAAGTCCTATTTGGTGGCTTACTCTCTAGTCACTGAGACTCAAATCGAGAAACTAAGAGTACTATTGTAAAGACTCAGTATGGTGGTTTAAAATTATCAATTAAATATTCTTTCACATGAAGATACTATTATATTTACGGAGAATGATTTCCTGATTGTATTTAATTTGACCAATACCTAATCTTTTACAATTTAAGTTAGTGATGTCATTTCAACAAATCTTATTTAAAGTCAATAATGGATTAGAGAGTATTTTAGGAAATATATATCAAGAATTATTATCTTTGCAATTGTTTCTCGAAATTAGTGAACCATGGGAATGGGAAAAGGTTCATGTAAACAAGCCTTTTTCCTCTGCGCTTACATTATATTGTGTCGTAATTACCAAAGAATAAATTTCCTTTATAGGAGCGTAATAAAATTGATCAAATTTATTAAAGAAAGTTGGATTAGATTGAGATATTTAATGAAAGATTTAATTCTCTAAACAAGAACAAAGTTATAATATAAAATACGTTCTATAGTGCAATACACAATATATTGAGGTGGCTTGACAAAGAAATAATAGAACTATAGAATAGTTACTGAAAATTACTGCAATTCTCCCATTACCAGATCAGGTACTTGAAAAATATAAATAAATAAATAAACCATAAATTGCATTTCAAGCTGATTTCTTAATTATGTGGTTTTTGGTGGTAATTTAATTATTTAAATTATATAACAAAGATATCCGAAAATGATAAACGATAAGAATAAAAAATAAAACAGTAAAAACTTCTAACTCTGCCACTAATTAAAATTCGAAACACTAATGCATTCAAACGTTCCTAAGAACAAGAATATGAAACATTCATGAATGGTAATAGAATATTTAAAATGAATTCCAAATCACAATCTCTCTCGATTTTAATCTCAAACTTCTTTAGAAAATGGCGATGATCTAATGCAGAGGTCGGCAAACCGGGGTAAATGACCCCAAATTGGGTAAAAATGAAGAGCTTGGGGGTAATAAAGGCTCATAAATAAAAGTGAAAAAAAATTAAATTATTATTCAACAAGAAGAGCAGCTTCGCCACTCCTCCTTACAGAAGAAGCTTGCGCTTTGCTGGCAGACTTTCGGTCTGTGTCCTATCATGATTCTTTTTTTTCTTCATCTATATTTGCTCTAATAATTTCCATGCCCAAATTTTAGTAAATATTCTGAACTTCAACATTTGTAATTCTTTTAGCTTTAAAAAATTCAGAAAAATCGATACTTATATTTATTTCTGAACTTCACCATTTTATCCATAACCCTATATTCTAAGAACGAGATTTATTGAAGGTTTGAATAACATTTTTTCCTTTAGTTCGGTTGTCTTTTTAAATTTTTTATCAAAGTTATTTCTAATAATTCCTTTATAATATAAAAAAATTTAATGGTGAAGTTCAGAAATCAATATAAGGATCGAATTTTTCTGAATTTTTTAAAGCTAAAAGAATTACAAATGGTGAAGTTCAGAAAATTTATTAAAATTTGGGATTGGAAATTATTAGAGCAAATATAGATGGAGAAAAAAAAGAATCATGATAGGACACAGACCGAAAGTCTGCCAGCGAAGCGCAAGCTCCTTCTGTAAAGAGGAGTGGCGAAGTTGCTCCTTTTTTTTTTCCTATTATAAAGGAATGATTAGAAATAACTTTGATAAAAAATTTAAATTTAATTAGGTAACAACCGAACTAAACGAAAATATCTTATTCAAACCTTCAAAAAATTTCGTTCTTCAAATATGAAGTTATGGAGGATAAGCGAGGCAAATTAGGAAAGTTATATCTTTTTATCAAATAATTTTCAGTTTCTTAAGAAAAATAAAACGCAATTCGTGGGGCCAATTTCTTAAATCAGAAATAATGTACAATGGGCAAGGATTCCAGCGGCTGTCAACACCCACCACGAGTGCAAGACATCATGTGTGGCCAAAAACAAATCATGAGAGTAAATTCAGTGCCCTTGTTTGCAAAATCTTACCAGAAAATGCAAGTGCACAATTTATTTATTCAATAAAAAAGAGCAAACATTTTGCTCTTCAACTTGATGAGACTATGTCAGATTTCAGAAGAAATACGCAGGTGATGATACGCCTTCGCTACAAATGGTCTGGTACAATTTAAGAGAAAATCTTGTTTTGTTCTCCCCTCGAGGTGAATGCTCGTGGAATCGACGTATTTAACAATGTTAATGAATACCTAAAAATACCAAGTGTTAGCTTAAAGTGGGAAAACTGCATTGCAATGTATTTTGATGGAGGTCGAGCCATATTGGATCATAATAGTTTCTTTTGAGCAGAGAGGAGAATCGTAAAATTGAAGTAACCTACTATTTGATTTATCGCAAGGCACCTGTTATCAAGCATTTGGAACCTGCACTGAAAGCTATAATGGCTAATGTTATCAAGGTTGGCAATGTTCTCTGAAGATCTACACTAAACGCACGGCTTTTCGTAGATTAGGTGAGGATGGAGAGGCGGAATATTCATTCCTCCTATGTTATCACACATAAGTGAAGTAGTTTCACGTCGAAATAATTTGAATCGAGGTTGGGCTCTCAAAAGTGAACATGAATTTTTTATAGTTGATCTAAAGTATTTTATCGCAGGAGATAAGTTAGCATAATTGTCTTGGGTTCCACAGATTTCATATTTAGCTTATATTTTTGTTTATATGAATAGATTTAACAAACAATTGCAGAGGAAAAAAAATCATGTTATTGTAGCCAAGGAAATGATTTCATCGTTTGGATCAAAGTTTCTCTATTGTGCCAACAATGAAGCACGCATTCAATTTCAGAACAGCGCGGTTTGTCCTTTTTTGATGTCAACAGCTGCAAAGGCTTTCAAAATTGCGCATAAGGAAGCGACAAAACAATTGCTGCCGTTTGTAACTACATATTTTCCTAACAAAAGATTTTGCAATATCATTAACTTCAAAAAAGAAAAACAGAAATAGGCTGTTTGAAATGAAAAATAGACGTAATTTTGATCTTGTACTCGTATAAGAAATGAAACTATTTCTCCAACAACTGAAGTGAAAAAGCTTTCAAAAAAAATCTCTAGTTACCTAATGAGATTATTATTAAATTTATTTTATTTTTAATTTTATTATATTGGAAATTTTGTGTGTTATTTTTAAAGTTCTCCAATTTTCATCTTTTATGACTGAATTCTCCCTAGGAATGGATTCAATAAACTCTTTTGAAATTTCGATGCAATTTGTGTTTCTCAGATTTTTTGGATTTTCATGTGCTGGGGTAATTTCGCTGTACAAAAGACGTGCTATGTGGTGGTAATACCCACAAAAGTTCCCTTACTTCTGGTCTAATGCTAAACAATTTCTTAATATTCATTTGAATGAATTGTTTAATCACGGGTGGCCCAACAGTTACTTCACATTTTAAAAAATTACACACACAAAAACTACATAACTTATAAAAGTAGGTGATATATAAAATGAAAGAAGACATCTTGTATTTCTACTATTTTAATATAATACCCTTTAAATGTTCTCCATTATTGTTAGAACAAAGGCGGATTCTTTGCACCATATTTTCTAGTACATTTTCCAAAACATCAGGAGTGATTTTGTTGATTTCTTCAATGATTTTTTGTTTCAATTCTTGAAGATTATTAGGTTTATTTATGGATTCCTTTTCTTTAAGGTATCCTAAAGGAAAAAATCTGGACGGGTATAATTAGGTAATCGTGGTAGCCAAGAAACGTCACCTAAACGTGAAATTAACCGACCAGGGAAGTATGGACTTGATGAATTACAAAATTCCCATAAAATAAATTACTAATCGAAATTTCCTCAATTTTACAAAATTAAATCTCATATCCTTTCAAAATCGATTTTACAAAAATGTAATTCTTAACCTAATTCAACTATAAAGTTATCTATTGGCTATTCGTTTTTTATATATGATGCAGCATTCTACACAATTTCATGCAATACATTGTTACCAAAAAACAAGAAACAGAAATACTCAAAAGCATTTTCTAACTCATATTTGGGATATTATCGAAACTAATAATTCTATCCATTCAGGATAGCTGATAGGAATAAATCGAAAGATCCTGTTTTTCCCAACTAAATTATTTCCTAACTCTTCCATCACAGAAATTTCAGAGATAATCAGCCGCGGCTCTAGAGGAGTTATACGCTATAGAGGCTTGTTAAGTTAATTTTTTTATTTAAGGAAAATATGGAATAAATATTCCCGCGAGACAATAGTTTAGATCACATAATTAACCAAAGTCAAAAAAATATATGTATTAGTTAAAGATAATAAGAAAAACAAATTTATCCTGTTATTTTAAATTCAGTTATTCTAAAATTAATAGTTGTTTGTAACCGAAAACTTTCGCATCTGGTTTATGATAACTTGGTTAAAGATGCTCAACATGAATTTAGAAAATATTTCTTATTTATATTATTTCAGTTGGAAAGTCTAACGCTTACTTCTTAAAGAAACTTAAAGAAACATCACACTCTGTTAATGCTTATTTACATTTTGGAAGATCTTCTTTGGAGAGCCATCGCAAAAGTAGGACACGAGATAAATATCATCGCTCACAAACGAGCAGATCGAGATTGTCGTTCAAGAATCTCGCCCTCCCTTCCAACTCTTCTGTCTAAGCTTGTTGTTCATTCAGTTTGGTATAAATAAACTTTAGTGACCTATTTTGTTTCTATACTCAAGGATACAATAGAAAAAAGAACTTACATCTTTTTCTGATCTGACCCTTCACCTAGATTGTGTTAATCAGTTAAATACATATCAAAACATTGCATTCAAACTAGCGATTTTCTCTTGCGTTTCCAGCTTCACTATTTGCAGCCTAATAAAATATTTTTCACCAATAGCAGGGAGTAATGACGCTCTCTGGTTGTGTGAGTTTACTTTTCTGCCACAAGGTCCTATATAATCATGACACGTTCCATGCTGTTGTAATGACGTATTTCGAGACCTATTAGTCTTTTATTTTTTCAGAAGACATATCAATATATTTATCCACTCAACAAATTCTTTATACTTTATACTTATCCACTTACAACTTTAAAAACACTCCTGAAACTATTTAACAACAAATGGTTAGAATCCGTCACTATTCTTTAATCTACATCACGACATCCAACCTTTTTCTGAGAAAATCACTTGTAAGATGCTAGCTAGCTAAGCAAACAAAAATGTGTCCCTCTAATCTGATAATTTATAGAAGGAGCAATACTACATTACATTTTTCTGCTCTCTCCTCTCAAAATTAAATCATAGCATAACAGTTAAGCTATCATCCTAAAAAAGACAGAAAGCTTGTTTCAACTATTTTAAAGCAGAAGTATTTAATATTATCCACGGCCTAAAAAAATCTGAGGCTAGATTCACTCAATCACTCAGCCATAACAAATTTGTATGATTCTCGATGAGAAAGGATATCATGAACTTTGTTCCTACTTGAAATTTTTGTAAGTATGGAAATGATCAAAAATTCTTTCAATTTCAAGAATTTCTTTCAACCAGGAATAAAGAATCACATATTATAATATATCCTCTTAAGAACAGAGAAAAGAGTACTGATTTTTAAAATATGTCACTATGATATGAATAAAAAATACATATAGGGGCTTAAGTTTGTTATTTTGCGTTAAATAGAAATTTGGATTGAATTAGTGAGAAAAGTGCGATGAAAGAGAGTGTCAGTAAATGTAGTGGAAGTAACAAGGAAAGAAAGTACCATAGGAGACCTTACGGTCCATTCAAAGAGGGTACCTTTAGACTAGCAATCGAGCAGGCACATGGATGCTCAATTATTTTCCCATTCTAATTCAAATTGGATATATGTAGCAAATTTAGTGTTTTATGAAATTTGCGATTTTGTTTGTTTGTATGCCAAAGTAAGAATAAATAATTTAAGTACCTGAGAAGCATTTACATCATATAATTTATATCCCAAACTTAAATCATCTAATAACTGTTGAGGCCTCATCATATAAAAACAAGATTTTGTCCCTACTTTCTTCTAGCAAAATTCTTTTAACTTATACAAAGAGTGACAAATTCTGGAGCCTGAGTGACTTAATAACTCATTCGTAACCATTTTTATGGCTCTCGAATGAAAGAAGATTAAAGCTTTCTTCTTACTTGAGTAAATTTTCAACTAAAGACGAAAGAACAAATTAAAAAGCCACCATTGAAATAATTGCCACTGCCATAAGCATGTTGCACTTTTTGAGAGATTCCGCAACGGAATAGAAGTTATATCTATTCGTGATCTATCCGCACTATAATCAATTCAGTCTATTTTGCATATAGGATTTCTCTGTTCGAGATTCAAGGTCAATAGTTTTGCCCAAGGGATGAAACGTTCGCTCCAGGATTATTCAGAAAATATAAGATCATTAGTCATTCAACAAATCGTAGTAAAATCAAAAGGAAATTTGGTTCATTCATCGTGATCGGATTTTTGTATGCGATATATTCCCTTTGGTACTTCTAATGCTCACAAACTAAGAATATGCAATCTTTTATATTCAAGTAGTCTATGACATTTCATTTAGCCTTTATTGCACCTTTACTACTAGTAATGCTCCCTATTGACCATTAGAGATAGTGGATCTTTGACATTTGTGTCCGCGTAAACCGCCATATAAGTAAAAGGTGCGTATTTCTAGGCAATATCCCTAGAAAATTAACAGGCGACACTACTTTACACTTTAAATCTATAAAGTTTCTCTCACGACTATCTCTATTCGACATCATGAGCTACAAACTACTTTCTATTCGAGGATAATCTCCATCCGCCAATTTGAAAATTCCCCGTAGGAAATGGGCTTCCTTTTTTCATAAAATTTATGACCATTTTCTCCACCAAGATGTCTGATACAACTCAACATTCCACACAGCACAGAGAACAACACATACTATAAATCAACAGTTTTCTTTGGCACACAAGGCAGAAAAATAAAAACACATACTCATTAGCGCTCAAATAGAAATTCGCATATAGAGAGCACTTTTCACGCTGAAAAATCAATAGAAAAAAGCACTATAGAAAAGTTCTTATGTATTCTAAATACAGGAATGATTTGAAATATTGGCACTCAGGAGAATCTCTCTTAGTCAAAAGGGATATACTAGATATTTATAAAAGGACCAGTCAAAACCACCAATCTGTGATTTCAAATAAAACGAATACATCGGAAAGCTCCATGGCAACTCAACGGCACAACATCATATAATAAATTAAATAAGTACTCATTTGAAAAAGAAACTAAAAATTTCAATAGTGACGTGCAATACACCCTCAAAATCACCCTGATCTAAGAAACAATTTCCTTGCAATCAACCCCACCCTCATTTAAATAAATGAAATCACAAGACGAAATAATTATATCTAGTATTAATTCCCATTCATGCAAACAAGCTAAATAGGCCAAATAACAGGATCATTCTTATAAATTTAGAATATTTGATTAATAAAGTGGTTAAACAAAGATCTAATCAAATATAAGCTACGCTCTTTAGATGCTGATTACCTATTTACACATGTTCTTGTAAATAAAACCTCATCATAATTTGAAATAAACTTCAACGACTCAAAATTAACCAGGCTGTATTAAATGATAATTTCATTACGTTGATAAAAATTGTATTTTTTATCATGTTTTCATATACGAAGGTAAGTATTACATAAAAAATATGTTTTTTAATAGGGGAACCTTTATCTCTTCTACCATGCTCTCTGTTATTGTTATGGAGTATCTTTAATCCAAATTATAATATAAATTATATGATATAAATGCCCCTCAGGTACATAAAATATTTATTTCTACTTTGGCTTACAGACAAAGAAAATCGCAAATTCCTAAAACACTAAATTTGCAACATATATCAAACTTAAATTAGAATGGGAAAATAGTCTCTTTCTCGCCTACATTTACTGACACCCTCTTTCATCGCACCTTTCTCACTAATTTAATCCAAATTTCTATTTAACGCAATATCACAAAATTAAGCTCCTATATTTATTTTTTATTCATATCATAGTACTCTCTTCTCTGTTTCAAGGGAATATATAATATGTGACCGTTTATTCCTGGTTGAAGAAATTCTTGAAATTGAAAGAATTTATAGATCATTGCCATACCTACAACAATTTCATATACGATGCTCACCTTTAAGAAAGTAATAAGTATTTCCGTTTCCAAAAGACAACCAGTACAAATCTCAATGACACCAACACTACCGCTTTATCAGCTTCCTTTTAACCTTAAATTAAAGGTCGTTAAAAGACTTGCGAAAAATAGTGAAATTAAAAGAGCTTTTACTTTTCTCGACACACTAGATAATGAAATCAAAATCCCTCCTTACAGATACCTAAAGGTATTTACCAAATAGCTCGCAAAATTCTAAACACTTCTACATTAAACAAACATATACGAACACAAATGCAACATACGCTCCAAAATATGTCTTTTGTAATCAGATTTCATTAAAAACTTATCAAATAACTAGCATCAATCCAAACTTTATATCGGTGAAAAGGCAATATCAGGAGAGAGATAGATTGTCCAATCGAATTTAATTGATTCCCTTCCCATTTTCAATCTATCTCCAGAAATCTTCTCTAAGAGGATTATTAGCTTCACACATAGATATCAGGCAGCTCACCTAAAACTGATCATTTAACCAAAGGAATAAAGAATTGGTGTATCTTTCTTCTTTTTTATGTTAGTTGCCTTATTATTATAATTAATATTATTGACTTCCATTGGCCTTAATTTTGTATTAAAGAAGCTGCAGAGGTGAAGCATAATTTTCATTGTAAAGCTGAAGGATGAGGAGATAAGGCGGGAAATCACTCCTGTATATAGAGTCAATTTTCTTTTCCTAATTACTTTTTTTGTTTCGATACAGTAAATCATTTAGGGCAATTACTCAAAGGATAGTCATTAAGAAAGAAAAAGGAAAAGTTGTTTCCAATGTAACTATATACCACTGCTCTTTTCTCTAATACTCTCGAACTCATTTATTAAACCATTTTATTATGTGCAAACATACTATAATTACTTTAATTTAGCCTTAAAAAATAAGATTGATGTGTGGTATTATATTATTGTATAGAGTGCATCTTCTAACATAGATTTCCCATGGATGGCTGACTATTGCTGTGTCCTTTGACTCACCGCCAAGTAATAGCTTCACTTATCCAAGCAACTTCTCGTCTTGGAATGCCAACCCAGTGGTCAGGACGCGAAAGAAAAATCATCGTAAGCTTTTCCAACAATTTCGATTTTCATAAAATTGATAATTCCGTTTCTATCAACAATGCAAATTGCCCTTCTCCAACGTGACAATAGCTTCAATTTTTGCTTTCACAACTAGAGTATAGCGGGGTAAGATGATCAATAGTGTATGTTTCTCTTTCTGTCTGTCTGATTGTGTACGTAGTATCTCAAACAGGTTAAACGGATTTTGATAGAAATTAGTAAATTGATGGATCATATTCCCCTAGAGGGCTGATTACATGTGAATTCTATCACTTTCTATACCATCGTTTGATAGATAATTTTCCTACCATTTCTTCCAATACAATAAAAAATTGTCTAGTCAAATAGCAAAAAACATAGAATAGACAAATTATAACGTTATTTGACCATTACCAGGATCATGATTAGGATGTGTGGTAGTATAATATATATAGGTCGAGGAAAACTTTAGCAAGTTATGGTAAAATAAAGAGACTGCTATAAGCATAAGATTGTTGCATCTTTATAGCTAAGATAATATCGATTAATTTACCCTGATATTTTATATTTGTTAAGGGTAAAACGTTACGGCTGTATAAATGCCAGATACGGATCCGCCATTATGTTGAAATCAGAATTTTATTAATAATTCGCATGATCCTAATACCAAAAGTAGGTTTCCTGGTTTAAGACTTTATTGGTGTTATTTATTTAGCTGATTGATTATCGAGCCCGATTAGAAATCCGGATTTAGTCTTCCATTACGGAAAATCCAAATATAGATGTTAATTCACACACGTTTAAGGATAAACATTTCTTTCATAAATAAGACCTAATAAATTAGTTGAGGCAACTCTGAGAAATGAGTAGATCGATGTACTTGAGTGTGTGAAGTAGTTGGAAACGAGTTATAAGTGCGATTGAGAACAAAGGGCCACGGCTATCTACTATACAAATGATGGTTTATGCTATTTGTGACTTTTATTGTTTGTAAGAGAGAATGAGGTGGAAATATTGATAACAAAATTTAGCAGAAAGTGTGTGTGGATAGTACTAAATTAAAAGTATGGTTTCGGAGACGTGGTTTCATTGGTTTATCGTGAATGATAGTTGCGCTGAGGACGAAGTTTTTGATCTCAAACTTCGTGCCATTTCAAGTAAAACAAGATGAGGAAAAACGTGGCATATTGTAAAGTTTTGAATAAAGCATATTTTTGTGAGAAAATAATTCCTTATTTTTCACTCAGTAAAGCAGTAAATCTGAAGAGATGTCTTCGAATAAAACTTTCAATATACCTTATTTGAACCCATTATATGCCGTTTTTTTTCAGGCATATACACTATGGAACTTAAAAACTCCCTGGATTAACAAAATTTACTTATAACAAACGCACAAGTCTTCTTGTGGAGTCAGAATGAGCGAGCATCAGCTCGAAGCGGATACCTTCCATTATTATTTAGCTTTAAATGTCAATTTTGAGAAATTGATTTAGCTTTTGTTCTCCACAATTCAAACTAAAACACTTACTTTTACATAATATATTGTTATCTAACTTAAATAAATTTCCATATTTAAACTTGTACTTGTTTATAAAGTCATTGTAATTTATTAATAAATACCTAATAACTAAATATATAGATTTCAAGATTTCTCTAATTATCAAAGTAATATTTGTTTGTTTTATAGATAATATAATAGATTAGTTCCTCCTCCATTTTACACGCAAGAGGATGGTTGATTGCTCTACGAACTAACTTGCATTCCCACATTCATGATTAGATTAATTCCTTACCACTCCCTTGTTTAAACTCAACTTTCTTTTTTTTTCAATTCATTCCATTCATGTTTTTTGGCTTTGCCTTACCATATTCTTTCTTTGTAGATAACGGGGTTTAAAAAAAGGGTTAAATAAAATAATAAGTAACAAAAGTAGTGTATGTGAGTTGAAAAAAAGCCATACTGAAACTTAAAAAACGATCATTTGTGCGTACCTTGAATAAATACGAGTAAGGCCGTTTGCAGAAGTCATTTAAGGGATGGCGTAGGTTATGTAGGCTTCACTGACCTTCGCTTGCCCTCTCTAGTTGCGGGGTAAGAGGCGATAAGCAGACGCGGGGAATACCCCTTTTAAGGGCGTGGGATAGGCGGGTGCGTTTTCTACCGTTGGCGGATTGAGTCAAATAGTTCAATGATTTTTTGTGTGGTTATGGGATTTAAACAAGGAAAACAAAATAATTTTGAATATTATACAAAGAAATAAAAGAATTTAACAATAAATGATAGACTATGGGAAAAACTAATCTTTCATAAAAATAAAATTAATTTACAATATATGCTTCAGCACGAGCTGTGAGAGGCACAATATTTACCAGAAAGAAAATGGCAGGAGATCATGAGTCGGAAAGCGTCACGCTTCTCCGGCGGTGATAGAGAAAAATGTAATAGGCTTAAGATATTCCAAGAGGGCGTGGGCCTGGAGTGGTTGTTCGAGGGCGTATCTTTGCGGAACAAAAAATGGAGCACGTTATTCCATAATAAGTCCTTACGCCCTTGACTGCCGAAGCTGTGAATAACTGGTTTCTCGCCTACGAGTCCATAATATGCAGGAGAGTCGCTTGAAAAATTGCGCGTCGGATCCTTGGCTGATTCTAACGATCATCTCGATTACTGCTTGGATACTGCGTGAGTACTGCTTGACTCATGTTGAAATCCTACTTTGCTCGTTCCCCTTCTGGAAAATATATACGAGTTCGCCAAAAGCGATTTTGTTTGCCGTCTCGCTGATTTGTGTTCTGGGTTCCAGTTTTACTCGTCTTGCTCTTTCATCGCCCCGGAAGTTTACCGAAAGACGCGAGTTGAAGGTCCTATTGTCCGTGAAATACTCCCTAGGCCTCTTTGTCTGCATAAATCTCTCTCTTTCTCTGATAAGGGAGTAACGCTACGCTCTCCATCCAAGTTTTAAGCACCATTGTAAATAGAGGGATGTACAAAAAGTGGAGAATAAAAATTAAATAACGAATCTAGCGTAGGCGAGTTGAAAACAGATTCCCACATTGCTGATTACTGGTAGTGAGCGGCGAATCAACTGTGCCATCCGGAGTATAAAAAAGAACGTTTGGCGACCAAAAGTCGCCTGCTTTCACTAATTCTGATTTATGAACTTACGACCTTCAAAATATTCAATAATTCCTAGACTAACCTTAGGGGGCCCTGTGCAATTATATAACACGAAAGAGAATGTAAAGCAACTTGAGGGATTTAAATTTCGTTAGAATTGACTGAATAGTTATGATGTTATTGCCAAATAATCTCCCATCTAGCCTTAGGAGGACTTTGGCAATTAAATCATTCGAAAGAGAATGTAAAACAAGATAAGGGTTTCAAATTTCCTTAGAATTGGCCGAATAGTTTTGATGTTATTGTCAAATAATCATGCGGATAACCTTGGAAGGATCTTGGCAATTATATAATTTGAAATAAAATATAAAACACCCTAGGAGTTTCTAATTTTGTTAGAATTGGCCAAATAGTTATCATGTTATTACCAAAACAAAAATATTCACAGGGTAACCTTAGGAGGACCTCGCCAACTATATCTTTCGAAACAAAATTTTATGGAGCATTTCGAAGTATCATTATTCCCTTCTGTGATTCCCCATCATAATTTTGTATGGTATAGGTATGTAGATGATGTCACATCGATTTGGTCAATAAATAGTTTAAACTTATTTGACAACTTCCTTAAAAATCTTAACGACCTCCATCCCACTATCAATTTTAAAGTAGAGTGGGAAAAAGATAATTGTGTATCCTTCCTTGGTGTAAAACTTGTTAGAGTCATTAACAAAATCAGCTTCACTGTGTACCGAAAACCAATCCATTCTAACTCTTAAATCCATTTATTTTCTTATCATGATATTAACATCAAGCGAGTCGTTGCATCAGGTATGTATTTGAGAGCACTAAGGATATGTGACCCTTGCTTTCTAGAAGACGAGATTACATATATAACCTGCAGTTTTATTGAATTAAATTATCTCCTCCGTGTGATTAATCAAAGTTTATCTAAGGCAAAATCTACTCATTACCGTTCCAAAGGTAAAAACAAATTTAGCAATACGCAGTATCTATCCCTCCCTTTTTCTCCCCCTCCTCAAAGGAGTGAACAAAGTTATTTCTCCAAGCCTACACACATTTAAATACCCTTTTTATATCCTTAAATCTTTCCCTTCGGCCAAGCCAGTGAATCAGCCAAATGAAGCAGGTGTATATTTAATCCCGTGTGGCCCTACAAACTGTCCCTCATTTTACATAGAAGAGACCGGAAGAACCTTAACAAAAAGAATTTATGAACATAAAGGTGATATCAGGCGAGGCACTACCACATCCAGTATTTTTAATCATATTGGCAATTTCAACCACCAAATTGACTATTCAAAGGCACAGATTATATATAATTGTAAAGATTTCCGTAAAAGAAAATAGTTAATCTATATTAATATGAGAAATTCCCAATTTTAATTTGTCAGATGGCAAAATGAAATGCAGCCCCCATTCCCGTAACCTCATCGTAAACAGCTTAGTCAACGATCTTAGATTCGCATCCCCTGATTAATGACATTTTCCCAGGTGTTGTGTTTCTTTGTGGTTTTATCTTTCTGATCTTTTTGCTATTTATAGACTTTTGTAACAATTTCATTCCCATTATATGGCTGAAGAGGATATGATAAACTACATACTGAAAGTAGTCTCGTAAATGAAATTTTTAGCTCATATACAGTGGTTTCACTATCATATACTATAACTCGCCATTGAGTTATTTTACTTATATATATATATATATATATAAATATACATATATATATATATATATATATATATATATATATATATATATATATATATATATATATATATATATATATATATATAGAGAGAGAGAGAGAGAGAGAGAGAGAGAGAGAGAGAGAGAGAGAGAGAGAGAGAGAGAGAGAGAGTTTGTGTGTGTGAGCGAGCGCAAGGGTACTTGATAAAGATGAAACTACTTTTGACACCATTAATGGGCCTGCGATGAACCTACCTAAAGCCATAGTTGTTGATTTCATTTTTCATTTAGTAATTGAGCCGTTCGAGGATGAGAACTTTTCATGCATAGATTAATAAATAAATTCGCGTAAATTACAAATCATACAAGATAAAACTAGTTGCATCTTTATTTCAATATTTACACTGAATGAATTTTAACTGATTGAATTGTGAGAAAGATAAAATATTAAACTAAAATATTCAGATCTCAATCACATAGTTTTAATAAAATCTTTTATTCCAATGCAATAAATGCAATTTGTAGATATGATGATGAGCATTGGCTCTTTTATATCAGCTCATTAGGATGACCAATCAGCATATACCCTTGAGACTGTAAAACGCACCCAAAGACATAAACATAGAAACTCTCAATCTTTTACGTAATAAAAAATGGCCTCTTTTTCTTAGACATACTATAGCTGATTTTTTAAATGCGTATACAATATTTCATCAAATTGATAAATCTTTTATGTTACAACCAGTTTTTCTATCGCATCGCAAATATATTTTTTAAACTTAGAATTTTTAGGCATTTTTCTATACATATGTGAGCGAGGAAGATTGCCTAAAATCAAGATAAGTGAGGTAAAGGTTATTTTATAGTTACTAATCACCTTTATATTGCAAATTACTGTCCAATCATTATTTAAAACTTAACTCCACCTCGTTTCATGTCCTTCTGATTATTCATCTTATTTATTTCTTCAAAATATTTCTTAGTCCCCTTTTCCATTCTCTTAAGCCTTTTCTCGCTATATTCTTTACGGATACTGACCTGCTTTTTAGAGAGCGATAAACCGCTCATATAAAAGCTAAAGGATATAACTAGCTCCCAGTCATTTTCGCCTTGAATGACAAGCGGCCATAATGCGAAGTAGTCAAGCTAATAAAGGATTCCCAATATTTCTATTCCCTTTTAGCGAAGCAAATACATGTGTTCTTGACTTAGTGGTGGCCTCATTTTTCTTTTTATTTTACTATGACTCATATCATTCTTCCTGGGAATGATTCGAGTGATTTAACTCTAGTAACAACAAGACGTTATAAAAACCTATACTGATAAAAATATGCATATGCTTTGGCTTTGCGATCTCTTCACTTAGAGCAGAGGTCCGGGAAACTTTTGTGGGTATTACCTCATAACACCTCTTTTGTACAGCAAATTACCCCAGCAAATGAAAGTCCAAAAAATCTGAGAAACACAACGAGCATTGAAATTCCAAAAAGTTTATTGAATCCATTCCTAAGGAGAATTGAGTCATGCAATGTTAAAATTGTTCATTATACACGATGGCGCAACTATAAAAATAACACACAAAGTTTCTAATATAATAAAATAAGAAATAAAATAAATGCATGCAATAAAGAAAATAGTACCATACAAATTTAATAATGATCTCATTAGGTAACTAAAGATTTTTTGGAAAACTTTTTCACTTCAGTGGTTGGAGAAATGGTTTCATTTCTTATACAAGATCAAAATTACGTCTATTTTTCATTTTAATCAGCCTATTTCTGTTCTTCTTTTTTAAAGTTAATGATATTGCCAAATCTTTTGTTAGGAAAATATGTAGCTACAAACGGAAGAAATTGTTTTGTCGCTTCCTTATGTGCAATTTTGAAAGCCTTTGCAGCTGTTGACATCCAAAAAGGACAAACCGCGCTGTTCTGCAATTAAATGCGTGCTTCATTGTTGGCACAATAGAGCAACTTTGATCAAAACGATGAAATCATTTCCTTCGCTAAAATAACATGATTTTTTCTCTGCAATTGCTTGTTAAATCTATTCATATAAACAAAAAAGATCAGCTAAATCTGAAGTTTGTGCAACCCAAGACAAGTATGTTAACTTATCTGTTGCGACGACATACTTTAGATCAACTATAAAAAATTCATGTTCACTTTTGAGAGACCAACCTCAATTCAAAATATTTCGACGTGAAACTACTTCACTTCTGTGTGATAACGCAGGAGGAGTAAATATTACGCCTCTCCATCCTCGCCTAATTCACGAAAAGCCGTGGGTTTAGTGTAGTTCCTTAGAGAACATTGCCACCCTTGATAACATCAGCCATGGTCGCTCTCAGTGCAGGTTCCAAATGCTTGATAACAGGTGCCTGGCGTTGAATCAAATTGTAGGTCACTTCTATTTTTGGATTCTCCTCTCTGCCCAAAAGAAACTGTTGTGACCCAATATGGCTAGACCTCCATCAAAAGACATTGCAATGCAGTTTTCCCACTTTAAGCTAACATTTGGTATTTTTAGGTATTCATTAACCTTGTTGAATACGTCAAAGCAAACGAGCTTTCAACTCGAGGGAAAAACAAAACAAGATTTCCTCTTAAATTGTACCAGACCCTTTGTAGCGAAGGCGTATCATCACCTGCGTATTTCTTTTGAAATCTGACATACTCTCATCAAGTTAAATAGCAAAATGTTTGCTCTTTTTTATTGAATAAATAAATTGTGCACTTGCATTTTCTGGTAAGATTTTGCAAACAAGGGCACTGAATTCACTCTCATGGCTTGTTTTTGCGCACACAGGATATCTTGACACTCTTGGTGGGTGTTGACAGCCGCTGGAATCCTTGCCCATTGTACATTATTTCCAATTTAAGAAATTGGCCCCACGAATTGCCTTTTATTTTTCTTAAGAAACTGAAAATTATTTGATAGAAAAAATATAACTTTCCTAATTTGCCTCACTTATCCCCCATAACCCTATATTTTAAGAACGAGATTTTTTGAAGGTTTGAATAAGATATTTTCGTTTAGTTCGGTTGTTACCTAATTATATTTAAATTTTTTATCAAAGTTATTTCTAATCATTCCTTTATAATAGAAAAAAACAACAAAAAGAGCAACTTCGCAACTACTCCTTATAGAAGTAGTTTGCGCTTCGCTGGCAGACTTTCGGTCTATGTCCTATCATGATTCTTTTATTTTCTCCATCTATATTTGCTCTAATAATTTACATGCCCAAATTTTAATAAATTTTCTGAACTTCACCATTTGTAATTCTTTCAGTTTTAAAAAATTCAGAAAAATTCGATCATTATATTTATTTCTGAACTTCACCATTAGATTTATTTATATTATAAAGGAATTATTAGAAATAACTTTGATAAAAAATTTATATGACTAAAGGAAAAAATGTTATTGAAACCTTCAAAAAATATCGTTCTTCGAATATAGGGTTATGGATAAAATGGTGAAGTTCAGAAATAAATATAAATATCGAATTTTTCTGAATTTTTTAAAGCTAAAATAATTACAAATGGTGAAGTTCAGAAAATTTATTAAAAATTGGGCATGGAAATTATTAGACCAAATATAGATAGATAAAAAAAAAGAATCATGATAGGCCGTAGGACATAGACCGAAATCTGCCAGCGAATCGCAAGCTCCTTCTGTAAGGGGGAGTAGCGAAGCTGCTCTCCTTTTTAAATAATAATTTAGTTTTGTTCATTTTTATTTATGAGCCTTTATTACCCCGGAGCTCTTGATTTTTACCCTATTCGGGTAATTTACCCCGGTTCGCCGACCCCTGACGTAGAGCAATGTAAATCCGCTTGCTACATATATACAAACTCTCAAGGCCTTCCAGGAACTGTAGAAATAAGGTTATTTAGATTTGATGAATGGTATAAGGTTTTCTGGTTTACTATTATGAAGGTCAGAAACAATTGTATTACTGTAGCCTGAAATTAAGATGATGATTATAAACACAGATTAAAAATTAGTAAACAATATGTCATCGTTATTTATTAAACTTTTGGAATGAATAAGATCAATTCCTAAGTACAGCATTAAATTTACTATTTACAAAAAAAGCAATTTTACTTTCGAAAACGAACGAAAAGATAATGAAAATCTCTACATGAATTGTGGTTTCACGGATTTTAAGTTTTCCATTTAGAATACTATTCACTACTGATCCATTTGATAAGGCTTTTCTGCCATCAAAATAATTAGCGCTGAATAATTCGGATCAATAACACGGCTGAATGGTGAGGATCATCACTATAGTTATACTTTGTCTCAAGGAAAATATCGTTTTAATTGGGTAAACACTCCATTTCGTCCATATTGCGCTTTCTTTGAAGCAAAAGCTTGAGAGGGATTTTTACCATCAATTTATGGACGTGATTTAGAAAATGAAGGAAGTAAGTCACAAGTAGGATTTCAAAGATTTCTTTGGCATTGGAGAGGACAGGTAGGCTAGAAACAGGACAGACAACAAACTTGTCGAAGTATGGCCAAGTGTACGGAAATATGCACACAGAGGCTCTAAGGTAGGCCAAGCAAGGCGACAACTGTTATTGTTCTAAAAGTGCGATTTGAATAGATAGCTGCAGCTGCGTGACCAAGAAATATACCAAACACAACAACAAAAATATATTTTAATACACACTAAATAAAAGGCACAACAATAAATATGGATATATATAGGTACATGAATAAGACGGAACTAGGTTCCGAATACTAATTGGATAACGAAAGTTATTGAATGGTTATAATAGGAGATTTAGGGTAGTGAGTGATTTAGTTCCTTTGAACCTCGAGAGTTAAGCGGAGCAAACTTTCGGGGAGGTCTTAGTGACCTTGATTACTCACGGAGGTAGCCAAAAAACCAGCAGCGGGTGGGGCTACTTTCTCAAACTTGTGTTTTGCGAGATGCGGGCCTCTTGTCATCAAGATGTCACCGGACGAACTTCGAATGAGGAGAGGGTGGGGGGGAAGAATTCTCCATCCTCGGGTCGAGCGAGCTATTGGGTCTCTTGTCAACAAGAGATCACCGGAAGAACTTGGGAGGACACCTTCTCCAATCCTTGATCCGAAGGCGGTTGAGAAATGCTGACATTGCCTCACGAGACTCTTATCCCAGACCCAGAGATACGGGTGGGATATCCAGCTCTTCTGTGGCTTGCGACCGTTTAAAACACTTCTCGGGAGATAGCCTTGTTCAATCGAACTCTTTTCGGGGAAGTGTCGTCTAACCACATATGTCTGTAATCCCGAGGAGGAGGCACATATATCACGAGTTCTCCAAAACAGGGAGAGAGGGAGAGAGGCCTTCTCGACGCCTCGTTATCGGCTGTGACAGACCAAGCGTCTCCTTGTGACAAAAGCATAAGAGGCAGGGATCATCGGCAAGACGGACTACCAGCGGCTGGAGCCATAAAAGCTGTTCGCAGCCAACCAACAAAATAGATGAGTAATCTCCCAACCCAAGGATGCGAAGGAAAGATTGAGACGACGGGTTTGTAGCCTTCAATTTCAGCGTCATGCCCCGGTGTAAATTTTGGCGGTGACGTGGTGACCTGGCGGCAAGTGCAAAAATGGTGAAGTCGGAGGGAGAGGGTGGGAGTAACGGCTCGCTTTCTCAACTGAAGTAATATCTTAGGAGGTGGGGAAATATTATTATTCTAGGGGATCCCTCTACAAACTTTTAAAAGATATATAACACGAATGGCATTTGAAAGATTTGACGGTAAACTTTTAGGCTAAGGAAAATTAAGTTCTTTAATGACAAAACAGACCGCATTATTTTTATGTCAATTACTAAGGCCAAAAAGAGCATTGGGGTGGAAGAAAGAGGCGGGGTTGGGGGATAAAGTTCAGTTACACTCTTGCAACAAATAGTATGAGGAAATAAACCTAAGCAAAAATGGTCTATCTTGTCAGAAAATAAGGTAGATATTTCAGCAAGAAATATAGGTGAAAGAGACTGGAATGTTAGATTGGTCGATAGATAGCAAGGTGTTTTGTGTTTAAGTTTTCTACAAGAATACGATGGGTGTGAGCTTCCAAAACACTGTAAAATTATGGTGTAGGAATATATAGAGCGACAGTAGGCTACGAAATTGTTTTTTATTCCTGCAAGACGATCAAAGAAGCCAGAACCACTTTTATAAGCTCGTCTGTGTTTCTTAGAATTCAAAATAGTGCCTGAGTACTAGCGGACACATTAGCGGGAAGTAGAGATCAGTAAAATGTAGGTATTACATTGAATCGGGAGGAAAATATCTAATAAAAAGTGCCCAGAGCTATGTTGAAGGCAAAGGAATTGATGGAAAAATCTTTCGGAGGAAGGAAAGAGGTGAAATTCCATGATATTTTTTCTTGTTTAATTGAAGAGAGCAAAGGCTGATAAGGCTCGAGGCGGGGCAAAGTGAGAAACAAAAGTGAATATATACATTATTTTGTCAAAGTCTGTAAAGTTTAAATACGTCAGAATTTCATAGATAACACTGATCTGCGTTGTTTTCAAGGTCAAATATATAATATCTGATTTTAGTTAAGTTTTTGGCACTGAATCTGAAAGGCATGTTCATTATACCCAATTAGATCAGGTTTTTGAAATATGAGCACATACCAAAAACTCCCATATTTCCAAATTTTTGTTGTGTATGAAACACATAATAGTAAATATTTGCCTGATTAACTCAGAGAAGGTTTACATAATATTTTTAATAGATAGCATGAATAGTACAATGCACAAAATAAGCTACTCATGAATGAATGGTCTCTTTAGTGGCCTCCGATTGTGCTGAGCAGACACCACATCCCTCTTAAGGCACCAACAGTAGTCAGCCAGAAAGTTAACATCCCGTTGGCATTGATAGCGTTCCTCCATGACACGGATGTCTTGCTGAAAGCGCTAACCCTGTTCTTCACTGAATTATCCGCAATTTTATGCAAAATAGTCCAGATGGGACAGAAAAAAGTGCATTTTCACTGACCTACGCGCACCAAGTTTGAGGAAATTCTCCATTATGTCTTTAACCGACATCTGGTATTGAGGACTTCTGTGGTTACCAAGGAAGTTTGCAATGACTATATTAAGGAACACCAGGCAGAGAGTTCAGTAGGATTTAATGAATCATCAAAACTAGAGTCTTTTATGAGTTCTCTTATCTGAGGACCATCAAATATACCTGCCTTATGCTTCTCCATGCTGATACGTTTGAACTTGTGGTGGAGGAAGGCAAATCCTCCACCTTCCCTGTTCAGTGCTTTTACAAAGTTCTTCACTAGGCCGTGTTTGATGTGTAGAGGTGGAAGCAACACCTTGCTCAGTTCGACCAGAGGGTGGGACAGAACATTGTGTGACCCGGGTTCTAATCCTTGTCTTGATGGCCACTCTTTTCTGACATAATGCTGGTCGTCAGCCCGACTATCCCACAAGCACAAAAACATGGATACTTTGTGTACCCATCTTGAAGTTCTAGGATGAGTCCAACGACTTTAAGATCTCCAAAAATCAATTATATATGTTTCTGGTAATTGAGAGCAGACCACAGACCTTCCATGCTGTTATGGAATTCTTTCATTTCAGCCGAGTGTCCAATAAGGATTAATGAAACCTTATTTCCGTTATTCAGAAGAACTGCCTTGAGACTTCTGTTAGACGAGTCAATAATATGTCTCTATTCCCTGGCAACATACTTCATATCCATTAATTTCATCAGTTCAGCCATATTGTTACAGTAGATCAGTGAAGACGCTTCATCGAACATAAAGAATTTTCTGAATTCGCTCTCGCGTTTCCGATATCAATAGAACTTTGTTCCTGGAGCAAGTAGATGTTTCTCTTAAAGGTGAGGACCCAGAAGCTGGGCAGACTCCTTAGATAGGTTCAGTTAAGGGGTCAAGTCAGTGAGTTCGGCTTGGGTTAATGGCACCGATCGGTTGTCCTCTTCTGGCTCGTATGCACCATACTCACCTGTATCAGTCATGTCAGTAGATTCGGAATCAGAACTAGATTCCATGATAACATCCGGCTAAGGAACAGGAACATCTGGTCCATGGGGGATTGGCTTTATGGCAGAAGGAACATAGTACTTGTTCTTGCGATTGATGCCTTTTAAATTTGTCATAGTCGGTAACGTGATCTTTCCCTTCCCTCCTGACCATCGGGACACCAAATGGCATACTCTTTCTTTTTCTATTCTTATAATCCCGTAAGTTGTCCACACATGTTTTGCAGCAGAGATTGGGAGCAAATGCCTTATTCTGGTCGCCTAGTTTAACTCCAAAATAAGTGTAATAAGCCTTCTACAACAAAATCCGTGATTTTCACTTGACGGTCTGGAAGATCCACCTGTCCACAGATGAAACAAAATTTGTTAGGATGGTTCTTACACTTCCGATCCATCGTACTGCACAACTAGACCTGAAAAAAGAAAGAATAACTAGTTATTTAAGGTAACCCATGGCCAACTGTGGCAAAGACAAAGCCCATATACGCTTGGATGATAGCGCCATTTGGGAATAATAAATTGTAATAAAAATCGAGTGTATCTTAGAAACCAGACCTGACAAAAGAAAATGAATGATATTTTTGAATTTAGCACGCAAAAGGGATCTTGAAATAAGTTAGAAAACCGTTGACCTTCGAAAAAACGTTTTGAAACGCAGGCCAGTGTAATAATAGCTATGCAGATAGATATTAAAATCTCCAAGAATAAGAAGGTTAGGAAATTGATACCTTGTGAGAGGATAGATGATGATAACAGAAAAGGTTTGATTAAGAAATAAATTTGCAAGCAAAAGTTTGAAAATGTTTGTAAATTCGGTTTAAATCATTATAAGATCGTGCTATGACACTTTCACTAAACAATCATCACCTGAGTTTCCACCATATAGTGAAGTAGATAAAGGTAGATAGCGAGGATACAGTAAAGTAAATTCCTGTATTTCTCTTTTCTTTCCTTATTACTTCCAAGCAGAAAATGGCAAACTACTCAAATTAGATAAGATCACACATGAATTTCTCTTTCCTAAACGTCAAGCAGCAACTAACAAGTAAAAAAAAGGAAATCAAGTATGCATTAGGGGAATATTTTTAAATTTCATATAATGTGGATGAAACGTGTTTTAATGGCTTGATTGGTGTGAATTTCTGAACTTGTTAAATCGCCTCAAGTCGGAATAGATAGCGCAGGGATTTATCGATAAAGAAACCACGGTAATCCAGGCGTGGAAGATGGCTTTCAAATACGGTATTTCCTTCGGCTATCGTCGTTTCGTCCAACCATAAAATGTAAACCTATTCAAATGAAATAAAAACTCAGATGAACTTTGTTTCGCCAACTTCAAGCAGTGAGAATATAAAAAAGAAAAAGCGACTGAGCATTACGTAAATTTTTCCAAATTTCTTTAGGAGGTGGTTGAAAAGGGTTTTAACGGCTTGGTTAATGTGAATTTTTGAGTGTGTTAAATCGGTTCACATCTAAAGAGATAGGTTAGAGATTTAGCAAGAAAAAACATCATGATTCCTGTGAGTCAACTTTTAAATACGTGGACACTTTATTCTATTTTAATGTGGTGAGAGGATTCTCTTTGATGTTTTATTTGATGTTTTTCAAACCGTACTTGAATATCAAAGGGATCACAAGGAGCAAGATTTTAGATTTATCTACATTCCGGGAAAGTAAATTTAAAATGGGTAGATGGAAAGATCGAAAAGAGATAGAAATATAGAAATCAAAACACTTGAACGACATATTTCTTTTCAAACATTGCTTCCATAGGTGAAATATTCTAAAACTCTTTTCATTGGAAGGTGAAAAAGTAAGTATAGATTAATGACTGCAGAAAACAATTGGAGGATTGGTCGCTTTAAGAATCTTTTGAAGTTTACTCATTTTTAACACCAATCATGTATAACAAAAGAGACTCGTCGATATGCCAAAACCTCTGTTTCTTAAGCTAAAATATAATTTTCTTGAAATAATCACAAAAATCTAAACTCTTTTGATTATTTATTTCGTAAAAAATCTAGCATTATTGACAACCCTACATAAAATAAAGCTATATTTTTTTAATATTGCAGAAGCTAATGACAAAAGCATTCAATCATTCCCTTGAAAAATATTTCATATACTTTACGTCTTGGTGACAGGCACGAATGTCTACTGTCACATCGGTAAACACAGAAACGGGCTCTCCTAACTCAGAAAACATTCGTCCTTTCTTATATAAAATGTTAATCAGAATCACCCACTGAATTTAACAAACAAATTTGTGTATTTTTTCTTTCCATTATTTTAATTCAGGTTTAATTTCAAAATAAACATAATAAATACATGTATGCAACTAGATATGAAATATACATGCATAAAATTCATTTTAGTTGAACATACTAATATCAGCACTTCCTCTTTTAGTACTAATTGGATCCGAGGTCTTATTACAGTTAGGTTTATATACTACGCTGCAACACAAGATAAAATATAAATAGAATCCTTTATACTATCTTAAACTATATTATATCTTTATACTCTAAATGAAACCATATTTAAAACACACGAATGGCCATAATACATGAAGCATAAAGAGAGAAAAAATGTAACCACGAAAATTACAATTTATTAGAATAACTTTTCTCTTTCATTGCACCTCTGAATGCCATGTAATAGGCATTTAGTGAAATACTGATGACGAGTGTAGTGATACTCCGCTAAATATGTAGTCAGAAAATTTATGTACCCGAATAATATATCCACTTTTAAATCATTCATAACTCTCGCCTCATTCATTATTGCATTATTCAAATTGTTCAAAAGAGTTAGGAAAACAGATGGAATATTTAAATAATTAATTTGTTACATAAATCCTTCCAAAAAGAGGATCATATTCTGTTGTTTGGCTTTATATCTCATAAATTTGAGAAAGTGCAGAGAAAATATTGCATTAAAATAGCCCATCTTAGTTGAGGTTTACACCAGTACCACTACTTCTCTCTTAAACATTCTAACCTGAATATTTGATGAGAAGTAGGAATAATTTTCCAGAAAATATAATTATTACACACGTTTACCTTTAATCATCCGTCCCTTTGTTTCGCAGATATCAATTTATTCTGAGGAGATGAATTCATCAGAAACTTTCTTCTTTTTTATCATCTGCTTATAGGAAGTACGTCGGGTGGAGAGCATAAATAGGAATATTAAACGGAATAAGAATTTTACTGCTATAATTCACTTCTCTTACTCCCCAATTACTCTAAATTGAGGCATTGTTTGTAATAAAGGAAAGAGATTCAAACGAAAACGTTTTCTTGATGTTTACTTTTCCTGAAACTTTGTTAAAAGTGCAAAGAAGAAACGAAGATAAACACGCACCATTGCAAATTTCTGGTTTAAACTAAGATTTTTCAGTGAAAAAAATATCTATTTGTTTAGAAATGGAGTTTGTATGAAATATTTCCATGTGAAATCAATCACTGATAAGCAGATTACATTTATTTTTACCAATCAACCAATCGTATGATTAACCTTGAAATTACCAGAATGAAGTAATTATTAGCAGGATTTACAATTATTTTTTTTCTCAAAAACCGGAAATCAAAAGAAAAAAAAATTCCCAGAAAGATCCAAAAGGAAGCTTGTAATATTGAGAGAAAGACGTTGTAGGAAAAATGAAAAGAAATCTTTCGAGAGGTAAATAAAATTTAGCCACTGGGAGTGGTAAAGCAAATTAAATAAACAAGAATGTGTCTATGGGAAAGTGCATTAATATGAAAAGCCAAGAACAATTCTAAATTATCCTGCACCAACTTATAATTAAGACGTTTAACTCCATTACGGTTTCCTTCACTGGTGAGCAAAGAATAAGGAAGGTCGAAAGCACACGAAATTGACTTGAGAGGACTTTCTATTATTATTCAAGTGTGAGATTCTCTTAATTAAAATCAAATTTCCTGCCTTGAGCATTGTAGTAAGGACAAATGAGAGAAAATTATGCTTTCCACAAACTAGGAAAACCAATTACTTTGTAATTTGGTTTTAAGATTATATTTCAGCCAGACAATCAGAATCGAAGGCACAAATATAAAAAATAAGCAAGGTTAGTTGATTTACTTAAATGTTTTTTACGTGAAAATGATATTAAAATTTTCAATATGAGAGGTAAAAGGAAGTAAAGGGTTATAGTCTAAACCAAAATAAATGTATTTTATTTCTAAAAACTATCAAAGAGGTTATAGCTGGGAGATAATAGTTGATTTAAAGTAGCCGCCCTCACCTTCACCAGGGCTTCAAGACGTCTCCAGAACGGGGCGCATGTGTTCTTCACTGTGTCCCTGGGAAGATCTTCGAATACCTTTATGAGCTTGGCCATCAGCTCTGCATTGCTGTTGCATGCACAGCAGTTGCACACTTTCTTAACCGCGCCCAACATATAGAAATTCATGGAATAAAATCCAAAAATTAGGATGCCAGAAAGTAGCACTAGTGGATTCCTAGCAATTCTAGTCTAACCGCTTAGGGATGGTAAGTTATTTAAAGATGGTATGCTTATAGCTTAAATTAATAAAATGGAGAGAACTAGGCCAAGGTAGATGTCGCTAAAATAGGCTACTTGATAGGTTTCTATCCGACGGGGAAAATAGGTTTATTGCACCTATTCAAGCAATACATATGTATTTCCAACGATGATCCTAAATCATCTACGATGTAGGAGTTTAGGGGTAGTTTAGGAGCTTAGTTTTAATCTATCGAATTCCCAAAGGTAGACGTTATGCCAAGGCTTGTAGCTGGAATAAGTTTCTTGTTTTGGTAACTTTCGGGCTGGAAATAAGGCAACTAAATTCAAATAATAAAAAGGCCTGCCTAAATTAACCTTGCCTAAAAAAAATAATAACCTCCCAAACCTCTTACCTAACACAAGCATTAATTAGTGGGTTCAAAGCAATCTATTTTTAGTTATAACATCATATTTAGAAATTTCAGCGCATTTTTAATTGAAAGTAATACTTTGCGTATTTAAAAAAAATAGAAATTTATATATCGAAGTGAAATCAAATATTTGGGGGAGCTGTTCTTCTGTAGAATTACTAAATAATTCAATAACATTGACGACTTAAAAATTAAAATATTTTTTAACAATTAATCTTTCGAATAATGGCGTTTGTACGATTTTCTTTTATGTCATTAAGCAGGACCTTTACTTTTAAGCCACCCAAAGTAGGTGTCCATCATATGTCTGTTTCAAGTTCCTTGATACCAGTCCTTGGTCGGTTTCTTTTCTTTATACATATGACCTCTTTCCTTTTTCTTCACTAAAATAATGAATATTCTTTTAAAATCTGTGCAAGTTACAATTGAGAAAGTAATTTTATGATCACACCAATATTTTGAATATTCAATATTTTGTGCACCATATTTGTTATTATAATTATGAGGAATTGATAAATATTAACATATAACTACATCAAGCATAATGAAATTATCTGCATATGTGTTTCAAAAGTCTTGCATTTTCCTATTCACAGAGATATGATTGTTGAGATGAAAGGGAAAAATCTTACCTCCTTTTCAAGTACTTCCATGCTTCGAACGCAATTACATCTGACTGCGTTGTTTTAGTTTTTTATTCTCTTTTATACCTCTCGTATTTCCTTTATATTCACTGCGGTTTCCTATTGATTTGGTGTCCTCCACCGAAATCCGGAAAATTTTAATAAGCTCTTCATTGTAAAACTTTTGAGGAGATGCTCTTTCTCTTCCTAGCTTCGTTTTTTATATTCTAATACTAACCGAGTTACCCTAAGAATATATTTTGCAAGAATATGTGTTTGGGATACCATTTAAAGTCCTTGTAAATTTCTTTTATATTACAATGCTCTTTATTCTTAGTCAATTCTCCATGATTAAGAAGCTTTTTTAAACATTAAGAATACCTCGCGATTGAGGCTGAACTCGACATAGGAAAGTTGGTTATTGCTACCGAATATCACCGCTAAGGAGACATGTGTTACCAATTTAGACTCTCACTGGCCTATTAATGTGGGATCTGAACACCAGATACTGAGAATCTGGTTACAGGACCTTCAACGGTATAGGAAGAATCCTGGACCTATTTCTGGACATAAATATTGGCCAGCGAATAGGCCCCAAATTCACCCACCTTTGTTAGAGGCTGAAGTGCCACAAAACCAGACATCTGTCTGGCAAATCGTCAGCTGCCGTTCAATTAGTACTTGGAACAAGTTCAGGTACCATGTAGTGACCATATATGTATCCTACTGACAATCAACAAGAACCCTACACAAGTTCCAGCTGCAGTCAGAGAGAAATACAGAAGAGCAGACTGGAAACGGTACACGTGCCTTCTCGAGATCTATGATCCGCCCATCTTGTACCAGGCAATTCACAAGGAGATTGACAAGGCACTCGATGACCTCAATAACCATCTAATCAATGCAGATAGGGCTTGTATGCCTAAATCCGAGTATAGGACCATCTCTACCTACAGATGGACACAATACCTAAAAAAAATTATACCGTGAGCTGAAATTATTGTATGAGATTATAATCAGTAATGCATCAGTTCACTCAATGCAACGAAGTACACAAATTAAAGAAGAACTCAACCGGTTGATCCCGAACAACAATGTAGACGATGGGATGATGCGATCGATAGCCTTAATTACGAAGCAACTTCCGAAGAATTTTGGAGAAAGATCAGAATTCTCAAAATATCGAACTATAAAAAGAAAAGGAATTCCTCGAAACGGAAGAAGAATCAATGGAAGAGCTATTACAAAGTTAATGGGAAAAAATCTTCAGTATAACTGAGGATGAAAACAAAGACTATGACCTAGAGTTTGAAAGAAACATCATATATGAGCTTAACGACTGAATACACAGGACGCAACCTCACCACCAGGTGGACAGACAGCGTGATGGAGGCGCCGAGATTATCGAAGAAGAACTACTCGGCACGCTCCGCTCATTCCAACAAAAAGCTCCAGGACAATCGGGGCACCAGCCAATGTCATTGAAGGGATGAGAAGTATATTTATCTTTTGCCTGAACATGGAATAATTTCCTGATGTTTAGACAACGGCTGAGATGATTTTTGGCCTAAGCACAGAAAGAACGCAACGTTGAAGGAGAGCTAGCGGCCAATTTCACTCGTAGAATTTGGTGGGAAGCTTTTCAAAAGATTCTCAACCGAAAACTAGTGTCTCATCTGTAGAAGAACTCCCTATTCAACCCACATCAATTCGATGTTTGGAGGAAGCGAAGTACGGAGATGGCGATTAATGTCATCACGGAAAAGCTAGCCCAAGCAAAACGGGAAATAAGTTCCGTGGACATTGTTTGTCGGGATATATCAAAGGCGTTTGATAAGGTGGGGCAAAGTGAAATGCACTACAAGATCTTACGACTGGGCCTAAGTAAAAACTAAGAAAGAACTCTCTGTTACAATGTCATGAAGAGAACGGCGATATCAGTTTAGGGTGCACGGACGGACTTAAGTTTCCACTCACTGCGGGCCTCCCACAGGGGTGATACATGTCCCTCACTCTCTACTTGATTTACACCGCTGATGTCCCAGTTCCTGCAAGACCCACTTCCCTCAACATTCAATTCTCTGATGCTTTCACCCAGGTAATCACTTGTCCATGGAGGAATGCCCCTTGGCAAGCTCGTATGGCAGCAGCAGAAACCAGGAAAAGTTAAAAGTAGTCCCCATAGGCAGGAGACTAATAACCGATGTCAGGGTTGGGGATAGACGCTATCCCTACACCACGGAGTGCAATGTAAACGGAATGAAAATTACTTCAACCGGGTACAGGAAGCACGTCCTAGAAAGAAACACCAGGTCAAGAACTGCAGTCAAAACTCTATGCATGTTCAGAAGTCTCCGTGAAAGCAATAAGAGAAAGATCTAGAATGCACTTGTTCGATCGACGCTGCTATACCCCGCTTCCGCTCTCTCGTGTGTCTCGAAGACACCAAAGACCAAATTACAAGTGGCGCAGAACAAATGTGTGTACCTAATTACAGGTACATACAGGTGATAAAGAAGACGCCAGGAAGAGCTGCACCGGGAGGTGAGGTTAAGTCCCATTAACGGTGTCATAGAAGAACGGACAAGGAATATGAACGACTGATTAATCGAGAATTGAACGATGATATCATCCAGTTGATTAACCAGAACAGAAGAGGAATAAGTGGCGCCAGATTTCCGAGCTCCACTGGGCTTTTAGCTAACAAAGCAGAAATGCCGTTCTACGCATGAGAATAAGAATGTTTTTACCCAAACCCAAAAAACATCCAAAGAAAAGAATACCTAATTATGAAACCTTGCCGATTTATACAAGAATTCTCCGATGAATACCCCACTATAACGAAGAAGCCATCAAAGAAAAAGAAACGACACGATTTACACTCACTAAATAATATACCAAATTAAAAACACTAAACACAACACTAAAATGATAAAAGTAATTTATTACTACCACAGCAAATGCGCATAACATATCCAAGAACATTAATTTTTTGAAGAAAAATGGCTTGAAGGTCATAATAATATAAACTATCCCAAAGACAACAAAGGAACCACAAAACAAGAAAATATTTAAAAGCGATAGGCCCAATCACCTTGCACTTAGCATCTCTTTGCTCTCTACCACATTTCTTTCTCTTTTTATCACTTGTCTATTCTCAGCTATCTGTCCCCACACCCTTTCTTTATCACCTACGCACACCTACCCACTTACATCGTTCATAGGATCAGGTGTTCCTTCTGTTGTAGGCCGTGCCTGCTAATCGTGAATTTTTTTTTCGGAGGTGGTTTCTTAGTTGTATCGTTAATTCTTCGCTCGTATCTTCGAGTTTCTCCTCGATTTTGGACATATATTCTTTGCCCGCTTTTCCAGGGTTTTATTTTATTGGGTCGATATTAGCTGTTTTTATTATTTATCAGATTCTTTTTCTATCGATTCTTCTTGTATCGGTTTTCAAATAAACTGCTTCATTTTTAATTCGTTGTAGATTTCGAGGTCGTGTGCAATGGTGTCGGTGGATATACCAAGACGGATTAAATAAACACTTTGTATAACATACTTTTTCTTTTCCGACTTAAATTCTTAAGGTTCTAAATCAGTCTTAGGCTTGATTTTGCCTTGGGTGTCCGGATTCTTATATGGTTGTGGTATCCTCTTGTACCTAAGTTTAGGCCTAACACATTCCCTTCGGTTGAGTATTGGAACTCGATTCCGTCGACGTTAATTTCATCTTTTTTCCTCCTTAGGATTGGAATAAGCTTGAACTTTGTGACATTAGTCATAATCTTCCAACTTTTTCAAAGTCTTTTTTATTTTTTATTTCTTGTTCGGTAGTTCTTGCTTGCTATCTGGGGTTCATGGAGCGTGATGAGATCACCTGGCTGATATCGTCTGCGTATTGAATATTCATACAGTATGATGAAATCAGAGGCGGGAAGTCTGTGGGGAAGATGGAGTACAGGGTGGGGCTCAGGCACCCCGGTTCCCCTGTGGAACTCGCGTTTGGAGATTAAAGATGGGGCCTTCTAGTCCCACGATACTTATCTATGCCTTCCTATTGGTTAGATAATCAGCTAGGATTCTTTTCATCCTGATGGCGAGATTGAGCTGAAGGAGTTTATATTTTAGTTCTTCAACCCATACCTTGTCAAAAGCCTTCTCGACGTAACCCTTTTTAGCAGTGGCTTGTGCCAACTCTTTTGTAATGACTGCTAGAACCACGGTATAGTCTTTTTCTTTCCATAATCCATACTAATGATTATTATATTTGTCTGTTTCTTTGAGGAAAGTGTCCAGTCTGTCGTTCATGATTCTTTCGAAAACCTTCCCCAAGAGGTTCAGCAGTGATATCAGCCTATAGCTTGAGACCAGATTTGATGGCTTTCCTGGTTTTGGCAGAAAAACCAACTTCGCTACCTTGAACATCTCAGGGAAGGCTCGTATATTTATATAGACAATGAATAGGTCTTTTATACAATTAAAAATATTTCCAGGGGTCTTCTCGTAATTGTACTTGGTTAGACCTGTTGACCCGGGTGCCTTTTGTTCGAAGGTGTTAATGGCTCTTTTAATTTCCTCCGATGTTATGGTGGCTCCTAGTCCTAGTTTTTCTTATACTTTGTTATCGACTCTTTCTTCTTGTGTAAGTCTGTAAATATTGGTTCTTATGAATTCGGCGACTCTTCTCTCTGTCTCCCTATCGAATCCATCATTATCTGTCTATTCTATTGAGTAAATTTTGCTCCAGTACATAGTCTCTGAATTTTCTTTATCTTTCTTCATTACGAGAGGCAGAAAATAAATTGCCTTAAATAGTGGAAGGGGGGAGGGATTTGACTACCTACCTGTGAACTCTAATTAGGGGTTACGAAATTCTGAAATAACTTTATTTGAGATTTTATGTATGTAGTGAAAATGACATCTAGCATGAACAAACCAAGGCGAATGTTGAAATTTGGGAATGTGTTAATGGAAATACATTCTAAACTATTTCTCGAAATATAATTACTGAATTTTATGATTAGTTTGGCACTATTCCAGTTAATGGTATGGTTAAGATTTTACATATTGTTAACTGTGATTACGTCCATTGGCTTGATGTTGTTAAACCAGGACATCTACTTCTTTTCTGGTTTGTCCATAATTACCTTTTTAGCAGTTGTTGCAGCCTATCAAATGAACAATGCCGGTCCGGGGGGGGGGGGGGACAAGGATTCGATAAATTGTAGTCTCGTAACTTAAAAATAACATTTATTTTCAGAGGCCTAAGTAAACGAGGTAATTTAATGAAAATATGATTATAGGTTAAAACTAATGTTTCTGGCCTGAAAATTAGGAATATTAACATTAGTTTGATAATAGGAACGCTTAGCGGACTTATAACAATTGTCAAGAAAGTACAGAGGGTAGCACAAATTTATCTCTATTTTATATATTCTCTCGACTTCTTTGTCTAGGTATTCTGGTGAGAAAATTCTATACGCACGCAAAAACATAGAGGAGAAAACACTTTGCTTGATGTTATTGGGGTGGTTAGAATAAAAATGTATATAAGAGTCTATGGCTGTTAGTTTTGAACCAATGGTTTGACCCATGAATTAGTAAAACATTCCAAGTAAAACATTGGAATAAAAATTTAAACGGTTCACACTTTGAATCATATAAATGGGAAGACAAATTTCCCGATATGTATTATTCTTTTCGTAAATGGGAAGATAGACTTCCACGTTTTAGTATTCTCTCTTTTGTAAATGGAAAGTTAAACTTCCCGGTATGCTGTATTTTCCTCTTGTAAATACAGGAACGAAAATGCCAGTATACTCGGTCGGTTAAGGAGCTCTCCAAAACCGTTGACTCCGGTGCTGGGTAGTGAGGTAATGGGGAAATGTGATGGACTTTTTCTTGGAGCACAAATCGTGCAGGTCAGAGAGAGCGACATTGTTAAGCCGATGCTACTTAGCGCTCCTTCTATTTTATTTGTAAGACCTCGTAGGAAAGAGTTCACGCCATCTAGGTCGCTCTCACAATACTTTACCTCCTTTAACGAGACAACACATTCGAGTTCGTAGCTGGAACCGAGCTCTGATTGAGCGCTTAAAAATTCGGAACGTCGTCTTACGTCATCAAAAGGTTAAAAGTATATAGTTAGTGCAGTTTGCTGGGTGACCACCCATCACTTTGAGTTCTTGTCTTCTTTAATATCCTATCATTTATTCAATTGTGTAAGGGCTCTCACGCCTCTATTCTTCTTAAAGATTACCTTTTGTTCTATTTGAATATTTCTCAGTTGTTGGTGACTTTTATGCTTGTTTGCAGTTCTGTAGGGATTCCTACACTATCTATATATTGGTGCTGGGTTAGCTCCATTTAACGGTTTTCCGTTGCTCTATGCTCTATTAGGATCCCCGTCTTCCTTTTTTCTTCTTCGTCTAGAAGTATATTGACCGCTTTTTTATGTAGGGATACATTTAATGGTTCCATCTCTATTCTATGGTGCAGATCTATCTGCCTGTTGCGCTCTCTCCTTCTTGTATTTGTAATTAATAGTACGCCGCTGTTCTGTACTCTGAGTAATTTCACGTTGTTGGTTTCATTTAGATTGCTGAGTGGAATTACGACATATAATAATAGTGATTTACACAGAAGTTTGTAAATTTTGATTTTATTTTTTGTATTTAGGTTTTTAACTGGTAAAGTTTCGCTAAGTTAGCTTTTAGGAGTTTGATTCTTTCGGGGGGGGGGGGGTAGGTACCTGTTTGAAGTTATCTTATATCCTAGGACCTTGCCTTATTTTTGTTATCTATACCTTTCTTCGTTAACCATTACTCGTGATGTTTTTCTTCGTCCTATAGGAATAATGGTAAACTTGTCTGCGTTTGTCCTTATCCTCCATTTTTTTCAAAATTATTTATGTTCTTGATTTCTGCATCAGTGATTCTGGCCGCCATTGGTAGGTGCTTGTATGGACTATTAACGATTATCGAGATGTCGTCTGCGAATTGTACGTATTTGGTGTTATCGTAGATTAGATTTGGAAGGTCACCTGTAAATATGTTATATAGCGTCGGACTGAGACATTCTCCTTGGAGAACGTCTTGATTGATTTGAAAATCGATAACCTTCTATGCTGATGAATGCTGTGCGGTCTTTGATGTAGTCACATATGCATTTTGTTAGGATAGGTGAAAGTCCTAATCTCTTGACCTTGTATTTTAGGCCTATTCTCCAGACCTTATCAAAAGCCTTCTGCACTTCTCTTAATACCAGATTTGGCTTTGACTATTGTTCTACTATTACGGCCAGTGCCATCTCGGTAATTATACTTTTCCTGAACCCGTGTTCCTGACTAGGAATCAGATCGTTGTCTTTTAGGTATTGGCTGAATCTCCTACCGATCAATCTTTCAAGTAGTTTGGCCACTTTTTCTAGAAGAGTTATCCGCCTGAAGTTTCCTGGTTGGTCAGGGGGCTTGCCTGGTTTAGGCAGAAATACTATTTTTCCTCTTTTCAGGGCGTCAGGAAAATACCCGGCGCTTATTGCCGCATTGAAGATTTCTACTATTTTGGCAAGAAATACATCTGGCTCTCTTAACAGGTTTACGCGGCATATCCATGTGTCTGCAGGAGCTCTTTGCTTGGTTTTGTTTAGAGTATTTTAATTCCTCAAGTGTTATTGGGTCTACTCTTTGTTCCATCAATACTGTATCAGAAGCAGAGTGATTGGGTGTTAATTCCCCTCTGTTTCTATCCATCTCTTTAACTATTCTAAGTTCCTGGTCGTGGTTAAAATCTTCTTTTTCTTGAGGTGATGTTGAAAACGTTATACCAGTGTTCTCTAAATTCGGGCCTTAATTTGTTCCGGTTCTAGTGCATCTACTCTATTGTATTTGATGGCTATTTTTGTTCTCAGTTTTTTATTTTCTCTGAGCATACTGATTTTTTCCTAGAATTTTGTAGGATTTAGTTCGGAGTCTTTCCCGTCTATTATCTGGTCCCATCTTATGCCTCTATCTGTTATAATTGTTGTATTCATTTCTGTTCTAATGTTGAGGAGGCGTTCTCTATCACCTCTTCTGGAACAACTCGCTATATCTTTACTCTTAGGTTTAAATATATATTTTCCAAATCTGCTAATTGTGGTGTATACCGATGATCTGGCAATGTTCTAAACGTTGTTCTGTATCTATCAACTTTTTCATCATGTTATTTAGTGCCTCATCTATCTCTTCCAGGGTTGCATCGTTTAGATCTGGTTACTGGTAATTACCTAATTCTTCGGCGTACCGCGCCAGTAACCCTTTGTGCAGCTTTTTCTGACTGGGCATTTTATTTGTATAGGGTCTGCGGACAATGTTATTACCATCATTTCGTGATCGCTGATGGTGGGTGGGCCTCTTTCTATCAAATAATTATATGGGAATTTTAAGGAAGCTAGCACGATATCTGGTTTAGTTGCACTTCTTACGCCGATGTAGGTATGGAATTATGGTCCGATCCTCTTAACTTTGCCTCTTACTATTAGCAGATCTACATTTATTCCGCTGTTGTTGAAATAAGTTATATACCCTAAGGCTCTTGTTCGGGCGTTATGGTCTCCTAAGAATAATACTTTTTCATTTTGTCCAAATATCTACATGAAATTATGTATAGGCAAATATCTCCGGCTTGGGGGTTGATACCCTGCTATAATTATTATATCTACTGTCCCAGTCTTTACTTTAATGGCTAAGTATGCCTCATATAATTTTCTCAACCTTGTAGATTTTATGTACATAATTTCGGGCTATTGTTACTCTGTCGTAGATTATATCTTCAGTTGTCTTGTAGAGTGTTGTATAGTTAAAGATTTTAATGAGATTTATTTCCTGTTAGATGTTGATTTCATTTAAAAGGATGATCTCAGGGTCAGGTTTGAAGTATGAATTACAATGCGAGTGCCTTTTGGCAGACCAACCTGACACATTGAGACTTACTATTTTAAACTTTTTTTTCCTCTCCATTTTGTAACTTATTGTTCCAGTGAAGATCTTCTGCCAGCTTTCTTTAGCTCTCTTTCACAAGGGGGACTTTGATCGACCGCTTCTTTTCTTTTTAAATTCTTCTTTCTTTATATTAAAGCATATCTTTCGGGATTATTATTCCTCCACTCATTAGATATGTGTGGACTTCGTTATCTGAATACGGAGCCTTCAAAATCGTACTGAAAATGCCCTTTTTTGATCCCTATGATGATTTCCTTATTGTTTCTTATGGGGGTGGGTCATTCATCTTCAGGGGCGTAAATTGTCAGATTGATGCGCTTTTTTCTGTGTTTAGTTATGGGATTCCTCGTTTCCTGCTTCTTCTATTGCTTTTCTTTCCTGTTAATATTCGGAGCAGACTGCCTTGGCTACAGGTAATTCCACTCCCATTCCCTCTTCCTCTTCCTGTACTTGCTTGTGCCTAAGTCTTGGATCTCTCTGCAATCCTGGGTTGGTACTAGTCAATTGGATGGAGGGTTTATTTTTACCTGCTTGTCTTTGGTTTTTCGGTGTCGGCGTTGTGTATTTAATGTTTAATACGTCCGCCGATGGCGGGTTCTCCAGGAACCACATAGGTTCCAACCCGTTATTACTTAGCATTTTTTTAAGTTCCTTAGAATAAGTTCCAGGGTTCTCAACGTTCATTACGTGAGCATGTAATATGCACGCCAGTATGTTTAAAATTTTTTTCTTGAGCTCTATTATATTTTTGCTCGTACTATTTGTTCCGCGGTTGCCTTAGCTACTTTGGCTTATCTTCTCTCTTCTCTTCTTCTCGATATTCTCTCTCTTAATGGGACAAGCCCATCGCCATCCTGCTCTGGTTTTTGCCACAATTCGCGAACTTCTTTGTGTGTAGAGTTGAGCTGCATTCTGAGCATTTCGTTTCTTCTTTTGGGAGGCAGTCCCTAGACGTATGTTGATCTAAAGCAAGGCAGCAGAAACAAGTGAGAACATTTATAAACTCATCACTTTTGATTTGGTCATAAGTTATCTTTAGGTTAAATACTAACAGGCCATTCTCCTTCGTCTTACGTGCCATGCCTGTTTCTCTGAACAAAACTTTAAAAACCTGGGTGAACTTTTCATTGTTATTTTTGTTTCTGAATTTTTCAACTTTCTTGACTTTAGCCGATTCTTGTCTTTTTTGATCTCTTCTTTTATTTCCGATGCAGTATGCTCCCCTATCCATGGATCTATCTGTCGACAGTATATGGCCTTTTGGGACTCCAATGTGGAGAAACTTTAGCTTCTAGTCCCACTTTTTGGAAGCTTGATGTGGCTTTCTCACTAAGTAAGTTATCCATATCTTTTTCGGTTATACAAATCGCCGCATTGCTGGTTAAGTAGTCTACGAGTCGGATGAGTACTATTCCTAGTTCCCCATATATCACGTTGAATACAAGAGTGCGTTGCGGTTGTTGTGCTCCTTTTATGGTCCGCAAAGAATGAAGTCTTGTCAATAAGTCTCAAAATCTTCTTTTCCAGGAGGAAACGATGAACTGAGCTTCAATCAGTTATGAGGTTTGAATTCCTGTCCGAAAATCTTCGAAAGAAAATTTACCAACGTCTGCTATCAAAATTCTAAAAGTTCGGAAAATGGATTTAAGCCGTGTTTACATGTGAAACGCTTTGAGCGTTATTAACTCTGAATCTATCGTGACGCTGATTGGACAATTATTCCAGTGCTTATGTCTAAAAGTTGATTGTTGAATTTTATAGAATTATTGGTAGATAGAATAACTATTTATATAGGTATATTTTGCGGCAAAAAGTTAGAAATCATTCTTATTTAAGAAGAAAGAAATTGTCATTACCATTTGCCATTTCAAGGCTTGTTCTTGCTGTTTACCAAGGAATAAAGAATCTAACTTAATATTTTCCTTCATCATAAGGAAGTTCGTTAATCACATAACCCAGTCTACTACATCGATAAGAGTTCCCCTTTTCGTACATTTCACATAAAAGGGACATATAACGTCAAAATACGCCATACCTCTAAGTTTGCGATCTTTTTCAACTTCTAAACTAAACTTGATTGAGGGCACTAAGTTGTTCATTTTAGTGAGAAATTTATTAGTATTTGAATTATTAGGCCAAAGGCAAAGAATGTCAATATAGTGCATCTAAGCTATAGAGGTTTAATTAGTTTGTGGAAGTATTCTAGATTTGAAGAATTCCATGCATAGGTTGGCGAGTACGGAGGACAAACAATTCCAAATTTCAATTCCATACGTTTGGCGATAACATTTTCCATTAATGCAAAGAGCAATGGGTTTAATGAGAGTAGAAGCGGGTATATGGAGAGAAACTGCGTCAAGGTGTTCTTCAAGGAAATTCAAGAGATTGGGTAGGGGAGCTTTAGTAAAGAGGGAACAAATATCACAACTAATCATGCTAAAATTATCATGGTAGTGGAGCGCATTAATTTTCTAATAAGGTGCATATTTTTGGAGGCCTAATTCGACTTGCAATCTGAATGGGGCAACGCATTGCTGGCGATTAAACTCGTTTATCAAACCTGTAGGGGCGGATTCATGCAGGACGAGGAGGCGAATAATTTTCACAGTACTTTTGCGGAGTTGGAGCCTCACTTCCCGATGACCGATGGAGTTGAGCGCATGCCGGTGAATCTTAAGGTCATAGGATCGGATTCATCACTTTGATCCCTACATGGAATAGCCTACCCGGCCTTTGAACGGGCTACCTCACTAGTACCAAGGTCCGAACCTGAACGTCTTAGGTCGGTGGAAGCAGGGGTCAGGCACTCCTCCACTTGGGAATCTGTCGTACGTTGGGGTCCCTTATTTGGAGTTTCTTTCTTATGATGCATTATCCTAAGTAACTGAATCTAGTTACTATGTAAGACTTATATATTAGGAACATATCACAGTTTGAACGAAGTTTACTATACTGACTCATCTGCAGCCAACAAAGGCCGCGGAGAGAGTCTTGTGACACTGCACTACTTTATTTAAAATAAGTACAAGGAAGTTGTTATGAACTAATCACAAAAACGAAACAGATGCTAGCAAATTTTGAATATAAACATTATAAACAAAACATACCTAGAAAATGAGTAATACCTTGCTCCTTTAACTGATTACATGCACCTTTGATTTGTACTAAGCATATTGTTATATGATCATTTTTCTGGAGAGGAAATAAAGCATTCATTAAAATATAATTGTTGTTTACTCGGGTAACCCGAGATTATCTTCAATTATGTGCCTTTTTCTACAAGGAACGATAAAATGTCAATTTTCTAATTTCCTCCTTTATCATTATTTTTTCTAAAAAATAATTAACCAGTTAAGGTTTAATAGACGTTAAATAATTAATTTTAAAAAAGCCCTCCTCTCTTTTTCGAGCCAAGAAAACAGTCTTGCTATGCCTTCAAAAATTACTTTCGGATGCTCCTTATATCAGAACTTTGGTTGATGTGAAGAGATTGAGAATTCTTGAAGTGATGAATTTGACACCTTGATGATCACTGCTTTTTCAACAATAGTCTACTAGCTTAGATGATAACTGTGGAAAATTTGGACAGAAAATAAAGATAGAGAATCTCTCGAGGCTAGTGATTTTGTGATGTGGAAACGAATAGATAATTGGTGGTACGGGCACAAGTCGATGATCAGAGACCCAAAAGGCATGAATGTGAATTGATGTATGTACACTGAAAGGGGTAGTAACTGCAGTTATTTGTATATTTGAGTCATTCATTGTTATTTGTTTCGAATAGTATTTTAAAATAAATTTTCTATAATATCTTATGATCGAGTGATTTGCCAAGTGTAATATTTAAGAACAAGCAGGCAAAGCGATTCGGATTTGTGACCGTATTTTGCTCTCGCAAATCTTAGCTTGGTCTGTAGATGCCAATTTTTCTGGTAAAAATATGCACATGCTAGTTTACAAAGGAGCCAGGGGTATAATTATCCCTTCCCTCTCCTTGCTCATGAAAGCTGAGTAATAGATTCATTAATTTTCTTAGGGCCATACATAAAGGGAAGGGATGCAAAATATGGAAAAGCAGAGAATAAGTTCCTAAATATTTTGAGTAATATTGGTAGTTTAGTGTGAGGAAAATGTCATTTTGTCTCTCAGTGATTGAGACAGAAAAAGCGATAGATATGGAGATGGAACATCGGGAGGGCCATTTATAGAATAACCAGTTAGTTTATCGAAAATGATTTGAATCTTATGGCCAAATACAAAAGCGAGAAATGTTAAAAAAATTAACAGGGAATATTTGGAAATAAATAACGGACACTTGAAAAGCCAAATAAATGAATAAGATTGACATAAATTAAGATTTAGAGATCATTTAGTAAAAACGAAAATGTGTTCACCAAATCTGATTGACGACAGGAGAAGATGGGTTTGGTGTGTTTTTATAGATACATGATGCTATTATTGATACGTAGATCCGCTGTCTACTAAAATAATCGTGTAGTTCTTCAAAGTACTGAGAAACAAACATGGCCAGTGCGAGGCGACGGTATCAGTAAAGAAGAAAAGAAGGTGACAGCTGCTTGATTTTTGGTAAGAGCACGATAAAAAGGTTTAAAATCAACATTTTTGCTGCTGGTAAAGTAGTTGTTTGCAGCTCTGGTGTCTGATCGAGGAGAAGACTTATCTTGTCAACTTAAAGGCCGGCAGGTGATCTTTAATATATAACCTAAGTATTTGACTACATAGATGAAGTCCATCTGTTTTCCAGCTCTCTTCTTTTCAAGAGATAAACCTTCGAATAGTTATAAAGCCTAACTTGAGTGATGTTTGGCTGTTCCAAATAGCATTCGATGTAGCATGTCGAAGAAAGATGGCCAGGAGTCTCTTATCATCAAATGATATGACATTTATGATAGTGTGGAGAGATTGTAAATCCACAGGATCCTCTAATACGTTTCTTCGTTGTCGTAGTTGGCTAACAATGACGCGTCGATTTGCGTGTACGCAAAAGGGTAGGTGTTTTATGCACCTACAATTAAGTTATGCTTTGAATTTTCCTACCTTTAAATATGAGAAGATGAGGGATACTTATGATGATGGATTTGATCACCTAGTATATCCTGCGCTCCTTATGTCGATCAAATAAGATATCCACTACCATGATTTCACCAGGCTGGTTTGCGTAACCCAGTTTTGGTTTAGTTTTGCGGGAATGTGACCAAGCGTTGCACGAATCTGAGATGATGCAAAACTAAACTAGTGCCGGTATCTTTCGTACACGAATGGGAGAAGCGTAGCAGCGTAAACAAAATTTGGGGCTTACAGGGTTGGAAATTAAAGCAAATGGCTCCGAGAATAAGATGGCATCGTAGTTGGTGGAGGAATGTTGGCAGCTCAACATTTTGGATAATTTGCCAATTAAATATGTTAAATGCAAATAGCGTTCGTTACCAGTGACGAATATTACTTGTCTACAAAAGTACATTCTGGACAATAAAAATATTTTCCACTTCAATCTTGTTATTAAAAGAAAGGTTTCACCATTTCAGTACAAACGATCTTCACTCTAAATATATATATGGTCATTATAAAGGGAGAAAGAACTGATAGTATGTATAACGATTGATGTACATGAAATTAAACAACTTAGCGTAAAATATAGCCTAAAATATCCTATAAAGAAATGTAGCAAGTGGACATGGAAGGCCCAATGAATGGAAATTTTTGAAAATGTTAAATATATATATATATATTTAATAAAATAATGGTAATCTTTTGATGGTAAATGCAGATAATTCAGAGGAAGGTGTCCCCTTGAGGAGGATTATCTCGAATTAGCGGTTTCTACGTAACAACCGTCGAAATGGCTCTCAGAAAATTTAAGTCATTTAGTTGGTACCGTCTCTAATGTATATAAAAAGCTCAATTGATTCTATTGAAAAGATCAATGCACTCAATTCATCCAATAAAACGTTAGAAAATTTTAGATGTGTTATTATTATTAATTAATATACCCATAAAAGACACTATTACTATCCTTATGAGGTTTTTAAGGAACAAAGGCGATTGGTTACCTGTTCAGATTGACACATTTATTAAATAAATTTAACTTTGCGTCTTCAATATCAATTTCACTTTATAAGTTCCTATTTTTAACAAAATAAATTCGACCGGTCCTATAGAAACTCATCTTAGCTATGTCCTGAGTAACCCATTATGGAAATGTTTGTGTCCCGTTTTATCCTACCTGTCAAAAGGAAAGCAAATCGTTTTGTCTAATTTATAAACATTTTCTCTCAAGGTACAAAAAAAGAAATTTATCGTCCTGAAGGATATTAATTTTAATGCTGGAACCCATTATCATGGTTTCATAAGATTATTCAAGCGTATTTAAATATACTTAGTACGAAGAATTCACGGATTGAACGGCCCACATTCATATTGTATTCAATCGTAATTAATTGAGGGGTATCATCAAACTGCAAGTGTACTTCAATGGAAAATAATATCGTCCCACAGATTAGAAATAGGATGTTATGGTGACTATCATACAGGAAAAAAGTTTGCTGGTAGGAAAAACAGAAATATTTGATGGATCGTAGGCTCATTTCCAATTTATCAACAAATACAGATACAACCATCATTATGTAAACAAACTATTTGAATGTAAGTGTATTTATTTATCGGATAACAGTTAAAACCATAAATGATGACAACATAAAATTGGTATCTGGCTTAATAACAGCTCTAAGGCATCTCTTCTCACAACTTACAAGATTCATTGCCATTTATGGAAGGATTTTTTTGCACTCGTCTTCAAAATACTTTTGAATTTCAACTATGTTTTGATGGCTTTTCTTGTTCATATGCTTGGTAGGCTTCTTCAGCCAATATAACAGAATAGTTCTTGTGAATACTCTATAAGGATATGAATGCCAACAGCGTAATTTAATGTAGATATAACCTCATGCAACTCTTGAAAACAACAATGTTTGTCCCACCGACAAGAACTAGAGAGCCCTATAGTTTTTGCCCATTATTGGGGCGGTTCCGTGAGGAGGGTCAATACGAAGGGGGTTTGTTTGACCATAAGTAGAATGCAGTATGGTGAAATAAGAAAAAACGCCAGTTTTAATCCCCTTCAGAGTAAATATAACTTTCAAATATAAACTCATCGTTGATTTGTAAATTAATGTTTTTGATGGTAGTAAATACATGAAATGAACCATTCAACATCAACTTCAGATTAGGGAATTTATTTCTACTCCGAAGAGTGTTTGAACTTACGATTTTACTCTGTCTAACGACGAAGGCTGGGAGATTTCTCCCAACCATCAACAAAGAAATCTCATTGTGAAGAAACACGAAAAAGCAAAATATCAATATAGGGCCAAATACCAGCTCCGGAGACTTTGACCCACCATCCTATCTCAATCTCTTGTGAAATACAATGAGAAGCGGTTATCTTAAAAATTACCTATTTTAAGTTGTTATTATAAATCATAAGTTAAATAAACGTTTTATCAATCGCGATCAACTTGTTTCCTAACTTAATGAATATTTTCTCAAAATCTGGCAAACGATGGTTCTCTATAGGCTGTGTAGGCAATAGCATAAAACAGTGGGAATAAACAGAAAAGGAAGTAGAATGAAGAGGATGGAAAAATGAAATGATACATTCACTACTTTGACTCATTTGAAAGTCCTTTCCAAGCAATGAAACTCAGCATATAACCATATTTAACAACCATATAGAATTTTAAAGTTAAAATCTTTAGTGTTTTTTTATAGTACCATGATACCAAGGAGCTTACCAAATGAAGATACCTGCAAAAATATATCTATGTATATTTTATTTAGATTTACTAAGATTATATATAGCGAGATCATAAGTTAATAAATAAAAGCACGCTCACCTTATTGATTAATCTGCCTATTATTTAAAAATAAGTTTTTTTCTATACTGATGCTAACATAATATCCCATTTTATATTTTTTCTAATGATATTATGGTATCTTTATTGCAAGGGTCAGCGATCAATGGCACCCAAGCTAAGAATCAAGTATGCGTGTTAACAACGCGTTAATTTCCTCCTTTTTTCATGTCAAAGGGAAAAAGAAGACCTTTAGGGATATAAGTTTTATTAATTTAGGCACCGAACATTTAATGTAAGGATTGCAGAGTTATTATTTTCCGGATAAAGAGCTGAACAATTTACAATTTACATTAAATTTATCGGATCTCTTTGATAGTACGAATAACTGTCTGCTTTATTGGTTGTTCAATGGCAGCTTAATGCAAAGCTTTAAAATCAGATTACTCCACATTGGAAACCGATATCATTTTGTCTCTTCTACTTTCATTAAAATTCACCTATAACAAATTTAAGTGAGATATCTTCCTATAACTAATAAAAAAGTATGTTTATTTATAATATAATTTATATTTTTAGTCTTTGTATGCTCACTGCATTCATTGTGTTGTCAGTTCTTAATACTACTGTGTAATTTTCATGCCTATATTAGCAATGACTCTATTTCTCCTTCTCCAGTATGTGGGTAATTGTGTCATGAAACTATTTCCTACCAATTTCTCCCATGATACATTTAATATTACCCCCTTTCACTGCATTAATACTAAATCAGCTTGAGCAGTGTATGATTATCTATTGCTAATCTCTTTCTAATTCCATGACTTTTTATTTTTTTGTTTAATACTTCAAGTTTAAGGCTTGAGCATAGCTCAATAGGGGACACCAATTTCTTTTCAATCTACATAATTTAAATAAAACAAATAATTTACTTATGTATATTTATTGTTTTATTCATGCACTTTATCTCATTTGTATTCGATGAAATAACATTCAAATAACTTGGCCCCAGGAGTTACAGTGTCACAAAGTCACCCAAGTACCTAAAGTTATTATAATATATAAATTTCTTTATTATTCAAAGATAGTTTTACACAGAATGGCATCTTAAACATTGGAAATATATTGTCACTGAATTATGTAAAATTATACGATGTAAATTTTCTCTATTTTCTACTTCATACAGATGTGCTGTTTAGATAACATTCTCTATAACAATGGATAATAACTCTTGAATGCTCCCCTCGAATTTTTACACAGATGTTATTCTTAAGTTGTGGAATTTTATGAAGTTTCTTTAAGGTTTCCAAAAAGAAAATTGTCGGGAAGCGTCAGTTCAAGGCAACTTGCTGGCCATGAAATTTGGGAAATTCGCGAAAATATTCGCTGACAGAAAGTTGCCTTATAAGCTCCATCGATGCCCGAGCCTTTGATGCAGTACTCTCTCTTGTTGTAACCACAATTCAGGTATGTTATGCATTACGGAGCGCAAACCAGCTTCGATAATGACCCAATAACGCATTCTAGTGTTTGTCATTGCATTGCTATATTCATTTTAAAAAATAACTGTCCAATGATTCTCTATGACGTTACACTACACCACACTACTTTGAGAGGATGTAACCTGCGTTGATGAGAAGTCCTAGGATACTCTAATCCTCAGATCTGTCTTTCTGATCACTAACAAAACTGTTCAAATGGAAATGAGATTCGCAATTCATAATCAGCTTATGAACTGATGCGATCTATTTAGTAACAAACCTTTGATTCATTACCGAGTAATTTGTACCAATTTCAATTTGTATTTTGATAGATGAAAATTACCTCGTGTTATGCGATGCAAGGACGTCCAAGACATCCGTATCTGGTTAGAGTATCTGCGAATCTATGTTCCTAGCTCTTGCTCAACACTGCATCGGACAGGTTCGCGATTTATCCGCAAATGAACAGTACGTGGTCTTCTCTATCCAGGCAAGTCACATACTGAACCATATTCCATTAATCATTAAATCAGGAGACGAATCCTAAAATCTGATGGTGGTTTCCTAACATTGAAGTTTTGACAATATTCTCTTTGGGGGAGAATAATGGATCGGATAAATCCAAATTAATTTGAACGGTTTTGATTCTTTAATCAGTTTTAAATAGCCCATGGGTAATTTCCCTCTGTTATCATAAGTTCTGGAAAAAAGTAAATTGTGAGTAATATGACATTTTTAAATTGCTGAATGAATTTGGAACAACACCATTTATTTGAAAAATAATTGTTATATCATATCTATTTTAATTAGTTTTATTTATTTTACCCTTATTAAGTGGATCAATTTTATCTCAAATTATTAGTTTTGGTCCTACAGCGTAATAAACAAGCGATAGGAATGGCATACACTTTTAAATTATGAAGTTTAGCAATCAATGACCTAACTAAATGTGATTTCTTATTTCAAGCACGCAGTTAAATACTCACTTTTTCTACATATTTTCTCCATTTATTCTGTTCTTTCTTTTGTAATCGCATAATATTTTTTTGTAAAGCTAGATAATTCCAAATAAGTATGTAGGGAGGCGTTTAATCTTTCCAGAACAGTCGCCTAATATTTATGAAAGATTTAGGAACAATGTTTTTAACATTATCAGATGAATAGCACATAAGGAACTACACGATTTATTATTTGGATTCTTATCACTCTATTTTCTATTCATGTACCTAATTATCCATCGGAACAAGGTACTGTCCGTAAGTTAATTGGGTTCTTAACTATTTTATGTCACTTAAAGTCTTATGCATGGTCTAATAGACTGTATTTTTGCTACTTTTCCTAAAATGGCCTATCGTTAAAGCATAGTTCGGTTACTGTTCTAACATTTTTTTTTTAAATTTTAGGAGCCCATCTGGCTACTGCCCCCTTGGTAGTGTTCTAACAACAAAGAAAAGACAAACAAAAGGCAACAAGTAAAAAAAATGACCAATCTTAACCCCTAAACCTTTCTCTCAAGAAATATCTATGCCTCTTCTTTCTTAGGGATCTTGTGTTTCCGTCAGGAGTGATATATATATTGCAATGAAAGATTTGGAGAAATAAAATAACTATAATAAGGGAGAAATAAGAAAGATATTGTTGAGGACTTTTGTTTCCTTCAAATTTCTTAGTATTACGGGCGTGCTTCAACGTGCAATAATCGCCGAAACATCCAAACCACAAAATTTAAGTTTTTCAATTAAAAATTTAATTAAAAGTTTTCAGGTGGCCCCAATATATAGGCACCTTGCCAAAAAGGATGAACAACTAAAAGTCTTAGGATAGCAGTAAATTTTCATATTCAGAAATAGGACTCGAAAGATTTGTGAAGGGAGAAAGGACGAAACCAAGAAAATGATTAAATGGAAAATAGTGGCTTAGAGAGACTCCATTCTTTATGCAGATTCGTAATTATCTAAGATTTGGGGCAAAGCTTACAATATGATGCTACGCTAAAGAAAATGGTGAATATTTGTTGAAAATCACAAAATGCCTGTAAGCATGCAAATTATTTCATATATTAAGCGAACTTGCGATTAAAGGGAAAAACAAGCCTGGACATAGAAAAAATAGATAAAATTCTTCGAAATAGAGATACAAAACTATTACTTAGCAAAGCATACATGTAACATGGGTTATTCTATCAAATGTATTCTAAAGGTAGTAAATAGCTATAAAGATTATGACGGTGAATACTATTTTTAATGGGGCTAAAGGCTACTTTTGAGAAGGTGAGTTCTATTGTTATGAGAGTGAATTATATTTCTATGAGAGTGAATTATATTTTTTACCATTATTATTGTTATTTTATTGAGGGCGAATGCTACTTTCCTCTAGAATATATACATACATGTGTTATTCGAGGATCGTTTATATATGCCCACTATCGCCTCAACATAGAGAGAAAGAATAGCTTTAAAACCTGAAATTTTTTTTGGCGTTCAAGTGCTTACGACCGCATTGATATGCATATTATTATTTTTAAGTCGACAATTGACGTATTTCGATAATTAATATTAAGGTTTATCTTATTGAGCTACAGCTCAACCAGCCAAAGGGATACATAGCTTCGGATTTAAATGATATTAAGCTTAAATAGGGTGTGGTTAATCGCCGGATGGTGTCCGAATCCGAGTTCAATCCATGGGGGCTGCAATACGCTGTGCAAGCCCCTTGTTCGGATACGACTTTACATGAGAAATAAAGTGCATCTTAAATCAGAGAAGCACAGTCGTAAAACTACTACAATAAAAATTATTCTCAGTAATTTATTAGCCAACCTTTTCCCATTTTATTAGTTTATAAAACAAACGAAACCAAATTCTTTAAAAAAAGAAGTTTCGAAAAGTTTTAATGAACAACGTAGCTCTCCTTAACGAGCAAAATAGAGGCTAAGCCAGCCTCTCTTTACTCTGTCTAAATAGTCTATCCTTTTCGTTCAAGTCAAATGTGCTTATTTTCCCGACAATAATCTCGCCTATTCCTATTTTCCGATGACCTACGACAATAAGCCCAATTAATGTCTTGTTTACTTCTATTTCACTACCGCATTTTTTAAAAAAAATCATGCAAAAATCAGATCCTTTCCTATTATATAGTATGACTCTATTTCGAGGGTTGTTCAAGTTTGATTCACAATATTGGTAAACTTGTTTGTCATTGTGATTTTGTTTAATATTTCTTTAAAATTTTATCAGGATTTCTTTAATTATTCCAGCTATTTTTTAAAATTAGCATACACTTAGGATCAGAAATTTAAATACACGTAATTTATATAGTTTTTATAATTATTGACTTAATTAATGTTTAATTAATTCCGGCGATAGAATAATTGTCACTTGAAGGATTAAACAAACCTACAATGTGATGTGTTAAGGGCCAGGAAAGAATTTATTTAAGCAAACTTCAAAGTAAAAACACAGTAAAGGTTCGTTTACCTAAGAATAATAATAATTAATATGATACCATATGAACTTTAAAATAAATTGTATCTGTCAAGCAGTCACCCTTTCAGTACATATACAACTTGTTCAGTCCGTTTCTTTGGTACATGCGTGGTTTTATTTACTAAACATTATTCCTAGCTTTATTATAGTGGTTGTAAAAATGTGGAGGCAATCTATGAGCCATTTCATAATTTGTTTTAGATTAGGGTTGATAAAAATGACACTTTCTGTGTTTATTCTTTAATCTTGTTGGAGGTAAAAGATTTTATTTTTAGAATAACTACATATTGTTAATCCTACTTTTTCTATTGATTTTAACAAGTATTCTTATAAATTTATGAAAAAGTAACTCTAAAATCCAGGATCTTTCAATTTACCTTGTTTTACGCTTTGCGAAAAGTTTTTTAAAGCAAGTATTCCCCAGGTTTCGGCAAAATATCTATTCTGCTATTATGATCAGATTGTTGTATCTGCTACCAACCACTAGACCTTGTGGGTTCTGCCTTTTTAAGCAAAAGCTAGAGGAAGGATACCTCGATCACAAACTAGGAGTTACTATAGACAAACACCAACAGACCGGTGTCTTGGCAGCTTCCTGCAGCTGAGGATAAAGCTGAGTCATCTCGAGCCTCTCCTGCCACCAGGGTTCTTCTCCCCTCGGTCAAGATACGGGCCCGAAGACTGCACACATTTCTACCCGTTTAAACCTAGTGCAGGTTTGATGCCCTCAACTGATGGCTTCCGTCACCATCGAGCTTGATGGACTTCCCAAAGCCAAGCCAAAGCATAGATGTGTATTGTCACAATGAAAAAAATTACAAAGACTTTTTCCTAACTTGGAACTTGTAGATTTCATATAAGGGAACGAAAACCGTAGATTGCCAGCTCTGAAAAATGAATTATTCCAGCTGAGGCTAAATCTTGACATATTCGTAATTTGTTAGTGTGTTTGTGACTTAAGTCTTCTTAATACAATGGTAATAATAAAAGAAAGTGATCATATGGCCTACTTCTACTCATTGCCAAATTTTACCTGTTACAGTGTCTTTCTACTTGCGTAAAAATATCTAAAATAACGTCACTATGATGTTAAATTGCCGATGTTAGCCTAAGATCTTTCTTTAGTCAATGGAGCCATATGGCATGCAATCCTAAAGATATCAACTACAACTTAGTTTTCAAGGTACATCGGGCAACACTCTAAGGGCTACAGTAATGATTTTGAGGAAGTAACTACATTTTAAAATGATGATAACAAAAATGAAATTACTCTTTATAGTCAAAAAATGAAATTTTTAAAGCACCATCAAGTCCAACTATCCTCTTTTAAATTTAACTTAAAGGATTAAAAAGTGAAATGTTAAAGCCCATGTACACTTTCGACAAATATGATAGTGATAGAATAGTTTCTCAATAGTTCATGAGTCTTTTTAAATGCAAAACTTCTAAAAAATACCTAAAACTGACTTTAACTAAAACTTTGCACGCATTTTCTTAGTTCCATGATTAGTAAAGTCTTATAATTTATTGTTATAGATAGTATCATGAAACATCTGAAGGTAAATAACTTAAAAAAATAATCCCTGCAAGTCTTAGGTCGAGGGTTATCTCAAAATTTATACCAAGATTCTCTTGGTTAAAAAGTATTGTCTAATATTGCAAGTATGCTATTTGTATTACAACAGTAAATATATATTCAAATACTCAATTAATATCTTTATCATTTGCTCCCCTTCCTTACAAAAGACACATTCTGCATCAAGAAGGTGCCGGAGTCACGCTTTAATTAGCTTACGATTATTTGCATATCAATTAAATATGTAGATTGGGCTCGTGTTTTGACAAAGATGCTGTTGCTCTATCATAGTTTCTTGTGTTAGTTCTTATTTGCGTTTGATAATTCATTAATATTTCCTTTAAGCTAATAATTTAAACATTCTCAATTGCAAGCATCAGATATTATATTTCTCAGGTTTTAAAAGTTTTTGTCTTTCAAGAGAAATCGAACATATTCTATAATTTCTACATTCCTTCAGTCCTTTCTCAAATGAGTAACCTTTTTCCTTATTACACTAGTATTAGTGCAATAAACATTTTTATTGCGCTAATTTTTAAATTTTTAAATTTATAAATCAACTGCCATTTCACTTTTATATGATCTTCTTTTGTATACAATCTTTAATGAAAATATGATAAATATTGTATATTTTTTTCATTTTACGTTTATTTTTAATTCATATATAATATTCCATGTAAGCTTCAGAAGAAGCGTTACAATAGGGAATAAATGTGCACGGATCGTCAGTTATTTAGTAAGATATACCAAATTAACGCACGTTTTTTGATTTTATGGTAACAATGGCTGATATTTTTGCATGAAGACACGAAAAGAATCCCTTAATATTAATTTCATATTGATTTAACCTGGAATGTACAAGGATATTTCTGATGAGTAGTACAGAATATCGTGCAGCAGAGTTAAGAATGATTTTTCTCAGATTATAAAAATATAATATTAACAACAACTTGTTCTTTTTAGAGTGACGCCAATCAAAGTCTCAGACTATAGCATTCCAGTGGTTCATTTTTTCCAAAACATTGATGTTCTGATTTAATTACATACTTACTAACAAACCAGAGGAAGAGCAATATTTGGAAGGAGATCCCAATAAACTCTGATCCTTAAGTTTCTATTGGACCTATTTTTAAACCTACCTTTAATTCTCCACTGCTTGAAGTTAGCGTTGGTTTATCCTTATATATTTTGCAGGGGAAAGAACATTTAAAAAATACTTTAAATACCGAGAAAATTAGCTTTTTCTCGTTGTAAAGAATTCAATCCATTCACTTATATAAGGAATAAGTTGACATAATTGGTAAATAATGATTGTTCTCAACTTTTCAGAAGAAATAAAAAAAATTTTCACATCTATATTTCATGTAATTATTTTTCTTATCCTGAGGAGCCCTGTTTAATGCAAAAAAATCTTAAATATTTCAAAATCACCGATTTCAGATTAAAGAGCAAAGAAAATATATGTAAGACTTGAGGAAAATGATTATATAAGAGTGAATTTTTTATACTCAGTTCGTTACATGAATCAGATATACAAAATTCCTGACATTAAAAAGATACCTATCAAAAAATTAACCTGAATAATATTAATGTAAAAACATAATTTGAGAAGATAAAAACGAATCCTTGATTAATTGCTGCCTAGTGATGAGGGGAATCACGAGAGGTATGATCAAAATTATCATTATATAAATGTTCTCGGTCTTTATTTTAACGCGCTAAAATTCTTGACTATACGACGAAATCCTTCTTTCTCTTTATTAACATCATTAATTATTCTTTATGGTTAAGTCTGGAATACACTGAGTAAAGGGAAAAATGACTTCAAAAGAATGACATGACTTAAATTCCAACTTTGTGTGATCGAAAGTTATATAAAATGAGAAACAAACGGACCGAATTTAAGTTAAAATTAAATAACAAAGAGGAAAATATGCACATAATTGATAAAATAGATGCATTAAAATTTTTTAACTAGCGTTGTATTTTATTATTTTATGGAGTTTCATACAATTGCCGAGTTACTTTTCTAAGCAAAACACAGACTCGAAAACATATGCAAATTTAATGCCAATAAATTGCTTTTCATTTGCGGTTAATGCGTCAGGATTTGGCTGGTCCGGTTCAAAAGGAGACAGCGGGCATTCGTATGTATCACAGTGCTCGCCTGGACATTCAATGCGCACAGGGTATCAGAGAGAGGAGTGACCACTTTGTGAAGAGGAAATAAGCGATATTTTTAGAAAAAAGTTTGGTCTAACGAGACCATTTTCTCCCATTTACGAAAGGAGTAGATGAAGAGACAAATGAATTATAAAATGTATACATGTGAACAACAGGGATAGTGATAAAGCTAACAGACGCCAAAGACTGCGATAGCAAACCTCTACAAACTAAAATGCTGTGACATGAAGAGAATAAGCTATACATACAGAGACAAGTGCTTGTAATGAGCACAACCACTCAAAAGTACATACATGATTGTTTTTGAGTTAAAAAGGAGCAAGGGACAAGCTACGGAAACGTCCTTTACATTCCTAGAGCTGTTTTCTTATCAAACTGGGCTATTCTATGGCAATTATGTATCTGGTCTGTTTGATATAATTGGAATTCTATGTAAACTAGATGAGTGGAGGCTCTTCATTGACAGCTCCTCAAGGAGCATTATATCTGTATTTCTACATAATTGGAATAAGAATCCATCCCTTCTCTTTGGTCATTCAATATATCTTAAGGATGACTTTAACAATGTCAAGCACATTCTTACAAGCATTAAGTTATAAGGAGTACCGCGCATAGCAAAATTACTGTTACAATCAGTACACCTCTATAAACAAAGGACAAATACATATGATAAATTTAGACACGTTTGTTTGTATTTTTTAACATATAATTATCTATTTAAATTGCAATATTAATCAATATAGACACCCTGGACGGTGAGCATGCACTCTAGGATAGACTTGAAGGAGTGTACACGTTGCGGTCGAATTCCTTCCTCATGTTGGTTGACGAAGAGGAGCACCTCATTTTATCGAAGTTAATATGACAGACCTTGCAGGCCAGGCCCTAGACATACGCACACACGCTGTAGCCGAGTGCATTGTCTTGACCAGATGTTCATGGTCAACCCCGACCACTCATGCACAGCCCTAACCGTGTCGGCCAGGGCACGGTCCTGCTGAGAGATGTAATCCTCCTTCTTAGTGACATTTCTCACCCAGGCAAGGAGCTTCTTGGCAAACGTAGCCCTGTAATCGGCCGCGGTATCCCAGCAACCCGCCACGAAATACACCGGTGGCGTCGTCTCGCCATTCGAAGCAACGATAACGAACGTCATCAAATACCTTTCCCTGCCCCTCAAGCTCTTGCCGCCATCCTACCTGACAGCTCTAGTTACCGTGGCAACCAAGATGTTCATCTTTTTCGCGAGCGCGGTTATTTTAGCTTCAGAGCACTTTAGAAAGCTTTTCTCACAGCCAAACACGGTTGAAATCTTAAAACCTACCTAATTAGCCATATCTTCGAGGTCTTTCCCATTTTCGAGCCTCTCTGCGACCCTGTGGATGTTCGTTGCACTGATGTTGACCTGTTTGGCGAAGTTGGACTTGTTGTATCCCGAGAAAAGGATAGCAAAGATATCGATTCTTATCGCTTCCATTTCGACACACCTGTCATATACAATGGATCCTTTACTAAGTTTCCATGTCATTTATCTTGGGAACAGTAAGAATAACACAAAACATTACCAAAAGAAACGATGGCCACAAATGACGGAGTTGTCTGTTTGAGGTAATAATGTCAAGCCTAGAACCTCGAAAAAGTGTTGTTGCAATCACTTTGTTAGATCTCTTAACAAAAAGTGTGAAGCCGTCAATTATTTTTCCCCCAAATTCTTAAACTCTCTGAGGCAGAGGTAAAGCTGGTGTTTTTGTTGGACCAGAAATCAGGAAATTCTTAGTGTTCAGATTTAACTTTAAATCTTATGACAAAAAAGAAGCCTAGAAATGTTCTGTTTCTGTGTGTCAGGGCTTTTGAGACAACTACAAGGCTCACAGTTATGTGGATCTGCATGAGAACTTAGTATAATTCTATAGCAAAATGGGCTTAGGTTGTCTCAGAAGATGCACTTCTTTGATGGCCTATGACAATTTCAAGCAGAATACGAAACCATACTCAGATGAGGAATGAAAGCGCTTGCATCAAGATATACTGAGCTTAGCACATAAATTTAACTAAGTATACAATGAAAACATGATAGGAAACTAAATTTGAGGGTGTGTACGGCAAAGTGATTTACATTACAAACAGTAATCGAGTAAAACTCTTTACTTCTAATATTTTAAACTTTTTTTTAACATTCTGGTGGAGGTTTCGCAAAGATTTGTATAAATTTAACTGTTTTCGTCTTTAGCCCTACATACAATTGATGAAAAAAAACCCCAAAGTTTGCCTTTTTCTGGTTAATATATCTTTACTAACCCACAAAAGCCAACTTTAAAACAAAAATACTATTTTAAAATTGTTTTGGAATAAAAAAAGTTGGAAAATAACAATCACCTGGCAAGAAAATAAATCTTAGAAAGAACTTCGTAGAACCTTCGAATCTACGATAAAACTCCAAAAGGCCATGCCTTAATTTTTTAAAACTTTCTAAAAATTTCAAAACTTAACTAATAGCTATTTACCTAGCATAAAGACTTTAATGAAAACTCTATTTTAGAATTAACTTTGATAAAACTTAGGAATATACGAAAAAACAAAAATAGTATGCCTAAATTTTACTATATTTTATAGCTTTTGTTTCTGAACTTAACAATTTGTAATTCTTTTTGTTTTAAAAATTCCCAAACATTCGATAATTATATTTATTTTCAAAAATTTACTTTTCTTTAAAAGTTTGAATATTTAAAGATGTTCATTGAACATTGCCATTCTCAAACTTTACAAAATCTTAAGAAATATTCCGAAATTTGCTAGGTTAAAATAAAGAGTTCGATTTTACCTTTGCAGGCATACAAATGACTGACCAAAGCAAAAGCTAAGATTTGTGTGCATAGTAATGTGGTCTTCATTCTTCTTACCTTCCTCACCTGAAGGTGATTTTAGAAGTTGGGAAGAGATATGCTGTCAAAAAGAGTAGTTATTAAAAAGTTTAATAAATCTAATATGACTGTGAAAGATATCGAATTAGAAAAGAACAAAATACCATATCTAATAACAGGAAGAAAAGATAAGCTGTGGCTAAAATTCATGAGATTAATTTCATCATAAAAATGATTAAATTCTGCAGATAATTTATTACCAACCAATATCGTTGGATCTCATGGACTAAGGGCAGAATATACACTGGAGAGCTGTGCCCTGAATTTAGGAATAAAAGACTTAAATGATGAAAGGTATACGATTGCATTTGTTAGGATTAATGGGATAAATTATATTCGAATAGTAGATAGTTGATTTACTTTATAGCACTAGTAAATACCCATACACTTTTTAAGAAAAATTTAGAGAAACTTAGTACATCAAAAACTCCTCTTCCTCTTCCTCTCATTAAAACTGTGGTATTAACCAGAATCATAAAATATTGTTTGAATAAATTTGTAAAAACCAAGTTTGACTAAGACTAACTCTGCCAGTTTGCCATCAATATGAAGTGAGTCTGCGTATCGCTCATAGCATTTTTTGTTGAAAGAGCGTCTATCAAAATGGAAGATGCAAACACTGTGAGTTAATTTGGAACGAGGAAATTTAAATGAGTTCAGTAAATGAATTTTTAGGAATTTGTAAGGACATTGTTTTAATTTTGGAGAGAGGCAGGTAGCGAAGTAAAGCATTTGTGCGTTAGACTCGTTGCTGAAGTTTTGATTTAGTCTGATATAAAATTAATATTCAGGAAAGCTCCTGGAGGTCATGAATTTGTTTAAGTAGGGTTTACGATAAAGATTTTTGAGGCACTATACATATAGTGGCATTACGATTTTGCTTGATAATTTCTCAGATTCTTTTTTTTTGTAAATGGTATTTTTTTAGGGTTGCGAGGTGCTTTCTGTGTCTTCACGGAATGAAGAACAATTGTTCCTATTGCACAAGATCTCAAAAAGTAAGAATCTTTGGAGCTTGATGTTTTCAAAGATTCGATATTATTATCATTTTTTGCTATTAATTGATCTATGGGCGTAATAAAGTCTTTTAATAATGGTGAAAATGACCATGAAAATATAAAATATTTCATAGAAGTAATAACAAAAGACTTGATATATTTGTCTAAGATATTATGAGGATTGGTTGCAGTAATGGAAGACAAATTGCATAGATATACTGTATAAGAATATTTTATCGTAGATGGTTGCATTGACAAGTTATTTGTTTTTTTTTGCTACTAGGTTCCAACGAATAAGACAAAATGGAATAGAAATATATGGGGACCATTAATGTTAACACAATTTAGTGTTTTGTATTTACGATGTATATTATATATATATATATATATATATATATATATATATATATATATATATATATATATAATATATATATATATATATATATATATATATATATATATATATATATATATATATACCAAGCAATGGCTTCGCTACTTAGGATTAAAATTTAAAATCTAAAAAAAGCAGCCATGGTTAAATTTTTATAAATTTTCTGAACTTACCATTTGTAATTCTTTGGGTTTTATAAAATTCACAAAATTTCTATACTTATATTTATTTCTGAACTTCACGATTTTGTTTTTGGATATTATAAAAGAATTATTAGAAATAACTTTGATAAAAAACATAAGTCGTAACCAAACTAAGGTGAAATTATTATTCAAATACTCAAAGAAATCCCTTTCTTAAATTATAGAGCTAGTGATGATGATGAGGATGATATATATATATATATATATATATATATATATATATATATATATATATATATATATATATATATATATTTATATATATATATATATATATATATATATATATATATATATATATACATAAATATATATATATATATATATATATATATATATATATATATATATATATATATATATATATATATATATATATATATATATATATATATATATATATATATTTATATATATATATATATATATATATATATATATATATATATATATATATATATATATATACATAAATATATATATATATATATATATATATATATATATATATATATATATATATATATATATATATATATATATATATATATATATATATATATATTTATATATATATATATATATATATATATATATATATATATATATATATATATATATATATATATATATATATATATATATATACATAAATATATATATATATATATATATATATATATATATATATATATATATATATATATATATATATATATATATATATATATATATATATGGCAGGAATTGCCATAGTAAGAAGATAAATGTCAATTTATTATCTGATTATGTCTAATAAAACCCTCGCAAAGCAGAAAATATTACATAGATTTGCATGAATCAGCCTAATATTAATAATTTAGTTTACAGATAAAAGATGTGTACCTTTCGATTTCCTTGAAAGGAGCAAAACGAGCTTGTATGAAATTTTGTTTCCGTAAGATCAGAATAGAACAATCCCCAATTTGGCACGGTAAAATACATGTCAGAGTAATTAATTATTGTTTTGGCTTCTTTCAAAGAAAAATCCGTAATTTCTTTACTCAATGAGTACGATTTAAATAAAATTTGGAAGCCACTGTTAGCTAAGCTTACCAAGTACTACAAAGATGGAACTACTTGTTCATGAATAATGGAGCTTCTTCTCACATTCAAATAAAGATTTCTTACTTAAGAAGATTTTGCTCTACTTTCCTTGGAACCATAGGATTATCTAGCCATGGATTCCATATTTAAGTCTGGTACACTCTTTTTATTAATGTGCTCTAGAGAAGCTCTATGACTTTGGGGCATAATTTTTCGACGTAGACCATTTAACAGAAAAAATTCTTTTTTCTTAATGGGAATTTTCCTCAGTATTCCATTGCCAAAGAACTTTTAACGTGAAGATTAAGAATATATGTCAGTAATCACATTGTCTTTCAGGTTAAATCTTAAATTAACAATTAATTATATTCGCCTTAATGATATCGTGGACACAAATCAGATCACATGTCAAACATTGGGGGTAATTTTAAACAGGTTGAGTTAAGAAAATGTTAGAAGTTATCATAAAATCCTAAAGTGAAAGTATAAATGGTGTTAATGAGTTGTATGTATGAGATTTAATGGGTAAGAGGGACCCAATTATGTATTTGTGAAACAACATGTTACTCGTACTTAAAAGCCAATGTTTATATCAATTTCACAATCGTTTTATCAAATCAAAATCAGGACAAAAAACCTAGTTTAATTTAAATGATATTCCGGAATTTGAGTAAAAAGGTTATTAATGCAAACATAGCGAAACGAATATTTTTATTTTTAAAAAAATACACACATCAGATTCAATCTTTTCATTAAAGGCAAAAACAGTGTAAAATTAATAGCAGTCTGGGTTTTGGTTCTATGGCGCTCGACATACAATAGTAACACTAAAAGTTAGTCCGTTTTGTTTTCTTTTTGTGCAATCACAAATACTTTCCTGTCAAATATAACACAGTCAGTGGAACCTGTTTCTTCCCTTGTTGACTAAGTGGGCGGCCAAAATATGCCTCATAGGTACGGCACACAAGCATTGTTATATTATGATTTTAAAGAACATGTGAGCAGCAGCGAAATATGCATTTGTCTACTCATTAGATCTGAAACAAAATATGACTAGTGTTACCTTCATAAATATAATAAATTTTTAATAGCAAGAAAACGAGTGAATACAGAGAAACACAATTTTAAATTTTAAATCAGCGTTGAAATACTAATTAGAATGAAATCAAAATTACATGACATACCAAATGAGAAAAAATGTCCCCTAGTTAATAAATAGTTCCGAATATAACAAAACATCAAACTCCAATAAATACATCAACATTTCTTGCTCTTTGAGCTCTTGGACCATAGCAACAAGTGTTGTCCAGTCCATTAGAACCAAGAAGTAAACTACTAACCCCAACAAACCAACATCATTATTATTTATAAAGAAATCGATCTCACAAATTAGCAAGCGAAAACTCAATGGAAATAAATAGCGAAGCAAAATTCCCTATCTTATCTCCCTCTCGAACAAATCCATGACAACGGGCGCCTTGCCTGCGACCTTAATTTCTTATCGGACGACATCCAGAGTTCAGAAAAAGAATCTATCGCAAAAATTCCTTACCTCGCAACATACTCCTTTCTACAACGAAATTTCATTGACCAAACTTATTTAAATTTCCTCGTTCCAAATTAAGTCACAGTCTTTGACGATTGAATTCGAATATAGATTCTTTCAACAAACATGCGGAGGCCTTTTGGCAGTCTTACCTTAATTTGATTTATAACCTGAAATAATTATTCCTATACAAAGTTCACATTTACAAATTTATTTCCCTAGATTCATGCATATGCTTATTATTACAATTCTAGAGAGAGTAGAGGTAAAGGAGTTTTTTTTCTTGTACTAAGCTCCACTGAAGCTTGCTTAAAAACTAAATTGGTATTACTTAATGATATAATTGAATTCTAATCTTCGAATATCTGTTAGCTCATTAAGTCTAACTATTGAAATCTTACATAGTTGATTATGCAAGCCTTTTATTCCTAGATTCAATGCCATCTTTAACACTATGTAATCTAACTGCATTCTATTACACATGAAAAATATTAGTTAGGGAACTAAATAGTTTCATAATTTAACCCTTTCCTTGATTAATTCGATCTTAATAATTTTAGTCACAGATTCTCTTATCTTCTTATTACATAAGATACTCTCTTCCACTCTTTTACATCTTTTATTGATTAAATCTGTTACAATCCACTTTCCAACACCTACCTACTCAGGAACAATTATAGTCAACATAAGTGTCCATACACCCATTTAGTCTATTTTTGCTAATAAAAAATCAATCAAAGATATTTCATTGTAAACCTTTCAAGTGATTACAGTCAATCAAACCTCTACCAATTAAGGTTGGCTTACTGCAACTCTTTATTCTCCAGATCAATTCAAGGACTTAAACTCAGCGGTGGAATAATTTTTGTAGTAATTTATATAATATGAAAATGTACACAGCCCGTCTCGCTCCAAGTTTCTCCCTACTTTATATATGTAGCACCAAGAATATACTTAACTGCATTAAAGATTAACACAATTATCAACCGATACAAAATGGGTGATAATTCTTTATTCACTATAAGACATACAAACTTTATTAACTTTCATATACATATGGTTATAATAAGTTATTAAAACTCACTAATTCACGTATGATAGCTTGGCTTTAAATAAATTGTGGAATAAATTATGATTTAGCATTCCTCTAATCGATCAAATTTTGGGTTTATTCCCTCGGGCAATCTTTTGAAAATCCTTTAGACATTTTACAGGCCTTAAATTCTTACTCTAGTAACATTACCAGGAAATTAGATAATTGCATACCGCCAAATTAAATCTGCCCGAAACAAATACGGACATACTTAACAGAAATACAGTTACATCTTTGCCTTTTTCTCTATCATTAATGAATTATTTTTACATCTTCTACAATTATAAAACACCTATACTCTTCTTGTTCCAACCTTCACATAATAAATTTTGCTGATATCACCATCTAACTAATATCTCCTCTATTCACTGAATTATTATGGTGTCGGTTTCTTTCTCGGCTGAAATATGCTCATGTTACCACATTCCTTAAATCAAGTATTCGCAACTTTCCAACTTTCGTAACTTACAAGATATTTGAAAAACTAAAGTGTATGAGACTTTTCCTATCTAACTGAGTGTAAAATCTTATATATTTCAATCAATCTGGATTTCATGTAAACATGAGCACGTCTGATAAATGCTTAAATTATTAGAAAAAAATATAAAACTCTCAATTGCTGACTCAAATAATCTTTATTGAATTTTATAAAGTGTTGTCAATAAATTATATCAAATTGCCAATAAATTATATCAAATTGGATTACATAAAATCACTAAACTCTCACATCGGTAGCTGTTAATCACATGTTTTTAGCATTTCCATGTATCAGTATGCACTATGTTAGTCAAAATGTCTTCATATATGACATTTTTTGCTGATTAGTATGATATTCAATCTCGAGAGGATACGATAATGATATGATTATTTTAAAAACACTTAACTATACTGTGGATGAAATAACCTGATATGCATCCTTCACAAGTAGGGTCTCAACCGTCTTGAAAAATGGTTCTGAGTAACAGCGGGTTAAATTCCCTTGAGGAGGATCCCAGATATTAGAACATCCGAGACCGTCCTCGTTCTGGACGACTCAGGATAGGTATACGAAATGACGACAAGTCTCTGCATCGAATAATCTTTCAGGGTGGTAAGAAAGCGCAGTCCAGTTGCAAAATGAAATAGCAGAGGCAAGCGAGGTTAATACATCCGTCTGAACAGTCGGCAGAAGACCTAAAGTCATGTAAAGCGCGCCAAAAGCCACTGGATAAACTAAAACAGAAGGGTCGTTGACTGGCATTCACATTGATTTTTGCTCAGTGAAATTGCACGAGTCGACTTTTGAGTTATTCTCGAGCCCAGACAACATTAGAATCGACTTGAGGCCATTGAAGCACTAGAATTGAAAATGCATGTCGCCAAACATAAATCATGTTAGCCGCTCTATAATAGTATAAGGATGCATGTCAGGTTCAAGGGTGCTTCGTATCACCATTGTGATAGCCCCATGAACTTCAAGAAGCACCAACTGGAAGAAGTCATCACCAAGGAGTGGAACAACATCACACCCCTCAGTGGCGCACTTTTATGGAGTCGATGTCTTGAAGAATAAATGATCCTATTATTACCAAGAGACTCGACACGCTACTGATTTTCCCGTATCATTTTGATGCTGCTGAAAATTTCACAGAACTTCATCTGCTTATCTGTTATATATTACATGCAAGGGCAAGTTTTTTATTTTAATTCTTGTTTATTGTTTGAGGCATATAAATCTTATTGATATTCATTTTTTCTGGTTTGACTGCTATATTCACATTGATATGCAAATAAAAATGTACTAATCTGCATTTCTTTGTCTAATATCCTAAAACTTCTGTGATGTAGAAAACCTTTGTGCTGCGGCTTTATAAGAGCCCTTCATCGTTATGTCTTTAACTACATTTCTTTTCAATTTACCATAATAATATTCACTTTCATTAGAGGTTTTAAATTCCATACACTTTTCTGGAAATACTAACAGACTTTCTCTGAACATGAAGAAACCAACATGTATGATATTTTACTTAGATATGCCTATTAATCTCTCTCCATAATAATCCAAAACCAATCCATTAATCGATCTTATTCTATTAAATTTCATAGTAAAAACATTGATGATAGACTTAAGTTCCTTATCCAATAAATTCGCATTTTACAACTCCCTTATTGCATCTTAAATATAAAAAAATATATTCAGTTTAAATTACCCTTATAAAAACTCACATAACTTTAAGCCAAGCACCTGGAAGTCGCATTTTTAATGAACCACCCAGCAACTCAATTTTAACCAAATTATTCTGTTAACTCTTGAAAATCTTTTCTTCGCAATCAATTTCTTTAAAATGTTCAAATTCTGTAAACATATATATATATATATATATATATATACATATAAAAGAAAGGTTCATTGCCATCCTTCTTACATATACTTATGGAACTCATTTCTTCTTTTCTCTAAACTTCAACCTTCCTAAATTTATAAAATCCAATTTACAAGAATCTTTTTGCGATTTATTGTATTTGAATTTGGTAGGGCGTCAAGATATACCTTACGAAACTTGAAAAGAGATCTTGTAAGCAACCTTTTATACTGTGTTTTACTTTTAAAATTACTTGATTTTATTTGTTGCACAGATGCACCTCTTTTACAACCTGATGTCTTATAAAGACAAATTGGCATATCGGTAAATCTAATTAAATTTATTAATATAACTATTTTATAATCTTTATTTCTAGCGCTAAGTTTACTGGCAAATGGCTTGCCGCACACCTATGTTATCACTATATCAAAATTGTAATTAAACAATTGTATAACAGCAATTGATATTCAATGGAATAACTTGTGATATTTATATTCTAGCTCACTCTCAATTTCACCTAAACATTTATTCATTTGAGGCATATTCTCTTGACTTTGTATTAAATCGTGTACTGTTGTTCTGTTTCTTTTTACTTGTTTTACATTTTTGGTGCTCCTTTGCGGCACGATGTTGGATGCTATCAGTTTTCTTTAGGTTTTAAGAAAAAAGCCTACTATTTATTTCCAATTGTAATTGAGGCCATATCGATTATCTTTGTGCAACCTAAAATTCTTTTCATAATGATTGAATAAAAATATTATCTTCCACATTAAATAATCTGTTTAAAAGTGTTAAAAAAAAGAATTATAGAAACATAACGGGTGTTAAATAAAAGGCATAAGAAAATCCAACACCTTTAAAAAGCTAATATCAGATGATTTAAAATTCTCGAATCAAAATCTTACTAAAAAGTTTTAAAAAATAAGGGTTTGTTTTAATATTATGATATTACAACACCTTTTTCTTTCAAATTGTTAGGAAGGTTAGTGTTTAGAGGGTTGTAATTTACCTCGACTCTACCTTACAATGTTTTGAGATATTCTAAATTGGCCCCGGATTTAGGGGGTAGGGGACACTGTAGTTACAAATTTCTATCAATTTTTCGGAGATTTAAATCTAGACTTTTTTCATGAATTTATTCACTCAAAGAACGACTGATGAAAGTATTACTTATTTTTAACCTGCGATAAATGATTTTAATAATAATGAAGGAAGCAAGCTCCTGCATCGGGGGAGGGTCCCCCGGCTCATGTACGTGCGACAGACAAAAAAACTAGTTAAATAAAAAGGACAAGGCCGGCCTCCCACCAAAAGTCTACAAGTCCACCAGTCAATGTGCACGCACTAGTCCCAAGTACAAGGGACAGGCGGTAGCGATCAAGCCCATCCCGGTACCGGGATAGGTAACGTGCGCGAAGATCACCTAGACTGAGACATTCGACAAGAATGTGCTGAACAGTCTGGGGGACGAACACAGTCGTCACAATAGGCGCAGGCGAGCTCTCCATCAAATGGCTTTGCGTCACACGAGTGTGCCAGATTCGGAGAGAACAGTAGGCGCTTCAAGCACTCGCAGCATCGGGATAGGTCCATAGGATCAGTAGCGACTCAATGCCATGCAACTTTAAGTTCCCTTCGACCGTCTCCCATCTTCTTTGCCAAGCAGTCCGGAGATCTGCCCGTATTCCTGCCATGTAGTCTGTGTGTGAAAGAGTGAAACGCCAGTCCTCGCGGGCTATTTGGCACCCTCGTCGGCGCGCTCATTCCTTGCAATTGCTACATGTCCAGGAACCCAGCAGAAGATAATCTCGACATAGACACGGCTCACTGAAACCGTAGCATTACGGATATCGCGAACCAGAGGGTGCAGAGATTTCAATAACCCGAGAGCATTCAGAGCGATCTGTGAGTGCCTATAAATCACGATCCAGTCTCTAAACCGGGTACGTTGCGTAATCTCCCGTACCGAGTTGTGTATTGCCACTAACTCAGCCGTAAAGACAGAGGCAGTGCTTGACAGAGCCCCGCTGACTTTAAATAGAGGGGAGATGGCGTGAAAAACGACCACCTCTTCTGACTTGGAGCCATCCGTATACAGTGGCATGGTTCCAGCGTGACACGAGGTGTGCTCCAAAAAAATCGAATGCTATACTCCCGGCGCTGTACAAGCTTTGAGAGCAGAGGCCTGGTGACAAATAGCCAAATGTGGTTACCTCCAGGGTAACGTTATGAGCAGAACCAGGAGCGCCACCGGGTTGAGAGCTATACCTAGCTCTCGAAGGAGTTTCCTAGCCCTAAACCCAAATGGCTTAGGGTATGACTTGCATCTCTCAGTGGCATAGGCACCGTCAAGATCAGCTGTGGATTCTTTAAGAGCCATTGGCAACAAAGGGAGACGCTGAGCTCGTGCGTACAGGTGACTCTTGCATTGTGCACCGCGCATAGATAATGGCATCTCTCCAGTTTCGACAAGCAGGCTTTTAATAGCGAAAGAGCGGAAGGCAACGGTCGCCAAGCAAGGACCGGTGTTGTGGATCGAGTTCACCTTCCGCAATACACGTTCGGCTGCAGATGCATAAATATCACATCCATAGTCGAGCTTCGAACGGAAAAAGGATCGATGAAAAACTAAGGCAGTAGCCCTATCAGCGCCCCAAGTGCTAAACATCACGGAACGAAGAATATGTATGGCGCGGGTAGAAGAGACCCTAAGGCTGCGAATATGAGTCTCCCAGGTGAGGCATCGGTCAAATACAAGAACAAGGAAACGGTGCGATTCAACTACTTACAGGCGCACCACATTAAGACACAAGACTCAGTTGAGGTGGAGTCATGGATGGCGGCAGAAGTGCACCATTTTTGTCTTGGCCAAAGAAAATCGAAACCTGTGCGCTTCGGCATAGCGAGAGATGCTATTCAATGCCTGTTGGAGTCGATGCTCCAGAGAGATCGAAAGAGATCGAAAGCTCGTCCACGTAGAGCGTAGCTAGAACATCTGGCAGCATCGAAGTAATGCCGTTGATGCTCAAGGAAAAGAGTGTAGCGCTGAGGAAACTTCCCTACCAGACACTCTTTTCCTGCTCCATTAGGTCGGAGAGTGTTCCCTCCACCCGTAGGCGGAATCGGCGATCTCGCAAAAAATCAGATATAAAGACCGGGAGGCGTCTCCTCGCCCTCATCGTTTGTAAGGTTTGCATGATACAGTATCGCCATGTGGTATCATAAGCCTTTTCCTAATCGAAAAACACCGTGGCAAACAACTGTCTACGAAGGAAAGCCTCGCAGACAGCATTTTCCTCCTGAAGCAGAGCATCCGAAGTGGAATAGAACTTGCGGAAGCCGCACTGCGCAGAATACAAATGGCCTCCGCTGTCCAGCAAAAAGGCTTATCTTACATTTACCATCTTTTCCATCAACTTGCACACGCATAAGGTTAGAGAAATTGGGCGAAAACCGGCCGGGGTAGAATGATCTCTTCCCAGTTTGCGAAAGGCTAGCAGAGTAGCGATTCGCCAGGATTCTGGGAGATAACCCTCTACCCAGATCCTGTTGAAGAATTCTAGCAGAAATTTATGCCTCGCTCACCTAGTTGTCGAAGCATGGCATATGGTGTCCGCGCACGAATCAAGAGCGGAACGCTCCTCACTCAGAGTAAACCTGTCGTTGAAGGGTTCTCCGCCTCTGGAGGTAAAGTCCAGCCGGCAGCCTTACGCGACACCACGATGTGCATTGAATGCTGGCTGACCTCATCTTGGCTAGAGAAAGCGGAGAAAGTGGTCAAGAAGAGCGGTGGGCGTGCTTTGAAATATACCGCAACCTAGCCCTAGCCAGACGAAATTCACCGGCAGTGAAATCGTTCGGGAGGCGCCAATAGCGCATGTAGGCATAACGTTTCTGTTTGAGTGCTGTCTTACACTCGGCCGACCACCCGACCACCAAGGGAGTGGTTGGGGTGCAAAATGTCCAGACGTTTTGTGGAATAGTAGTCAGGCCCGCGGCGATGAGGCTACCAGAGAAGAATTCAACGGCTTCATCTACCTACCTAAACTCCTCAACTGAGATAGAGAATCCAGTCATTTCCTGAAATGCAGGACACCACGCGCGTGCCAAGCACCACCGAGGTAGGCTCTTAGGCGGCAGCGGCCCAGAAATGATATTTGAATATAAAAGTGATCACTACCATGGAGGTCATCGCCGCCCCATCCCAATCAAAATCAAGCTGTGCATCCAGGGAGCACAGAGATAGATCAAGGCAAGAAAATGGAGCGGTTGTCGGGCAGTGATGCGTAAACTCATCCACATTTAGGACACCTATCTCAAGCTCTTCGATCAGATCGGCAATGACTTGACCCTGAGGTTTATTGAGGAATCTTCCCAGAGAGTATGTCTGCCGTTCAGATCTCCAAGCAAAAAGAAGATCCTTGACAACCGTGCCACGACGCAGCGGAAGTCCCCCGCATCGAAGACAGCTGACGATGGAATGTACGCAGAAATAACAGTATACCTACTATAAAGGTAAACCTGCCTAGCCACTGCCTGAAAGAAGGAAACTAAAGTGAAAACAAGAAGGGAAACATCATGCCGGGTGTAAACCGCACATTCCCCATCTCGTGTTGCTGATTTCGCAAAACCCTTATACACCGTGAGGGGTGGCGGGGAGCACGCGCCTAGCAGCTCCTCCCAGTTAATCCGAAGTCTACGGCAATTCCATTGAAGGAATATGCCCTCTAGGCCTAGCTCGGAGGAAACTCGGAGGAAAAGGAAAGCCTTGGTTTTAGCCGGGGCCGGGTGTGTACCTTCTGTGCCACTAGGTTTACCAGGGTAGCGCCCGGGTTGAGTAGCACCTACAGAATGTCTCCGAATGTGCGCGAAAACAATCGTGCTCGTTGGCCTGGATGGGCTAGGAGCAGAGGGTGTCTTTCTAAGCATTGAGACGTAAGACTTCCCAGGCAGTGCAGGATTTCTTTTTCAACGAGATATGCACCACATTACTTCGAAGAATCAGCGTGCGGCCCTCCGCAATTGACACACTTGGCCACACACGATTTATACTTATCGTGTGCGGCCTTGGAGCAATTTACACAGACTTCGGGTGACCGTGATTTTGCACGTCTACATGAGCAATTTGCATGGCTGAAGCGGTGACAGTAATAGCACCTGAGCGGCAGTGGCACGAATACCTTCACGCGGTAGCGGTACCAACTGGCACGCACCGACTCAGGGAGCTTGTCACAGTCGAACGTGACAAAGAGTGTAGGGGTGGGTCTCGAGTCCTCTCTCTGTTTTCTCATCACACGCTCGACCTTGACCGCCCCGTGTTCGGCCAGCTCTAGAGTGATATCTTCTATGGAGTAGTCCACGAGTTCCCTCGCATAAACTACTCCTTTTACAAAGTTCATGGTAGAGTGTGGGGTAACACTCATCGGGGTGCCATCAAATGTCCGAAGAGCACTTATCTTGGCCGCCTCGGAGGGATCTAACGCATTTACCAGAAGGCTTCCGTCTGAGAAACGAGTCACCTCCGGCTCTCTCCCAATTATACCAGCTAGAGTTGCCATCAGTGGAGCGAATAACTAATAAGCGTTTTAAGCCAGGGGTCTAGAAAACGCAAGGTAACTTCTGAATGGTCTGATTTTTGGATTCCTCACCCAGGCGAGTACCGGGTCTGGACGTGTGGATCTTGGCTTAATCGCGTTCAAGGATGTTAGCGGCTTCGTCCTTCCCCGCGGCTCTCGTTGAGGGAGAAGAGCCCCGAGTTGTTTTGGACTTTTTTATGTCTTTTTATTTTTAGGAGAGGAGGGCGGGGAATGGAACCGCTTCTCCCTTTCTCCAGCAGGAGCTGCCAGGCCAGATTACCCGGCCTCTGTAAGATCCCTCGCCGAGATGGTGAAGGTCTGAGCAGTCGTTCACCGGCCGGAGGAGGAGATCCCTCCACTCCTTATGATGTCTTAGCAGCTCAATCCTTCTGGCGAGGGCCCCACACAGGAGCAGAATAGGACTCTGTGTTTGATGCCAAGCCCGAATCTGCCCCCATGGAAGGCCCCACCTTCTGAGGCTGGGCTGCATCAGGGAGCATGTCTATCTCAGGGCGGGCTTCCATTTGGCCATCTCCCTATCACAACACAGGTCTTGTCAGTTTTGTCCATGTTCTTTGGGGGTCATAGGCCTTCACCCCCGCTAGATTTAATATTTTGTCTAGCAGGTCTTTAGAGGGAATTGGCAGATGTGGCTTTCTTTCCCTCTCTTCCCTGAGGGGGTTTGCCCTACCGAGCTGCTTCAACTGGGAGCGGCCGGTTATGCTCTGCCTACTGGCTTTCGTGGCAGTACCTTGTGAAAGCAAAGGCGGCACTTCCAGATTTAAGATGGAGTCACGTTACTCCAAGGAAAGGGGGTGAGGGATAGCCCCCAGCATCCGTAGGCACTAGGGAGGAGTAAGCCTCCTCTCCGGTTGTTGAAGAGTTATGAAGGGTCCCATGGGAAACCTCCATTTTCTCTGTGGAACTGCCTGAGGGTGGCTCCGTTGTTCTTAAAGGGAACATGGGGAGAGATTATCGTTTTGGAAAGTTTTTATTCATGGGCATGGTGACCCTTTATTTGTACGGGATGCAAACGCTAATCACCCCCTGCAGTGGCCCGCTCTGCAAAGGGTGACTACAGGCCTGCCAGAGCCAGGGCCGCCATTTTGGACCACCCCTCCCGTCTGGTGACCTGGCAGTCCCTCACATGGTGGTTCCACCTTGGATACGGCGTAAAATTGATAGTGTGTGGAGAGAGAATGAAAAGGGACGTGAGGAAGGTATGGGTGGGGATGAAGCAGGTTGTTAAAAATCCACCATCCCAAACCGAAGCTGAGGGGTTAGGGAACATTGTCCCCTCCCTCTACAGCCCCAATCCTGGATAGTTGGCTGAAAAGAAGGTCAGTATCTACTACCTTGTGAAATTAGGGGCTGACTAGAGAAAGTTGTGGAAGAGGTTGTATAAATAGCGAGGAAACAGGGGGGAAACAGAAGTGTTCTGAAGGAAGAAGAAGAGCCTAAGCTGGGATTGGATCAAGTGCTGAGTCCCATTAGCACAGCGGCCGCGCCCCTTATGGGTAGTTATTAACGGACAAGGTCAAAATGGGTTCCTGTTAGTAGTGGTGTTGCACAAGGTTCTCTCATTTGATCTTTTCTTTTTATTATGTATGTTAATGATATAGACGATGACTTGCTATCAAAAAATTATAAGTTTGCAGATGATTGCAAATTACGAAAAGGAAAAATAACTGAACAAGAGGTCTTTGAATTTCAAAAAGATATTGATAAGATAGCATGATGGTTGGCAGAATGGAAACAACCCTTAAATCTTAATAAGTGTAAAGTAATGCATATCGGTTATAAAAATCTAAGAGCAGAATATAAACTTTTCGATAAAAAGATTACAGTAACTGAAAATGAAAAAGATTTGGAGTGTATATCTCAAATGATCTTAAGTTTAGTCGGCAGTGCATTGAAGTTGGAAAGAAAGCACTAAGGCTTCTCGGATATATAAAACGCCAATTCACATACAAAAATAAAACTACAATCTTGAATATGTACAATGCATTAGTAAGGCCACAATTAGAATACTGTCCTCAGGTCTGGGCACCCTACTTAAGAAAAGATATTGAACGATTATAGAAGGTACAAGCAAGAGCCACAAAATTAATTCCAGAACTACAGAATCATAATTATGCGACAAGATTAGAAAGGTTAAAGTTATTTAGCCTTGAAACAAGACGATTGAGGGGCCAATTAATAGAAATGTTCAACATAATGAAATAAATAAATATCGTAGACTCTAATACTTGGTTCGAATTCAGCACATCTAATACAACAAAATAACGGAAGGAAAATAATGCCGAAGCATTTTCGAACAAGTTTCTCGGAAACTCCTTTGCATACAAAATTGTAAATATCTGGAATCAGTTACCTGAAGATGTAGTTTCCAGTAATACAATTGATACAATTAAGGTTAGACTGGACAAAATTTGCACAAATGTTAGATAATAAGCGACATGACATTGTATGTTGAAAAGATCAAATGAATGCTCATATTAAAGATTTGTAAAATCATTTCTTTTATTATTTGTTTGTTTATATAAGTTAAGAATCTACTGTAAATATGTTAGCTAACAAGTGACATGACAACATATGTTGAAAAGATAAAACGCATGCTCATATTAAATATTAGTAAAAAGTCTTCATTAATATTTGATAGACAAATTAACAATCTATTGTAAATATGTTTAGGTCTAATAAATTATTCTTTTTGTAATGCTTTTAAATTGGATTTTCATAAGGAAACTAAAGAAAAAAAGGACCTATTTGAAATTTAAATAAAATGCTTTATCAATGTTTGATTGAATTTAATATATACTAAGCAGTTCAGTTGACACTTAAAACTAGACTGGACAAAATAATGTTAAACTTTAGATAAAAAGTGCAAAACATTGTATGTTGATAAAAACGAAGAGAAAAAAGACAGCGTCTAAGTTTAAATTAGTAAGAGATAATAACTATTAGGGTTTTAATTTTATTATGCATCTATATAAAATGTAGATACGTTTCTGTCATGTTTTACTAATACAAATAATCTTGGATATATATATATATATATGTGAATAATTATTTTTCAAAATATTTGACAAAAAGCTTTGCATTTGCAAGCGGTACTAGCAGTGTCCAATAAGATAGTGGAATTTTTTCTTTTTTTTAATAAGAATGGAACAAAAAAATTGCATGCTAACAAAAAGAAAAAAGGGCATTTTCTAAAATAAGATTATTACGATAAGTCAGATATTTGTTTTAGTATATATTAGTAGTTCCAGGATTCCTTTGAAAATTTCCTGGATGTGACTATTTTCCAACACTGCCAGGTATATATTTTCAATTTTGCTTATCTCTAGTATTGTGTATATTTAGAATTTAGGAGAAAATTATAGGTACTTCCATTGAAATGAACCAAATGGTCCCTTGAAGCATTTACTTTCCTTGTAACTCTCTCTCATCTCTCATCCTTTCTCTCACTATCTATTTCTTTCTCTTCGACGGCTGAATAGACATGATATACGGCGAAAGAGACCTTAAACATTCTTAAATAGCTCCCTTTCTCTCTCTCTCCTACTCTCTCTCTCTCTCTCTCTCTCTCTCTCTCTCTCTCTCTCTCTCTCTCTCTCTATATATATATATATATATATATATATATATATATATATATATATATATATATGTGTATATATATATATATATATATATATATATATATATATATATATATATATATATATATATATATATATATATATATATATATATATATATATATATATGAATAACGTTACAGCCACGAGTAAAATGAAACAACGGAGAACTGCGAGGCCTTTCGACTAATGGTCCTTTACTAAGCAGACTGCTTAGTCTGCTTAGTAAAGGACCATTAGTCGAAAGGCCTCGCAGTTCTCCGTTGTTTCATTTTCCTCGTGGCTGTAACGTTATTCATGAATTCCTCACGTTCCTTATTTTCGTGATTCAGTTATACATATATATATATATATATATATATATATATATATATATATATATATATATATATATATATATATATATTATTGAGGATAAACCCCAGAGCGACCAGAAACAGATGCAACATCTATTAATTTCTCCATCTTCAGGCTAGAATAAGTTTACTAAAGTTAATACATATGAAGAAAACATGAAAAGGCGAACAAGACATTGAATTGTTTTGAAAGGTAACCAATCATAAATTATCAAAAAAATGTACTATAAGTTAGAATTTTAAATATGACTTGGCAATAGTTAAATTTGTTTTAGAACTGACTCAAAAAATTAGTTAATAAATTTAAAGTTTATTTCAGAAATTAATTAAAAACTATTAGAGATTGAACTGACAATAGTCACAGATAATTAATTTAAAGTTTGTTTTTAATTTCAAGCAAATATTATAATCAAAGCAGAATCCAGAAAAATCGGATACTTATCACGATTAAGTAAATAGAAGCCAGATTAGGAAGCTGTCTCCATGGCAACATGCCACTGCCGACAGAGAATTGTACCCAATATTCGGAGTGCCTTCCTTATCAATATGTTCGGCAGTAGCCAATCAAAAGTCGAGTCATGTTAATACTAACGAATTAACAGGCCGGTACATAAGAGGAAGGTGTGGCTTAGTTGGACGGGAAACTTGTAGGGTGTAGCTTACTTGGACGGGGAACTTGTATGGTGTGGCTTAAATTGAATATATAATTGTGTGAATCCAGAACAAAGAGGATTACAATTTTTATATAGCAATATATCGCGTAATATATCGCTCAGTTCGATCTCTCGGATTCGCGCAATTCATCTTTGTATATAGTCATGTACATAACGCAGACATTAAGGTGTAACTCTTAAAGGCTATATTCATCCGGCGTCCTCTAGACTTTGCCCGCACTTGACTTCGAACTTCATTTATGTCATAACTTAGAACTTAAAACTTATTTAATGAACTTTTTTAAAGTACAAAAAGATCTGATTTAATAATAATTCTCGTTTTTGCTTTGTTGACCTCAATATCCTGACGTTCCTCAATCTTCCTGCTTCAAAGCCTTATTAATCGGGAAAACAGCCATTGCACAGTCTCCTCGTTAATCGCAATTCCTCGCGATGACATAACTCCCGAAATACCGGTGTTCTACCCATGGTGTGGTCTATCCCCATTCTCCGGGCTATTTGACCCCATCGCTAGAATAAGACCACTCCTCGGCTTAGGGCACCCCATAGCAATCAGCAAATAACTCTCGTGGGAAATAAGGAAGGGCAACGCAAACCAACCGGTGCATCTGTATCAACCGGAGTCCTTGCCAAAGATTACGCGATAACTCGTAATCTCTTACCATTACTGGCAACCAGCGTCTCCCTTCCAAGGATCTTGGGTCGTCCTCACGATTACCTTCAAGGGTAATCCCCCCCATCCCCATAAGCCTTCGAGACAGGCATAGTTCAAGCGAGGGAAACACTTGCACTCTGATTCAACAAGGAGTTCCACTCAGACTGCCTAAGCTAATATTGCCAGTAATATAACTAATATTTTTTCACCTCTTGGTTCGAATAGGATAAAGATAATTTTGAGATTCTTCTTGTAGTAGTCTATTACCAATTGCGAATCATAAGAATTATGTGTAAGGAAACCTACGCGAAAAGTAGATACTTGCATTATAGGTGGCACAGTTGAGGATTTGATCGATTTAGTAAACAATTATACTGAGCGAACTATCGAAGACACAGTGTATACGTTGCATAAAAGAAATAATTAGCTATTATCAACAAGGCTCGACAAACTCCTAGCTAGGTATCAAAACAGATGAACAAACTAAATGAAAAAAGTAGAATTTACAAATATGTTTCATGAAAGAGCTTGATAGATTAATAGCTTATCGTACTCTATCAGTAAGAACCTGTGCGTCTCCTTAAACTAAGTGACGAGATACAAGAGCATAGTGAGCTCTTCTGAAGTGACTGGATGAAGCTAAACAGTCTCTCATGTAATCCTGTTGGATTGTATGAGAGAATGGAGGGCATACAAAAGAATTCTGTTTACAAAACTTAATAATCATGCACACAACCAAAATTTTATAAATCTACTAGGAAATATCTCATGTTTTTACAGAAACACGCATAGTCTGAGAGGAAAAAATAGATGAATTGAAATGCTTAGTCTGACAAAACCTTGAAATATTATCACAGTTCCGGACACGCATAGTAATTGGTAAAGGGGAATAGATTTAATAATTTAACTGGCTATATATATCTTAATAAGGATAGGTCTGGAAGAAGAAGCAAAAGCGTTATTTTACCGTGATAATGATAGGAATCAATAATGATCTACTTTTGAAATTTTTGCCATCAAACTTATATAATAAATAGTGATAAAAAATACGGTATTATTATTTTTTTTAACGCTTACAGCCTTAATTTTTAAACGAAACTACAAGTGATGCAGTGAATCGACTTCTAGAATTTATTATTTATAACCTCTCTATCATAAAGTATACGAACTGACCTGCGGAAATAATATGTTCGCCTTAATTTATACAAATTAATAAATTTTACTTGACAACAGTGATCATAATATCATTCGATTCATCATAAGTATTATGTTTCGAAGTGTTCACGAGAGCGTCTTTCACAGCTCAAACTTTAAATCACATAAGTAATCTTTTGATCTGTTGCGCTCCCGCTGAATATCTTTAGTTTGAGATGTAATTTACAAATTTTAAAATGCCTACCCAATGTGTAATTATATTCATCTTTCGTTTACAATACAAATAAATAAAAAGTGCTATATAATCTACTATTTATAATAGAGTAAAGCAAGTGCCCTGGATAAATAGTGGCGTTAAATATTCTGTGAGGCAACGTAGCCGTTTTTTCAAAACTTCGAGCCCCATTAAGTGTCGAGATTCAAAAATATAGGCACCACTGGACACTGCTAGAATTAAACTGTAGCCCAGTAAGAGATATTTGAAGTTGCTCTGTTTCTTGACAAAAGCAACAACGATATTGACTACCTGATTTGAATTAGGAGGACGTTAATTATATATTCTTTACACAAGAGGAGTGTGTGGAGGTATCCCCTTAGAATAATATTATTTCCCCACCTCCTAAGACATTACTTCGTGAAAGAATGCGAGCCGTTACTCCCCCACCCCTTCCGACCTCACCCCTTTTTAAATCAGCGCCTGGTCTCCGTGGAATTCACACCGAAGCTACCTCCCGGCCGTCTCAATCTTCTCTCCCCCTCCCTCGGGTCGGGAGATTACATTGTAGATTCGAGGGAACCACGTTTAAGGCTCCTGCCACTGTCGCCCGTCTGGCCCGCTGATCCTTGCCTTTGACACTTCACCGCAAGGAGACGCTCTGGTTGTCACGCTCGATAACGAAGGTTAAAGAAGGTCTCAACCTCTCATCCTGTTTTGAAGAACTCCGAGTATATATGCCACCGCTCCCGGAGTATATACATATTTGGTTAGACGCAACTTTCCCGAAAGAAGTGCAATTCAACGAGCTTTCTTCCAAGAAGTGTGAGTGACGGTCGCAAGCCACGGAAGAGCTGGATATCACACCCGTATCTTCGGGTAAGGAAGAAAAGTCTCATGAGGTCACGCCAGCTTTTCTCATCCGTCTTTAGATCGAGGATTGGAGAAGCCGTCCTTCAAAGTTCTGCTGGTGACCTCTTAATGACAAGAGGCCTGTTAGCTCGCTCAAGCTGAGTGTGGAGAAGTCATTTTCCCCCACCCCTCCTTTCGAAGTTCAGTCGGTGACACTCTACGGACAGAAGGCCCGCATCTCGCAAACACAAGTCACGAAACGTAGCCTCACCCGCTGCAGGTTTGTAGCTACCCTCGTAAGTAATCAAGGTCACCAAAACCTCCCCCAAGTTTTCCCCCGTTTTACTGTCGAGTTTCAAAGGAGGTAAATCACTCCTTACCCTCAATCTCCCATTATACCCATTCCCTAACCACCGTTATCTAATTAGTATTCGGAGCTTAAGTCCGTCTTATTTATGTACCCCTATATATATATATATATATATATATATATATATATATATATATATATATATATATATATATATCCATATTTAGTGTTGTGCCTTTTTATTTCGTGTGTATTAAAACTATATTTTTGGCATTGTGTTTGTTATATTCCTTGGTTACGCAGCTGTTGCTATCCATTCAAATCGCACGCTTAGAAACAATAACAGTTGTCGCCTTGCTTTGCCTCCCTTAGAGCCTGCGTGCGCATATTCACGTACACCTGGCCATACATCTACAATGTGCAATGAAAGAAATTCTATTTTGTTCTTTTTAACATACACAATAAATAACTATTGAATTAGATTCGTAAAGGATTATGGAAACAAATAAAGAGAATTATTTACTCGAATTATTACTGAAATATACTGATGAAAGGAAAAGAAATAGAACCGAAAAATATCTTAGTGATTGAGTAAACTTGCAAACGAAATTTACAGAATTAAAACATTACGAACAAATAAAGGCCATAAGATTCATCTAAGGATACCTTAAAGGATGGAAGTTAAATGCGTTGGATAGGTATTAGGAGAGGTCATATGGCTAAAGAAATTCTTTTTCATCTGATTTTTCTGTTAGATCATATATTAAATTAATATATATCGACTCTATTCTTAAATATAGTTACTGTCGTGCTTTCAACACAATCAAGAGAAAGACTTACAAAATCTGTGTTAGTTTATATGAGAGAAACTTTGTGCTATAGTTGTGTTCAATCTTTTGTTTACCAGTTTGATTGAAAGCCATATTTGTAGTTGTCCCTCGGTTGTATCGCTCAACTATTGTTTTAATTTATATTTATAACCTCTTTTAGTATTTTAAATATGTTGATGCATTGCCAACCACTATCTGACTATGTTTTTTTTAACAGGATTTGATCAAATTTATTACGCTGCCCTCTATTACTATCGATTTCCTGCTTTATTAACATCTGAACACAGAACATGGGTATAATATATCCGAACTCTATAACTTCACATGCATTTACTTGAGGTTCTAGTGGAGGTAGGCAGATGTTATCTTTAGTCACTTCAATCTCTACTAAGCCCTAACAGACATAGATCGTGTCTTTTCGCTCCACGTGCGGGAATTTTCTATAATTGTATGTTAATGTAAAAAGTGAGAGCGTAACTATTATTTATTTTTCATTTCAGGCTGTGAAGAGTATCTCATACATTTATTCACTAATTACCCGTACTTTTAAGGACATGGCATAAATAACGTCTGTGAACACAACTAGAGCTCAATAAAATCTAGAGCGAAGAATATAGTGCGTAAAACATTAATATAAGTCTGGCTTGTTCAATAAAATGCAGGAGACTTTCATGGATCAGTTTTAATGTGAGAAGACCCCATCCCCCCAAAAAAAATGTCGAACTACGTGGAGAATCTTTAGAAGTATGGGACTGTAGAGAGCTTCCGCGCAGCCACTGAAAACCGTCCAAGCCACTCAGGACATGCCAGGAAGCGTGTACAGCTGGTCAATAGCGTGAGAGAATCAGTAGAACGGAGTCCGAAACTCTGCGCAAGCAAAGTCAATCCCTTTGTATATCTCCTGAGACTTGCAAGAGAGTGCTAGTTTTAATATTAATATGTCGTAGAACTCATGTAGTCAGAACCTGACCCTTTTGGCTTCTCTCCAAAGATGCAGGGGAGGGAATACATCAGCCCAAATTAGGAAAGCATTTCTTCTTCTATTGCGTAGGGATTTTAAATGACGAGAGTGAATTAATCGTTGGCCGGTATTGCTACTATTTAATTAGGGTTTAGTGGCTGGAGGATTTAAACAGGAGAACATTTCCGCTGCTCCGTTCTTTCACCACTCATACGTCACGTTTCATCCCCTAAGGGACTTCGTGAGAGCAACCCTTATGTGATGTTTGAAGGGTTCAACATGCAGACCCTTACCCTTCAGAGGACCCCGGAATTCATCTTCCTTTAGAGGCATCACTGTCAGCTCATCGATTTTCTGACACTTAGGACTTGGAATCAGCAACTTTGTCTGTGGCCCTCCTTCAGCTACAGCAGAACGCCTTTGTACACCAGGGATGGCGGCTTCGGGTACTCCTGCCTCAGATAGAGCTTGATAATCCACTCAAGAACCTACTCAAGAACTTACTCAGCAAGAATACGTTCCAGAGGATATATCGTCCGCCAGATCCCCCCAGCAGTGTGCGTGGTCGATCGGACGCAAGCTCAGGACTCGACCTATCTGCCCCTCACATACCCTCTACAAGCCGAAGAACTACCGCCTACGCTGGGCACACCAGTCCATGCTGCCCAGAATTTTCTAATTCATCCTTCTGGAGATTCAAAAAGATACCAATGGGAATCTCGGGATAACCTTATATAATGCAGAGCTGCATGAATGCCATCGCAAATTGTTGTCGGAAGAAAGACGGCACCCAAATATTCACTTACCTAGATGACTTCCTCGTGGTGGGGAGTCTAGACAACGTCCTCAACACCCTCGGGGCATTCTTCAATAGCATTCTACAAATTAACACCAAAAAATCTCTACTTACTCCAACCAATACTTTAGAATACCTGAGCATCAGGATTCAACTAAACAAATCCCGCGCACGCCTCAACAGTAATATGATACAGATAGTCAAAAACTCCCTCAGCTTTTGTACACATCTGGTCTTGGATGGAAAATTCTGGACCTGCCGTTCTTTTGGGTGCAGATGTGTAATTTTAACCGCTTGTTCGGTCATATCGACGAGAGATATTTAGTATTAGTAAAACTCATCGACGATAGATTGAGAGGCTAGTTCCTTAAAAGAGTGGAGAAGATGACCTTTATTCAAAATTAATTATAATAATAAATCCAGAAAGGAAAATCAGTCCAAAAAGAAAGAGAGAGAGGATACAAATCAAATTTTTAAAATACGTAATGGTACCTAGACAAACAGCAGACAAAGGCTATGAGGGTCAAATTAATGGAAAAGATCCAGGGGGCTGTAAATTAAAAAAATTTTACCCTCTTATGGAGCTTTAGATGAAGCACCTTTGTCCTAGGAGAACTCTAGATTCTTTTTGAATTGCTTACGATTTTATGACACAAACAAGCGAGAAGAACGGAAGACGAACGACAAATACGTACCTTCATGTGTGTGTGGAACTAGTTAAAATGGCTACTGTACGGAAAACTCCCCTGCCAAAAGAGAATCTCACTCTAGATGAACAGTTCCTGAGTTTCAGGGGTAAATGCCTTTTTAGAATATACAGAAAAATAAGCAAATAAATATGAAATAAAACTTGTCTTGGTAAAAGACTTTCAGTGTACTTATCTGTGGATAAGTATTCCTTACCTAGGGTACCAGGGACCTGGTCACACACATGCCTGGTAGCACTGTGTTCTTCTTCATCAAGAACAAAGCTGTCGTGACCTACTTACCAGACAAAAGCTCAAAAAGAGCCGCCAGATATTATGTTGTTTAATATATAAACAAGCTGCTGTTCTCTTCCTTAACAAGAAGAGCTTGGTTACACAGGCCTACGGCCTTATTTTCTAATCTTAACCGCCTTTTTTAATCCCCTTTATACACTCTTTATTTTAACACCCTGAACACCCTTTTCTTTTTCTTATTCTTCTTTTTCTTCTTTATCTTCATCTTCATTTTCATCTTCATCTCATCTTCATATTAATCTTCATCTTCCTCTTCTTCTTCTTTCTCATCTTCGTCTAAAATCTCCATCTTATTCTTCTTCTTCTTTTTCTTCTTCTTAAGGCTTAATGAATATAACTTTAAACCATTATTTTTATGTAGTCATTTGTGTGGACTAAAAAAAGGCTTTGTTGTAAAAAAGCCTGTGTACTACAAAGGATTATTTTCTGCCTCTCTTGCCTAAAGTTTGCTGGTCGACTGTGAGTTAGTGACCCCGGAAAAGTTCACCTGAGGTTGGAAATATATAATTGATAATTTCGATTTTAATAGCTTTGGTATATCAGGGAATATAATAGGCAAAAATTGTATTACGAGGGGCGGTCAATAAGTTTTGCAATTCGGATATAAGGAAACGAGATATGAAGAAAAGTGTTTTATTATTTTTCAATATAACTTCCCTCGACTTCAATGCACTTGCGCCACTTGTCCCTAAGGCTTCGAATTCCCGACAACCAGAAATCTCCCAACTGCTGTTCAATCCACTCCTGGACGGCAAGCTAGACATCTTCATCGTCCCCAAACCGGGTCCCACGCAGTGCAGCCTTGAGCTGGTGGAATAAAAAGTAGTCGCTAGGGGAAAGATCTGGACTGTAGAGGGGATGGTTGAGCTCCTCGAATTCGCACTCGCGAGAGGCAGTTTGTGCAACTCTGGCCTTGTGGAGGTTTCTAGGGATCCAACGGCATTGCCAAATTGTCGTCGATGATGTTGATAACACTTCCATATGATATTTCAAGTTGACGCTCGATTCCTTCGACCTTCACCCATCGATTTTCGAGGAATTTCCTTTCCACACGGGCCACATTGTCCTCGTTGGTCACGTCTGACCAGCGTCCTGGACGGGGGTTATCTTCCAAGGACTCAGGACCATGGCTGAACTCCCTCTTCCATTGAGCAATGGTTGCATAGGAAGGGGCGGTGTCGGTGTACACTGCAACCATGCGTTCATGGATCTCTTTTGCATTCTTGCGTTCCTTGGTCAAAAATGTGATAACTGCGCGGTGCTCAACCTTTTTCATTGTTGGAAAATTTGTGACTGACGATCTGCGATCAGCTACTGCTTCTTAAATAGACGAGACACGAGTGTGTGGCTGCAGGTCCTGACTTGTCATAACTTGTTTTAACACCCCCACAAACAACCATTCCCCTTCTTCTGTTTTGCCCTATTGATTCGCAAAACTTATTGACCGCCCCTTGTATAATAAATATTAAGTCATTTTGCCTCTACTAAATTATACGAAAGATCAGGATTTTTATGACTCGAACTTTGGTGTGTTCATTGTTCTTAAGGACGGTATCAAAATATTTTTTAGTCGATCAAGGTAAGTTACATCTACTGTTCTATCGTTGTTAAATTTTGTGATGCTTTCGTTAAAAGAATCAATCAAATTACATAGGAATGTGCCTCTGCATCCACATCCGTGTTAATTGCTATTTATTAACTTAAATACCACTACATGTTCTTGCGTGACATGGACCTCCATGTTACGCAAGATTCGCAAGCAGCACTAGCAAGCTTAGAAACTTATTTGTCTTGTTTTTCGCATAATAAGACGTTCTACCAAGCAAACAACCAATGAAAAGTATAACCCATTATGGCCAACAAACATGAATTTAACACCAATCCAAAGATGACACCAAATTACTTGACGATGATAAAAAAGAATCACAAACATGGATAATACTCGTACCTTTGGAAACAAAGAAGCCACAACACCCATACAAAAAGCCGAACATTTCAATAAACAATTCACAAACAAAACCTTACACTAAACGAAAAATGAAAACAAGAAATTAGACAGACTTACAAAAGCCTCCCCAAACCACAACAGAACAGACCATCAGACCCATAAACAAGCAAGAGACAACAATTCCATCGGCCCTGATGACATAAGCATCAAACACCTCAAACACTTAGGTCATAACACCATAAATGTCCTCACGAATACTTAAAACCTCGCTATAAACACAAAGAGCATACATTATACAATGAAGAGTAGTAAAAATAATTCCAATACCTATCTAAACAAAGAACATAAACAAAGGAGACTCCTACAGACCAATAGCTCTGCTTTCCCCCATAGCCAAAACACTAGAAAAAATTATCCTACCCTACATCACACCCAGCATCCCAAACACACCACACCAACATGGCTTCAAACCCATGGACTCAACCACCACAGCATTGCCCACAATAAACAAAATAATAACAAATGGATTCAGCATAAATATTCCACCACATAGAACCATAGCAGTTGCCCTTGACATATCCAAAGCATTCGTCATAGTACACCTACACAAACTAATCAACAAGATCAACAAACTCACCATACTCACCACCCTCATCAAGTACATAACAAACTACATCAAAGAGCGATTCCAATGCACCCAAATACAAAACACAAAATTTAAACACAGACATACAAAATCCGGAGTTTCCCAAGGAGGAGTACTTTTCCAAGACTTTTCAACATGTACACCTCAGATATACCAACTCCCCCACAAACAGTAAAAATTGTCATCTACGCAGACGACATTACAATACTCTCATTACACAACAGACCAGAAGCCGCTGCACAAGAGATAAAACCTTACCTCAACAAAACACACACATGGAAAATAGAAAACTCAATAAAGCTAAACGCCACCAAAACATTGACCACTCTCTTTACACCAGACCCTAAAAAATACAATACGACCCTAAATCTAAACATAGAAAACATACCGCTACCCACCACAAAAGAACATAAGATCTTTGGCCTCACTTTTTACCCCAAACTCACGTACTCAAAACACATAAAAACACAATAGTCAAGGTCACGAAAACACTCAAAGTCATCAAGGCACTCACAACTAAACACTGGGGGAAAACCAAGTAAACACTCATTAACACATACAAGACAATCACAAGACCAGAACTAGAATACACCAACACAATCTGGTCTCTAATCATTTCAGAAACCAACACCGAAAAACTACAGACAATACAAAACACAGCCCTTCGTATTGCTACAAGATGCACTCTTGACACAAGTAGCCAACATCTATACGAAAAAACGAATATTACACCAAGCAAAAATCACCAAGGCTAAATGCATCACAACTCAGGCAGAAAACACAATCATCCACTCTACCACATCACCAGACAACTTCCCAATCACTGACACAAAAAAAGATCATTTTCGATATTAACAACAACTACACCACCAACTTAGGCACAGACCCTAACTCAACAACAAAAGACACAATCAAGCAAAACATGAAAACAATCAGCTCTCAGATCACACAACAATACTTGTCAAACAGATCCTGCAAAAAAATATTAAGGGTACCACCTCCAACCATACACATCTCAGAACCAACACTCACAAAGCAGATCAGAAGAACACTAGCACATATACTAACAAACAAATCACCACTCCTGACGTAATACATGCACAAAATATCTACCACCACCCATACAACACAAACTGCCCCAAATGTTTAACACAGATACACGACGCCAAACATCTCTTCAACTTCCCATAGATACACACAGACATGGGCCCGGTGGATCTCTGGGAGAGACACCGGGAGGCGGCGGGTCTGCTCCTGCTATGGTCAGGGGAGCTGGGATGGGGCTTGGAATAGGTGTGAGGGTCCCCAACCCCCTGGCGGGCTGGAGACGGGGTCGCCATCACAACCATAGACCAAGATAAAATTTTTAGAATTATTAGCACGGTAAATTATTATTTTAATAGCAAGGATATAAAAGGTTAGGGTGATAGGTTAACTAAGTATGTTTAATTTTGATAATTCTACAAATTAATGCCAAAAAAATCTACAACAGAGGATGTTAGTGAACATGCTTAGATAACCTACTACGTTTTATCTTTGACATCGTTGTATTGAAAATAAAAATGAACTAATATTAACATTAAAAGCAAACGCACGAGTGTAACTTAAGCATTCTCACAGCATTTCAAGATGGCGTCATGGAAGAATCCTTACGTGGAATAATTGCGTTTAAATATTGTTTTTTATGACATTATAAATGGTGAGAGATCCTCTTCGCCATCAAATTCTTACTTGTAAGACACTATTACAATGATACGAAGAAGTATTACATAATGTAGTGGGCTAAAATGAATGCATTTTCATATTTGTGAGAGAGATGCAGTTGTGATCACGCATGCATGAGTAAATAATGTTGAAATAGTGCGTTTGTGTGAGTTACGTGAGAGATAGAAGAGTTTAATTAATAAAATGAAAAAACTAGAATGAAATTTTTTGTGTCAGGTGTGAATCCGAAAATTAATGCTGGGATTGAATGAGTCTCATGCAATTGGGTTGACTGTAGGAAAATCATTGGATGGAGGATGAATTGCATTTGAGTAAGGATGATGTATATATGTATTTGTTTTTAAGAGTATGATATTGTCATTAGATCTTTACTGGCCAGAATATAGATGATGTTATAGTTAGCTAGTAAAATAAAGGTGAAATTAAAAATGATAGAATAATACTAGCAGGAAAATAGGAACAAGAGATATGCCAACGAAACATGAACTTAGCACACCAAAAGGCGTTTAAGGATTAAACGGCTGAATATTTTTCATTGCGATGTCATGTCTTTAATATAAGAGGGAAGAGCTATTTAGTTATATTATATAGAAATATATAGATATAAGGGGCCTAGCAGTCATGGTTAAATGAAGCCAAATTTAATGAAAGGAGCAACGATTAGGAAATAACTGATTACAATATGTACATTAAATATCAGACTGATAAGATTGGAGTAGGGATAATTTTTATTTTAAAAATAGCTTCCATTCCAATCGAAATTTATACAATTGGAGATAAGTAAATAGTGGAAGCCGTAATCGGGAGATATTCCGATTATTAAAACTCTGAAAGTAAGTATAAGAGCAGTAAATAGATAACCTATCCAGCCCATTGAGATAGATTATGTTATGATAGAGAAAATTTACCTGGGATGCTATTGGGAGAAATTTATCCTTGGAGATTCTCATTTCTGTTTAAATGATTGTGAAATGTTGATAATTAGGAATATATTTAGGAAAAGATGTATTGAATGATATTATATTAACTTCCTTAAGCAGATGGTCAATCTGCGAAATCGTGGAAACAGTATAGTGAATCAAGTTTTAATCCATTAACAATTTTAGTTAGAGAAGTTTTATTTGCGTAAAAGCTAATTCTTAGTGGTCATCGGATAATTCTATTTACTCTGCTGAATAAGATAACATTATTAGGAATAATGTTACAATTCCAATTTGAAGAAGTGAATTATTAAAGATAGGTAGCTTATTAGATCTAATCGACTGGGAGGTTTACAGAGATAAAAATCCTTATGATATGTAGGATACTTTCAGAAAGTTTTAAATTTGTTACAGGAGCATCGTATCGTAACGAAATTACCTTGGCGAAAAATATATCTATCTGAATCAGGAAAGGAGAGTGTCTCTCACATAATTATAAATATGTTAGCAATTTTTATTATCACCATTACTGAACTGCATTGACATGGACGTTATAGATCATTATTAACAAAATTAGATTGATAAGATTCACGAACTCTTACAATTTCACGTTGTCTGTTAAAATTTCCAAAGCGCTTCTTGAAATTTCTCTTTTTTTATAGAAATATTTTACAATCCCACTTATATGGTTGCTGCTCCTGACGAGGTTTAAGGAACTCTAGGAGACTTTTCTAGCGGATAAAGGATTTCTTAGTATTTCACTTAACTAACTGCATTGGCATAGACGTTATAGGACATTGTCAAAATAATCGATGGGTAAAGAAGAGTTAAAAGATCTTACAATTTCTCGTGTTCTGTTAAAAGTTTTCAAAATGCCAAATGGTACAAAGAATCTTGAAATTTCCCATTATAGAGAAAAGGATGGGTATCTCAATCCTATCGGAGGCGCTCCTGAAGAGGGTTAAAGAATTCTACAAACATTTATCCACTTGCGAATTAAGGAATTCTTACTATTACCTTTACCAAACCGATTTCACATGGGTGTTATACTTCATTATTATTTATCACTTTATCATCATCATCATCATGATCACTAACTCTATAATTTCAGAACGGGATTTTTTGGATTATTTGAATAATAATTTCATTTTAGTTTGGTTATAACTTATGTATAGTTTAAATTTTTATCAAGGTAATTTCTAAGAATTTCTTTAGATTTTGAAAAAACAAAATAGTTTAGTTCAGAAAAACTAAATATGATTATCCAATGCTTTATAATGTTTTAAAAAAAAGACGTAGAATTGGTGAAGTTCATAAAATTTATTAAAATTTAAGTAAGGCTGCCTTTTTATTTTATTTATAACTATATTTTAGCAACAAGATTTTTTTGAAAGTGGGGAAATAGTTTAGAGTTCATTTTTAAAATTAATATAATTGGCGAAGTTCAGAAAATTCCTTAAAATGTAACTATTGCTGCTTTTTTTTAGATTTTAGATTTTAATCTTAGTAGCGAAGTGCAAGCTCCCGCCGTAGGGGGTAGTGGCGAAGCCATTGCCTGGTATAATTCGAAATAAAAACGTTGAAATTTTATTAAATATTTATTGCATGGTAAAAATGGCTGAGGAAAAAGTGAATAATATTAGGTGATTATATGTTCCATCATTAATAGTATATTTCATTAAAAATATCAGAGCGTTTTTCTGCCTCACCATATATATGTTGGTATGACTCCCACCACACTTTCGAGGCTTTTGACAATGCCTCTGCAACATGGAGACCGTGCATAACATCAGCATACTAGATACTTATTGGTTAAAAACACAAAGATAAAAAGAAAGAAGGGAAATAAAGTTAGACTAAACACCTTAGAAGCCATCAACATCCTGACTACGGGCTAGAATCGAACTTTAAAGTTGATTTAAAATTTCGCTTACACAGAAGTGTCCCGTTCCCTTGACATAACGTTTAAACGAGGAGGAATACATATCACCTAAAATCCGTTTTCTGTTCATTCGAAATCCACCATTCTTCAACGATAAAGGAGGAAAGATAGTCTGAAGATGATCACATAGATCGAAAGCCAGGCAATTAAAGTCTCGTTTGGTTTTACCAAACACATTTCATTTAAAAAAGAGATGAACGTAGAAGAAGTTGTTTGCAATCTACAAGGTGAACTAAAAATGCTAATAAAGGCTAAATATACTATGGCCTTTAACAAAATCTGCATATATATATATATATATATATATATATATATATATATATATATATATATATATATATATATATATATTTATATATATATACATCACCGATCACTTTCTGCGGGCTTGAATGATTTCGATCTTAAGATGTTATTGCTCATGGTTATGATGGTGCATGTTATTTCAAGTCAGCACTCAGGAGTACAGCATCGAATCTCTGATCATGATCAGAGGCATTTCCCGTATAACACTGTTTTAACCATCAACTTTACCATGTTGTGGTAATGTTTGTCAGAAAGTTGACAAAGTGCAGTTGAATGACTTTTTTGCGAATCTTAAAGTTTGTACTGTGTACAGCAAGTTAAGTTCTTCGCATTTGGCTAGTCTAATGGAACATCGCTGGAATGGGCATTTCGAGACGGCTAACACTATTGTAGAAAACTACATTATCATCTCAACACTGAGTTTTCGCTGGCGGTGGTCCCATTGACCTGTGGGTGACTTCTATTGTGTTAAAAAGAGTCTTATACCAAGATGAGATTGTATTCTTAGGTACTGTTATGCGTGAAAAAAAGCGACAAGATACTAAAATCAAGGGAATGCTCAGTCCTCAATGGTAACCAAATTGTTAGCAAATGAGTTCACACCATACGGAACGTGCGAACTAAAGAGAAGTTTTTACATCTTCTAGAAATGTTGTGGACATGTTGAGGGACATGAAAAAACTCCACAACTGACAAACGAGTTCGAAAACATCCTACATTCTGGACTTCTTTATTGTAACTGCATCTACAGAACAAGCCAAAGAACAACCACACATATATGTATACTTTGAAATACTGGAATCACTCGCCAAAGAGTTGGAGAAACGCTCGCGGAGTGCAACAGCAAAGCTTGTTCCATGCTGTCATGCTCTGAAATGTTTGTTGATTTTGACCAAATATGATTTGGGGACTGAAATCAGAAGCGGCTATTGGCTTCTTTTTGCTTTGACATGAGGCGGAGGTAGTTCGAAACATGCCTTAGAAGCAGATAAGGACAAAGGCATATAAGCGAGCATAACTGCCATTTACAAGGTATGCTTTCACGGAATGGAGCTTCAAAACACCTTTCCTAAACTTGCACACATTTCTCTGTGCAGCCTTGACTATTGGGACATCTTCATCTTCATGTGTAGCCACATTTTCATTGCGGGACAAGATTGCTAACTCCATACACAAGGTGAATGACCAAATCAGCGGAAAGGCTAACCTGCCCTCTTGGAATTTTAAAAAGAGAAAACTGCTGCACTGTCTGTTGCTGAACTAGTTGATATGTTTTAGCGACAAATTTGGCGTTTATCTGTATAAATACTTTAATAAATATGGTGATATTTAACATGTAAATTTACAAGTAATAGAATTGTTTCCTACCATTTCTTACATTTGAAGACCTTATTGGACTTATAAATTATGAGCTATAATTTTATTTTCTGATATGCATTAAAATTGTTATTTAAATAAAAAAACATTCTTTTGTTGCCTTTACTAAAAGGGATTGAGTAATTTGAAATGAGTATGCGCCTACCTAATGATTACCTTTTAGCATTATGCAGTTAATAATTATAATTTTGGCATATATGCCCCTTCTTTCTTGAAGTGTTAAATCAGTAAATATCTCGCTTCGTTAATCGCCAGTCTGAGCGTCATAGTGTGTTGACTGGAACAGGAGCTGCCAAGTGTCGGCCATGAATGGTCTTTTGCAGTCTCCTTCTTTTCTTATGTTCTTATGTACAAAGCGACCGAGGTGTCATTCAAGTTAAAATTTGCCCACTAAAATAGAAATAGCCCCCCAAAATCTAATCCTGGCTATGGGCTCTTATGGTTGCACTCTCTATTGTCTGATAGTTTTACATTTGATTTTCTGAATCAACTCTATTTTCATTAGTCTCGTACGTGTGCTGGTAGGTAATGTTACAGCAATTCTATGTACCATTGTCAGTCTACTCTGAAAAAACTTTTCTTATGGGTCATGGTATCTGAATGGGTTTCCTATTGACCGTAAAGGGATATTCATATATGGTCACTGTAAGAGAGGATCTATGGTTTAATATAATAAGTAAGGGGAAATTAAAGTTTCCGTAAAGGGATATTCATATATGGTCACTGTAAGAGAGGATCTATGGTTTAATATAATAAGTAAGGGGAAATTAAAGTTTCCAGGCATATGTCCGTTTATGTGGCTTAACATACCTTGATGAATGTAAAAAAAAATTGAGTCTAGACTTTACACGATGTTCCTGTCAATTAACATCTCCTTTCATATGTCTAGGCTTCTTGCTATCCTGTGTGTGGTTGTATATTCTGACTTCTCACATCTTTTATTGGGGTTACAAAAAATGATGGCATTTCTTTCTCTACGTAAAAATGGACAGGAGCGTAAAAACAGGCATGTAGCTCAGTCTGGGTGGCTGGTACCTAGTTGCATGTTTCAATGCCCTGATTCACCTTTCTACCCGCCTCCGCCAAGTATAATTCGTTGTAATAACCTCTTCATTTTAATCTTGTTTTTTTTCTTTCAGTGTTAATACGAGTTGAGATTAGTAGATTAGATCTGGTCCGGTTTCCCTGAAAGTATTTTGTATGGGGTCCTTTTTTAGTTCTAGCTATTTGTGTTGATTTGCAAGACTTGTACTTTATTTCTACGCATATTCATCTGTGTGTCCATCGGTTTCTTGTACTGGTTTCCTTAAATGGATTTTTTCTTTAAGTTATTCTTATGCGAGTCTTTTCCTTGCTTTATGCATAATTTAACCGAGATATATGCTTCGCTCTTCTTGGACTAGGTGAGTTGCTATCATGTTTTATTGAGACTTTTCTTTCATGGTTATTGCTTTTGGTTTTTCGATCTTTACTTTCGATTGCGATATAGTTGGTTCCTCCTGTTTCTCACTTTCGTCAATTTCGAAAGAGAAGAATCAATTTTTCTTTTTCTTCTTGCTGCGTTTCTCTACTATTTTGCATGCGGCAAAGCGCCAGCTCAAGGCGTCGCCTTTTTATTTCAAAAATTTACTCTTTTTGAAAAGAGGAAGTACCCATTTAGGGACATGAAATAATCCATATGACCATGAAACATATGGTTATTTATCATGGAGATTTTAAATCCTCCATCAGATTTTGGCGTTGTGTCTTGCGTTTCATTTAATATTCCTCTTTATTTTTTTAAAACTTCTCTTCGTTAGGTTCTACTTGTGGCTCATTTGTCATGACCTTCCTCACTGCATTCGGGCATATCTGGTTTCCTTTGTCTATAATCTTAGTTTGTGTGTGCTTGCACTTTGTAGCATATTTGATGTTGTAGAATTCTTCCTTCGCTATATTATCGAAAAGAATTCTCTTTTTTAGAAGCTTAGGTTATCATTCGTTGCTTTTATTGCCATATCAGTGGCGTACAATGTAATTTTGAACAAATTAGAGGGTTCATTAAATTCAATTGCCTCTTTAACCCTTTAACTTTCAACGGTTCGCACGGCTACACTAACTTGTGAAGTCCGCTAAATAAATATTATATTACAAGTGATATTTAGACTTTCCAAGGCAATGCTCTCATAGGATTCTTTATAAAAGCAAATAAACTTATGACTTTGAGCTGTAATGTTCACACATATATAGGTTGAAAATCGTTGAGCACGTCAGTTTTCCACCGTCACCAGTTTTCAAGGTAAGTGTGAAGGTATGTCGGTGTAGCCCCTTTTAGTGTAGGGCGCGTACACTTGCACCCACAGAGAGGCGAAACGAGGCCGCCTCCTTGGTTAATGCTGATATAATTGTCCGAAATTAATGAACTGACTTGCCACGTTGCAGTTCAAGGATATATAAAAATCAAGACCCCCAAATATAATTTTAATATAAATATTAATAAAGGGAGCAATATATATACAAAAGGGAACAAATTATACTTGATAAGTATAGTTTATCACATCGGGACAATTTACAATGTGACAGAGTTAAGCGTGGTAAGCTAGGTTACCGTTAATCCGAATAATGAAGACTATTTTAGTTTGAGCAGTGATCAAATAAAAGGGGATGCCTCGGACTCCAGGTGACGAATGATGGCATATGTAACCATGGGATTACAAAGCAAAATCGCTTTACTTTGAGGCTTAGAGTTGCTTGAAGGGAGAAGACCAACGGCATGGTTTTTCGAGGAGACACTTCTGAGGCTATTGACGAGAGGAACTCGTAGATAGGGGTTGGGAGTACTTCTTGCAGAAGGACGAGATTTTCTGTTCTCCAGAGAGATGTGATCTCAAGCACGAGAGACTGTTCTACTGCACGGAAGAAAGTCTCAGAGACAGGGCACAGAAGTCTTGATGGGGGGTACGAAATAAAGAGGGCCGCACATTTTTCTGCAAAGAAAATGACTCTATAAGCTTTCGTCTGAACAGGGACCAAAGCTTCATGAAGGGCGATCTGATAATGAGATCTTAATGCGAGGTACGACTCGAACAAGGATTGCGAGACTTCTCGGGAAACAGAGACACGTTCTGAACGGAGGGACTGCCAGTCTCTCAATCGCCTAGAGGAATGGCTGACAAAGAGCTATATGCCCCGTGGCTTGTTCGTTAGACAGCCCAGGGCACAGCCGTCCCAAGAGAATTCACGACGCCAGTGTCTGTGCAAACTTATTTTGAGATAAGGAGTTGGATCGAATGGCCAAGTTTACCTCAGAAGGTATGGATGAGCTTGTACGAGCGAGTTCACGGAGGGAGGAAATGTTTGCGAGGAATGGAGGCGAGGACTTGGCGTTATCGCGGGGGAGGGAAAGCGATGTGCGTCCTGCTTAAGTAAAAACAGCAGGGTCGACGGATCAAAGCAAGACAGCTTCCTCATTGTCGATTCTAGAATTCCTGTGCCAAGAAGCACGTGGTCTGGGGCTCGAAGGGGAGGAAAATGGGTATTTCAGGTGCTTCCTCTTACACTGGTCCTTCGAGGGGCATCCTCTCACAGTATAGAATACTATTTTCCCTTAATAATAAAACACGGCCAAATAGACATTGAATAAAATTTATAGATTATATATATATGATAGAACGGTCTAAGGCTGCTTAAATTCAACCGCTATTACATGTTAGAAACTCATGCTACCCACGTGCATCTGCGAGAGGAAGCAGAGCGCGTTATCGCCCACCATAGCAAATATTTAATCAAGGAGGTTCACTCCCCCATTTCGCATCCATACGTCGATCTCGCCAGATTGAGTTAGGCTTATGGGCAGATAAGGTATTTTCCCAGGCGCGACCGGGGCATTCCCCCGAAGTCCCTCACTCAATTATTTCCTACGCCATGGAGATGGCTCCGGGTACTTATACAATAGCTTTTCCAAATTGAAGCAATCATTGTTCTTTGAGCCCATTTGACAAGAGACGGTTCTCACCCGCCCCCTGTTGTTCAGAAAGAGAACAACGTTAGAACAGTCATTGTTCTTCAAGCCCGTTCGTCAAGAAACTGTTCACGTTAGGATAATTTAATTCCCCCCTTTTTAACGTTCTTCAAGAGAACGCTTGGTTTCAACAATAACCTCCATTGTTCATCTAGAACATCTCCGATTTGCTGTCACAAAGATCGCTCGTACTTCCGAGCCCCCTTTCGCTCTTACTCTTCGAAGACAGTCCTTCCCCTTCGTTAAGGACAACCCCACGAAAAACCCTTCTGCTGGAAATCGCCAGTGGACCGAAGATTCCTTCTCATCGTCTTTCTCTGCACAACAACTTTGTAATTACGTAAGCTGAGCATTACCTTTAATCATCTAACCTTTTTTTAAACGCTACCCTGTGCTTTAAATGGTTTAGCGAACCATTCACCCCTTTAATTTTTATTTGTTTAGCTTTGTAAATCTCTCAAAATCTTAATCCTCGGATTAGTCAGATATTCCAACGACCCTTTTCATTCTCCGTATATGTAAACATTTTTTTTGTGTGTTGTTGATAGTTTAATTAATAAAACTCTATTTTATTAATGGTAGCCATATTATTTATCCTTGTGCTCCGTTCCACTTCTTAGGCATATTGAAGATAAATAAGCCTCTCCAGGCCCCGCCCCCCTATTCTACGACAATATTTTTTTGTATATATATATATATACACATATATAAATATATATATATATATATATATATATATATATATATATATATATATATATATATATATATATGGGGTGCGGTAGGTAATTTGTAGCCTAATTTAATATAAAAAATAACTTCATTTATAGACATATATTTTTCAGTCACGTGCTACAGAAGTGAAAGATTGTACCTTTGATTTTATTGAATGAAAGCGCTATTGGTCTCAACCACGAGCTCCAATGGCCGTTTTCACAAGGTAAAAATTGATGAAATCATAGACCTAAGATGAATCTTGGTTTTGAAAGTGGACTTGGTAGGCTCTTTCTCAACCACGCCTCAAACATAAGATCACAGTTAGATAAGATTTTCAGAGTGATTTTGTAAACAAAATTTTCTGACAGCCAATATTGGCTCGTGGTGATGTGTGTACTGGCGAAGAGCCATACTTACACCTTCTGGATCCAGAGCAATACCAAGGTACCAAGCACTTGATTTAACTCTCCATATTGAGTCTGATGCTTCCCGCGAAAATAAACGGGGGCATAACGTTGCCATCGATACTGACTAACCCATGAAACCTGTTCTTCATGAATCTTTATATATGAGTTGGCGACACAGAGTCTAACAAAATCCAAACATGCCAGCCTTGAGGGTGATATGCATCAGCTTGTTCACAAGATTGGCAACACGTTCATTTCGGCATATCTCAACTTCTACGACAAATACTCTCTCTTTCTTACCTTGTATGAAGAGTAGCGTATAGGCTCATGTAATATCTGCTTGAAGAAAGACTCTGACACCTCTTTGAATTGCTGGGATCGTCTACAACAATGCTCTAGAAGATCTTCTAAGAAAAAATGGCCTGGGGGGGGGGAGATTTCATATTAGAAAGCTAGAGGGAGTTTTCCGATCTACACTACATTCAAAATCACGGTGTTTGTTTCATTTCGAAAGCCCTGACGATGTCCTCATCGGCACTCTCCCTCTATTCCCTCCACGATTGTATTAAGGAAATTACAAGCAGCTCTCTCAATCTCAACGTGAATAAGTATATCCTAGAATCGTGTAAACGATTAGTGTATCTGGGTCCCCCCTTGGATCTCAGGAGAAAACAAGTGTTAATAACCGAAGTGTTGTGTAAAAAGACGTAGTGTTCTATAGAATTCGCGTGGGCGAATCATAGGTCTCGTAAATTCTGGCTGAGGGTAGCACACCTAGGAAATTTTCTGGCCCCAGTGATTTGGTTACTCCTCTTTTGGGTCCAGTTGTGTCTACCACAAAAGGATTTGCCCATTCCAAATAACATTATCCTTTTTCATCACCTTATTAACACTAAGTGGTTCCAATGGACCCACTCAAGGCTTCCCCTATGGTCGGATACTATGACGCTTCCTCCTCTGTCATCGGCATGGTAATCCCGGTGGCCTCACTGGCCACCCTACCACGGCGATTTCATCTTTCTAACATCTTTCTTCTCGAATCCCTGCCCCTGTTGGCTCTCTTTATTATATTACCGTAAGGAAGGATCTTCTCCAATAACCTTCCTAAAATTGCAAACACTGTCCGCGACAATTCTCCTCAGCACATAATCTTTCTTTTATCTGCTGAAGCACGAACCGATTGTTTCGTTCGTGCATCATGGTAGCTATTTATTCTAGAAATGAGGAGGGATAGTCTACAAAATCTTTGGTGTAAATTTACTTTATTGGTTTACATTTTCCAGGTCAATAGCTCAGTACCAGCGATGGAAAAGCTGTGAATATGGTATGAGAAAAAATATATGATAAAATTTATAGTAACTGCATACCAAAGAGCATTCAGTATTTGTTATTTTTAAAGAATAATCATGGAATTGTAGAGTTTCATTGAATTTTATATTTTCAGCATTATTAATTGCACTTTTCTCTTATGTACTAGCATATGTGCGGCCTGAGCTTGCCTATCTGAAACACTTCACTTCTTTACGTATCTACAGCAATCCTGATTTCCCTTATTACGGTAGAGCAAATCTTTTCTTTTTTGTGCTTAAGGTAATACAGACTATTTGTCTTTGACTTTTTTTAAATACTCAGGAAAGTAGGAGCCCGGCAAAGTTGGGATAAACTAACCTGACTATAGTCATACTGGTAGCCACTGGTTGATTCATTCATACAGGCCGGGATAATTCAGAGTATTCTTTAGATCTAGGACAGACCACTAGATAAATCCTCATCCCTTATTTTTCCGTTGATTACTGTGAAAATATGGTTGTACTTGCTTTCCAAATCGAAGTAAGGTATCCTCATTATTACGAAATTTTATCAATCCTGTGAAATTTCCTTCTAATTATTTTCGTATTTTTTGTTAAAGTTTTCTATCTGGTCATGAATTAATTTGAGTAAATTACATACATATGCTCTATTACATACCCCTTTATTCTTTTAAGACCATGGGTGCCAGCGTGAGAATTTCAGAATGTTAGAGAAAGAATCAGTTCCTTGTTTAATTACCACACAGCTGTGTTTGCTTTCGGACTCCATATGTTTCCCCACCTTCCTGGCAATAACGCCGTGCGCAGCCACATTAACCCTACCCCCATATTGCGAGGTAAGTTTCACCGTCTGGAACGACGCATCATCATGAAATGTGTTCGCTTAGACTGGCGCCAAGAATCCCCTAAGGACCGTAAGGCCTTGAGGCGTCTATCCAATCAGCTAGCGGGTATTTAACCCGAAATTCACCATCTCTTGAGGAGAGTAATAACCCGCAATCCAGTCCGCTCAGACTGCTGTCTGTTTCCAGTGAACCCCTGTAACCCATCGTCATACTTCGTCCAAGATCTCGCCGGCAGATCTACCTTTGTTAAGCTTGGCCCCTGCTCAGAGGAAAGATATTGAGCCCTCTTCTTCACGGAGAGTTGTGCGGCCCTTTTATCTTCACCACCGCTTCAAGACAACCGTTTTTTCGAGACTAAGACTCCCTGCCGATCTGCAGAATCGTCTCGAGTTGAGATTACGTCTCTCTGGAGCAGAGACAATCTCATTCTTCATCACGAAGTAATCTTACCCCATCTTCGAGTCCTCCTCGTCAGGACTCCCTATCCAATTCGCCCGCGCTTGAAGGTAAAGCGATCTTGTATGGTCATCCCCAGATTACCTCGTTAATATTCACTTAATTCATTTAACTACCATAAGTAATTTGTTCCCACTTTTGTATATATATATATATATATATATATATATATATATATATATATATAAATTTCCCCCTTTTATTATATATAGTAAAATATATTCTGGGGTATTGTCTTGATATATCCTTTGAAATGCAACTTCGCAAGCCACTAGTCGAAAAACCCGGTAAACCGTAAATCGAACTCTTTATTAATCGCCCAGAACTAACTCAAGCGGCTTGTGGTCAGCTCTCTACCCGTGCTTGTGTATGACTCTGAGCGCCGAGCTAGTCTACACAGGTATACCTCGACAATGGTAGTTCATATGTTTCATTCAATTTCCAATCCTGATATTAAATACCCTACTGAATGCTGCACGTTAATTGTTATTTTTAATGGTATTTTTATATTGTTATTGTTAATCTTACTTTTCCGTTTAACATTCTTTTCAACCATCTGTAATCAATTTTCTATCAACTATTTTAATAAACTCTGGAAAACTTTGGTAAAATAGTCCAGCTTTTACTATGTTTTTTTTTACCCTTTTCCCTCATTAACTTGATATTCAACTATATTTGCGTTATATCTAGTGACAACAAATCTCTATTTCTTCGTTAACCTACTTGATTCGCTTTCTCTTGATGGTAGATGCATTAAATCTAATACCTTCCTTTCTTAAATATAAAAATTTATAATTTCTATCAAACATTTGTTTTCCTTCTTTCATTAGAATTCCTTGTATTCGTTTGTGTTGCTTAGAAAATGTTCAAATTTTGGGGCTGGTAATTTTTTAGTAAGAGTAAATTGTTCCGTTCTTGTTAAGTTTTAATTATTTATTCATTGTGAAACGTAGTTAGAGAAAAGGATCGGATTCATATATTTGATGAGAGTACCATTTGTATGGTATAGATTTCCTCCTGATTTATTTTCAATATTTATTTTCCATATCGCTAAACTATTAACTTGTATTTCACCATCATGCCGGAAAAATAAGAGAAAAAATTAAAATCCACACCATTCGTTTGATTAGTTCACTTTGCCTAAGAAATTAAATTTCTATTTTCAATTCAAAGATAATGTAAGCATCCACTGCAAAATAACACATAACTGAAGAACTATTGCTTCTCTTCCACCAGGAATGTAACGTTTGTACATTTCACTGAATTCATATTATAACCACCCACACTAGCACATAATTTCTCAAGCCTACCTTGGCCTTGTTTTCTATACCAGACGCTCACTGAAACAAACATCCACAATGAAAATATTAATAAAACTTCACCTCACATTAAGATCTACAATTTGCCCATTTCTTCCCACTATTCAGTATAATGCTTAATGGTGATTCAAATATGCGATGTTTTCCAGGATATTGGCTCATTTTTCAGTCTAAGAGGGCAATTATCAGTTAAAAAGCGTTAGCATAAAAAGTTTTTAACTTAAAAAGGGATTTAGAAGCCGGTAAAGCCTTTCGAGCTAAATTTGAGTTTTTTAATTAATGATGTTTACAAATTTTAACGAAAATCATTATAAAAGTACATTATCTGAGCGTGAGGATAATCTTATTTCATGGATGAGTTTTGTATATGATTTAAAAAATTGATGTACTACAACCTCGTATGATATCATCTTTCTTTTCATATCGCCTTTTGTTTCATGATATCAGTCTCTCAGACATTCTGTAGAAAGAGAGGGAATTAGTGGATTTGAGATCAATTAAATCTAACACTACTGCATTGGTTTTACCCTCGAAAATTAGGAAGTTAAAGGGTATTTTTATTTCTTTCTGTTTGAAAAAAAGAACAGTCCTTACTCATTTAATTACGCTCTAACTAAAGAGGTAGAGGGGATATTTAAATCAAATATATGTACTTCTATATTACTTTCGTATAAGAAACTTATCTTGCAAAAAGATGAGATCACATATTCTAAATTATCTTAAAATCATACACCCTGCAAAGGCTTATTTAACGTTTACATGTAAGAAGAAAAGCATATTCGGTGACTCTTAGAAATTTCATATCAAATATAGCTAAACAATTTTGATTCTAATATTCGTCTCTGAATTTTATGGTGAGGTGGAGCTTATTGAGACTGTGGAAGAACTTAATGATTCAAACTTTTAAAGTATAAATTGGTATTGCATCTTATACATAACTGTACCATACATAATTTTAATTTTGAATAATAAAAGGTATTAGCTACACATCAAAATGATCTTTCTAACTGATATTTTACAACCAACAGATAGACTGAAGTACCTGTTATATATTGTGCCTTCCTATGTAGCAGAGGTCACTTATATTTCTTTAAGGTAATATCTTGAAGCGATTAAATAGGAGATTTTAGGTTCACCATTTATAAGGACAATATTATGAATTTTTTTACTAACAAATACTGGTGATTGTTCACGAAAGAGGATAGATTTACCCATAATCAGCCAAAGGGTGTAAGGAGTAAAATAATATTAAACAACAACCTTGATAGGATTGGTTCCATAAAATTAGACACAGAAGAAGGATTGGCTTATTGAGTTCACTCTTAGGGTAAAATTATATCCCATCTGAACATATAAGGTGTAAAACTGTTTAATTTTGATGATCGTTTTATATTTTCACATCACAAATTTTTTCGAGTTACATTTCTTTCAAGTCGGATGAGTTGCTACGTTAAAATAGTTAAGATTATATTAAACGAAGTTAGTACTATCCAACTTAAAATAAGGAGCCTAAAAGATAAAAATTATTTCATAAAGAAAAAAATTAAATATTAGCTATTTAAACTAGTATAAATGAATTTGCTATACATATATGGAATACCAAAGACCTTTAATAATAAGGAAAAATATTCAAATATTTGAGAAAGAAAAATTGTTAAGCTTATTATATTCAATTATTGCTATCTTTGTCTCAGATACTGATTCAAAGATTTTTAATATTTGGCTTTAGTGTTACTAGTGACAGAAAAAGTTCTTCGTTATAAAATACTGTACAATAAAATAACTGTTTATCCGGAAAATTTAGCATTACAAATACATCTGATATGCAAAACTAATCACATAAAATATGTCATGAGTTATAAATCACAACCTTACGATGAATTCAAATAACTTTAGATAACCATTTCATGTCATTATTCATTACATGGTGGCCAAATCTTTCTCTAATTTCACAAAAAAGTTATTAAACTAAGCACGCTTGAAAAGCATTTAATTGAATAAGATTTTTAGATTGTATTAAAATGGTACGGGCATCAAAGCATTTGTTTGGCTGTGGATCAGCAGTTTGGACAAACTTCTCAGGCAAAGTATTTATTAATTATGAAACCTCTATACCTGCTTACCATAAATATTGCTCAATCAGTGGCTCGAACCAATATATTTCCGAGTCGAATTGTGTTTTCTTTTTAGTATTTCAAACTTTTTGAAAAACATTTGACCTTCAATGTCTGTTTTAACAAAGCTACTAAAAGCAGTTCTTCTCTGAGCCAATTATCATAAAAATTTCACATTCGTCAATAAATGGCTTTACTATCTATTAAAGTAGATTCGACGAGTAACAAGGCACATGTATTAAATTGAAGTTGAGGAAATTTTGTTTATGAGTCTTAATACTGAGAGGTTATTCAAAGGGATGGTATTACTAATTTTTTGTGTAATTCTTGTTCATGATGGTTAAAAGTGATAAGATTCACTGGGCAAAATTTACATATAACGAAAATTTTAGCTTTTTCGTTGGACTAATATACACTGCTAGCCAAAATAAAGTATCGTTCAGTGTAATAATTACTTAATAAGTTATTGGACCTCCTCTTGATAGAATTATAGCTATCATCCTATCTGGCATTGATTCGACAAGCTTTTTATCTTCTGTAGCTTCAACTTCAGCTACAATTCCATCAGCCGTAAACCCAATTCGTTCAATGATGATGGAAGAGGCAATGAGGCACGCAGGTGCCTCTCAAGCTCATCCTATAAATATTCTATGGTAATTAAATCTGTGGAATGTGGTGGCCACTCAATATGTCGAAATAATCCCTCATGCTGGGGGAACCAATATTTGACGATATTAGACCGGTGGATGCGCGCGTTATCCTCCTGAAACTTTCCATCGCCATTAGGAGAAAAGAAGTCTATTGAGGCGTGAACTTGATCGTCCAGTATCTGCAAATACTCGTGAGACTTCATCTTTTTGCTGGAGAGGGTTTCAGATCTATGTCCAGCCCAGGTGAAACAGCTCCAGTCATCCCACTACCTCCAGATGCCTGCCCGCAGGGGACGATACATGAGGGATCCAATTCTCCATGAGGTTATCGCCATACTATAATGAAAGATGGTAAACCTAGATTCATTGGACCACATGACACGATTGCAAACCTCGAAACCACAATTTTTATGTTCTTTGAAGAAGTGAAGCCATCATTTTGATATTTGCAGTCACAACTGGCTTTCTGATTGAGCAATAGCTTCGTACATGCCTTTTTTCAGTTCACGATGCCAAGTTCTGGTTGAAATCGTTTTTGGATTAGCACAGAGCATGCTGTTTTACTGATGCGTGTAGCAAAGCCGACTTTACTTCACCAAACGCTTCAAGGAGCGCCTGTCTCTATCGTCAATAATTTGATGCCTACCACATTTGCTACGAGATAAACCGGCTTTGCCATCTTGTTTCCAGCGTGAAATCGTTCTCTTTATAGTCCTCATGCCTATATTTATTTCTTCAGAGATATCAAGTGTTGATTTGCCACATTCATGAAAGGCGATAATGCGTTCCTTATTATATGGTATGTCAAGGTGTAGCAATTTTTTTTATATATACAAATTCACTGATGGGCTTGGCTGACCAGTTGGTGGGAAGAGTTAATGAGAAGGGGGATAAAACCGTCCCCCAGAACGTGTGTTTTAACTATCAAAGTAAGCAAGTACAAATCGTCCTTAAATACTGCAGTTCAGGTTATTTAAAGAGAATGCCAAAAATAATATTTCTTAACATAAAAAGGAAATATTACAGATTTACAAAGGTGGATTTAAATGAAAATATTTCGTCAGATAGCAAATGACACTCGGTGTCCGTCGAAGGGACAAGTCAAAGGGAATATAGCGGATTAATGGCCTAACTCGGAACGAGGTCTTTAAAGGGGCCACGTTAAGCCGGAATACAAACGAAGAATATTAATATGGGAAGACCAGATTATAATAAGATCCGCGGACGACGACGGCTCACAATGCTTAAGCTTGAAGCGACGAATGGTAAAGGCAATTCGGGAGGTGAGAATTGCAAAAGTATGGGTTTTACCTCAGGGACCTTGTTGAGGGAGTACTTGCGCGAATCCACGAAAGAACGGCCGTTGCGGGGAGCTGGTTAATCTTCTCGGACAGAGTCAAACAGAGGGAGAATTCTAGCCTTCGGTGCTCGAATAAACTAAGAGAGAGCCGACTCGAGAATCGTGACGTGTTTTCGTGTGTTCAGAGAACAGGTACTAACTAGGGGTTGACGTGAAATAGCCTCAGGCCACGGCGCGCTCTCCTTAGGCAAACGTGGAGCTCGGAGAATAGCTGGCTTCCAGCTGAGGAATTCGAGATAAGGAAGCATATAGTATATTCTCTGAGCTCTTTTGCGCTTCGAGGGTAGAGGGTTGAGAGATCAGATCGTCTCAATCGCGGGGGTGGGGAATAAGTCTCCTTGATTAAACACAGATGTGCTTAATAAAGCCGCTGTGTGTGATCCAATTCCTGCTTCGTTCAAGCTTGCTTCTCACGCTATTTGTTTCAGGTTTAAGGCTACGTGTATTTCTGAGGGTCCGAGGTGGACCTCAAGGCTCTATTCTTTCACATGGTGTAATGTCTTTTCAACGCGTTTTTTTTCTTGCAGCTCCTGTAAACATTAAGTCAGTTATAACATCTATACCAGATCATCGCTACGTCAGAGACACTATTGAATGTTAACATATAGGTTTACTCTTAACCACATGATTCTAAAACAAATTAGTAAAAAAAACATACCATATACATGCAGTGTATATTTAAATGTCTTTTTTGCTTAAATATCATCACGCAGTTTTTTAAATTAGGACTATTATGTGTTTTATTTTTCTATATTTATAGCTTCTGAATAGTTTTCTAGTTAAGAGGACATTATAACTTCATTTGTTATGATAGTAAATTATATAAGACACATTGATTTTGTGATATTACAGGATCACTTAAATAAATAAAATTATAGGACAAATAGTGAACAGAATACTGCGGGTACTACTATATCTTAGCAGAATCCATTTCTAATATGAAATCGATAAATATTTTATCTTAAATATCAAACAATAAATGATATATGATAAGAAAGACATGATTGATATAGATATAAGATGTGAAAGATAATATGTTATCAATAGGACGAAACTAGCCGGATACATGGAGTTGCTAGCTTTGTTGTGTTTTGCGTACTAGTTCTATATGAAGCATGTCATGAATTAAACGTGAGATTAAGTTTCGGACATATTTTGGGAGCTTGTTGATTTTATTGGTGAATATGATTTATTCTATGTCTGATAACTTTTAGGTCAGATTATTGAGACTTGTTTTTATTTTATGTCAAGGAGTCGTTTGTTTTATAATTTATGTTAGTTTAGATTGTATGTCTTTTTTATTTTAATTAATACTTGTGAGTTGTTTGGTTTCTTTCAAATGTTGGACTAGGTTGTTAGGAAAGGTTGGTTCAATTTAACATCTAATAATTGCTTATTCTTTTATAGAATCAGATTAGATATTTATGATTATTGACCTAGCCTCAACTTTACCAATAATATGGCTAAAAAAGATGTATCAGATAAAAGCATTTCTATATCTCCCAGCAACCTGGCTTCACCCCCTATACTAAACGAAAATTAAAACTTAAAGAAATCTTCGGAAAAATGTCGTGGCAGAGGGTCAGTTATCGCCTTTTTAGATTCCCATTTATGTACTGAGAGTAGTCTGGAAGTAATCTGATGTATGATCCAGTTTAAGTAAAATAACTAGATTATAAATGCAAATACACTGATTTTAAAGAGAGTAATAAAGTTTAATCTAAGTGAAAATGCCTGGAGGCTGGGGCACACCTCAGGTAATTGGAAATCTTTCTTACCTTTTGTCTGAGTGAACATAAAAAGTGTGGTATAAAGAACATTGCCGTCTAAACTCTCAAAATTTTCACGCTAAAATTTCCCGGAAAGAAAATCTGAAACTAATTGTTAACCTGTAAGCATAAATATTATCTACCTTCCCCATACTATGCATATCTCTTATTATAGAACTTAGTCTAGATTTAATGAAGTGTAAAAATCGAGATAGGTAAATAATTTATTTGTGTGGTTATAAATAAAGCAAAACCCTAGACGAAACCTGACTTTATCATATCGATAGTCTTTAACGTATATTTAGATCTATTAATAAAGTTGCATAGTAAAAGTTCACCCTTTCGTTCATTTGGTTTCCATTCACCCTTTGGAGAATCATTTTGAGAGGTATGTATTTAAATGAGCAACTACCAATATGAATGATCGTAGTTACTATTATTATTTAAATAAATTTACATGACTAGTCTTTGAAACTATTATATATATAAGGATCAAAACTTGTCCTTGATATACAAATCATTTATTTTTTTCACATCTCCAAATATTTTGAACAGAAATCAAATATTATTCGCAGAAATATAATTTTATTACGAACTCACTAATGGAGATTGCTCTTTATATAAAAAAGTAGTGTTACTTGTATATTCAACTGATTTCTTCCCCATGCATCTCATATGTTTAGAAATGACTTTAAACTCGTACAGTAAAAAATGCAGTGTTTTTATACCGTTGTGCACTTCCTATTTATTTATATAATGCATATTGGCCAATACCAAACTAATATAAATTTTACCTAAACGAAAGGTAAATTTTACTTGGATTATAGTTGCAGGTTGCCTTTTCCTTCATTATGCCTCCGAAGGACAATCGAAGCAAAATTGAAACTATTAAGGTCACCCTTTTATAAAAGTATTCCTTATTTTCTTCCTTAAATCTATCTAAACAGAAAGTCAGACCTCTCTAAATTCCTATATTACATTTCGTTTTCACCATTAATCGCAGTCCAAATGGAATAGCTACAAGTTTTCCAGAAATCTAAATAAGGTATTGGTTTATTACTCACATTTGGAACATAAACTCTATATATTTTCATATATATATATATATATAAAGGTCAATGATTACGTGCGCGTAATTAACTCTCGCATGTTTATTTTCGTCAAAAAATTATCAAACGTTATCACCTTAAAAACATTAATAAATTATCGAAAATTTGGCTGTAGGCAGAAATTTACTCGCTGGGAGATATAAAAAGGAATTTATTTTACACATCTATATCTAGCAGAGGTAATTATGTAAATTAGGTTAAGTTTGTAAGAGTAGGATAATATAGGTAATTTCCAACAAAATTTTCAAAATCATATTGTGAAACCAATAAATCCAAGCAATCTCCCTAAGAGCCATAACAAAACAAGCAACTCATAATCTATGCATCGATATTGGGTGTAACCCGAAAAAAATATATAAATTTACAATATATGAGATTACAAAAACATTAAACACATAGAGGATTTGTTTCACTAAAGTTATTCTTATATTAAACCTGCAGCTAAATTAACTATTAACTTCAGAGGTGCAAAATGAAGGAGGAATTTAAGTTTTAAAGGTAATAGAGATCCTGACAAGTGAAAAAGAAGAGACAAATTATCGAAGACTTAGAAAAATATATCTTAAAAAAATAAACTGTTTCTACCAGAAAGATTCAAATGCAAATATGTAATTAATCATTTAATCGGATTCTTATAGTTGACTTTAAATATGATCTTGAAGTTTATCGTACAACAATTTCCGAAGCCTCAGTTTTTATCTGGCAAAATTTTAATTTGATCTCTTCTATGTTATTTACTATATACATGGTGCCCCATAAAAATGGCATCTAATCAAAGCCAATAACTAAAAAATTGCGAAGATCAATACCAAAACAAATCTACAGATTAAATATGCCGTACACATTTTTCGTTAAAACTGATAAAGTTTTGTGTTTTGAGAGTTTTAATTTTCCTGAAATTTGCAACTTAGTGACTGTCAATGTCGCGCCAGATTCCTAGAAGAAGAATGGTCCGATGATGCGTCTGACTGAGATAGCAGTCTATACCGTTCACGTTTAGAGGTATAGGGGCTTAGTGGCAACCTCATTTAGTGTGGAGGTTCCCTAGAAGTTTAACTTTTGAGTTAAACTTCGAGTTTACCTTTCCTTCAGGATGGAAGTGAGCTTCATCTGAGGTCCAAAAAAGGTTAAGGAAATTTGGGGTCTCCAGAATTTCTCCAGTATTTTGAGTGCCATAGCCTTTTTCTGCTCCATGTCTGAAGCGGGAAAGGTCTGCTTTGTCTGTATTCTGTATGAGGAGGCCTTTACGTCCATTACTAGCAGTCTCCTGCAAGTCTCACGGGATATACCGAGGGATTGACTTCGCTTGCGCCAATAGCATTTAGGACTCTGCTGAACTGACTCTCTCACGCTCTCGACCAGCTCAGCTGTACACTTCCTGGGGCATTATGAATGGCTTGGACGGTTATTACTGGCTACATTGTGGTTCTCCACTATCCTATAGTTCTCAAAATGGTCCATGCAGTCCTGAATTTTGCTCTTGAACGGGTCTTTTTCACATTTGAACTGATGCACGAAAGTGTCCTGCACTTTCTTAAACGAGCCTGTCTTGTAGTAATGTTTGACGCAGTATATTCTCTGCTGGAACTCCCATTAAGAACTAATATTGTTCAGGGGCGTTGTTTCTGTTATGTCCTGAAAAATAAGGGTGATTAGTACAGGAATAAAGGATATATCACAAAAAGTGTGTGCATGCCCGTTTTTTTGAGGGGGGGGGGTCCAACTGTAAAAAGATAAGACAAGATTGATTATATGTAATACGTAAAATTCAACTGGAAACTTATTTATATCTTGCCTCATTTAAAAGAATTGCTAAAGGAGATCTTAGAATTAAAAGCTTTGAAAGGTTATCAATTTATTTTTGATTCTGAGAGAGAAAATGAGGTTTTTTCAAATGTTAAATAATTATGTTAGGTTTGGACATACGAATTCTGTTTAGATAATTTGGTCTTCATATAAAAAATAGGTTGGAGGCTGAAACTTCTCGGAATGCCCAACGTGATCAGATTGGGAGGGGGTTTTTGGAGGTAGAGGGTGATTTGTAAGTAAAAGACAAATGGAGACGTTCTGAACTTTGTGCAGAAAAAGAAACTTTGTGGATTTAATCTTAATATTGCACCTTCTTTTAAGAAAATTCTCTTTTAGGTTTTGTTATTTGCGGAGTTAAAATTAATTCATCATATTATTTGGATTAAGATTTGACTGGGATTTTAGCCGATATAAATGAGTAGAACCGGTCCTGCGTATCCATTTAAGATGGTGGTCTTTCTCTCTCATAGTTGTAAAGAAGTTAGCTTCTAAAAAGCATAGCTACTGTATAGCACGCTACACTCTATATGAAAGGTTTCTCGTCTATTTACTAGGCAATATTTTAAGTGCTTGAAAAGCTATTGTAGATTATCTCTTCCCTTCCAGGTATTTATGGGTTTTTATAAGATGCTACCTCCCCCAAACTTCACGGTAGCGATGGTGTTGTCAAAGTCGTAGGCACTGCCGTCTTTCCTCAAAAGATGGCCATCGTTACAGCCAATCAATTCTATGTTTGTCTTGTCTTACAACAGGACATTATCCCCAAACTAATCAAGTTTCTCCAAATGCTCACGTGCGAACTTCAACCTTGGAACTCTGTCTCTCTTCAGCAGCAGAGGTGTCTTCCGAGGCCTGCGAGACTTAAAATCATGCCTGTTCAGTTCATTACTGATGGTTCAGTTTATGACCGACGTTCCTTCCGACAGTAACTCATCTTTAATTTCCTTACAAGTCGTCATAGGGGCAGCTCTAACGTTCCTAATTACCTAAGTCTGACAAGAGGTTTTAGGGTGAATCTTCCGAGGAGCACATTAAGCTGGTCGATTTTCGATGGTTCCCACCCTTTTTAACTTCAGAATGACAGAGCCAATGGTGCTGAAAGGTATTTTGAACTAGTTGGATATCTTCCGGTGGCTTATCCAATCAGTATGGAACTTCAGGATCGTTTTTTCTAATTATTGGAAAGTTCTTTTTTCTTCGTTATGGTAACGTCTTTACTGAGTGACCGTCGACTGCTGATTGGCATTCTTATCTTTCCCTAGCTCTTGATGACTGCTGTATATATTATTGCAACATTCTCAAAACTTATTTCAGCCGTCGTAGCTAATAGTGTCTTTCTCATTCGCTTTAAAAATGATTTTCGTTAGGTTTATGTTTTTGTACGAATACTTTTTTCACCCGTTGTTTAATTAATTTAAATTTTACTGAATATCAGTTTTGTTTCATGCTTTTTGTGCACAGAACTTTAAAATTTACCTTAATATTTTAAATTTCATAAAGTTTTATGTGTTGAAAGTCTATTAAAATTGAATTTTGAAGGTGTACGAATACTTTTTTCACCCCACTATATGTATTTCTGGGGGAAAATGTAAGCTTTGCTGTTTTAAACTATGTTATTTTTCTCTGCTTCTATTTCACATCCAACTTCTTCCCGTTGTTAATCTAAAAGTAGTGTCTGAGTTGATCATTTTATTCATATTTTGATGACACGCTAATCATCTCTTTTTCCTCAGTTTTTGTTACTCATTCATTTAGAAAAGTACCCTCCAGATAAAACATCTTCACTAAATTGCTCTCAAAATATTATGAGTATCAACCATTACCAAATATACATTACTGGGGGCCCCTTGCCTAAATGTGGCTTCTTGCAAAGCTTTTGCTGCCTAACTTAAAGTTTGCGTCTTTCATGCCCCATTTTCTGAATGATTTAGAAATATTTACATCAGCATTTATAGATCTTACTAGGAGTTTCTCTACCTTAAGCAGCATCTATTCCCACATTTAATATAACAGCCTTGAGATTTCAAACGTCTGGTATTCACCTCATCTTGATTAATGCAAATAAATTCTTGCTGGATTACTGGTTTAAACGCTTGGACCTCTCCATCTCCTTCAAAATTATGCTTCTGCCCTTGTTCTTTATTCGCAGGGAAAGAGTCTCCGGTGTAACTCCCCTGACTCACAAAGGTCACTTGATTACCCATCAATACAAGTCAATATACAAGTCAATAAAGGGCAGCAGTTCTCAAATAAGTATCGATCTCACTGATCCTATCTGGGCTAGTAAAAACACCCTGCTCTGACCCTGTTCCTTTACTGATTATACTGCTTATTTCCTTGAGTTACATTGGTAATCGCGCATTTTTATATTTACGCTGAAAATGTGTAATAAACTGTCTGTGTGTGCCACAGGTCAAGGTCAGGTCCTTGACCTTCGCTCGCCTTGGTCGAAGCAGAGGGAGCAAACTAAATCTTTGGAGAAATTTAAGACCCCGAAGTGTGTGGATATTAATAAATTAAGTAAGAGTGCAGTTGGCAAAATTAATATAACTTCTTAGAGGTTCTAGGCATAGAAACCGCTTAAACAAGAATAAGCTTTACTATTATACAGACAATTTACAAATAATAAAATGGATATGCAAAGTTACAATTTCATGGTCAGATAAAATTGAGGATGTTAAAGGAGCATTCGTGAGGCGGCTGGGCGTGCCAACAAACTAACTAACAATTCAAAGAACACGGGAAACTAGATTCATGATTGACTCACTCGCAGAGCCTACTTTTAGCCTTATGCTTTGGGAAGTTGTCGAGAAGAGAGATTGCAAAATGAGAATCGCAATCGCCACGTTTAATCTCGAGGGAGTATTACGTTTAACTGGAACGGATCCGATACCAGTATAATAGTCAATTGTCGGTAGACTATCGTTAATCTGGAGAGAAATCTTGCTTCCGGCCTCAGAGGTTGCGAGAACCGAATGGAGAGTTTACGTGTCGCGTTCAAGGGGCTGGCTTATACTACTTTCTTGAGGCATGCATCTGATATTTTATACGGGCTTCCCGAAAGTTACTTCCACGAGAGCCCGGAAGGAGGTTCCACTTTACCAGACGCGGCGCCGAAAGAAGTGAACCTTAGATTGGTTCACACAATCTCGTGGAGCTTGTTATCGTTGAAAGTGTGTTGGTTTTCTTAGTGCACTTGTTGATGATTTCCGTCCGCGTGGCGGTTTTCCTCTTGCTCTGGCATCTCCTTCCCGACAATTTCCGTCTGGTGTCGCTTTACTCTCTCTCGAGGTGACATAGTGATATGGCAATTGAAGTCTTGCTTCTTTTCTATAGTTTTCCTTATTTGATATACCAGCATTCTGAGAAAGTACATATCCTTAAAAAGCGCCATAAAATAATTCATGTAATTATTAAACTATGGAATACAATTCTCATTAAGATAATTGAGACGCTTCTTTTTGACTAAATTTTAGCATCCAAATGCAAACATGATCTTAGATTTTCTGTGATATATCTTTTTGTCGAGGCACAGGATACCATCACGTTATATAGAAAAACAAAATTGCGGCAACTATCAAATTCGTGCTTATTTTATAGAACGATTTAAAAATTTACATATACTAGAAAATACTAAAACATTGCTTGTTTGTAAAAATATATTTTGTTCATATAAATTATATTGTTACCGTAAGCTAAATTGTGTAGTACAGAGCCAACATTTTTATATCCCATCTACCCTAAAACCGTTTCTCTATGACTTACAAATCTAGGTGGAGTCGTTCACCTTGCTCTCGCAAAGTTCATCGTTGACTTCAAGTTGCAAAAAATTGCAACTTGAGTCTCAGGTTGCAAAAGAGCATTTTGTAGCTTTCAAAAGTATCTTTATAATTTTTATGTAATTCTCTGCTCCTGTATTTCCAAGAAAATATTGGACATGGTCTTTAAATGAGACCCAATACTTATTTTCGAATTCTGACTTTGTTCCGATGAAATACATATTTATCTTTGATGAGATGCCGAAACTGTGAACTATCAAACACACTGGCTTTGATTTTTTCAATTTACCTCCCAGGAAATACCACTAAAACTTAATTGAAACATTCACCTTTAGTTGGCAATACTTTAAAAATTGAATCATGAGAACCATGTGAAGATGATGAAATATAATTTCTTTTCGTCAGTAATTTTCTCATAAGCCCAATTTCTCTCCGCCCATTGCTTCTCTCGAGCTCCTCGAGCTTTCTATATCACATGCACAGAAAGCAGGGATACTTCATATACCCTCGTTGCTGACCAAGAAGGAAGTATATGATTTTAGTTTAACACAGACCATCCAATTGTTTGTGATATTGCAACCACTCAATGACTTCATGTCTACATGTTGTTCATGAAGTCTAACTAAATAAGTAACAGGGACTGTACCATATAAATTGGCATTGTGGAGAATGGCACACCTTAAGCGATTCAGCTTAGGGTTATATAAGAATTCAAAATTCCCCTAGTAAACACTGCAGGAATACACTTTTTCTGGATTAAACTCAGGATACCATGGTTCCATTTCAAGCAAAATTTCCTCATTCAGTCTTGATGTTAGAAGTTTTGAATCCTGTTTTGATGAGCCTAAATCTACTGCAAAAACATTCAACTCATGCTGATCAAATTTATGCCAAATGAGTCACCTTCAATTCCAAAGTCTGCATCAGTGCTGTCACTGTGTACTTAATGATGATCCACATTTTCAAAAGATGGTAGTTGAACGAAACCTGGCCATTTTATTTCTGATGAATTATTAAGTGAATATATACCTAGTGGTATACTAGGATATTCGATTTTATATTTGTTTTTCTTGTTAGACCCTAAATGTTTCACTAAAGTAATGTAACAGTTTTTTTATTAATCGTCTTGATATCGCCAAATCATAGTTCTACCAAATGGCAACTTATCTCGTGTTTCCATTGTCTACATCCATAAATTCTCGACATACTGCATCCAAACCTTTATATTCTGAGGAAAATAATTTTAATAAATTGTAATTATTAATGAAGATTTGATCATCCGGTTCAAATTTTGGCTTAAAATCTTCTAGATCAATTAATCTTTCCTGAATATATTTATACCAATTGTTCTTTGGGCTGTGGGAAAAGTTTTACTAACCACACTGATTTGTGTTGTGTTTTGTATTTTTCCCCTTTCGCTTTATCATCTTTACCTTCTTTTAGTTTTATCGTTTTCTTTTCTCAATGAGTAAAGAACATATCTTCCCTCATTAGAACAATACCTAACGCTGGAAGTGTGCAGTAAATTATGCAAGATTGAAATTAAAAAAATATATGGCTATTAAATTTACGATATTATTTTCTGTTAATCTAGATAGTGAATATCAATTTTAAACATTTACTCAGGGAAAAAATTATTGTTAATAAATAGAACATAGATAAAATTCGCAAATATAGGAGCTGAAGGGTATATATGAATAAAGATTAATATTACAAAAGAAAACAATAGACAATAACCACAATTATCAATGAATACTTTTAATAAGGAGGATCACTTGCCTTGAATCCATAAGCAATAATATTAACACAATCAGTACAGAGAAAATAGATGAAAAGTGTACGTGCTTCCTTATACTTAATTGGATATATCACATGCTTATTGTACATAAAAAAATCGCAAAAATTACTTTCAATCAGGATCAACTCGAAAGAAAATTCAAGGGATTTCGGCTTAAGCTATCGGCTATACAGTTTTCGCAACTTTTACTATACAGGATCTTGAATTGGAATTCTTGAAAAAAAAACTCCAGCGCATTAGACGACCATTATTGTGTTTTAAATTTCCGAGATACGATAAGAGTTTAGGCTAGTTTCTATTATAAATTCTTTCACTAACAAAAGAATTTTAAAATTTTGAATTTCCCAGACTATCGCAAGGGCCTCTCTTTCAATCACAGCGTAGTTCTTTTCTCGTGGTAGCAATTTCAGACGTGAATACGCAATGGGAAATCTCTCATCATTTTTTCCGTATTGAACGAGGATACAGCCTATTCTCTCGTTATTGGCATCCGTTCGTATGCAAAATGGGTCTTCGGGGTTAAGCAAACATAATATGGGTGCAGACGCAAGTTTCTCTTTTAGTTGATCGACAAACTTAATCGTTAGTAGTTTCCATACAAGGAGCTCAGAGCTGGTATTTTTTTAAAGGTTTGCACAAAGAAACGGACAGTGACCAAAAATTACAAATAAAAGGACGATAAAAGGAAGCGGTACTCATGAAAGATCTTAATGGATTCTTGCTCGTGGGCAGAGACATTTTTATAATGGCTCGAATTTTATCTCCTGAGGAGCTAATTGGTTAACTCCTCACGTACTGCGGCCAATGAATGGATTATGTTCTCGGAGTCTTTGTAGACGCGCTTAATATCATTCAGGTGCTGATTCCATTGAGTCGTAGCCACATAAATATTATCAAATAAAAGGATATATTTGGCAACCCATCTAATATCCTTCTTATCATCCGATTTTAATTACTGCATGCAGTGACGAAGCCAAAAGAGAATCGTCAAAATTGCATCAGCCCTTTTTTAGTTCGGAAAGCTGTGTATTTCTTAACCTCTTCTCGTAGTGGAAAGTGATAGCGAATACGGCTTAGATTCGCTGGTTAATTAATTGTTGTGTTCGAATGGGCTGCACAACCAGGAATTTCAGAGATGACGTTACTGAATTGCTTTAGGATGGACTGCAGTTGAGTTTTCTGAAGAGGCCACAGCTGGTGGCTCACCTTTAATTCGGCCGATGATAGTTCAGGTGTGTCTGGCAATACGTGTAGGGGATATTCGCTGTCTTGCTCTTTGCAGGCGACTTGCATTACACTTAGCGAGTCCATAGAATAATTAGACTCCAAAGGCGATTCTTCGTCTATGGCTACAATCTGTTTGGTCTATGCGCGCCAATGATATTTCTTGAGGAGATTTATGTGGAAAAGCTTTATTTCTGTTGCTATTTTTATAAAATAATCGCCTGGTCCGCGGTTCTCGATCAGTTGATAAGGGCCCTTCTATTGGCTTAGTAGTTTGTTGTTTTCTGTTGGGAACAACAGCAAGACTTCCTGACCTAGCGTAAATTTTCTATCTTCTAATTTGTAGTCGAAGTAAGTTTTATATTTATCTAGGTTGACATCCGCAATTTGCTACGCTATTTCGGCGCATTTCTCCAACTTCTGTCATAAGTCAAGCACATATGAGTAGCAGGATTGGATTTCTTGATCCAGTATTCGGTTCGCATACGAGGCCACGTACATTTCTACCGTATACTAAATCCAAGGGAGCGAAACCCAAGGTACGATGGGGAATTTATCTATACGCAAAGAGAGCTGCTGGAAGAAATCTGGGCCACTCTTTTGGCTGCTCGGCGCATAATTTCTTCAGTATGGCTTTGAGACTGCCATTTAACCTTTTGCGCATCCCATTTTTGGCTGCATGAACGCGGTCGTAAACAACAGTTCTATCATAAGCAACTTGCCCACGTATTCCATTAATTGGGACGTAAATTGGCGCCCACGATCCATCAATATCTCTTTCGGCAGCCCAATACGGGATAAAATCTTGATGAGTGCCTCGGCACAAGAGATGCCGTCAATCTCCTTAAATCACACACCTTCGGAGAATCTAGTAGCGAAATTGACCAGAGTTAAAATATAACTATGGCCCTCACTTGAGGGTGGATGAATCGGCTTAATCAAATCAATGGCCACTCAGGATAAGGGTTCGGAGATTAATGAGATCCTATGTAAGGGTGCAGACTTGACTCTCCCTTTAATTGTGGTCTTCAGGCAGATGTCACACAAACAAAAATAACGCAGGATTTCGTCCCATTCACCTAACCAATAGAAATATTTAAAGACTCGTTGTGCTGCCTTAGTGTGGCTAAAACGACCCAAAAAGAGATTTTCGTTGCAGTTTATAGCATGGGTATGCTGTGGGAGCGAAGCACACATAGTACTTGGGACTCTGTGCCAGTGTCTGCTGAGCATACGCGGAAAAGGTCATCCTCTAAAGGCTCTTGCGTCTTGTTTTGCGCTTTTATCCATAAAGGGCGGTGAGATTCGCAATCGTTCTTGGTTTCGAAAAATCCTCATTCAGGACATTCGGGCAAACTGAAGCGTTAGGGGTTTCCAGAGTTCAGGGTGCTTCCGAGTCTATAAATGCTTGAGCTCTGATGGTCACGGGTTGAGCACGGGAGGGGACGATACTCGCGGACTCTGGCCAATTAAAGAAGCACAAAACTTGATGGGCGCTGCGAAGACCTCAGCCCAGCCAGTGAAGTAGACGCACTCGATGTAGCACTTCACAATGAGGAATCTGTTAGCGCGCCCCACGTAATAGTGCACTGCTGCAAACTTGTCATGATCTGGGGCTACGGTTGGAGGTAGCCTGTCAGATATCACGATGCAGTTACACCTGTATCGCGCACGAAAATTAAGATCCGGGACACCTTTACCACTACATTTTCGAATTTGTCACCTCTAGCAGTGCTTTTGTCAAACAGAAAGTTCACCTGCTTGGCGGCCAGACTCGGTTCCCTTAAAGAAAGGGGTGCTTCTGGATGCGACGGCGGTTTCACAGGCGTGGCTCTTATATTGTTCACCTGGTTGGGATAGCCGCCTCTAAACTGAGAATTCTGAGGATAATTGGTTCTCACATGACCCTCTTCTCCACAGAAGTAACGGACGACAGTTCCCCTGGCGAATGAGGAAGCAGGGGAATTAGAGGAGAGGGGTATGATCTCACGTTTGGCTGACATGCAAAAGGGCTTAAGCTTAATAGAGCTAGTCATTTGTATGAATTTATCCCTGTTGTGGGGAACAAATTTGGCTTTATGGGCCTTTGCTTTGGGGCAGTGCCGTTCAGTCTTCTTCCCTTTCTTTGGGTAGTTGTTATGTCTATCCATATATACATCTGCTTCCTCGATGCATTCTATAAATATCGGAACTTCCGGTCTTTAACAAAGGATCTGATGTCCGAAAGAAGTGATGCCACGCGTTGGTCTTTGAGCACGAGGTCAACCAAAGCATCCTATTCCTGGAGAACTTTAGATGCGTCTTGTCAGAAATTAAAAATACGCTGCAATGAGTATCCAAACTGTCGGAATGTTTGGTCAGTTTGGATGCAACATTGCAGAACTTTGCACGATAGAAGTCCGGAGTCATGTCATAGGCAGCAAGCAGCAAGGAATTCGGCTTTTAGAGTCGAATAATTGATGGTTGCCTCTGAGGCGAGCGACATGAAAATGGCCCTGAGCTGGGTATTAAGGTGGGCAACAACTTGGCTACACCATCTTTTCAATATCCCAATGATTCACCTTAAAAATCTTCTATAAGTGAGTGAGTTATGATTAGAAACCTTCTCTTTCGTAAAAATAGGCAAATTAATGACCGCAGTTTGTTGCACTTCGGTCCTAGACGTAATTGAAGTCGTTTCTCTTCTGTTCTGATAATTTTCAGCTCCTGCAAACAAAACTTCTCTCTTTCTCTTCTCTTCTTTCTTCGCGTTCTTGCTCTTCTCTTTCCTTTCTTCTTCACATTCTTTCTCTTCTTTCCGCTCTTATTCCTCTCTCTTTCTCTTAGCTGTACGCCATTAACTCTTTTCCATTTAAGTCGAGAAACTCACTTTGCGCTTTGAAGACTTTGAAAGAGGACAAACCTTTTACGTAGAAATAGAAAAAAAAACACCACAAAAGAACGAACCAGGGTTATCAAACCCAAATTAATCGTAATTCCCTACATTTATTTCTCACAAATTGTAAAATTGTTTTGCTTACCTTCCCCCCCTCCCCAAATACAAAAAACTCCCAATAAATATTCGCAGGATTTGAATTTTATTCCGTTGTCTCATTCGGAATAATTTCTTGGACTTAGGTCGAGATTTTTGCCGTATCTCTTTATTTTAACTTTGCTGCGATTGAGACGATATGGCCTTGGCGTTTTACCCATTAAAGTACGCTTCCCCAAAAAAAACAAAATGCAATTGTTACTGAATCTTTTAAATATGGCAGAGTATATGGAACTTGAAATAACACAAATTCTGCAGGGGAAAATTAGTGAAGCACAGTCACTAAAAGAAATAACAAACAAAATCTTTAAAATAAATTCAAAAAGTCTATGAAATAAAGCAAATAAATTTATTGTAAGTAGCTTATGCAAGTAAATTGGTTCTCCAGAGTTTTTTGATCCAGAAAAAAACTCATAATATGAGTATATATATAACATGTCGTATGTCAGGTTAGATATTATAACGTCCGTATGCTTTCCGTGTCTCCGAACGGTTGGTGGATAGCACGTAGAGAAACTCTGCAGTTGAGCCTTACCTCGAATAATGCCATTGAACTTTGGATTCCAATATATCTCTAAGAGTGACTAATTATACCTGGCAGAATTAATCCAACTATCTAGAAGGTTCTGTATATCAAACTGGGCAAAACAAAATAAACTTTACTACTGTGAAAACAAAATTAAAATCATGAACATGAAAAATAAATCACAAATAAATAATGGGCATGGAAGATAAATCAAAGGATACCTACTCGGCTGCACACGACCGACAATGATTTCGGGTGAATCTGCTGGGCACTGAGCTCAAGTACCTTCCAACAGCATGGGTTAATCTTGCACTTAAGGTCGATAATCGGCCTGTTGGATGTTGTGACAGAAAATACAACCTGTATTCCAGTAACCAAGGTCAGCCTTGAAAGTAGAGATCGAGGGAGTATTTACCAGAGAGGAAGCTAAGTTCGGGAGATCTTTGCTCGTTTGTTTCCTCTTTTTTTCTTGTCTTCGGGCTCTTGAGGTATGGAAGGAAGAGAGAAAGAAGCTTATGCGACGTCTATTCTTAGAAAAATACTAATTTACCCCGGCCAATTCTTTACTATATATACAAAGCTCTGGAAGTGAAAGTTACAGAGGCGCCGGAAGAGGGATTTTGCTTTATCTATATAGAGGGGCTCCGGAAGCAAATTTAATACTTCACGCCATCTCGCAGAACCACTCTTTGTAACGATTAGGCTCGCTATAAGCCTTGTTATAGAACAGAATTGACCTCAAAAGAAGCGGATCGCGGGTTCTTTTCGTCCTACACGTCTATCTCTCTCTATTTGACATTCTATATTATTACACAACTCTTTCTGAATAGCAGTATTCAGGTATGGCTTAAAAAAACTATAAACATAAACTGGTCAGGAATTTATGTGTGTATTAGCCCACTAGCCCCGACTCCTAGTTCTGCGCCTGTCTTTATGAGCAGTAAGTTGAAGGTAGAAATAAATGTGAAATTCATGTTTTTAGACCATAAAGTAAATTTTTCGCACAATATCAAGCTTTTTCGCCCTACAACGAATACTCTTTAACCGAACAACTTTTCCCCCCTCTACTTATACTTTAAGTGAGGGAGACCTAAATTGTTTGTTTTTCTATTCTCTATTATACTAATTTCATTAAGAGATACCAATTTAACTTATTTTTTCAAAGAGAAAATGAGAAATTCGAACCTTTGTTAACCTAGTGGCAAAATGAAAAGTAAGAAATAATCAGAAGGATTAGTAATAATTAAATTGCCATAGCTGCATAAAATAAAGTTTTTATTAGAATGTATTTATTAACATATGTTTATAAAATAACCTAAAGTGAAAACGGGACTATGAAAATTCCCAAGCAAACGGTTTTAGGAAAAATAATTAAGCAAATGAAAATTCATGAACAAGGAAATCTAACATAAGATATGTTATGGAATCCAAGTCTATATTTTTAGATCTGCCTTTCAAATTAAAAGAATGCCAACATATACATACATATCCACATAGAGAAACGCCATCCGTGAAGAATTTCACATTCGCCATATATGATATGATCCACATCTTTCTCGATCAACCGCTTCACATCTAGCAGCAATTCACCAAATCAAACGAAATTATAATTTTTGTTTTAACCCTATGCACAGCATGATACTTAATTTCACATATTCTTTTCGCAAGAGTATTTCCATCCATTTTTCATACATTCGTATACCAACCGAGAAGATCCCAAGACACAAGTTTTTGACATCATTATTGCCACCATATACCAGCGGTTCTTTGCCCTTTTACCTTTCGCACCTACTCAAGCGGGTGCTCCGAGTCGACTATTATCTTTATCTCCAAGAGTAAGAGAATAACTTGCACTAAGTGGTCTTATAGTTTCAAACTATATTAGATTGAAAATACCTGAGCTTTATTCTGTTTTGATATTTCCATTTAGCTCTTTTTACAACATTTCCCTATAATTCTTTTTCCAACTATTTTCTTTGGCGTCAGCTAATTTCTCCGGCTACTCACCGACCAGCATTCCTTCATCCATCCCAATTCAGGCCTGAGAAAGAGGCAGAGTGTGGGGATCATCTCTCGTTGTTGACTAGAGTTGGGTTAGTCTTTTATAATACACTCCCAATCTTCCAGTATTTTCTCCTTATGCTGATCTCCCAGCAAATTAAACCCAATCTAAGTTATAAACTAAAAGTTTTATTCATAATAAAGTTTTATCTTTTTTAGGAAAACCCCGAGGAAAGGGAAATTAAACAAAATTAAGAAATTCTCGAAGTTTTAACAGGAATGAAAAGGAAAATATTTTCCAGTAGACAGTAATGGTTGGAAGCTGGACTCATCAAAACTTTTAAAGATATTAAGAAGAATTTATATTTTGTATAAAGTTTTAAACTTTTGGCAGTATTTACCTGTGATGTTAATACTATTTTAAAAGATTTATTAACTTCTAAACTAGCAAGCTTCAATTTGCAAGTCTGTCTGTCGAAAGTTACTTCCTACAATTGTGTAAGCCTGACTAGATTTATATTTCTAACTACTATTCTGCTTTATTTTGATCTGCTTTTGCACGGTATTAATTCTAATCAAATTTAATCTTTTAAGAACATTTTACAATTAACTTTAATAAGCATAAGGATAGCTGAATCTTGGAGGAGGATTTTAATTGACTGTATTAAGATTATGGATAGCTAAAACGATTAAATTAATTTTTTATTGACAGTATTAAATTTCACGCCACATTGCTGTATTCGGGAGCACACCTCTTATCCCAAATGGGAATAATTCACAAAATTGACCGTATTTTACCTAAAAAAGAACAATCTGTAATGTAAGATCATATGAGAAAATGCTAAACACAAGTTTCTATAAATAATTTTAAAACTTATACATATATCAATAAATACACAAACACCGAGGATAGCGGGGTTTTGGAGGTGTCTCAACCTCACACTTGTTTATTTAAAATTAAACAAGTAATTTTACAGATTGTTTCATTTATGTTTTATATGCCACACAATATTTAAGTCCTCTTACGTGTTTACCTTCGTTTATTGTAGTTTAATACATTTAATGTTAATATCTTGCCCATTCTCTTTAGTCTGTGATGATGGTCCCAGTTGAGGTCTGAAACGTCCGAACAATAAATATTTAAAGCCATCCTTTTCATTTACTATTTATTTCATCTTTATTTATATATATTCCTTAATTTTAATTACTCATTCCTTTTTTCATGTTTATTAATATCGTGTTCTGGTATATAATATTACAATAGTTTGCCACCTCACTTTCTGTCTCTTTCTTTCGATAATTCTTCTTGTTCATTAGAATGTTTTTAATCACGTTTCTTTTTGTCTTTCTTCTTTCACATATTATACATTTCCACATTTTTGTACTCCTTTTTCATGAATATATATATATTTATATATATATATATATATATATATATATATATATATATATATATATATATATATAGATATATATATATATATATATATATATATATATATATATATATATATAGATATATATATATATATATATATATATATATATATATATATATATATATATATATATATATATATATCATATTTATTTGCTTTCCACTCTGTTTTTGTCATAATGCATTAGTTATTTTTATTTGAAACTCTCTGTTTATTCCATATTTTTATATTCTTTTTTTGTTTATTCCATCTCTAACTCTCTTCATTTCCTTGTCTTATGTTTGCCTCCATCGAATGTCGCTCTGCCCATTTATAGATTTGGTTCCACGCTCCTTTCCTGTATCTGTCAAGTTTTCAGAATCAGTTTCTCTAATAAATCTGTTCAGATGTGATATGAATTGTAATCGGAATTCGTGGGTTGTGAACTTTTCTTTAACTCTTATAAATCAGCTTTCATCGATGCAGTGTCTGTTTTATAATATATATATTTTTTCCTATATTTTTTCAATTTTGTTAATTCTCTGTTTTATCTTGAATGCAATATGTACTCAATTAGATTCAGAGAGAATCAATTAGGCATTAATGTTCAACTAGATTTTTATTTTATATACATTATTTAACATTTTGTGCAAGACACCATCAATTTGACTCTATTCTTCAACTAGGATTCATGTGACACATATTCCCCAACAGAATATCGTTCAACGTTTAAGAGTATCACTCCTTAGATTCTCATTCATTATTTTATTATTTATCTATTTTATCTATTTCTTGTGTTTATATAAATTCAACATTCAGATTTATGTAACCAAAAATTATGAGATGCTAGTTTCTTGCTATATAAATATATAATTAATTAAACTTCTGCTTGGGTGATAAAATATCCACATCGGCACTGTATTTATTACTTCCTAAGATAAAAAAACGTAGAAATAAGTTAAAGAGGGCCATCCATTGGTGAGGCTTTTCCCCAAGTACATCTTATTCGTATGTTCTAAACACTTTGATTCACGCTTCATCATAACAGAAAACCGCAAAAACATCTCATGATATAACCATTATAACAGCTTAATGAGGACATCCAGTACTCACATAGGTCGCATTCATGACGATATTTCCAAAGCAACCGAAGTATATATGCGAAGAACATCCGTCCTCTACTTACGCTTTCACACCAATCCTTCACAAACAATGTCCTTGTAAAGGATATGTTACTGTTCAAGGAATGGTTCTTCCTATAAAGAGGTCAAACTTGATGGTGTCTATATAAGCTCGCATAAAGTTGCTACAACGCACCAAGCTTTCATATCTGTAAATATTCTGTAGTTTTTCCGTATCCTAAGGCGGTATCGTATTTGGGAACGATGTTACTCGCAGGAAGAGATTAACTCAAATACTTGGACCTTTATCGAACTACATTACTCTTTTTGACCTATTAAAAAATTCCAGTATAAAAACATATCCTATTTATACTAAACCCCAGCTAATTATATGAAAAGGCGATTAAAAACTACGCAATCTTCCCGCATTCTGGCCTATTAGAAACTTCAGAAAGCCAAATCTAAGAACAATAAAGTAAATCCTAAATAGGGTGGGTAATTTGTCAAAGATATGAACCTCTGAAAAATAACTGGGATGTATTATATAAAATTCTAATTAGACTGATAGAATATATGTTTCTTGCAAGCGAGAAAATTTGTTGTTTAAATTACACCAGAAAACTTTCTTCTTTTCGTGGTTCTTTTCTTCTGAGAAGGCATACCTAGAATTTAACTCTTTTTAGGTAGTTCTAAATGTAAGGTCGCTCACTGCAACGAAATTTAATTAATTTTGGATTGTTATAATTAAATAAATAGAGCTGAGAACCGTTATTTGCGCAGAAATGATGATTTGGAGAAAGAATGAGATGGTTATAGTGTATCGCAGCCTGTTCCCGTCCAATATGGTAAACTGAGAATAAGAATTATAACCCCACTTTCCTACTTTCCTGACGTGACACTTAACCTTTCTAGCGATTCTGGCGTTTTTAATCAATAAGGATTATTGGTTTTAGTAGAATAACATATGGTGGTCCATATGGTGGGTAAAGTTTATAATAAAATTCTAACTCTTCAATGATATGGTTAAACCTCTTGGATGTTATCAATATTTCCACAGTATATTGTAGGGTATTAAGTGAAATAGTAGGGCAGAAAACTTCTATCCACAATTTGAACGTTTCGTTTATATCAAGAAACATATTTAATCCGTTAAGCTCTTAAATGCAGTTAGTAGACAGAAAACGAATCTCTTCTTCGTTACTTGGCCCGGCGTAAATGAAGAAAGGCGTAAATTAGAGGCCACACAGCTTTATACTTGATTCACTCACTATGGGATAACTAAAGTTAGAGCGAGCTTCTGATGCCAGGTGTGGTAACTGGTTGACTTCCCAAAAGCGTAAGGCAGATAAAACTGTGTAGCGTCTTTCTCTTTTCCAATCTACAACAAGTGGAATATTGCGACAAAGACTCTAAGAAACAAAGCTAAGACCATCTCTGTACGAGATTATTACTCATGTAACACACTGTTTACTGAAGAACGAAAGTTATATCATAATACATTAAATGTCATGGAGTAAATAAATAATATAAAAATTCATGACCTAAGACAAAAATAGTAATAAAAGAGATCATTGATCACATTAACAATTAGCCACAATAAATTATAAGGAAATTAATCACAATATGATGGTTGACAATAATGTTAAATTTGGTACATAAAAGAATTCTAATGGTATTATTCTACACGAATGCAAATACTAAGGAGCGAGAACAACATATGTCTTCTATGTTTGTTCAAAACCAATGGTAATCAAATCAAAACAAAATTAGTTTCAGAATTTGAAAAGGTGGAAATTGCTGCTATATGTAATAAGGTCTGTTCTGGTCAGGGAAAGTCCACTGTTATTAATATATGAGACAAGGATAAATCTGTTATTATTTCCAGGTAGTGGTGTTATTTGGGTCTTGATAACCTCTTTTCTTTTTCGGGCTACTCTACAGTACCATCTTAATACTTGGGAGCAGTCGGATTTAGGTAGCCACCCGTATGTTGACAACCCTTATGGAGCTGCAGATAATGAACATTTCTTTGAATAAAGTCATTAGATTTGTAAATGTATTTAGACGAATTCAACTTGATAGGGTGACTGTTTTCAGATAAATGGACAAAGAAAGCTAAATTTATTTACAAATCTAATGACTTTATTCAAACGAATATTGTTCAATGCTCATTCATTTATTACTCGCCGAATTTTAATATATCCCCAGGTCTTTTTAAAATCTTAGCGATTTGATTTCTTAATTTAGTTATGACTTTCTTATCTATTTTTTATGTATTCATCATCGAGTATGTATGGACTAAGTTTAGTTACATAAATGTCTACATTATTTGTGCACAGGTTGGACTTCAATGATATGGTTAAACCTCTTAGATGTTATCAATATTTCTATAGTATATTGTAGGGTATTAAGTGAAGTAGTAGGGCGGAAAACTTCTATCGAAAATTTGAACGCTTCGTTTATATGAAGAAACATATTCAGGAAACGTGCTTTGAACTTGACTTCGGCAATCACACCATCTAGTTTCTGCCATAAGTATCGAAACCCAGTACCAGATTGATCCATAGCCTTGATGAAATTTTTATCCAAACATAGCTATAGATGTGGGGTAACCTCATTGGAGTAGGTAAGTTTGTTCTCAAAAGAGTTTTCATGAAGCTTCTACCATCGTCTAAGGAACTTATCATCATCACTGAAGTGTAGTTATTAAAAAAATCAATAGATAAAAATATTTAATATTGTATCATTTGTGTCGTGGAACAGATATTTAACCCCAAACAGACCAGCTTGTCTCTTATGTAACTGTGATTACATGACTAATTTTACACTGTTGAGTATGACTTGATGTTTTATTCTACTATAAGATCTACTTTCTTAAGCAATCAGAAAAATAGTAAATATGATGACATTAATTGTCTCACGCAAGATAACGATATTAAAAAAGTCACAGATAACATCCAAAGAAAGGATACCAGAAAGCATAAGTTCAAATCCTTTATAATTGACAAAATAGGACGTTCTAAAAGTGCTTCTGAACTTTGCGCTTTCGTTTGTACATCTCTTTTTCTTCTCGTTGCAGCGTCCAGCAATAGTCGCCCATCATATTAGGACTGAATTGACCCTGATATTTGCTCTCATTATAGCGATGTCCTGATGAAATCTTTCACTTTTTTATCATTAATTTCTCTGAGGTTATCTGTGAAAACAAAATCAATATGAGAGTAGAAAAAAAATGCAATTTCAAGGAGATCCTTGCTCTAAATGCATGATAAATATGCAGCATGCTTGTAACGATTTTTTTTCTAGTTGTCAGCAAGATAGTTTCCAAGAAAAGGCTTTGAAACATTGACAAATGATTCCCATGAGTTTTTCTCCATTGGGTTCATGGTCTTGGCGAATTCGATATCATGAACTAGTATGCGAATCTGTGGTCCATTCAAGAAACGTGCTTTGAACTTGACTTCGGAAATCACACCATCTAGTTTCTGACATAAGTATCGAAACCCAGCACCAGATTGATCCATAGCCTTGATGAAATTTTTATCTAAACCGAGCTATAGATGTGGGGTAACCTCACTGGAGTGGGTAAGTTTGTTCTCAAAAGAGTTCTCGGGAAACTTTTACCATCGTATAAAGAACTTATCATCATCACTGAAGTGTAGTTAAGAGTAAATTTGCACCTTTGAAATATTCCTCTTCTAGTTAAGAGGCTGTGAATGCTACAACTCCATAGTTATTATGTAGTCACAGGATGGATTCTTTTCAATATCAGGTGAAAGCCCCTAACTTTGAGGATAAATACAAGTTTAGTAGTTGTCTAACATCACGAAAGAGCTAATAATACACGCTGAAATGCTATCGGGGAAATCACTACATAATGTCCGTAAAAATGAGAGAGAGGGAAAGAGGGATAGGAGAAATACACCTGGTAATGGCAGTAGTACCATACTTGCTCTTATTTTAGATGTTCACCTACCAGTAGATAATAACTTTAATTTTAAGCTAGTTCTCATTATTAAACTAATTCTTGAAACTGATTGTCAATTGGAGCTACAGAAGTGAAAATAAAATCAGGTGTGTAAAAATAAAATCTCTCTAAATTGTATCATCTCTAGTCAGTAGAAACTGAGCATACACCCTAAGCTATTTATTTATCTAGGCCTATGATTTGATCAGACATTATATGAATTCAGGCTAACTCTCTCAACGGCTAGTGTTGAGATATACGAGTTAACCGAATCATTTATAAAGTTGCGAGTATATATATATATATATATATATATATATATATATATCGAGGTCAATCTCATGGTAAGGAAAACCACTGAAAGAAAAACAAAACCCACGTGGGTTCCTCTAAGCCACTCTACCCAGTCTCTGGTAACATACAAGTGCGATAAAAATGATAAATGTAGGGTACACTTATTTATGACCTCTGCTTAAAACGTCTACCTTCCAAGAATGTATTTATAAACAAACAAGTCAAAAATTTAAACTGTCGATCTCGTATTACGCTCTCCTAGAGTGACACGACGCCAAGCAGGGTTGAATTAATACCCACTTCTGTCGATTCAACATGAGATCCAGTTTCCTTAAGTTCAAAATGTCTAGGAAGAGAAATAACATATGCATATAAGCCAGGGCACCTTCGGGTCTCTCCTTGCTATCCCCGCCCCTCCCATTACTTCACGGGAGTAATTCGAGTATAAAACGGTTCGTCAGGAGAAAAAGAGGACTTTTTCGTTTTGTCACAACATCGATAAGAAATTGCCGGCATAGAATTTCTCCAGCAAGTTAAGAATTATTTTAATTTTCTTAGGCAATAGCAGATTCCACCAAGCATAATTGGCACAGTTCGCTTACCAAAGATCGTCAAGTGATCATACCTCTATGTACCGTTGGCACAGTTCGATTACCGAAGATTGTCAAGTGATCTTACCCTATGAGTTTGACACCCCAAACTAGATAGATTTCTCACCTAAAAGAGAAGCTCTACAAGCGAAATCAAATCGCTAAAAAAATCATACAGTCATCTTGAAGCCTCGTCTTAGAAAACCTTTCCAATGTCATAAACGCACAACGCATTACGTCTTCAATCGGCGTTTTGTTTTGGTCCCTTCTTCCCCGGCACCTCGAAATTCGGCGTGACGTCAATCGTCCACCCTTCGTTCGAAGAAACGCCCTCTATTGAAAAGTAAATAAACTACACTCCCGACTCCTCTCCCGACAAAATTCGATTAAAGGTATTTCGTTTAGATTCTCTGGGCAAACCCCACTACCTTATGTGAGTAATCAATTCTAATTTCATGTCCCCGTGCCTTTAATGTAAATTATTTGTATATCTTAAAGACGAATTTTTTTTAAAAGTAAATTGTTCTCCCTTAAATTAACCACAAACCGAGTGTCAGTAACAGGAATAAGAACCATTTTCAAATTGTATTTTGTACGTGTATATATTAATTTTGGTGGAGTTTATTAATGTACAGTAAAGGTATATTTTGGTTGAAGTGTTTAAATTATCCTTGAACGAGTTGCGTTGGTAGTGTTTAGTATATTAAAGAGAGAACTTCCCTTTATATTCATTCAATAGAATCAAAATAATAAAAGCGCACTTAGAGATCAATCATGAAGCGATCACTGGAAGTACGAACGTACGCCCCTCTTTATCAATAATAATAAAAATATAATAATAATCTCGGCTAACCCTCGACAACTAGATTCAACCCTAAATTGCGTAAAGATTTATTATAGGGCGTTCGATACCTCAGCTCTCTCTCTCCAATATCGTGAAATAACCATTAAATTTGGACTAATATATTTGAGTTAGGGGTAGTTTTACGAATGTTGTATTTATATGCTTGAATTTAATATAGTTGGTGGCGTAATTGGTCTTAAAACAAATCCAACATCGAAAGGTACTTAGTAACTTCCCTTAGATAAACTTTATAAATTACACTGCAATTGTTTTGAGAACGAGCTTATTGTAATTGATTTGGCTGAAAATATATCAGCCAATTTATTCCTGAAAAAAATGTGCTTAGACATTATAGACTTAATAACCTAATTTTTATTTGATTGAATATTCTTTAAATTGAACCAACTTGAATGGAGATAAGGAGTATATTTCCACTTTTCTTTTTGATGTAATTTAAATATTTGGCTGTATATCAACTTTCACATAAAATAATGCATAACAATAGGTGAAATTAATAAAATTGGTAACTTTAGAAGTAAAAAATATAATTGTCCTATTGATTTTTAGGTGAGAGATGCTTCGCTTCATTTTTCTTAAGTGTTTTGCTCGCAAACTACATCCATAAAGATAATAATGTCCGATTTATTCTCACTTAAATTTGTCACTTGAATGCTAATTATATAAAAAAGCAAGTATAGCATTATTATAATTTTATTAATACTTATATTTTCGTAGTGGTTTATTCAAATACAAGTTAATTTTAACTGTTAACTACTTAATATTTATGTCCCCTTATTTCCACCCAAAATGTGATTCAGTTTTGGCAGAGTGAATATTACTAATTATATTTGATTTTTTTCTATCAACATGTTAGAAAAATTATCATCAATGAGGAATTAAAAGCTTTCATGAAATACTGACCAAAGACAACCATTACATTGCTCTGGCGAGAGTCTAAAAAGTAATACAACACGGCTAGAGAATTAAGTTAATTAATTAGTCAAGAGGCCCTGAGGTTAAGAGAGGGTTTTGTTATTTTGATTAAAATACGTCTAAAGAAACTTTTAAATAATATATTAAAAAACCATCTGAGCATGAATAGATTCATATATCTAAAATTAGGCGATAATAACGAACGAATTTCGTCCCAAAATCTTTAGGGCAAAACTGGTGACGATTAAACTTTAGGGTGAAAGATCTATTCTTTATTTAAAATTAAAAATGACGAAAGAATCTCCCAATTTATTTTTTTTGTGGATAGAATCGTAAAAAAATCGAGTAGATAGAGATGAATTTATTTTGAAGAAACATTTTAGCCCAAGATCTTAATGCATCTATAGAGGCCGGGTGGCGAGAAACTACAGAGGTCAGAGCCTCGAGGTCATTTAAGCCTTCACATATGAGGTGCATCCTGGTTACCATTTTACATCAGACTTCCCCTTGCTAGGTTAGGGTTAGTGAAAATGTGCGTTTTAGGAATTCGAAAAGAAACCAAACTCGTGTAAAGATAGAAAAGGGATACCTTATGAAAAGCAAATGCATTTCTCCATAAGTAAATTAAAGTTGAGACATTAAACTTGATCAATCATGTGCGTACCTTTGACTTTTCGAGCTATGTCGTCTTGGGTACCTCTCTTCTGCGTACTCCTGGTAGGGCTTTCCTTGTCGATTTAAGCAAAAACGAGGTTCCGGAATAAGTGCATCCTTCTATTTTTTACTCTATCCTTCTCTTTTTTCACTTTTATCCTATCTCTTCCACTTACTATACAAAAAACAAACAAAAAAACCTACTACTATCATGTTACTCTTACCCTTTTTTCCCTCTATCTACATATAAGGACCTGGCAGCTACCTCACGCGTCAGAAGAGAGGCTTTGAAACCTCTATAAACAACGCCAATCGACGTTTACTGGTTGCGAGAGACTAGGACTAGAGGAGTCCTAGGCGTTGGGGCACGATGAAGGGATGAGGGTAGTGCCCCGTTAACTCCTTCCCTGGCGCGTAATTATTGACCGCTCCCAGTGCTCGTTGACGGGTGCCTCTGGTAGCATCGGTCCGAGGTAACGGCCCTTTGTTCCCAGGTTAATTGCCAGGCCAATAAAAAGCCTTGGGTCGAGTCTCTTGGTGTGGCGGGATATCTATTGAAAGCTACTCCGAAATCCTGGCCGTCGTGAAGGAAACTAGTAGGAGTTTAGTACGGGGTGTGCTCAGTTGTTCACTTGGTGAGAAATCGATGGCCCCTACGGGGGCCGTCAGTGCTGCTTAGTTGGGAGCCACGGCGCGCCGAGGTTTGACGACTTGGTCGAACGAACAGCAGCACATGGAGCGTGCCATCTGAAAGATCAGAAACCTCTCCAATCGATAGGCGGGAGCGACTCACGCGGGGAGAACTCACAAACCCCCCTGTTTTATCAGTGATTGGTCACGAGTTTTCAGAGAGAGAGAAAGCGCTCAAAATGATAAGCAAAACAGGACCCGTTCGTCTAAAAGACAACTGTGCAACATGCCAGTTAGAAAAGTGGTACGTTGACTTTCCGGAAGGCTGCACTACCCGTATACTGACGCGAGAGGTGAAGAACCTGAAATACCTCCATAGAGCGTCAGAGGAGAGAGCTAAAATCCTTAAAAGAAAGTTGGAGAAACTCGAAGCCTTTCACGCAGCTCAGATTCGATGCCTAGAATCTCCATGCGGAGATTTCGGCATCATCTGAGGCTAAGCTAGCTAAGGCGAGAGAAAAAGAGAAAAAGAAGAAAGGAAAAAGAAGAAAAAAATAAAAAGAATAAAGTTGAAACATAAGAAGACGAACCAAAAATAGAAGAAAAACAGATAAACAAGAAGAAAAAGGGGGATAAGTAAAAGAAGCATAAGAATGTGGAGAGTAAAGACGAAAAGGGGAAGCCTCTTCCACAAGGGAAGACCCCGTCTCCAGAGACCAAGTGTCCGAAGGTCACCTTCATTGGTGACTCGCAAACAGTGGATCTGCAGCCGTGCTGGCAGCCCACCTTTGCAGTAGCGTGAAGGTAAGGTGCCTGCCAGGACGCGGTAACTACAACATCAGAGTAGACGCCAAGAAAGATCAGATTTATGGAATTAAGTTGTCGCTCTGATGGTGAGTAGCAACAACCTCTACTTCAGAAGGGGTAAGGTTGGCCTCAGTGGTAAGACCATCCAAACGGTGATAGAAGCCATGAATAACATAGGGCTTAAAACCCGAAAACGTGTCGTGGTTGGGATGCTTTCGAGAAGAGGTCCATCCTGAATCGCTCACGAGAGAAATGTCGCAGTGAACAGAAGGTTGGCCTATCTCTGCACGGCAGGGAGAATCTTCTTCGTGGACGGCTATCGAACCTTTATTGGTAGAGACGACCTCTACTAAAGGTACGGGGTACATCTCTCGTTTAAAGGGAAGGCCTTTCTCGCCAACCTAATTCAAGATGTCGTGGAATGCACCCAAAGGAGCGTTCGAAACAGAGCGAAAGCGGACATGCGCCAGCACACCCGTGTCACTTCTGAAACGACTTTCTCTGAAGTCGTCAAAAAGGGTGTGACTATGAAAACAGAGAAGCCGGGAAACGGAAGAGCGTAGGAAGTCCTACACTAGTGGACTCCCTGAAAGTTCTTCTGTTAAATGTGAGGTCAATCAGTTACAAATTTCTTGAGCTCCGTGGCCTCGTAGCAACAGAATAACCTGAGATGGTGGCCATAACGGAGTCGTGGATAAATACTTCAAGCCGAAATTTTGAAAGGGAAATTCACGATTCCCGGTTACCAGATCTTCCTGAAAGATAGGGGAGACAGAGAGGGTGGCGGTGTGATGTTGTATGTCAAGGATACTCTCAACTCTACGCATTGCAACATCGTGTCCGCCTATGAACTACTAGGTGTTGACCTAGAGATAGTTCCTGCCAAATACAGGAACCTAGTGCTTTATAGACCTCCTGCCCAACTCGTTGAAAAGGACATAGATCTGAACCAGCTACCAGGAGAACTTGTCGAAGACTGATTGTGCATCCTCATGGGCGATTTCAACACACAAGTTGACTGGGAAACCAGATAACCCTGTGGCGAGAACGCACTACTCCTGGAATTCGTGAACAACAAGTTCCTCACTCAATGGGTAAGAGAGCCAAAGAGAGGAGACAATATCCTCGACTTGTTTTCACCTCTGAGGATGACATCGTTGAAGAACTCTCTGTTGGCAAGGGGCTCGGTGGCAATGACCACGGACTAATTAGATTTGTAGTCAAAGTACCCCAATGCAGGGCCTGCAACTAGTAAATCCAGGAAACTTGATTTAAGAAGAGCAGACTTTGCAGATTTTCGTGCTGGACTGAGTGACGCGAGGCTAGAAGTGTGCGATGCTGTTGAAGACTCGTGGAACAGTTTCAAAACCACATTCATGAGTCTTTAATCGCGTTTTATCCCTCCGAAATGCCCCGGTCGGTCTTTTGTTCAACCAAAGTGGTTTAATCGAGATATCGGCCAACTGTTTAGGGAGACGAGAAATGCGTCCTGGCAATCGGAGATCTCGGGTGACTTTGACGAATACCGGAGGCTGTCCAGGAGAGTGAAGCCGAGCATAAGAGCGGCTAAGCGGTCTGAGGAACTCCAAATGGAGAGACTCTGTAAAGAGAATCACAAGGAGTTTTTTTGATATGTAAACAGCCGTAAACCAATTTGTCGAACGATTGGCCCTTTAAGGAATGAGGAGGGGAAATTTAAGCCCTCAGATGCAGAAAAGGCTAACCTCCTCAACGACTACTTCTCTTCGGTGTTTACTGAAGAGTATGGTGCCATCCCCCAGCCAACGAGTTCCGACTCGGGGGAAAGGCTGAAGGATATGGACTTCACCGAAGAAGAAATAAAAAGGAAGATCACTGACCTAATGACGAATAAGTCACCTGGCTTGGATGGGTTTTTACCTAAAGTGTTAAAAGAAATGCGCGATTAAGTGTCACGACACCTGAGCGCAAACTTTAACATGTCAATTCGGACCAAATGCGGTCGTAGAGACTGGCGTGAAGCAGAGGTGACTCCTATCTTCAAGAAAGGAGACCGTAGCCAACCGTCGAAATACCGACCTATCAGTCCGATTTCGATAGTCGGTAAAGTCATGGAAAGCATGATGGTAAAGAAAATGGCTTCGCATTAAGATTCAAACCTGCTACTGAGGAGTTCCCAGCACGGCTTCCGAAGGCAACGGTCATGCCTGACGAACCTTGTGGAATTCTTTCACTTCGTCTTCAGTGAGCACGATCAGGACAAGGCGGAGTTCGGTGTACTAAGACTTTCAAAAAGCCTTTCATAAGGTACCACACCGCCGCCTTCTCCGGAAAGTGCATAGACGGAAAAGTAGCCGGCTGGATCGAGAACTGGCTAAGTGGCAGACGGCAACGGGTAGTGGTGAATTGACAGGCTTCTGAGTTGGTGCCCGTTACTAGCGGGGTGCCTCAAGAAACCGTCCTGGGACCACTACTATTTATCATCTACGTCAACGATATGGACGGTGACATGGTTGCCAAGATTTCGAAATTTGCCGACGATACCAAGCTTGGTATGAACGTTGCAAAGGAGGGAAATACTGCTCGCCTGCAGGAAGATCTTCGGAAGATTGGGGAGTAGTCGGACACGTGACAAATTCTTTTTAACGTGAGCAAATGCAAAGTGATGCATATCGGCCACCGAAACCCCCAATCTCAGTATATCCTTAAGGGCACTGCTCGTGAATCCACCGACACTGAGAAGGACTTGGGTGTAACAATCACTAGTGACCCTAAGTTCTCGAAACAGTGCATTGAGGCGGGGAAAGAGGCCCAAAGTATGCTAAACTACATATAGCGCCAGTTTGGATATCGGAACAAGGAGATTGTACTGTGTTTGTACAACTCACTTGTCCGACCGCACCTGGAGTATGCCGTACAATTTTGGAATCCTTCATTTCGAAAGGACATCGCAAGATTAAAACGCGTGCAAGCCAGGGCAACCAAACTGATTCCCTCTATCAGACATAAAAGTTATGAAGATAGATTAAGGGAATTAGATCTGTTCTCGTTGGAACCCGTAGACTGCGTGGTCAGCTTAACGAAGTTTTCAAAATACTTCGAGAGTTCCACAATGTTGACTACAGGGTTATTTTCACACTTGTTGATAGCAGAACAAGAAGTCACGGCTTTAAACTAGAACTGAAGCGTTAGAACCGCGATCTGTGTGGAAAGTTTTCACGTACAGTATCTGCGGTAGTTGGACCGCACTTCCAGTTGAAGTTGTCAACAGTGAATCTGTTGACCAGTTCAAGACTAGACAGGGTCGTGAAAAATGGCCGTTTAAGGACGTAAAGCACTTGGGCAGAGATGTGCCCGCTCGACTGCTAGTCCAAAGGTACCCGCATTGAATGGACCGTAATGTCTTCTAGGGTACTTTCTTTCCTTGTTACTCCTTGTTACGTTCCTGTAGCATATAACACCAAGTAAGAAAATTTCACGTAGGTCGTGTCCTTGAGTTAAAAGTGTTATTTTCCAATTGTTTGTGGTCTTTTAAATAAAAATGTCAATTAAAATCCCAAAACTTTGCTTTTATGGCTAGGACATTGAATTTTTAAATTTCCCAATATATGGCTAATAACATTATTTTAATACAAATAGTAAAAATATATTTCAAAATTTTCGAGGGTTATGTTTTTTTCAGTTATAGTATAAACATGATATACTGCATTTAAAAGGTTATACAGTAGTTAGGCTATTATTTTCCTTATACTTTGTTTTGGCAACCTGGACAGCAATAGCCGTTCTCTTACATTTGGTGAAATTTAAACTGTAGAACTTTCTAGACCTTTCGATGATTTTTTTATATGTTTGAAGAATTTCTAGAACATTCTGGGCAAAATAGATGACTGTATAAATACAAAGAATATCTACTCAAAAGATCAGTTTAACTCTAGACTTTACAGCGCAGACTTGTTCCTCGTCATTGATAGAAGCATTTATCACAAATAGTATCAAGAGGTTGCAAGTATCCGAGAGACACATTTTGCTATGTTTGTGCGAATTTATTAAGAAAAGAGCGAAAAAGTAATCTGTAGAGAGATCTGCTAAAATGTGTGAGGCATATTTCGGCATGCCAGTCGGCCATCGAGACAACTTTGGGCACCTCATTTCACCTGTGAGATTTGCAAAATACTCTGAAATGTAATATATATATATATATATATATATATATATATATATATATATATATATATATATATATATATATATATATATATATATATATATATATATATATATATATATATTCAACAAGGTTGCTTCTAAAAAGGCGTAATTTTAATTGCAGTAGGAAGGATACGACCATCAGTTACATTCTTATTTATTCCAAGCAACGTTTCGGATTATCCAATCCATCATTAGGCTAAAGGGATAAACACAATTTGTGTGGTTACAAATGTTAACTTAAACTAAATACAAAGCAAAAGCAAATAAAGATAGTAAACCTGTAAATTAAAAGTACTAATAATTACAAGTACATATACACATAAGCTCAAAGCAAAGGAGAGGAACAAATTCATACCTGCTGTCAGCAAGTCAGGGGAATGACAGGAATTTACCAAAATCGGACACGATAATCGGTTGTTTGTTATCGGTAGAATATTAACAGGTCTGAAGCTGGTAGTTTGTGGCTATTACCGATAATGGGTGGTAGGTCAAGTCTAAATTTAACGTGGGCGAATGTGTTTTCATGAAGAGAGATTCCAGAATTCTGAGCTAGATGATGTTAGGATTAGAGCGCAGAATCTTGAAATTATTGATGTTTGCATCAACCTTACACTTTATATTGTCATCTCTGATTGGCGAGACTTCCTTACTAGCAAGTGACTTTCCTGTTCGGCAACTAATGCCGAGGTGTGCGCAAACTCTCGAGTGTAACGAGCGAAGAGTACTAACAATATATGTTCCCTGAGAACATCCAGGGCAAGAAAATTTGTATACAATACTATTGCGCATATATGCAGGAGTTAAATCTTTGGTGCGAAATAAATTACCTATTTTTAAAAATGGGTAATTTCTTCCGCATCAAGGATTTTACCCCGGCTTATTTGCGCAATAGTATTGTATACAAATTTTCTTGCTCTGAAGGTTCCCAGAGAACATACTTTCTATTGGTAGTACTATTCACTCGTTAAATTCCTTAGTCATTCCCCTGACTCGCTGACACCAGGTATGGATTTGTTCCTCTCCTTTGATTTGAGATTATCTGTATATGTACTTGTAATTATTAATACTTTTAATTTTATAGGTTTACTATCTTAATTACTTGCTTTTGATTTGTATTTAGTTTACGTTAACATTTATTCGTCTAAAAAATTGTGTTTATTCCTTTAGCCTGATGATCGATTGGGTAATCCGAAACGTAGCTTGGAATAAATAAGAATGTCACTGATGGTCATATCCTTCCTACTGCAATTATATATATATATATATATATATATATATATATATATATATATATATATAATGTGATTTGTTTATTTGGATTTTATTAACATTTGTAATACCACTAGGTAAAATATATTTGTACATTTGTGTTTTCTTTTTTTTTTTTTTACAGAATGGTGCAGAGGAGAAAAAAGAGCTAAGAATTGTACAATCTCACGAATTTAGAGGTAACCAACTGATCGCTCAAGCAATGGTTTCTTATGCATGATGAAGCCTTCCAAACCTCGGCCAGGAAAAAGTGAGCCAGTGCCACACAGTTGGGAGCTCCCCTACCCAGTCCTCCAAAACGAGAGCAGCAGTTTTTAGAAAGGAAAAGCAGTTCAGAAGATGATAAAACATTGATCCAGATTACAGAGATGCAACTGAAGAGAAACCCATACTACCCAAACCAATAAAACCTCAATATGATTGTCAGAAATCTGAGGCTCACAAAGTCCAATGCCGTACTTTTAACTTCTGGACCTAAGACATGGGATTTGTTAGATGACAGTTTGCAAATATTAGGTCGGAGAAAGCGCCACCATTGTTTATCAAGCTTTTTTTCACGTCAAGATGAGCTTTGCTTTTGTCACAATGTCACCGGTCTGCTTGAGGCAATTGGAATCGCCTGTATCTCAAACGAAAGCACCTCTTTATTGACAGCTCGTTCAGGAGCCTCAAATCATTGCTTCTTCAAACAGGGAATATGTATCCATATTCTCTTCCCCTTACTCACTCGGTTTAGCTCAAAGATGAATAGAATAGTATCAAGATCTTGCTATGTGTATTGAAATATGAAGAGTACGGTTAGGAGATTATCAGAGACTTCCAAATTGTGGCATTCTTGATGGGTCTCTAAGGCGGCTTTAAAAAAGTTCCCCTGTTATCTTTGCCTTAGGATAGCAATAACACCGTGGCACACTACCATTAGCGAAATTAGCCACAAAAGACCGAGTTTAATGTGGAGAGAGGGGAGGTCAAGTAGGAGCCTTTGTTGGACCCCCCAAAAGTACTGTTTCCTCCTTTGCACTCAAAATTAGGCTTTATGAAATAATTCATCAGAGGTTTAGGGAGGGAGTCTGCAGCTTTCAAGTATTTCCAAAATTTATTTTCTAAGCTATCTGCGGTAAAGATAAATGCTAGGGTATTCGTCGGTCCACAAATAAAGAAGGTCATGAAGTGCAAAGAGTTCCCGAAAAGCTCACTATGACGGAAAAAGCAGCGTACGACAGCTTGATCGCAATGGTTCTGGGCTTTCTAGGTAATTACAAAGCCGAAAACTTTGTAGAGCTTGTTGAGAACTTGGTGAGAAACTACTGCAAGATTGGTGGCATGATGTCCCTGAAAGTCTATATTTTTGACGCACATCTTGATAGATTTATCGAGAACATGGGAGCGTACTCCAAGGAGCATGTCTAGCGCTTTTACTAGAATCTACTGGACTTTGAACGTCGCTATCAAGGATCGTGTAGTGAAAATCTGATCAGAGGCTATATTTGGGAGCTGATTCGTGAGAGTAATTGACAGTATAAGCGTAAATCACGGACAATTACTTATTTCTAATATTTTAATAGTCTCACTTATGTAATTCTAGAATAAATAAATGCTATGTCGTTTTGTTTCTACTTTATGCAAATGAAAGTTCAAATTTGCCACTTCGTTCCAGAGGGAATAGGTAAATTTCATATAAATATCATTATTTTGGACACAAAAGCGAGGTTTGAAAAAAATAAAGGTGTTTTTTCATGCAGTCTAGAGACAAGCAAATAGAAAGTAACAGTTGCTATCTAAAAACAAAAATCATGTTGCACCGTGTAATCAAATACATATTCGTGTGTTTAAAATAATAACTAAGAAGGTAATTTAATAGATTTAAGCTGGCTACCTATCACTAAAATAATCACATACCATCGTTGCATATTTCGCAGTCTCTCTTAGAAAAAAATTGTTAATGATATTTAAGAAAAATCTTAATTCGAGTAAATATACTTTATATAAAGCCACTCTAAGTATTATAAATTATTCAACTGTTGATGAATAAAAGGTTTTAAAAAGGACATAAGTATTTTTGCCAAAAGTGAATTTACAAAAGTACTTTATCACTGCTGGTTGAAATCCGATCTCAAAGAAGAAAGGAAATTGGCCGGAGATGAATGCGACATCAAATAAATGGGAAGTTTACTTTACAAATGGCAAAATAATAAACAAGAATTTTGTTGTGTGCACTTTATAAACTTCCAAATGTTCTTGGAAAAGACAAATGGTGGAAGTCAAAGATGAATAAGAGGGAATCTACCACTTATTTCTGTAAGGTGATATTTTTAAGCTAACACATTAAATACAGATATATATTTACCTCATTGCATTTCAAGGCAAGTTCTTTTGAGTTTGTTTTATTTAATAAGGCTCGTGGTATTGGTCTTTTAATTATTTTTTTATTACTGGATCGAATCAATTATTTCTAGTACCATTTCAGATATGAATTTTAAATAATAAGTCATAATTCATATAAGTAAATCCATTTTGTATTCTAACAAGCTAAAGAATTATGCAGCATATATTTCAGTCTTCCAAGGAAAGTAAATTGAAGTACTTCAGTCAGATATTGTTCGATCTGTTTCCAAGCTCATGAAATAATTTTCTTGCTTGACACTGTAGACGTTCCAATATTATAATATTATTAGGCATATATGGGAACGAGAATTTCGTGCCTACTCCAAATTTTCGTCATGCATTGGCTTTATGTAATCAAAAATAATATTTTCCAATTTAAATGCTATTTATCCGCCATCACCCTCTCCTCTTTTGTGAATGTACACTCAATTGTCTTGAAAATTTTGTACCACTCGAGATTAATACCCTCTAATTCTTGTCCATTTGACATTATTTAAAATTTGACTACTCTTATGCTGTAGTACGATTTTCTGGAATTTTCATGAGATATGAATTACAAAATACTTGTAGTCATCACATTGCAAACAACATCGTTTCGACTGCTTCTTGGAAGATTTATTATACATTGTATATTCGCCCCGTGTTTACCTCAATTCTCCTTTGTGCTTTGAATTCCCAATTAATTTCTCTCTCTTTCATAGTCTCGATCAGTGGTTTTCAACCGTTGGCCACATGGCCCCTAGGGGGCCATGTAACATTACTAGCAGTCCACACACATAAAATAACAAATTGGGGTCCACGGTCATATTTTAGTTAGCCATAGAGCAATTCTACTTCAGAACTGTTATTATTACTGAGAATGGAGAGAGAAAGAGAGAGAGGGAAAGAGAGAGAGAGAAAGAAAAAGAAAGAGGAAGAGAGTAAAAGAGAAATAGAGAGAGAAAGAGAAAAAGTAAGAGAGGGGGGGAGTGGGGAGGTGGAGTAGTGAGGATGGTAACGCGTGTTTATGAAATACTGTTGGATGCCAATTTGTGTTTTCAAATATTAACTTTTGCCATTGATAATTTATGAGCAATAAAAAAAACAATGGAATTTTATAACACCATTTTTTTCATATATTTTATATATATCATTATCGTTCAAATTATTTATTAGTATAAATTTTTAATTTCTATTAATGCTCTTCATAGAAAACATTATTTGGCATCTCTCACCTCCGAGTCCAACTCGTACAGATACACAGTGTGAACTCATAGAGAATTCATGTGAATGTTTTTTAGTTTTAATTGGTCTTAAAACGTGTTTTGGTGTTTAATGAGTAAGTTATTATAATATCATTACTATGTACTTTAATTCTTACAGATGCGATTGAACGTATCAAAATAATAGCATTCCTAGGAAGTCTTTCGCAAACTTAATTGGCTTGGAACCCTTCATTCAAATTGATTGTAATAATGAACTCCATCAGATTAGATTTCAATCAAAGCGAGGATTTACTAAATTATTATATTATACCATTTTATACAATTATATGTTATTTTTTATTATATTATAGTGCATTATGGTGTAATATAGCGTATCATAATTATTGTATCATCTTGTATCACATTGTATTGCATCAAATATTATGTCATACGAGTATCATATTATGTTACTTTACGTTGTGTCATGTTATGACATGTTATGCTATGTTTTCACAAATATCAACATGCGCGTGTGAAATTAATCTTCAATACACTCCCTCACACACACACACACACACACTGAAATATAATTCGTGATGTACATTCTGATCCAGAGAAATGGTAATAGTGCCCAATATATTGTACTTGAAGTACCGCAAAGTTAAATATGTTGACTTGTATGTTTAGTTAAATTAATCACGATTATTGGCCTCTTCAGGCAATATAATTGCAATGGTTTATCTTAAAATGTCTTCTCTCTCCATCTCCCTCTCCCTCTCCCTCTCTCTTTCTCTATCGCTTTTTCTCTCTTTCTCTGTCTCTCTTTCTCTCTCTCTTTCCCTCTTTCTCTTTCTCTATCTCACTTTCTTTCTTGTATATGTATATATATATATTATATATATATATATATATATATATATATATATATATATATATATATATATATATATATATATATAATGTACTTTGAGCAAAAAGTGACCAAATTATCATACCTATTTCACCTTGAAATATCAAGGTCACTCACTTCTCTCTGTATTTGTTGAAAATTTATCTTTTAGTTTTGTTAACAAATTACATATAATTCTCAACTATAAACTGTAATATAGGCTATAACAGCTTCTAATATATTTTTACAGGTAACCCATGGCGGTGCTAACAAAGAAGAGGTGACGACAGTATTCTGTTGGCAGAATAGGTCATTTACTAGAAAAATTGAAGTGTCGAAATGATCCGAACGAGAGCAGGAAAAATTTCTATTAAAACATAACGAGTAATTATCAATGCACAACATTTTTAGTTATATGTAATTAGTACCTTAGTATGGAGGCTTTTATTCTTGATAACCTTTTGAAAACGCCTTCTTCCTGAGTGAACCGACGGTTAAAAATCTTGCTAAGTAATTTTTCTCTATCCATCTTGAAGATTTTCTAAAGCTCTTGAACTGTTTTTGAATTCATGGCTTTAGACCTTTATCCAAATATTTTTAATTGGATTCATGTCCTTATCTGTGCAGGCCAACTATGCGATGAACTAAGCACCCTTATTGGATAGGAAAAATATAGACTTAGATTCGTCACTGAAGTGGACTCGGATCCATTGTTCATTTATACATCAAGAAGATTTCAGAGCGTGAAGATTATCTTCCTCCAGCTGATGGTAGATAGCGGCTCTTGATACCTTGATTGCCCAACAAATTAACTTAAATCTCTTAAAAAGGCTATTTTACACATTTTTGGTAATGGCTGTATCTTCTATTATTTGGTTGTTCATTAGCATGTAACTGGCAACCATTTAGCACATACGTATGTAATATCTGTGTTCTATATTACACAGTTTTTTTCTAAACAATTTTCTCTGCCGATGTTGTGATTTAAATACAAGCGTTCTGATCCTTTGGCGTGGTACTGTAATATGGATAAAAAGGGTAGTAAAAAGATTTATATTCATCACGGCTTAGAAGAAAATGAAATTTGAATCATTTGCAAAAAACTTTCAAGGAATCTACATTAATAAAACCAAAGTTACAATATAATGTTCAAAATAAATGGAAACTGTTTTGGAACTGTCAGCTAAATAGAAAACACCTTCCCCTCAAAATTAAAGATGAAAAAAATGAAAAGCGAAAATGACAGAGTTATTCTGACGGAGCGATTTTTATAATGTGTTCAGATAATAAAACTGTAGTCTTTCTTGTTATTACATTTAATGAAAGAACAGAGCAGAAGTATAAAGACGAGTTAAAACCCGGAATAAAGGGTTACCTATCCGTGGCGTGCAAAAGGTTCATAATGCTTCAGACTCAAGTAAAGTGCCTAGTAGTGAAAAATGTGAGAATAGAAGATATTTAAATAATGTATAAACATATAAAACATAGAATAAACTCTTTAAACAAATGAACTATAAATAAGCCACATTTATCACGTTCGATTCTCTGAATGAGATCCTCCTTTTTAAAAATACTTGAATTACTTAAATTTAATTCACCTGTGAGGAATTCCTTTTCTTTGCAGATAAAATCCATGTATTTTAGTTGGTCTTGTGACACGACAGATTTCGGATGTATTTTTATTAACTTTAATTTTGAAAATGGCCTTTCACATCATGCAATTTAAAATGTTGTCGTAAGCAGTAATCTGTATGCAATGCACATTTTCTAAAAGCCATCACTTCCAAACTGCAATAAAGCCTCCAGAAGATCTTTAGGGTGAAAAACCACCGTATCCCTTCCAGCTCGAATTACCAACACAATGTCAATGAATTCATTTTACAAATCAATGGGTGTAAAATTATTTTAATTATAAATAATTTGAAAAGTCCGCGCATTTGTTTACGAATGAACTGAAATTAAAAAGAAATGCAAATCGTAACTGACACTAGAAGGTAAATACCTATATCTTCAAATTCCGTTTTTCTACTCTTCATAATCTATACCATTACTCCATTCATATTTGCTCCTCCGAAAGTCCACTCTCTTTCTGATACTCCATGCATCATTCTATTTCTTGTTCCTGCAATTGTCATTAGCCAATTTTTAAATATTAATAGAATATTTAGAATATTTTCAAATATTTTTAGAATAATAATCGGTAATTTCATCATTTTGCAAATACTAGAATTAAAATACCCATTTGAGACCACAATTAGCTACACATTTTGGGGGCCTGTAAACGTCATAATACTTTCTTGAATTAAGATAATACTCGGCACCAAAAATCTAATAAAGATATAAACGACAACAGATCAATATGGTTAGTTCTAAAGAGATTCTGCATTAGGTTTGCTCTCTCTAGTAAATTATTATTCCAGCAGTTGTTCAAGTCTTACCCAAATTATGTTACTTTTTTTGGATTCATTGTAAAGTATCATGGCAAGACACAATCATATAAACATAATCTGTCATAGATCGAGAGAAAAGCGATTTTAACACTGCCTAAAGAGAAGTAGATGACTATATTAAACAAGTTGAAAATTGAAACTATGTTTCTCTCAATTCACAAACGCACCATTTTGGCTAACTTTAAGATTTTGGGGGGAGCACTTCTACTCACTCCAGTCATAACTGTTGTGTTATCATATGCTCGGCCACGACAACAATTAATGGGAATTGTCTTATTCCTATTTACTCGAATTTTATTTAGCAAGCGGACTGCATCTTTCTTGGTAATTTGAAAAAATTTCCAAATTAACTCGTTATCTCTACTTTATTAAATATGAAAGAACCCAAAGTTTCTGCTAACTGATCGTCTTTAACAATAATATGTTAAAATATTTTGCATCTGCAATTTCTGAAATTATTTCGTTTTGGCTTTTTTGGGACAAATAGGTGACACTTTTTGGTTCTTCTTCCTCTTCTTAATTTGTTCTGCTAAAATTAAATTATATTTTTCCAATGTATTTTCATTGATTGCCTTACTCCCATCCAATTAATTACTAAAAATATACGAGAACCAAGAAATTCCGTTTTGTTATAGCTCTCCATTATTCAGGAGAAATTTGCCTTTTAAGTTCTAACTAGGAGATTTAAGTATTCCCTCATGTAAGCTCTATGAGAAGGGCTTTTATCATGTTTGAGTATTGATGCATTTAACTTTCTCCAGGTGGAAAAACCTTTTTTCTTTCTAAAATTTGACTCAGACGAGAATTGTCACTTTCAACCCCCCCCCCAAAAAAAAACCAAAAAAAACGAAACAGAAGCTTGATTCCCGATATTGAAAATATTTCAATAATTTTCACTTCACATTTTATACTCTTTTGGAAAGTTTCTCAAATCACTGTTTAAAATGATTCTATATTCCCTATCAGCAAACTTAACCCTTTTATTTCATATCCTACTAGTGTAATCTTCAGATTATCTGGATTGGGTTTCTTCAGATGGCAAAAATCGTTCCTTTACAAAAATATGATAAAATAACCTTTACGTCCTTCACATCAATCATCATACTGACAACAGGACGGAGAAGAAAATATGTTGCGTTCTGAATGATCTTATTTCATATCAGGATAATCCTTTGTCCAACTTCAATATTTTCCTTATCCTGCTTCTTGTTTACTTCTGTTTACCCATGTATCTAATGGCCCTCTTTCCTGGACTCTTCTTCGTCTCTTGTCATCGTTTTCTTTTCTTTGTTTCACTCGGTTTCACTTTCCTCTGCAAAATCTGAAATAAATTTTAAATATTATGTACATACAAAGTGATGGCAAACTTCAAGTGAAATTGAATATATGAATCTAATATAATAAATTAAATTTAGATAATTTAAGGTAATTTAGTTAAAGTATATTTATTATTTAAAATTAGTATTTAAAATAATTTCAAATTAAATTACTTTAAATTAATTTAAGTTAAACTTGGATTGATCAAAATGGTACACCAATTTAAAGAGCCAACCACCGACTCTCCCAAATTTATTTTCTACTTCGACTCAAAATCACTATTTATTTCACTCTTTGATTGGATTCCTCCTTCCCTGAAAACATGGATCTGCTGAACACCGCACCCTCTTTCCCCTCTTTTTGCATGCTGTTGTTTCGTGTTATAATATCACAAGACCGAAAATTAGCCCCGTTTATATTATGTTGACCTAATGAAACAACAGTATGTATAACCAAACGAAATAGAGAATTTTATTTCACTGCTTTTGATTTTTCAGTTTTCAAAAAAAGCGGCTATTGTGGCAATTGATTTTGTTATACACATGAGTGTTAATTAGTTTACAAAAGGACATATTTTCAATAGAGGGATAGAATTTTTTTTATTTATTATTTAACATTAATATAGAAGTTGTGAGCTAGCTGAATATTTGTAATTATGACTTTTTTATTTTATTAATTTCGCGCCGAATGATCTTGTTAAACTACTCGAAAAATATTGAATAATTAAGCCATTGCCTCTTGACTTCTTAGAGGCTTCCCGATCGGGATTTGTCCGTAACCGAAACGTTCTACAGGTTAGGTAGTAACATAAAGTCGAGGTTGCTATTTATTTCATTATTTTTTTTAACACAGGGCAATGTTACAGGTTGCTTACAATAAAACAAAATATCAAAAATGGTACGTAGAGTTGAAGATGATATTTTCGCCAATCTTTTTTTCAATTTTTACTTAATAACTTTGAATATTTAACGGGATTTCTTATAAGCCTTCTTCTCAAACTTAGACCACACTCCAAAGTACATGCGATTAGAATCTGGCGAACTCGGAGCAAATGTTTCTTAGACCATAAGCTCCTTACAATTTATATGGAAATAGTCTTGAAATTAATTTGTTTGTGTGAGGTTGCTTTTTTTTCTTAGATGTTACAGCAGCATTTGAACGGCGAATTTGTCCCTTAAAATCTTCAAATAACGATGTTGACTGAGCGTTAACCATTCCTCAATGAAGATGAGAGGTGATTTAGGGACTAGTACTGTTAAGCCACCCTGCACCATGACCAAAGCTACCTTCTGTCTCTCAGAAAATTCATGCCGTGCAACTGTAAACTCTTTTATATTTTTCCGCTAAATACGAACATTCAGTGCATTTTGGGTGGCATGGAAAATGAAGAGCTTTTTATATGTAAAAGAACTACTGGCTGACAATCATCAAAGAGGCATGGAAGTAGCAGCATTGCACTTTCGAATCTCGTCTTTGTGGTAGAGTTGGAAATTAAATGTCCTTTAGCTATATGGAATGGATGCTGTTTCAGATAATCTTTCAGCAATTTTTACATGATTACATGATTCACTTTTTGATCTAACTAGAATTGTCTGGCAATCTACATATAAGTTTACCTGATCTTGTTCATCATTTTCTTGATGGGGAACAACTGTCTCTTAAACAACCGATTTATCAATAGTGGGCTTCTATATAAGTGATCGATTGTCTAACAATTTAGGCGTATTTGTAAGAGAGGTTTTTCTTTTAATTTACCATTTTAAAATATTAAAATAAATTTTAAAAGCGTGACAAAACATGCAATAATATATTTCGATAATGGTAGGTAAATTTATTTACAATGATGTGTAAAAAGCAGTCTACCATTCTTGTTTCCACATTGTATTTAATTTCTATGGATGCTATTTGTTTATAATGAAGTGTGGTCATTTCTCACTCCATCGATGATAGAGAAATGCCTAATGATGACGCCAGGATGCTAACTTTACTAGCAACTACAGAAACTGCTCCCTATCTTCTATGCCAAGGACTGGAGGAGCTCTACAATACCACGAACACTACAAGTAACAGCATTGTTAAGGGTGAAAGAGAAAATGAAACCACCAAACCAGTCTGGCGACATTTGCATGGCTAATTGTAGTGATATTTCATCTAGCTACAGGAAACATGCAGAAAAGCAGTTATATTCTAGTATACATGGAAACCATTAATGTAAGAGAAAGAGGCAGCCATTTAGAGCCATTGCATCTTAGTCTCTTCGCATGGTTATGAGATTAAGTGCAAAGATTCGAGAGTTATCGGAAGACAAACCAACGAATGAAAGGGGGAGCCTTTGGAGATAGATTTCTAAAAAAACAAAAGGAAAAGTTGCTCCAATCACCTGCGTCGTTCTATGATAAGGTAATAAATAGTTATTGCAGTGATAATTTCCTATGGTTCAAGTTCAGTTGAATGGCTAAATGAGGCTTCTGCCACTAGATTAGGCCACCTTGCGCAAAATTCGATAGCAGATATAAAATCTCCAAGGGGAGATAACTATATGTTCCATGGTCATATGGATCATTTCATAGCTCTATATGGGTACAATTAAACTTTACTCTTTTTCCCAAAATGCGATGCTTAGCTCTGGCTCTTTGCCGCACGTAATAATTATACTAACAGACACATTGAGAGGGAAAGTTTTTACAACTGTAAAATTTAATTATCTTTATTATATATATATTATTATTGTTAGGATTATTAACTTACTTATAGTCGCCTATAATTAGGGCTTGGTTTTGATTAGTTGCTAAAACAATTGTTTATTCTCTTTCTCTTACACGTTTTAGTATTTCTAAGATGCGACTATATTTTTTCAATGTGTTTGAGCAGTCTTTCAAACCTGACTTTAATGACTTTAGGTAGCCGTACACCAATCAGTAGTTGGCGAGGATAGCTTGTTTCAGGAAGTCGTCTTTTTTGCTCTGTTATACAGTGATGAGAAAAAGTATTTGACATACATAACTTATGGAGAATTCTGTTGTTCTTCTTCGCTGAGTTGGTTGAAATTTGCTTATAACTTGAGAAATATCTGTACAATATGGCATATAAAGTTAATTTAAAAGATCGGATATTAACAAATATATTAACAAAATCAGCAAACCCCCGAAGCAAAAGTATTTATTTAATAAGATTTCACTTTCATGTCAGCTTGAAACTTAATTATTCAACTCAAGATGCTCCAGGTCACTTACAGTCGTGTACTACAATGATTTCTCAAGGATATCTTTTATCAAGAAAGGCTTGCTGTTACCTCTGAAATCTCCTAACAACTTACGACAAAGTACAAAAGACAGCTATAACTGTAATTGAAAATAATGGCTTTGTAACTAATTATTAAGTGACATGTGTCTTATACTTTTGCGTCTGATGATTCATTTGTTAATACATCCGTTAATATCTAATAATTTAAAATCACCATATGTCTGGCATGACCCATTCTCATATACTTGTAAACATATTGTCCTTCCACCTAGCTGAGCCTCCTCAGTCACATGAAATATATGAAGAATGGACGCCTGGGTGCAGGCCTATCAACGACCTTAATCTCAAATTTGTTGATCTGAGAGTTAATATAATAAAATATCGAAGCTTTCTTTTGCTCTTAGCGTATATAAGCATGTACAATATTTCCATTGACACCTAAACAATACAAGTTTGCTACCTTTCTCTTCTAAAATTTTCCCCTCTGTCTAAAATACGAACGCATTCTACCGCTTTTGATGATTTGCTTTAGAAATGAGAAGCATAGCTATGAGATCTGGACTTATCATGTCCGTAAGTTTTGAATAAACGCCTTTGATCTCAGTTTTGCTTACTTAACTTCCAACTTTTAAATATATATGTGCATTTTTTCCCTACTAACCTGAACATTTTCAGCTTGTTTAATTGATAAATGCATATATTATAATATACCCCCCAAACCTTATAGGGGAATGAAATGAGACAGCTATGTAAACTATAATGCTGCATTTAGAGAAAAAAGATATTTGAAAAATCTCCAAATAATTCAACATTTTCAAGACTGCACTCAGTTGACGTATCTGAGATATGAATATGATGTAAGTGGTTTTCTAAAGGCAAGTAAATCACCAAACATGGCAAACAGTGATTAGTATCTTGTATTGCAATACGTGAATGTCTATCCAATTGGAATATTTTATGCAGTTTCCTGGCACTATTGCTTTAAAAGCTTGATATTTATTATCCAATTATATTAAACCTTTTGTTATATTATTCTTTTACGTCAATGAAATTTTCTGCCTGGTTTTCAAGAACCTTATCCTTATTGGAACTCTATTCAGTAGAGTACAAGATGCAGAGTTAGTAGCATACATTATCGAACTGGCTCCACGAGAAGTTCTTAACATTGCCTTTCATGCAGAGAAGAGAAATAATCTGAATAGTAAATTCAATAAAATCAGTTATAACTTGTTCTATATCTGGTTTCTTCATTTTATGCTGCGTTTACAACCTCTTATGATACACGAAGGAGATTGTATTTATTAAGCTTAGAGTACATGCAGGTGAAAAATGGTTAATGAGCTTCTAACACAAGCACCCACAATTTGTAATTCGAAACCAGAACTAAATTATTTGCAACTACGACATGCTTCGATCTGAAAAACGTTGAGTAGATCTATGAAGTTTTATCTTCAGTGCAAGCAGATCATTTATTTTCTACATATTGAACATTTAATGTCCATGGAGCAGGTATTACGATGTTGCAAACAGATTATAAGAATCAGTGGTCAGTGGGGAAATTAGCTAAAGCAGTTTTCGTTGTCTATTTATTGTCAGCCTTTTCACTTAAAATCTCTTTTGAATAGTTTAAATATTCAAATTATTAAGTAGAGTGTCTCACAGAAGCTGGATTTGAATGCTAGCTCTCTCCATCGAGGCAGCTTGTCAGTGCTACTAAGTGGGTTAGTTACTTTCTTGCCAATACCAAGCCATCTATAGACGGTCCAGTATTATTGATTATAGACAGACATCTAACCATCAAGAAGAATCTTAATGTGATAAATGTTACCATTGACGATAATGTATGAATTTTCTTTTTACTAATACATTACATTTACCGAATTCAGTCAATTTTTGATTCCTTCACGAAAGCACTCATTGTCTAATATTTAAAGGATGTTAAAACATTTATCAGAAACAATCAACGAATAAAGGCGAACATCTGGTAAGTAAAATCGATGGACAAGTCTATCTACACGTTCCTCTTCCAAATACAATCCGAATAGCTAAAATCTACCCTTAGATATCCTACTCCGCTTACATCCCGTATATCTGGCATAAACTACTCGTGTCGCTCGTAAAATCATGTACAATGTTGATTAAATATAACTATTCATCCTGACTAAGAACTCTTAGACATTATTAATATTGGATGATGGAAATGTCTATGCATTTGAAATGCGAAAAAACGGTGTGTAGGGTAAACAAAATAGATGTGAACAGTATATATCGTACTAACGTTTTTGCTACTTTACTAACAATGCCAAATTTTTGCGTTTTAGCAAAAGGACAATATTTTTCCATCTTAATGTACCTAATTGGATGATATTGTATCAAGGTTTCTTACTGCAGAAAGCGTTTTCGGATAACCCTATATTAAATGCATTGTCGGAAGCCATATTTCTTGAACCCTAGGGAAATCACCAGAATGAATCCTCTTTTTCTTCAGTTTCCTTGAGTCTCATTTCTAAGCCCTTCACGAGTCCTATACAACTTTGTCGCATGATCTACCATTCTTTATTTACCACATGTATTCCTTATGGTGCCACTAATCCTTTTCATCATCTCTTCCAAAATTACCACATGATCTAGGACTTCTTATGTTACTCCGTCCACCTTCTGTGCAAACTGTTGCCAAGTGCCACTTTCTTCCACATCGGTAGCATACTCTATCCCTTGCACGCAACAATCTTTTATCATGTGGCCAGACTGCTTAACACCAAAAAAGGTCTAAGTGACCAACGAAGTGCTTAAGTTTTTTTTATAACGCAGACACCTAGGTTCATCTAATCTGGATCTAGTACCATTCCTTCAATTCATATGACTACCACTCCTACCATTCTAACTCATACTCAAAGTGAAATGTTCCGACTTGCATTCTTTATTTTATTCTCATTGCAGTCACGGAAAAGATATACACTCTGCCTTTAATCTAGACTATTGTAACTATGGTCTCTCTCTGCTACTCTTTCATTGGAGGAAAAACACGAACTACCTCTCTCCTTCCTCAAACCACCAAGCAGTTCCTGTTCGGGCGCCAACAATAGTATAACTGCACTAATAATTTTAGATTTTCTATCTTTATTTTTTTTAATAGAGTTCTATGCCTAACAACGAGCCAATCACACATAATAAAACATATTAGTTATTTATTTGAATTTACCAGCATAAAATTAACACAAGTTACTTCCTCACAAAAGAATCACAAAACTAAAGAGCTTCCTTGTTCTTCTCATTTTCCCATGAACCTAAAAACAAAGTAACTATTAGTTGTGATTATTGGTACTCAGGTTGATTTCGATTTAGATTGAGGATTCTTTGATGAAATAATTATTAATAAATTTATAAAAAAGTTAGTTAGGTTTCTGTTTAAGATATAGAGAAAGGTCATGTTAAATAGAGAGATTTAAATGAGGGAATATTCTGCTTCTCATAATTAAAACAAAGAAGAGATTTATAAAAAATTTAAACTCACACAAGAGTTATGAGCGTCAAATGAAAACTCAAAAACAAAAACAACAATTTAAATGCAAGTTATATAGATTTCTGCTCATAAATTAAGAGAAAAAATATATGGCTAAGCTCCTTTACGTTAACTTGATTTTCTCGATTTCCCTTAGAGATTAGTAAACGTGGTATCTGAGAGCGAAGACCTTCAAAAGACGATAGAATTTAGACGAATTATGATTTACTTGACTAGGGTCATTTTTACACCTAGGTATGTAAGATCTACATTTGCAAAAAGAAGAAAGGATAATAACAGGTAAAGAAAGACATCAACAACAAAAGAACATTAAAAAAATAAAGACCGATTCGTAAATAACCCTAAACTTGGAAAATAAGGATATGAGGAAATACACAATCCCAAATGTGACGGAGTAAAGCAAATAATAAATTTAAATAGAAGTACACAAGATAACTAAGCTTAAAGCGCGCGTTTAATGAAATAAATAATGAAATGAAATTTGTTTGAACAATTTAAAAAATGAAATGAAGTTTGATTTCTCAACACATAAATTTACAGTTTCAAACTGTTGAATAAAAGACACAACCAATCCAGATGGGTTATATCATTTTATCATAGAACAATTGATTTGCCGCCCTAACACAAAATTTTGTAACATATAGAGATGTAAACTAAACACCCAAACAAAAGTTAACTTCGAATGGTGCTTGAAAATACAACCCGTGCTAAATATACAATTTACCTTATAAGTGATATGAAAATAATTCATTAATACTATCTTTATCTAAAATTCAATAGAATAGTGGCAGCATAACTATTGTTTGATTTTGCTGAGATTTGATTGCGGAGTAGTTCTTTCCCAAGATATCAAGATATAAGGATATAGATGGTATGCATTTATATATATATATATATATATATATATATATATATATATATATATATATATTTATATATATATGTATATAAATATGAAATTAATAACTCACGAAGTAGCACGTTAGGAAAAATGAAAAGGTACTTCCAAGTACTTTTGAACTTTATTCAGTTCATTCTCAAGGATAACTACACGAAAAAATAATATAATAAGTTATATATAAGTTAGTAAAAAATAAAGCAACGGCAAAACTTGAAAGCTACACGCCTAACTGAGTAGGGAAAGTCTGAAAAAAGATGACGCAAAACACGAAAAAATATAGTAAATATTAGACCGAAACATACAAAAGATTAACAGTAACGTACCATTAAATAAATTTTTGAGGAAAGTAAATCAAATAAAAAGCAAACCAAAGAATATAAAAATTAAATTATAAGAGACAAGGGAACAGAATAGACTGATTAAATTGAAATCCTAGAAATTGAAAGAGGATTTTCGACATAAGCGTAGAGGTAAACGAAAAGTTCGATAAAATGCACGACACTGTTACAAAAACTTATTATGAACAAAAGATTTACAATAAACCTAAGCCTGCAGTAAAGACTTAAAGAAACGTCTTGAACGCATAAAAACAACAATAATAGTAATACCTTAAATAATAATGAAGGATAGCCTGGTAATCAGGCAACATCTAGTTAAACTAACTATTTTCAAACTGAAAGTTTCTAAAGAGCTCAAAGAGATTAGCTTGAACTACATGCAACCTAGTATTCATTTGCGAATCTACTAATCATTACAATCGTCCCTACACATTTCTTTTATCGTTCACTCCTTACAGGCTGAATATTTTATACAGTGGACAAAGGAAATCAAATAAAAATTAAATAAACAGGGATATAAAATACACCGGGGTTCGGAACGCACGTAAATGTGTAGGTCCAACAGCCCATATAGGTAACCTCTCAAAGCTGCACTTATATTTCCAATTTTGTTATATCGACTCTTCCTCTCCTTATCTGTCACCTGGCTTTTTGTATTGCTCCTACCGGAGTCTGTAAGGGTTTGGCAGAACACTTACTCTCTCTAATCTTGGCAAATAAAGAAATTCCACTTACCATCTTTATTTTCACCATCGCTTTCTGAGAACAGCGTCGTTGAAAAAGTAAAAAGCTGGCTGCAACGTAAACTCAAACCAGTAGCCGCCGCTGTTGACTTTAATCAATCACACACTAACACACACACACACACACACACATATATATATATATATATATATATATATATATATATATATATATATATATATAAAAATATATATATATATATATATATATATATATATATATATATATAGAGAGAGAGAGAGAGAGAGAGAGAGAGAGAGGGAGAGAGAGAGAGAGAGAAGTTTGCATTCGGTAATCAACTACTAGAGGACTTCCGCTATAATATATCTCTGTTTTTAAACAAAATTTTAAAGGCAGAAGGAAAGATTATGATCTCATGTAACTGCAGTATTTATATATATATATATATACACAAATATTCCTGGAGAGAAAGATTGAATGGGGAGATAAGCGCGAGACGAGAAACTCGATCTGAGATTTAAGAGAAACTTACTTTGGATGTCACAAAGATAAATGAGAGCAAAGGACGCTCAATTAAGGCAATCTATGCATAGACGAGAGGATTCCCGCTTTTTTAGGTTTCGTGTCCAACCTAGGTAGAAAATATGAAGGGAATTAGCCAAATTTTTTGTCAGAATTTTATTCTTTTGTCTTATATTATTTATTTTTTTTTTATTCAGGCCTTGTGTTTTTCTTGCTTCTGAATAATATTATTAAAAAATTACTACTTACTTCATTGCTAAACCTTACTCAGCATTAAAAAAGATTACTTTTTAATAACTACTAATTAAAGAAAATGAAGACAATGGCAAATAAAGTAGTAGGCTAATTTAAGAAATTTAATTATAGTTTGCTAGCATTAATAAGAGGTGTAATAATTTTGAATTCCTGAATAATATTGTAACTTTCCATGAAAGGAAATCCAGCATCTCCTCATCCTTTATACCCTCTGAGCTGCTTCATCGTGTTTATTACATCCATTTAACATTTTACGGGAAAATACTTGAATATCTCTGTTAAGTTACATCACCTTTATTCCATATCTCTGCGGTTCACTGCAGATAAAGTGTATGTAAAGACTAAAGGATGAAGTGCTTATATTTGGAGAAAGTTTATTAGAGGAAAACAAAAAATGTAAGATACTAATAAAACTTTATAGCCATTTTACAAGTCTGATAAAAAATAAAATAGTAAAATATATATATTTGAATAAGAGAAATAAGAGAAAGAGTAATGTTTGTGTTATTCTTACCCGCAACTGGGAGTAGATCAACTATTATGTGATTATATACAAGGGGCGGTTGATAAGTTTTGCAATTGGGATATAAGGAAACGAGATATGAGGAAAAGTGTTATATTATTTTTCAATATAACTACCCTCAACTTCGATGCACTTGCGCCACTTGTCACTGAGGCTTCAAATTCCCGACAACCAGAAATCTCCCGACTGCTGTTCAATCCACTCCTGGACGGCGAGCTGGACATCTTCATCGTCCCCAAACCGGCGTCCACGCAGTGCAGCCTTGAGCTGGCGAAATAAAAAGGGATCGCTAGGGGATCCCAGTGATGGACCCACGTTTTATCACCTGTCACTATTCGTGACTCGAATCCCGCTGGGTCTTGGTTGAACAGAAGCAGAAGCACCTCCGAACTTTGACGATGTCGAAGTCGATCATAGAGCGAGAAGTTTCTAGGGACCCAAAAGGCAGAGACTTTGGTCATGGCTAAATTGTCGTGGATAATGTTAATAACACTCCCATGTGATATTCCAAGTTGTCGCTTGATTTTTTCGACCTTTACCCGTTAATTTTCGAGGATCATCCTATACACACGGGCTACATTGGCCTCGTTGGTCATGTCTGACAGAGGTCATCTTCAAGGGACTAATGACCATGAAGGAACTCCATATTCAAGCGAGCAATGGTTGCATAGGAAGGAGCCGTGTTGGTGTACACTGCTACCATGCGTTCATGGATCTGTTTTACATTCTTGCCTTCCTTGGTCAAAAATTTGATCACAGCGCGGTGCTTAACCTTCTACATTGTTGACAAATTTGTGACTGACGATCGGCGATCAGCTACTGCTTTTTAAATAGACGAGGCAGTAGCGTGCGACTGCAGATCCTAAATTAAGGCTAGCTTCATGGTAGTGACTACAACAATCAGATCACCTTCTCCTCTAATACGTATTCGCGAATGAATGACGGGGGGCGGACACAGTCAGAACGCCTCTTGAGTCTTTTTCTTCTGGCCACAGTTTCATAGTTGCCGTTTCAGCTCTCCATGTCACGTTTTGCAGCCCTTAAATAATTTACAGAGAATTGAGCAGCAATAATCAGGTCGGCATTTTGATACCCGCCGTAAATCAACATGATATAGATAACTCTTTTTAAATATTCAGAACGCTTTCATTTCTCCATGTTAGTTAACATTTTCTCTACTACAACTTTACTCTTCATGCTCTCTAATGCCATTGACTGCTCACTGATACGTTAATTTGATCGTGAAATATATTTAAATTTAGAGCCAAACAATATAATCGGTACATTCAATCGATCCGTGTAGTCAATATTTGCAAATATGCTCATTGTTCTTCACGTCTGCCTTAATTCGTTTTAGTTAATATCTTGACTAATATTCTTCCATTTTCCTTCACTGAGCACCCATAACTTAACATAATTGAGTGTCTTCCGATCATTAAGCGTTAAATTGATTATCACACATAAGTTCTCTATTAGGTTTACATCTGGCAAAATCTTGGGGCAATGTTTAAAGAGCTCGATATTATTTTCATCCATGTACTTACATATTGCAATAGCTTCGTGACACTGTGCGCATTCATCATGAAAATTGGAGTTGCCCTCCACATATCCAATCTGAACTGTTGTAAAAACGCCATGGCAAAGCACGTTTTGTACCATTTAAAGCTAATGACACTGTCCTTGGGGAAAACTTGTTAGTGTTTGAGTTCCCTTAGATGAGAAGCAGTGCCGGGCATAGAGAGTATCATATTGCTTCCCTGTAGACATGATACAAAAGTCGAGAAAGTGCTTCCACTTTCTTCTCCTGATTAGAGATCATCTAAAAGCTCTAAACAAATGGAAGGAAATTGCATCTGAGCATATCACTTTGCTCACTCTTCAAAAGCCCATTCTTTATATTTCTTACAAAATTGGAGCCTATCCTTAATGTTCTTTTTCCTGAGATGAGACTTCCTTTTAATCTTTCTAGATTTGAGAAATTTGGTAAAAGTTTCCTGCCTCGCTGAGCGTGCTAAAGCGTTCATAAATGCTTCTGGAAACGTCACTATTCTTACACTTGGACCATACCAGGGAGCAATCTTGTCATTCATTTGAAGCTCTTTGTTGTCTGGCAGCCTTCTTCACAAAAGTGTAGCCGACTTTTTTCAAATCAGTAATGATCATTAAGATGGTATCTCTTTAATTAACTCTCTTCTTGGATTTCAGGCCAATTCGGCCACAGCAACTATGGTTGCAGAATTTAAATTTGCAAAAAAATTGAAATATAATCAAATAGATTATAATCATATATCATTATTCATATAACCTATATATGTATGTGATCATGCTACCCTTTTGATCGAATAACAAACCTCCAAGTACTCAAATATTGCTTCTACGAGAACAGCATCAGAGCGCGATTTTTCATTCAGCGAAGGATTGCACTATTTTTACTGATTATTTTTGAAATGCTGACTTTTTACTAAATCTACAATAATTTATATATTATTACATTTAATAGTTCTATTACTTAAATATGGAAAACTAATGAAAAAACTAAAAATATATAAAAATTTTAGCCATGACAATTTAAGAAAATAACTAACCCATATATATATATATATATATATATATATATATATAGGGTTTTGCATATTTATATATTATATGTATATATATTATGTATATATATATATATATATATATATATATATATATATATATATATATACATATGAATAAACCAATCGATAACTTCGTTTAGATTTCTAAAAAAAGCAAATAATACAATGTTCACATATATACTCTAAAGAATTCGTATAAATTGAAAAAACGACAACCGCTGAATTGCAGACCTTGCAAAATGCATCCTTCTTCCTTAACCAGAGGCGCTACGAACCTGTTACCTTTTTCTTTTCAGGTAAAAGGGTTTAACTCTGAGAAATTTCTAATTCACTTGTTTCAAAAATTATTATTTGAAAGACCAAATTCGTTATTTACTCGAATTACGCAACTGTTAAAATAATCCTAATATTTTTCAGTCATATTTTCGCCTAATTTAATGTTGCTTTTTACTAACCGCCTGTACTAAACTATTATTATTCTTCTTTCCTCTCTAAAATAATGAGCTTGATTTTAGTTAAAAATTGTGCCAAAGTAAATATTTCCATGAAAATTAAAAAATAAAGGGCACGGGAAAATACACAAATCCAACCACAAATGTTAAAAATAAGGCTAAAGTAAAGATAAGAATATTCCTGTTGACTCGCTTACAAATTCTTGATTATATATATGGTAAATTTTACTCGAAAGTTACATCAAGCCTTCTTTCAACTCAGTTCTCCTATAGCTAGCGTTCAAGTAGGAGGTGTTGCTCGCGTAGTGCATTGGTTTGCCTCCACACTTCCGTGGTGGCTCAACGAAATGAATGGTTGTCTCTTTCACACTTACATAGAGTTTATGTCTTTGGTTAGGCAATGTAATAAATAAGAGTTTACCCTGGTACAACAAATTCAGTTAAATTATCGTTAGTGACATTGATTTCTTTATTAGCGAAATGTGCTTGCGCTTATGCTATTAGTGAAGTAAAAGTTTTTTTCGACTTCTTTTACCAAGACTAAATTCACCTACTAATATATTATTTTATGCATTAATTTGCCAAGAACGAACTTTAAAAGCCATCAAGGGATGCTTTAATTTTATATATTATATAGTTTATCACACTATATTTAGTAAAATGTTTTTTGCAAACGCCTGAATTTAAAGGCTAAATTTCTTTGACAGTACTAGTGACGATTAACCCAAGGTTTCTAAAACAAAATGAAGTTTTTTCTTCTTCCAAGCATTTACCTTCACTTCTATTTATTAAATATTCTTCACACAACGTCAGGTAAGTAGAACCTCCGTATAATGCTTAGAACAGTTTGATTATTCATTCATTGATAATGCCCTAAAAAAAATATGGGTGAGCAGAACCACCCTGAATTTGTTTTTTGTGTTTTGAAATTGCCTCATTTTACTACATATAAAGAGAAAGAGATATTTTCTTCTTTAAACTATTAAAAGTTCTTTCATGTAGAAAAGTAGTGGAGTTAAAACGAGAAATTGAGAGAGATAAAAGAATGATGAACAAAGGTTTCTTGCATTTTATAAACAAGGGAAGTCTAGAGTAAAATCTCTAGCAGGAGTTGCATGAATTAGTGATTGAGAACACATTAAATGATGTAATAATTGAAACATAGTACTAGAATACAGTTCCAATTAAATAATTTATTGAATTAAATTGAAAGCGAAAATAACGAGAGCATATACTGTTGAAATGTTGTGAGAAGACATGTAAAGCAATTGATCAATATATAAGAAATAAAAATGTGTTGAAAATACTCATCCACAGATCCAATAAGCACTTCAATTCACTCACTAAATATATATATGCTACACCATTTCCAGCCACATACTGGAGTTGAGATGAAGTGCCATTAGTCTAGGTCTCTGCTGTAACAAGGACTTTATCCCAATGAAGGAAAATATAGAAAATAACGCAAATTTAGTTCATGAATAAATAAACATGTGTTTTGCTTATTAATTTGTGTGTTTATCTAATGAACTAAAAAAGATATTAAGGAAAATGATTACTTTTCCACATGAATAAGCACGTTCAGCGAATATATGAATTAAACCTATGAGGTCACAATTTAATGTCGTTTATTTTGGTGTTGTCAGAGGGGTAGAAGTGTAGATGAAATATGCAGTATCAAGCAAGGGCAACTTGAAAAGAGTGCTATATTTAATTTAAAGATTTCAAGAACTTTTAACTCACAAGTTTATTAGATTATTATTAACTCTATAAGTTCCAATTTTGAAATAGATCAAATTTCCTATCGCAAGTAAAACTGAAAATAGAAACAAGGGAATCATTCATTATTAATATTTTTTGGCCGCATAATTATTGCTCCTTCAAGAAGTAGACGAAATCAGAAGTTAGAAATAACAGGAATTATCAGTTTGATGAAATATTTTTCTTTGCTTTACGGTGAACAGTAAAAGAAGAAATAAATTTTTTTTACTAAAAACTATATTTATTGAATTAAAATATGTGCGAAAGGAAAACGATTTCGGCAATTTAACAATAGGTCATTTAGATACTAAAATCTGAAAACAAGACTTTAATTTATAGTAAAAAAATGTTTGAAAAATTTAGTTAACCTTAAATTGCTAAAAGCTTAAATAAATATTGAATACATTTTTTTGCCTCTCTTAAATTCTTCTGTACATTTTTTCCCACTTTTGAAAAACATCATTTCAGCTTCATTATATGAATCTTTGGAGAGTTAGCCAAAGGAAAAAAAATTAGTAGCGTCAGGAAGAATAAAAACTTGCTAAATTGGGCATCCGCTTTACGTGCCTTTATTTGTAGTACCAATTTAACCTAAAATAATGAAGAACAGATTACCAAATTCAACACTATAAGTACCTTGAGTTCATTTACATTATTACTTTGTAAGAGTTGCAACAATAACAAAGAAGTAATCTATTTTATAGGCCATAAAGAAAATATAAAAAAAATAGAGCATAGTAAAAATTCTTGCTTATAAATTTTCCCTGATGATACAAATAAAATTATTTTATTAGCAATGATCTATAGTGACAAAATATAGTAAAAATTAGTTGAATTGATATTTCTATTCACAATATTTTCTTTTATATTTTAGATGCCTTAGTTATATTAATCGCTTGACGTCTCTCGCTTGTTTACGATTCATTTATCATTTAATTGAAAATAATATTATCTAAATATATATTAAAAAACAAATAAAAAGGGTAAAACAGCAAAGGTTTTCTTATATTTTGAAAAAGATCTTCGGTGAAGAAACTTACAAAGCGAAAATAACAAATATAAAGTAAATGAGGAAAAACATTTATCAATTCTTCCCACCGTGGTTACCTAAATAAAGAATTAAAATGGCAAATTTGCACATTACGTTGATATAGTAGCACTAGATATCCTGTGATACAAACATTGTCATATAATTTGGCTTCAACTGACTTGGCGATAGATTTCACCTAATATATTACATTAAAAATTATATTTACTGTTAATATATTAAAAAAACATTATTTCTAAATAGAACTTGCTGGCGAGAAAAATTACGACATAGTTATGAGAGGGCTAGAATGAGGAAAAAAGCTACTTAGTTCATATCATGGCCAGATCAACAGCTAAGCATTTTTCCGGATCTCATTTAGTTTCAATATACCTTAGGGTATGGATAATAGCTTAATATAATAAAACACTTAGTAGATTAACTTGGAGAATAGTAAAGGCTAACATATTAAGTTTAAGCAGCGTTAGCAGTAAAGTCCTAACTCCTTTAGTTTCCATTCTTTCCTCAGTATCTTTACTAAATTATATTCATAAATATTTTAGAAAAAGACGCCCTCCCAAGTTTTTGACTGTAATTTATCAAAGGAATCCCATTCTTCTCTGAACTTTCTTGTTATTCAACTGCTATTATGTCGGTAAATGTTAGGACAACAGAATGGATTATTTAAAACATTTTATACAAAGGAAGTTTTAAACTATTGTTTAAATTTGAAAACGATATCATTTACAATATCCTTACACTTCACAAAATTATAAATACTCTTGATAAAATTATAGATTGTGTTTTATACTTGGATGTTTGTTAAGTTCAAACTAAGTTTCGCCTATGCTTGTTTCAGTAATTTGACTTCAGCCGTATATATATATATTATATATATATATATATATATATATATATATATATATATATATATATATATATATATATATATATATATATATATATATAATGTTCAACAGAAATCCCAAGGCGAGTAAAATGGCTGGTATCTTTCTTTTTATTTACCGGCGACGTTTCGACCACAATACGGTCATCTTCTTAGGCCTAAAATATAAATAAACGAAACAAAATATTTTGCACTATTAAGAGAGCACACTGCTAAATTTACATCTAGAACTTTAATAGCTATTATTAGCTTTGAATTGCAACTTTAGAGTTAAAGAGAATATTTCGAGATGGGGCTCAAATTTACAATAGAAAAACTAGGGAAGGATTTTCAATATTTAAATTAGTTAGCGAGTATATAATTGCTAAAATCTATTGACTTTGACTTTGTGTGTAAGTGCGAGAGCACGTGAGGGGAGACGATAGGGTGTGGGGGGGGACAGAGAAAATAGACAAGTGGATGAAGAGAGAAAAAAGTGTGGAAGAGGTGCAAAGAGATGCCTAGGGTCTGGTGATCAGACTTATCACTTTTATTATATTCTTGTTTGTGTGAGTTCATTTTTGTTGTGTAGGGTTTTTTGGTAATAATTATAAGTTCGTAAAATTACAAAATTATAACTATTATGGCGTTCAAGCCATTTGTCTCAGCAGCTTTATTATTTTCATGGTTTGTGTTGTGCATTGCCTGTTTTGTACATGTATTTAGTATATTTAAGTGCGTGCATTTGTATTGTTTTATTGTATGTGTATTTTAGTAGTATAATTGTTTCTTCTTTCTTCTTTCTTCTCTCTTCTTTTGTAGATTGCTTCTTTCGAAGTTCTCTTCGTAATCGTTGGTTTTTTCAATTTCATTTTCTTGGTAAAGTTGTCATTATTGGTATCTTGTCATAGTAGGGTTTCGAGTAATTTCTTCATTCTTGTGATTGATGTTGTTTTCACAGGTATTCCTTTATCTCATTTCACACATAGAACGGCACTTCATCTCCGCCAGCCACTCGGTTGGCGGAGCTGGGGAATCTGGGGAGACATTCAGCTCTTCTGTTCTGGTTAATCATCTGGGTGATTTCATCACTCAGTTCACGATTAACCAGATCCTGCATTTTCCGGGTCCGTTCTTCTATGACCTTGTTAATGGGAATTATCCCCGCCTCTCTGTGCAGGTCTTCTTGCCGTCTTCTTTCATGCCTGCGTGTACCCGTTATTAGGTACATGCATTTATTTTGCACTACTTGAAGACGCCTCTTTTGTGTTTTTGAGACACATGAGAGGGTGGAGGCGGGGTAAAGCAACGTAGATCTTACAAGGGCATTGTAGATCTTCTTCTTGTTGCTTTCACGTAGATTTCTGAAACTATATAGAGTTCTGACAGCGGACGAGGCTCGAGAAATTCTTTCTTCGACGTGCTTTTTGTACCCGGTAGAGGTGATTTTCATACCGAGTACATTGCATTCGTTGGTGTAGGGGTATCGCGTATCCCCCACACGCACGTCTGCCCTTAAGGTGCGTCCAATGGGGACCACCTTGAATTTCTCCTGGTTTGTTCTTATTTTCCACTGAGCCTCGTAGTTGTTCAGGTTCGCGATTTCCATCGCTGTCATGCGAGCTTGCCACGGCGCATGCCTCCATGGAGATACGATTATCTGGTTGAAATCATCGGCGTATTGAATATTGAGGGAATTGGGGTACACAGGGTCTGGGACGTCCGCGGTGTATATCGAGTAAAGGGTGGGGGACAGACACCCCCCCTGCGGGAGGCCCGCAGTGAGCGGAAACTTTGGTCCGTCCGTGCACCCTAGACTGACATACGCCGCTCTCTCCATGACATAGTCACAGAGAGTTCTTTCTAAGTTTTCACTTAGACCCAGCCTTAAGATCTTATACTGCATGCCCCGCTGCCACACCTTATCAAACGCCTTTGACACATCCCGACAAACGATATCCACATAACTCCTGTCCCGTTTGGCTTGGGAAAGCTTTTCCGTTATGACATTAATTGCCATTTCCGTACTTCGCTTCTTTCTAAACCCGAATTGGCAAGGGTTGTAGAGGGAGTTTTCTTCCAGGTGAGACACCAGTCTTCCGTTGAGGATCTTCTCAAAGAGTTTCCCGCCAAATTCCAGGAGTGAAATTGGGCGGTAGCTCTCTCTCAACGTAGGGTCCTTTCCATGCTTGGGCAAAAAGATCATTTTTGCCGTTTTGTAAGCATCTGGAAAGTACCCTGTATTCAGACATGCGTTAAAAATTCGTCTCATTCCTTCGATGACGTTGGCTGGTGCCTTTTCGAAGTTAAGCTTCGTAAGCCCCGATTGGCCTGGGGCTTTCTGTCGGAATGAGCGGAGTGCGCCAAGGATCTCTTCTTCTGTGATCTCGGCGTCTCCGTCACGCAGTCTATCCACCTGGTGATGAGGATGCGTTCGATGTATTACCGTGTTAAGCTCGTTTACGATGTTATTTTCGAACTCTATATCGAAATCTTCGTTTTCATCTTCCGAAATGCTGAAGATTTTTTCCCAATAACGTCGGAATATCTCTTCGATGATGTTATCTGCAGTTTCAATGGATCCATCTTCTTTTTGGATTTCCATTTTCTTCTTTTTTCCAGATGATCCTCTGAGACTTTTGACTTTCTTCCAAAAGTCCTTGGGGGATGCATCTTGATCGAGGCTCTCGATCGCATCGTCCCATTGTCTCTGTTGTTGTTCGAGGATCAGCTGGTTGAGCTCTTCCTTGATCTCTCTACTTCGTTGTAGCGAGTCAAATGTTGCATTTGTTATATTTAACTCGTACATAACTCTCAATTCTCTATATAGTTCTTTCATATACCCAGTCCACCTGTATGAAGAGATGGTTTTAAACTGGGTTTTGGGGATGCAAGCCCTATCTGCAATAATGAGATGTTCGTTGAGGTCGTCGAGTGCCTCGTCTATCTCCTCGAGAATTGCCTCGTCCAGATCTGGTGGGCGATAGGCCTCGAGGAGACCAGCGTACCGTGCCCAGTCGGCTCTCCTGTAGTAAGGTTTGTGATTTTGTATAATAGGTTTTGCCAATTTTTTCCTTCAATTATTCGTTTAAAATTTATTTTAAAACAGTTTTATATAATCATTAGATTCATAATTTAAATCTCCCTTACTTTAATAGATTTTAGCAATTATATACTCGCTAACTAATTTAAATATTGAAAATCCTTCCCTAGTTTTTCTATTGTAAATTTGAGCCCCATCTCGAAATATTCTCTTTAACTCTAAAGTTGCAATTCAAAGCTAATAATAGCTATTAAAGTTCTAGATGTAAATTTAGCAGTGTGCTCTCTTAATAGTGCAAAATATTTTGTTTCGTTTATTTATATTTTAGGCCTAAGAAGATGACCGTATTGTGGTCGAAACGTCGCCGGTAAATAAAAAGGATGATACCAGCCATTTTCCTCGCCTTGGGATTTCTGTTGAACATTAAATTTAGGCTTTCTAGAAGCAATCCTCATCGATATATATATATATATATATATATATATATATATATATATATATATATATGATAAATAACACTCACAAAGAAAGTAGAAAAAACGATTCCGAGCGCTTTCGTCTTTCTTCTAAAAGGTCTTTTAGAATAAAGACGTGCAAGTTGTGAGTTTCTGTATATATATATATATATATATATATTAAGAAAATTAATTATTGCAGTAACGCAATTAATTATGCGGTTAAATGGCTATTTTTTTTGCAAACCAGTCTTCGGAAGGAGCTCTTCTCACATACACTAAGGCTTTGAGGAAGACTAGTTTGCCAAAAAAATAGCCTTTTAACCGCATATATATATATATATATATATATATATATATATATATATATATATATATATATATATACAAGAAAAACACTATTATTGGAGCATAAAGTTTATTATTATTACTAAAACGGTTATTAAAACGGGAGTAGTTTCGATATGTAGTTTACCATATCATCTTCAGCCGTTAACTAAGAGGAATCGACAAACAAAACTGAATGATTGGAATATAAAATAACAGGCCACTGACTTTAATATTGAAGCGTTAGATTTAGGTGATTAACAATATCCTTTAAAATGAGGTTTGATATATAGGGTCTACATTTATGCTGGCCTTCTGTCAAATTGAAATTTGGAATTTCTTTGATTAGTAAGGATTCACCTTTTTTTCTTTTCTTATAATCGCTCCAATGGTAAATTATTTGGGCACTAGGCAAATCCATTATATGATTGGCGTTTTTTACAAGGTTAAAAAAATAGAAAGTGGATGTTTAATACATTTGTGTCTATAAAGGCGTTTGAAGTGACATACATTAGCGTGAAAATTATTATGGACAGTGGCGAAATATTGCAATTATTTGATAATTGTTGCTAAAAATTGAAAAGAATACGTCAATGTTAAGAAAAATGGTACATTTCATATGAAATATGACTTTCCTTTGCTTTTAGTACCTGCTTCACTCGCTTTGGCATAGATTCAACCAAATTTGAACACATTTCTGCTAGTTCTTCTTTATGGTACCAAACATTTGATAACAACACAAATCATCTTCTGCATCGTAGAACAGTCGGTTTTCTAAATTTTACGTATATTTATAGCTCATAGATTTTTGATGGAGTTTAGGTCAGGAGAATTCCCAAGCTAATCTATAACGGCAAGTCCACTTATTTCGAAGAATGTGCGCATTATTTGGGAAGTATGGCACGGAGCCAGATCCTGCTGGGAAATGCAGCCTCCATCAGGATAGTTTTTCTGTATCGCGGGAAGCAAGCGAGTCTGCAGATTTGCCTTGTATTTAACACTGTTCATCATTCCCTCAATAGTAGCAAACCGCCCTAGGCCTTTAGCGCTAAAACAACCACAAAACATCTTCTTAGGTTGGCATTTTTAGTCTGTTAAATGTGTCCAGTCAGCTGCTTTCCATTCAGCATACTTTCGAGCCTAGCAAAGACGTTTTTTCTTCATAGCAGAAGTCAATAACTCTTTACGTACGGGTTTTATAGCAAATTTTCCAACTTCAATGAGACTTCGCCGGACTGTTGAAGAAGAAACATTTACACCAGCTAAAGACCAATCCTTTATAGAGGTCTTTACTGGGGATCCTTCACACTATTTCTAATTGGAGCCTTATCATTTTGAAGTGTTGTCTTTCATTTTATTCCACATTTTTCTTGTCGCAGTGTTGAATGTTCACCAGTGCCTTCATCTCTTTTCTACCTTAATTTCCTCAGAAATCCGGCTGATGTTTTATAAAAGCTATAATACTTGAACGCCTCTTGGGTGTGATATCCATAACAAATTTGTAGTCTAATAATGATTGGAAAGTGAATGTTTCGGCCAAACCAAGTACACCTCCGAGAACGCTCTCAGAAATAATTATCCACGACAAACTGTGGTGTAGCACTGTTATATAACCAAAAATATTGATTATATAACCAATAAATATATTTACCTAAGGGATGAATTTAATACTTGATCTGCTTAACGTGTAGTATTCACACTTCTATAAAAAAAACAAACTATGAAGAATGAAAGAGGAAAAAAGTGCAGACAGTTGATATACAAATGTGGAAAGTGAATTGGGCAAATTACAATGGAACTCTTAAAGACTAAGCTGTGGCCAGAATTCAATGGTTTTAATCAGAAAAAATATTTAGTTTGCAACAAGATGGATATTATCTTATAGAGGCAAGGCCTTACGAGGCAATTATGAATAATAAATAATCCATCCAAATTATTTGCCAACAATGACCTACCAGGACAAACCCTGGATTGTAACTCAAGGGATTATTTGATTTGTAATTCCATGAAATGCAAAGATTATTGTAGCCACACGAAAATTTGACTAACGTGCAATATATCACAAAATATTTCAATCATGGTAATAAATCTACAATAATTAGGTGCAACGAAGCAAATCTCTGTCGTATATAGAGAATGAGTAGGTTGTTGGCAATAATGTCTGATCGGGCGTTATACTGACTAAAATATAATATTAACGATTTTTCTTTATTTACACTAATTGAGACAAATGTATATCAAATACTTTTCAAGTTTTTATTATCAGCAATAGGTATTTGTTTAGGAATTTGCGTTAAAATATCTCTATTCGTCCAAAAGTACGAAAGACATGATTAACTGAAAAATCAATGGTCTGAATTGGGTGGTGGTACCCATTATAGTAATTATTTTGAAACTAATTTGTTTACTTCAGTAAAATTTTGGATATTAAAGTGGAAGGATGTTAGATAGAACTAATGGGAAATTTTAAATTAATGGAACTAGACACATTTGTACTGATGAAGACAAGCGATTTGGTAAAGCCACGATCTACCGAGCCGTCTCCAATGAATTGCTTTTGAAATTATTCTCCTAATATTGGGGTTGATCAGAAAGTAATGACAGTCGGACTCGTAGCAGAAAGATCATGAGTGATGAGCGGTAGGAGAGTGCTGGGCATCGAGGGTTCCTTGTTGTGACGTGTTTGAACTTGTCGCCATTTGGCTGGGTTACATTTTTTCGTTGTGCTCGGTGATCCCTTCATTGTTTGTTTTACCATCTAACCGGAAACATGAGTTTCGAGCTTTTTGCAACTGCAAAAACTCGAAATAAAAGATGATCATTAGTCTGGAGGCCCTCGGACACTCTCCTCGACCAAACCAACAACGGTCCATGCCCTGGCCATCATATACGAAGATCCAACTGTTACTCTTCGATTCTTATCCTTGGAGCTTAGTTTCAGGTATGGGAGTGCATATGACATCGTTCATGAACGATGTCTGCTCGAGGGATACTCCATTTGCTAATAGAAGAACAGAAGTGCGAACACTTATACATTTGTCGTCTCTGGCTGGATGAATTTGAACCAAAGGGTCCAAAACGGTTCTCAGATGTTCCTACCGGACATGAGTGTTGGATTTCTTTCTTCACCAATAGAGACAAGCAGTCCAACATAGTGTGGTTGAGTGATGAATAGTCTCGACCTTTTGACCATATTCTTCAATTCTCAAAGACAAATATGTGTGGATCTGGTACCTCGACAGTACATCAAGCAAAGTCCCCACCAATTCACCGCGGATCGCACCCTTTGCTGTCTACGACAATGCTGCACCCATAAAAGCGCACCTGACCCTTCAACTCTTCGGGCCGCAGGGAATCACTCTTCTTGCTCACCAAACATACTGACCTGACCTTGCTCCCTACGTTTCCTAGTTGTTTCCAAAGATTAAAGGCGCGATTGCAGGGAAGGATTTCATCTTATCCATGATCTGAAACGAACAGCCAATTCAGTGCTACGAGGTATATTACTCGTAGCTTCTGATTATAGTGACTGCTTCATGAAGTGGCGTAGGGGGATGGAACACTGCACAGAGCCAGGCAGGAGGCAAATAGATTGAAGGAATGTAGACTAATGTTTGGATTTACATCTGTTCTACCAAAATATAGGGTCTCAATGTCATTACTTTCTGATCACCCCCCGATTGATTTATAAAACACATCAATAGTTATCAAATTGTGGTTTTCTCTCCGAAGCAATAAAACACCACATTCCACTCCTCTTTAAACTGAACATCGATTTGAATATGACTTAAGAAATTCTCTGTAAAGCATAATATATGATCTTGCTGTTTTTTATGTATTTAGGGCACGTAAGTACAATAGAATATAATTATACCAACATCTATAGCCATACTTTCTCTCTACTCAGTAACACACCAAGAAGGCAATCTGAATGTGGTCATTCTTTTGCATATTTAAACTTTTTTAATTTATACACTAAGAAGAGCAGGTAACAAAGGGGAACAAACTAATACATTATCGGAATAGAAGGGGGATACACCTCTTTTAAATGTTGACTAACTCATCAAAAGCAAATTTAATTAATGGCGTGAAAGATATTAGAATATAAAAGGCAGTAAGAGCAACTACGTAAAGCCACCATACTCATCCATTCTCTCTTCAAAATTTAACTAGACAAACTCTCTTCTATGTGAATGATAATAATGATGATGCAAATAAATGATAAATGTAGTTTTAGTTATAAAGGTAATATATAGGAGAAGGACTAATGAATATAACGAGTCTCTAGAAAATTTTATTATGGAAATGAGGTTGAATTCGATACCAATTAATGTAAACTGAAATGTTGTAAACTTTTAGGTGCTTCCTTATGGTAAAAGTTACTTCATTGTGTTAATGACATATTTACCAGAGATTTATTTGTTAAGGAAATCAACACATGATGTGATTTCATCGTAAGGAATTTACGATTATTTAAAATAAAACCTAGTCACTTTGAAAAGAGAATAGAAGAATAATAAAAATTCGTTCGAAACGCAATATCAAAAACAAATTACAGCTGAATATGTAGTTAAAATCGGCATGAGTGCATCATTCAACAGGAAAAAATCAATGCATTTGGATTAATTTCAGCCATAGATTAACAAGAAAATCAATTACTATGGAGAGATGGGTAGAGAAAGACACTTTAACTGGCGAGGGGAGTCAGGTGAGGAAGGGAATGATAAACAAAACAGGAGCGTCAAGCTTGAGATAAAATTAGTAGGAGAGAAGATAAGCAAAAGGTTTATAAACCTTTTTATTAATTCCTTTCTGGTGAGAAATAAAGCATTAAATTAATGCATGGAAAGTGGGTAATAATTTTGTTCTGCCGATGGAAAAGCATTACACATTAGTCGACCTGGATATTTAAATATCTGTGAAGACGACCTATATAAGATTTTTGAGTTTCTTGAGAAGCTGATAGATTGACAAGATATACATATATTTTTAGTCAGCAGAAAAAAAACATAATTGGCCTATTCAAATTCGAATTTTACTCAAATGGAATCAAACCTAGAGAAAAGCAGTAATCTATAAAAATTATTGCAATAGGTTTCAAAGATATTTCAGGTTTCACAACATTATTTTTATAGGCTTACCTACTTTAAGTGATAATTCAATTTTTTGTCTTCTTTTATATTTCTTTCAGAGGACTTAGCTTGTAAATCAAAGAATATCTCCTGATGAGACTGTGACCAAAATCCGCCTCATACGGGTTGATGGAGATAATAAATAAGTAAACATATTTAAAATAAAAAATCCCCCGGGGCCATTTTCATATTATGATTTGAGCTAGAGAAAACTACCATTTTTAATAATATTTCTCGATTAAATCCTCTTATATAACTTATAATGAATTAGAATTTGAAAGTGTTCTGACGATACCGATCCTAAAGTGTAGAATAATTCAAGTAATGTTCCTTCCAGATTAGATACATTAAGATTTACTTTCTATTGTCTATGCCTGGTATGTGTTTCGAAATAATCTGTGACATTTTGAATTGAATATTACAGGCGGCTCTAAAATTGAACATAAGAGGATAGTTTTAATGTTTCTTATCCTGAAATATTTTCAGTTTTAGTTAATTCTAGCTTCAATCCTGCCCATTTTTTTAATATGTTCGTCTTGACCTCATTCTACTTGTATATCTGCAAATGAAAAGGCAATGTTTACAACATCAGCGTGATTTTCATTCTCACTTTTTGAAGTTTAATAATGTAAAATTATAATAGTATCAACACATATTGGTATAGCCCTGTTTAAAATATACACCCAGTTGAACAACATATTTTTTCTAATGAGTCAGAAAACTGGCCACGCCCAACTCACCATTACTCAATTAACTATTGGCTATACCTTAGATGTTACTGAGCTAATTTAAACCAAATTATTATATTTAAAATTAGAAAAATAATCTGGAAAAATATTTACAGTTATCTACGACGTGTTGTTCTTAGCAAATTAGAATGTGTGTTGTTAGTTATTGCCTTTCAATCATTCCATTTTTAAATATAATGTACATATGTTTGAAGATATAATAACTTGATATTAAAACGGAATTATTTTTGTAATTTAAAATAGTAGAAAAATAGGTAAAAACAGCATGGATTTACGGACACCAAAATTTAATGTTTAAGATTGCTTTTTTTCTAATTTTGGCCTATTGAATTCGTAATAATTTGGCCTAAGCTTTCTTTCATTGCATATAATAATAGTACTATAATTCATTTGTAATAAAAATCAATTAATATAGGATAAGCGAAAATTCTACAATGATATATATAAAGGCGATTTGTTTGTCTCTTTCTTAATTGATTCAAAATGTTTTTGCAGTTATTCTCCTATAAAGGCAATATCATATTAATTTCTTCAGCAAGTTGTTTGTATTAGGCTAGCTATATGATAATTTCTATTAAACGAGGCGGTCAATTGAACAATTATTATGAAACTCGTAATATTACTTCCTTCACTACCTTACACGCTTATAGTTTATTACCTGTCACGTCTTGTTATCATTTAAGTCCCTATTACATTTCTGAATGCCTCTATTTTTTGTAAAATATCTTTTAGAGGTAATTTATATTATTATAAATCTTACAGTGTTAGATTTCATCTTTTTTACTTTATATACCTTTTAATAGTTTCGCTATCCATTATCCAGGTAGTTCTTTATTACAATATTTTGATCCCATTTCTAGTTAGAAAATTCAAAATCAATAGGTAGATAGCTAGGAATATGCTTCACCTATTTTAAATTTTCCGAACGATATGAGAATGATAAAAATATAACTGAAAGGGGAAGAATGTTCAAACAGACAGAAACGTTTTTCTTTCTTTATGTTCTCCATGAAGCCAATTTTAGATTATAAAATAACCGACATATGAATTTTGGCAAAGTTGAAAAGGGTGTAAATGTGGAGTGAATTCTAAAAAAATATGAATCTAGATACATTAATTTAATGAATAATCTTTCATAAAATGATTATTTTATTACCTCACAACTCATTCACCAAATCGTCAATGTCGTTTTCATATATTCTTTTATATCTGGTTGTGAGCAATAATACCCTGCACTTTAAAACAGCAGTAATCGTTTTACAATGATTTGTTGCAACCATTTTTACTCATATGATGAATTGGCCTAAGTAATTAATAATAAAAACATGGTATAGTCATTTGCTTTCAGAACAGCCATGTTTTTTTTATTGAAAGAGATTATTATGTAAGTTGAGTTGAAATTGATTAGTAAAATAAAACCTAATATATTAAGTATTTCTCTGAATTAATGTTGCTCTTTACAGAATAGACTTTGCGCCAGAAAGTCGATTTAAATAATTGTACTCATAATTTTTACAAGTTGACAATAAAATAGCTATACAAGAACGAAAGGCCAAAATTAACTGATAAATACGTATAAACCATAAAGTGAAAGAAAATAAGAAGAAAATTCTTTATCACTTTTTTTACGATATTACATTCAGATTAGCTCCTATATATATTATTTTTCTAAAACTTAAATATTATATAATTAAATTTATATAATCTTACAAACTTCAAGAATTTTACTTAAATTCTCTAAGGTTTTCTCTTTATAGTTAAATACTTTAATAAACATACGACTTCTAATTAGTCCAGCTAAATTCTAATTACATTTTTTCTGTATCAGTTTTTCATAAATTAGCATTCAACAAAACTGTAACTATTTATTATGAATAAAATCAAACACTTGAAGCAAACTTCTCTCTCGATATCATCATTTATTCATGATTACATGAAAGCTTAAAACATGAAGGATGGGATATATTAATATTTTACGCAGAGTAAATGCTCTCTTAATGGTTCTTCCTAGTTTGTTAATGAAGTTCTTGGTATAATCATCTCTATTCCTCGCAAGCGTATCCATAAGTGTTCAAAGTATTCAACGACTTGGTGCTTTAATAAACAAAGTAAGTTTTATGGTTTGTTTCACACTTGTAAATGCTCCATTCTGAAACCTGATCAAAGTTGGAGCAAATTGAGTTGAAATTAAATCGAACAAGCATATTTGAATGGAATTGTCATTCTAGGAGAGGAGAAGTGGGAATCGAACGAGATAACTTGATAGGTTTGTGTTCCTATGGTGATGATTGAAACAAATTCGCAAATACCTTGTTTAAATACACAAATTCACTAATTTCCTGCTCAAACATCCATAGAAGTTGTTCTTTGCGTATGAAATTGGTTGACTTTCCATCAATTAATTTGAATTAAAATTCCGTTTATTACTGTAATTACAAAATTTCGCAACGGCAAAGGACTTAAGATCCACTTGTAGTGCTACAATAGAGAGAGGGTATGGATGGAAGTCAGATATGAAAGATATTTAAGGAAAGAAAGAATATTATAAAGAATTAATGTAATAATTTTAATTTCTGCAAGGTAATATTTTAAAGAAATATAAATTGATTCTAATTTTAAACCAATTTACAATAAACATTTTATTTATATTCATTTCCAAGTTATTTAAAGTTTTTTATTTTATAAGAAAAGAAATTCACTGCTACCGTAGTTAATATTTTGTTTACCAACTGGGAAAAGTTATTTCTATTGGCCACTTGGATAATGATTTAAAGTATTAAGTCATAATTTATATTAATAAACTCTGGTATTATATATCCTATAATAAGTTGACCCCGTGGATGTAGATCCCTCAAGGAAATTAAATTGTTGTGCCTAGGTCTTTCTTCGTGCGATCTCTTTCTCATTTCCTAATTTATTTGGTGCTCCACTCTGAAAGCGTTCTTAACTTCTGATGTTCTAGTGCATTTATGCAGACCACAATTATTGAATACATTAAATCAGGCCGTAATAACTGTTTATAGAAGGTAGAAGGAAAAAATAATATTTTTGGATTCAAACCGAAGAGAGTTAACTAATTGTTTTAGAGTCTTATTAGCCTTTCATACACCATTTTTTAATCTTCAGTTGTTTAGATCGTCCGAGTTTATCACAACTGAACTGTTTTCTTGGTTGATAGATCGGAAGGATTTAGAGTTGTGGAACTACTTTCCACTCTTCCCCATATTTATGACTGATCTCCATCTTGAGATTATTATAAGTTCCATTGCATTTCATTTCAGTTTTCTTGCAATAGCCAAGAAGTGAGGTACTTAGTAAAATGTATTATTTCCTACTTTAGGAAAAACTTGAAATTCGAGACACTATAAATACATTTCAATACAGAGGGTCTTCTTAAATCTGCTTGAATTTACATAATGATAATATTTCCCTTGCAAGCATAAACCATAAATTTATGATGAAAATAAAATATTCATAATATTTAGAGATAAAATGTTCAGTCGATAATTAAGACGACACCGATACCAGTTGTGGCGTGAGTCTACGTTTACTCGCCAAAAATGAATAAGTTAAAGTAAGCAAGGAAACTCTAGAGGTTCAATGATAATTTTCAACATTTAAGTTTTATTAATCACTGACAAAATAGGAATGAATGTATGAGAGTAAAAACAGAACACTATCATATACCCAAACGTTGCGGTGAAAATAAATTCGTATGTCGCAAGAAATACAAAGTAAGATCAATGAAATTAGGAGGAGAGAGTTATAACTCAGACAAACGTGAGAGAAAAAGATGTAAAAAAGTTTATGTTTAATTGAAGATACCCTTTATGCAATATGAGATACTTTATACACATATAAGTAAATCACACGCGCCTTAACTCTGCTTTGATTGGTGACACCGAATATGAGGGAAAATGAAGGCAGTTGTTTGCCATAATTAGGTTTCAGGCCTTATTTGGAGTGACCCCCAAATCGTCTGTTATGACTCTTTCATTGTTTTTAGGTTCTGTTATAAGAATTTTTATTCACATAGGCAAAAATGAGATTGCATATATGTATGCGTCTCCCACAACGGAAAAAAAATTCTTTTCAACAAATTGTTAAGAACTTAAAATGTCCGCAAAAAGTATCCGATCACCCTTAAAATTTGTATTATATTCAATGATAATGACAGACGCATAATTTACTTTCTGGCTAGGAAAAAGTGATGTATATTGCAACTAAACTAATATCCATGATTAAAAATTAACCGAACGTAGATTTCTGCGACTCTTTAATTAAATATACTATAATTAGGAAACAAGCGCTTCTTAATAGCCGTAACTTTAATTTCTTTTAGTTATAAAATCACACAAATATGAAATAACATAACCAATTATTGGAAATCACGTAGCTATCTATGTTGAGTTCAGATTATCCGGCCCGCCGCTCTATGTACCACAAATGAGTTAAAATATACTTGTGCATTGCAACTTTGCATAAAATTATTATTTTTCTTAAACCTTTTGGATAGTATATTCAATGTGTAAAATTCTAAACACTTATAGGTATTATTAGGGTTGAACGATTTGTAAGCAAATGACTTGTTGAAAGGGAAACAAAGAGAAGGAATTCTTGTTGAATTTTATCGCTGCTTAACTGATGATGAGTTTTCAAAGTTGAAGAAATTTGCCTCAATTTTGGCAACAACTTATGTCTGTGAGCAAACGTTTTTCAAAAATGAAGTAAATGAAGTCAGCAGATCAAACGAGGCTGACTGATGAACATTTGAAGGCAATTCGCTTGATTGGATGCAGGAATTACAAAGCAAATATTGGTGATATTTAAAAGCTGGAAGCTAGCTTCAAAACTCTTACTAACCTTTTTTGCTGCTTAGTTTGTGAGACTCAGATATGTCGCACTGGGTGTGATAATACTATCTTATTGTTAACGACTCCTTCTTTAATAACTTTTTGGTGAATAAATATGTTTGTTCTCTTTATATTTTCTGTATTGTAAATAAATATGTTGGTTGTCTTTATCTTTTGTGTATTCACTTTATTGTATTGAACAAAATAGTTATGCGGCCCGCGCTCGTCATGCTCTCAGTTATCTGGCCCACTGTGAAAAAAGTTTGGCAACCCCTGGGTAGATCATCGCAACATTACTTAGAATCATGATCCCAAGAAATGAATACATTTCACCTCACGTGATGCGCTTTTCCTCGATGCGGTTCCGTTGGTCAGCATATTTATGTATTGCTAAAAGTCGCGAGCATATTTATGATTCCTTCATCAAAAGAAGCATGTAAAGCTCAACAGGAGTTTTCTCATCGATCATCAAAACATGTTGCAATTACGTCTGTTTTACGTCAGTTGTAAAGTTTCCTTCTAGAGCAGCATAACTTTACTTTTTTATCCTGATCCGAAAGACCCGAACCTTCCTCATCCACAGAGTCCTCTAAATTACTGATCTCAGCTTTTGCATGTAAATGACTACCAGGTAAATTGTCAACACATGCTTGATTTTCAGTACCTGAATCTTCATCGGTTAGATTATCGCAACGATTCACCGGCAAATCTATTGATATAGCAATAAGTGTTGCTATTTCATCCGCAGCTAGAGTATTGAAAAAATACATATATATATAACTTTATATAGGATCTAAGATATATATAACTATGTATAACATAGAAATTTCCATATGGAAAAATAAACAATATGTATAATCCTAGATTTGTTCATGGAAATAATTTTGATAGACAGAATACAAACAGCTTGGCCATAAAAAAACACATGAAAATCTATGGAAAAAACAGGGCTAGTTGCGTAACGTTATATATGTAAAACGGTCACATTCAACTAAACGTAGAATTAGACACAACAAAGATAAGAATATTCTCTTACTCACACATTTACTTTGACTCTAAACAGATTAAAATTAGTAATAACAAAGTTATACTGAAACAAAGTTACCTTTATATACGTACTTTTTGTTGTAGGTGACGGACGTTTGCTCATTGTATATTTTGGGTGAAATATTTTTCTTCACAACATCGAGTTCAAAGAGATATATCACGCCATGATAAGTCATAGGCTTAACTGACTCTTTCTATTACCTCCAGCTGAAAAATCAAGGAAACAGTTGGTAGATATCACATTCGGTGGCGACATTTAAAAAAAACTTGTTAAGTGCCCTACATATAGGATGTTAGGCATATCTGAATTAACGAGAGTAAATTTTCGGCCGATTGATTTTTCACCAGCAAAATTTATTTCTTCTACGAGTTCAATCTTTTCCTCGAAAGAACCACACACCCTATAAAATACGCTCACACTGGTATTTTTTATTTCCCAATTTAGACTGGTCTATTTCTACGATTCTCTCTTGAACACCAATAAAGAGCCCTGTTTAGCGAGCCAATGGACACATAACTCACAACAAAAACTCTTCTAATCCCCCAATTTTTTCAAAGAAATAGGTAGATATTCTTTGCAAATAAAGGAGTTGATGATCGCAAATGCCTTGTTTAAATCAATGCGCGTGTAGTTTTAGAGGGGGTAAACTCGCAAAGCAGGCAAGTTTATTAGTGAAGCGAAAACGGCGATCTGATAAAAATACCTCACACTGCGTCCCACAATCGTAGCAGGTTAAAGAGTAACGAAGTCCATCTTGTACCAAAGATTTTCAACCTTGTTGCAAAGATTAGGGTCACTGAGAACCACTTTGAAAAAGGTCTTTGAAATACATTTCACATCTACAATAAGGCATAAGAAAAGCTTTCCAATTCAAAACAGAGACAATCAGAAAAAAATGCTGATGAAGTAAGGTCGGTTAAAAACATGTAGAAATCTTAGCATCGCTATAATATTTTTGTTACGAAATACTTCTCCTAAGTGAGGTAATCATAATTAAGGAAGGGACAAATAGTGAAATTCAAATTTTCATTATAATAATAGTAAATTGACCGCTCAATTAATTATATATAATGGATTTGCCCAAATGTTCTTGACATAATAAAAGTGATTAAATTTTTTTTAAGCAATTACGGGTTTTTAAAAATTAACCATTTTATCTTGCTCATTTTTACCATCCTTCTCATATATCTATTTAAAGATTTTCCCTTCGGTCATTAGTTTATTTCTTATAATTCTTGGGTTAATTCTCTTTCCTCAATACAATACTGAAACATCCCATATAATCTTTTTCGTTATATACGTTATCATAGTGAAAAGAAATATAAATACTGTTATTACATAATTTGATAATTTTAAATATTTTTTAATCATTGCACTTCACTAAAAGGAAATAAATTTTATCTTAATGTTAACTAACATTCTTTAATCCTTACGACTTTAACATAAGAATCTTCCCCCATATATATAACAGAAATGACTTTTTATTGAAATGTAAATTTTTTGTTCTCTACGTTTTATTATCAACTACTCTGCAGTACAGACAACAAAGGACAGAAAGTTCCAAGTAGATGCTGGTGAAGAAGAACGATAGAAAGAGATTGCTACGTTTAAGAACTTATTTTAAAGAAGAATGAATATAAAGAAGATTCTATATCTAAAGATAACCAGTGTAGTTTATGGATCATCCTTGTTTTGCACGAGAACACCTAGCAGGAAGAGAAGAACCTTGATGAAAGTTTTTTAAGAATTTAAGTGGTTGATGTGCAGAACCATGGAATCCTGTGACAAGATAGTTTGAGCCATCAAAACGCGAAGTAATAAAAGAGTGGCTGTGAATATTTAAAAATTCTGGTCAGATAAGGAACGGATAGAGCTAAGATTACGGATAACGCTGATAGGGAATTTTTAGATCCAAGTTACTTACTAGCAAATTGTAATTAGAGAGATACCCGACTATTAAAGGTAAAGGAACTTTTTTAATAATGTTAGAAAAAGAAATCGTCAGCCACAATCCTCGTTCATAGATAAGCATACTTTTCCAAAACCTAGCAGAGTACAATCTCCAAAACTACCCTATTGCAGCAGCCACGTCAAGTACTATGTCATATATGAGATGTGCAGGTGTCAATACCTCATGGGCACTAAGCATGTTCTGTCTATGGGTAAGACGTAAAAATACCCTTGGATTTCCTAGGCGTGCAATCATCCCTACGTTGATATATTTTACAACCAGATCGGCCGTGAAGAATGTCATATCGCTCAGTAAATTTAATTTACCTTATTTTTGAAAGCCTTACCTATATTTTTACAAAATATATCGCTCTAAAATTACTTTCCAAGATGAATAATTTGAAAAGTAAATTACCATGGCTATGATTGACTCAGTCTATCCTATTTATAAATAAAATTCTTATAAAGAACACACCTTCCTCAACATAATCTAGGCTTTCCTACATAGACGATATCATTTTCTTATGGCCTAAAAAAATAAACTATAACATTTTCTTTTAACGCTCAATAACTTACTGCCCTCAAAAACTTATAAGTAAAAAATAATTCTAATAAGAGTTGCTTTAAATACATATAATAATTACAAAAAGAACAAAGTATTTAAAATCGAACGGAATTAATTTCTATATTCATTTCCTCTCTGCCCAAAATGTTATATTAGAAATTCACTTTATCATCGTTGACTCTTCGTGCATTGAGCGTCACCAGCATAGAACACTTTAAGGAAGAATTAAATACAATGGAGAATATAGGAATATATTTAAAGTATCAATTACAATTTTAGAATCTAGTTTCAAACCGGCCTTATAGCACTAATAAAACAAACAAACATAAACTTTCACAGTTTGAGAACTATTTTAAGTAATTCGAGGTCAATCATGTTTACAAATATCAAACAAAATAAAAGTTCCTGATAAAAATTTCTCCTGCAAATGATAATGGTAGTATTTACAAGGTTGAATGCAAAGACTGTCTCAAATATTATATTGATTAACCATTAAAGTATTAAAAAGATTAAATAAAAACAAATATATTAATAGAACAGAACTTCCTATGATTTTGTTATTTATTTGTCCCCAGAATCACAAAGAATTTAACGGATAAATTCGATCGCTATCTCTAAAATTAGATCTTCCTTACGAGGTCATAATCTAGAAACTGCTCCATATTATATAATCAAGTTGCCAATTAAATAAAAATTGTAGTGGAAGGCTTTATAACCTAGATTTCATCATTTTAAAAGTGATTGACAATGACGTAATGCATTTTTCTTTAATATTTACTAATCGACGAGCACAGGTGAAATAGTGCCACCTTTCGCAGCTTTGGGTCATAGGCGGACTTAGTCACTTCTAATACAGCCTTGGCCAAATAATGGGGCAGGTATGAAAACGGGAAGAATATAATTGAATCTCATTTATTTCATACTTGTCATAATACCAATAAAATATTTGCGTATATTCTAGCAATAATTAATATTTGATGTCCTCTTTTTGTTTTTATAGCCGCTTTTATGTATTTTTGCATACTTGAGACCAAGTTCGCACAGGTGGTTGTCTCAACTTTCTGCCACTCTTCATGAATTTTGGGTGTTAATACACTTTTTTTGAGGAACATTTGTCCACCCTCGCTCTTGTGCCCAAGTGTGACCAGAAATGAGGTTTGGAGATTGACGGAGCCATTCCATCACCCTCATCCCTTTCTTTTACAAAGCAACCTTTGAGACTCTAGATGTGTGGCATGGATCATTGTGTTGTAGGAAGATTACACAATATAGTATGCAATCATCGAGAATTTAACCTAAGGATGATTGATAAACTTGGTCTAACATGCTGTTATTAGTGTTGAAATTAATTCTGCCCTCAAAAGTAAACAAAAATTCTGGACATGAAGACGACATGTAGCACCAGACCATTACACTGCCACTTACAAATTTGACTCTTGAGTCAAAACATCTCGGATCGTAAGATTCCTCAACTAATTTTGTGAATCAAGGGGTCTTAAAAGGTCATAATAGGGCATAAAATTACAGGTTTTTCAATTATGTTCTAATCAAGAATAGTCATGATTAAGAATATCTAAACCCTGAGAGTATTTTGCGATAAGTCTCAGTTTTCTTAGATCAACCGATCAATTTATCCTTAATATGTATTTTGTGGGCTAGGTTAGACAAAGCACTCTCAGTTAACCGACTAGGGTCTGGTGCTCACTTTGTAAAATAAGTAGGCCCGTGGCACCTAAATTACAGGATTAAATAGGCCCATCCAGGGACCTCATAAATGGACGCTCGGTAGATCTACCAAATCCTAAAAATGGATGTCTGTGTAAATTAAGAAATAACATGCCACGTGTAATAAATAAAGTACCAAAGGGAATTAGAAAAAGAAACAAATATATATTATTGTAGTTGGGTAGCAGTCTCTCTTGGATGCAAATTTTGTTGAAGACTATTGTGTATTTTGCCTTAATTAATTTCCTTTGGCAACTTTCTCTTCTTATAACTATCTTTTTTATTCCATCTTTGAAATGGTGGATCACTTGTCCAGTATTTAACCACTTTTTAGTTTGATTTTTACCAAAGACATTCATTTAAAAAAAGAGATGAATACTGGACAAATAATCCACCATCTACAAGATGGAATAAAAAAGAAGAAGAGAAAGTTTCCAAAGGAAATTAATTAAGCAAAATACACAATGGTCATCAACAAATTTGTATATATATATATATATATATATATATATATATATATATATATATATATATATATATATATCAAATTCTACATCTATCAAATAAATATAAAGCAAGCAGTTCGTCTGAGTCACGCGGAAACTTATGAACCTACGCACACTAGAAACAGCTGTCAAATACGAGAATAATTATGAGCCAAAGAGGTCACAACAGGAGAAAACAGGCAAGCTGAACAAATACAGGCTTTTACCAGGAAAATTTCACAAAGAACTGTAAGAAACAAGCGATTTCATATAATTCAGATAAATCTGAGTCATTAAAAATATGAAGGTACAACAAGTATTCATAACTATCGGAACTCCACCCTAGTGGTAGAAGTAACGAACAAATTGAATCACTGAGTTCGCTGCACGGAAAAGTCTGTCACATCTCTTGGAGAAGGCACGAAATATATATTGAGAGATCGATAGACAGACACTGAGTTAGTCATTTATTTCATTTGATCATTAATTAAAAAAATCAGTAGTCAAGGTGATTCAATTAGAATCAGCCAATCGGCGAATCAATCAGTCCCCTAGTAGCATTACGAAACTCCGTTAACTCGTCTAAATCCTGCTACCTTTAGACTCGATTCTTAACATAAAACAGGAGCCTACATACATTGACCGCAAAGAATTCAAGACGTTACCGTTTGCCCCTTTTGGTAGGTCAATTTAAGAATACAGTTATTTTCTTCTGCCGCGTCCTTTCGAAGTGCTTTTCTTACGCCGATCACGAAGACACCTTTGGTAGGTCCAGCCTAACGCGTACTCCCTCCTGAGAAATTACAAGGAGTATAAGGGGTCAGAACCAATTCAGCATAGGCATAAAGTAGGCCGACTGCTTAAGGTCCTCGGTACCCGTTGATTCAACTCTAGCGGAACCCTCTCCCCGTACACTGCTCGAGACGGGTGATTTTGAGCAGTTAAACAGCAACGAAGACTCTTCATTACACCCCTCGTATAATTACCGACCTCGCATCCGACAAATTGGTTATCTTTGTATCTTTGCGCAACGAATAAATAGCACCTTTTATACCCACATAGGGGAATCTTCCGCTGGGAATTAATAATGAGAGATTTCAAAAGAAAAGAGGACTTTTCTAAAAGAAAATTTCAGTTTCTAAGCTTATTTAGTTTAGAATGTATAGTAATGCATTAGGTTAAACTAATTTTATTTAATTAACGTAAAATTATCATCTTAATTGAAGTAAAAGCAACTCGAAAAATGATACGATCTAAAAGATACCCGAAAGTAGTAAAAATTTTGGATAGATATGCAGCCACAGATTTCTCTAAAACTAAGGGAATCCTCTAAGAAAGGTAATGATTTGTTTCGATATCATCTCGCAACAGTATCATGCAATCTTTAAATACCCCATTATATTTACTTAATTAATACACTCAATACTTACATAAATTTACAAAGGTAAAATATGAGCAAAAAATATATCTTGTTAGTAATAACATCTGCATCCATTAAATGCAAAAGTAACTTTTCTCCAAGCCACGAACCTGTTAGAATTGCATCACCTAAGAATTATCAATCAATCATTAACTGAAGAAATGCAGGTAAGTATATAGCCTATATCGAACTGGAAATAATGGTTGATGTTCTTGGGTGGTAAGTTGGGTTATTACCCAGTGCTAGATAGCTTTGCCATGCACCACTATGGAAATTAATTTATTTTACAAAACTTTTTCAGTTAATGGCAAGAGCGTTTTTACTCTCTGTTTTCAACTAATTCTATATTACCGAATGCTGGGGAATAAATAGTATTTAATCGGCTAATCTCTCAAACTTGTCTTCTAGAGACCCGGCATTGGTTAAGCTTTGGGTACGATAGGTTACATAGGTTAGGTTAATATGGCTTTAGCTAACTTACCTCAAGGTTCTGCCTCAAGGTTCTGTCCTGGGACCACTACTATTCATCATCTACGTCAACGACATGGACGGTGACATGGTTGCCAAGATTTCCAAATTTGCCGACGATACCAAGCTTGGTATGAACGTTGCAAAGGATGGAAATACTGCCCGCCTGCAGGAAGACCTTGGGAAGATTGGGGAGTGGTCGGACACGTGGCAAATGCCGTTCAACGTGAACAAGTGCAAAGTAATGCATATCGGCCACAGAAATCCCCAATCTCATTATATCCTTAAGGGCACTGCTCTCGAATCGAGTGACACTGAGAAGGACTTGGGTGTTACTGTCACTAGCGACCTCAAGTTCTCGAACCAGTGCATTGAGGCAGAGAAGGAAGCCCAAAGGATGTTAGGCTACATAAAGCGCCAGTTTGGATACCGTAACAGGGAGATAGTACTTTGTCTGTACAACTCCCTAGTTCGGCCGCACCTGGAGTATGCCGTACAATTTTGGAGTCCTTCGTTTCGAAAGGACATCGCAAGGTTGGAACGCGTACAAGCCAGGGCAACCAAACTGATTCCCTCTATCCGACATAAAAGTTATGAGGATAGACTAAGGGAATTAGATCTGTTCTCGTTGGAAACCCGTAGACTGCGTGGTCAGCTCATCGAAGTTTTCAAAATACTTCGAGGGTTCGACAATGTTGACTACCGGGATATTTTCACACTGAGTGAGAACAGAACGCGCAATCACGGCTTCAAACTTGAACTGAAGCGTTACAACCGCAATCTGTGTGGAAACTTTTTCACCTACAGTATCTGCGGTAAGTGGAACGCACTTCCAGTGGAAGTTGTCAACAGTGAATCTGTTGACCAGTTCAAGTCAAGACTAGACAAAGTCTTGAAAAGTGGCCGTTTAGGGACGCAAAACAATTGAGCAGCCATGTGCCTACTCGATTGCTAGTCCCAAGGTACCCTCTTTGAATGGACCGTAAGGTCTCCTAGGGTACCTTCTTTCCTTGTAACTCCTTGTAACTCCTCCGTCTGTGGTTATAAAACGTCCTTACTAATTTGTCATGACAAAAGTTCCCTTGCAAAAATGACTAACCTTGCAGGGGATGAGCTGTTTATTCTTGACATAATCCCCCTAAAAATTTGTTCATGAATAGGGAGAATATTCTTTAACCTGTCCCCTGGCTCACTTTTTTTGATTGAGTTCTTCTCTTACTTTTCTGTTATTGAGTAATGATAAACTACCTCACTTCTTTTAGTTAGGCCATTACTCGAAACTATAATAAACTAGTGAATGTATAAACTCAACTAATTATCAAGCATAGACATGACATTTGAAACAAATTTAACTTGAAGGATTATATTATTAATAAAAGCTTATATAGGAAGGACCTTATCTCAAACCCATGTGATCTCTACCCTAAATATGAGATAACATTGGGAGGATAATTATTCAAACATCAATAAAAGGGTGTAAATATATTAATGGACAACTCAATATTTTAATAATTACTTTTTATGAATGAAAAAATAAACTATTAAAGTAGTTGTTCTTAAGTTGGGCCCGACTAAACAACTATGAAAACGCGACAACCTACGAACGGTTAAAAATATATCAACCCTGATTTAAATGTGCTTGATGTCAACCCAAATATATTCCCATAAAATTATCAAATATTCTTGCAGAATAGTATTCAATGTATACCCACTTTATACAATGGATTACTATTATAACAAGGAAAACAATGATTACAATAAGCCAGTTGATTTTCATGGCAAATCCTCCTGCTAAAATGGTTATACAAGTCATGATCCCAACTTAAACAAGTGGAACAGATTTTCCCAAGGACTCTGCCCTAGACTCAAAATCTACCAAAGCGTACTTTATCAGCACCTTGTCCAAACAGCTGATGACCAATTTAGGAATAACTGTATTTTTCAGCATTATCTCGCGCCTCAACACATTGAGATCAATAAAAAGATTCTTGGCTCAAACTAAGATCAAACTTTTGGTACCTTAGCCAGGGAATTCGCCAGATTTGAACCTAAAAGAGGATTTGTATGCGATAGTTACATGAGTGGTTGCTAAACGTGAATTCTTTAAATTGTGAGGTGTTGTAGTTGCGTATTAAATAAAAAATAGAGTAATATTAGTCATCAGAAAAAAATATAATATTCTCAAAACATTTGTCATGACTATGCACATCCTACACATATTACCTTATACTTAAAAGTTCAAATAAGATACGTGAAATTGTTAGACATGTGGAAAAATAAGTTCCAAAATCGTCTTTCCAATATTGCTGAAACTTATATATTTTCTCAATTTCAAAATTCAAATATAGTATGAATTTTTGCGGCTCAGATGATAAGGTAGTATTCCCATTTCTATGTTTACTGTATTCAGGTAAGGGTAATAATAATTTCGATTTTGAATTTTTTTAGGCTAAGCAAGGGAAGTCATAATTATTCTATGTATAATCTTGAAATACGAGTCGTCCTCCATATTTTTCGAAGGTGTCAAGAACGTTACTTGAAGGAATGCTACCGCACTTTGAAGGAAAGCTACTACAGAAAAAGGATCGCTATAATAAAACCAGATATAAGTTGAAACTAACAGTTTAATCAATGAAAACTTTATTAATTTTGATAGTCTCGTCAATTCGACTTCAAATATGTGCTTAGTTCTTGCCTACAATGTTTTCAAAGACACTTATTCCCACCCTATACCAATGGCAAAGACCGTAAAGATTTCTTAAGAGATATCTTTGAAGGTAAAGATAAACTATTTTATTGTTATTTTATACATTTTAAGGGCAATAAATTCATTTTATACGATTTAAGGACTAAAAAATCATGTGAAGTGTTATGTTTAAAGTGTATATATACTGATGATATGTATAACGAATGTCCTTAGCTGAGAGGCCATTCTGAATATTGAGGTCTTAGTGTCTTTGCAATCTTGGTTTTTAGGTCATCAATGAAAACAGGATAACACTTCTCTTTATCCCCAGTGATGTTGACTTCCTGTGAGCGGATGCTTTCTGCGTTTCAAAGGGCCTACGTGCAAGGGGACAATGTAATCGAAGACAGTCAAAGATTACTAGAGATGGGATTTTGATCGTACTTGTGCAGACTTAAGTTATTGCTTTCTTGAGAAGCCATATGGATTTGTATTTCAGAAAGTTAGAGGACACTTAGAAGTTGCAGTTATTATTTTGAATTTGACTATAGTTTTAACGTATAATTTAGAACAAAATGACAATTTTTGTATTTTGAGTTTAATAATCTTAGGTTGTAACTTAATTTTGAATAACTAAATAATGAACTTATGTAGTTTTATCGATTTCCATTCAGAATATAAATAACACAAGACAGTGCTTGCTCGGTTAAAATCATTCATAGAATGTTGAAGGATTAATTATTAGGTTGTATATATTTTGTCATAATATATATTTTATCTTGAATAAGCTATATTATTAAACCTCACTTTAGAATTTAAGAAAGATATTAATACCGAGCACCATTTTATTTCCATTTGTATTTGTGACGAAATCTGAGAAATGTTTTGAGGAGGCTACATTTGGAGCAATTTAATAACCTTACAGTCTCGTTAAAATTTCATTTTCCAATAAAATATTTCTTTACTTGGCCTCAAGCAAATTATACATTAAGGTTTCACTCCACACGCACATATTTCAGACTAACTTAAGAGAGGAAAATATATGATTATGACACTATAGTTTGGGTTATATGAGTTAAACTGGTCTATAAATTATTCATTGATATGTATTTCTTTCCTAAATAAGAAATAAAAGACTTCTTACAATTATAAGCAAGATGAAAGGATATAATACGCTGACAAAGCTCATTAAAGAAGACGAAAAATACAGAGAGAAAAAGAAAAGAAAAAAAGCGAATAAAACGAAATAAAGAACAGCTCAAAGTAAATTTATTAACGGTGCTACGAAGCTCCATCAAAAGGAAAAAAATTCTTAATGATCAAGGCCTTATGAAAACAAACACAACCTGCGTATTAAATCTATCTTACTAAGTGAAAAGAAAAATCTTAAAAAAATCCAACATCTATTTACATCTTCTTCGGCCCTACCTGGTTCTGGGCCAGCCTATGTACCTCAAGAAAAACTCATCTACTCTACTTTCAATCCAATCACTACTCCTCCCAATCCTTCCCCCGCTGCAATATATCCATTAATTCCAAAAAAAGCATCCATGGTCAGTTACAGCCAACTATTTCTAATTAGAATAATTTGAGTTTCCACAGTTTATGATATTTCTCCTATAATCCTAAACAGACAGCCGAAACAGTTATTACTCCTTTGCTTAAGGGAGAGTCAAATTGAGTAAGCTGTAGATTTCGTTTAGGATGAAAGAATTTAAAATAGACACAATCAATTGAATGCTAAGCTACAAATTAAGAGAAATAAATTTTGAAAGAATTTCCTAATTTTTTCAAATCTAGCAAAAGAATAAGGTATTAATATGCCGATAGGCCTAATATCATTGTTAATGTATAGTTTGCTTGTATTTGCCATAAAAGAAAAGGACGAGAATTGTGAGAATCAGAGGATTCTTTCTATCTCATCCTAAAATTTTCCCAGAGACAAAGGCACAATATAAAGAATTCGACAAGAAGATTAAATATCCAAACTTGTTGATGTGTCTTGTTTTTACTATATTCTCCCAAAACTTGAGTTTTTAACAATAGTTTTCTGTTTAGACTCATAATACTAATTTCAATTCATATGTTTGAACTAGTAGAAAGTGCTGGTTTTTGCTTTATTTTTAAACATCGACTTATTTTTTATAAATGTGAATCTCAGGATCGCTGAGACCATAAATCAAATTTTGTTATGATGCAGACACTCTTCTCCGTGGTTTAACATATAAGTGGAGTTAAGCTTATTGGCCGATAATTATCCTTTGCCAACGTCTCCTTCGTTTGAATATGGGAACAACATTGAAAAGTTCCCAATGATTGAAAGACAATTTCCAAACAGAAAGTAATTAAACAGAAAAGCAAATAAAGCTGAAATTTCGTTCTACTAGATTTATATCAATTTAATTTATTAATGGAATCTGTTACATCATCTGAGGTAACAAACATTTAATTTATAAGGGGGGAATTTTATTATTTATGATTTCTTCGCTTTTTACGCTTTCAGAATATCCTTGTTAAAAACTGAAGCAAAACAACTTTTCAAGATATTCGCCTTTTTCAGATAATTTCGAACTAGTCTATCGTTATGTTTTAGCATTTGAACTGTCTCTTTTTTTGTTAGAATAATAGATGTAGAATTCTTTCAGATTATCAGATAAGCTTCGTACCTGCTTTAGTAGGTCAATAAGTATTTGCCCTAATGACTAGTGTCATTTAACCAATTAATTATAAGGTGACTGTTTCTGTCCTTCCAATGTCTTAATAAATTGGCTAATCCAAGGTTTGCCAATAATATGTATATTTTTAACCGTTTTTTTGAGGAATATATCTAGTCTAAAGATTCATAATGTAATTAATGATGACGCATTAAGCCGAGGCAGGTGTTTTATTTACTTATTTTTTAATGCTAATCCCATACTATTAATTCATCTATAATCTCTAGGAAGTTTTCAAATTATATGCACCTATATTTTGCGCTTTCTTTAAATTAATTAAATCATTTTTAATATTAAAAATAATGATTTGTGATCATAATTTCGGAGTCCTTCCCGAACTTCAGGCATATAAATTCAAGATTCCTTTAAATTAAAATCAAGTGTCTGTTTTCTCTTGTAGGATGTTCCACAATTTCATGCAGATACGAGAAATTAGCTAAAAATGCTTTTAAGATATGGTTATTAGAATTTGAACACATTGTATAGTGATCAACTTCGGTAAAATTCAAATCCCCTCCAATGCATATATTTTTATAATTATTGGTTTTATTAGTATCATTAATTATTGTAAGGTCCTCTTCATATAAACTACTCTGCGTTCAGTATAATTGTCCCATCGAAAAAGAAAAATCTTTGTTTCTAAGTTTTATACAAATTGACTCCTGTGTTGTCAAAGTATAACCTCGTATTTTATTTCGCATTTTAAGTGAAACACGAAACCATTTCATCTCTTACATGTCTAACGTTTGTAGGAATGTATAACACGGAATTAGAAATCACGATAGAGATTGTTGGTTTGCTGCATGCAACCACGTTTAAATAGTGGCTAAAATGTTGTAATGATATTTTTCACAAATTAAATTTAGTTCATTAAATTTATTTCTGATTCTCCTTTCTTTTGTTATCGCCATTTTCCCTGCTATTTATATTAACTAATTTTCACCAGTTATTATTAATAATAATATATGTGGGGAGTTAATATTATCCTGGGCAATTTTCTTCCGGGTTGTGGTCATGAATTAAGATGATTTTCCTCGAATTACGACATTTGGAATTTTAAGGGAAGGTTTATGACATTTATCTAAATTCATACCCAGTGGTGCCATCTCTAAGCCATTGAGATGGCAACATCACGTTCATAGAGAAATCTTTGCTTTATAAAAATGTCTCACATGCTAAAATTCTTATATTTAACGATGAACATAAACTGTGTAAAATATTATTTACCTTTACTACTTGTTCTGTTTCGTAGTCCATCCATCGTATTATAGCCACATCCCAACAAAGCATACTGTCATACGCCTATATATTATATTTTGTAGAGGCGATTGTAGACGAATTTTGTACTACTATATCGTTGCCGCTAGCCATCTGATCAGCCTTTCCTCATATTTAACGCAATATCGTCTATGTCACCTTCGGGAATAAAATTTTATATTTTCTTACAAGGGTTTTCTAGCGCAGAAATATGCATCCAACGGTCTTGTAAAAAGTCTCTCTAAAGAGCGATTTGGGCCTCGTAATCACAAACTTACTCTCCCAAACCACCAAATTTCTTGTTTAAAAGGAAGGTAGAGTCGGAGATCAGATTTATAATTCAATGAGACATTCTATATCTGTTTGAGGGTCTAAAGTCGTAGTCTAGATTGTTTGAGGCGAGTGGTGGGGAAATTATATCTTCACTCAATATAGTCGGAATATCTTGATTTGTTTACGATTGCCTTAAGAGCTAGAACTTCCTTACTTAATTTATGGGGGAGGGGGGCTCTTTCTTATAACTTTATTTATTTATCAATATCATTCATCTTGTTGATTTTCTGTATTCATATGTATGTATTATTTTTAGACTGAAGATGCCCCTTCAAACATTGACTCCATTTATCTGACTCTATATTCTAGTTAGCTGGGTTAGTAGTTGATCTTCTTAATTCTTTCTTGATGTATCTTAATGTTAACTAGGATTTATCTTGATGTGATGATTCCTTCCAAATTCTTGATGACGTGATGATTCTTGATGTGGGACGAGTTCTTCTTGCTTCTTGATGACGTGATGATTTCTTGATGAGTTGAGACGAGTTAGCCCTTGAAGTCGTTTTCTTTCGATTTTTCCTTGACATCGGTTTTTCTCTTGAGTCGATTTCTTGAGTTGTCCACAAGGCGTTTTCTGTTTTCTTCTGTTTCCTTAAAAATTGTGGATTGTGGGATTGATCTCAGGTCTTTTGAATCCAAAGGCCAGCACTCTGCCGTTACGCTATGGCCCAGTCCGTTCTGACTTGGTAATTTAATGGGCTATTTAAATTCTCACTTTTGGAAGGAAGTTTTTTTCTTATACATCTTCGCACCCCTACAAATTTCTTTATTTCAGTATCGGCCATGATGTGTGAACATCACACAATACTAAAGGCGTGTTTATGATTTTTAATATCGAAATGAGATTATGACAAATCTCTTTTGCACTTCTTGCACTGGGCAGGAATATTCTGAATATGAATGAACTCTAGTAGTAAGAGTGAAGTCACTTTTAACTCATCGTTTAATATCTTAAATTGATACCTCCGTAAGAAAAATCCGTTATACAAAAGAAAGGTGTTTTGAATACTTCACATTACTTCTGATTCACATTTGTTTTAATAACTCTACTTGAGGTTTGTTAATTTTCATTGGTATCAGTGAAAAGGCCAAATATAATATTCAATAAAATATCATACATTTTTAACAATTGTGTGTATAGAAAGAGTCCAACTTTTTCTGTTCTTTTATTGTGTAATGATAAACTACTTCAAATCCTTTGGTTTAGGCCATTAGTCTAAACTATAATAAACTATTGAATGTCTAACATCAACGAATTATCTTCATCAAAACATGACATTTGTAACAAATTTATCTTCAAGGATTAACAATAAAAGCTTAAATAGGAAGGATCTTATCTCAAACTCGTTTGATCCATATCCTAAACATGAGATACTAGTGAGAAGATAACACTGGTCTGCATGATATTTTTTATTGAATGTATGACATCTTTTTCAAAATATATATGAAAAATGGTGATTTACTTTGTTTTTTATTCATTTCTATCACATCACGTTGTCGAGTTATATAGCATAAGTAAATATTTATATATATTATAATATATATATATATATATATATATATATATATATATATATATATATATATATATATATATATATTATAGATATATTTTTATATTGTGAATATGTCTAGAGGCTGTATAAATTCAGCAGACATATTTTGCTATGTCTGCGGGCAATTCACCCCTTCAGATTTCCAGAGCAATATTACTCCTTTGTTGAAGCGTTGTTATTTAGCTTATTTTGGCTGCAGATTAGGAGACCAAGACAAGCCATTTGCCCTACACAAATCTTGCAAGAGTTGCATCAGTAATCTTCAAATGTGGTCAGTTGGAAAACTTAAATGTATGTCCTTTGGCTTTGGAATACCAATGGTATGGCGAGAGCAGAAGAATCACCATGATGACTGCTACTTTTGTATCACTTAAGTTGCTGGATTCAACATGAAGACTAAAGATCACATAATATAGCCAAATATTTCTTCAGCAATAAGGCCTGTTCCAAATTCAGATAATACACTTGTGCATGTGTCACCTCAGATATGGGAAGTTTCATCAGAGTCCGATACTAGTGATACTAATCAGATGGAAGTAGACTATGAACCACCAGCAAATGACGATCCCAAACCCTTCAACCAAGCTAAGCTCAACGATCTGGTGCGAGACCTTAACCTTTAAAAAGAAAGTGCACAGTTACTTGGCTCTAGACTGAAGGAATTCAGGTTTCTAGCTTCTCGAACAACATTCACTTGGTACTGTCATCGTGTAGCAGAATTCATTTAGTTCTTTAAGAAAGAGGATTCTTTAGTTTTCTGTTCAAATATTTCTGGCCTTATCAAACACATGGGGATGCCGTACCAATGAGATGAATGAAGGCTCTTCATTGATTCTTCTAACAGAAGTTTAAAGGCTGTTCTTCTCTACAATGCCAACACAGCTGCATCTGTGCCAATTGTCTATAGTATCCAAGTGTCCGAATTCTCCGATAATTTTAAAACAATAATAACTGCAATCAAGCACTAATAGCACAATTTTCTCATTTGTGGTGATTTAAAAGTTATTGTTCTCCTAATAGGTCTTCAAGGGGGATACACCAAGTATTTCTGTTTTTTTGTGCATCTGGGATAGTAGGGCTGACAACTAGTACTACGAAAAAAAGGGCTGACTCTAGCACTAGGCAAAAAAGGACTGGCCACCCAGAACCAGCTTTTTACACGGAAATCACAACGTGAGAGCTATGCCACTAGTTGACTCCAAGAAAATTCTGCTACCACCACTCCATATCAAATTAAGGTTTATTAAATAGTTTGTGAAGGCCTTGAACAAAAATGGAGTTGCTTTCAAGTACCTGGAGTCAAAGTTTCCTCGTGTAGGTGAAGGCAAGCTAAAGGCATGAATCTTTGTTGGCCCTGAGATTCGGGAATTGATAAGGACAATCATTTTCAGAAAGCATTAGCAGGTGTCGAAGGTGAATGCCTCGTTTTCCTTCAAGCAGATTGTCCCTCACTTCTTGAGAAACACCCGCTCCCCAGAATATGAAAAAAATTATCTAAAATCTGATCTCAAGTTTCCAGCAACTTGGGTCTAGAATGAGTGTGAAGATGCACTTTTTGCACTCACATCTTGACTATTTGCCCACGAATTGTGGGAACTACAGTGAGGAACAAGGAGAGCGTTTCCATTAGGATATTTGAACCAGGGAAACTCAATACCAGGGCAAATGGAATGTCAGCAGGATGGCAGATTACTGCTGCTCATTGAAATGTGACGGTCTCGATGCACAGCACAAGCCGAAATCACAGCGGTACGCCTTCCTTTCAATCAGTATGTAGGTTAACTAGGAGAGTAGGTTTTTTTCACATTCATTTGATTTAATGTCGATGATTTTGATTCATATCATGATAACCGTGATTTATTTCAGTTAGCCACCCAAGAATATGTAAGAACACATCCATGAATAAAAAATAAAAATAAAAAAATTCCAAAATGCAGACCAGTGTAATCCTTCATTTACTAACTTAAAGGTAGTAACAAATATTAATGGACAACTGAATACATTAATAAATATTTTATATTACTAAAAAAATAAACTATTGAAATAAATGTTTTTAACTCGGGCCCCAAATAAACACACAAATATGAAACCGCGACAGACCTACGAACAGTTAAAAAAATGCCCACCCTGATCTAAAGGGGCTTCATATCAACCCCAATATATTCTCATAAAATAGTCAAATATTTTTGTAGAATGGTATTCAATGTATCCCCACTATCTACTTTGGATTGATACACTGGCAAGGAAAAAAATGATTAAAATAAGCCAGGCCATTTCTGCATATGGGAAATTTCTCGATCACCACAGTTAAATCAGTGAAACTTAACCGATTCAGGAAAAGCTGATAACCCAAACAAATTGGTTTTTTGAAACTAAATCATCGAAAAATTTAAAGGGCTGATATCCATTTTTTTTTTGTGAAAGAAGCATCGTAACTTTCGATAAATTACATAGAACAATACAAGTGAAAGGAAAACAGAAATAGGCTCCTTTTGCTCAGGTAATCGACAAGCAAAGTAAATATATCCTAGCCGAAATTAAAAATGAAATTAAAAATTAACCTGCTACCAAAAATATGGTGTTCCAAGACAGTGAATACATTTTTAATAACATATAATAGGCGAACACACTAACGGATTCAGATAAAAAAAAAATTTTTATTGATAAAATATACTCCAAGCAAATAATATATAATTTAATCAGTTTTAAATAAGTAATTGTTAAAACTTTCAAACATTAATATAAATGCACCACCTTAATCTTTCTTTCACTGATTGGTAGATATTAAAATAAATTGTTTGTATATTTGTATATAATTCTTTGACTATGCTCTTTAACTGTTCAGGGGATGTAGACCTTTGTCTACATCCCATAATCCAATAACAATGTTGAGTTGGTTAAAATGTATTAAACGTTGAATAGCCTCAAAACAACTAGTCGTCCGAAAACTGATTATTCTGTTTTATCAAGGTAGTTCTTGATATCTTGATGGTTATAAGGAGGCTCTTCATCTTGTTGAAAGTAAATCTCTTCCTATCCGTATAACAGATGCATAGCAGGAAATATTTTTCTCTGAAACATTTTTTGGTTCCTATCACCTCAACCTGTACCCGGAAGATGTAGAAATTTTTTGTGAAAATTAAGTTCTATCGGTACGTTTAATTATAACATTCTTTTATAAATTTAACCTTATTTAATCCTTAAAGCTTTTCTATTCGATCTAAGGATAAAATCATGACAAATATGGGTTTAATGCAAGATGTTGTATAATTATAATCTATTTCGTAATAATTTTTATTTAAATAAATGTTTGAATCTTTATCAATTACAGAAATGGTTCTTTCCAAATAAAAGCGTGCAATCAATGTTGCTCTCTACCGAAGCTGCTTGAAATTCAAGGAGAGATTTCCTAAAGGTATTGCATCAGGACCATCATCTTTATGATCATTACTGAGTGATAAAAATAGTTACACTCATCTCAAGAATTCTAATTGATACCTAAGGGCCTTAAAGGTAGCCAAGATCGCCTTCTGTTAGGTTTCAGCTCAAGGATCTGGTTGTCTCAAATGCCACGCTTCTTCACGGTTGAAAAAGCGTGTGTGAACGCTACAAGGTAAAATCTAAAGCAAAGAGATTTTGGAAAATACTCCATTCAAGAACGGTTGAGAAAAAGCCTCATTTGAGCAAGAAGAACCTTATCGAAAGGATCCACTTTTTAAGGAAATGCAAAGAAGCTACTGTTGAAGATTGGGATTAACTGATATTATCTGATGAAGGTACATGGCGCTTGTTTGTATGTTCTGGATAAGGGTTTGTTAGGAGAAGTAAAGGAGAGCGCTTTCACGAGTTCTCTGGCGTGCCTACGGCGAAACATACGAACACATTCTATTTTGGGGCCTGCTTCTCATCTAAGACAACTGGAACACTTACCACTTTGCCCAAGAACACTGCCATAAACTTAAAATCGTACCAAAGGATGCTTTATCAGCACCTAGTCCCTACTGCTGATAACCTATTTAGGAATAACTATATGTTTAAACATGATTTCACACCTTGACACAAAGCAATAACAATACAAAATTTCTTGGCTCAAACTAACAACGAACCTTTGGGACCTTGGTTAGAGAATTCGCCAGATTTGAAAGGAATAGAGAACTTGTAGGCGATATTCAAATAGGCGCTTTTTAAAACTCAACACTTCAAATTATTAACAGTTGCGAGTGCTTATTAAACAAAAATGGAGTAATATCAGTCATCCAATAAAATACAATATTTCCCAAACTTTTGTTATGACTGTACACATCATGCACATTGTAAGACGTGTGGAGGAATTATTCCCAAAATTGGCTACCCCAATGGTGCTGAAACTTTAGTATAGTCTTAACTTCAAAATTTAAACTAGGTAAAGTATAGATTTTCGCAGCTCAAATCATAAGGAGAGACATTCCCATCATTTATGTTTACTGTATACAGGCAAAACTAAACATAATTTTAGTCTAAGCAAGAAAAATCACAATTATTTTATGTATCATCTTAGCTTCTAGGCTATAAAGAGACAAGACATTTATATAATCTGTTATTGCGATCGCATGTTAATTTTTTTTATAGGTATACATGGTTTTTCGAACACACACTATACTCAAAAGAACCCAATTCTATCTGAGCTAAACAAATCACATGTATGTGACTATGATAATAGAAGAGCAAATTTCCATCCCAAAATCCTTCAGGATTTTCAAATACTAAATAAATATTAGCTAAATATTCAAATTTATTTACTAAAATTAGGTATTAGTGACCCTATCGAAGAGTAGGCAGCGATAAACAAATGTAAAACGTGGACCAGTTGAATAATAATTCAATGAAAATCAAAGCAAAAGCTTTGAAAATTGTGATTAATATAAATTGCTTAGATGGCTCAGTAGGGTATTAAAGATGTATTTCAATGAAGGCAACAACTTTTTTTTATAAAAGACGGACAAGAATTTGATTCTAAAAGATCAGAAATATTAGTAGTTTTCAGCAGTTTGAGGAAACGTACTTTGTTATGTGCCTAATACTCATACGAATACAGATAGAGAAGGAAGGCAACAATTGAATGCATAGTTGCTACTAGCTCATTTTCTGGCTTATTAAGCATTAATAGTGTATGTACCGCAAATGATGAATATAATAAAATCAAGATATTACTTGAAATTAACATTTTATTAATGTGTCATATATTGTTTAAAATAATTGCGTAAACCTGAGCTCGAAAATATAAGCTCCTCTTGATGGCAAATTTGAGGATTGATGCTAAGTTAGCTGCTTTGGCCTGATGCTTTCTTCAAGACCCACCAAACGCCTGGGCTGAAAGAATCCAAGTAATCTAATTAATTAAAGAATGCTGCTTCTGAATAAGGAAGGCTATAATAGAATGCAGATATGACCTGAAATTGACAGTTTAATCAATGAAACTTCCATTAATTTTGATATCCTCATCACTTCGACATCAAGCTTGTACTTAATTCTTGCCTATTAGTTATCAAAGACACTTTTGCCTACCCCATGCTGATGGCAAGGAACCGTGAAGATGTCTTAAGAGAGGAAATTTTACGCGAAAACAAGACTCGTTTAGTTAGTTAGCACATGTATTAACAAATACACCCAATTGACCTTTATATAGATATTCAGGACAGTGGGTTCATTGTTCACGACTTAAGGTCTAGACAATCATGCGAGTGTGTAGGGGTGCGAAGATGTATATGACAACTTCCCTGCAAAGCGAGAATATAAATAGCCCATTAAATTACCAAATCAGAACGGACTACGCAGTGGCGTTAATAGTAGAGTGCTTGCCTCGGGATGCTAAAGACCCAAGATCAAACCCCAAAGTCCACAATTTTTACAAAGAAAATTCTCGAAGAAAACGAAGACCACGAAAAACGCCTTAAGGACAACTCAAGAGAAAACCGCTTTCAAAGAAAATGGAACTCAAGGAAATCGATTTTCAAGGGCTAACCCGTCTCAAATCATCAAGTATCCAAGAAATCATCAACGTCTCAAGAATCATCACGTCATCAAGAATTTGGAAGAAATCATCACATCAAGATAATACGTCAAGTTAATATGAAGATACATCAAGAATTAACAAGATAAACTTAAAAAAAGAAGAAAGAGCCACAGCTAACTTATAATGAAGAAGGAATCTCAGCCAACTATAATATGGAGTCAGATAAATGGAGTTAATGTTTGAAGGGGCATCTTCAGGCTAGAAATAATACATAGATACGAATACAAAAAATCAACACGAGGAATGATATTGATAAATAAATAAAGGTATAAAAAAGAGCCCCCCCCTTATAAGATATTACTGGTGGTATGTATAAGGTCTTTAGCAGAGAGGCCACCCTAAATATTGATGTCTTCGTATCTTTGTAATCTCGGTATTAGGGAATTAATGAAAACAGGATAACACTTCTTGTCATCCCTGCTGATGCTTGACTTTCTGCGAATACAACTTTCAACGTCGATAGCAGCTGAACAATGTAATCAAAGAGACTCTAATATTGCTAAAGATGAGGTTTTGATCTGCCGTATGCAGACTTAAGTGATTGCTTTCGTGAAAAGCTATATTGCTTTGTATTTTAGAATAGTAGGGAACACTTAGCAGTTGAAGTAATAATATTAGATTTGACTTTAGTTGTAATGTATAACTAGATCAAAATTATAAAATTTTACGTGATTATTTTTATCAACTTCCATAAAGAAAATAAGTGACACAAGACAGTGCTTGCTGGGTTGAAATCATTCATAGGCTGTTAAAGAACTAATTATTAGGTCAAATATAATGGGGGCTAAATTATATTTTAGCTTGAATTAGCTAAAAGATTAAACCCCTTTTACAATTTTGGAAAATTAATAACGAGCACCATTTTCCATCTAATTGCAATTGTAACCTAATCTGAGAAATGATTCAAGGAGGCAACATTTAGAGACATTCAATAACCTACTAGTTTCGTTTGATCTACGCATTAAAATTTCTTATCCCATTAAAATATTCCTTTAGCTGGCCTCGAGCAAATTATGCATAGGGATTTTGTTCCACAAAAACACATTTAAGACTAATTTGAGAGATACCTAAACTTTTATTGTGGAAATATATAGTTAAAATAGCTTGACTTTGATTAATATGACTTAGACGGTTCTATAAATTGTTCTTTGATAAGTCTTCCGTCTGAAAATAAGAACTCAGAGATCTTATAAATATCAGGATTGTAAAGGATATAATACATTTCCAAAGCATATTAAGGAAGACTAAAAATACAGAGAAAAGAAAGATAAGAAAATAAGCGAATAAAAGAAAAAAGAGAGAAAGAGGGTAAAATAAATTTATCAAAGGCGTCTTTCTGAGAACACACACAACTTGTAAATAAATCTCTATTCCCGAGGGCAAAGAAAAAAACATTTATATACCTCTATTGTGCTCCTACGTTATTCTGAGCCAGCTTATGTACCTAACAAAATAACCCATATACTCTACCTCCAATTGATCCCCTTCCCAATCTTTCCTTCCCTGCAATATATGCAATAATACACAAATGGAATCCATGGTCAGTTCACTAGCTATTCAAAATAATACTAAATATAAAACTTTAAACTTAAGATACACAACTGTTTATAATTAAAATAATTTTAGTATACCCATTTATTGGTATTTCTAAAATAATCCTAAGCAGAAACCCCAAACGGTTATTACTCCTAAGCTCAAGTGATAGTCAAAATTAATTACATATGATGGGCGGTCAATAATTTTTGCGATTCGGTAGGGCAAAACAGAGAAAGGGGGATGGCTATTTGTGGAGGTGTAAGGACAAGTTATGTCAAGTCAGGACCTGTAGCCGCACGCTCCTGCCTCGTCTATTTAAGAAGTAGTAGTTGATCGCAGATGGTCAGTTACAATTTTTTCAAATATGGAGAAAGTTGAGCACCGCGCAGTGATCAAATTTTCAACTAAGGAAGGCAAGAATGCACAAGAGATCCATGAACGCATGGCTGCAGTGTACACCGACACTGCCCCTTCCTTTGCAACCATTGCTCGCTGGAATAGGGAGTTCCGCCATGGTCGTGAGTCCCTTGAAGATGACCCCGTCCAGAACGCCCGTCAGACGTGATCAACGAAGACAATGTGGCCTGTGTGGAGAGGATGATCCTCTAAAATCGACATGTGAAGGTCGAATAAATCGAGTGAGAACTTGGAATATCACATGGATGTGTTATCAACATCATCGACGACAATTTGGCCATGACCAAGGTCTCTGCCCGTTGGGTCCCTAGAAACCTCACGAAATTTCACGCGTTATGATCGACTTCAACGTCATCAAAGTCCACAAGGCCAGAGGTGCATAAGCTGCCCTGCGCGAGTGCGAATTCGAGGAGCTCAACCATCCTCCCTACAGTCCAGATCTGGTCCCTAGCGACTACTTTTTATTCCGCCAGCTCAAGGCTGTACTGCGTGGACGCCAGTTTGGGTACGATAAAGAGGTCCAGTTTGCTGTCCAGGAGTGGATTGAACAGAAGTCGGGAATTTGAAGCCTCAGGGACAAGTGGCGCAAGTGAATTGAAGTCGAGGGTAGTTATATTGAAAAATAATAAAACACTTTTCCTCATATCTCGTTTCCTTTTATCCGAATTGCCAAACTTATTGACCGCCCCCCCCGCGTCTTTTACTTCCTTTAAACAATGTCATAAGAAACATTGTATCAGCTGACCCTATAAATTTACCGAATGTAAGTAAAGGGATGGCATGAAATCAGCGTGAAGTTGGGTGAGAAAGCCTCAAGAGTATCAGTTCAGGATTTAAAAAAACGACTAATTTGTTAGATAGTGGACAAAATATTTTTCTAAAGAAAATTTTCCTGCTTTCTTTACTTAATTTAGGTGTGGGAGATTTTTTTCCCCAGAAGAACAGTTACAATGCAGGAATTTGAAATATTGCAATAAATATTTGGTTCTATGGTAATTAGCTATACAATATTATTTTTTAAACAGCTGTCTCTGATCTCTTACCTTTATATCAGAATTGTTCGAGATTATCAGAGTTATTAAACAAATTCGGTGGATTCAAAATGCAAACAACAAACTTTGGCCAGTAGATCATTGATGTCACTTATTAGGCGTTATGTGCACAGTGTATTGTGAAATCACACTTCTACCAAAGGAAAGATTAAAATTGGGAAGAGATACGTGATTATATCCAAATTCTATCAGGAATATAAACCTACAATTCTAAATAATATATCGTTTATTACATATTATATCCATGCATCGATTTGCCTCCAAAAAATGAGAAGAAATTAGAATACCATAAGTCATTCATTGTATACCATATTTTCGCCGTTACGAACCATCGGCTCATTAGCAGGAAAAAATAATAAAATTAGACAATCAATTAGTTAAAGGCAAAAATAAATATTATTTAAAGAATAAATTAGAGCATTCTAGAAAAGAATGTGGGATGCATCAGTTCTAAGAAAAATAATTATTAAATTCATCGATTAAAATCCAATGAAATCTGAATATATGTATCTGTATTTTATTTTATCTCTGATGAAATTGAATCACACCTCTTAGTACAGTAAGAGCGACATCCACATTCATAACATTGCTCTGAATCTTCACTGGTTGTTTGATTAGAACTAAACTCCAGTAATATAAGCAACTACTATATTTAGCCCTAAATTTTGACTATAATTCAACTAGTATGGCCATTTCATTCAATTTTCTAGTGAAAAGAGGTGCTGAATAATATTAAAATCATCGGAATGCTTGCCACCTACTATATTTCGGCGAAAAAGAGACAATATAATGATTTGACCAGAAAGATCCTAAACCTTGTTGATTGCTTTTATATTGTGATATAATTGAATTTTCAGAGGGACTATGCTTGTAATTTATTTTTAATACAAATATGTTATATACTCATATACGCTATTTAATATAAATGTTGATATAAATTATAGGTTTTAATCTAGTATAGATTTCAAGAAATTTATTTTAAATAATATTTAAATTTTATTTACACATAATGGACAGTTGTCATCCGAGAGTAAATTACATATAAGCAGTTGACCGAGGTAACTTGTTCAGCGAGTGGTTGTCTAGTTGTCGCGGAATCACAAAATATCTGTTTTGAATTGCTATTGCACTCTCACTCATTTCACATCACAATTATTATTTTAATCCCAGCACTGCTAACTTTCTTTACATAGTGTTTGAAGCGAATGAAGGACTCACATTGAGGGTCAAAATGCATAAAAAACAGATCCAATAATTTAATTTTCCTTCTTGCTCCGTTCACCTTCTTGACAAGGAAGATTAAATATAAAAATGATCCCGAAAACATTTTCCTTAGATAGTTTAGAAGCTGTCATATTCTTATAGTTGAAATGGTAATCATTAAAATTTCTACGTCTTAAGTAGATATCATTCATTTCATAGAATTAAATCTCATTCCTAAGATATTATGCCACTTATGTCTTTACCTTATCGCCTTTCTTTTCATATATTCTTTTTCAGTTAGGAGCATATTTTATTCTTGTGTTTGATCGGGGAGTGTAAGAATTTACGTTTATTATTGATCTGCTTCTACATGGAAGAATATACTGAGAGTGGCTCGTGATGTCAAAAAGTGCTATATTTATCAATATCGGATAAACAAATTTGAACTACGCAAGCTTAGATGAGACCATGAGTAAAGAAGTGTGGACCTGATGTAAGAACAAATTTAGAACAAACCTAAGGATATAGGAAGTTTTAAAAGTGACGCCGCCTTTTACTACCTGAGTTTGCTCATATCCCGAATATGCCTCTCCAGTGCAACAAGCGCACAAGTTATTTGCCATTATCTCTTTGCGATTTTAAAAACGCAAAATATGCTGTTTGCATTGTGTGCTGTTGAAAAATCCTAGACGAAACCCAAATAAGGAAAATATGCGAAGAATTTTTAAATCTTAAGACAATCGTAAAGAAACTTATGAACATTCCAAATCAAGATATTATGACTGTAGTGAAAGAAGACATAATTCTACCACCACCGGCCCCAAATGTTCTAGACGACAGATTTATACCCACAAACAGATATAGAACGCCTCTCAATGTTATTAATCGCATATCTGGCTCCACTCTTCCCGTAAACAACAAATATGCTGGTTGGGCAGAGGTAGATGGTGAAGACGAGCGTCCAATTGCTTTTTATGGAGACTCGTTTGCAAGACACTTGGATGAAATGTTCTAAGCTAGAAGACGTCTTAAGAGAAGAAGAATTTTCATCCTCGTAGGTGACAGAGACGATAAGAGGGCAGCCGCTCACGCTGAAATAAGTGGTAACGAAGAGGAAATGATCATCATAATGGCCCTCGGAACCCATATACGAGTGAAGAAGCCGTCAAAAATATTTAGTTAGTAGAAAGTGGTACTAAAAAAATCTACATATTAGATAGGAGTATAATTGTGGTATTTGTTGGGATAGTGCCTAGAATACGATGGATGGACTGTGAAAGAGCTCAAACAGTCAAAGAAAATAATATTTTACAGAATTTATGTAAATCATTATATATAAGACTTCTTGCCCTTTGGGAAAGTTTTATAAATCAAAGAGATCTTCCTGGAATGAATGGTGTTGTTCTCACTGGGATCAGGATGGCACAACTGGGTATTGTTTTAGATAAATCCTTTCTTAAAGATTGGGAATGCAGCAGTTTGAGGCAAATATTTTTTAATTCATAGTTGCACAATCAATAAGAAAATAGTTCAGGATAATAACAGCTCCCCAAATAGTTATGTAACTGACTGAAACCTGGTTGCATACACTAATTGACGATATCAATTTAACAATAATTACAAAAATTTATGCACTGTAGGGGAATACAAACTTACGGAAGTTGATTGGTGTACAATGATTACAGATGCGGATAATTTTAGCTATTTTTTAGCTAATTATCTGCATAAAATGTCGAACGTCTTAAAAGAGAAAAAAACAGCTTGATTTAGTTTTAATTATAAGGAAACTTTAATAGATTAATTTGAAGTTCAGTAACCACACAGATATTCGGATCAAAACTCATTTGTGTTTTCCTCGAAATAATTTTAATATAATCAATGAAAAACCTACAAAAGGGACCTAGATATAAATACATTAGCAAACTTCCAAGCGAATAGATATGTATTAAAAAAATTGGATTGGCAGAGAAACTTATTAATAAAACACCTGCCCTGGTCTACAGCGTAATCATTGATAGCATTACGGATCTTCAGATTAGATATATTCCCCACAAAAGCTAAGTAAAATATACAAGGGACAAACCTTAGATTAAACAATTTATTAAGAGTCTGATAGAGCAGAAAATGTCACTTTATAAGCAGTTAAAAAGCAACTAGTCATTAGGCCAAAGATTTATCGAACTGCAAAGGGAGATAAAGATAGTAGTAAGTGAAGCTACAGGTTAATGCAGGTACGAATATAAAATAGTGGAAAAGTCGCGCGATTACCCAAAGCATTCTATATTTACTATATGTTCAAATGCCCATGTATATTATTCAAGTATGAGGATTGAAAATAGTTTAATGGTCGCTAAATAGAAATAACAAAACGTAAATTGGCATACTATCCTATATATCTAAGCATTTAACATCTCCATGTAGGAGCTCTAAGTGAGAAATAAAATACAAATTTAAATGCGGCTCAAAAGGAAATTTCAAACTCCCACAAACTGTTTATGGGGTGCTTGGTGATATTAAAAGGGGGGTGTCAATATTTTAATAGATTTATTTTCAAATCACTGTAAAATCCTTTCTTATATAAGAAATGAATTTATCGAGCTTATTGGCAGAAATAAATAAATCATGTAGACTTTCAAAGATTGTTAGACCAATAATGTCTATACTTGATTGAAGAGAGGGCATAATAAATCAGTTTTCTTCAAAATCAAATGTTTTAATTGCTATGGGCTACCCCATGCACTACTGCGAAATTATCAAGAAATTAAGGATTTAGAAACGAGCTTGGACAATGGTCAGAATAATGTCTAGTACTATGCGCATTGTCGTAGAGTCGAAAGTCGATGCTTGACGAGGATTGACGCTGCGGTGAATCAGGAGAGAAGCACGCCAGAAATTTGGATATTGATCCGAGTGCGAGGGTTTGTCGAGGTATGCCAGTTTAGACTAGCTGAGTGCTCAGAGTCGTACACAAGCACGGGCAGACAGCTGACCAAAAGCCGCTTAAGATATATTCTGGGGCGATTAATAAAGAGTGCGAATTAGCGTTGACCGGGTTTTGACTAATGGTTGCCAAGTTGCAGTTCAAAGGATATATAAAGACAATACCCACAAATATATTTTTAAAATACCTTATAAAAGGGGGCAATTTATATAAATATATATATATATATATATATATATATATATATATATATATATATATATATATAAGGGGTGAACAAATTACTTATGGTTGCTAAACTAATTAAGTAAAAACTAACGAGATAATCTTGGGATGACTATGCAAGATCGTTTTACTTTCAAGAGCCGGCGAATTGGAGGGGGAGTGAAAGACAAGGGCGCAAGGCTTTAAGAAGGACTTATGAGATTTTCTCTGCTCTAGAGAGACGTAATCTCAACTCTAGACGATACTGCAGATCGGCAAGGAGCCTCAGTCTCGAAAGAACGGCAATCTTGAAATGATGGTGAAGAATAGAAGACCGCATAACTCTCCGAGAAGAAAGGGGGCTTGATAGCGTTCCTCTAAACAGGGGCCAAAGCTTAACGAAGGTAGATCTGTTAGTGAGATCATCGACGAAGTACGACGACGGGATACAGGGGTTCACGGAAAACATACGACAGTCTCGACGGAATGAATGGCGGGCATTCAATCTCAGATTAAATACTCAGGTGGCTGGTCCGATAAACGCTTCAAGGCCTGGCATTTCCTAGGGTTTTCTGGCCGCCAATCTAAGCAAACAAATTTCAGGATTACGCGTCGTTCTAGACGATGAAACTTTCCTCTTGATATGCTGGTAGGGTTAATGTGGCTGCGCACGGTGATATCATAGGGGAGGAGGGGGAGGAGACGAGTGTCCCCGAAAACAAACACAGCTATGATTAAGCGAGGGACTGATTCTTTCTCGAACTTTCTAAAGTTCTCACGCTGGGTGCACGTGGTCCTGAAAGAAGAGAGGGGTATTTTGTGAGGGGGCTTCCTCTCACGGTGGTCATTCCAGGGGATTTCTTCACAAGGCTCCCTTTCCGAAGATGACCTTTTCCTGGTGCGAATAGAAGTAAAAAGGGCATCCCCAAACATGGAAAATCTTGACCTGAGTTTACAGGTGCACAATAAGGGTGGACATTTAAATTAGCGTCGACACAGTGATCACAAAATGAATGAATGACTTCGGTTTAATTCTCGGCGCAGGATATATTTAAAAAGGGCATCGCCGTTAACCAGAGCCAAAAAAACCCCACAAAAGTCAATAAATTCGAGTTAGAAGAAATATTAAAAGGATTCATTCCTAAAAGGGTAGTGGAACCATATTTAAATAAAAATAAAGAAAAATACAATACAAAAAACAAAAACAAAACAAAACACATACAAAGGACAAATTTGTACAAAAAGAAAACAAAGATTTACAAGAGAACCAAGGAACATAAACATATACGGTTAAGACGGAGTTCTAGAATTATAAAAATAAAACGAATATACAGAGTCGATTATGTGCACAGGAGTACAATGCTTAACATATTTTACTTCGCAGGGGAAGGATCCTCGACCGAATTCCTACTCAGAGAGTCGACAACACAGTTTGCTGTCCCTTTAATGTACCTTGTTCGGAAATGGTATTCCATTGGAAGTAAACTCCAACGCATAAGCCTTCTGTTCTGGCTTTTAGAATTCAGTAAGTAAGCCAATGTGCAGGGATCGGTTTCGATCACGAACTCCTTACCTAACAAATATGTTTGGAATTTATGTACACTCCATACGATCGCTAGAGCTTCAAGTTCTATGACCGCATAGTCCTTTCGCGTGAAAGAGCTTCTGGCTAGCGTACCCTTTGGTTAACTGTTGCCGTCTTTTTCATATTGGGGCAAGATGCAACCGATGCCTTCATTACAAGCATACGTTTGTATCCCAAAGGTTTGTTCGTGTTCGGGAGTCTCAGTATGGGAGCTGATATTAGTTTTTCCTTCAGCTGATGGAGGTGAGCGGTCGCTTTGGGGTTCCATGTAAGGGAGTCCGGGGAAAGTTACTTTAGTAGGGAGTTAAGGGGGGACACTTAGGCAGCGGAATTCAGGAAAAAACGTCGGTAAATGCATGTCAATCTGAGAAAAGAGCGTAATTGCTTTTTAGTGCGCGGGAGGGGCATGACATCGATGATATTCCCCTTTTCTTTCTGAGGGGCCATTTGATTTTTACCACTGTGGAAAACAGAGGTATTTAATAGTGCTATAGGTGAATTGGCATTTGCTATAGTGAGGCCTTGATCACGAAGCCTATTGAGGATCAGGTGGAAGGAGATAAGATGCTGGTCTCATGTACGGGTGGCCACGTAAATGTTATCGAAGTAAAAGGAAATTTTACTTAGCCCATCTAGTAACCTACGCATCATTGGATTATAGTTACTACAGGCATTATCTAAACCAAAAGGTAGGCGCTTAAACTGCATAAGGCTTTTGTCTCTGGGAAACGCGGTGTATTTCCGGGCAAAATCCTTAAGGGGGATTTGATAGTAGGCCTTATACAAGTCTATCTCTGAAATAAACTTGTCCTCTTCAAATAGATGTAGGCTCTGGTCTATCAAAGGGAAAGGCTCAGCGCCGAAAACAGTTACAGCGTTCAGTTTTCTACGCATATGCGAAAAGACTGATCCCTATTTCTGACCATAACAATAGGAGAGCAATAATTCGACGTGCAAGGTTTAATAATTCCTAACTTTAGCAAGTTTTCCACATCGGTGTTAAAAGTAGGGCACAAGTGAACGGGTACGAAAAAGGGCTTAGATCTAAAAGGTTCCTAGGTGGTTAGGGCTATATTATGCTTAATATACCAAGGGCAACCAGGCTTCTCACAAATTACATCAGTGAATTCAATTAACAAAAGAGCCAATTGTTTCTTCTGAGGGGGTTCCAACTGGAGGTTTAAATCGAATTCCAGCGAGGAGTTTACAGAGGAACCGGGAATCAATGAGAGAGGGTAGTTTATGTCCGTTTCGACACACATGGTTTAGAGTAAATTAAAAGGCTCAGATGGATAAGATGCTTCCATTACTGCCTCTTCGTCCAGGGCATTTTCTATTATTAATGCAAGCGTGGTGGTGATAGCGTTTAAGCATATTTACATGGAACAATTTGTTCCCTGACGAGGTCTGTATTACGTAATCGACGGGACCACGGACTTGTAGGATTGTAAAAAGGCCTTTCCACTGGCAGAGGAGCTTTCCTGTCTCTGTGGATAAGAGGAGCAGCGCCTCTTCATCAGGCTTGAATCGACTTTCTTTGCACCTAACGTCAAAATAGGTCCTATATTTTTCTAAATTTAGGTGCAAATTTTGTACGCTATACCTTCGCATTCATATAAGCGGTTCCTAAGATCTAACACGTAAGAATACTAGGACTTGATCTCCTCCTCCAGCTAGGAATCGGAAAAAAGTTCACTCAAAATGGTCCACGTACATTTAAGCCATACAAGAGCTTGAAGCAAGCAAATTCCAAAGTTCAACGGGGGATTTCTCTCCAGGCAAACTATGCAACCGGCAAGTATCGATGCTTTTCTTGGGGCTGAGCATGACATAACTTTTTAAAAATGGTCTTCAGAGTGCCCTTCAAATTTTCACAGACGCCGATAACGGCGAGTTAAAAATAAAGGGTGAACAAGGGCTTGATCGTAAATAGCTTGCCGACGTATTCCATTAGCTTAGAGGGCAACTGTCTATCTCTGTCGAAAAAGATCCGTTTCGGGATGCCGACGCAAAAAAGATAGAAATTAGGGCCTCCACACAGATCACGTGTTTTATTTACTTAAGGAGGACAGGGTCGAGGAATCTCGTTGAAAAGTCAACAAGGGTGCGGACGTTCGAGTATTGTGCGCTAAACGGGGGTAAATTTGGCCAATTAGATCTATGGACACTAAAAAGAATGCTCCGAGATAATTAGAGTCTTGTGGATGGGGGCCTGTGTTGTTCGTCTTTTTGCTGTAGTCTTCTGACAAATGCCACATGAACTGCAAAACTTGGCAATATCTTTGGCAGCACCGAGCCAGAAGAAATAACGGAACATTCTCTGGGCTGTTTTATTGTGACTAAATGACCAGCCATTAATCCATCGTATGGGGGTTGGAGGACTTTGGGAACATGGAAACGAGAATACACAACGAGCGAGTGCGGGTTTTATTTTCAGCTGAACTGGAACGATAAAGAAGTCCACCGCTAATGAGGTAGGCGTCGCGTTTTAACCATGGGCAGATCCACATTCGTCTCTTCTCGCTTTTTTTCACAACGATTGGAGAGGGGGCATTTCTTTTAAGTGCTTGCAAAAGTCCCGTTTTAAATGGCTGCAAACTCTGTAGCATAAGGGGGTTCTAATGAAACGAGGGGAGCTGCGTCATTTAGCGCTTGGGCACTCGTGATGACGGGCTGTGCGACGGGGTTAGGGGAGAGCTGCGGGCTGTGGCCGATCAGCAAAGCGCAGAACCTAATGGGGGCTGCTATCACTTCGGCCCAACTAGTGAAGTATCTGCATTCAAGATAACAACGGCCCACGGGGAACCGATTTGCACGTCCTAAGTAGTCATGGACTACTGCGAATTTATCGTGGTCGGGGCCCACTGGAGAAAGCAACCTTTCTGATCAGACGAAGCAAGTATATCCGGTGTCTCATACGAGGGTTGACACCCGGCAACCATTAACACTTCCATTTTCAAACTAAAGCCCACCGAGGGTGCTTTTGTTGAACAGGAAAGTAACTTGCTGTCCCGAAGGACTGCTTGTTGGGGAAGTTGCTGGCGTTTCAGGGCGAGCAGGCGGATGAGAGAGAAAGGCACTTATTTGCTGATTTGATGAGTAGGAGCAGAACGAAATTATGAGTTTTGGGGACAATATGCTGTCACGTGACCGGGAACACCACAGGAAAAACAAAATATGGGAAATCCTGGTTAATCCAACGCTGGAAGATTATGCATGAGGGGATTAATATCGCTCGTTTCTGGCGGAGGGTGGTACTTGAGTTTAAAGAAACCAGGTACCTTCACAAATTCTTCGGGGGAAATTTGGAGAGGCTACTTTTACATTTGAGGGATGAAGGATGGCACTTCTTGGGGTCTTTCGGGTATAGATGGTGGCCTGTTGCGTGCACATCCGCTTCTTCTATACATTCCTTGAAAGAAGGCATGCCTCTGTTCTTCACGAATGCGCGGTCTTGAAAGAAAAAAGAGGTATTTCCGAGGGGGGCTTACTCTCACGGTGGACATTTAGGGGCATTCCTTCAGAGGGTTAAATAAACAAAATCGAGTGCGGTTGAGCTAAATAATCGATTCTTATAGGTTCTCAGTTTAAAGAAACTGATTGTAAAAAAAATAACCACTATATAGACAGAAAATATTATTAGTAAAAGTAAATAAATGACTATAAATAAGCTGAGACCCGGGGTACAGAACGGTGGAGGGGAATATAAATGACTCGACGGGGACGAGAGTCCAAGAGAGGATGTACGGTGATTGCTTCTAGGGAAAGGGGGAGATTGCAAATGACTCACGTAAGGCCTAATTGACTGGAGGCTTTTGGATACGACGAGTAAGCGGGGTGCTCAAAGTTCCACTTACAAAGTTCCTACTTCATTAACCTTAGTAAGAAATGAATGAAGGAGTACTCCAGACGAGAACAAAGTCGATACCCGAGTGATAGATGCCTGGCCGTGTCTATCCACTGTCGGGCGGGAACTCTGGCCTTAAGTGCGGGCAAGGACGGGTAGAGAGGTGACGCGTGATGTTCTTAGCTGGAAGCCATTGGGAGGCCGTGCAGCGCGTACGAGATTGTAGGTGGCTGCTAACAAAGACAGGGATGTATGGTTCTAATTTCTCAAAGCTTTTCCCGAAGTATTTATACTGCCTCGGTGAAAGCGGGTCGCTGGAGGCACACAAAAGGGGACGGAGATGTCATTAGACTTGGCGCGCCAAGGGTGGGGGATATTCTCCGCGAAAGTCTTCGACGCCGTAGGTCTGACGCCGATCAAGTATTGTGACGGGGGAAAACGAACCCAACACAGATAACGCGGTAGCGCGAAATTCTCGCTGCTATCTTGACGCTATATGTCGGTGCAGGTACACTTTTTTCAGGCGCCCCGGTAGACGTTATGTTCTAAGTGGGGTATAGCCTTCTCTCTCTGACATGAATATAATATAAGCCAGCAGTCCAATTTTTTACTCTGAGAAAGCGGAGCGAAACGGCAATAATAAAAAACCTTGTACCACTTGTGGTTTATCTTTTTCTCTCTCTCCACCTTATTTCCTCTAAAGCTTACCCTCTTTAATGTTAAAAAATGAGGTCAGAGAAATTTTTTATTACTGATTTAGTTAAAAAAAGGGTTTGAGTGACAGTTTTCATGTCTTTTTCATATCAGATTATACTACTACATTTCATTCAGTTGTTCTATTGATTAGAGGAAGAAAAATTTGTAATTCCTGGATACAGTGTCTATGATGAATGTGGAAAATTGTTATTAAGAAAAGGGAGGAAAAAAGCACTGCTAGACTACAAATGCCCTTCGTTAGCAGCGCTACCAAAACATTATTAGCGTAAGCTGAGATTAAGATGCAGCGGTAGAAGAACTAAAACTATAATACGAGTAGTAGTATTAAAAATTAGATCTTTCCTAATTAAACAAGTTAAAGCCGATTGTTGTGAAAGATCTTCCTATCAAAAACCTTTATATATTTCTGGGTTTCTTATGGAGTCACTATAGCTTTTTTATGCTGCCATGCAGTTTTTGTTGATAACGGCTCCCCAGGAGAAGCTGTCTTATGATCAATCCGACAGCTGGGAAGAATAAGGAAAAAATGTCTTTTATCTTACATCCTGTGTGTAGAAGATGTTGACCTCAGAACGATTAATTGGGGTCGCACTTTTTGTGATACTTTCCTGAGGGACCAGGTTAGAGTGGATGTCGAGTGTTACATGCTATGAGAATTTAAAGCATTTACCTATGCTAGCAATACATACAAAGGTTACCTTATGGTACAGCAAACTTCCTACTCTATATCAATAGTGGCCGCATTTGATGTAATGCTTGGTTTTCTTAACCAATTCAAGGGAAATATACGCTTGCGATGATGGTATTTTAGCTTCAGCTGTTTGAGTGCAGTGTTTAAACGAGAGATTTTAATATGCAACGGTGAGTAATGTTCTCAATCGTCAGCTTGTTCTTGGATTCTCGCAGCCTACCCTTTTGTTTTGCCCATAATCACCTGTGATAAACCGATGATCTGTCCGGGTGGCTTTTTCATGCGATAGTCAGCAAATGTCGGAGAGAGAAAAATCACCATTTTAAAACGTTTTAATCATAAGTATTAAGATCATGCCTTCAGTTACGAGACAGAAAACAAAGGTAGTTTATTGCCTAAGCTGTAGTAGGACACTTTTAAATTTTTTACAGTATGCATTGTTAAGGCAAGGTGTAACATGTATTCCAGACCAAATAATAACTTAAGAAAAAACATATATTCAATAATACATTTATTATGCTTAGTAATTGGTAAGCATGCACTTACATACGCATTGTAAAATCATATTCAATAAAGCCTCCTCCAGCATTTATGGCCGATTCACTGCAGCTTTGGAAGAAAATGATTTTCATTAACGTTGGCCAGATTTTAATGATTTCAGACTAGAAAGTTTCCTTGGCAGTGTCCCCCCGTTATTATTATAAAGTGTTCAAATCTGGACAGCAATAAGGAAACAAGTAAGTAATTACGTGATCGTTAAAAATCTCGACCAACCATTGTTGGGCCATTTAGGTGTTGTGGGAGCGATTAGATTTATAATTGAACATATGTAGGTGGTCTCTTCAGGGCCAAGAAGGCCTTCATCAACGAATACAGCTTGTCAATGACAAAATCCTGGGTCTGGTAGACATATTACTATTTTAAACAGAGAAATGCTTCTTTTTGACAACGTTTTATATATTCACACTCGAATTCTGTATCTGTTTCACCTCATGTATACGAAGAAGTTTGCCAGTTCCAAATTGTGGCAATCGAAGAATCATTATCTCACCTGATAAGTCGACGAAATTAGCATGATAGTCGTATCAGATCTTTGATAACAAGCTACAATGTTTGGGTTAAGTATACAGAGAAATGAGTGGATTTGGCCATTTTCGGTTTGGGCCCATGATATAGCTCTTTTTATTATATAATAATTGCTCAAGTATATAAATCTCATTCTAACTGTTAAGTAGAAAAGATTATAACCTACGTTGATTCGTTGTGTATAACCATTTAAGTGTTAGCATTCATTAGTTATTTGTTTTATAAATTATATCGATAAGATAAGCAATTCCAACAGGCAAATATTTAAATATCAGAGACGGTCTAGACGAGTGTAAACATTGTTATCCATATTAGAGAAGTTAATCCAACTCGTAGGATGTGTAAAGTCGTGTGATAGTCAGGTTTAGAGTTTGTTAAATTTAGAGTCGTGGTCGCCATACTTTATAGATAATAATCCTTAGGATAACTGGTTAGAATATGTCACCATTGATAAAAAAGGCTTCATTAAAAATTTCATATATTTTCTATACATATATTCAAGGTAGTCTTTCTAAATTTGACGATTTTAATATCTCCTTTATTTGAGAAAAAAGTTAGTTGACATAGTGAAGTGAAAACCATCTGAATATTAGAAAGAGTTACCGGCAGTATGATGCTCTGCGCCGGCTCTCAAAATCAGGTTATTATGAATGATACTCAGTTATAATCTGTTACCACTTAAAAGGCTCTTAGAAGTAACCTTTCCAGCTGGATGCAAAATAGGCAGAAAGAAACACAACAGGTGGACTCAATACTTTCGCAAACCGGAATTCATCCAACTACTGAAGGTCAAGGTGATGGAAGCCGCGAAGGCCCATTAACTCCCCTACAAGGATAAATTCTGACAGCCCAAGCTTAAGGAGAACCAATTAACGAGGGAAAAGAAGATCCCGAAAGAGATGAAGCTTCCTGTTAAACTACATAAGATAAGGGGCTTATCAGATGAATAGAACATCTGCTTGGACTAAATTGACAACAACAATAAAATAAGATGACTTCCATATAATGAATGGGGGGCTTGGTGAATCGCGAAGATCAGCATACGCAAAGTGCGGTGGTTGTGTTTTCTCTCCAGCTAGGGCAATACCATGCTGCCCTACATCTTTAAACATGATCCTAGGCTCAATTTCAACGGTTATGTGAACCCAGTGGAAGAGGGTTGAAGCTGAAAGTCCATTCTTCCAAAAGGAAGTTCGGTTTTGAATGACTATAAACGCTCTGTCTGTAACCCTAAGGCTGAGCTGCTAGCGAAAATCAAGGAGGTTTTTCGAGAACTTTCCAGGGATACAGTAAGCAACGCAGTCAGCAGGTTCCGGAGCCGTTTTGATCGTGGCTCTAGGTACTTGCACAAGAGGGAAATTCATGAGTGAGCTTTTCCTAAGTATACACAATTTATCTCTCACCTCACTTTTCTATTCATTATCTCTGCTATTAAAGAGAATGGAAAATTAATATAATCTACTCAAGCTTGAACATCAGAATATAAAGTATGCAGTTAAAATAGGAATGTTGCAGTTAATAAGCTCTTCTTTAATCCATCGAAAGACAATCTTTCTGCTTTAACTTTGCAACAAGAAGAGAATGAAAAAATTAAAAATTCCATTCTAGCTCGTTAAACTGAATCGGAAATTATTTTTATATTGTCGCAATAGTAATTATGCTGTTAAAATGGGAAACTTGTAGCATATCTCTTCAACAAGCTCTCGTAATCAGGTCTTTGAAATCGAAAATAATTATTATTAAAATGTTTCATTTGTTTTCATGTTGTTAAAATGGCAATTTCCCCGTTAATTAAGCTCCTCATCAAAACCTCGTAATTATCTGTTCCTGCATGCAGGAGAGGAAACTCATACTCGAGTGTTGATAACGTAAACAAAAGCTTACATGTCAATTTGCCTTTTATCCGTTAAAGATCTTATCGCACTGTGGAAAATTCTTATTATCTGGTGGAGCTCGCGTATAAATTTTGATCTCGTGCATGTCGAAGAGCGTCTTACAGGGCTTTATAATGAGGTTAGCTGTAACATTGCCATTCTAACCAGATGCATTCATTTACTCTATAGTTTTTTAACAAGTATGGGAAATATAAACATAAGGCTTAGAGATAGTATATATATAAATATATACATATATATATATAGATATATTGGAATGGGAGGAGGAAGTAAAAACCCGGAAAATACACTAAAGTTCTTTATTGACGTTTCGCAAACAGGCGAACGTCAATTAAGAACTTCAGTGTATTTTTTAACTTTTTACTTCATCCTTCCATTCTCACCTATACGTCGTGATATATCCTACTATATATATTTATATATATATATATATATATATATATATATATATATATATATATATATATATATTTATATATATATATATATATATTTAAACTACATTAGTAATTAATTTAAATTAACTTGTTGGCCAAGTGAGAAAATTTCGGGGTAATCTTTCGACAGAAATAAAACAGAAACTATTTTTCAATATGTAACTTTGACAAATCATAAGCGAACAAAGTAACCTATTACAAAAATAATTAAGATAACGTAAAGGCTTCAAGAATAAATGTAAAACATGAGATAAAAAGGTTAGAATATACAACTTTCGCCAATTTTATTAATTAACAAGTGACATTCTAACATAAGAATTATAATTCAAATCCAAGGAAGTGAAAATATCGAAATGAACAAATCTCTTAAATAGATTACTAAAAGATACATAAAGATTGGCATGAAGCAAATTAAAATAGTAAGAAATAAAGAAGCTATTAAAATCGGATACAGCACAAAATTGATAGAAAGAGAGAAAGAATTTTTTATTGAATTATCTAACAGTAGTGGCTACTGAAACAACATGACATCTTCTGAATAAATGAGAAGTAAATTCTACCAGCAAATAAGAAACGAGTTTGTACGCATTTTAGAGATAGTTAAATGGTAGAGAGCCTGGGGGGAATAAAATAGCAGATGACTTAAACTCTATGGGTAAGCTTTATGTATGCTATGTATATACCTGTGTGATTATACAATCTTACGGAAAATAATCATTTTGTTGTACTTTTCTAAATAAATCTGACAAAGTATTATACCTAAAGAACGTAGTTCAAACGTTTTCTTCAGAGACATATAAATTACAAACAATCACAATTGACATCAATTAGACAACAGTAAGGCAATGATGCTTAAATAGTTATAATTACGAGTATCTTCAAACTGTTCAGTTATTCGAGAATTCTAAAAAAAAACACGTAAAGAGTCTCTAAATAACATTCGTTGATTAACAGAATGCTTTCGAATTAGTAAACATCGATTCAGTTCTACGAATCAATGGATTAAGATAACCTACGATAATATTCTTTCATACATAGTCATGCAATTAGAAGTATAAAAAACATGAAAAAAGAGTGGGTACTCTCTCTTTAAGACTATTTACAACAATGAGATACCACATTCCCTGGAATAAAAAGTTGAAGGACACCTCCTTAAAAGTATTTACAACAGTGCAAGGAAAGAATTTTAGGAACCAGGACTGAGATGCTCTCATGTGCGCAGATCAACAGTCGCAGAGAGTAGGGTACCCTCTACTCAAGGCTATTTACAAAAGTGCTTCGGCAAATTTCCAGGTCAAATAGTGGGAGACCCTTTTCCCAATACTGTATAAAACAGTGCGTGGGCAGATTCTTAGAAACAAAGTATAGGAACACAAGAGAATAAGAATTAAGGGTAGAAATTAAAGTCATGTTTGAGTTGCTTATCTCATAATCCAATTTTCTTAGAATCCAGACGTGTAAGAGTGAGTTGTATCAGAGTTTTTATGACTGATTCAGTGGATATAATTATTCTAAGATAAAGTGAATGATCAATAGTTGTGAATAAGAGAGAGAAGTCATAGAATTAAAGAAAAATTGTATACAGGCGCAATAAATGATTCCTGTGAAAATCTAGGACTCTAACTTCACAAGTTGATTCCCGGTGTTGATTGCTACAATTGACATCTGGATAAGGAGGTCTGTACTCTCGACCAAATTGGCTTGAGACCCAAATTGATTGGAAATTGCTGGGCCGTTACCCCTTTCGACATTATTACTTTACCCTCTTTTGTCATTCTTTACAAGCCTAATTTCACCTATTTTTCTTGGCTACTGGCTAAATATCGAGGGCTGTTATACTCAGTCCTGGTGAGTAGGCATGAATGAACCATCCCTTTTATTTAGCATGGTGCAATTTAGGATGTATTACATTGGTCTGCGTCAAAAATGTACCTTAGGTTTTCTGTAGTGTTTCTTAAAAAATTGACCTCCTAAATCCGAATCTGGCATCCGTTTTTCTCTATCAGATCCAGTTTTTGCAATACCGGGGGTGATAATAATTTTATAGTTTATACATGTCTTATATTACATCAAAATTTCAATAGTTTTTGCACTACTGTATTCGCAGTAAATTTTGTGTATATTTTAAGTAATTATGTTAATAAGTTTATATTTTTGCAGGTTAGAAATTGCTTAGCATTATAATAATAAGAATAATAATAATTATAATAGTGTTTGAGTTAAAAATCAACAGAAAATGTAAGAATAGCTCTGACAGATTTTGCTATGTTTGCGGCAAAGTGACTTTTTCCTGGCAGCAATGTACAATCTCTCCTATAATTAAATCTTTGTATCATGCATATTTTAGAGTAAGGCTAGAAGATCAAGATAAAGGTTTGTAAGGGATGCTACGTAAGTTTAGGACGCTGGAGTCAGGTCGAACAGAAGTCTCTCTTTTGATGTTCCATGGTGTGGAGAGAGGGCAAGGACCACACTAAGGAGTGCTATTTTTGCATGACAAATATTAAAGCTGAGCATTGTAATAAGTATTTAAGCTTTCTGTATTACACTGGCTTCTGAAAAGGTCATTATTGTGCATAGACTTAGGATAAAATAAAAAACTAACATAGTTCACTTCAGCATGAACATATCTTTTACTAAACCTTTATGTACTATCTGCAACTCCAAATGAATTCCTTCATGTAATATGCAATTATATTTTCCACAGGTATAAATAAGAAGAATAAACATAGTGTGGCATATCTGGATGTTCCTTCTTCCGTCAAACCCTCGCCCCATTCTCCAGGAATTCCTATACCTTATCCCCCTAAACATATAGAGGTCCATGAAGAGATTAATATGGAAGTTGATCAAGATTATGACACATCTGAGTCTTTTCAGGTTTCCACACACGATATGATCGTAAGACCATTCACTCAATTTCAGTTAAATGACCTGATCAGGGATCTGGGGATTTCAAAGGAGAATGAACAACTTCTTGGTTCTCGACTTCTTGAAACTAATCTTCTCGCTAAAGAAAGAAACAACATTTTTTTGGTACAGAAATAGAGAACAAGAGTTTCTAAGCTATTTTTTACAGCATTCTTCCAGCTCATTAGTGTACTACTCCAATACTAAAGGACTTGTTGAGGCCCTTTCAACTCCCTATAGCACATTAGAATGAAGACATTTCATAGATTCCTCCAATAGAAGTTTAAAGACTGTGTTACTAAATATTGGTAACAAGATAGCTTTCGTTCCTATAGGCCATTCAATCCAATTCTGAAAATATGAAAAAATTGCTGGATGCAATGAATCACTCTACCCGCAATTGGAGGATATGTGGTGACTTAAAGGTAAAATCACTTTACAATTGGCATTTCTAAGCTCTTTGATATTAATATTTTCATTTTTAATTGTTAATACTTGTATACAACTTTTGGTCAACTTACATTTTACAAGAATACAAATCTGGAAATCATGAGTCACTTTTTAGTTATATCTTTTTGTTAAAGTATGTCCCTATAGATTAATGCATCCTTTTGGGTTAATGGGGAACTTTTTCTAATTAAAAGGTATACTACATAACTCAATAAACACAAAATAAGATGTACATATATCCAATTAGTTCCAATACAATGATTTAATGCATCGGCATTCAAGATTTTTCAATACATATTCATATTCTTATCGTTTTAAGAAATATTACTTTGAATTTGTTTATAAAAATATTACACTTTGAATTTACATACTCTGTTAATTTTTTTTAGGTAGTGTCTCTTATACTTGAGATGCAAACAGGCTACACAAAGCATCCCTGTTTCCTATGTTTATGTGACAGTGATGCAGATAGTACGCACTATGTGAAGAAAGTTTGGCGTCTACGAGAAGCATTTAGAATTGGATCAAACAATGTGATAGCTGAACCTTTAGTGCCTTTTCACAAAATACTGCTTCCTCCACTGCATACAAAGATTGGCATAATAGGAGATTCTGTCAAAACTCTTAATAAAGAGGGCCAAGCTTTTAAATTTCTTCGTCAAAAAATTCCACATATCAGTGACGCTAAGTTCCATGCGGGAATTTTTGATAGGACTCAGATCAGTAACTTAATGAGAGATCAGCAGTTTGAGGCATCAATGACATACATAGTAAAATATGCCTGAAAAGCTTTTAAAGCTTTAGTTAACAATTTTCTAGGCAATAAAGGAAGCCTAGAATATGTTGCCTTGGTCAATCAGCTCTTAACAAGTCTCAAATATTTGGGAGCTCGAATGTCTATAGAGATACACTTTTTACAGTCCAATCTGGATTATTTTCCTGACAACTGCGCGGATTACAGTGAAGAACATGGAGAACGATTCCACTAGGACATAAAAACAATGTAATTCAGGTACCAGGGTAAATGGGACGTAAACATGCTTGGTGAATACTGTTGGTGTTTGAAGCGTGATTCACCAGATGAGAGTACCAAACAAAAATCGTCAAGGGTGTCTTTTCTTGGAAATTAGAAATATTTTATTCATGTTGCATTCTTTAATTTTTTGTTTTATTAAAAGGATTATAGTTTACATACGTTTATTCCTGTTTCTATAATATTAGAATAATAATGCATTATTAGATAGAGAAAGGTTTTTGAAAATTGTTTTCAGGAAAAATGAGGTAATCTCAATGAAAATGCTGTTTGCTCTAGTGAGAAAATCTGACCTGATTGAACGAAAATGCATTCATTTTTGAGGTCAGGAGGTTTGATTCATTAATAAGCCACAAAGAAATCCTGAAGAACATAAAACCTTTTTTAAACGCAGGCCTGTGTTATCATTCTTCCCACTTCATACCCTCTCTCCCAGACTCTGTTTTTTCCTGCTCCTTTTCCTAACATGGGGTTGTCTGGTGTAGCCAGAAAACCATGGTGTAGATGATATTTGGATGATTCTGTGGCCTTCAGGATAGCATTTCTCACAGGAGAACTGCCTGGATCAAATCCGATAAAACATTATATAAATTTTCTTTTTCATGACTTCTTTTTTCTAATACCTGAAACATTAACAGATACACTTTATAAGGGCCAAACTAATATTTCGTTTAAGATTTGGGGTTATTCATTATAAATGATTCAACCTTTGATGAAAAATACGAACCCTTTCTTCATTACAATGTAATAAAAGAAAGAACAGAATATATTAATTTTTCATTTCGTTCAGGTACGATAAAGGTGAAACTAGCCCAACTTTAATAATCTTCAATGGCTTGGACAAGTTCGTTATTACACCAGATGTTTGGATGCACATTAAATTTCCTTTGAAGATGACAGGGTTTCACATGAGCCAACTTAGTCTGAAGTATGAAAAACGATTTAAAAGAGTTTATAAAAGCAAAAGGATGACACATCAAATAATAATTATAATTGCTAGAATATAAGCAAAAGGGCTTATTTGTATTATGCCAAGTATGAAATAAATGAGTTTCATTCATACTCTTCTTTTTAATACCTGTCTCATAATTTTAGTCAAAGCGGTATAGTTACTATATATATATATATATATATATATATATATATATATATATATATATATATGTAGAGAGAGAGAGAGAGAGAGAGAGAGAGAGAGATCCACGTTAGACCCGGCGACATTGTAGGATGTAATTTTTTATTTTGTTGTATACAATGTATTCAGACATGCCTAAACATCAACAGAAAAAGATTATTTTAAAAAATACAATTCTTTGTAAATTATACAGTGTACAGTATACTGTACATTAGTTTTGAATTCGTTAAAAAATATTAAAATTGTACAGTATACTGTACTTTAGATTTTTTTATTCTAACTTATCTATTATATTTTATATCATAATATTATTAAAGCACGTTTAACAACAAAGTCTCATTAATAAAATTTATTTATTAAAAGGGCTATTGATACAATAAAATGGAATAAAAAGATAAACCTGTCAAAATCTGAGGAAAATAATGCTAAGAAATAAAATGAAACCTTCCAAAAATAAAAGAAAATGAAGCTTAAGAATTAAATTTAGCATAGCAATTTCTATCAGGCGTTAAACACAGAAAAACCTTGCAAAATTGGCATCTAACCGGGATCCCTCTTTACATCCTTCTAATCTACATATTTGGAAAGTCTTTATTTGTAAGGCTTCAGGCAACTGATTAGCTTTTCTATTTTATTTAATAGGAAGTGGAATAACTTTTTTAGTTCTATTCCCAAAGCGCTTTCCTAATTTGAACCTGTTAAACCAGGAGATTCTAAATCATTACCTTTTTGCTTATAAAATTTTCAGCTACCCTTAATTTAAAATCAGGTGAATGAAGTGTGTATTTTACCAACTAAAATTATTATTTTCATTTTTGTATTCGACCCAAGAGTTTGTGCAAGCTAAGTCTAATAAGTGAAATATCAATCTTACACTCCATTTGTTAGTTTTAGCTTTAGTTTGGTACTGAATAATTGCCCTGTCACACAAATCTACTCCACCCATTCATTATACTTTTTTATAATGTTAGGTTGAAGTACTTCAATGTACTTTTTTCTCTTTTTATCTCATCTTTTACATTTATTGATTGGCTCAACTACAAAACAAGTACTTACCATTATGATCGGTTTCTTATCACACCACTTAACAATCGCGATTTCATCATTTTTAACTACCATATCACATGCACCTCGACCTTCTTTTTTGCATTTAATGACCTGATTTAGTTTTCTTGTTTCTTTAAGTGGAATCCTATTTTTCATTATTGTACCTATAGCTTTTATTCCTTTTGAACTTGGAACTTCCACAAGTTGCATGGAATTAAAAAACCTATCAAAATAGAGCATTGAGCCTACAGGAAGACCTTCAGCAAATATAATACAACTGCATCACCAATAGTTGACACTACATTATTTACTTTTTTACACATATGTTCCTTGCCTTGAAATAATTCAAAATCTAAAACAAGACCTTGAGGAGTGGCAAGAACAAAGTTTTATAATCCTTCTGATTGAGGTTTTATGGGTACATATTGTTTTGGTTTACTTATACCATCAAATGGTATCATTTGCTCATTAATTGCCAACGCTTGTGTCTTAGGCAACAAAGGACAATGAGATCTTATGCAGTCAAGAAGAGGTTTCACTCTCTATACTTTATCCTTGCTTCGCTCCTCCTCAGAAATCTCATTAGCATACAAAACTTTAATCCTCGCTCTAATTTTAAAATATCTATCTCGTGTCATGCTGTCGGCTGATACTCCGTACTTTTGTGACCAGTACATTTTAGTGCAGTGATACTGAAAAGAAAATTACTAAAAGTGTATGAGTGGCCTCTATTAAGAAGTTGATTTATATTTATAAACGACATGCCAAGTATTGCAAAACAATAAATAAAATTTAAAAACAATGTATTACCTTAAGTACAGACCTAATTAGCGTAAGACCAAAGAATCTTCTTATTTCTTCAGGAATTGTTTCAATACTTTTGCCCCAATCATGAATATTTTGTTGATTTGTCGAAGTTGAAATTTTCTAAATCATTTATTTAGTTGAATACTCTTTCAAGTAATCAATTGGTTTTCGCCCATTATCATTTGTGACATGAATTAGATAATGCTATGGCCCATCAGATTTAAACTACAATAGAAAGAAATAATAATAATAAATATTCATCTACAAACTATCTTTCCAAATCGTACAATATTTCTAATATTTGAAATACATTTGAAAATAAACAAATAAAGTGTGTCTTATAAATTTCTTAATAATTTCTGAGCGAATGATTGAAGACAAATAAAAATACTATATTTAAATGAATTAAAAAGAGAATTAAAGTCTCCTCTATGTAGCTTAGGTTTATCAGAGATAGAGAAAATAAGAGAAAATTTACAAATTTGAAAGAGAATGCAATTTGTAGCACAATATTAATAAAAATGTTTTTTTTTATAGATTACTAATACTGTAACTTCAAATTCCTTTTGTAAAGATTTTGTCTTTTGTTTGACGTCGGTCTAATGATGACGGAGCCTTCATCTGAACTGGATTCGCAGATAATTTCCTCTAATTCTAAATTTGATTCAAAAGAATTTTCAGCTGCATCCAAATAAGCGCTAATATTATTGTCTGTAATAATAATAACTATTAGTAATAGTAATAATAATTAGCAATAAAACTCTTTTAATAATGTAGGAAAATAAGATACAATTAAAAGTAAAAGTAAATTAAATAGCCTTTTTTAAACAATGTCTAAAAATAATACTAAAGTTGTCCTTCAAAATGAATTCAATAACATTCCCTAAAGTACTAAGTGTTATTAAACTATTAACCTTTCTATATCTAACACTAATTAAACCAAACAACTTTTCAAAAATGAAATAAATGAACTTGACATTTTTGCGTTATTATTATGATTCCTAGAAATTACAAGCTGAAGTAAACACAAGTTGCACGACACTTTCAATAAACTGTGGTGCCAGACATAAGATTACAGGTACAAAATGCTGTACAGAAAGTTCTATCTCTGAAATATTCTTATTAAATTACTTATGCCGATGAAACTAATTGACAGTATACTGTCGCGGGGTCTAATGAGGATATATATATATATATATATATATATATATATATATATATATATATATATATATATCGGGTGGCACCACAAAAATTACGCATTTTTGTAAGAAATAATATCTCAGTAACCTCCTTCCTACCATTCATGACATTTTGAGTAACTCTGGGTGGCGGATTCTACAGTTGGAGACTAAAGATTCTAAAGTTGACATTATAAAATTTATTTATTGATAATCTAATCTAGATAAAATCCAAATGATAAGATTTAAAGTTATAAAAGGTAAAAGATACTCTAATCCTATCGCCATATTCAACGAGATCTTGGACTTAAGCACAGGACAGTAAATCATAGCATTAATTTTATAGATCCTCACACGGGTATGCATACTCAAGCTATTGAGTCATATTGGAATTAACATAAACAGAAAATTAAATAAATGCGAGGTTGTCGAAGAAATTTCTTAGCAACCTATTTAAGTGAAATGATGTGGCGAGATAGGTTTGGAACCAATGCTTTCCAGTATTTATGATAACATATAAGCGAACTATATTCATGATAGGTTTTTACTCTATAAAAAAAGTAAAATCATTCAATCTTTTATAATTATGTACTGTTTATTATGTTAGCTTACATATTAAATTTGTATATACTAAAGATAAACATTATTAGCTTTTTGCTATTCTATGCCTTTAAATTATCTATATAAGCTCGGGTGGCAGATTCTCCACTTGAGTAATTTTGGGTGGCAGATTTTCCAGTTGAGTAATACTAGGGAGCGGATTCCTTATTTGGAACATTTCTGGCAAGTTAGGCGGCAGATTCACCAGTTGATTCCAATTTTCATATGCAATATACTTTCAATTTCTTTTTCAAATTCCCTAAAATAGAATTTGGATACCTTTCATAGTTTTCTTGCACTTTACAAAAATAAAACATAGGTAAAAAAACGAATAACGAGATAAAATATTCTTTTATTGTGCAATATCATACAGGAATTTTCACGTTCTTACAAAAGCCTACAGGAATGAACAAGTCTTATAAGGGATATCTTCATTTACATTTCCCCAGTACACATAATGACGTTGTCAGAAGAAGATCACATTATCATTAAAGATTGTTACTGTGCAAAGGGATCAGAGACTGGAAGAGTATTGCGAGAATTTCCAGGAAAATGTCGAAAAGACGTTCTGTGGAAACTCTCTTGAAAAGGATTCGCGATTTTTGAAGCCCTAACAGAAAACCAGGAAGCAGTCGATCTAAAACAGTTTCAGAACAGGGAAATGTGAATTCCATTATATAAGGCTGTCGAGAAGATAAAACAGTAAGTGATTTATCGCAAAGAACAATGGCTAAAATCTTAATATTGGAAGGAGTTTCGTACAACGAATAATTAAGACACACAAGCTAAAAGCCTTTAGAAAAATAGTAAATTCTAAAACATTTTGTACTGTGAGGTTAAAAGAAAAATAAGATGCAGATAGTTACTTTATAATGATAAACACCTTATCAGTGTCCCAAACTATAGCTCTTTTCATTCACTACGCGACGTAAACAAGATAGGAGGAGGTATAAGCGTCTATATATATGACAGACTCAATACTAAAAAGTCGACGAAATTAGTATTTCCTATAACTATATTGAAACTTTACTTATCGAATTAAAATCAAATGGTAAAACAATAATCATTGGAACCGTATATAGACCTCCTTCTGGTGACCCAAAGATGTTTATAGATAAGATTACTGAATTTATTAATTACTTCAATATTACAAACTATGACGACATAATAATTACAGGAGATTTCAACTTCGATCTATTAAACTTTGAAAACCACGCATCAACTCAGTCATTCCTCAATACTTTTTATTATCATTTCTTACTTTAAATTATAACAAAACGGAAAAGAATAACCCAAAACTCAGCAACACTAATTAACGAATATTTTAGGAGTTCACCCCGAAAATTACTCTTCCGGTATTCTTCTTTGTGACATATAAGACCATCTTCCTATATTTATGATCCAAAAGTCTTTTTTCAATTCAAACAATATTGACCAAAACCGTACAATAACCTACCGCATAATTAACGAAAATACCTTATCAAACTTCTATAACTATGTTCTAAATAAGAATCTATATGAAATTTACTATATAAATGACATCGATTCTGCTACCGAAGAGTTAATTTCAAGGCTAGACAATGCTTTTAAACTTACTTGTCCTCTAAAATCTAAAACCATATCATATAAAGACAAAACCTAACCTTGGATAACAAACGGAATTATAAATAACATCATAAAAAGTCAAAAATACTTTTCTCTTTATAAGCTTCGTCAAATTCCAGAACACACATATAAAAATTTTCGGAATCAAGTTACTAACCAAATTAAAATAGCCAAGAAAAATTATTACCATGAACGATTTAATCAAACGAAAAACAATATAAAACAAACTTGGAAATTAATCAATTCTGTGATAAAACCTGAAATTACTAAAGGAACAAACCAAATTAAACAAATTATCTTTGACGGTAAACCAGTTGATGACAATAAGAAAAAAGTGAATTAATTCAATAAATTTTTTGTCAACGTAGGTAAAAAAATCTCAGACTCCTGCAAAATAGTCGATAAATCTTTTCTTTCGTATTTTAATGAGATTAATGTACCAAATTCCTTGTTCTTTTCTCCTGTAAGCGTAGCCGATATTAAAAAAATCATTAGTTAACTAAAAAATAAAAAATCAGGTATTAGTTCAATCTTCACTATAATTTTAAAATACATCTCTGATATAGTTGCTCCAATTTTAGCATCAATAATTAATAAATCATTTACGCAGGGTATATTCCAAAGTGTATTGAAAGTTGCTCGGGTAACACCACTACCAAAGGCCGGAGACCTCACAAATGTCAGCAATTACGACCCTATTTCAATGCTTACAATGTTTAGTAAAATATTTGAAAAAATAGCATTCAATAAACTTTATTGATTTCTGTAATCTAATTCACCGTTGTATAAACATCAATATGGTTTTAGACGTCAGAAATCAACGATTCACGCGATAATTAACCACTTTCAATATTTATATGACAACATTGAAAAGGGCCACATTGTATTCTCAATTTTTCTTGATTTTAGAAAAGCTTTCGATTGTGTCAACCATAATATTCTACTGTAAAAATTTGCTATGTACGGAATTAGAGGCAACTTGTCAAAATTTTTTCAAATCATATTTAACTGAAAGAAAGCAATTTGTCTGCGTCAATGGTCATGACTCATCAAACCTTAATATTACAACTGGGGTCCCACAAGGCTCCGTGCTAGGGCCACTGTTATTTTTAATCTATATTAATGATATTGTTAAATCATCTTCTCTGTTTAAATTTATATTATTCGCGGATGATAGTACCTTATCAACTCCCTTGCCATATGAAAAACCGAGCACCATTGCATTTACAATTAATAAAGAACTCGAAAATGTCTTCATGTGGCTTAATGTTAATAAACTATCAATAAATGTAGATAAAAACAAATATATTCTTTTCTCTTACAAAAAATCTATTGAATTGCCCAATATTAAAATGGGCGACGTAATAATCTATGTAACTACTCATATCAAATTCCTAGGCATCTTTATTGCCAAAAATCTGAGTTTTAAACAACATATTACGCATATCTCAACAAAACTATCAAAATCGATTGGAATATTATATAAATTAAATAAGTTTGTTCCTAAATCTATTCTCTACTCTTTATAGATGACAATGGTGCAACCTTACTTGACATATGGCATAGAGAGTTGGTATGGAAAATATCAAAATTATCTAAAAAAATTAGTCATATTACAGAAAAAAGCAATTCGAGCCATCCATCAACTTGACTACAGAGAGCACACAAATTGATATTTTAAAGAATCAAGAATTCTAAAATTAAATAATCTCTTTGTTTTTCAAACATCCTTATTCCTTTACAAAACAATAGAGTGTCCCTATAATAGCTATATATTTAATATGTTACAAACAGCTGATAATACCCCTAATTACTAAACCTGCAATAGAACAAAATTTATTTTACCCTTGTATTCAAAATCAAAATCACAATGTAGCTTTCTGTACAAATCTATCAAAATATGGAATGGCTTGAACGAAAATATCAAATCTCAAAAAGCTCCTAAAAACAATATAATTTTGGCTTACTAAATTTCTATTCAGTTTTTGTTATTGTGTATTATTTGTTACCGTACACTATTATACTGTGTACTATTATTTTGATTTATACATTATTTATGTTATTTTTTATGGAAGACTGTTGACTATGTTAACTACAGATCTTTTGAAATAATCGCTGGAAATTTTAATAGTTTTTTTAATTTATCACAAAATTTAAATAATATAATTATTCGTTATTTGCAATCTTTACAATGGTTAGATTCTCAAATGTTTACTAAGTTCTTTATATTTTTATGAACATGAAGGGATTTTATTCCTGATAACTTTATGCTTAGTCTTAAGTTTAAAGTTTCTGCCCTAAAAGTCACTGATTTATTTTGGGCCCATAACAAATCTTTGTATGTATATACATATATACGAGTATGTATAAGTACTTATTGTAACTTATCATTAAGATTTAAAATATAATATGTTTATATTGTACCCGGGATTAATATGGAATAAATAAATAAATAAATAAATAGATGTTAAAAATATTGTCTTCGCGGATGAAAGAAATTTCACTTTAGAAATTCCACGAAACCACAAAAATTGAAATCAAAATAAGGGGACCTTGGCAAAAATATGGCATTAATGAAGTAAAAAAAACTTTGAGTGTGTGTAAAAATAAATAAGATTAGTGATTTATCAAAATGGTTGTGTAATTGATCATTATTTACTGTAGTCAAGTTAAATTTCTGATTATTTATTTCTTTACACTCGATATTCGTTTTTTATACCGATATCGTTAATTTTGTGAACGGCAATAAAACTACAAAGCGGATCTAAATTCCGTTAATTTGCTTTCGAAAAAGGAAGATTCAAAGTATCTCTCCTATGAAAATTGTCATGAGATATTATTTTATTTAAATCGTTTTTTTGTGGGCCACTTGATATAAATAAATAAATATATATATATATATATATATATATATATATATATATATATATATATATATATATGTCTTCAGTTACTCTTTGTTTATTATTCAGGACCTTTTATGAATAAGGAATTTCGCATGGCAACAATTCAAGGCATAACCTTCTGCCTTTCCACAACACTCCAAAGAATAAAAATGTTTTGGTTCCTTTTACCATCAAGACCTTTTTTTGCGCTTACTGTAATATTACTTAACAATTCTGTATAGAATTGGCTCAAAGGCTTTTTAAAACAATAAATATTTATCGATATTCACACCTAATAAGGGATGTATTTCAGAAAGTTAAACTCTCAGCTTCACACTATTTTTATAGCTGAAAAATGGCATTAATAGAACTGCAAGGTAAGAAATTTCTAGACATTGCTGCAATGATCTTTAAATAATTGGAGAAGAAGCATTTTTTTCTCTCTTTTAGTTACAAAATTAATTTCTTGAGAACCAACGAGTTGTCTGTTTTAAAAAAATCACCAGGCAATTTATGTGTCATAGGTTAGATAAATTTCATTAATAAAACAAAACAATTAGTTTAGCGATTTCAATCTAGGTTATTTCAGTTTTTGGCACTCACTCAGGTATATTTATTTATTTAAGAAAGCCGTAAAACCAACAAAACTATATGTGCTAAAAGTCTTAACAAAACTGCATTTAAAAGAAAATCATTTAGTTATGCGAAATAAAATTTAGGTAGAGGTAAACAATTCGTTTGAATAGCAAACAGAAGCGATTAGGAAGGTCAGTGGCGAATATAAAAGAGCAAAAAAGTTCTGACATTTCCGGTTTTATGCTCAAAGGCAGGTTTTATTGAGATTAAAAAACACAAAATAGAACCTCTTCACTTAAATGCTAAATTTATTTTTCGATTTTGCCTTCTAAAAAAATAACAGTTATGAAAAAACCATTTTGGAAAACGTTTTAATTATATAACAAAACGAATCCCTGAATAGAACTCTTCCTCAAAAGAAATAAGAAAGCGCGTTATAATTTAATGTCCGCATTATATATCTTTGCTTCATTATTCGAAAACTAAGATTTAATATTATATATTTACGTATAGCCTTTGGCAATTCATATTATTAGTTAGGACTGAGAAAAAATCTTTTATATATATCATTAGCCATAACTCTTTTCTCTTTTCTTCAGGGATATGTGATTTATTAATAATATGTATGTGAGATGTGAGATTTATTTTGAGCTCTAAGAAATTGATATGGAATAAGCCTGGATTTATTATAAATTCGCATACCTTAATTAGAATGATTAGCTTTTAAATCCAAGAAATATCAGCCAAATTTATTTAGCGGAACGTAATCAGTTAAATGAAAAATATAATAGAGAGGTTCTTTCTTACTGCTACAAAATACGATTAAAAAACATATGAAGAAATAAGCAAAGCTCCTTGAACCAGAAACATATTTAAATGGTGCATCAATCTATCCCTATATTCTAATCAGTGGGCTTTCGAATAGCAGACTGTCATTTCTTGATTAGGTAAATAATTTCAGAAATATTATGGAAACTTAGCCTCACTTTGGATAGTATTAAAAGTATTTTACGCTGACTTTATGGCAATCAACTTTTTTTATAACGATTTAAACGTTACATAGAAATTATCTATTGTCTGCTCAGTTCATGTTGAGGTCATTATTTTATTCTATTAAAAGAAAGCTTGAGTATAACGTAGGCTTATTTCTATCGTATCAAATATACCTAGGAAATTTGACAGATAAATATTTTAAGTCAATCTATATTTTTAAAGAAAGTCAAGCCTTACGTTCACATTCAATTTATCTTTCAAATCGACAGCATTTCTTTATTAACCTATATTTATGTTTGTTTCGTTACAATAAGGTACCATTATTGGGCTTATTTATGCTCTTTTTTCCATCAGTGCCGTTTTGTCTAAATATTACCATATTACAATTGCTCTGTACACCCAAATCTTTGTTTGATCTCAGTTGCCTTGGTTCTTGGACACCCTTTTGCGAAGTTTAAAGAAGGCCAGCTTTGCCATTTCGATGCGATATTTTATTTCACTCTATGTTAATGTTTATAGATAGATGAATACCGAGATATGCAAATTGGTCTACGCATTCCAAGACTTCAGATTGGATTCTGATCACCGACTGGTTGGGGGATGATGGTTCGGTGTAGTTGGTAAAGTACTTGTGTTTTACGGACATTGAAGGTTAAACCTAGTTTTTTTGTAGGCTTCTGCGAAGGCCGTGACTCAAGTTTGTAGTTCGTCTTCAGTTTGGCCACAGTAGCATTGTTGTCAGCATACTGAAACGCTAGAATTGCTGTCAAGCCAATTTTGGTTCTAGCTTTTACGCTATTTTGAGGAAATAGTCTGACGTCAATCTAATATCTTATTTGGATGCCCAGCAGGAATGCGTCTCTGGCTAAGTGTAGAGCCGCAGCGATGAAGAGGAAGAAATGGGTTGGTGCAAGAACACAACCTTGCTTTGCACCAAATAATATTGAGAGAGGTTCGGGTGTGAAACCAATCGCCAGGATAGTGGCATTCATGTCGTCGTGAAACAGCTCAAGAATCAGGATGAATTTTCTGACTGAGTCAAATTTTTTCGTCAAATCAATGAAAACAATTTCCATGAGTTAGTTCTCTTCCCTACCCTTCTCTTACGATTGACAGTGTATGAGCAAAACGAGGAGCTAAGTTCTTTCGTCCCAAAAAACAAGAAATAAAGAGGTCTATAGGAAGGTGTTTAGATACCTGCGAGCGTAAAATAATACAATGAATGATTCAAATGTATTAAAGAAATATAGTGAACAAGAGGGTAACATTAAATACAATGCGTTAATAAATACAGTGCGCAAACGCGTCACATCAAATTTAAGCGTATTAAATGAATATAATGTACAAGCTGGGGCAGTAAATATGTCACAGCATTAAACCACCAACGACAACACTTCGTTACAAAATAAGCACTGCTACTCCGGACAATTGGTATAGGAACGGAATATACCCACCCGTCTTACATCCTTTATAAATAGCTATAGGTCTTGCCAACGAGAACCTAAGAATACGCCGTAATATGCAAACAAGTATCCCGAATACCAATCACTGAATTCGTGATGCAATACACGGATGCCGTTGTCCTGGAAATGGAGAGAGTCGTAACTAACCCAAGTGTATTCCGACTTCTCGGTGAGAGCAAGATAGACGAGTAAATCAAGGCTTGCAATCGGTGCAACGACAGAGGAAATAGTGACAGATGCTGGCAGGGGTCTATAGGTATCAGCAGGTCCTCGCCGTATGAACTCCTGATCGGCTCTACTTCTTAGAGTCAGGGTGTCCCTATTTTTACCCGTCACCATGAGCGCCTACGTGACGTAATTCAGCCGGGTTTCAGTTCATCGTCCCACATTCTAGTCTCTACGGCGTAAACTAGGTAGTAAGTTATCGAACCGCGCTTTCCAGGAGTTAGGAGTAAGTCACAAATGGGTCGTAGAACACGTGACATGTTATCCTAATAGACAGGCATAGAAAATCATGATCAGAGTTCCTTTGCCGGTCTGAATCCATATTTCTGTAAGGGAAGACATTTTCGTAAGATGCATAAGTCTTGAATTGAGTATGTCACAATTTTGCCAGCGATTAAAAGTAACGTTATATCGCAGTAGTTACCGCAGTTCGATTGTTCACCTTATTATTGTAAATTGTGACATAGATACCTTCCTTTAATTTGCCAAGGATTACTTTTTCCAGCATGATCTTGAAGACAAGTTCTTTCACTTGGGTTTCAAGATGAGGCCCGCCATACTTGTAGACTCATGCTGCTATGTTTTCGGGGCCACTAGCCTTGTTGTTCTTAAGTCGATGAATAGCAAAGCGTACATCTTTGAGTGTAGGAACTTCATCTATATCTGGAACCAGTAGACGAGAAGGACTTTTATCAATGGCAGCTGCATCGTAATTACAGTCTTTGTTTAGGAGATCTTGAAAGTACTCTTTCAATCGTCCAATGATTTTCTCGTTACTCTTCAGGAGCCTTCTTCCGCCTTTAGGGCGAAGAGGAGTTAAACTCTGACGACCTGGACCATAAAAAGTTTTGGTTTCTCAAAAGAAACCTCTTATACTATTCTTTTTAGCAAGGGATTGGGGTTCTCTAGCTTTGTTTACCCACCAGCGATCATTCATATCACGCGTTTTCTGCTGAATACCTTCTTTCAGTTCTCGGTGTCGCCTCTTCTTTATTTCATTTCCAGGATCATTTAGGCAAGTTGTGAGAGCACCTTTGCAATCTTCGGTATATTTCAGAACCTAAGCATCATTTTCATCGCCCTAGTCCTGAAGTTTGAATGTTCTAACACCAAGCGTTTCTTCGTAAGTAGTAATAATAGCAGATTCCAAGCGTGCCAATATTCTGGAAATAACGTTGGATGTTCACAAGGAAGCTTTGAATAAAGAGAAAGCTGAAATTTTGTAAAACTTCTGGATTTTTGAGAAGTTCTGTCTTATATTTTGTGCATTTGACATCTTCTCTGTCAAGTCTTCTAAACCTCATTTGTAAACAAATTTTTGAAAAAAATACATACACCCCATCATTAGCTCTGTTGGGTGTGTTTCCTATACCCTATCAAAATAGTAAACCTTTGTACTTAGCTCTTTGGTTGGGACCATTTCCAATTCACATACGAGTATTATCAATAATATGTACCTCATTAGTAAATTTAATGAGCTCCCTTACCCTGATAAGTTTAGCCTGGTTAGTTTCGATCTTTGTTCCCTCTTACTAAAGTTCCCGTACCTGACCTCTTGAATTTCTTGAAGAACATCTCGACACAGTTGCTCTCCCTATACATGCTTGTACTTTCATTAAACTCATTGCTACATGCGTCAACAATTGCAAATTTACCTTTAATGGAAAATTTGATCGGCAAATCTTTGGAATGGCAATGGAGAATTGTTTGTCCCCTGTACTTGCAAACCTATACATGAAATTCTTTGAATCTCGAATACTTCCCCAAAGTAATGAAACCCCTATAGCCTGGATAAGATACGAGTATGTCGATGACATCCTTTGTCTTTGGCCTAATAATTTAAATATTAATACATTTCTTACTTAAATTAACACCATAGTGCACTCGATTAAATTTAGTTTAGAAATTGAAAAAGATCGCACACTCCCTTTTCTAGATATTCTAATTCATTGGGCAAACCATTGTTCGAATATGAAATAGATAAAAAAACCACAGCCATAGACTCTTTTATACTTTTATTCTAACCACCCTAATAACATCAAACAAAATGTTTTCTCCTTTATGTTTTTGCGTGCCCTTAGAATTGTCTTACCAAAATACTTAGACAAAGAAGTCGATAGAATATATAAAATAGGGATAAATTTGTGCTAGCCTTTGTACTTTCTAGACAATTGTTATAAGTCCTCCAAGCGTTACTATTATCAAAATAATGTTAATATCTCAAAGTTTCAGGCCAAGAACTTATTAGTTTTACCCTATAACCATATTTAAAAAAAAAAACCTCGTTTACTTAGGACTCTGAACATAAATGTTATTTTTAAGTACGTGACTACAATTTATCGCATCCTTGTCAAAAATTCCCCCCCCCCGACCTTGCATTGTTTATTCGATGTGCTGCAACAACTGCCAAAAATGTTATTATGGACAAACCTGGAAAGAACTAGCTGTCCGGGTTAAGCAACATCAAGCAAATGTATGTAATCACAGTGAACAATCTGCGCTTTTTCTACATATGTACAATATTAACCATAGCATTAGTTGGAACAGTGCCAAATCAGTCATGGACTACGGTAATTATATTTCGAGAAATATATTAGAATCTATCTCCATTAACACCTTCCCAAATTTAAATCTTAGCCCTGATTCGTTCATGCTAGCCCCCATTATAATTACATACATAAAATCTCAAATAAAGTTGTCTTTGGATTTTGTACCTCCTAATTAAGGTTCAATGTATGTCCAGCCTCCTGTTGATTTCTTGAAAAGGTCTTTAAGAATAAAGACGAAAGCGCTCTCAATCGTTTTTCACTTTTCCTTTCTGGGTGTATCTGAATATATATATATATATATACATATCTATATTTATATATATATATATATATATATATATATATATATATATATATATATATATATATATATATATATATATATATATATATATATATATATATATATATATATATATATATATATATATATATATATATATATATATGGAGAGGGAGAATAGGGAAAACCAAAGGATTCTTTATTACTGTCTTTTCACTGCCCTGTAGCTTCTTCAGTAATAAAGAACCTTGTACCACCTGTGGTTTCTCGTACTCTGCCCCTCTATGTTTTATCAAAGACACCCATCAATGTGTTTATATATATATATATATATATATATATATATATATATATATATATATATATATTAGATAATAGTATAAATGAAAATAGTACTTTTTAGGTAAGGAAAAGTATTAGCGCATAAATCATATGTAGTTGATTTACTTTTAAAGATAAATAATATAATCATTGCTTTCACCGTCCTTAGAATTTTTCCATGTAAACTTTCTCATATATTGAGCCAAAGATAACCATATAGTTATTTTAATCGATGGGTCTAATTAATTTGAGATTATATCTCTAAACCAGTTCATGAAACGTCCTTTACTTAAGATATCGGATCTGAATACGAAAGTTAGGTGAGTATTGAAGTTTAATTATTCAGAAAAAATAACTACACAATTCATATTACTTCGCATAAATGAGGTATTCATTATAAAATAAAATCCTTTTGACTTAAAAGGAAGACAAAAGATTAAAGGGAAATGGTGGAGCTTATGTTTAAATATCATATGAAATTTTTAAAAATGGCCAAAAAGCGAAATACATAGGTTGACATAATATGCACCTAAACATCGATAATTCAAAAGATGAGAAAGGGCTTATTTTCATATTAGTTGGCTTATATCTGAATCTAAAAGAACTATCATTAGGATCACTGAATTATAAATTACTAGTATTTTATATCATCTAAGTTTCGAGTTTCAGGTTAGTGTTCTCTGCCTAGGAGATTTAAATTTTTTCAAATATAGGAATATTGAGGTTTGTAATCAAAGATAAAATGCAACTTGATATTTTAGTCTTTGTGTAAACTTTGATTTTAATGCTGGTAAACGTCATTATCCTGAAAATATTTCTTTCCTCGGTCCATACCGTTTCCTTAAGTTAAATTTTAGCAGGAAATTATAATGACTCATTATATTTTTTTGAGTCTTCAATTGGCTACTTGGTATTTTTGATGCTGAAATTAGATATCAAGTAATCTTTCCCCATAGTTCAAATCCCTGTGAGATTGCAGTTACTCCAGCTCTTTCCTCTCTCCCTCCCTGGATGACTCGTTGATAACTTCAATGGCTTATTTAGTATCATAACAGTCGTAACCCACCACTCTTTGTAAACATCTGTGATTGTCTAACATGAACTCAGTAAAATAACAGATAGAATTAGAAGAAAGTTTGGGATAGAATAGTTCGGGGTTAAGAAAATATTACAAGGGTAGCCGCTTCGCAACCTTAAATTTTCACCAGTTACAGTCATAAATGTGGTTATATTTAATTAACTTTAGCTAGGTGCAACTCACCCTAAGCTGTTTTTATTCGTTTTCCTCCTAAGAAAGCAGGAGGAGGGTGCATCTTTTACTGCATTACTTGAAAATTTCACTTTTTTATTAAAAAAAATACAAAAAATGTCTTCCCTAAACAGATGATCGTAACACTCTTACATTCACATTGTCAAGTTGATGCAGTTTATTTGTTAATTTTATAACGTATTGCAAAATATCCTAGAAATCTTGTTTAGTATAAGGTATCACGGAGAAATTTTTAAATTTATAAAAACTAAATATTTCAATATATCAAAGTAATGCAATTCCATAATCCTTTTGATATTCTAATTCAGCGGGTTAGGGCCTATTTTAGGATTTTATATAATATTAACTCGATCTATCTACCACAGCTCTTTAAATAATATACGGAAAACTGTTGTGGTTCTCATGATTAGTAAAATATTAATTGTATGCTAGAATAAGCCTATCTAGTAGTAAATGCTGAATCATTTTTGTTTCGTGAGCCCTCCCATAGTTCGTGTTCAACAAAGCAGAGTCAGAATGAATACGGTGTTATCCCTGTTTATATATCTTTAGAAAAAAACAAATAAACATGATCATGTAAGTATGAACAAGAGTTTTTCCGATAAATCCTTATTTCCTTAAATATCTTCGTCGAAGTTCATGAAATATGTCTAAATTAATCAAATTCTTATTTGATCCTAATTGGATCTTCATTAATTTTGTTTACATATGTGGATTAAGTAGGGCTGCCTTCGACATATTTTTCAATAATTGGTTATTTATCTACAAAATTTGGTTGTAAATACAATTGGATCTTAAGATAAAGCAAAGGGACGGTTAAAATTTATCGATGGAATCCACTAAAAGTACTGCTTTGCGAAGGTTTATTGATTACCTTAATCGTACGTTCATAAGAGGCAATCGAGTTGTTTCTTTTTCAATATTTTAGGAAGCACAGTCATTTGGTTTAGAAGAATTATTACGAATTGTAGAGAAAATAACTTCAGGGGAATAATAAAGAAGGAGAATGTGTATAAAATTCTTTGCAAATATTTTAAAGAAATAAAGCTGAACAGTTGACCACGAAAGCCCTTAAATTTTTCACTTATTAAATAAGATGAAATTCTATCTCTTTCCACCCGCTAAAAAGGATAAAACAACAAAATGGTAATATATTTTAATAAAATTTGGGGCAAACATTAGACGATAGCCCGTTTGCGTTAAAAGAATTTGAGCTTGGTCAAAAAGAGGCTCTCAATTTTGAGCGAAAAAAATAAGAAAAGTTCAAAGTGAGAGAGAAAAGCATTTGGTATATTTCAGAATAGTAGACACCGGAGTCCCTTTTGTACGCAAATGAGAGTGAATAGAATTGAATATGTTGTGGGATAAAATGAGTTGGAATAGCATGCTTAACGCCCAAATTTTTCGTTAAACAAAGAAACCACAAGTAAAAGATCGTTAAAGTTGTGGAGACTCTCACTAATACGAATTAAAACATCTTAGAAAAAATATTTTGTAAAATAACCCTGTGAAATTTTGAACACCTGAGTTCTCATGAGTAATATTACTAAGAATTAACTTTATATATTAAATTTTATAAAGTGCCTCATTACCATAAATCCAACGAAAATGACACTTCTATGAGGCGTAAACCTGTTAAACCCACTCTAATAGAAATCACTCCATCCCAAATCTCTACTGATAAATATGTTATAGGCATGAATGATGATATATACATTTAGTCTAGACTAATCGCAAGTCATTTAAGCCACTTAAGTAACAAGGCACATGATAGAAAAAGTATTTTTATTTTACAGGAGTAGGCTTTCTCAAAATCGAAGGCCCATGCCCAATGTCCCCCTTCATTTGCCTAAGCGAAGAGAAGACGGCGGTTTTTCTCCGCAAACTTGTCAATCACTTGATTATTCAAAACTTCAATGTCGTTGTGGACGGCGAGTTGTGCGAGGCCGTTGAGGCTATCCTGGCCAAGGTTCTCTTCATGTACGTCTTTAGCCATTTAAGGCTGAGAATGAGCGTTCAGCCTCTGAATTTGAGACCGGCAGATTCATTAAGATGGTCAGGAGCTTCACAACGTTCGGAACCATACTGGTCTCGGTGTACTCCTTTGCATTCTTGAAAGTCCCGAAAACTATAGTGGAATTTGTCCACCGCTGTGCCGCCGCCTGCCCGAGCATCACTGACTCAACATCGCTCTCGTAAGTTTTAGCGGCATTCAGGAAGGTATCCGCGTCTGAATTTTGAGCCCTTGAAAAGCTCCTTCAACCAGAGCCTTACTGGCATGGTAGTCTCCTTAAATCATCTCTTAAGCTCTGCTATTCCTGGCTCAACTAAAGGAACATAGACCGAGCGTCGATAGTACTCCTATGCAGTCCTGGCTGGGATATTCGCGCGCTGTGTCTGTCATGCACAGACTCGGGGAGCAGGGACCTCAACGTAATCTAAGTCCACTTCAATCGGGAGATCCTTAGATTTTGCAAATACAGTGTGGAAGTGCTCCTCGGCATTCTTTCTGAACTTGGCGAAAACAATCTTGATCTCACGAATAAGTGCGTACGCGTATGCAGGGTCCAGCTCGTCTTAATTATGTGGGCGAAAACTGACTCCGCCTCAACCAGCTCAATGAGAAAGCCAGGGTCCCTAATCACGGTGAGTAAGTTGCCAGCATTGGCAGTACAGGTTCATTTCCTCTTCCATGAAGACCGCGATATGAGGCAGAAACTCGATGAACGCGAGGCCTGCATTATGCCGTTTAATCCATCTGGTGAGACAAAAGGGCACCAACTTCCCCCGCTCAGATGTTGCTGGAGTAAATGAATTTATGGACTCTGTTGAACGTCTGAAGGGAGAGTTTCACTTCTTTTACATCGCAGGCTTTGGTCAGCCCGAGGTTCATTCGGTGATTAAAGCAATGGATTGGCTTGGTGAAGGTGTATTGCTCCATGATGATGGTGTCAAAACCACTGAACTTCCCAATCATAACACTCGCTCCTTCGAAGCCGAAAACCCAGCAGTTTGAGATCTCCAAACCAAGGCCATGTACGGTGCCAATGAGTAGTTGGGCCATGCCTTCACCGGTGAGGTTCTACACATGGACGAAAGTGAGAAAGTCCTCCTTGTTGTCCTCTTTGACATATCGATGGAAAATGGTTGCTTGCTCCTTCTCTAAGAAGCCTGTGGTCTCGTCCATTAGCATTGCAAATACACTTGACACTCCGACTAAGACCTCTTACAGCACCAATCAACCTGTAAAGCGAAATATGATTACGGTGACGCTCATAATGTCAAAATAGCATAAATTCTACTTTTGGAATCAGAGATATAGTTTGGGGACAGAAGTTGCAGTGTCTCTAGCCTGTGATATCGATCAGCTTATCTTAAATGGTTTTGCAAATAAGGGGGGAGTTGGCTCTACTGGCCAAGATGGCGAGGAGGCGGTTGACGTCGGCATCTCCTCCTTGGGCTTGATAACGCAGAAGAGCCCTGAAGACTATTCCAGTTTTACTCGGAATAGAGAGGTCCAATGGACCGTCATCGCGATGCCCACGGAAACGCCGCATATTTCGTCCACAGAAGAGGATGCTCTTAATGATCGTAACCAACAGGCGTCGGTTGGTCTTGATTTTTTCCTTCTTCTTCGTCTGTAGCATGGTGTCGACAGCCTTTATCAGGTTTCCCAAAGTGTCAACAAACCCCTCCATTTTCGTCATAGAGGTCTCGTGATATCCGTGCTTATTGTGACTGCTGAGCATTTCGGTGGCTTTTTTGTAACTGCACATCGGCTTTAACACCAATGTGCCCAGCCTATGGTCTCTAACTCCGCCCTTATTTCTGCTGAAGAGCTAACATGCAACGCAGTATCCACCTTCGTTCAGCAACGTGTACTTCAGCCAGGGGCATATAATGGACCTGCTTGGTTTGAATTGCCTCTTATGACCACCTTTTTCAATGAAGGGTAGCCATTCGATAGGCGCGACAATCTGGTTGATTAAGGCCACTTTTTCAGAGTCGGTTGCCGCCTTATTCCCAATGAAGTTGGCAAAGTCCACTGAACCTGCGGGGAGTGTCAGTGTGACATGCGAAAAAATGGAAGTGAGTCCCTTGCTATCCTACTCCTCATGGTGAGATTCGGCTTCGCTGTTGGATCTACAGGTTGTCGATCTCGAAGTGCTTGGCTGTTGTTCCAGCCCATTGACATTACGCTCGCAATCACCACTCGTCTTGATCACTTTGGTCTTGAAGAACGAGGTGAATGAGATGGAACTAATGCATTACATGGAAAAGCCCAGCTACTTATATCAGCCCCATGTTAGTAACGATATATAATAAAAAATCACATAATTTGCACTGCTGGGTTTCAGAGAGAGGATGAGGCGAAGATGATTATGAGATTATAAGATGTCAGAGCCGGCAAAGACCGTGTGGTCCACTTCTGGGCAAGCTCTCATTCAAACCACGCCGATGCACTTAAAGTGTGCATCTAAGCGGTTCTTAAAGATGTTTATGCTTGTTGATTTAACAACGCTCTCTGACAACTCGTTTCACGAGGAAACCACCTTATTTGAGAAAAATTCTTTGCTATATTTGTTTCAAATCTTCGTTTCTTAGGTTTGTATCCATGGTTTTGAGTGTTTGAGGAAACGTCCAACTAGAAAATGTTTTAAATTTTTACTTTATCAAATTTGTTTAGGATCTTAAAGACTTGTATGAGTTCTCCTCTTAATCTTCTCGTCTCAAGTGATTACAGGTTGAGTACTTTAACTCTATCTTCGTAAGACTTTTGACGTAGTCTAGGTACCACTTTTGTAGCCAGATGTTGCACTCTCTCAAACATTTGTATATCTTTCCGCAAATATGGATTCTAAAACGGAACTGCGTACTCCAAATGAGGTTCGGCCAAAGATTTGTTCGGGGGAATTAGTGTATTTTCCGATTTGTAGGCAAAATTTCTATATATGAAACCGAGCACTCTGTTTGCTTTCTTGCATGCCTACGCGCACTGTCTTCCAACAGTCAAATCGTTGCAGACTGTAACACCAAGATCTTTTTCTTATGATACCTTTTTCAGTGGCAAGCCTTTTATTATATCATTAAATTCTTCGTTTCTTGCTCTAATGTATAGTACATTGCATTTATCAATGTTGAGTTTCATCTGCCAATTTTCTGACCATTCCACAATACTGTTTAAGTCTCTCTGGATTTTATGTTGATCGGCAAGTGTTGTTGATTTTCCAACCAACTTTGTATCGTCAGCAAATTTTGAGAATATCCTTGCTATGCCTTCATATAATTCGTTTACATATATTAGAAAAAGGAATAGACCCAGCACAGACCCCTGGGGCACTCCGCTTGTTACGTCTCGCCATCTTGATTGGTGACCATTTATGACTGTACATTCCTTCTTTTCGTTGAGACAGGCTCCGATCCAATTCAATACGTTTACACCGATTCCATGAGCGGCAATCTTCTTAATTAGACCATTGTGGGAGAACGTATCGAAAGCTTTTTGAAAATCAAAGTAGATTACATCTGCTGCTCAATTCGTCTCATACTCTTTCTTCGATGATAGTTTGAAAAAATTCTAGCAGATTTGTTAAACATGATTTGATTTTCGTAAAACCGTGCTGTATTTCGCGGATGATACCCAATTTGTCTAAACGTTCGACTATTTTTTCTTTTATAATTGATTCGAGCAATATTCCGATTAGAGATGTCAGGCTTATTGGCCTGTAGTTGCTTGAGTTTTGTCGGTCATCCCTTTTAAGGATCGGAGTAATGTTTGCACTATTAAAGTCTTCTGGAACGACACCTTTTTCGAGTGATTTATTGAATATTGTTTCGAATTACTTGGTTATCGTTTCTTTCAACTCTTTTAGGTCGCGAGGTTGGATCAAATCCGCACTTGACGATTTGCTTAGCTTTGAATTTTCGATATGTTTGATTACCTATACTTCTGTCACTTAAATACTAGTCATAAATGATTCTTCTTGGCTAACTATTGGTGCATCAATGTCTGGAATGGTGTCGATGTATTAATTTGTAAGAAATGACGCATATAAATCGTTTAAAATCTCGGCAATAGCACCTGAGTAATATATTAAGTCTACATACATTTTGGTTTTTAAGTGTGCCAATTTAGTCTTTTGCCATGTTTCTGTTGTTTACATACTGGTAGAACACCTTTGATTTACTTTTCCATTTCCAGCTAGCTCGATTTCGTAATTGTTCTTTAATTTTCTAATTAGCTTTTTGAAACCGCGTCTTAGTTCTATGTATTCGTCTAAACATGCTTCGCGAGTATCTCTACAACGTTTATATGCCTAATTTCTCCTTTTGATTATTTCTTTGATCTTATTGTTCCACCACTTTGGTTTTACCGCAAATTTTTGATTATGATGTCTCGGGACGTATATTTGGTCAGCGTTTCTAAATTTGGTTATGAAATCTTTCCAAATTGTAGTGACGGTGTTGTTATTATTAGTCCTAGAACAAAGGGGTTTCTTTAACTTACGCTCTATGTCTTTACTATTTGCTTTATTAAAAGTCGGAACCAACATACGATTTGAATCTGTGTTTGAACCTGTAGAAATTATAAATCTAAGAGAACTGTAATCGCTCTCTCCGAGCGGTTTGCCGACTTTAACATTTTTAATAAAGTTTTCGTTTGTCGTTAAAATAATGTCCAGGATATTGCTTCCTCGTAAAGGTCGATCAACACAATGCATAAGGAAGTTATCATCTAGGAAGTGAAGTAGTTGTGATCCAACTCTGTCAGCAGTAGCATCTACAATGTTTACATTTCAAAAGTTAAGGTCATCGATTATTAGTGTAGTTGTGGATCCAATAAGTTCATTAAGCGAGCGGAATATAAGCATTTCTGACATTTCCGTCTGAGATGGAACTCAATAGACAACGATAGTTTTGAATACTATGTTTCCAGCTAATGATTTTGCGCATACAATATCCGCATCGCTATGATTCTCCACGACAACCTCAATAGGACTTAAATTTTCTACGCAGTACAACACCACGCCACCCCCTCTTTACTAACCCTCTCCTTGAAAAAAAATTATAACCTTGAGATTGCCATTAGATCGAAGTTTTAATTTTATACAAGAAGATTTAATTCGTCGATTTTATTTGTAATACCACGTGCGTTAGCATAATAAACGTTTAAGGAGGGTGGCGTTTTATTTGGGCGTCGAACGCTGTATTCCACTACACCGGCTCCGCTTCCTGAGACTAACCTGCACAAAAAATCTGTACAGCATTATTTAAGACTCTGCCAAGGCTTGCAGCTCCAAACTGATTCAGTCCATCTTGCTGAAGCAAGTCTTCTCGCTCGTAGAAGTCATTCCAGATTTTAAAAAAGTGCATTCCTTCCTCCTGACAAAGACCTTTTACACAGTTATTGATGTAAGATGCCTTTCTGCGCCCTTATTCTTGGAAGAGTACCTAAAAAAGAAAAATAGATACTCTTTTCTTTCAGTTTACGCATCACTGCCGGTACTCCGCCAGAAGTTTTTCAGATTTGGTAGAAAAAATATTGTTAGTCCCGACGTGGATCACAAAAGCCGTCTCCTGCGTGAATCCACTCGTGCAATCATCAAGCGAATCTATCAGTTTTTCGACTTTTTCCCCAGGGTATCAGTATCTCCTCTTCGCAGGTCGCCTTTCACAAAATTCTTCCAGGTGTTGCCTGACGATTAAGTCTCCCACCAGGCAAATCTCAATTTCCTCATCCTGCGAGTCGTCTAAAACAGGAAATCTATTTGCTATTATTGTCGGTTGCCTTTGCTTTAGAGTCTCGGTGCAACTCCTCGACGAACGGAAACAAAAGGTTCTTCTTCGTTCGCACGTACTCGACTCCTGTGCTTCAGTGAGGCACGGGAGCTGATTTATGCGATTCCCGCGTTGCCCATTTTCTGTGCGGCGGTCCAACTACTGCAGATCTCTCCGGTCCTCGTTGTCCGCGGGGGACAAAAGCTGCAGCATGTGCCGCTGCCTGCTCGGACACTCTCTGGTCGTCCCCGACCACCTGTGAGTAACTAGGCCGCCCATCATTTCGCGTCTCCAGCTCCTCAACCCTGGTACCTACCGCTGCTAGCTCTCGGTTTACACGACGGAACTCAACTTCCAACTAATTACGCACCACACAGCTTCTACAACTTGTCGCTGGCATTCTAAGTGGGCCAGCGAACACCGCCCTTCGCGCGTCACGCAGACACGTTTCTGTGGAGTCATCTTAAAAACAACCTGTATACATTTGATCTGTGCTCAGATTTCCTTTGTCAGCAGACGGCAAGTTAGTCGGAATTATCTTCAATGTAACAACACTTAGAGTCTCACATTTATTCAGTTGTTTCCCTATAAGTCCGATAAATCCACGAGACCCCGTTATTTTTACATCTAAATTGTTGATGAAATGACGCAATGGGAGCTCATTTGCATGGATCTGGTAAATAAACCAATGCAGTGGTTAATAAAGTTTTTCTTCTAACATTCTAATCATACCTCCTTCTGTTCTTGTATTCATTGCCGTTCCATCGCATCCAACAGCAACGAGTTCATCAGTTGCGATGTTATTTGCTTCTAGTTAGAAGAATATTGTGTCGCATATAGCTTTTGCAGAAACTGTCTTCATTGTCAGGTGTCCAAGTTATTCTGAACCAGGTTCTTCTATCATAGAGATATGCTCTCCCATTATCTTCTTCCTGTGATGAGTCCCCTCCATCTTCTCAAAAAAATGTGCTATCTTTTCTACTATCAAAATAAATAGAATACAATGGCTTATCCGATTTAATTCCTTGATGTAGCGTAGTATGTTCTTTCAAACACTCTCTTATAACCTTTGACATGCAAACTACTATAGAAGTTTCTTTGCCTTCAATTAACAATAAATCCTTAAGAAATTAACTTGTTATTAAAGCTGCCGTTCGATTAGACACACCAGTACGGTCAAATGCCAACGCAAATTCTGACAATTTTATTCGTTTTGATGTAACAGCAAGGACAACAAGGAAAGAAGGTAGTCTTGGATGCAAATTTTTTGTTTACTTCTTTGGTTTTCACGGATCAAGGAAGCCCATGGTCGCTATCTTCGTCAGCAGATTTTGTTTCTGTGCTGGATAAAGGAAGAATTTTTTGCATATTATCTGTCAAAGTAGATTAGTGATTTAAGAGACAATACTCACGATTTTCCTAACTGCACTCTCAATATTCTTCTTTTATTGAATCGAATAATTATTACCTATTGCCATTTTCCTAATTGTTCGTTGGTCTTCCAGAAACGTTTGCTCCAATGGGAGCACTTTCTTTTCTTTACTAAAAGAACAGTTTTCAAAGCTATCGCATTTACAACACGAAATATCAAACAATTGTTCTGCATTCTTTGTAAAGTCGTCACATTTCTGTTTGAAATATGTCGAACTTTTCCTGCTAATATTTTTCATTAAAGCCTGAGATTTTCAATAATAATTTAAAATTATTTCTAACTGCCTCTATTGATACACAAGGGAAGGATGCCATTTTCCAAATAGAAATTTACTTCTCCCCTACTAATATGATAATTTGTTTAATTGGCGCGTCTTTTCTATTGCGATTCATTTCATTTTATCGCTCAAACAAAACATACTCGTATTTTCTAAAATCTTTATAAGTTCGAAAAACTCGTTCAATAATGGCACAAGGTACGCCAAAGAAAGTGCTTTCAATTTCATGGCGTGTTCTAGTATTAAATGCCATAATTAAATATTGTTTTAACTTTTTTATTATTAATTAGTTAGCTCTGAAATATAATAAAACGTGTATAAATATTTATTGTACACTATAAATAACTGTTCTTAAATACAACAAAAAGAATGTGATTAAAACAATATAACAATATAATAGAACAATATAATCATACAATATTTATTTGTTTGGAGGTATCAATTTAAAATTCAAATTAAATTTTCTAATATAATCCACGAAAGTCAAAATTTAGCTGAAAATCGCATTATTTTCAATTTTCAATGTCGTTGAGGAACCTTTAAAAAGTATTATATAAAAAATTCTTTTAGGAGGTTAAATTTGACAGATGACCCCATAATAAAATCGTGGTGGGAAAATAATTTTCAGAAAAATGTTTTTCGCTGCACCCTAACTATTAAGGAACCAACTTCATCCATTCTATCTTTTAGCGTGAATTTCGCTAAAGTGAAATAAAAAACCCTTATTATCATCAATATCATCACTAACACTATAATTTAAGAACAGGATTTTTTGGAGTATTTGAATAATAATTTCATCTTAGTTTGGTTATGACTTAAGTATATTTTAAATTTTTATCAAGGTAATTTCTAAGAATTTCTTTGGAATTTGAAAAAACAAATTAGTTTAGTTAAGTAAAATAAATATGATTATCCAATGATTTATAATGTTTTAAAAGAAAATGAATTACAATTGGTGAGGTTCATAAAATTTATTAAAATTTAAGTAAGGCTGCTTTTTAATTTTATCTATAACTCTATTTTAGTAACGTAATTCTTTGAAGGGGGGAAATAGTTTATAGTTCCTTTTAAAAATTATTATAATTGGTAAATTCAGAAAATGTATAAAAATTTAAACATGGCTGCTTTGTTTTAGATTTTATATTTTAATTTTAGTAGCGAAGCGCAAGCTCCACCCGTAGGGTGGACTATGCAAAGCCATTACCTGGTAATTGAATAAACTTCTCTTGGAGAGGCAAAATCAATTCCGAAACTTTCTGAAAAATCTTGAAATAACTTTGGAGAAAAGTTGCATCATAATTTCATAAGAACATAAAATCAAGAGCTTATAATAAAACTATATTCAAAAGAATTTTAAATTGTTTCTCTAGATTTAACAATTTTAATTTCGACTCTTACAGCCGTATGCTAAGAAAAATGTGAAATGCACTTTTATCAGATTTAGTGTAGCTTCACAATTATTTCTAAATTTTTTATATGCAAAAGGCTAAAAGGCAAAATACATAAAAAGATAAGTTTTTTTGCTCAACTGTGCATTTCACATTTGTTTTAGCATAAGACCGTTAACTTAAAGTTGCAACTACTATAAAAGCTCGTACGGAAGAAATACTTCTTGAGGAAGAATTTGAAATTAATGAATAAATAAAACTTTTAACAGACAAATATCAGATATAATTGTTGGATTATAGAACTCAGCACTATGACTGAAACTTAATTAATAATAAGAGGGTCAATGATTTATGAATGAAATGTGTAGTTAGATTAGCGGAGACATCAGAATGGTAAAAGCTCTAGGTTTTTCTATAGTAGACGGAGATGGGTTAGAGTATTTTATATTAGTTACTTTAGAACTTTGAATTCAGAACTTTTGCGATCTTTCATCTAATTTTGTCTTCTTCGACAAATTAAAGTTCCAGAATACAAAATACTGTTTTTATTAGTCCCGCATAGTCTAAATGTATATCTATCAAACATTTTTAACGTATCTCAATAGATAATATTATAAAATAATTACTAAGTGACTAAGGTAATAAATTTCTTCTCCCTAAAATAGATTCTTGCTTGTATGTTTGATATCCTGTTAGTTGTGCTACAATTTTCTTCCCATAGATACTAAATACAATGTAGTAACTTAATTATATTCAGTTTCTAGCTATTACTAAAAAGTGTCAAATTATTCAGTCTACATGGACGTTATTTTTTCTCCTTTGTTATCCTACGAAGAGATATATTATTTCATCTATATTCACCATATGAAATAAATGAGTTGTATATTTTTATTTAGGGTTAAGATCTGTAATAAATATGTTTCATTGAGGGTAATCCAATAAATTTTTCATTTGTTTTCATTGTACGGTAATAAATATTAATTAGCCTAAAAACTTAATATTTCCGTTTATATTCGTTAATAAAAACAAAATAAATTATATATTATGTCTTTTTTAGAAAATGATATAACACTTATGAAATAAATAGTTAGAAGAAAGGACTTTATGGTTGTAGGAATGTTACGATTTTTACATCTTTCTGACGATGAAATGAGACAGTTTTGAATCAAATACTGAACCATGATAAAAAAATAGGTGCATAATAAAGATTACCTTGATAATACAAAGGCGATCTCAACTACAATTTACAGAACCAAACTCCGAATTGTCCAATCAGTCATCTTCTCAATTCATTCCTTTATAACTTTTAGACCTAAAAATGGTTATTCTTTATCAATATCAATGATTAATCGCCATTTGCCATTTCAGAAACACTCTTTTGAAACCTAATATGTAACAATGCTTTGTCCATATACACATTCATGTTCAGATTGACTCTAACAAATCTAAACTACAGAAAAATAAAATGAGCCAATTTATGGATATTGTAGTAATGTTTAATTCTATTCATCACTCATTTTCACAAAATCTTTAAACTACTGTACATTAAACTATTGACACTTGGTGTCTTTCTATTCAATCCTCCCACACAATTTCATCATTCTCATTTACGTTCGTCCTGCATATGATTAGCATCATCAATTTTTCACTTTTGAGCGAACTTGCTATCTTAATATTTCCTTCATTAATACAAATAATTATAACATTAAACACTTTCCGAATGATGACACCTTTTAATATTGTCCAAATGCCAATTTCTGTATTTTGTCTAAAATAATAAAGAAATTTCAGCTTTTTCTAACCAAGATTACCTATTTAAGTCTCATCTTGAAGAATCGATATAACTTAGATTAGAGTATATTTCCTTAACCATGATCCAATTTATGGATTTTGGATAGTCTTTGTTGTGCTAGATATTATAATTATGCTTTTAGTTTTGTTCTCTTTGGTCAATCGGCTCCCTTTGCTATCACCTAATAGAATATGCTAGTAATTTCTCCCAAGGATGTCTTGTAAATGAGGCACACCATTCTCTCCATCCTACACTGCTAATGAAAACCAATCTACCTATTTGGAAAGCTTTGCCTTTAACTCTTTGCGCCATTAGAATACGATATTATTGCTATCATTGTATTATTGTATAAAAAGCATTATCATCTGGCATTCGATTATTTTAATAAATGACGATATTTCTTCTATATAATGGTGATTTACCCACCATCATGTATTGAGGCATTTTTAAAAATTATGGAGTTTTCGCCGACGGTGAACATTACCTCTGAGTTACCTTCAATAATGACCTATTTTTTAAACTATTTTTTTTTAAATTTGACTAAATTGGTGCCTACTCCGAGTGTAGAGTTTGAGAACGTTATACCTTTTACAATCTTTTAGGGGCCTATCTAACAGTACCCTTTTCTGCTGTTAACCTCCAACCTCACCAGTCACTCAAAACGCTGCAGTTGGCTTTCTTCTTCCTCATCTCAGCTTTATACCTTTGAAACTATTTTTAGGGTAAATTCGCTGCTTGACTACAATATTTCCCATGGAATTATATATCGTAGTAATCCCTAAACAATATCATGTTTTGTCATTTGCTACTACTATCCTATCCAACACTAATTGTCTAATTCTCGTCTGCTTCTAGCATTCAAGTTCCTAAATCCTGACTTTCCAGTATAAGCGACTCCCATTCTTTGTTTAAAGATAATTCAGTATGTAAATCTTAGTTTCTGTGTATCCTGAAAAGCAACACGTACAATGAAGAATGATTATTATATTTAGTAATAGAAATGAACAAAAATTACTTATACATAAAGAGTTAATAACGATATAAAATGGGTGGCAAATCAAATATTTAAAAAAAATATTGAACTTTCTTGAAAATTTGACATACAATAATGACAGAATTATTATGGATCTTTCAAAAAAATGGAAAGTTTCTACAAAATTGCTAATAAAACTAAATCATTCATTGCAAATAGGTTATTTTGACAGATTAGCAAAGTGTTAAGTCTTCTACATTCATTGGTAAGCAGTTTGGCGACCCTTAGCATCCAAGAGTTTTTAAACACGTCTTGGTATGGCATTGATGAATATATTGCACATTTATTCGATTTGCTTAGATCGGAACCAAGCATCAATGAAACGGTATATGAGTTTCTGTTTGGTCATAATGGGCTCTTTGTGTATTTCATCTTTCAACAGACACCAAAAACTCTCAATCGGATTCATGTCCTTGGAATTTCCAGGCCATGGTAGCACCTAAACTCCATTTTGTGCACACCATGCCTTTACTGATTTTTCTGTATCATATGAAGCCGAGTCTAGTTGGAATATCCAAGGTCTGTTGCCATATCATTCCCCTTTTTGATGCAGTAAACAACATTTAAGAACTTCTATATACTTTTATTGGTTCATAATTTTCTCACCAATGTGCAAACGACTTGTTTCCTGCACCCAAATGGCTCCCCACACCATTATTTTCGTTGGGAATAATGGTATTTAGCCATAAATTCGACTCCAGGCCACTTTCGTACACTCTGCACACGTTCTTCTAGCCCTACACTGGTTGATTCGTCAGAAAAAACTACGCACAATAGTAGAAAATAAAACATTAATAGTTGAACAGCCACAGAAGTATTGAATAAATCATTTAATGAATCATCAAATAAACTTTATGGTTTAAAAAAATTGGGGTTACTGAAGGCACTGTTAAAGTTAGTAAGTATTACTGCTTTTGTATGAATTTCAGGTCAATGGTTAACGAGATGTGTCATTCTTACTTTTCCTCGTTCCCTAAGTCCACTCAAAGTTATTCTTTGCCCAGAAATAGCATGCCTTCATCATTGTTTCCGAGATTCGAGGTTTCTTTCTCCGGCGATATGATTTCAATGAAGCTTATAAAATCTTGTCATTGATTGTTCTTCGGGGAAAGCTAACACCCTCTGCCGCCAGCTTAATAGAAATCTTCTTGCAAGATATTCTTCTGTTGTTAAGATCCTGTTGTATTTGCTATCTGTTATTGTAGTTGTTTTATGTTTTCGACCACATTTTCCAATACTTTTTGAGTTTAAATCTTAACACATATATTTTTTTATCTTAATAAGACTGAGTGTTCGAGTTTAAACACCTAGTTTTTTCCTATTTCTCTCTGTTTTAATTTAGTTTCTTTTATTAAAGCTTTTATTGGTCCAATACTTTGAGTACTCAAATCAAAGTTTAGCGATTTTGGTTTAATTCGTTTATAGCTAAAGAAATACTTGAAGCACACAAAATCATACTATTACAATAACAAATAAACTAATTAAACAGTATTGTTAACTATCATACCTTAATATAAACATATTAATAAAAAAATGACGGTCAATTAATACCATAAAACATCCTATTTGCACTTAAAACCAAGATAGAAACTGACTAACACAACTGGCTGTGATTTTATTGAAATGGTCAAATGCAGATTTCTTTCGTCAGTGTTACCATTTTTACCTACAAATTAAACTAAGGCTCTTTAAAATAAAAGTTAAATAGTTGCTCAATGTTTGTGCATAAAATAAATACATTTGTAATCAATAAAATTCGTTTTACAGGCTTTTTAGAAGAACGAAAGTCAAATTTTGTCCATAATAATTCCGCCAGTACTGTAGCAACATCTTTTCCCCAAGGTTTATTTTTCAGCCAGAATTGTATATAGGAAGGTGAGACTTACCCATTAATCATTGTTTCTTTTTTCACTCTATACTATATAACACAGCTTGGAAAATAACAAAAATGCAATGGAGAGTATCTTGTGAGAAATATTTGCTTGCCAACGAATAAATTTCGGGTTATTTTTTCTTTATGAGTATTATTTTCATATTACTACTAATAATGCTTTCACATCATTTACCTAATCACTGGTTGCCTTTCTTTAAGATAGCATTTGGTTTTGATGGAATATTTGATTTAAATATCCTTCCCAACCTTTATCATAGGAAAGTAAACTTTGCCATCTTGGATGTGCAATGATTGAATAAATATGAATTATATGGTTACATGACGCTTGTCAATGTGCACTGATATGAAGCGGGACAACCACCCATTCGGTTCACAAGAGAAGATGCATTTTGCTTAAGTTTCCTCTAAATGTTTCATTTGTTGAACATACAGGTCTACAGTAAATGTTTATAAGGGTGAACAGTTAACAATGAATATTTCGCCTCTTATCCCAACAAACATAGTATTTTACTGTTGGGGAATACCTCTCAAAGTAGCAAATGGCTTTTGTTTCCGGCCCGGCCTTATTTGTTTACGTTTAATATTACATTAAACAACCCACTGTCATCTATCGTCACAAGTTGTATACGCTATCATTTAGAAAGATTGAGTTGCATCCAAACAAAAACAACATTTTGGATGTTCATCTATACATTATTTGCTTTAATAAAGGTTATGGTCAATACTCTAGTTATTTGAAAACCACTACTGCAAGTTTTCAAAATTTTCAACTAATATAAGCAGTATTTTTCTACGTGTTCTTCAAAAAACACTAACTCATCTGAAAACTAATATACATATGTATATACATAGCCTTGATATTATTTTAGAGGAAACTTTTAGTAAAACATTTATTTTGCTAAAGCAAATTTATCTTCTTGAATAAATATATAACCAAAGCATTAGGGAAATATTTGTGAGAACGAGAAAATGATGGAACTATTGACAGCCATTCAGACAGATGCAATAAAATAAATTCGGACTGCAATATTACATGGCAAATACGAAAAATATGTACCAGTGTGTGTGCATAAATAAATGGCACTTAGTTTATATAATATAATAAACGAAATTAATTGTTGGAGAAAGTGTGTAATGAAATGTAAAATAAGGTAAGAATAAAAATTCAATCAAAGAAATACAGTAAATAAAAACTATGGAAATTAATGAGTGCATTAAGAGAGATGTCTGGCTTCCTAGCCATACATACAGAGCTACAGAAATAGTTTAGTCAATCTAGGCAGCTTCCACACAAGGACCTTTCCCCCAACTGCACCAGGTTGATTGCGAACCCCATTACTTTGCCTTAATGATTGAAATGACCTTGTTCTTTTTTTCTTTTAATTTGGAATAATAAAAGTACAGATGATAAAGTGCCGTCAGGACAAAGCCAACATCTTTACACTTAATTGTAGTAAATGTACGGGGTTAGAAACTTTAGAGTAATACTATGGGAAATTTCAAATATTATCGCAAGCTAAGGATATATACGAGTAAGACGGTGGCTCAGGCGTCATCGTTCAATTTCAAAGGGTATGATTCTTAATTATATTTTATGTGTAAATCAAATCTTAGATTTCTAATTTCCTAGATATTGGTCATAAAACATAACATTCTAACCATATATTAGTTGAAAGGGGAAGAAATGTATCGAAAGTATATAATAATTATGGAAAATAAAATTGTTAATGGTGCGGAAAAGTGTAAGGAGTTTAAAGTTTTAATTCTTATAATCTCTTTGATAACCATTTATAAATTAGAGTAAGTCATATGAAGGTTGAAATATTCTGACTAACTTTAGCGATGTTGAACCACACTGGCTATGGTTAATCACCGGTTATAGAGTTTAAATTTGGCTCAGTTTGCTATACCTGACATGCTTATATTACTATTCTATTGTGATAGGGAACAGAGGATACAAATCAAAAGCAATCGTGCAGCTAACTACCTCTGGAAACCCCAGAAATTCAACATCTGTCAACATTATGCCATTCATGGCCTATTGACACTCGCGGGAGATGAGATTATTGTAATTCACACAATTCTCTCGCTCGCTCATATCAGCTTCTAACAACCCTCTCCATCTACGTAGATGCAAGCTACTTGATTTGAGGTAAACAAGAAGAATTCTATTCGTTTACTTATCTAACCACTCCAGTTAAAACCACGAAATCAATTGCAATAATACTCTTGCATATGTAGTTCTCATTCAATAGTGATAAAAAATGTACCTTAAATTTAAATTAGTCCATGAAAGACGCATTTTATTTCAATTTATCAGGTAAAGCATTATAGGTCTAAATTATCGTGTATTTTTAGATGGCATAAAATGTAAGATCAGGGAGTTTTTAACCATCAAAGGTTCTTTCCGTGTTTTTATTCATAGGCAAAAGTATTTCGTTTTTAAGCGGGTTAATTTGCTGATAGATAAAAGCACCATCGGAATGTTAGTTTTCTACACTCTCAACTGATTAAATCTGTATCCTATCTTAAAATAAAAAATGATATAAACAAAGTTTTTATGAACTAAATAATACTTGCCCTTAATTCAGTATCACATGGCTATTTTACTCATCTGCTATAAAATGAGTGTGTCTCCCATATAAGCGCCAAAAATGGGTCCCTAAAGGATATAAAAATGCATTACTCTTCTGAATCTTTTTCAGGTGCACTTAATAATGCAGGGGTTCTCTCCAAAGATCAAAGGATAGAAGATATATTAGTGAGAAAATCAAGCATTCTTTTAATTTTTTTTAATATTTTTTAAATTTTTTATCCTCCTCCGATTCATGGTGAAAATATAGTTACTGAGAAATAGAGCATGAAAATTCATGTTAGGCATCTTTTATGACAGATTCACTAATGCAGAGGATGGTAGACTAAAATGGATAAGTTAAATAACCAAAAACCATGAAATAAACTCATAAAATTTAGCAAACTATAAACATTCTTACCTATCAATTATAATTGAACAATAACCCTTAATTATATAATTAAACTAACAAAATCCAAACAACTTGACCTAATCATCCTAACACCATAAATAATTTTAACAATCAAAGAAGCCCACATCTAACAGATGCCATTCAGCAAAGGAAACCACAAACCAAAACAATCTAACCTTATATAGGAAACGCTGGAAATTTTCTTAGGAATTGTTGGTGAAACTTTAAAGAGACCTAAAATTTAATCAGATTTTCGCACAATATCATGCTAGTATTTGGTAAAAAGAATGTGTACATAGCTAAGAAAGAAATGCCATACCACACCCATTCTATCTTCACTTCACTCCCGATTTTAGCCAAACATATCAAGATAAATCTTGGGCATTTTCTTTTGGTCTTTCCATTAACTACCCTTTGAAAATCTACTATTTGTGTTTTTAAACACTTCCAGGCACTGACATATGCTAAAATTATTAAGGAATTAATTATTATAATAATTCTATTTATGATCATGCAGAATCAGAATTCATCCGACAACTAACCAGAGAAATATTGACTAAATTGTGATCAAATATTAAGTAAATTTTATACTCGGCTTGATCATATCCTAAATTTTTATTATATTTTTTATCGAGATTATCCACAAAAATTACTAGTTTAAAGTGTGATTTGGCTATATAAAAAAATACAATACCATCCAAAGTAGATAATAAATTACCAAAATCTACATTTTCTTAAAAATAATAGTCATATTCCAGTTTAATTTATCAGGAAAGTAATGTTTTTTAGAAGAGAGGATTCATCAAAAAACTTGAGAACGATATATATAAATTAGGAATTACCAGAAAATACCCTCATTATCTCATCGAATATTGAACAAAATAATAAGAAACTTGCTTGTACTTCTTCTAAAAGATTTTAGAAAATATTTGCCTGCTGGATTTCACCACTATGTCATATTGTTCAGCCGTGATTTTAATCCATTCTTCTTTCAATCCTTGGCAAAGATCTTCAACATTCATCATTGTTCTCAGCCATGTCCTTCTCACAACGCATCTTTCCTACGTCTCTTATCGCGTTTGAATTAGGTCACTGCCCAGGCTTGTATATGCAGTGGCTTCAATGAAAACAGACCTCTTTTCACTTGGTTTGGTGGAAGGGAATCATATGTACTTGAAGCAGTGTATTACCCTCATAAACTAACGAAAGAACAGATAACAATGCCACAATATATTTGATTTTTAGTTTAACAAATTGGTTCAGGGAGTTCGAGAATATTTGTTTGATTTCTTGATCTTTATCCGTTATTTTTGTTATGAAGTCACCAGGACTGTGTTTTTATATACTATCTCATATTATCGTTAAATTTTTACCTCCATTTAAAACTGTTTTTATCTTGACATTATACCAAAATTTATAGATTTCAAAATTTGGTTTCCACCTTTAGCTTTTAATGTATATATCATTTATAATTAAATAGGTCTTAAAATGAAAATCTTTCAGAGCTTGCGCCACACTCTTCTCATGGAGGCCTTATGCTTTCTTAGATTTAGACGGAAGGCTCAGCTTTATTTCTAATTGCAAAATGTAACCTTCCAAATGCTATGTGAAATTTTTAGATCTTGTGCAATTTTTGTATAATTTTTATAATAGTATGTACACTATTAATTTATTTTTTTCAAATTGTTGTTCCCTTACTTCTGCTCGTCTCTTAGTAATATTTTTCTCTAAAATATCGCTATTGAACAGAAAATCTTCTCCCAAGAATCTCAAACCTTTGCACTAAATTTCAGGTGTTATCTCTTCATGTATTCACGTAGCCGTTTACCTGATATGGCACGTTATATCTCTTATAAGAAGTTCTTGAGGTCGTGAGAGAGCCAGAGATTTTAGCTGATTCGTTAAAGTTCCGATTTTAAGTTTGAAAACTAGTACTTAGTACTGTTCATTGGTTCTGTGCAGTTTTGGTTTAAAGAAAGATTTACTGTAATGATGATATATATTTTTTCTTAATGCTAACAACAGAGTGTGATTACAACTTGTTTTTTAACTGTTATCAGTTAACAGTAATTTATCATCACTAGGATCGGTGTAATTATCTACCATTTCAATTTACTACTTATCAATTTAAATGCCAATCTAGTCACCACTAACTTAGTTTATCGAGATCTTTTTTTCTTGAGACTCAATTTCAAGCGAATTGATTTTATATTTTTTAACGTTGATCAATCAGGATTCAGCTTTTTTTCCAGGCTGACACATATGCTTGTAAAATCATTTACCAGTATCAGGTTGATCACGCTGTTATCGTTTATCTTTATAGCCGTGTAAAAAATCTATCGACCTCATTATTTCTTCAAGAGAAGAATCAAACAAATATTTGGAAATGTTAAATATTATTCTTTCCTTAGGCTCCCCATTATAGTTACTAACGCTTGTAAGCTTTAAAGGTTAGGTATATGCATTTTTTATAGTTGTAATATGCTCTTTTCATTAATCTTTACAAAACATTTTTGATAGTTTACAACCATTGAGCATATTCTTATTTGGATTTATGAGGTCTTGTAACAAATTTTTAGATATTATTTAGAGTATACTCGTGGAAAATAATTTTCTGAATTTAGTTTATTTTGCCAGTTGTTATTTATATCCCTGATAATGTAGATTAATGTATAGAGAGCCACGTGATAATATTCATTTGATGTCTTTTTATGTATTAGAAATGTGGAATTCTCTCATGAAGGTAAAATATTTGATTTTGTAAGACTTTCCTTGAAGAGTCAGTTTTCAATATTTTAAATGGTACTTCATCATATTTTGCTGCCCCTATAGAGCTTTAATTTAACATTTTTTCTTCATATAATTGTAGTTTTTTTGTTCAAAAACAGCCAGAATTATTTTGCTCTTAAATATATCAGTTACTTGAGTATATTAGTCTTTATAATGGGTACTTATATTATTTAAAGAATTGTGCAATGCTCTTTGATTTTTTTTCTAGTTCCCTATCTTTTACCAGCCCTGCAAGGATTTTTCTTTACTAGTTATTTGTTGTTTGAAATATCTTCTGTTTTTATTTTTCCTTTAGAAGTTAATAAATTTTCAATTTTACCCTTTTAATTGTGTGGATGGAACATAATACGAGCATTTTTTCATTATTTTTCCTGGGTAATTTTTCTTCACCTCTCTTACTCGTAGTTATATTTTCTGTGTTAATTTATCGTTATTAGAAGATTTTCTGAGATATTTTCAAGAATATCTTTATGGTTTAAATATTTTAATTTGCTATGTGCATACATTTTCTGCCTGAGCTCATTTTATGGGTGGTATCTATCTTTTGATTCGATGGAATCAAAATTTTTAACAGGTTTTTGATAAGAAGAGGATAAATCTAAGTGAGCAGTTCATAGTAAACGTGCTCCAGTGTCCATTATTGTAAACACCTTGGGCAATTGATGATTTACCAGATTTTTCCCTCCTTTTACTTACAGTAAAAACAGAAACTTTCCTATATATGATTTATTCCATCATGCAACTACTCTTTTGCATAAAAATTTCCCCCGGTGATGTTGATGTAGTATTTTTTGTTCAAACCATTCCTAAACATACCATAAAATATATTTTATCGTTCCTTTCTACAAAAGAAACGTTTGGTTACTTTATATATCTTAAGAAAATTCTAGATTTAAGGATACGCCAAGTATTATTAGTTTTATTAAGATCGTAGAGACTCTAAAGTAGAGCGTGACAAATTGGTGTTTTCTGAATATCTGGAAGTAAGTCATAGTGGGTTAAAAAGCCGAAACTTCCAACTTTTAGTGCAGAAGAATGCGTAGCAAACTAAAGGAGATATTCAAAGTTTTAATGGAGTAATACTATTTGCATTTCCATTCGGAAGAAGGAAGCATGACTATCAATTTTAGTTAAAAAAGAATAAATTGCACACAATGGCCAAAAGAATTTGCGTCAAGTCCTTTCCTCCGACTCCTTGCCATTGATTGAGTAGAACGAAATAGCTAGACGGCTGACTAAACTCTGAATTTCCAGAGTTCATTGAATATTCGAGGAAGGTTATCGATGAAGGTATTCGAGAAAGATTATCTGCAAATTACAATTCTCCTTCATCCAATTCACGGGCCATTTACGCTCACAGCTTTTCAATAGGTTGGAGATTTGGAGATTATGATGGCCAGAAAATTTAGAAAGATTCATAAAGAAAAACCCTCCTGGCACATTTTCTTTGTAAGGATGAATGTACTTGATATTGATTATTTCTTGAAAGAACCAAATTCAAATAGATGAAATCATAAATATTACATAAATATCAAATATATTAAACTTATTACGAAGATATAATTTAAATCACAATTTAAAAAAAGAATAGTCTCACAATATTGTCAATCACTTTTGCTCACTAAAATCATAACTGGAGAAATGATTCCAAAGTTACCATTATTATTATAGGTACTCATATGAGCATGCACTGACTTTTAAGTTTGAGGTAAAAATGAAATTGAGGGAATTATATTTAGGTTAATTTTTTATGAAACAAGTGGATTAGGAAGACATTTTACTCTCCTAAACCTGTATTCATCATTACACTGAGGGCAAAAATTAATTTATTAGATATGAAATCCATAAAACTAGCATTTTTATTGAGACGTTATATTTACAGGAATTCTCTAGATTACAGGTGTGGTCATCTTTTTGGCCTTTTAATATCTAAAATACCTGCAATGTGTTTCAACACAATTTGGTTTCCTAAATTTACAACTCTGAAAAAATTAAATCTTTGCAATAAAATAATGAATGCAATGTTTTTTTCTCGAAAATTATGGTTTCATAATTTACTAATATTCGGCACTACTTTCCATTGAGACAAGTACCTGAAACCATCAAACACGTATACTTTTAAATTTATCACTAATTCATGAGTAATTTTTAGTAACTATAAATTTACAAACATATATATGGTTATGGATTTTATGTATATTTAATCTATTTAATGGATACTCTTAAATCTTACAACCTTTGCCCCAATTTACTGGGTGAAAAAAGCTTTTTCCTAATAAGCAACGGATGTGAACAATGCTAACCTAGTGACATGATCACTACCAACTTTATCCACTTACAACTTGTTGTGCTTGCAAAATTTCATAGTTTATTTATAACCAAAGTGATCGCAAGGCTAGCCTTGTCCTAATTTTGGTTCATTAGGGAGAGGTCCGTTGATAGCCGAACTCGTTGTCTAAAGCGATTCTTATATTTTTTAAAAGATTTTGTTTCGGGTTGCTTAACAAAATTTGTGATAAGTTGTTGAAATTAATGCAGTTGGATAAATGCAATTAAAATGATAAATATGTATATTTATTTATATATATATATATATATATATATATATATATATATATATATATATATATATATATATATATATATAGAAACCACATTGAAAGAGAAAAATGAATAAAATTCGAATCGCTTCCCTGCACGGATTTTTTTAAAAAGAGGTAATAAATATTACTGTAAGAAAAATTTATTCCGCATTTACACTTATGGATCCTCTCAAAGAATTATAGTGTATTATGTATTGTTAATCTTAAGGTATTCAGAGCATTTTCACAATTTTTAAAACCTTTCGGACTTTGATCAGTAATAATTTTGACTTTGTAAAACGGATTGCTTGGTTACACGAGGACTCTCTACACACCTTAGTTTAAGTCTTTTAACGCAAAAAATAGCCCATTTTCTATAAGTGTAGAAAAAGTACAAACTGACTGGATAATAACTATCATGCTCGATCATTATCATTTGATAGATCGGGTATACGTGTAAAATAACCCTCAGAAATATATATATATATTCAATGATCAATTCTCAAAGAAACTGAGAAGCAAGATATCACAAACCAGCATACTATCTTTTAACACCCTTCACCTCTTCACCAAAGTTAATTATGAAGAATTATTCAGAATGCTCCTCGAACCACATATTCCTTTGCATTATCTAGCCGAAATATATCATCTTTGTGCGTTAAAGTAAGAACGAATGGGTACAAATGATCACTAATCGAAGTAACATAGTTAGCCCTGATACAGGAATTGTTTATACATAGCGAAACCAAAATTTGACACGTGGACATACTGCACCCCGGTACGGATCATCTATCTATCGTATTGTGCCTTATATATGACTGGTGTATGGTCTCATTGAATAGGAGCCATAAATGAGCCCAACGATGCACTCAAATACTGTATGCCTGAGTCAATGTAAACGCTTCAAGCTGCCAGTCTAAGTTTAAAAATTCATCCAAATTTAAAAAATTCAATCCTGGCGGTAAAACGTTCAAAATTGCGAAATTTAATATATAGAATGATTTAAGGCCTCTCGCAAACATTTCTTCGAATACCTAATTTAAATCAAATTATTTGCAGATCGCTATTCCCATACGTCTCTCCAAATTTTATATTATAACTAAGTTCTTTTCTTTATCTAAAGTTAAGTATAGAGTAATACGTTCTCGCGTTTGTTCTTTTGCATTTTTATGTAAGGACTTGTCGTTTGCAATTTCATTTAAGAAATTCTACGTTGTCTAAATTTAATTCACCGTATATAATCGTTACATTTTGTCTAAATAGTCACTAAAAAGTAAAAAAAAAGAGAATATCATATTTGTCCATTTGATTTGGTGATATATAGACAAAGGAAAAAATTTGTATTGTTATATACTAAGAACTAGATAAATAATATCTATCTTTATATTTTTAATGATCTTGAATTTATCGTTTATAATGTATAAAATAATTCCTCACCTTTCCCGCTAGACAAACCAGTTTACATTTTCTATAATACAGAGATACATTCTATTCCGCATTAAGATCTCCTTTCCTACTTTATATCTATGTCTCTGTGAGTCTAATAATTTAAAACCACCAGACGCAACTAATACCTTCCATTCATTAATTCTATTTATAAAAATCTACTTAATATAAGACCTGCATCCAAGGAAGCTGCCGATAGACCCAACTCACGGTAAAATACATGATGAAATTATAATTTAACAAATTCTATCTCTAAGTTATCTCAAAATAGTTCTTTGAACAACAAGTAACAGCCCTAATGTCATTGCTACAACTAAAATTTTGAGAAACCTTTTGGCCCCCAGACGTGATTTCGCTAGAAAAACGTGTGCTTTTTCTCGGGTTTTCTTTTGCACCTCTTTTAAATCTTCCGCTCTCATTTCCACATTTATACACACATCCGAGGAGTTAAAAGACGTTAAAGGTTCTAAAATAAATAACGAATGAACAGTAAGAGCAAAATCTTACGTAGCTTCCACTGAAAAATCAAAACGGGATTTACGTATTACTTCTGTCTTTAGAGCTGCTGTAAGTAGGACCTTGATGCATCGGCTTGAAAGAAACATCAGATGGATTAGGTTTAAACTATCCTGCACATTGATGCTTTTTGTTCATAGGAGAGGCCTTGCACTACTCAACTTCAAGTTGTCGCGTCTGTTTTAGAACGAAAACTGCGTTGAACCTTTATGGAATTGAAATGAACTGGGAAGCAAGATACCACAAACCACAATACTCATATTGAAAATTGTATCTGAATTATATAAAATCAATTTTATAATCATAGTGCTTCAAATTTTGAATCTGCTTTGAATCAATATATACTGACAAAAAAGTTGATTGCATGTGTAACATTAAATTTTGATATATTTATGTTGGTTTTTCATCATTAATTAACTTCTAGTCAGTTTCCGTGATACTACTGTTTGAATGTTAAATACCTTGCGTTTTACTCAGAGAAACCTATCATTTAGTAATGATGAACTCTTATTCTACCATTCTCCATTTGAGTTTTCTTCTAATATGGATTTCCTTTTCCGTGTTTAAATCAGGATTCACAAACAATAATTTTCTGCAGGACGACTAATGATTTTTTGGGCTTATAATAATTTCTTAACATTAACTGTATTTCTTCTTGATTCCAGGAAAAAAAGAGAATATAATCACCATTGCGGAGCGGGTTAATATATTTTCCTAAGAATTATTCTGCTATCCACTTCTATTATGATAGCATTTTTCACTAATTTTTTTAGGATTCAACATCTTATCTCTGGAATTAATTATGCCGTGAATTTGGAAACATTGAGAGAATTCTCCATTTTTCCCTCATTCAAGCAAGGAGATATTATGATAAATTGAAGGAACACAGAATTAATGGAAAAAAGTTTCTTATTAATTACACGGAGTCAACGTAGAAATTACTGGTCTTCTGGCAAAAGAGCCGAGAAAAATGAATGTGTACATCAAACTATATTACGCTAATTACTATTTATAAAGGGGCGCGATTATATAACCTGATTTAGGTATGAGATAGAAAAATAGCGATATCTAGCGCTTTGCCACTCCTAGTAGCAGAGAAGATGGATAAGAATAGAAAAGAAAAAAGATAAAAGAGTGCAGAAAAAAAAACTATTTCTGAGTCAGTTAAGTTTCTTTAACTTCTATCCCATTCCTATGGGAAATTAAGGCAAGTGATATTTCCTTGCTTGCTTTAGATAAAAGTGCTGATTTTGTCATATTTTTTATACAAATATTTTTCACTTTTTATCTACTCTCAGTACACATTACTTTTCCTTAAACCACGGTGTGAATTGATCAAGTGAAAATAGCAACCTTATATTTGTTATTTATCCTTTTTATAAATTTATTGGTAATTCAGGTCATTTTCTATTTATTAATTCATTACTTTTTTATTTGTGTGTTATAGATAAAATTAAATGAACACAATAGGCAGCAGGTAAAAGGTTGTTTCTTTATTTATTTTTATATTTCGGGTGCAGAATCATTTTGCGCGAGATATAAATAAAAATAAATCTTCTCCATTGTTAGAGAAATATTTTTGGCGATGTTAGAACTTTCCTTTTATTTTATACTATTAAAATAAAGTAAAGCAACTGCTAATTACATTTCTATCAGCAAAGAGAAGCATTGTTGAATATCATTTCTGTAAAAAATTACTTATTGTAATTGAATATGACAGAGTAGTCAAAATTAATTCTTTCACTCTTCACCAGATGAAGTATTTATATTGAAACCTTTTTTTTCCTAAAGGGAATTTAATTTAACGATTCCTCGATTCTTTTATGTATTAAATATATAATTACGAGAATCATATTCACGTACTTTGGGATATTGTAGCCAAATATAAATTAATTTTTTCCATATAATTTGGCCTCGCTAAAAACGAAAATGCTAATAGTTTTCATATATCAGGTAAATTTTTCCTACTATGGAAGATATGATTAATACCATAATTTTATTAGTTTTCTGAAGTCCATTTTTGCGTAAATACGTTTTTGATACCTAAATACAAGGAGAAACACCTAGACTATAAGGCACAAGAACTTTTCAGTGGAACCATTTATTGTAGAAAGAATACATTGGACTATTAATTAATGAGGAAATATGACTTATGTTAGTGTTTTTCTCATTGTGCTGCTCATAGTTCATTTTTTTTCAGTTCCAACATTAATCGGATATTATGTTGATGTCCCAGGGAGCTTGATGATTTTTTCTTATCGTTCAAATATTCAGATAGAAACTTTTCTCTTGTAGCTCACTGTAATCCCTACAATTTTGCAAGAAATAAACCAAGTCAAAGCGAAAAAATGCAATTATCTGGAAATAGCACCACCCAGTTTCTTAAATCATTCCAAGAAACTTCCTAACGATAGCTTCATACTCGAGAGTTCGTTGCTTTCCAAGAAAGAAACCAGAAAATTAGTTTTAAATCAATCAAAGCGTTCTTTTTAATTTCGTTAATAGACTCAAAATCTGAGTCATTCAGTAAGGTATAAATTCAAGAAACATCTAAAATACCGACATTCAATTTTATAACATTTATATGTAGAAAGTTATAGATGTAAAGAAAATCTGGTTGCTGATTAATTATTCATTGACTCCACTAGATTTTTCACCATAACTAGCTTTATATGTAGCGTTGGGAAAAGAATATTCCTAGCATGAATCAATGGGTTGGAAAAAATATTTTGGAATCTATGTGTAAAAGATATTTAAGCTGGCCATTCATATTTTCCAAAATGTTTTGTCCCTGCCCCTTTAACCCACAGAGAAAATAAGCAGGGATACCTTGTGTAACCTCCTAATATCAGTGATATAACCTTGAGATCATAACAGATTCTCCAAAATTGATTATTGTATTCTATGGCATCTAGTAGAAATTCGATGTCATATGTTTCAATCAATTGGATCAAATGACCAAATGGAACATAGGCAAAATTATTACATAATGAGTCTATAAATAGCCTCCAATCAGAAGGTTGATAAACAACTCCTAAATTTGAGGTCAAAACATTTATCTCAGAGTCGTACGCCAAAGATAAGTTCTCACGATGAGAAAAGTAATTCCGGTGCTCTTCATCGATAATTCTGTACCAGTAATATGTTGTTTCTAGCGCAAAAATATCGTTATCTCTAATACAAGAGCCAAGAGCTTGGGATGACACTTTTTATATTGCTAAATCTCTTGTGAGATCATTGGCTGTGCTTGTGTTGATTGTTTTGGCTAAATTAAACTAGATGAGGAGATAAACTGGAAGTTTCAGAGTTGTTCTTATTGCTTATTTCATCATCACTGTCTTTGTCAATACATAAGCTTTAAGTTCATTCTCGAAGGGGAATACTTGGTGTATGGGTGTTTAGCTTTATGGCATATGGCACATATTTCTATTTAACAGCATGTTTGCCTTTCCTGTTCATTAATGAAACAAATGTTAAATATTTACTGTAAATTTTACTGAATTTAATTAGAAATAGGAGGAGAAAACTCGTTTCCTGGCCTTTGCAAGAGGATGCATTAAAGGGCTATTGAGAATAGAAGCTGTTTTTTAAGTTTTCAACCATGAGAATTAATTACATTTCTTTAGTAAAAAAGTGCCAAGAGAATTTTGTTTTTTGGATTTGACTAAAACATTTCATTAACTTACTATGGGCATTGTCTTGAAATGTTTTTCACTTGTATGCAACAAGTATTTTTTAAATTTAGAGAATACTCACAAATTGTGCATCTCTGTTGTAAAAGTAGCAAGAGGTTGTAAGTTCTTTATGTAGAAGTAGCAATCTGTCAATTGATCTTTCTTTGACTGCACAGCGAAGGTAAACCAAAAGGTAATGCCTTCAGACTTCACTTGCTTCATCGTCTGAAGAATTAGGCATACGTTAGGCATTAGTTTCTAATCTCCATTCTTGCTACCAAAATAAGCATGAAGCGACCAAGTCTTTATAAATGCTATGATGGTCGATTTTTTCTCAGGTAGCGCAGTTCTGCCGCATAAGTACAAAACCTATTAAGGTATTGTTTTAATTTTCTATTCATACTGACTGATTTTTTAAAATAATGAATAGCCCTAATAATGTGATACACAGTTGTCCACTAACTTTTCAATCAAAAATATAAAGTTATGAAAGAATGCTTTCTGAAAAACAAAATAACTACACTATTCAAATTAAATCTGCATTGTAAGGTGAATAATGCATACAAATAAAACTGTTGTAGGAAAGCTACACCTGATCTGAACAAACACTTTGCATTGTGATAAAGATACCCAATCCTTTTTTCGATTTTGAAGCCATAAGTTTTTGTCTCACTAGAACATTCGTCCTACGGAATTTATTTCAGTCTTTACTCAATTTTATTAGGATGCCCCTATATTTCATTGCGGTTTAAGGTTATCATTTATATTTTATTTCGATGGTTTCAGCTTATTCAAGATCAAATCAAATACTTCTACACCTCTAACTTGCTTAAATGTTGAGATATCATTTAAGTTAAAATTATTGAGGAAATTTATTAGGCATGAGAGACCTCGTCGACAGCAACTCTGAGATTGATTTCTTAAGTGAATTTACGTCCAGATATTTGCCAATCTTCTCTATGGCATTAGGTCAAACAATAGCTGAACACGGAGGAATAGGGCGAAATTTTTTATGATTTGACGTTTTATTTTTTTTTTTAATTTTCCGTTAGATTTGGCTCTTCTAAATCCATAAGATCTATTCCCTCTCTAAAGAGATAGTTTGAAAATGTATAAAGGGAGTTGATGACTTTAAATCTTAACTCTCTAAGGAGGATTAAACAGAATATATTTTAAAATTACGAGCTGGAACTTTTCATTATTAAATATTTAAAAGTTTTTTTTTCGATTAATGAAATAATTATAAGTGCAATAGTATCTTCAGTAACATGTATTTTTAATTTATTATAGGTAACTTATTTATATTCTGATTTGTAAAATAAATCATTTACTAAACTTTCACCTTCTCCGGATTGTCAGTAATACACGTTCGCCATACTGAAGGGTGCCGATGTACTTTACTGGCTTATGATTAGTTATATATCTATAAAATCATTTTTTATTAGGATTACTTAAACAGACATATTGGTTTTTAGGACATTTTTGGTTGTTCTCATTTTGTGTCTAACAATGAACGGTAATTACGATATCACTTTTAGAAATTTTATACTATCCATTACAATCCTTTCCGCACATTTTAATTATACTACTCATCTACAGGACTTATTTTGATATATTAGAACCTGTATCGTGATAGCAAAAATGGAATGATTAATATCGAAAAGTAATACATTTTTCATCTGATCTTTCATAATTTTATTGAGGTCTCTCGAAAACAGTAAAAAATATGTATAAGGATCGAAATGAATTAGGTTGTGATCTCTTTTTTCAAGTCTTTAGCCAACCTATATGGTTTCTAGAAACTTCTACTCCTTTTTCAAAATTAGGTAAGAAAAATTCTGTTCTTTGTCCTTTTGTCTACTTTTGATGAAGGAAGTTATATAAAAGGCAATTACTTGCACGATCCAGCGTATTACTCGTATTTATAAAATCTCCTCATGGTAATAGAACTCATTGCAGATGACCGTTAATTTTTTCTAATTCTAGCTAATAATATCTGGCTCTTTACGTTGACCTTGGACGCTTGTATAAAACAATATTTATTTTATTACTATTTATCTTGAAATAGCTAAAATCTCAGAATTATTAACTACATATATTCTTTTCTTTCATCATCGCAACTAGTTCTTATTTTCTTGCCTAATATAACTGTTCGCCTTTTCCTCTAGACCTATTCCTATTATTTATTTTAAAGATGGGTATGTTAAATTATCCAATATGTTTCCTTAGCCAGCTTTTGATCCTTAATTTCCTGAAAGCTGTAATAAAAAAATGTGTTAGATGTTATAAAATTAATTAAACAAGATTTCTATTCTAAATAGGCGAATTTTGTTGAAAATGTGTCAAATTCACGTTAGATTTCCCAAACTCTGAAAGATTCATAATTATCACGTTTGCCACACTTATCTCTTTCAGGTCCCCATAATTTAATGAGGCGCGCCAAGACGACGCTCAATATATAATTACGGCTTTAATAAAAGTATGGAGAAGATATAGGAAGTAAAATATGCAAAAGACATATTACACCAGTTCCTCTTGGAGGGGCCGAGACCTCACTGAATGCTTAAGCTCTTATCCACAGTATAGTATTCCAGGCCCTATCTTACCTCCTCTTGCAGGTTGGGTTAGGAAAACTGTGTGAACAATACAGACTAAGGAAAAGAAAAAAAACAGTAATTTATACAATCGAGCTACAGTATATTTAGAAAAAAAATAATAGTTTATTCCTATGAAAAATAATGCACACGAAAAGCCTTTCAGTTGAAAATATGTTGGAAATAATCAATGCAGAGACCATTAATTTCCTTTACTATTGTTTGCTGTTAGTCATGAATCAATCTAGCTGAAATCAAATTAATCTTCTTAACTATTAAGAATAAAAAAATATTATTTACCTGATATTATAATTTTTGGACAAATATAAATAGATAACTAACATAAAATACTCTTTTATTTACAGGTAAGGAATAACGAACACTAATTGAAGAGAGAAAACATTGCACCAATTCATTAAACTTCAAATATGATTTCATATATTAAAAAAAAGTAAAGAGCTAATGTAAGTATATTTTTTGAAATCTCATTTATTTTATTTTCCTATTGTTTAGCACACACAAATATATTTATATATATATATATATATATATATATATATATATATATATATATATGTAAATATCTGTTACTACTTATTTATTTGCTTTCAATTCATCCTCTTTTGTAAGGATTTTACGGAGTAATGGCAGTAACCTTTAATAAATAATTAGTTCATTTATTTTGGGAGAAAAATATTAGTAGCTGAAAAAGGTTTACTAGCTAGCAAATAACCCTTGTCTACTTTTAATAATAACGATTTATATTTGGAAATTCAATGTTTCAACTAATCAAAAATTCTTATTGAAGAAATAATGTTCTTACCATAATGAGCATTTATTATTATATTATTGTTCTACGTTTACAGGGCTCAATAATTTTAATTAGTTGAGCAAAAGACATAATAAATCATAATTTGTCAACGATAATAACATCGTGATAATATATGATAGTAAAATATAGATGTATAAAGTTAAAAATATGACTGTTTAACAAAAACTGTTGTGAAATAGCAAGTGTATATATGTATCGTGGCCTCCCTCTTGGGAAGGAGAACTAATGTAATAATAACAAAAGACATCTAGGTTAAGCTTTGCCCCTCCAATGTTCTCCGGTAACATAAGAGAACGGACAAAATTTATAAATACAAAAGTCAAAAGTGCAAACTGTCGACATCGTATTACGTGCTCCCTTAAGTTCAAAATGCCGAGTAGACAAACAACAGACACCAAAAAGGAAGCCTTCATTTACGGCCCATCTGGGAGTCCCGTAAACCTCCATTTACCCTGCGGGGTTAATTGGAGTATATAACAGGACGACACGAGAAGCACTGGTTTTTTCGTTTTTGTGAAGAGATAGAAAAGTCACCGGTAGGGAGAAGGTCTTTTCTCCTTCGCGAAGAAACAGAAAAGTCACCGGCAGAAAGTTTTTCTGCCAGTTAAGAAAGACTTGCAGTTTCTTGGACAATACCAGATTGTTGAAAAGAATCTCGGCACAGTTCGAGCCACACGCTAATTAACGATCTAAAATACAAGGACTCTCGCCACAGCTTGAGTCCCCAAATCTTACTCTATCTGAGTTTGACAAACCCCAAACTAGATAAGAGAATCCACAACATTTTCACCTCGTTCGGAAGAAAACTAGTTCAAGGTTACCACAACAACGAGACCAGAAGAATCATCCGATTGTTTTGAACCTTCATTTGCTCATTCAAATTTACGCGTGACGTCACTTACCCACCTTTATGTCGGAGTAACGCCATCTTCTGATCAACCAACAAACTACTCACGCTACGCGTCTCGAGACCAATTTAAACAAAGGTATTTCATGTGTATTCTTTGGGATAATCTCCATTACCTTATGTAAGTAAATAATCCTGTTGTTTATGTCCCCGTGCTTTAAAGTACTTAATTTGTGAATGGTTAATGACAAAGTGTATTACAGTAAATTGTTCACCCGTAAAACCTAACTAGTATCGAGCCTCGAGACCTGGACAGTAAAACCCAGTTTTTCATCTTTATATTATATGTGTATATAGTAATTGTGTCTACTTTGATTAATGTTCAGTAAAAGTCTATTTTGGTTGAAGTTTTTTAAATTATCCTTCAACGAGTTGAATTGGCAAAAGCTAGTAAATTCCAAAAAGAACTCCCCTTTTATCCATTTATTAGAATAAAATGTAAAAATAGCACTCTTAAAGAACGATTTTTTTAAAGCGATCACCGAAAGAGGCAGGAACCTACGCATTAAGGCAAATTTCATTTGGTTTATTAACCATAATAAAACAAATAAATATATATATTATCTAGGCTAACCCACGACAATGACTGTTTCCTAACATTCAATCACCCATGCTAACGTGTTCAATACAATCATTTTAATACTATTCACTTTCAAAGGAGCGGGAAAAATAGTTTAATATATTTTATTTTTATTAATACTTACGTACATCAGTGATACTCTGTAGATTATTTACTTCAATCTTCAGATAAAAACAAATTTCAAGACTTCTTGAAGAGGTAAATTTGAATTTATATTGAATATTGAGGTCGTGTCTTAAGTAGAAAACTATTTTTAATTTAAAACATCATTCAAATTTTTTAAATATAGCGGTCTCTTGTGACCCTTTTTAAAAACAGAGATCCCAATTTCGGCCTTTTGGCACAGTTTAGGGCTGTCAAGGGTTAGTGAGGTAAATTTGAATTTATATTGAATATTGAGGTCGTGTCTTAAGTAGAAAACTGTTTTTAATTTAAAATATCATTCAAATCGTTTAAATATAGCGGTCTCCTGTGACCCTTTTTAAAAACAGAGATCCCAATTTTGGCTTTTTGGCACAGTTTAGGGCTGTTAAGGGTTAGTGAGGTAAATTTGAATTTATATTGAATATTGAGGTCGTGTCTTAAGGTAGAAAACTATTTTTAATTCAAAACATCATTCAAATCGTTTAAATATAGCGGTCTCCTGTGACCCTTTTTAAAAACAGAGATCCCAATTTCGGCTTTTTGGCACAGTTTAGGGCTGTCAAGGGTTAGTGAGCGTGTAATCCCAGTCCCACTTCCTTGGCATCTATTTGAATTCCCCACCAAGGTTTAGTGCGGTAAAGTGTAGCCAATGCACCAACCGTAGCCATTTTCGGTGAATAAGAATAACCCCAGTGCTTTCCTTTCGATCAAAATTAAGATCATGATCCGCTGAGTGTGTTTTCACTCATTAAAAGTCAGTCATGGGTGTCCGGACTTTTGTAATATTGAGAATTGAGCCGAGTGAATGTATTGCTTATCAATTTCCAAAGGATCGTCCAAAATAGTTAAAACACACAAATACAAAAGTAAACTTTATTATACATAAATTGGAAATATGAAATAGCATATATATATGTATAAATGGGATTAATCTTCGCACTCAATTAGTAAGTCTATATAATGTCGTGGAGATTACATTTGAAATCTACTTACTAGGATGCTTGCATCTTAATTGCATCCGACAGAATGAATTTAATAATATCACGGAATTGAGCACTGAATTAATCATTTGTAATACACGAGGTTATAAGCTCGGGATGGAAGTTCTAGTTAACGATTAAACTGTTGAATTTAGGGGAGGGAATAATTCACTTTAACGATACTTTTGAGTTCGTAAGTATTTGGAAAGTGACGGCGAATGTCTCCTTCTTCTGACGATGTTCGCACTTAGCCCAGGCGTCCAAGGTTACCGAATGTGGGGGTAATCCTAGACCGGTGTCCTGATATAATGATCCTAGGCCGGATCGCGAAGGCGAGTCAAACTGTGACTCAAATTGGAATTCTGCTCCTCGACGTGTCTGTTCCGATTATTGGCACCTGGATTGGGTAGCCAAAAATGATTATCTAGCTGCGTCTAGGGTAATCCGCAGAACGAGGTTATGTGTAACCTCTGACTAGGAAGGGAAGAGCTCTGCGAGAAGTTTAGCACCTAAAAGTACCAAGACGGCAAAAACAAATTCTCGGAACTGTTTTCCTTGCAACGGGCGAACTGTTTCCTTTCCTTTGGAGGACTAGCTCCACACACAACGTAGGTTCAAGATCTTCTGCCTGACTGAAGGGAGAACTTTTTCTTCTATTTCTTTTAAGAGATAAAATCGAGAGAGAGCACTGGATGCTCATAAAATTCTTATCGTCGCGTGAAAAATCCTTTGATCTGCCGCCAGGACATGCCAAACATTCACACCTCGGCGACATCCGATCTTTCCTCGTCTCAAGTCGCAGGTTTATGACGGCGCGAAGATACTCGGGCCTTCGTTGGCTGGCAGGGGTCGTTTGAGGCAGACATTTTCCTGTGTGGCTGGCCGCGAATTTGGTTATCTCAAAGGCGCGCAAAGGGGTGAAGGGGATTCAATGCGAAATGGCGAACTTGCAATAAGGTGAGGGGAAGGGGGAAGACACGCAGCTGCGTTGGAACATTTAAGTATGTACTAATGCATGGAGGTATTTAGACTTCTACAAGGGCCAATCTTTATTATAAAAAATATAAGTTAAAATAGATAACAAAGATTAGTACTTTAAGTAATACTTTATTAAGTAAATCAAATATAAGATGAAATAAATAAATTTATAAATTAAATCATCAAAAAGTACACAAGAAAATAGATTAGCAATACTTTATTAGAGAAATCATTTTAAAAATTACACGAATACTGTTTCGAAATTTCAGAACAAAAATAATAAAATGAATTTTCTGGACATTGTTCACGATACATAAAATCCTGAAAATTCATTTTTGTATGCAAACACCTTTTTTTATTTTAGCTTTATGTTTGTTCCAATCGGATTCTATATATTGAGTGTGAACATCTGTTATAATATAAAAAATAGTAACGAAGGATTTATAGATTTATTTAGTCATCGTAGGTTAGTGATTTTTTGGTAGGCCTTCCATTCGCCTGAGTGCACAGTCGAGCCTTGCCTAACTACTACCTTTTTAAGCATTGTTAAACGATTATGAGCAGTGTTGTTGGATTATTTACATATAGCCTATGAATGGTTTCGTCGATGGATGTACAAAAATACAGAACTAAATTTGGTAATAGGGAGTTCTTCCTCTGTGATGTTTGCATTGAGCCAAAAGCTGATTCGCTTACATGTACAATAATGACAAGCCTAATACTAGTTGAACTTAATTATTTTTAAAATGTTTAATACCGGTTGTTCTAAAACTGAGTGCTTATTTTGATGAAATTGAAAGATTTTAGGAAAAATTCTTGTTGAATTATGATCACATGATTCAATTGTGCTCTGTACAAAATTGTAGTGTTCCATGTTCAGGGCTCCCCTAAATTATAATTTGTTTTTCAATCCTTTTTATAATCCTTTATTAATGTATACAGAAAATTATATTTTTTTTTGTGATAGTTCGTACAAGATGAGTGAAATTTAATGAAGTACGAGAAAAGTTCGAAAGAAAGTTTAGAAAACATGGACCTAGGGACAACCTGATCCGTTTACTTGTGAACAAAGTTAAAAGAATCGGATGCTCTGCATAATGAGAAAGGAAGAGGTCAGAAAAGGAGCGATTCCCTCAAAACTGAACAAATTAGACAATTGTTTGCAAATGAACCAAGAACTTCGGTGAGAAAGGCAAGTTAAACCCTTGATATGCCCAAGAAAACAGTGCAAAGAGTCTTGCGTTCAACTTTCACATTTTTTTTATTTTTAATATCTATTCAGAAGGGATCATAGAAAAGGATTGAAAATATAATTAAAATATTCGGACACCCTGTATATGGAACAATAAAATCTTGTGCAGAGCCCAAGTTAAACATGATAAACATAATAATTCAACAATTTTTCATAAAAGCTTTCAGTTTCATCAAAATACGCCATCAATTTTAGGGCCCTCGGTACAGAACTCAAGAAAGAAACTCTAAAACTCAACCATAGTTTTTATTGAGAAATTTAATAACTTATATTCACTTGTTTCACCAATTTCATGACATCAATAGAATCTAGCTTAACCCATATCTGAAGGGTGATTTTAGAGTTAAAATATTATTCTTTTTTATGTGACACATTATGTTTGTACTTTTCACACATTTTATTTAAATACTTCTCAAAATGCTTATGGAAATTTGAAGCACGTGTCGTCCAGTTCATCACAATATTACAACCTGAACAATTCATTTCACGCGAAATAAGTTTTTTTGTCTTTCATCCATGTAACCACTGGAAGAGCTTGATCGATTAGTAACGGCTTGATTTCACTTACAAATTTGCTTCAATCCCTGATTACTTAAGGGCTGATCATTATAAAATATCAAGTGTATAATACAGAATGAAATCAAAGTGAACTATGCCAAAGTTTTTCTGAGGGATTATTCACTATTAACGGTGCTACTTTGAGTTTGGGCGAAATTTTATAACTGCTGTTCTTTTTCTTGATGGAAATTCCCACGAATACAGTAGCAAGTTTAACAGGAAAGCCTCTACTTTTTTAATGGTGAATCATCATGAACAATATTGTGATACAGTGACAGAAGCAGACACGCAGGCTATTGAACGTTAATGGCTGGATGCAAAAACAATTTTAAAGAAAATGAGAGACGTTAGTAGTGAGCTTTTTGAGTCACACTTTGATCCCTTTTGCTGGAGCCTACTGAGATAAGATGCAGCAGCTTTCTTTCTGGCATTCCTAAATGATATAAAAGTGTATATCTTTAATTAAAAGATTTAATTTAAATTGTTTTGTTAGTTATGTAGTACACTAAAGTGTACACAGGACTGGTGAGACCGAATCTAAAGTAGTACCCTATTAACCACCTATTTAATAATAGAGGTTCTATTTTCATTCTTTTTCAGAATACCGATCGCAACTCATGAATATTCTAAGCATACGGTTTAGATGGCAAGTTGGCTTTCTTTGAAATTGCATTTCAGATTCTGAAATAGGCAATCCTGCCTCATCGGGATTTATTTTTCACAGTTTTTTTTATTTTGCGATTAAATATAAAAGATCAAGGAATAAATACTTCTTCTTTCCAATCATCAACATATTTTCTACTTATGTGTCTTCTTCCTCTGGGCTGCAAGGAGAGGCTCAGTTTCAATGCCACACCTGGTAACTAAAGGAGTAGTACCATTCTCCCGTTATTAGTGTTACAGGCAGTCTCAAAGGAGATTGATACTACTTGACTTCCATTTTTTCTAGAGATTCTCATTTTTACCCTTTTATTGACACTCATTTTACAATACTCTCTCGCTCATTTTAGGTCACTGGTCTAACTGAGTGGAAACACTGCTCATTCAGAGGTTGTAAATTAGTTCAGATCCGGGCTCTGAGCAGGCTGCTTCATTACTTCGATATTTTCTAGTTTGAAATAGTATTTTACTCGCTTTGCAGTACGGCATGGCGCGTTTTCCTTCATAAATACTGTTGTTTGGTTGAGAGATCCTCGGAATCAAGATATAAGATTTTGTTGTACGAGGATTAGGTACACATTCCCACTTACCGATCAAATTATTGTACCTAGCGAACGAAATTCTTCAGAGGTAAACATCTCACGTACCATGATGTTGCCATGATGCTTGTCAGAGTTTTTAACACATTTAAGGTTAAGTCTGTCACCTACAACGCGTCTAAAAATTACCATTAGATCCAAATGAATAAATTTACTTTCGTCTCCTAATCTTCATCCCTCCAAACAACATACAACATGAGATTTAGCATATCTAAGTCTTGTCTTCTGGTTATTCTTGCAAATTATTCAATTGTTTGTTGGAGGATGAGATTTTAAACCAGATAGACGCATAGATTGGATGAGACACTTTAAAACGGTTTACTTCTTTGCTCCTATTAGTCTAAATCCTTCGGGAAATTTCTGCTGAAGTCTTGAACGACGCTTCGTGGAGAAGCGAAACCTCTGTGTTCTCCTATGGTAGTTATGCTGGATTTTTTTACATTTGAAGGAGATTTCTAGATTTTTTTTCAGTTTAAGACTTCAGAACGTGCAAAATCTTACTCCAGCCTCTTTCTAACTATATTGAAATCGCAGAAAGTGTCTCCCTCGTAGTTTCCAAGCGAATAATTATCTGATGGAATTTAGCGAATATTTTACAGTTTTTTTAACATAACTTAGCACTGCACTACTCAAGGAACAAAAGAAAGAAGTTGGTAATTATTTTAGAATGTATAGTCGAATATGTTCCGTAGGCCGGTTATATGGTGACATTCTCAACACTTGTTGAAAATGTATAACAACAGGAATTATAGGATTAAGCAAGTTCTCTACATACGTAGTAAGGATTGTATGTAAAAATACTTTATGTTGGCAGTAAGGCATCTGTTATGATAATAATTGGCTGAAACTCATGTTTTTATATATGGGGGGAAAGGATTAGTAAAGTTTTGTAGTTTCAATTTAGTTATTCTTAATCTTAATTAATGGTACTGATAAAAGTAGAATCGCAGATGAAAGACTGGCGCTAAGTTAGTGAAAGTCACTAATGAATGGGAGCAGTTTATATACCTATTTTCTTATCACACAGCAGTACAATTAAAATTGTAAATATTATTTAAAACCTTGTTTACAGTTTAAACCTTGATGCGTTCCTTACGAAATTCCGACACCACTGTAGAAATAAAACATTAAAGCTTAGAATTTTACTATATTAAATTTGGATAGATTTTAAACCCAAATGTGAAATTGAACGTTATTCTAAATCCTTGTACTCCTTCCTTACTCCTTCTAAGTGTTGTAAAATTCATGTGTGCACTCTTATAATTAAATGTAGTACATTCCTCTCCATTCAAAGCCTTTTGAATAAACTAAAGGTGCTGAAAAAGAGAGGTGTAAATTTAAAATACGGTAAAGAGAACTTATATTGTTATGGTTGACTAAAAACTTTATCGAATATTAATTATAGAAGAAGATAAAGAAAGTACTGTAATGAAATTTTAGCAAAGAAGATAAGAGTTGACAAAAGAGTGATGAGTTAATTTTAAGGATAAGGAAAGATTTTCAAATCCAAATTTGTTTTAATCGAAACTCTATCTTTGGCATTCAATATAACACATCTCTTAATATAGAGAGGACAAATTTCTTCTTTTTACAACAATCTTTCTCGTTTTATTTGAATTCTTTCTTATTTGATACGTACCCAACGTCTCTCCTGAATAATTTAGAGTGTGTGAATTAAACCCTTATTTTTCATTTTTCAACCGTGCTATCCACGGCTCTCTGACGAAATTCATCTTTCCTTTCACATGTATACTTTAGTATTGTGCTATAATAAGTTAAGTGCTCACAGAATAAAACTTATATCTTAAGTGGGATTATAGTTAAATTTAAAGTAGGGCACGCATTTTAACCCTTACCAACTTAGATTCAGGTATATAAAAAATATGCGTAAAATCGAAACCTAAATAAATATGGCAGAATCATTTTACATATGTAATGGCATTGGTGTATGTTTTCAGTATACATGGACATACTAAATATGATTTTTTTTTATTTACCAGCTAAGTTTTACCAGTTTAAGAAACCTCTGACCTTTTGTAGGGGGCTAAAATTAAGATTTCAAGGAGAATGATAACTTAAGATGGAAAGGGATTCCTCATTACAATTTATTCGGGCAATTTGGAAATTTCTTTTCTTCCAACCTCACACTATGAATGAATAATAAAATCTGTTTGTTTACCGAATTGGAAATATTTCTACTGTTTATGTTTGTTTAGTGGTTTTAGTAAGCGATGGCAGTAGAGGTTGTATTAATCAACTCACTTTCCGGAAAGTTAAAATTTATTTCAACATCAAAATGTTTAAGAATATCTTTTAAGACTTGTAAATATTGGTTATAAGCCAATCTGATGTACCGGCAGCTAATGTTATTTATCTCCGTCACAAGATTTGGCAAGAGTATATGTGAAGGGCGTTAGAGGTATGCACTATTTAAGGTCTGCTAGTTCCCCCCAAGGGGGGGGGAGCTTGCGCTTCCCTACTAATATTAAAATTTAAACTCTAAAAAAAAGCAGCCATGGTTAATTTTTTCTAAACTTTTTTTAACTTCGCCAATTATAATAATTTTAAAAAGGAACTATAAACTAAATTTACTCCCGTTCAAAATATCACGTTGCTAAAATATAGAGTTATAGAATAGAAGATATATAAAAAATCATTTTTCTGAACTTCACCATTTGTAATTCTCTGGGTTTTAGAAAATTCACTAAATTTCGATACTTATATTTATTTCTGAAACTTCACCATTTTGTTTTTTACATATTATAAAAGAATTATTAGAAATAACTTTTATAAAAAAACATAAGTCATAACCAAACTAAGATGAAATTATTATTCAAATACTAAAAAAAAATTCCCTTTTTTAATTATAGATTTAGTGATGATGATGATGATTAACTGTTGTCGTGATAGATTGCGAGGAATGGCAAGTACACAGAATTGAGCTGGTGTCGTTGTGTGTTTTGCAGGTTAAAAAGTAGTTCTCTGGTGTGCTTATGAGTGCATGTTGTGTTCAGCCAATAAGAATGATGACCGATCCCGGTTGCAATGCCGGGGAAGTGATGTAAGGGTGATGGCCACCAATATATAGTCGTGTTTGGTATAGAAAATGCATGACATGAAAAGATTATAACAAAAAAGAAAAGCAGAGGGATGACTGTGGTACCCATAGATCTCAAGAAGTGAGAGAGGTATTGTGACATTGCATTTGAGGGTTAATGGTGACGGTGAAAAGGATAAGTGTCGTGGTACAACCACTCTATACCATACACTACTCCTATATTATGTGGGGAGGGGGTGACCTAATTACCTACTGCAACGCAAACCATTGAAGGATTGTTCACAGGAATTAACGACCGAGTAGAAGGTCACACTTGAGGCGTTGAGTTTAAAATACTTAATAATCAAACAGTGCACAAATGGTTGGCAAGATTTATTTCAATATGCCGGGAGTATCGTTGAAAGTTAGTTGAAGATGAAACAACAAAATATAATTTTATTTACAAAGATCAAAATAATAATAATAATAGACAAGAGGGAATTATTTAAATTGAAAGAGTCTCTTGATAATTATTATGAGGAGGGATTCTCAAATGGAATTAATTGATTAATATAACTATGCTCAGATCAAAAGGTGGAATTTGACAATACGAATAATGGAGGAGGGTTTCAGTCTTACGAGTCGATAATTTCGAGGAAGGTCCTTCTTGCGATAAGGCGAGTGGGGAACGATCCGATGAGGCAAGTAGGGTACGATCCGAATAAGGCAGGTAGGGCACGATCCGAATAAAGCAGGTGGGGCACGATCTGAACCATCCTTCCGAAGATAGCTAATCTTCAAAGATGATGTTCAACGGGGAATGTGGGAATTCTCGTAATTCCACAGAAAGAGGAATCTTCTTTTCTTCAAAGGTACATAATCGATTGAAACTTTCTTCGGTTCGATTAAACAAAGGGAGACTGTTCCGTAAATTCAAAGGCTTGCCGTTCACATAAGCTACCAATTGACTTGGGTTAAATTACGGCTGAAGAAGTCTTGCTCTCTGACGAACGCTCACGGGACGAGACGATAAGGACAGCCTTGAGGTGCTGGCTGGACACTTCGAAAAACAGAGTAACCCGGTTATTTGTATGCCCGATTCTAGAGGAAAAGGGCGAGTTTGGAGAAAGTAACCACAAGCTCCAGAGATCTTAATCCAGATGCGGAGTCGATTTATTTTTTTCAGCACCTCTTCACCGGGAGGAGGGGGAAGGAGGCTTGGGGAGAGTTCGCAGGATTGAGAAATATTTTCCCAACGTGTCCAGGAGTCTAAAATTTGAGAATATTCGAACAGGAAATAACTTCGTTCATGGCGTGATACATTAGCACGTGGTCTCCGATAAATTGGCGGGGGGCGGGTCAGAGGTTGTTCTTTTACAATGAGGCTCGATTTGATGAAACGCAAAATTTGGAAATATGGTGTTTTTATCCTATGTCTAGATAGTTGTTGGTTATGGGTAGTCATGGGTTACTTGGTATCTCAACGCCCACACAGCGTGTTGTCTTTTGTGTATATTTATATATGCGGGGACTCTTACGAGTTTATCTAACTGTATTCTTGCGTTGCTCTGACTTTAAACGTTCAGTGGTGTGATTCTATCGTCTTCGTGTAGTGTATGCATGTTTGTAAATAGCAGATAGTGAGACGCGCATTACCCAGAGTTCTGTATTACATGTGCTCTTACCTTGAGTGTAATTAGTGAATATGTAAGGATTGCTCTCACAATTGTCTTGTAAACGTGTTTTTGCATTTTGCATCTGGCAGAAGAGAATATGCCTAGCATTTTGCTCATACGTTTTGAGTTTGTATATTATTTTGGTGTACGAGAAAGTGTGTTTTTCTCGAATGTGGCTCCGAGAATTTTCGTGAGAGGTTTATATGGTAGTATTGCGGTTGGAAGTTTATATATCTATATTGTGTTTGTAGTTATCTCGGCTGCCGTAGAGTGTCGTCTGTTTTTAGACGGATTTATGGCTGTGAGGCATTTGTCCTCGCACTCTGTCTTCTAGTCTTGTAGCATTTATACACTCTGTGCGATTGTTTCCGTTCTCTGACTGGAGACGAAAATGGTCTCGTCGTCAGTGTAGGGCATTGTGTATTTGGGCATGCAGGTTTGTGGTGACCTTGGGGCGCAATTTGTGTACATAATGTATACCATAGGTGGTACTACGCTACTCAGTGGTACGCTGGAGCATGGTGTGAATGGTTTTGATGTTTTGTTATTGTATTTACTAGGTTTTTTCTGTGACATCTCATATTAGTAAATTAGTGAAATATGTAAATGCCTTCTATTGCAGAATGGGAGTTCTGTACTGTTATCTAGTTTCTAACAAAGAAATTTATGCCATACTCTATCGAATGCCTCCTCCACTTCCTTGCTCACGGGGAATGTCGTTTGTCTTGTTTTTTATGTTTTGTATGTCATGAACGATGTTCTTAACCGCATGATTGCACCTGCATTGCCTAAAATCATATTGGCAACAGGTGTTGACCATTCCCTCAATTAATTCGCAATAAGCCAGTTGTTGTTCGCATTTTTCCTAGGTTCTTATTTAGTTTTGGAAGTAATAAGATTTGTGTTGTTTTAAATATGTGGTTAAAGTGCCCAGTGAATCGTTTTATAGTTGTTTTAGGTTTGACAATATGTTTTCGGAGTGTTGAAATATTGTCACGGGGAAGCCAAAGGGGTCAGGAAGGGGACTTAGGATTGCAATGTTGTGTTGGCATGCCCCTTCGCCGTAGTGGTTATTGTAGGTATATGGTAATGAGTATTTTTTGTGTTTGTGGAATGTTATGTGTTTGAAGCCTTTTGTGTTTTATGTGTTATGTAAAGGTTCTTTGTTTTTATTTTGTCCAAGATTGTGCTTCAGCGTTAATTGTGCTGAGTCAGTGTTCTTGAGCTGGAGGTTGCTTAGTGTATTTGTGGAAATGTGCATTATAAACTCCTCTCAATTTTTCTGTGTGTATTCCTAAAAGGGTAGTGAAGATATGAGGAGAGGTAAACAATGAAAAGCGGAGGCATATGGAGATGTAGTCAGATAGTAGTTGGGAGCCCTGGGGAAGGTGAGAAATCTAACATGACACCAATCAGATATCAACCCCCGCCATTTGTTTGCCTTGAAAGTATGAAAGTACTGTAGGATCGTGTACATTCAACATTCCTATATAACAAATCGAAGATTTTGTTTGGATAGATCTAGCAGAATGGGGTGTATGTGTAGCTGTTGTCGTGGAGGACTGTAAAGAAGGCTAGTCGAATGGGTCCGATTTCGTTGTGCATTTTAATGTAGAAAATGGACTCATCGTGTGTTTTTATGAGTTTATGTTATATGCATCTCTTAACAATGATTGAAAATCCCAGTTGTATTGCCTTTGGAGTGACATGTATATGATAGCATACAACCCAGAATGTTCTGGTCAAAGAATATAGACTACTAGAGTTCAGGAGTACAATGTCCAGCCTTTTTGTTTTAAGTACTTATTTGAGGAAGCTGTACTAATTGTACTACGCTAAACTACCCATATTTGGAGCGAACCGCGCGTGAAGCACTGTTCTTCTGTGACACTTTGCATTCATTGGTATCATGGCATTGCACCAAGAGAGTAGGAACATCCGCGGAAACCTTCACTCGTCTTTGTTGTGGTGGGGAGGTATTGGAATAATAACGCTGTTTTGGGTAAGACAATCAGCCTTAGTCCGTTTACAGCATAAAGTTTGTTCAGGACTGTCGCCTAGATGCCTAACCTGCCCTCATTCATATATTTTGCCACAACGAACAAAGGAGGGGTAGTTGTGTTTCGGAGTTACCTTGTGGTAGTAGGAATGATGATTGGTGGGTCTGGGTGACTCCATGCTCACCGGTAGCAGTGCCATTTGATTTACTGGCTAGATAAGGCGGGATCAGGTAAAGTGATGGGGGTGGGATAGGGGCTGGGAAAGGGACTCGAAGGTGACACCAGAGAGGGAGCAGGGACGTCAAGGATATGTGAATGGGAGGCGTGTGAGGTAAGGTACACTCTATCCTCCTATACCAGCCTAGGCACTAGTGTGGTATAGTTTTATGTTGAGTTTAGATGTATTGTGTATTTCTAAGTTTCCCGACAAGCTTGATGCCTTTATCAAGCAGCGTGTTCTACTGTGTTTGACCTATGACTTTCCATTGCTTGGAGCAATTAAAGCAAATGTGTTTGAGAGACTTCGTCGTATTCGTATCTGAGCTTTGTGAAAAATTCATTGAGAAACAGTGAGGGCTGGTTCTCCTTATTCGTATCTAATGTCATTTTTTCATATTGTATGTCTGCTTCGTGTTATGGTGTTTTTTATTCAGTGAATCTTTAGTAAGTGTGTGAAATTTGTAAGCCTTGATGTCTCTCTAAATACAATTCTGTTTTATGTGACAGTTAAAAACGTTTGTAATGAAGGTGTGGAGTGTTTTTGCTAGTTCTTTTTTTATAAGTATCGTAGTGTGCATATTTTACCGTAAGTGTGCAGTAATTTTGGTGTATTTGTTCGTTCCATTACGATTATTTGGAAACGTTTGTAAAAAAAAATTATTTTTAAATGGATTAGATGTCTAACGCTCCAGCGCTGATTGCCTGTATGAACCTTTAATGGATGTCCAGTTAGTTGGATCATGTTGAACTGAATAATGGATAGAAGTTGAATCAACGGCAACCACTCTGGGTTGCCACCCTCTCACGGGCTTGGTTATCAGACTTATGTCCAGCATATAGCAACGTAAAGTGATCACCCTCCATGAAGGGTGTAACTTCAATTATGGTTTTTGAAAAAGAAAGGCGTTTTTGTAACGAGGGCTGTGTGTGGAATTATGATCATGAGGCAAACTCATGAATAGGGGGGGGTGAAAAGCAAATTAGGCTATCATGGATGTTTCTAAGACGGCTAAGAGGAATAATTCTATCACATTGAGGAAAGGGAGTGATGATGAAAATTAGGGTGTAGCGTTAGGAGCGGTCTCTTTTTCTTAATCTGGCTTAATCGAAGAAGAAGCCGTTTTGGTATCATTTTCGTCTTGCCGCCTGAGTTGCGCGGGTGAGCGAATGCGTCAGGGTTCCTCCAATAGAATGATGAAAACTCTGCTGACATGACATGATAAGACTAGAGAGAAAAACCGGGATGACTGTCATGAGTGCATAAAAAACGTCATGTAAGTTTGATATTGTCGTGTAATTGAGTCAGATATACGTATCGAAGAGAGCGACATGCGAGTTTTTGCGCAGAGTTTTGAATTTTCTGAGCTCTCCTCTATCATCTTTTGCTAACGGCCCCGAGTGTTATTGGTAAGTATGTGAAAAATCAGTCTAAGAAATATTTGTATCGAAATTGTTTTAGTTTTGGTTGGCACTTTAAAAACTGCCTAGCATTTTGTTCAAGTACATACCTCATTTTGCGTAATTATTGAGTGTACGAGGGGGAGTCAAAAAGTTCTCAGATAAATGGCATAAAATTTTTATTTGTAATAATACTGTAATCATTTTTCTACATAAGCTCCATTAACATCTATACACTTTCTTAATCTATGAATCCAACGGTAAAGACCATCTTTGTAGAATTCACGGGGTTGTCTCTGGCACCAAGTAATGTCCTGCTTTTTTGCTTCATCTAATGATTGAAACCGGGTTCCTTTTAGGTGTCCCTTTAAATTTGGAAACAGAAAAAAGTCAGAGGGTGCTAAATCAGGGCTATAAGGGGGATGAGCAAGAGTTTCCCATCGAAATTCCCGTAGCTGAGATCTCACAGCTTTGGACGAATGTGCAGGGGCATTGTCATGGTGGAACAAGATTTGCTTGTGGAGCTTTCCTCGTCGTTTTTTGGCTATTGAAGTTTTCAGGTTCCTTAAAACTCCTTCGTAATAGCTGGATGTAACAGTTTTTTGTCCTTCTAAGAAGTCTATTAAAATAATTCCCTCCGAATCCCCAAAAACTGTAGCTATTATCTTCTTAACGGACCTCTCTGTCTTGAACTTGATAGGCCCTGCTGCCCCCCTTGGGTGCCACTCTTTTGATTGATTTTTACTTTCAGGATCAAACTGATACACCCAAGTTTCATCTCCCGTTACGAGGCGCTCAAAAAAACTATCCTCGTTTGCTTCAATCTTGGTCAAAATAGCCAAAGAAAGGTTGGCCCTATGATTCAGCTGGTCTTCTCGCAACGCTTTTGGAACCCAACGTGCTGAAAGCTTGCTCAGGCCAAGATTTTCAGTTAGAATTCCAAATGCTGAGCCATGAGAGATTTCACATGCATTGGCAACTTCATCAATAGTAATACGGCGATCTTTATCCACTAGATTCCTCACAAGCTCGACATTTTCTGGGTTAATGGAGGTGGAGGGTCTCCCTTCACGTGGATCATCTTCAACTTCTTCTCTGCCCCCCTTGAAGCGCTTAATCCAGTCGTAAACTACCGCTCTACATGGCGAAGAGTCACCATAAACCTGTTGTAGAGCGTCAATAATCTTAACAGGCTTCCAATCAAGTTTAGTCAGGAATTTAATGTTCGCTCTTATCTCAAAATTTGCCATTTTATGGGTTCAAAAAAGTAACCTTTTTGAAGCACATCTAATACAAAGAGTCTCGACAAATTGAATGACAAATTTTGTAGGAATTGTTCAGAAAACATGAAAGTCGTGTTTGACCCTGTACTTACTTGTACAAAATCGAACATTTCAATAATCTGTCATTTGTCTGAGAACTTTTTGACTCACCTACGTATGTGCTTGTCGAATGTTGTCCCGAATTTCTTCGTGTGAGATTTTAATTTAAGGATTTAAGTCTTATGGGAGCTGTGAAAGAATAAAAAAGAGAGAAAAGGAATTTTTTTCATCTTCCCATCTTCACCGGTATTTCGATTCTAGGTCATCCCTCTCCCCCCTGACTTCGCCAGTCGGGCGTTGACCGTCTGCCCCAAGCAAGTCAAGCGAGGGCGAAACACCCTTGTGGCGGGCAAATTTAGTTTAGTCGACGTCACGTCCTATTCACAGCACAACATTTATCTGCTCAATATTCTACGAAAATTAGAACAAGTAAAAGGCCATTCAGGGAGAATCACGACTTCTTTCTATGGATCCTTATCGCGATACAAGGCAATTAAAGAAGTCTCATCCCCATCTAGATAATTTCGGAGTATTCGAGTGGCGGTCAATAAGTTTTGCAATTCGGATATAAGGAAACGAGATATAAGGAAAAGTGTTATACTATTTTTCAATATAACTACCCTCGACCTGAATGCACTTGCACCACTTGGCCCTGAGGCTTAGAATTCCCGACAACCAGAAATCTCCCCACTGATGCTCAATCCACTCATGGACGGCGAGCTGGACATCGTCATCGTCCCTAAACCGGCGTCCACGCAGTGCAGACTTGAGCTGGCGGAATAAAAAGTAGTCGCTAGGGGCCAGATTTGGATTGTAGGGGGAATGGCTGAGCTCCTCGAATCTGCACTCACGCAGGGCAGCTTGTGCAACTCTGGCCTTGTGGACTTTGACGCCCTTAAAGTCGATCATAAGGCATAAGTCCTTGAGCATGGCCAAATTGTTATGGACAATGTTGATAACACTTTCATGTGATATTACAAGTTCTCGCTCGATTTCTTCGACCTTCACCTGTCGATTTTCGAGGATCATCCTCTCCATACGGGCCACATTGTATTCGTTGGTCACGTATGACGGGCATCCTAGACGAGCATCATCTTCAAGGGACTCACGACCATGGCGGAACTCCCTATTCCAGCGAGCAATGGTTGCATAGGAAGAAGCGGGGTCGGTGTACACTGCAACCATGCGTTAATGGATCTCTTTTGCATTCTTGCCTTCCTTGGTCAAAAATGTGATCATTGCGCCGTGCTCAACTTTCTCCATTGTTAAAAAATTTGTGACTGACGATCCGCGATCAGCTACTGCTTCTTAAATAGACTAAGCAGGAGCGTGCGGCTGCAGGTCCTGACTTCTCATAACTTATCCTAAAACCCCTACAAACAGCAATCCCCCTTCCTCTGTTTTGCTAAACCGATTCGCAAAACGTTTTGACCACCCCTTGTATATATATATATATATATGGTAGAGAAGAATATGTTAATATCACAGCGCAGCTGGATGGTGGGAGAGAAATAGAAAAGGTTCTCATAATGAAAGGAAAAGGAAAACAGAGGGGATAGAAGGGAAACCAAGAATATAGGCCATATATCCTCTGCTATACCTAGGGGTGCTCTCTATTTTAAAGCTAGAATAGAGTATTTTAAATAATTTTTTTAATTATTTATTGCGCAGTATTAAACAAAATATAGTACAATAGTAAGAAATTAAATATAAACTACGGATCATAAAGTACAAATGCATATGTAGAGATATAAGAGTTTAACAAAATTGTTGTTAAATAGCAAATGTATATATGCATCGAAGGCCTCCCTCTTGGTGAGGAGAGGTAATAGAATAATAAGAAAAGACATCTAGGTAAAGCTGTGCCCCTGCGATGTTCTCCGGTAACATAAGAGAACGGACAAAATTTATAAATACGAAAGTCAAAAGTGCAAACTGTCGACATCGTAGTACTTGCTCCCTTAAGTTCTAAATGCCGAGTAGACAAACAACAGACACCAAAATGGGAGACCTAATTTGCGGCCCATCTGGGAGTCCTCTACACCTCCATTTACCCGCGGGGTTAATTGAGGTATATAACAGGTCGACACAAGAAAAAGAGTCTTTTTTTCGTTTTGTCAAGAGATAGAAAAGTCACCGGTAGAGAGAGGGCCTTTTCTCCTTCGAGAAGAAAAGTCACCGGGAGAAAGTTTTTCTGCAAGTTAAGAAAGACTTGCAGTTTCTTAGAAAATACCGGATTGTTCCAAGGAACCTCGACACAGTTCGAGCCACAAGATCATCAACGATGATATATACAAATACTCTCGACACAGCTTGAGTACACAAATCTTACTCAATCTGAGTTTGACAGACCTCCAAATAGATAGAAAAAAACTCAACATTTTTACCTCGTTCACAAGAAAACTATGTCAAGGTCGCTACGACCGCCGAAACCAGAAGAATCATCTGTTTTGGTTTTGCACCTGTATTCGCTCAGTCGAATTTCCGCGTGACGTCTCTCGTCCACCTTTATGTCGGAGTAACGCCATCTTCTGAGCAACCAACAAACTACTCGCGCTACGCGTCTCGGGATTAGATTAAACGAAGGTATTTCAAGTGGATTCTTTGGGATAATCTCCATTACCTTATGTAGAGAAATAATCCTGTTGTTTATGTCCCCGTGCTTTAAAGTTTATTTTGTGAATGGTTAATGACAAAGTGTATTACAGTAAATTGGTCGCCCGTAAAATCTACCAAGAATCGAGTCTCGAGAGCTAGAGAGTAAAACCTAGTTTTTTATCTTTATATTATATGTGTATATAGTAATTTTGTTTGCTTTGATTAATATTCAGTAAAATTCTATTTTGGTTGAAGTTTTTAAATTATCCTTGAACGAGTTGCGTCGGCAGTATTTGGTAAATTACAGTAAGAACTCCCCTTTTATTCATTCCCTAGAATAAAATAAAGTATAGCACTCTTAGAGAAGGATCACCAATCGATCACCGAGGCATGAACCTACGCCTCAAGTCCAATTTTATTTGGTTTATTGACCATAATAAAACAAATAAATATATATTTATAATCCGGGCTAACAACGAAAGCATAACTATTTTAAACTCTACCTGACGAACATTATTATATCAAGGTCTATATTTAGACAAAGATTCTTCTTCACAATCCTTTCCTTTATTTTTACTCTTCCCTCTCCATATCCTTCCTAATCTTAGGTCACTTGCCTTATTATGACTTTGTTATAAAAAAAAATTTAGAGCTCGCCATGCTGATTTAGCGTAAATAATAATGCTACTTACATATTTCTTTCTACTGTGTCTTTTTCATTATTTTAGGTTACCTAAATAATTGTTAGCAATTTTCCCTTCCATCGAGGTGTTGCACACGTTTAAATTGAGAAAACTTTGAAATCTGATGGTGCGTCAATTTTCAGAGTAGTTTATGAACTTTGTGTTCATTTCTGTGTGTACGATCAACGTAAACATCTTTGCTCATTGTCTCAACAGACATTGAGCAATGAGTCTAAAAAGCAGAAGGACTGTAAGCACAGGCAATTTTTAATAATCTAAATAATGAGAATTTCACCTTAGAATATTTTAAATCACTGAGGAATAGTTTTGAAATCAATAAAAAAATCACTTCATGATACGCTGCACAAAATGCAACCCAAAATCGTACCCATGAAGCTAACGATGAAATAACTCTGATCATAGCAAATTATGGAAAGAGTCATACTTTTGGGGAGAAAATGATTAAACCTCCTGTCTCGTTATTTAACAAACAGGACAAATAAAGACTGAATGATGTCAGGGCTATGCACTCATTAAAAACATCGTCTACAACAGAATAGATGACTTGAGGCAAGATGTTGAAGAACAAACGTTTAATTGAGAAACTGAAATAAGGGAAATGGTTAAGACATATGGATGAATCCACCTTTCGATAGAATGAGGCTCTGACATTGGTATGTATGGGGTATATTTAGCAGGAAATGTTTGAAAAATATATCTACAGTAAACTCAAAAATAATTCCAATGTGATAGAAAAGAAAATGGGCTGCATCCTCGAACGAGTAAACTAGAGTTGCTAAAAGAATTTCTGCTATTATAGGAAATTTTTCAATCTGAGATTAAGTTCCTCAACACAATTAAAGTAAATCCTTAATCTGAACATTTTTTAAGTAGTTCTGTATCGATCAAAGTGCAGAGTATGTTGGATCATAATTGCTTCATAAAGAAGTAAGATGACTTTCAAAAGGAAATTGCTTCACGAAGTTCATGCAATTATTTGATCAGCTTAGCGACTCAATGAGTGACAAACTTTAAATGAAGTTTTTCCCAACAACAGACTTAAAAGCATGTTAGGAATATGAGAATATCTAATAGAAACTAAGCAACTTGAACAAGCCACCCAAAGGAACAAACCTAACATTTTTTAGGCAAAACCAAAGATTTTCTATATTCATTACAATTCTTGAATTTTCCATAAAAAATATTTCTACAATCTTTATTATTTCATTTAAAGGCATTGAATTCTATCACTTTGTTGATCAAACCATGGCTAGAGGACGATCCTGATATTCTTATGCAATATCAAACAAAAAGTGCTATGAAAATTGAAACATGATGAATCAGTTAAGACTTTATTAACAATAAAGGTACGATTATGTGGCTATGTGACGATGTTCCCTAACGCTTTATCTTAGCCAGGCAACTTCTGATTCATTTTTCCTTCTCTGATTTGGTTGAATTTTGCTTCAGTGCTGTTGAAGATTTGCTCTGAGGCTATAGAAACCGACTTAAATTTACAAAACGTGGTGATTTTCGATTCAATCTAACAAAATTGTTTGTCCGATTCAAGGATATCTTTAGTTAGATTCTATTGTACTCAATAATAAAAAATATACAATATTAAAATAAGAGTTATATTTTTTTTTTTACTACACTTTGGAGATTACGTTTTTTTGAAGAGTTATAGTGTGCCCCGGGGAAAGATGCTGGTAAAGACTGGTATAGAAAACCCAAGAACATTTCAATGATCAATAAAAAAATACTTATGATTCAGAAAATTTTGGTATAATGGCTGAGGGATGCATACTTTGAAAAGATCCCAGGGTCATTACTCCAATGCAATGAAATAAAGGCTCAGTAAATTACAAAGAGTATCATGGTAGAAGTTTTCGTTAAGTGTCACTGTCAGAAAGAGACGGAAAACGCGACGTGTACATACATCGTCTGGGAACTGGTGCACTTCCGGCGCATTTCGATGCAGGGCAAGTTTAAAACACATCGGAAATTCCACGCGATGGTGAGAATCCACGCAGGATGCGCCTCGTCTGATAAGGCCCACTCCCTTCCTGCGCCTTTGGCGATGCACTTCCGCTGAAGCCACATAAATACTCAGACAAGGGTCACCAGAATTCAGTACAGTTGCAGGTAGCAGTACCGTGTAGACCTCATGCGTAGTACCTGCCATCCCGGGGCCGCCCTCGACTCTGTCTCGCTGAAGACAAGGGTTCTTGCAAAATAGACGCTAGTCAACAGACAAATCTCTATAACCTCGCCTTGTGTACTCCCTTGTTCACCATCCGCGAGGTTAAAACAGACATTGCAAACTCCCGTCGTCTTTATACCCCAGCCCATCCGATTTAGGGAGTCTCCCTAGATACTCAACCTACAGGTTTTCCCTCAAGAGTTTGTTCGTAGGTCCAGTGAATGAGCCTTATCGAGTCCCGTTATACTCCGAGCTGCATGACGTTGATTTTGTACTTTCCTATCCCCCTCTTTTAATTTTGTATTGTGTATCCTTGTAGAACTTTTTCTATGACCAGTTTCTCTCAACCCAGAGCCCCTAGAAGTTGTTTAAGTTAGTACAAATATCGAACTCAGTTTATTATTGTTTTCTCACGCGCTCATTTTGACTCCCCACCTGTTCCATCTGAAGAGAGTCAGTACAAGGTCACTCAACGCCCTTGACTCCACGACAGTCACTTCTAGTAAAAAGCAAAGGGCTCATCCCTACTAAGCCATAAATTCAATTTTTACTAGATTAATCCAATTCAATATTATTAGTTGAGCTTAGAGAAGATCTAATCTAACAATTCTTTCCATTGACCTTTTCATTTGTATTCAGGTCGGTTAATTAGAGAAAACACGTTAAATAAAATATTATCTTGGATTTTATTGAGTTTAGCACATATTATTGCTCTTATTAGGGCACCCTCTTCATTTATGATGTGGAACGTATTAATGTTTTGATTTTATGCAATGAAACCTCTCTCTACATTCATTACATTTTCATGTACATATTTTGTCCTGTATGTTATTGTTTATACCCGTTGTTACACTTCCTTCAACAATATTATACCCTAGAAAAAGTGAAAAAGTAAATTACAATATTAATGGAAAATAATAGAAGCAAATAAAAATATTAAAATGAGGGCTTTGTATATAAAGAGTATACAATTATGCCATTATAAGAATTCTTTATGGAGAATCTTAGCATTTAGTTCGTCTCAAAATTCAACGGATAAAAATTGAAAAGTTTTTTAGAAAAACAAATGACATAACATTGCGTTTGAAAATAAAAGACAATCTGATATTATTGTAGTTTAAAATTTTAACGCAAAATGTAATGATTACACTATATAAAAAAATTTAACTCTTTTCTTGTTACTCGGATAAAAATGTTATTTCCTAGTTGTTCGAAGTAAAATGAAACAAAAAAGTGTATTTAATTCCCAAACTTTGCTTTTGTATTTATAGCACTGAATTTCGAAATTTGCCCATTTAGAAAATAAGGTTCTAGAGCATGCCAGAACAAAAAACTTCTTGAAAGCTCTAAAACTATAGGAAATATTAGTTCAGAATTTTTTATATTCAGTCACAAATCTGCTAGCATTTCAGCTCTAGCTACCATAAGAGAAATCGCATCAAGAGACTGCAAGGCTTCTCCAAATGCATTCTCTTATATGTGCAGATAGTTGTTCAAAACAAGAGCAAATATGTTTGGTGTTGTAGTATCTATGCGAATGTGTAAAGCTTACAAAGCAAATTTTGGCCAACATAGGGGATCAAAACAAACACCGGATACCTCATTTTGCTTGTAGCTTGTAATTACTGCAATAACAGAGTAAAAGGTAAGAAAATTGTCTCTTGTATAGAATAAATATTAAATTTGTTTGTAAGCGAGAAGTGTACTAAAATATTTTTTACATTTACAGGATGTTTTTAGAGGGGATGGCTTTCAGGAAGTTTGCCATTCCTAGGATTTGGCGTAAACACACTAACCTCTCAAGTAAATGCTACCTCTGCATGGAGGATCCTTTTAAACGTCGAAGTGGCACAGATGTGCCTGCTATTTCCTATTCCGATATCCATCCTTCACTGGACCAGTACCACACAGGGCTTATCATATATACCTACACCTACAAAAGGGAATCATACATCCTCAGATATATAGCAGCAATTCAGAGGCTGAAAAGATCAGTGAAGATGGAAACTACAGTATCAGATATATATTACTAAGAGGAACCCACACTATCTAAATATTGGAGATCTTAATTACTTTATCAGAGATCTTGGTGTATCAAAGTAAAATTCGAACATTTCGATCTCCAGTCTCAATATGTAGGATTTGCTGGATGAAAATGTGCAATTGACAAGTTAGTAGTATTTGCTTTGTAGGCAATCGATTTTGATAAGTGTTGCATTTTTATGCGCTCAATTCTAAAGAGAAGTGCAAGAATAAAATATAAGATGTTTGAAAGGTTTGCACATTTATAAGGCAAAATAAGTCACGTTATTTTTGTAAATACAATCTCAGTAATCAGTGGATACCTTTTTTTGAGAAAAAAGTCAGTTTTGATAAATTATATGATTTAATATCCTTTTCCTCTTTGTTTATTACATAGTATACTTTGCAATTTAGGGCATATTGTAATAAAGTATAAGGGGAGTCAGAACTTCCATAGTTCTTTGGATATTAAGAGTAGTGAAGAACTTCAAAACAGAACGAATGAATTTTTTCCTTAGTAAAATCTGGCTTCTATGGTCGTGAGATGTTATGAACGAATAAGTTATACTTTTGGCTGATATGTGGGTTAAATTGTTGAACAGATCTATTTCTACGTTGCACTTGTTAGAAGAATATGCCTGCAGTAATTATTTGCTCTTTTTTTAGTACCTCTCTCTTGCTCTCTCTCAAAGAAAGTAGAGGGGGAGGTGACGCCCCCTTTTTGCGGGAAGAGAGCTTGTGTGTACCTTTGACTTTTCAAGCTATGTCGGCGGGGATACCTCTTCTGGGTACCCCTCGCAGGGCTTCCCTTTTTGATTTGGTCGGAAACGAGGTTCCAGACTAAGTGCGTCATTCTTTCCTTTTTCTACTTTATCCTCCTCTTTTTTTTACTTTTATCCTATCTCCCACTTATACAAAAAGAAAAAAACAACAAAAAAGGCCTACTCCTATCGTGTCACTCTTTCCCTTTCTTCCTCTATCTACCTATAAGGACCTAGCAGCTACCTCATGCGTCAGAAGAGAGGCCTTGGAACCTCTATAAACAACGCCAATCGACGCTCACTGGTTGCGAGAGACTAGGACTAGAGGTGTCCTAGGCGTTGGGGTACGATGAATGGGATGAGGGTAGTGCCACGTTAACCCCTTCTCTAGCGCGTAATTATTGACCGTTCCTAGTGCCCGTTGACGGGTGCTTCTGGTAGCATTGGTCCGAGGTGACGGCCCTTTGTTCCCATGTTGGAGGCCAGGCCAATAAAAAGCCTTGGGTCGAGTTCCTAAGTGTGGCGGGATATCCATTGAACGCTACTTCAAGATCCTGGCCTTTGTCAAGGGAACTAGTAGGAGTTTAGTAAGGGGTGTGCTTCGTTGCTGTGTACCTGGTGACAAATTGATGGCCCCTTCGGGGACCGACTGTGCTGCTTGATGGGAGCCACGGCACGCCGAGGCTCGCATGGAGCGTGCCTTCTGGAAGACTCCGAAACGACTCCGATCAATAGGCGGGAGCGATTCACGCGGGGAGAACTCACCAAACCCCCCTTTTTACATATTGATTGATCACAAGCATAAGAAATATAGTGTGTTTAAAATAGCAGGCAAGAAAGGTCCAGCAGCGCTAAAATTTACGTGGGCCCCATGTAAGAAGAACAAGTGCTGCGTTGACTTCCCGGAGGGCACCTATGCGAAATGCACCACCTGCATCTTAAAGAAGTAAGTGGAACAAGTAGTAGCCTACTACAGGGAAAGGACGACAGACCTCGAAAAGAAAATCAAGAGGCTCATAGAGGAGCACTTCCACTAATTAAACGAGCTCTCTAGTCCTGTGGCAAACAATACCTCTTCAGAAAGGCCGGGCCCGAATGTGGCAGAAACGCTAAAAGGAAAAAATAAAAAGAAAAGAAAGAGGAAAAAGGGAAAGAAGAATGAGAAAGAGAGAGAAATAGAAGAACAAAAGTTGAAGTTATTGAAAAGGATGAAAAGGGGAAAAGATGATAGAGAAGAAAAAGAAGAAGAAGGAAAAAAAAGACTGAAAAGACCATGATTGGGAAGAGAAAGAAATCGGAGAGCTTGCCTCCGAAAATAAAGGATTCGAGCTCAGTAAGCAAATGTGCCAGGGTCAGCCTTGTGAGTGATTCCCAGGCACGGCACCTGCAGCCTCTGCTAGAGGCCCGCCTTCGCACAAGCCTTAAGGTGAGCTGCCTCCCAGGTTGTGAGAATAAGCAGATAAGAGCTGAGGCCGAGAAGTCTCAGATTTCTGTGACTTCAGTCGTTGCCCTTATTGTAAGTGGCAACGACCTCTACCTCAGAGGAGATAGGGTAGGCCCTACAGGCGAGATTATGAAAACGGTTATGGGCGCTGTCGACGAATGTAGATTGAAAACCCGCAGACGTGTCGTGGCGGGGATGCTCCCGAGGTGGGGTCCAAGCTGGACTGCTCCCTAGGAACATGTCGCTAAACCGGCGCCTTGCACACCTCTGTACGGTGGAGGGTTTCTTTTTTGTCGATCCCTACGCCGTATTCTATGGTAAAAAAGACATCTACCAAAGGGATGTGGTGCACCACTCCTTTGAGGGCAAGGCTTTCCTAGAAAACCTCATCAAGGATGTCGTGGAGCGCACTCAAAGGAGTATCCGGCCCATTGGGAAGGCGGACGTACGCCAGTACACCTGAGTCACTCCCCAAACAACCTTCTCGGAGGTTTTCAAAAATTGTGCCACCACGACAACCAAGAAGCCAGGAAACGGAAAAGTATAGGGGGTCCTACATTAGGGAACTCCCTGAAAGTTCTTCTGTTCAATGCGAGGTCCATCAGGAACAAGTTTCCTGAGCTCCGTGGCTTCGTAGCGACGGAAGAACCCGAAATGGTAGCCATAACAGAATCGTGGTTAAAAACATCAAACCGAGACTTTGAAGGCGAATTCACGGTTCCTGGCTACAAACTCTTCCACAAAGATAGGCCAAACAGAGAGGGTGGCAGTGTAATGTTGTATGTCAAGGATACAATCAAATCTATGAACTCCAACATTATATCCGATCACGAGCTTCTAGTCGTTGACCTAGAGATAGGTCCTGTCAGATACAGGACCCTGCTGCTTTAAAGAACCCCTTCCGAACCCGTTGAGAAGGACAGGAAACTGTACCAGCTGCTGGGTGAGCTTAATAAAGGCGGAGTGTGCATCGTTATGGGCGACTTCAATAGAAAAGTTGAATGGGAAACCATGACACCCTGTGAGGAAAGCGCGCTACTCCTGGAGTTCGCCAACAACGAGTTCCTCACTCAATGGGTCAGAGAACCGACGAGAGGAGACAATATCCTCGTCTTGATCTTCACCTCTGAGGATAATATCGTTGAGGATCTCTCTGTAGGCGAAGAGCTCGGTGGCAGTGATCATCAGCTAATTAGATTTACCGTCAAGATCCCGAAGGTAAGGTCTGTTGCCAGTCAATCAAGGAAACTTGACTTGAGAAGAGCAGACTTTGCGAGCCTTCGTGCTTGGATGACTGATGTAAGGCTAGTGGTATGCAAAGATGTTGAGGATTCGTGGAACAATTTCAAAAATAAGTTAATGAGTCTTCAATTAAGTTGCATCCCTCTGAAATGCCTCCGTCGGTCTTCTGTTTGATCAAAGTGGTTTAATCGAGAAATCGGCCAACTGCTTAGAAAGAAGAGAAATGCGTACCGGCGATCGAAGATCTCGGGTGCCTTTGACGAGTACCGGAGGCTAGCCAGAAGAGTGAAGTCCAGCATAAGGGTGGCTAAGCGGTCTGAGGAACTCCGAGTGGCGAGACTTTGCAAACAGAATTCCAAGGAGTTCTTTATCTATGTAAATAGCCGTAAACCAATCCATCGTAGGATTGGGCCCTTAGTGGACGAGGAGGGTGCATTAACTCAGTCAGATGCAGAAAATTCTAACCTGCTTAATGACTACTTCTCTTCAGTGTTTACTAAAGAGTGTGGTCCCATCCCCCAGCCAATGGATTCCTACTCGGGGGAAAAGCTGGAGGATATGGACTTCACCGAAGGGAAAAATAAAAAAAGAAGATCAGTGACATAATGACGAATCAGTCCCCCAGAACGGACGGGTTTTTTATCCAAGGTGTTCAGGGAAGTGTGCGATGAAGTATCACGACCTCTGTGCGCTATCTTTAACATGTCAATCCTGATCGGATACGTTCCTAGAGACTGGCGTACGGTGGAGGTGACTCCGATTTTCAAGAAATGAGACTCCAGCCATGCGTCAAACTACCGAACCATCAGTTTGACTTCGATAGTCGGGAAACTCATGAAAAGCATGATAGTGGACAAGATAACGTCTTATTTAGAGTCAAACCTGCTACTGAAGAGTTTCCAGCACGGCTTGCGAAGGCAACGGTCATGCCTGACGAACCTTGTGGAATTCTTCCACTTCGTGTTCAGTGAGCATGATCGAGACAAGGAGGTAGAAGTTGTGTACCTTGACTTCCAAAAAGCCTTTGATAAGGTACCACACCGCCGCCTTCTCCGGGAAAGTGCGTGAGCAAGGCATAGGCGGCAAGGTAACAGGTTGGATAGAAAGCTGGCTAAGTGACAGACGGCAACGCATAGTGGTGAATGTTCGGGCCTCTGAATGAGCGCCCTTATCTAGTGGTGTCCCTTAAGGTTCCGTCCTGGCACTACTACTGTTTATTATCTATGTCAACGACATGGACAAAGACATGGTTGCCAAAATCTCCTAATTTGCCGACGACACCAATCTTAGGATCAATGTGGCAAAGGAGGGGAGCACTGCCAGCCTCCAACAAGACCTTCAAATGATTGGGGAGTGGTCGGACACGTGGCAAATGCCTTTCAACGTGATCAAATGCAAAGTAATGCATATCGGCCAACGAGACCCCTGATCTCATTACTTCCTTAAGGGAACTGCCCCTGAATCAAGTGACACTGAGAAGGACTTGGGTGTTACTATAACTAGCGACCTCAAGTTCTCGAAACACTGCATCAAGGCAGAGAAGAAAGCCCAAAGGATGTAAGGCTACATAAAGCGCCAGTTTGGATACCGTAACAAGTAGATAGTACTTTGTCTGTACAACTCCCTGGTTCGGCCGCACCTGGAGTATGCTGTACAATTTTGGAGTCCTTCGTTTCGAGAGGATATCGCAAGGTTGGAACCCATACAAGCTAAGGCAACCATACTGATTCCCTCTATCTGACATAAAAGTTATGAGGATAGACTAAGGGAATCAGATCTGTTCTCGCTGGAAACCCGTAGACTGCGTGGTCAGCTCATCGAAGTTTTCAAAATACTTCGATGGTTCAACAATGTTGACTACCGGGATATTTTGACACTAAGTGAAAACAAAACGCGCAATCATGGCTTCAAACTTGAACTGAAGCGTTACAACCGCAATCTGTGTGGGAATTCTTTCACCTACAATATTTGTGGTAAGTGGAACGCACTTCCATAGGAAGTTGTCAACAGTAAATCTGTTGACCAGTTCAAGTCTTGAAAAGTAGCCGTTTAGGGACTCAAAACAATTGAGCAGCCATGTGCCTACTCGATAGACTAGTGCAAAGGTACCGTCTTTGAATGGACCGTAAGGTCTTCTATGGTACTTTTTTTTCTTGTAACTCCTTATAACCATTCACAAACTCCCAAAATGCAAAGCATAGAACTGAACTTTGAATACCAACTCTAGAATCGGTTTTCTTGGCATTCAACCCATTGTTTTTGCCCATCATCATGCAATTAACAACCCACGTTTCTACTTCCCTTACTATTAACTCCATAAATAACTCTTAGCTGTTTTGCGCCAAGAAAAATGCAGCTATATTCATGCATGAGTAACGTTGTCCTTCAGATAGTTAATCCTTTAGCAAACATTTTTGCAGTAACTAAATAAATTTTTAGGCATTACTCCATAAATCTTTTCAAAACAATTTAGAATAATTGAGAAATCATATAGTTACCAATTCTTAAAAAGACACTAATAGTTTGGCAAACAAATTCTTTGTTCAATATTATATTTATTACAATGCTACATAGTGTAGAATAGTAAAAGATTTATATACAATTCTTCTAAATTGTTTTCTGAGAGAAGGAATGATAAACTATGTGATAGATATAGGGTAATCAAAGATTGATGTATTAATTTTTTGTAGTAAAATAATATGTCCTTTTGCCTGTTTAAAAAAAAATTCTCTTTAAAGTCCCTCGAATATCTTGTTTTTATGTGAGAGAACTCAATAGCATGTTTTGGTATATGGTAGTGTAACGAATGTATTGGAGCATAGAATTTATTTATGAGACTAGTTTCGTTGTGAATTTTGCCATACTCTCTTCAGTAGGTTAATGAGAATAGAATGAACAACACAAGTTACCAAACACCTCAAAATCCCGACAAAAGCAAAAAAACCGAGAAAAATGGTCATTAATCCGGGGGTGTAGGTTCTTTTATAAAAATCTTCACAATTATATATAATTTGGGCCTTTGAATAATCTATTTGGTTGTTGTAATGGGGTTAAAAATACTGGATGTAGTACTGCTTCGTCTGACATCACCTTTATGTTCATTTCAAGCGAGGCAGTACTAGATCTAGTACTTTTAAACCACATTAACAAGTACAACCATCAAATAGATTATTCAAACGCTCAAATCATATATATTTGTAAAGATTTCGGAAAAAGAAAGATTCTAGAATCAATACTAATAGGAGACATTCCAAATTTTGATTTTTAGGATGGTCAATCTTTAATGTAGAGCCTATTCCCGGAACCTGATCGTAAATAGATTAGTTAATGATCTTAGACCACCCCCCTTGATTAATGATCTCTTTTCTCCGTTTTTTTTTCTGTTGAAAGTTTGAGGTGCTTAGTAACTTGTTTTGTTCATTCCATACTCAGTATACGACTGGAAAGGGTATGGTAAACTTCATACCGAAACTAGTCTCGTAAATACATTCTATGTTCCTATACAGTGGTTTCCTAATCATCTAGTCTTTACCTATGTTGTTGATTTCATATACTTCTTGGTAGTATTAATAGGTTCAAATTTTTAAAGAATAAAAGTACATAGCCGAGAACTCACATTCTTCAGAACATTAGATATACGTAGTCTAGAAGGGAAAATATAAATTCAACGATTAATTTTCATTGGCTTGCTCTATAATTTATCTATTAAAATATTTTTTATTTTCGATCGGTATGACTATCAATGGTAAACCGTTCTGATCCTTCACTTCCAATTTGATCTTATTGGTAAGTAAAAAATTATGTAGACTGTATATTGTAGATTAAAAGGCTTGGATTGATTCTGTAAAGGCAAACACTAATTCATATATCCAAATATAAAATAATCACGCATCATTTTCTGATAGAAGGAAAGGAAGATATGTTTTTGGAATAATTTTTATAGAAGTTTATACGAAGGAAGGAAAGTGAATTTCTCTCGCTTTGCCAAGTTGCATTATTAATTTCTTCGTTTAAAATTAATTTAATTAACTTCAGAGTTTAATTACCTTTATAATTGGTTCATAACTTATACCAAAACTTAGCTCAACTAACTCGCCCCCTAAATTCAAATATTTTATGACAGACTTTATGAAATAAAATAAAAATATCAAGACTTTATGTAATTAAATTACGACGAGAAATAGATGAATTGTTAAACAATCTATTTTTCGTATGGGTGGAGATTGAGTTAACATGATCTATTAGAAGATAGAAATTAAGATTTGTGGTGTTGATTTTCTGTTTTCTGTGCTTATATGATGAATTACATTCCTGCAAGTAAGATTTTAGCAAACAACACATTTTACTTTGATTTTATAATGTGCTTCAACAAATTTAGCCATGAAAGTCGATTTATATTAATTTTATTAAAATTGCTTACTTTCTATTTTTTGTTTTCTATTCAGTTTAGGAACCTAGAGAACAGTGGAGACGTATAGGTAAGAATAATGACTTTAATGGAGTTCAAGATTTAAAATTGCATTCCATCCCTAAACCTTGAATTCATTCCAATGCTATTTTGCATAAAATAATATTGCCTAAATGAGATTAAGTCGTACTTTGGGGGGTCTTCTTTAGACTGAAGCCTTATCTGGGAGGCGCTCATTCACAACCTCATTGTCTCTTATATCAGCGACAATGATGTTCATCTTTCCATGGGTTTAAGCACCTGGGTTTAAATGCACCTGTATACGGCATTCTAGTGAATGTTGTAGGGATGCCACTCGCTTAACAGCATTCATAGTCCATTATGCCCTTCTACGCAAGAGTTCAGCATTTCTTACTTTCACCAACGTTAATTATTTTGTTAGCAGTCGATCTAGAATTTAATATAACGAGGTGAGATGCCAATCCTCCTCTAATTCTTTGGGATTAAGGGAAACTCTTTGGAGATTTTGATATAGCTCTCTGGCAAGTCCCGCGGCTGGTTTTGACCATGATGCCACTATAGATAATACTATCTATAAGCCTCTAAGGCCTTTCCTCTGCTCACAAATTTCTAGAAAACAGGAAGACTAAGGATTCGGAAAGAGGTTAACCCCTTGGCCCTGTGGTCCATGCCTCTTTACAAGGATTGCTGGTAATTAGAAGAATAGTTCGGCTTTGCCGCCTTATTCCACTGTTTGAACCTAGTGGGATTGTATTGAGCGATGCTCCTATCTAGAATGCCCCACTGGTTGGAATAAATCGCTGAATGTGGGATTTTATGCAGCGAACGGTCTCTTAAACCAAATTTTGATATAACCAAATTTTCTTAACATGTGAAGTTGCGAGAAATGACGGCTGAGTTGAAGCTAATCAAAGATCAACATGGACTAGGCGAACGAACTGAGTTTTGGTCTTCTCCACCTTGATGCATTAGCAGGAAACAGTTCACCACTTTCGAGGTCAATGGCAAATAAGAGGGAATCAAAGTTAAATGTAATTGCGCCCAAATTTTCCTGGGGACAAAACAGTAATCCATTAGAGGATTATTTCCGTTCTATATATATATATATATATATATATATATATATATATATATATATATATATATATATATATATATATATATATACGACAGAACTTCGGGAATATATATTAGATTGCCAGAAGTACCCAGCGTTGCCCGGGTAAACAAGTGTATTCTAAAATGAAGAAAGACAGATTTGGTCGTTTTTTTATTTTTCTTCGCAAAGAATCGTCTCATTCTATGAACTAAAGTTAGTGTTGTTAAGCAGCGCGAGAAGACGTTTTAGTATCCAATATTTCTAGTTGTTCCTTGTGGACCATATATTATTATTCTTTTTCTGATTCTGATTCATAGTCATATTCTCATTCTCATTCTCATTCTCATTCTTATTCTCATTTTTATTTTCATTTTCATTCTCTTTCTCATTCTCATTCTCATTCTCATTCTCATTTTCCTTCTCATTTTAATTCTCACTCTCATTCTCATTCTCATTCTTATTCTTATTCTTATTCTTATTCTTATTATTATTCCTATTATTATTATTTTTCTTATTCTTATTCCCATTTTCATTCACATTCTTCTTATTCTTATTCTTATTCTAAATCTTATTTCCCTTCTTATTCTTATTCTAATTTTTATTTCTTTTCTTATTCTTATTGTTATTCTAATTCTTATTCCTCTTCTATTTCTATTCTTTTTCGAATTCCTATTCCCCTCCTTATTCTTATTTTTTTCTAATTCTTTTTCCTCCTCCTCATTCTTACTATTTTACTAATTTTTATTCCCCTTCTTATTCTTATTATTTTTTTAATTATTATTCCTTTTATTATTCTCATTCTTTTTCTAATTCTTATTCCCCCTCCTTATTCTTATTCTTTTTCTATTTCTTATTCCCCTCCTTATTCTTATTCTTTTTCTAATTCTTATTCCCCTCAATATTCTTATTCTTTTTCTAATTCTTATTCCCCTCCTTATTCCTTTTTTTTAATTCTTATTTCCCTCCTTATTCTTATTGTTTTTCTAATTCTTATTCCCCTTCTTATTCTCGTAAAATTCGAGCAAAAAAATAATTTATAACGATAGAACGGAAATAATCCTCTAATGGATTACTGTTTTGTCCCCAGGAAAATTTGGGCGCAATTACATTTAACTTTGATTCCCTCTTATTTGCCATTGACCCCGAAAGTGGTGAACTGTTTCCTGCTAATGCATCAAGGTGGAGAAGACCAAAACTCAGTTTGTTCGCCTAGTCCATGTTGATCTTTGATTAGCTTCAACTCAGCCGTCATTTCTCGCAACTTCACATGTTAAGAAAATTTGGTTATATCAATATTTGGTTTAAGAGACCGTTCGCTGCATAAAATCCCACACCCAGCGATTTATTCCAACCAGTGGGGCATTCTAGATAGGAGCATCGCTCAATACAATTCCACTAGGTTCAAACAGTGGAATAAGGCGGCAAAGCCGAACTATTCTTCTAATTACGAGCAATCCTTTAAAGAGGCATGGACCACAGGGCCAAGGGGTTAACCTCTTTCCGAATCCTTAGTTTTCCTGTTTTCTAGAAAGTTGTGAGCAGAGGAAAGGCCTCAGAGGCTTATAGATAGTATTATCTATAGTGGCATCATGGTCAAAACCAGCCGCGGGACTTGCCAGAGAGCTATATCAAAATCTCCAAAGAGTTTCCCTTAATCCCAAAGAATTAGAGGAGGATTGGCATCTCACCTCGTTATATTAACTTCTAGATCGACTGCTAACAAAATAATTAACATTGGTGAAAGTAAGAAATGCTGAACTCTTGCGTAGAAGGACATAATGGACTATGAATGCTGTTAAGCGAGTGGCATCCCTACAACATTCACTAGAATGCCGTATAAAGGTGCATTTAAACCCAGGTGCTTAAACCCATGGAAAGATGAACATCATTGTCGCTGATATAAGAGACAATGAGGTTGTGAATGAGCGCCTCCCAGATAAGGCTTCAGTCTAAAGAAGACCCCCCAAAGTACAACTTAATCTCATTTAGGCAATATTATTTTATGCAAAATAGCATTGGAATGAATTCAAGGTTTAGGGATGGAATGCAATTTTAAATCTTGAACTCCATTAAAGTCATTATTCTTGCCTATACGTCTCCACTGTTCTCTAGGTTCCTAAACTGAATAGAAAACAAAAAATAGAAAGTAAGCAATTTTAATAAAACTAATATGAATCGACTTTCATGGCTAAATTTGTTGAAGCACATTATAAAATCAAAGTAAAATGTGTTGTTTGCTAAAATCTTACTTGCAGGAATGTAATTCATCATATAAGCACAGAAAACAGAAAATCAACACCACAAATCTTAATTTCTATCTTCTAATAGATCATGTTAACTCAATCTCCACCCATACGAAAAATAGATTGTTTAACAATTCATCTATTTCTCGTCGTAATTTAATTACATAAAGTCTTGATATTTTTATTTTATTTCATAAAGTCTGTCATAAAATATTTGAATTTAGGGGGCGAGTTAGTTGAGCTAAGTTTTGGTATAAGTTATGAACCAATTATAAAGGTAATTAAACTCTTAAGTTAATTAAATTAATTTTAAACGAAGAAATTAATAATGCAACTTGGCAAAGCGAGAGAAATTCACTTTCCTTCCTTCGTATAAACTTCTATAAAAATTATTCCAAAAACATATCTTCCTTTCCTTCTATCAGAAAATGATGCGTGATTATTTTATATTTTGATATATGAATTAGTGTTTGCCTTTACAGAATCAATCCAAGCCTTTTAATCTACAATATACAGTCTACATAATTTTTTACTTACCAATAAGATCAAATTGGAAGTGAAGGATCAGAACGGTTTACCATTGATAGTCATACCAATCGAAATTAAAAAATATTTTAATAGATAAATTATAGAGCAAGCCAATGAAAATTAATCGTTGAATTTATATTTTCCCTTCTAGACTACGTATATCTAATGTTCTGAAGAATATGAGTTCTCGGCTATGTACTTTTATTCTTTAAAAATTTGAACCTATTAATACTACCAAGAAGTATATGAAATCAACAACATAGGTAAAGACTAGATGATTAGGAAACCACTGTATAGGAGCATAGAATGTATTTACGAGACTAGTTTCGGTATGAAGTTTACCATACCCTTTCCAGTCGTATACTGAGTATGGAATGAACAAAACAAGTTACTAAACACCTCAAACTTTCAACAGAAAAAAAAACGGAGAAAAGAGATCATTAATCAAGGAGGCGGTCTAAGATCATTAACTAATCTATTTACGATTAGGCTCCGGGAATAGGCTCTACATTTAGATTGACCATCCTAAAAATTAAAATTTGGAATGTCTCCTATTAGTATTGATTCTAGAATCTTTCTTTTACCGAAATCTTTACAAATATATATGATTTGAGCGTTTGAATAATCTATTTGATGGTTGTACTTGTTAATGTGGTTTAAAAGTACTAGATCTAGTACTGCCTCGCTTGAAATGAACATAAAGGTGATGTCAGACAAAGCAGTACTACATCCAGTATTTTTAACCCCATTAACAATTACAACAACCAAATAGATTATTCAAAGGCCCAAATTATATATAATTGTAAAGATTTTTGTAAAAGAACCTACACCCCCGGATTAATGACCATTTTTCTCGGTTTTTTTCCTTTTGTCGGGATTTTGAGGTGTTTGGTAACTTGTGTTGTTCATTCTATTCTCATTAACCTACTGAAGAGAGTATGGCAAAATTCACAACGAAACTAGTCTCATAAATAAATTCTATGCTCCAATACATTCGTTACACTACCATATACCAAAACATGCTATTGAGTTCTCTCACATAAAAACAAGATATTTCGAGGGACTTTAAAGAGAATTTCTTTTAAACAGGCAAAAGGACATATTATTTTACTACAAAAAATTAATACATCAATCTTTGATTACCCTATATCTATCACATAGTTTATCATTCCTTCTCTCAGAAAACAATTTAGAAGAATTGTATATAAATCTTTTACTATTCTACACTATGTAGCATTGTAATAAATATAATATTGAACAAAGAATTTGTTTGCCAAACTATTAGTGCCATTTTAAGAATTCGTAACTATATGATTTCTCAATTGTTTTAAATTGTTTTGAAAAGATTTATGGAGTAATGCCTAAAAATTTATTTAGTTACTGCAAAAATGTTTGCTAAAGGATTAACTATCTGAAGGACAACGTTACTCATGCATGAATATAGCTGCATTTTTCTTGGCGCAAAACAGCTAAAAGTTATTTATGGAGTTAATAGTAAGGGAAGTAGAAACGTGGGTTGTTAATTGCATGATGATGGGCAAAAACAATGGGTTGAATGCCAAGAAAACCGATTCTAGAGTTGGTATTCAAAGTTCAGTTCTATGCTTTGCATTTTGGGAGTTTGTGAATGGTTATAAGGAGTTACAAGAAAAGAAAGTACCATAGGAGACCTTACGGTCCATTCAAAGACGGTACCTTTGCACTAGCCATCGAGTAGGCACATGGCTGCTCAATTGTTTTGAGTCCCTAAACGGCTACTTTTCAAGACTTGAACTGGTCAACAGATTTACTGTTGACAACTTCCTATGGAAGTGCGTTCCACTTACCACAAATATTGTAGGTGAAAGAATTCCCACACAGATTGTGGTTGTAACGCTTCAGTTCAAGTTTGAAGCCATGATTGCGCGTTTTGTTTTCACTTAGTGTCAAAATATCCCGGTAGTCAACATTGTTGAACCATCGAAGTATTTTGAAAACTTCGATGAGCTGACCACGCAGTCTACGGGTTTCCAGCGAGAACAGATCTGATTCCCTTAGTCTATCCTCATAACTTTTATGTCAGATAGAGGGAATCAGTATGGTTGCCTTAGCTTGTATGGGTTCCAACCTTGCGATATCCTTTTGAAACGAAGGACTCCAAAATTGTACAGCATACTCCAGGTGCGGCCGAACCAGGGAGTTGTACAGACAAAGTACTATCTACTTGTTACGGTATCCAAACTGGCGCTTCATGTAGCCTTACATCCTTTGGGCTTTCTTCTCTGCCTTGATGCAGTGTTTCGAGAACTTGAAGTCGCTAGTGATAGTAACACCCAAGTCCTTCTCAGTGTCACTTGATTCAGGGGCAGTTCCCTTAAGGAAGTAATGAGATCAGGGGTCTCGTTGGCCGATATGCATTACTTTGCATTTGATCACGTTGAAAGGCATTTGCCACGTGTCCGACCACTCCCCAATCATTTGAAGGTCTTGTTGGAGGCTGGCAGTGCTCCCCTCCTTTGCCACATTGATCCTAAGATTGGTGTCGTCGGCAAATTAGGAGATTTTGGCAACCATGTCTTTGTCCATGTCGTTGACATAGATAATAAACAGTAGTAGTGCCAGGACGGAACCTTGAGGGACACCACTAGATAAGGGCGCCCATTCAGAGGCCCGAACATTCACCACTATGCGTTGCCGTCTGTCACTTAGCCAGCTTTCTATCCAACCTGTTACCTTGCCGCCTATGCCTTGCGCACGCACTTTCCCAGAGAAGGCGGCGGTGTGGTACCTTATCAAAGGCTTTTTGGAAGTAAAAGTACACAACTTCTACCTCCTTGTCTCGATCATGCTCACTGAACACGAAGTGGAAGAATTCCACAAGGTTCGTCAGGCATGACCGTTGCCTTCCAAGCCGTGCTGGAAACTTTTCAGTAGCAGGTTTGACTCTAAATAAGACGTTATCTTGTCCACTATCATGCTTTTCATGAGTTTACCGACTATCGAAGTCAAACTGATGGTTCGGTAGTTTGACGCATGGCTGGAGTCTCATTTCTTGAAGATCTGAGTCACCTCCGCCGTACGCCAGTCTCTAGGAACGTATCCGGTCAGGATTGACATGTTAAAGATAGCGCACAGAGGTCGTGATACTTCATCGCGCACTTCTTTTAACACTTTGGTTAGAAATCCATCCGGGCCAGGTGACTTATTCGTCACTAGGTCAGTGATCTTCTTTTTGATTTCTTCTTTGGTGAAGTCCATCTTCTCCAGCTTTTCCCCTGAGTAGGAATCCATTGGCTGGGGGATGGGACCACACTCTTTAGTAAACACTGAAGAGAAGTAGTCATTAAGCAGGTTAGCATTTTCTGCATCTGACTGAGTTAATGCACCCTCCTCGTCCACTAAGGGCCCAATCCTACGATGGATTGGTTTACGGCTATTTACATAGATAAAGAACTCCTTGGGATTCTGTTTGCAAAGTCTCGCCACTCGGAGTTCCTCAGACCGCTTAGCCGCTCTTATGCTGGACTTCACTCTTCTGGCTAGCCTCCGGTACTCGTCAAAGGCACCCGAGATCTTCGATCGCCGGTATGCATTTCTCTTCTTTCTAAGCAGTTGGCCGATTTCTCGATTAAACCACTTTGATCAAACAGAAGACCGACGGAGGCATTTCAGAGGAATGCAACTTAATTGAAGACTCATTAACTTATTTTTGAAATTGTTCCACGAATCCTCAACATCTTTGCATACCACTAGCCTTACATCAGTCATCCAAGCACGAAGGCTCGCAAAGTCTGCTCTTCTCAAGTCAAGTTTCCTTGATTGACTGGCAACAGACCTTACCTTCGGGATCTTGACGGTAAATCTAATTAGCTGATGATCACTGCCACCGAGCTCTTCGCCTACAGAGAGATCCTCAACGATATTATCCTCAGAGGTGAAGATCAAGACGAGGATATTGTCTCCCCTCGTCGGTTCTCTGACCCATTGAGTGAGCAACTCGTTGTTGGCGAACTCCAGGAGTAGCGCGCTTTCCTCACAGGCTGTCATGGTTTCCCAGTCAACTTTTCTATTGAAGTCGCCCATAACGATGCACACTTCGCCTTTAACAAGCTGACCCAGCAGCTGGTACAGTTTCCTGTCCTTCTCAACGGGTTCGGAAGGGGGTCTTTAAAGCAGCAGGGTCCTGTATCTGACAGGACCTATCTCTAGGTCAACGACTAGAAGCTCGTGATCGGATATAATGTTGGAGTTTATAGATTTGATTGTATCCTTGACATACAACATTACACTGCCACCCTCTCTGTCTGGCCTATCTTTTTAAGAGGTGGTAGCCAGGAACCGTGAATTCGCCTTCAAAGTCTCGGTTTGATGTTTTTAACCACGATTCTGTTATGGCTACCATTTCGGGTTCTTCCGTCGCTACGAAGCCACGGAGCTCAGGAAACTTGTTCCTGATGGACCTTGCATTGAACAGAAGACCTTTCAGGGAGTTCCCTAATGTAGGACCCCCTATACTTTTCCGTTTCCTGGCTTCTTGGTTGTCGTGGTGGCACAATTTTTGAAAAACTCCGAGAAGGTTGTTTGGGGAGTGACTCAGGTGTACTGGCGTACGTCCGCCTTCCCAATGGGCCGGACACTCCTTTGAGTGCGCTCCACGACATCCTTGATGAGGTTTGCTAGGAAAGCCTTGCCCTCAAAGGAGTGGTGCACCACCTTTCTTTGGTAGATGTCTTTTTTACCATAGAATACGGCGTAGGGATCGACAAAAAAGACACGCTCCACCGTACAGAGGTGTGCAAGGCGCCGGTTTAGTGACATGTTCCTAGGGGGCAGTCCAGCTTGGACCCCACCTCGGGAGCATCCCCGTCATGACACGTCTGCGGGTTTTCAATCCACAGTCGTCGACAGCACCCATAACCGTTTTCATAATCTCGCCTGTAGGGCCTACCCAATCTCCTCTGAGGTAGAGGTCGTTGCCACTTACAATAAGGGCAACGACTGAAGTCACAGAAATCTGAGACTTCTCGGCCTCAGCTCTTATCTGCTTATTCTCACAACCTGGGAGGCAGCTCACCTTAAGGCTTGTGCGAAGGCGAGCCGCTAGCAGGGGCTGCAGGTGCTGTGCCTGGGAATCACTCACAAGGCTTACCCTGGCACATTTGCTTGCTGAGCTCAAATCCTTTTTTTTCGGAGGCAAGCTCTCCGATTTCTTTCTCTTCTCCATCATGGTCTTTTCAGTCTTTTTTTTCCCTTTTCTTCTTCTTCTTCTCTATCATCTTTTCCCCTTTTAATCCTTTTCAATAACTTCAACTTTTGTTCTTCTATTTCTCTCTCTTTCTCTTTCTTCTTTCCCTTTTTCCTCTTTCTTTTCTTTTTATTTTTTCCTTTTAGCGTTTCTGCCACATTCGGGCCCGGCCTTTCTGTAGAGGTGGTGTTTGCTACAGGACTAGAGAGCTTGTTTAATTGGTGGAAGTGCTCCTCTATGAGCCTCTTGATTTTCTTTTCGAGGTCTGTCGTCCTTTCCCTGTAGTAGGCTACTACTTGTTCCACTTACTTCTTTAAGATGCAGGTGGTGCATAAACTGCCTGGGTTGCATTTCGCATAGGTGCCCTCCGGGAAGTCAACGCAGCACTTGTCCTTCTTACATGGGGCCCACGTAAATTTTAGCGCTGCTGGACCTTTCCTGCCTGCCATTTTGAACACACTATATTTCTTATGCTTGTGATCAATCAATATGTAAAAAGGGGGGTTTGGTGAGTTCTCCCCGCGTGAATCGCTCCCGCCTATTGATCGGAGTCGTTTCGGAGTCTTCCAGAAGGCACGCTCCATGCGAGCCTCGGCGTGCCGTGGCTCCACTCCATGCAGCACAGACGGTCCCCGAAGGGGCCATCAATTTGTCACCAGGTACACAGCAACGAAGCACACCCCTAACTAAACTCCTACTAGTTCCCTTGACAAAGGCCAGGATCTTGAAGTAGCGTTCAATGGATATCCCGCCACACTTAGGAACTCGACCCAAGGCTTTTTATTGGCCTGGCCTCCAACATGGGAACAAAGGGCCGTCACCTCGGACCAACGCTACCAGAAGCACCCGTCAACGGGCACTAGGAACGGTCAATAATTACGCGCTAGGGAAGGGGTTAACGTGGCACTACCCTCATCCCATTCATCGTACCCCAACGCCTAGGACACCTCTAGTCCTAGTCGCTCGCAACCAGTGAGCGTCGATTGGCGTTGTTTATAGAGGTTCCAAGGCCTCTCTTCTGACGCATGAGGTAGCTGCCAGGTCCTTATAGGTAGATAGAGGAAGAAAGAGAAAGAGTGACACGATAGGAGTAGGCCTTTTTTGTTGTTTTTTTCTTTTTGTATAAGTGGGAGATAGGATAAAATAAAAAAAAGAGGAGGATAAAGTAGAAAAAGGAAAGAATGACGCACTTAGTCTGGAACCTCGTTTCCGACCAAATCAAAAAGGGAAGCCCTGCGAGGGGTACCCAGAAGAGGTATCCCCGCCGACATAGCTTGAAAAGTCAAAGGTACACACAAGCTCTCTTCCCGCAAAAAAGGGGCGTCACCTCCCCCTCTACTTTCTTTGAGAGAGAGCAAGAGAGAGGTACTAAAAAAAGAGCAAATAATTACTGCAGGCATATTCTTCTAACAAGTGCAACGTAGAAATAGATCTGTTCAACAATTTAACCCACATATCAGCCAAAAGTATAACTTATTCGTTCATAACATCTCACGACCATAGAAGCCAGATTTTACTAAGGAAAAAATTCATTCGTTCTGTTTTGAAGTTCTTCACTACTCTTAATATCCAAAGAACTATGAAAGTTCTGACTCCCCTTATACTTTATTACAATATGCCCTAAATTGCAAAGTATACTATGTAATAAACAAAGAGGAAAAGGATATTAAATCATATAATTCATCAAAACCGACTTTTTTTCTCAAAAAAAGGTATCCACTGATTACTGAGATTGTATTTTCAATAATAACGTGACTTATTTTGCCTTATAAATGTGCAAACCTTTCAAACATCTCATATTTTATTCTTGCACTTCTCTTTAGAATTGAGCTCATAAAAATGCAACACTTATCAAAATCGATTGCCTACAAAGCAAATACTACTAACTTGTCAATTGCACATTTTCATCCAGCAAATCCTACTTATTGAGACTGGAGATCGAAATGTTCGAATTTTACTTTGATACACCAAGATCTCTGATAAAGTAATTGAGATCTCCAATATTTAGATAGTGTGGGTTCCTCTTAGTAATATATATCTGATACTGTAGTCTACATCTTCACTGATCTTTTCAGCCTCTGAATTGCTGCTATATATCTGAGGATGTATGATTCCCTTTTGTAGGTGTAGGTATATATGATAAGCCCTGTGTGGTACTGGTCCAGTGAAGGATGGATATCGGAATAGGAAATAGCAGGCACATCTGTGCCACTTCGACGTTTAAAAGGATCCTCCATGCAGAGGTAGCATTTAGTTGAGAGGTTAGTGTGTTTACGCCAAATCCTAGGAATGGCAAACTTCCTGAAAGCCATCCCCTCTAAAAACATCCTGTAAATGTAAAAAATATTTTAGTACACTTCTCGCTTACAAACAAATTTAATATTTATTCTATACAAGAGACAATTTTCTTACCTTTTACTCTGTTATTGCAGTAATTACAAGCTACAAGCAAAATGAGGTATCCGGTGTTTGTTTTGATCCCCATATGTTGGACAAAATTTGCTTTGTAAGCTTTACACATTCGCATAGATACTACAACACCAAACATATTTGCTCTTGTTTTGAACAACTATCTGCACATATAAGAGAATGCATTTGGAGAAGCCTTGCAGTCTCTTGATGCGATTTCTCTTATGGTAGCTAGAGCTGAAATGCTAGCAGATTTGTGACTGAATATAAAAAATTCTGAACTAATATTTCCTATAGTTTTAGAGCTTTCAAGAAGTTTTTTGTTCTGGCATGCTCTAGAACCTTATTTTCTAAATGGGCAAATTTCGAAATTCAGTGCTATAAATACAAAAGCAAAGTTTGGGAATTAAATACACTTTTTTGTTTCATTTTACTTCGAACAACTAGGAAATAACATTTTTATGCCAGTAACAAGAAAAGAGTTAAATTTTTTTATATAGTGTAATCATTACATTTTGCGTTAAAATTTTAAACTACAATAATATCAGATTGTCTTTTATTTTCAAACGCAATGTTATGTCATTTGTTTTTCTAAAAAACTTTTCAATCTTTATCCGTTGAATTTTGAGACGAACTAAATGCTAAGATTCTCCATAAAGAATTCTTATAATGGCATAATTGTATACTCTTTATATACAAAGCCCTCATTTTAATATTTTTATTTGCTTCTATTATTTTCCATTAATATTGTAATTTACTTTTTCACTTTTTCTAGGGTATAATATTGTTAAAGGAAGTGTAACAACGGGTATAAACAATAACATACAGGACAAAATACATGAAAATGTAATGAATGTAGAGAGAGGTTTCATTGCATAAAATCAAAACATTAATACGTTCCACATCATAAATGAAGAAGGTGCCCTAATAAGAGCAATAATATGTGCTAAACTCAATAAAATCCAAGATAATATTTTATTTAACGTGTTTTCTCTAATTAACCGACCTGAATACAAATTAAAAGGTCAATGGAAAGAATTGTTAGATTAGATCTTCTCTAAGCTCAACTAATAATATTGAATTGGATTAATCTCGTAAAAATTGAATTTATGGCTTAGTAGGAATGAGCCCTTCGCTTTTTACTAGAAGTGACTGTCGTAGAGTCAAGGGTGTTGAGTGACCTTGTACTGACTCTCTTCAGATGGAACAGGTGGGGAGTCAAAATGAGCGCGTGGGAAAACAATAATAAACTGAGTTCTATATTTGGACTAACTTAAACAACTTCTAGGGGCTCTGGGTTGAGAGAAACTGGTCATAGAAAAAGTTCTACAAGGATACACAATACAAAATTAAAAGAGGGGGATAGGAAAGTACAAAATCAACGTAATGCAGCTCGGAGTATAACGGGACTCGATAAGGCTCATTCACTGGACCTACGAACAAACTCTTGAGGGAAAGCCTGTAGGTTGAGTATCTAGGAAGACTCCCTAAATCGGATGGGCTGGGGTGTAAAGACGACGGGAGTTTTCAATGTCTGTTTTAACCTCGCGGATGGTAAACAAGGGAGTACACAAGGCGAGGACGGAGCTGACCTTAGCGTTATAGAGATTTGTCTGTTGACTAGCGTCTATTTTGCAAGAACCCTTGTCTTCAGCGAGACAGAGTCGAGGGCGGCCCCGGGATGGCAGGTACTACGCACGAGGTCTACACGGTACTGCTACCTGCAACTGTACTGAATTCTGGTGACCCTTGTCTGAGTATTTATGTGGCTTCAGCGGAAGTGCATCGCCCAAGGCGCAGAAAGGGAGTGGGCCTTATCAGACGAGGCGCATCCTGCGTGGATTCTCACCATCGCGTGGAATTTCCGATGTGTTTTGAACTTGCCCTGCATCGAAATGCGCCGGAAGTGCACCAGTTCCCAGACGATGTATGTACACGTCGCGTTTTCCGTCTCTTTCTGACAGTGACACTTAATGAAAACTTCTACCATGTTACTCTTTGTAATTTACTGAGCCTTTATTTCATTGCATTGGAGTAATGACCCTGGGATCTTTTCAAAGTATGCATCCCTCAGCCATTATACCAAAATTTTCTGAATCATAAGTATTTTTTTATTGATCATTGAAATGTTCTTGGGTTTTCTATACCAGTCTTTACCAGCATCTTTCCCCGGGGCACACTATAACTCTTCAAAAAAACGTAATCTCCAAAGTGTTGTAAAAGAAAATATAACTCTTATTTTAATATTGTATATTTTTTATTATTGAGTATAATAGAATCTAACTAAAGATATCCTTGAATCGGACAAACAATTTTGTTGGGTTGAATCGAAAATCACCACGTTTTGTAAATTTAAGTCGGTTTCTATAGCCTCAGACCAAATCTTCAACAGCACTGAAGCAAAATTCAACCAAATCAGAGAAGGAAAAATGAATCAGAAGTTTCCTTGAGAGATAAAGCGTTAGGAAACATCGTCACATAGCCACATAATGGTACCTTTATTGTTAATAAAGTCTTAACTGATTCATCATGTTTCAATTTTTTTATAGCACTTATTGTTTGATATTGCATAAGAATATCAGGATCGTCCTCTAGCCATGGTTCGATTAACAAAGTGATAGAATTCAATGCCTTTGAATGGAATAATAAAGATTGTAGAAATATTTTTTATGGAAAATTCAAGAATTGTAATGAATATAGAAAATCTTTGGTTTTGCCTAAAAAATGTTAGGTTTGTTCCTTTGGGTGGCTTGTTCAAGTTGCTTAGTTTCTATTAGATATTCTCATATTCCTAACATGCTTTTAAGTCTGTTGTTGGGAAAAACTTCATTTAAAGTTTGTCACTCATTGAGTCGCTAAGCTGATCAAATAATTGCATGAACTTCGTGAAGCAATTTCCTTTTGAAAGTCATCTTACTTCTTTATGAAGCAATAATGATCCAACATAATCTGCACTTTGATTGATACAGAACTACTTAAAAAATGTTCAGATTAAGGATTTACTTTAATTGTGTTGAGGAACTTAATCTCAGATTGAAAAATTTCCTATAATAGCAGAAATTCTTTTAGCAACTCTAGTTTACTCGTTCGAGAATGCAGCCCATTTTCTTTTCTATCACATTGGAATTATTTTAGAGTTTACTGTAGATATCTTTTTCAAACATTTCCTGCTAAATATACCCCATACATACCAATGTCAGAGCCTCATTCTATCGAAAGGTGGATTCATCCATATGTCTTAACCATTTCCCTTATTTCAGTTTCTCAATTAAACGTTTGTTCTTCAACATCTTGCCTCAAGTCATCTATTCTGTTGTAGACGATGTTTTTAATGAGTGCATAGCCCTGACATCATTCAGTCTTTATTTGTCCTGTTTGTTAAATAACGAGACAGGAGGTTTAATCATTTTCTCCCCAAAAGTATGACTCTTTCAATAATTTGTTATGATCAGAGTTATTTCATCGTTAGCTTTATGGGTACGATTTTGGGTTGCATTTTGTGCAGCGTATCATAAAGTGATTTTTTTATCGATTTTAAAACTATTCCTCAGTGATTTAAAATATTCTAAAGTAGAATTCTCATTATTTGGATTATTTATCATTGCCTGTGCTTACAGTCCTTCTGCCTTTTATACTCATTGCTCAATGTCTGTTGAGACAATGAGCAAAGATGTTTACGTTGATCGTACACACAGAAATGAACACAAAGTTCATAAACTACTCTGAATATTGACGCACCATCAGATTTCAAGGTTTTCTCAATTTAAACGTGTGCTTCACCTCGATGGTAGGGAAAATTGCTAACAATTATTAAGGTAACCTAAAATAATGAAAAAGACACAGTAGAAAGAAATATGTAAGCAGCATTATTATTTACGCTAAATCAGCATGGCGAGCTCTAAATTTTTTTTTATAACAAAGTCATAATAAGGCAAGTGACCTAAGATTAGGAAGGATATGGAGAGGGAAGAGTAAAAATAAAGGAAAGGATTGTGAAGAAGAATCTTTGTCTAAATATAGACCATGATATAATAATGTTCGTCAGGTAGAGTTTAAAATAGTTATGCTGTCGTGGGTTAGCCGAGATTATAAATATATATTTATTTGTTTTATTATGGTTAATAAACCAAATAAAATTAGACTTGAGGCGTAGGTTCATGCCTCGGTGATCCTTTTCTAAGAGTGCTATAATTTATTTTATTCTAGGGAATGAATAAAAGGGGAGTTCTTCCTGGAATTTACCAAATACTGCCAACGCAACTCGTTCAAGGATAATTTAAAAACTTCAACCAAAATAGACTTTTACTGAACATTAATCAAAGTAAACAAAATTAATATATACACATATAATATAAAGATAAAAAAGTGGGATTTACTGTCTAGCTCTCGAGACTCGATTCTTGGTAGATTTTACGGGCGAACAATTTACTGTAATACACTTTGTCATTAACCATTCACAAAATAAACTTTAAAGCACAGGGACATAAAAAACAGGATTATATACTTACATAAGTAATTGAGATTACCCTAAAGAATCCACTTGAAATACCTTCGTTTAATCTGGTCCCGAGACAGGTAGGGCGAGTAGTTTGTTGTTTGCTCACAAGATGGCGTTACTCCGACATAAAGGTGGACGAGAGACGTTACGTGGAAATTCGAATGAGCGAATACAGGTTCAAAACAAAAACGGATGATTCTTCTGGTTTCGGCGGTCGTAGCGACCTTAACATAGTTTTCCTCTGAACGAGGTGAAAATGTTGAGGTTTTTTCTATCTATTTGGGGGGTCTGTCAAACTCAGATAGAGTAAACTTTGTGTACTCAAGCTGTGTCGAAAGTATTTGTATATATGATCGTTGATGATCTTGTGGCTCGAACTGTGTCGAGGTTCCTTGGAAAAATCTGGTATTTTCCAAAAAACTGCAAGTCTTTCTTGAACTTGCAGAAAAACTTTCTACCGGTGACTTTTCTGTTTCTTCTCGAAGGAGAAAAGGCTTTCTCTCTACCGGTGACTTTTCTATCTCTTGACAAAATGAAAAAGACTCTTTTTCTTGTTTCGACCTGTTATATATCTCAATTAACCCTGCGGGTAAATGGAGGTGTAGAGGACTCCCAGATGGGCCGCAAATTAGGTCTCCCTTTTTGGTGTCTGTTATTTGTCTACTCGGCATTTTGAACTTAAGGGAGCACGTACTACGATGTCGACAGTTTGCACTTTTGACTTTCGTATTTATAAATTTTGTCCGTTCTCTTATGTTACTGGAGAACATCGGAGGGTCACAGCTTAACCTAGATGTCTTTTCTTATTATTTTATTACCTCTCCTCGCCAAGAGGGAGGCCTTGATACATATATACATTTGCTATTTAACAACAGTTTTTGATAAACTCTTATATCTTTACATATGCATTTGTACTTTATGATTCGTAGTTTATATTCAATTTCTTACTATTGTACTATATTTTGTTTAATTCTTCGCAATATATAATAATTTTTTTTTTTAAATACTCTACTCACGCTTTAAAATATAAAGCACCCCTGGGTATAGCAGAGGATATATGGCCTATATTCTTGGTTTCCCTCCTATCCCCTCTGTATTCCTTTTCCTCTCATTATGAGAACCTTTCCTATTTCTCTCCCAGCTGCGCTGTGATATTGACATATTCTTCTCTACCATATATATATATATATATATATATATATATATACAAGGGGTGGTCAATAGGTTTTGTAAATCGGTTTGGCAAAACAGAGGAAGAATGATTGCTTTTTGTAGGGGTGTTAGGATAAGTTATGAGAAGTGAGGACCTGCAACCGCACGCTCCTGCTTAGTCTATTTAAGAAGCAGTAGCTGAGCGCATATCGTCAGTCACAAATTTTTCAACAATGGAGAAAGTTGAGCAATAGATAGCATCAAAATAGAGAAGACAACCTTATATAGGGTACAAAGATACGTAGGGAACATATATCATAGGAAAGTTCAATGGAAAAAAAACACAAAAACAAGACAAAATAATGCCAGGAAAAAGAACAATAGGCAACTAATAACAGACATGTGCAACCCTAAAACGATATACACACAACAACGCCATGTATATGACTGGAATATGGGGTGGAGGAAAAAACCCCAGCATTTCAAATGATTATCATTAGAGCGAAAACATTTAGGGCTAAGAGTTAATCCACAGGCCCTACACAGACACCTGGTGGAGGAGGCAATATTTCGCTAAAAAAGAGTGACAACAGGCTGCATTATAAATTTTTTCATTTAGTACAATTTTTTAAAATCAGGATCGAATTTAAATAAGCCAGGAGAATGTTCATATTTGGTAAGATTTGAATTAAGGAACACTCGACAATATTTCTTTCTGTAAAATTAGCGGAATGATAAAGGAAATTTGAAGAATTCCAGTCAATGGGGTGGTTATTTTAAGATAAAGGTAAAAATAATGCACTGTTTATTTCACATCTTCTAATAGTATACTTAATTGGTAAATTCTAGTAGATAAAGATTTACCAGTTTGCCGGAAGTAAGGTAAATTACAAATAGAACATTCTATAGAATATACTCCACCTTTTTTCCTACTATTCTTGTGGACTAATATTTTAAATAAAGTGCATTCATATCTTAAATTTTCAAAGCTATTAAGTTGCCTAAAAATACGGGTAAAACAAAAAAAGGGTTCAAAGTATGGCAAGATAAGACAATTTTTGTAATTGAAAACCAATGGGTTATCAGTTCCTTTTGAAGACTTTTTATAGAAGTCTTCGTTATTGTTGAGGCCGAATTTATGTACAGTTTTCCATTTGCCTTGCTTTCTTAGGCAGCGAGGTAGTTGTTTGGTGGTAGTGAACAGCTATAAATGAAGTTCGTTTTCGTTCTTTGTTTCTCATATTGGTCGGTGTAGGTCGAAGTCAATGTAGAGTTCAATTTTGGCAGAAAAGGTGCAGTAATCTCTCTGAGCTGGTGCACTGTGTGTTAAGGTTTGGGCCCACCTTTTGTATGAGAAATGCCTCCAGGAGCTTCAGGATGCAAAGATCCGAGTTTTTTCCACGATTTTAGTGGTTTTAGCAGATTTATTCGTTTAATTCGTTCATTTTAGTGGCTTTTGATTCCTTCTTAGTGCAAATACATCGCTATGCATCGGATGAGGATAGTAATGGTTATACCTATATGTATAGTAATCGTTTAGATGACGCTTGCAGCCCAAATGAGGGCATTCAAAATTATACATCACATTTGTAGCCATGAAGATGAATTGTTTTTCACGGAGGCTGTTTTTCATTAGTACGTTGCTGCCATTCTTGTTTTTAAAATACATATATTTGTAGACATAACTGATTGTAGTTTTCTTGAAAAATGTTCCTTTAATGATACCTAGTCGTATTCTTTTATATGTTATTTAGGCACCCATTATTTGGTTTTTGAAACAGAGTGGTATTATTTTTTTATTTTCTTTTTTCCCAGTACCTCGTACTTTGAATTGAGATTTTTTTCAGTATTTTTTAAAATTCTCTGTTGGAGTTGACATAGTTAATTTGGATCTGCTTGGATCTTTGAAATTCTTCGTCATTTGTGGTCCAAGTTGAGCAGTTCTTGATTGCTTTTCTTATATAAGAGCTCTCTGCCGATGTTTTATATTATCTTGGTGCACTAACTTTTGGCATTAGGCATGGGACTGAGGTCTCTTCTTTTTCAATTAACCTGCTGAGATATTTCTATTCGCTGTTCTGTTTTACCACTACATCCAGCAAGGACATACGGCCACTTACACTTAACTCATATGTGAATTTAAGAACGCAATGCAATTGAAAGTTCCTTAAGGTGCCTTTTGGTTAAGATATCAAACAGCAAAATGGTGAGTTTTGACGTTTAAAAACCAATTCCAAATCCCATTCGAGGAAGCTCTTTAAAGTAGGTAATGATTTGCAACTCCCGTGTGCGAAAATTTGTGTTTATGTGAAACTGTTGATATTTTCACATGCATGAGATAGATTTATCGATAATTATACGGCCTTCGTATGGGCATTCCTTTCGCTAATTCTCTGAAAATTATTCACGGAAAATTTCAAAAGATAAGTAATTCATACAATTACACTTTACCACCGGCTTTGCTGTGATAAGTTGAAGATGAATTCTCCTGCTGGCATTGTAATAACCTTGAAAGTTTGATAACTTCTTAAAAAATCTTAATAATTTGCTTCCCATTATTAAAGTCAAAGCTAAGTGGCAGTCAGACAACTTGCTGCTGTTCCTTACTACAAAACTAATGAGAGTCAAAGGCTCAATAATATACTCAGTAAACCGCAAACCGACAAATCAAAATTCATAACTACTAGTACATTATTATTAAATCCATGATAAATCGGTTAAGAAATCTGTCTTCTTATCACAAATCTTAAGAGTTTATTGGAACTGCAGAAGGTGCCTTCTTCAAGACCTTTATTGGTTTATATTATCCTTTATGCTTTATTGAATCATCTCATTCCAAATCCAAGCTGTTTTATTATTGTTTTAATAACACTAGTGAAACTTTTATTATAGTAACTATTGTCCTACATCTTTCCAAACTAAATCACTTTGCCACAAATACCAATATTTACAGAGAGTTAAAATATAACGACAATATAAAAAGTGCTACACAAAAATCTACCCCTCTACCAACAGTCTGGCGTGTATCCTCTTTCACCCAACAATTACAATAAATCTTATATAGGTGAAACTGGCAGCTTTACTAAATATATATGCACATAGCGGAAATATAAGGTGGAGAAGTTTATCTTCTAGTTTGTTCAACTACACGAGTAATCGTGATAAAAAAATAATTTTAACAATGTCAAACTAGTATTTAGGTCCGATATTTATTTAAAAAAACGTATAATTGAATCAAACTTAATTGAAAAAATTCCATATTATAATATGTCTGAAAGCTCATTTAAATTTAACAAAATTGATTCAAAATTCTTTCGGCACAAAACATGCCTCAAATATCGTGAAAAATTTACACATTCCCTAGCATATGTCTTCTTCATCACCCTCCCCTTCCTTGTGATCTTTCTTTATCTGCTATTATATAAAAGCTATTTATGTCCAGTCTTCTCATTGTACAGGTGAAAAGGGTAATAAATCCCGGAAATACGCCTGTGATTTATTAAACTGATTTATCATTCATGAACTTAACTCATCAATTAAACTATGGCCTTCAAAATACAATTCTGTAAGCAAGCAAATATGCATTGAGAGACGCTTTATGGGATGCGTTCTAGGTTTGTATAAATAAATCTTCATTCCTTGTCAGATTCGGTCGGCGAAAATGCGAAAACCAATTTTCGAATCAATTTGTATGTAAATTTAATTGTAAGAGTACCTTCATGATTTAAACTTGATGAAATTAATTTTAATATAGTTCCCCATATACTGAAGGTCTAAGTTTTCAATGCATAAATTTGTGAGAATGAAAATAGTTCTCCGCTTACGGTGTTCTAATGGGGTGTGCAGTTATCTTTTTCTCGTATTTATCAGGTTGGTTTTGGACAGGGACTATATTACTTTGAAGTTTTTGCTGGTATCCATTAGTAAAGTGATGTATTTCTTTGGAATATGTTATAAGTTTCTTTTTTTGGCACTGAAACTACCCGTGGCGCCAGAGAAAAGATGCACCTGTACGCCCAGGCAGCCCCAAGGGAGCAGCGAGAATTTCGCGCGGTCCGATGACCCAGGCGCTCTTATCAAGAATGGTCGGGTCAGTCGAACCCAAAGAGCCGACTCAAGAGTGTCTCGTGCGGCCATGTGATCCGTGTTGGGTTGCTCTTCCTCCCGTTCACAGCCCCTGATCGGTGCCAGACCTACGGCGTCGAACACTTGGGTTTTAGCCTGTAATGCTCGTCGAGAATATCTCCCTCCCCATTGGCGAGCCAAGTCTAATGAGATCCCAACCCCTTTAGGGGCATCTGGCGACCCACTTATGCCGAGGCAGTATAAATACTTCAGAAAAAGCTTCTAGAAATTAGTATTATGCAACCTCATCTTAGTTAGCAGCCACGTACAGTCTCGTACGCCATGTTCCGCCTCCCAACGGCTTCCAGCTACGAACGCAATGCGTCACTTCTCAACCCAGCTTCGCTCGTACCTATAGTCCAGAGTTCCCGCCCGACAGACCAGACACACGGGCAAGCATCTGTCATCTGGGTATCGACCTCCTTCTCGTCTGGAGTACTCCCTCGTTCATTTCTCACTGAGGTTAAAGAAAAAGGAATTTTGCAAACTCAACTTTGCAGCGCCCGCTTCCTCGTCGTCTCCAAAGCCTCCAGTCAATTAGGATTTACGTGAGTCTCCCCGTTAATTGCACTCTCCCACTTTCCCTGGAAGCAATCATCTACATCCTCTCTCAGACTCCCGTCCCCCTTTGAGTCCTTTGTATCCCCCTCCCCCCCTGTTTAGTACCCCCAGTCTCATTTTATTTATTGCCATTTATTTACTTTTGCTAATAATATTATCTTTGTATATAGTAAAGCTATTTTTCTACAATTAACTTGTCTAAACCAATAACCTCTAAGAATTGATTATTCAGGCTAATCGCACTCGAGTTTGATTATTTAACCTGCTAACTGGGATGTATATCCCCACAATTTCTGGCGTCCTTCCTTCCCGCGTCACTGCAGAGTCAACCTTTGGCTAGCACCGAGTTTTGAATCTACGTGAGGGACTATTCAGAAAATGAAGCTTGACATTCATGATTCTTCTAAGATCGATAAAGACTCAACATTCTAGCAACCAACTTCTTATAGTTTTGGGCCTCTTTGTTAACAAGAAACTTTTGTATAACCACCACGAATGACAGCCACGCTGTATTCTTTTTGGCATTCATCTTCCTTGCAAATTCCACATCACGTACAAGGGCCAGAATTTGAGGTGCATTAAATACGCTTATTTTTATTTTCCCTAAAGACAAAGAGGAAAAGGCAGAAACCATCTGCTAAATATATTCTCAGTCATTACTCGATGCATTAACAAACTACTTCATCAAACCAAGTTTCAGATAGAGTTGGCTGACGGGGTTGATTTTATCTCAACTAACGATCATTTATTTATTCACAACTTATAGCCTGCCTACTCAGAGAGTTTCACCCTTTGGTCATTCATTCCCGATCCAGTGTTTATCTTGTGCTTGACTGTGTCTCGTGCAATCATAACATAAGTACTCAATGAAACCTTTCTGTTGGGCAATGAGCAAGTTGACCATTTATTGTTCCCCAGAATTGATCCAGTTTTGCTTTTGAACATTTTTATTTCGTCAGGGTATTCATGCAAATTCAACACACTGACCAAATGGGATTGCTCCCCCCAAAAAAATCTATTATCAAGAGAATATACATTACGCTGCCCCTAAAACTATCAAAAACAATCTCCATTCTGTAGAGAGATACGAAGTAACATCTGACTAACTCTACTCTAAGCCCTGGTATATCGTGACAGTAAACAAATTGTTTCTCTTCGGAAAAAAAATTCACATAATTCTGGTCACATGTTCTGAAGTATTTGTCGTTTGGAGAGCTGTCAAGGAGATTTTTCATTCAGACATGAGCAAAAATAGCTTCATTGCTTCTTTAAATATTGCCAAATCTCGTGCTAAGTAATCCATTTCCTCCTTTGTGAAACGCTCAGTGGCTATTGATTGTTTCTAAATAGATTTAGAGCCTGCACAATCTGAGACTAGATCTTGAAACTGATTCAATTTACTGCTTTCATCTTTAGAAGAGGCATAACCATTAAATAATGGAACTATAACTTCCTTAGAATGCGGAGTAGGTCGAAATGCAGAAGGAATTCTTGGATAAGATATATTATGCCGTAGTTTTGGGCTAACATCTTTACTCTTCTCCAGATCCAAATAGTAGAGAGTTATGTAGTCCTTGTCTCTCAAAAAAACCACGGGAACACCAAAATCTAGATATTTTCGTTTTCGTTTTAAAGTTACCCAGCAAATTCTGCATTATATGCATGGTGCAAACCATTGTGTTATTATGCAGTTGTTTCTACGGAGGAAGCAATCTTTATATCTGAAACAAAACATTAATACAGTGAATTTCAGAAAAAAATATTAAATTTAATATACCATGAAAACTAGACTATACAGGTAAAATCGTTTTTAATTTTAAAATCAATGTCGAAAAGCTAAATATACGAGTAATTAGTTAAAAATAATCCAACGCAACAAACAATGAAAGAAAAAATGCTCTCTAGTGTAATCATTTATTTTTCAACAATCTAGACACTATGAATTTGAATTGCGTTTAAAGAATTCTTAAAAAGTTCGATAGTAGCATGTTTTGCCTCCTCACCCTAGATAAAATGGTTATATAAAACTGGGATACATCCAAGCTCAATAGGCACATAGCCTTAATCTTTAGCTATTAAGTTAAGTATCATTTATTGTGTTTATCTACTAATTAAATTCTGCTTCTGATAGACTTTATGGAGACTGTATTATGTTATGGCGACTTGTTGGTTTGAATCACATGTTAAACTGTAGGTCCCTATTGAGCAAGGCTGACTTATAAGAAATACAGATGAATGGATAAAACCATTTTGATTAAGAAATAATATTTATATCATTTTGTATTGAAATAAATTCTGATAATGCATGTTGTTCTGAAAACACTTTGGAATCCTTTAAATTTATATAAAAGAGAATTTTTTACTCCGAATTTAAAATTCACCCAAATTTGCGTTGTATTAAGGATTAAAAGTAAAATAATTAGTAGTTATGAACAATTATATCAAATGAATGGGGTATGGTTAAATGGATATATATTTAATATATATTCATATATCCATGTAACTACATTACATACATTAATAATCTTCTGCTATAAAAGGTATTTTTTGATGAATTTATTTCTTTAATGTTAAATTCAAAACTTTCAAACAACACTGGACAATCATGTATTTAGTCTATTCACTTCCAAACCTTTTTAGTAAAACCAGACGTAGCTACAATCCACCCCGAATATCTCAAAAACAGATAAGAACAATCGTGAAGTAGGGGGAAATGTATATTTGGATGATACATAAGTATTCTTAATAGGGTGCATATTTAGGATGGTGAAATCATGCTTAGGTTGATTTTGTGACTTTGGAGATTAAAATAAACGGGACTAAGCGAGGAGCATGTGAAACATATAAGCTGTAATGGGTGTATAAGGAGGAGGATTGTGTGTGCGTGTGCTTGGGTAGTATTTTTGCCCATGGAGGAAACCTGAGTGATAAGATCTTACTGCATGTAACACTGAACGCTTTGGAAGGCTTATTTGACAAGGAATAATTATTTAGTGTCGTTGTGCTTAGGACGGCAGAAAGGTAGAGTAGTTTTATAAAATACATCAATCCGCAACGCTTTCAATTTTGGGAGGAAATTGGATGATAAAATGATATGTGTAAAAGAATTAATATCCTTAAAAGATTAGTTAATTTCCATAAGACCACTCATATAATTTTATATATCCACCTTTTTTACGCGTAATATGTTGCGGCATTGCATTGATTCAAACTCCGACTTCTTCAAATTTTAAAATTTTTATATTAGAACGAATTGTTCCACAAGCCCCAATTTTACTTCCTAGAAATTTAGAGAAGAACGAACAGGTTAGGAAACAAGGTCAACCAAAACAACATCGCTTGTATACATGAGAGAATCAAGAAGTGTCATCACAACCAAGACTATCAATCCTATTTCATTTTCGAGCGGATAATCGCATAACACAAACGTGTATCTGTATTTGCTCTAATGGAGTCTTTCTCTCCAAAGATCCTTGCAAGAAATCAGGTATAATTAATAATTCTGACTAATGAGATCCAGGACATATTATATTTTTCCTATTTTGCTAGTGCTTTCAATTGTTGTATTACTTAAGTGTAAAAGCCTCGATATTTGCAGAAAGTAATCTCTTGACATGAATGTGACAAATAACTTCTGCTCGTTGTTTATTGCTTGACCGAAAATAATTTTGCAGTTATCTTTACTGAGTCATGAGAAGCCGGATACAATAAAACAACCGATTTTTTTTGGTCTCCGTTTCTTTGAAAGCGGAAATGTTTCTATAGTGTTTTGGCTTCAAGAATTTATAATAAGCATTTAGTTTATATAACATTTCGGTATTGTTACTATTAAATGCAGATAATGGTTCATTAGGCTAGCAATCATTATTACATATACTGCTTAGGTAATTTAGGTCTACCATTTAATGCAATTACTTCGAATCGTCCCCTATTTGGCCTTTAAATTCGATCTCTACAATTGCTGAAATTTTCTACTCTGCATTCTGGTGGGTGCTAATTTAGAATGAAAATATTTAAAACATGGTAAATGAGAGAAGAGTTTAAAGGAAAATACACAAAGATTTTCAGCACTTTGGACCATATGGAAACAAAAAAAAATATAAAATCCATATGTGGCCGGATCAAGGTCAACTTTTATTTTAGATTCAATTTGTATAAGTATGATTACATTAGTCTACAGTGAATTTGGTTCTGAAAAGTTTTGACCTTTTCTTTACTAATTCACTAGCGCTGATTTGGAATCTGAAATCAGAAATTCTCCATCATTTACAGTTTTATATATTTACTTATCATTTTTAATCTTGTGTTTACTCAAAAGTTGTACCCTGAACAATGGCCAAAAGAAAACATTTATTTCGGACATGGACATCTCACAACCTAATTTGATGATATTTCAATTAAACGTGTTTCTGCAATTTGCCTTACGGAGTTGATTGCCCTCATTTTCAATATTCAGTGTCCAGTACTATTCACCCATGATAATGGGATTGAAGCAGCCTTGTAACTTTGCTCTATTCGTCTGTTCTGTATATGCAGGACTTGCAGAGGTTTGTCTTCAGGACTTAATCATGGCCACAGTAACAAAGTTGGCCATCCATTTTCTAAGATGAAGACAGTTTCTTTTGTCTGTGACTGGCAGTAATGATACGCACAGCTTGCTGTAAGTAAATCCCGTTGTATAACCCGAGATCTACGAAGCTCATCGTTTTCCTTTGGTAGATCAAGTTTACAAATTAGATCATGTATCTCTTCCTGAATAAGCACTTGAGTGTCCCGTGCCTTTGGAGTCATTAGCGCATTCGCAACTAGCATGGCTTCTGATGTTTGAATTCATAACTTTCTCGATTTTGATCGTGTGAAACCGATATACTTCAAACTGGTGCCTCATCAAATTGTGGCACTGGTCGAAATGCAGACGTCAGGTCGGGTAACTTGAATTGACCGCGCATCTTTAAAGAATAACCTAGATTTTCCATAGGCAGAAGAATCAGTTATTGCTCTGGTCCTTTGTTTCTCTTCAAAAAACTGATACAGTAAATGGTAATCCGGAAGCACATTTGACCCCTGCCTATTCATTCATGTGGGTGGCACATAGGTAACAAGCTGAATGAGGAGCTCACTGATCTTCTTGATTTTCCAGTGGGCATTAGAAGTAGTTAAAGGTTATTGATTAGAACGTCCTTACTATTATTCTAAGAGTTTTTGGTGTAGGCAAACCCCATATGTAACAAAAGTGTTATGGTTCGTTTAACCATTGAGATTTACTTTTCATCGTCAAAGAAGGATTAACTTAAGAAAAAGGAATACGATAATTACACTATACCTGAAACAAGAAGGTTCATTGTAATTAATAATCAGGCTCTACATATCAAGCGAGAATGTGATGTATACGAAGCAACAAAATTGAGATTGATTAAAAAAATCCTTAAGAACGAGAAAGAAAATGTAGGAGTCTAAGTACATACATGCATTAGTGCATACATAAATACACCGACACAGCTGCGTGCCCCCCCCCCTTATTCCAAATTCACGTTTACGCATCGAATCTCCCTCACTCCTTTTCGTGCCGTCATAGACCCGCGGTTGGAGATGAGGAAAGCTCGGATGGCGGCGAGGCGTAAATATATCGCCTGTCCTAGCAGTAAAAAAAAGTTCTTTTGCACGACGATAAGGCTTTTTTGAGAATCCCGGGGCTCTCTCTCGATTTTAGCTCTTGAAGGAAAGAAAAGGTAAAATTCTTCCTTCAGTCAGGCAGAAGATCTTGGATCTACGTTGTGTGTGGAGCTAGTCTCACAAAGGAAACAGTTCGCCCGTTACAAGGAAGAAACTTCGGGGAATTGGTGGTTGCCGTCACGGTACTTGTAGGTGCTAAACTTCCGGCAGCACCCCCTCCCTTCTCAGAGTCTGAGGTTAAACAGGACCTCCCTCTGTGGATTACCCTAGACGCAGCTAGGTAATCATATTGGCTAGCCACTTCATGTGCCAATAATTGGGACAGACACTTCGAGGAGAAGAATTCCGATTTGAGTCACCGTTTGACTCGCCTTCGTGATCTGGCCTAGGATCATTACATCAAGACAACGGTCTAGGATTACCCCCACATTCGGTAACTTCGGACGACCGCGCTAACTGCGAACATCGTCAGAAGAAAAAGAAATTCACCTTCATCCTCCAAATACTTACGAACTAAAAGGTATCGTTAAAGTGAATTATTCCCTCCCCTAACTTCACCAGTTTAACTGTTAACTAAAACTTCCATCCCGAGCTCATAACCTCGAGCATTACAAGTGATTCATTCAGTGCTTAATTCCATAATATTATTTAATTCATTCTGTCGGGTGGAATTAAGACGCAAGCATCCTAGTAAGTAGAATTCAAGTGTAATCCCCACGACATTATATAGACTTACCTATTCAGTGCAAAGACTAATCATATTTATAACTATATATGCTATTTCATATTTCTAATTTATGTATATTAAAGATTATTTTTGTATCTGTGTGTTTCAACTATTTTGGATGATCCTTCGTCAATTGAAAAGAAATCCACTCGGCTTAATTCTTATTATTACATAAGTCCACTCATAACTGGCTTTTACTGAGTGAGAACACACCCAGGGATCATTATCTTAACTTTGATCAAAAGGGAAGCACTGGAGTTATTCTTATTTACCGGAAGTGGCTACGGTAAATGTAGTGGCTACAATTCATCTAGACTTTACGTTGGTGCGGGATTATAATATATGCCAAGGAAGTGGGACTGTAATTACCCACTCACTAACCCTCGACAGACTATGAATAACATAAAATAAATTAGTTTAGTTCTTAAAAGCTATACGCATTAGAGAAAATCTATTTATATTACCATTTAAAACCTTGATTTACACTAAGTTTACATTATTTAACCAAATAACAATGTGATATTCTAAGTTATGTTGAAGAGTGTTAGTAGTCAAAGAGTTATGTAATTAAACTTTAAAATCGACTTCCACCGTTTAACAAAAATAATGATATCCCCCGCCAAAATAGAATGAAAATTAGTTTCAACTCAAGTAAACCAAGTAACTTTGATCTATTTATTCATGTTTACTGTTCATATTTTTCTGAAATGATATATCCAAATAATTTATTATCCTTTTAGGTAATATCGTAATAACCTAAGCTAACCTAATTTTAGCTGTATGTATACAGCTTTCTTGATTTATTTTTACTTTATTGTAATGTTTTCAAGCAATTAATGTCGGTACTTTTAAATCGAAAGTAAAATCCTATTAGAATATAGATAATTACAAAAGTATCTAGAAAAGTACGTAGTCTCATTAGTACCAATGTTTTTATTTCGATCGATTAATTTTGTTCTGATGAAATATATGAATTGATTCATTTCTCCACCTCCTACAAATTAAAGTTTAATATTTAGTTGGGGATGTAATAACTTAATTGTTAAGTAGATATTATATGTTTCAACGAACGTGGAGTATGAGGAAGAAATTTGTAACTTAAAGAGGTATTTTTTCTTAGGTTAAATGAGCTAAGTGATGGCATATATTGTCTGTAAAGGGAATATCATTTGGGTGTACCAGTGAAGGACGGTTTTACTACACATGTTGAGATCTTTTCAAGAATAGCAACCTTCTTTTATCGGGTTCCACTATTATTAAGAGAGGTAATTTTAGTTTGTCTATCCTTGACATCACAAAACTGGGTGACAATACATTAATTGCTCTGTTTGTGGAGACCAACTACCAATTATACTGAAAAAAATAGATTCAAATGAAAAAACTTAAAATTATGTTGGCTTTGAAATACCCTAACAAAGATTGCAAAGGATGCAAGAATATAATTATTAACAACTGGGATTTAATTTTTGAAATTCTGCTTATGAATAAGGCATGAGATTTATTTTGAAGAATAGAGCCTTGAGGTCCACCTCGGACCCCCTAAAAATTACACGTGGCCTTAAACTCGAAACAAAGAGCGTGAGGATCAAGGTTGAACGAGGCATGAATCGGGTCAACGTGGCTTTAATGAGCATAGCTGTGTTTACTCGAGGAGGACTATACCCCGAACTTGAGGAGATTTGCCCTCTCAACCCCCCACCCAAGAAGCGAGAAATAACTCGAAAGAATATTCTATAGGCCTCCTTATCTCGAATTCCTCGGTGAGAAGCCGGCTGTTCCCCGAGCACCATGTTTGTCTAAGGAAAGCGCACCGTGGGCTGAGGCTATTTCTCTGCCTCGTCAAACTCCTATTTAACCCAAGGTTAGGCTAGATCGACTGAGTAATCGCTCGCTCTCCACACTAATACACGTCATGTTTCTCGATTCGGCTCCTCATTGGTTTATTCGAGCACCGAAGGCTAGAACTATCCCGCCATTGAACTCTGCCTCAGACGATTAGCAAGCTTCCTGCAACGGATGTTATTTTGTGGATTCGCGCATGTGCTCCCTCAACAACAACCTTGAGGTAAAACCTATACTTTTTGAAATTTTCGCCATCCTCCCTCAAATTGCCTTTACCCTTCTTCGCTTCAATCTTCAGCACTACATGCCGGAATGGTCATACTATATCAATAATCTTTGTTTGTATTTTGGCGTAACGTTGGCCCTTTAAAGACTCCGATCCGAGTCAGGTCATTAACCCGCTATTATCTCTTTAACTTGTCCCTTCGTCCGACACCGAGTGTCATTTATTCATTTAACAAATATTTCAATTAAACACTCTTTTGTATATATTTAATATTTTTTATTACGTTACTAAATATTATTTTTTGTTGTATTCTTTAAATAACCGGAACTGAACTCAGCCGTAGCTTAGTATTTAATGCCATCTGCACTCGCTTAATTTGAAACCTAAAACCCACGTACTGGGGGACGGTTTTCTCCCTCTTCTCATTAACTTCTCCACCAAGTGGTCAGCCAAAGCCATCATTGTATATGTATACATACATATATATATATATATATATATATATATATATATATATATATATATATATATATACCACGAGACCTTGACTTCGGTTAATTTACGTTCGTGAATCTTTACATTTTAACTCTGGTTGTTTTTATTTCCTACATGTTATAAAGCATCATATATACATGCAATTGTTGAACATATAGGTCATATTGGGTTAAAAAGAAAGAAATATTGACATGTTTTGAACGTTGTACTTGAGTTGGTCGTGTCACAGCAAAGTATTTTATTAGCCTAAAAATAGAAAAGGCATTGATACCTTAACTATTACCAAAGCATTACAACAACTTCAAAAAGACAAAGAAAATACTAGTCATATCTATCCGAAACAACGTGTAGAAAGTTGGACCAATCTAGATGAGTGAAAAGTATTTTTCTTTCTCTCAAAAATGCCTATTAGATTTTTGACAACCTAATACATAAAAAAAATTGAAAAGGAAAATTGAGTAGATCTGTTTTGAATATTAAATTTATCTTAAAACGATTGATCTTATACTAAAATCAACGTTTTACCGTGCAATATCATATACACTATTATAGTCACATAATCACTAGTATAGCTACAAAATAAACGAGTAAACAGTAAGAGTGTACAGACCATCGCTATTGTCAACAAATCGCCTATCTCGCATTAGCAAGCAAGAGAATAAACGATCCCGATTTCTCATTAGGCTTTAGATTCACTCAAGAACCTGATCAACTCTTCCTTGGTTAACGCTTATCCCATTACGATAGTTTTTGTGATATTTTGTAAAAAACAAACAAGCATCTATTATGAAAAAACCTTTGTCAACTACTTTATTCGAACTTAATTAAATGACATTATCAATTATTAATTTAAATTTAAATTGATATAAAATCTTGTCAAAAAAGAATTAAAGTTGAGAATATAACTTTAAGTATATTCTATAGGAATAAATATCCTATACAATCATTTCATTAAAAGCTTGACGCCTTCTTGAAACATCTTTGTAAATAAAGTATAAAATGATCTCTCAAGCTATTTCTTCTCCTTGCGGGTTTAATAAACTCCTTCCGCCATTTCCTTTGTAAATAAGTGAATTTGAAATATTTTTCTATTACCGATGCGCCCTTTTCAAATATATCTTTATTCGGTTTGGAAAAAGTGTAGGTATTTCAATGTTTTTAAGATAAACTGAACGAATATCTCGTCCGTAGAATAGATAGGTAACAGAGGTTTGTACATTTTATTTGTTAACGTCATTTGTCGTAACTGTGTCTAAGAGACTACTGGAGAAACAATATCAAAATAAACTCTCCTACTTTGATCCATAACTAAGTCTCCATAAGTCCATTGATATATTTACCAGTTAGTTATTTGCATCACTAATTCCCATACAATCATTAATGAGGTCCGAAAAATGAAATTCAGATAAAAGTCCGAAAGACATTCTCCGGTAAGCACAAGTTCAATATGACATGTGCCTTATTCTAGCGTTAAGTGCAAGAAGATCAGTGGTGCTCTATTTTGGCACCCAAAAGCGTGCCGAGATCTGTATGTGGCCAAAGGGACAGCCACTATTCCGCGAGGGATGTGATCATAGCGACACCATTCGGCCTATTGAATTCATTTTTATCCATTGCAGGCGATTTAACACGTCAATTTATCCACTAGGTTAGGAAGAGCATCAAAACAAAAGTAGAAGGAAGAGAGATAGAGAGAGACAATGTGTGTGCGGGTGGGTAAGAAGCAAACCAAGAAAAGGGAAAATGTAAAAGCATTCCCTCACGTCAGAGCAAGTATTAAACACCAAAATTTTAAACATATGGAGGAGGCCTTTCTCCTTCAGAATAGAGATTGCACGTATCTAGCCTTAATACGAGAAAAAAAATAGTAGAGACTTTGCTTTTCCAGATGCTACGATAGGTTAGATGGGCAAAGATCACCCAGACAGAGACACTCATCCAAAATGTCCTGAAGACGGTGGAGGACAAAGCAGTCATTAAAAATCAGGTGCATTAATAAGGTCAATCAAATAGCTGTGCGACCTAAAGTCGCCGAGGTATTGGGGAGTAGGTCTGGGAGAACAGTTGCGGCTCATTTACATGCAAATTTCATTTCCCTTCAGCCATTTCCTATCTTCTTTGACGTGAAAATCTGAGTGTTGACATGATTCCTACCTTGTAGTCAGTTTGAGGTAGGCGTTACGCTCTTCTGGTCGCCTAGTGCTCGGTCACTCTTTAGCGCCTTCATCACTGCACTGCAAAGCGTGGAAAATACAGATCGTCAGAGTTAGATTAATGTGGTGGATCGAGCCCACTTTACTCATTTTTCACCTCGGATGCGGATGCGTAAAGATTGCATCCATCGTTAAGTTTTTATTCAATAAAGGAACAAATATTGCAATAGGGTAGCCATAACAGGACCTAGGGCTCAATTTCTTGGGTACGAGGGTACAAAATCCATGAAGACTTGAATATGGGCCTCCCAATTCAGAAGCATGTCAAAAACTACCCTAAGAGAACGATGTTACTCTACCATTTCCAGGCGATTCCAATTTAGAAACAATACTGTTTTAGGTGAAGTTGTGGTGACGGAAGAAGTGCACTTCCTTAATGTAGTCTAAAGAAAACCAAAGTTTGAGCGATTTACCTTAGGAGAGAGATACAGTTTAATGATTATTGTACTCATATCCGCGAAGCAAAAGCTAGAATATTTTCCAGTGCAAGAAAAGCGATACTCTAGATATTGACAAAGAGTCACCAATGCGGCACATCCTCTTCCTGCTCTATTGGCCTAGATATATTGCACTCTTGGCTTAGACAATCGATGACCTCACACAAATTCAGATATAAAAATTTTGAGGTATACACTTGTTAAATCGTAGAGGTCTTGATGATACCTTATCATGATACCGTGGCGTCGTGGAGTATACGAAGGAAGGCCACAGAGATAGCGATTTCCTGCTGTAGCAGAGTATCTGATGTGGATTGGAACTTGCAGATACCGCACTATAAAAGAGTTAGATTGCCTCTGCAGCCACGAATAAGGATAATCTAACATTTGCCAATTTCTTGACTAACTTGCATACGCAGGAGGTTACATATATTCGGAGGAAACCTACTATGTCAGAATGATTTCTCCCGGTTTGTCAAAAACGAACACACTAGCCATTGCATATGAGTTTGAAAGGATGCTCTCTATGCAGTTTTTCTGGCTATTTGCCGGAAAAAGGCAGTTTCCGCGCATGAAGTGAGAGTAGAAGGCAACTGACTGAGACTAAACTTATCGTTGAATGGTTCTTGCCTTCTGGAGATAAACTCTTGTTAGTGGGCTTCGGTAACGTTACGATGGGCAATAATTGATGGCGGAGCAATTTTCCACTTACATATTGTGTAAAGTAAATAGTCAGAGTTCTGTTCTCTTAGAAAACTCGAAGAATATGGGCTGCGAAAACTTGATCCGAATCCGTTTGACTTACTTACATATCCATGCAAGAAAACGCATATGCTCAGCAAGAAGAAGGCTGGATGTGCTCTTCGAAATATAACGGAGCTTAGACCTAGCTTGAAGAATTTAACCTAAGGTTAAATTTATTGGGCGTCGCCAATAGTCCAAGCAATCATGGTGCCTCTCTCTGATAGACATATCACAGTGGGCGTACTAACTAGCTAGCGTAAGGCATGCAAAAGGTTTTAGGAAAGAAAATTAAAACCATGGTAGTTAGGTTTCTGAATAATGAAAAAGCACCACCAGGATGATCTCTCAGGTGTCAGCGGTCAAAAAAAATAATATTTGAATGAGAAATTAGATAATACCATGAAGGTCATCGACGACTTCCTAACAAAAATCAGGCTGGCCATCCGGAGATTACAGGGACAGATCAAGATAAGTAAATAAAGCTGTTCTCGGGAAAGGATGAGTAAATTTATTCACAATCATAACATATATCGATATCTTCGATCTGATTCCTAGGATTGATCTTGTAGTTACATCAAAGAACATCAGCAACAGTGCTTAAATCGATGGAATTCTGACGACTCGAATTGGCTGACGGTGAAATTAACAAGGAAATAAAGGTATACAGCCTTTTCAGCTGTACTTACCGTAACTGCACTGACACTGCCTGAAAGAAGGTATTTATAGCAAATAGAAGAATAAAGACATCATGCTAAGTGTAAATAGCTCAACTTCCAGTCTGGCATCCATTCCTTGGTGTTGGGGTCACAAATCCATAATCCCACGAAAGAGTAAGGAGGGTAAACCAGACCAGAATCGTCTCGTGTTAAGAGGCTGTCTCATTGAAATTTAGTGTTAATGAGAGAATGTGATAAAAAGTGTGAGATAGAGTTTGAGAGAAAGAGTGAATGGGTGAGAATGTGAGAGAGAATGTATGAGAGAGAGAGTTTGGGAGAGATATGAAATAAAGTAAATAGAAATAAAACTACGATATAAAATAGAGCATTCTTACTAATAATCCAAGTTTAACATATCCAGAATACTTTAGTGAATGTACCTGAAAGCAATTTATGAAAGATTATATGATTTTAATTTCAAATTTTAATTAAATAACTACCTTAAATTTATTTTACGAATTCAAGAGAAAAGATAAAATTGATCATTCAGATGTGGAGAAATTGAAAAAAAAGAGAAAGAGAAAAAGACATTAAAATTCTGAATTATATGAGGCCAATTCAACGGAAAATCAAATTATTCCCTTGATGCCAAAAAATAGAAAAAATATCCATTTGTGAATTTCTAATTAAACTGGCGTGCACAATGAATGGGCTTAATTCATGCTGTTTATCTTGTTTTATTTTATATTTTCTTTCTTAGTTTCTTTTAAGGATAAACCTGCCATTCATCATGCTAACTATTAAGTTCTTTTGCCTAGCACTTAGATTCTATCCAAAATTCTGATTCCATATAGCTACATTTTAAGATAAATATATGTTTCCTGTTCAGTTTTTTTTCCGCTTTTGCTTAAATAACACTGTCCAACAATGATTTTGCTACAGAAATTAAAAAGTAGTTTTCTATTGTAGTTTTTTGCGTAGATTACGAAAATGACCTTTATTCTTCATGACATGACTTCAGTTTTTTGTTATCTGCACATTTAATTTTTATTATTATTAAATTATTCAATATATAGAGGTATGAAATATTTGTTATTATTTTTATTTTATTTGACAAAAAGTACAAAGATAAGTGGAAACAAAAAGCTTATTGATCAAAAGAAATTAATAAGTCCTTTTAATGCATTTTAGAGTGTGGTATTATAAAAATATATTTAAAAAATAATTAAGATTTAAGATTTTTTCAAAATTGCTGAAATCTATACAATAGTCATATATTTTTAGAATATTTAGGCTTCTTTTTATGTAGAACATCTTATCTGTCTCTGTGAAGGGTCAATCAAAAGTGAGCATGCATTGCACTACTCTATTTTGCTTTATAACGATTTTATATAGTAGCAATATCTTGGTCAAAACTTTCACCATGCTTATCGCTGACGTCTGCTGGATTCTCTGGCAATAAAGGCATATGGGAATGCCAAAAAATGTACTTTTAGTGACATACTACATCAAATTCTGAACAAGAATGTGTTAATTTTCTGATTTGTGCCTTCCAAGGGGACCATTACATATACTTTTGAAACTATGCCAGGCCTCAATTCTGGCTTGCTCAATTTTGCCTCAAACTCACCATCTACCATAAGTTGTTGAATCTGAGGCCCAACAAAGATTCCTTCTTTAATTTTAGTTAGCATCACTAATCTTAGGAAATTTCGTTTTTAAATATAAAAAGGATGACTGTTCATGCCTTAAGGCTTCCACAAATAGTTTCATTTAACCTAATTTTATGTAGAGTGGTGGCAAGAACATGTTTTCCTTAGGAACCAATGGTTCACGTATGACATTATGACAACCTACTTTTCTCTCTTCTCTTAAAGGCCATTCTAAGCGTATGTAATGTGTTCTCCTAGCTCTACTGTTTCACTGTCATAATAAACACATGAATTTTTTGTAGGCTAGCTGCAAACGATTTTAAAATGGCTACTACCTTAAGGTCACACAAATCAACCATTTATGCTCACTTTTTTTAATGCTTTTTAAAATGAAATTTAAATTCTCATAAGTTTCTTTCAAAACAACAGGGTGAGTTACTTGTATCGATGGTATTTTATTTCCACTATGCAGAAGCATGGCTTTACTACTATATAAACAAGCGTCAATGAAATGTCTCCATTGACCTGGTTCACAATGTATATTGAATTCTTTAAAGAGACGTGGAATATTATTACAGTAGCATAAATTGCTGTCAAATGAAAATTTGTCTTGTAAATTGTTTGATCGAATGCGAAACTTAGTAATTCGAACAACTTCTGCTAAGAAAATTTCTTTCTTTTAGTCTCGAGGCCAGTAATTCATTCTTTAGGTTGGTTAAGTTTAGATCTCTTACAAGATCATCAAGATCAAGTTGAGAGAAAGATTATGGAGTAAAATAACAGATTCAAGGACATAAATTTCAGTTTTTGGTTCACATGATTTCATATATAATTCATCAAAGTTAGACAAAACAGTTTCTACAGATAAGTCAGGTACTGGAATGTCTTTCGAGTGAGGTATAGGCCGAATAGCTGATCTAAGGTTGGGATATTCCACAGTTGAAGTGCACTTCGTTATTTTACCTAAAAGTATGGAAATTATATGCATAAAATTTGAAGTTATGTACATATGTGTGATTACCATAAAGTGGTTCTAAACTTAATTAATTTTATATTAACAAAAAATATTACATTATTCTACTTCAAAATAAAGGTAGAGTGGACAATAAACCATTACTTACTTTGTATGTCTACCAAAAAGAAATATCAGTCAGGGGCATGATCTTGGGGCTCTCGACAAACCATTGGATCACCACATTAAAAGCTTTTTATTTTTCCTTTAGACCAGTTTGATAAAGAATTAAAACATGTCGTGCAACAGATACTCGTATGTGGTGCCCATGGTTTATCTCGGTCGCCAAATTTACATCCAAAATACGAATTATATAGTTTTTTTACTAGAGAAGATGTTTTCTTTGATTTTTTTTAAATGTTACTGAGCCACATATTTAGGAGATTCTATCTGGGCTATTTTTACACTGTCCTCCTGGCATTCTAATTAAAATTGTTGCTTTAATTTAAAGTTTGATTGAGTTAAATAACTTGAAAATAAGAGAGAACTGGACTCTTTTCGATAAAAATGACTTCTAGTTTTGAAATATATACATAAACTACTTAAATAATGTTATTTTAATCTTTGTAATCGACAAAAAGTTAATTTTGTTAGACAGTGTAATTAATCAGAGCCAAAGGTATGACCAAAATTCTTCCCCTAAATGAGTGTCAGGTATAGCATGAGAACAAAATAAGTAGCTGAGATTTTGAGGATTGCTAACGAATCCATACTCAATACTCTTGTTTGGATCTCTTGATATATATATATATATATATATATATATATATATATATATATATGTGGCTAAAACCAGGTTTCTACGGAAACATTTTGTCATCATCAGTTGCTATTGAACAAGTGAAATACAGAAGTTGCTTAACCTACAAACACAAAAATCAGTGGCGCTAAGGTGCAAGATGCAAGAATGTTTCGGCATTTTTGAGAAACGGAAGTATGAAGTTCTCAAAAATGCCGGTACATTCTCGCATCTTCCATTTTAGCGTCCCTTCTGTATTTTACTTGTCCACCAACGACCGACGATGACGGATATTTCCGTCGAAACCTGGTTTTGCATATAAAATTAGTCCTCTTACTGTAGTTTTCTCCCTATAGTCACATGCTCGCTACTGTATTTTTGGGATATATATATATATATATATATATATATATATATATATATATATTTTAACCCTACACATTTTCATTTAATTCATCTTAACCACATTCATTACAGAACTTTCCTTACAAATTATCTAGCGAAGATGCTCTTGTTAGTTTCGATTATTCGTTTAAAGAACTTCAATAATCGATTCTTCTAATCCTAAAGGTTTTTTTTGTTCATGGGCTATTATATTTATAGAAGACGATTGGCAAGAACAAAATATAATTGGTTTGATTGTTTGGAGGTTTCCAATAAAGGTAGCTTCAAATGCAATTTCTTTTATCACCTTTCGAGCTAAAGCCTAACCTTAACCTGTTTGGCTGTCTTATTTACAGAGCTCCTATGACTTTTTTCTAATTTATAATTTGTTTTAGCCATCATCTGTCGATTCTCCCATCACTGATACATACCTCTCCATGTAGTTTGTGTAAATTGACTTCTATTCACTCTATATCTTTCATCCCTGTTTATGTTCTCATCCATGTATTTATTTTCTGATCTCTTTGGTATATTTCCAAAAATATATTGTTTTGTGTTTCTGTTAATTTTCTCCAGTTTTTGTGAGTTGTTTTTTTCAGTGTCCTAGATTTAATTTCTTAACTTAGAACTAGTAATGTAGATTGATCAAATACTTTTTGTTTTAAAATAAGCAGCATATGGCTTCTGGACCTGACTTTCCTATAACTCAGTTTCCTATTTTTATTCAAGTAATTTTGGGGGGAAAGTTCGCACTTGAAGTCGTATGCACACTTAAGTGTGCACATTCTTTTACAATATCTAAACCTTGAGGGTGTGTTGTAATAATTTTATGAGGCGTAAAACAACTGATCAGTATTCTCGTCCATAAAAACAGGCCATTTCTATTTAACTACGCCCTTGCCTTGGAATAGTTGTTAACATTAACGGTAATTGTTTCGTATTAGGGGTAAATAAGATAATATAATCGCAAAGTGTACATTTGTAAAATTTCGCCTATAGCAGGCAAACCTGGACTGTCAGAAGTTAAGGTGAATTTAAATGCGATCACAGTGCCATTCATATTAGGAAAATGAATATACAGCAGTAAAACCTTTGGAGCCATGACATTTTCCTTCTTCACTTTCATATTTTTCTGAATGAGGAAAGGCGGGGAGGAAGCATTAGTGCTGGGAAATAAAATAGGTTCTTTGATGGCCAATGAGTTCAATCAATGCTCTTGAAAGCCTATTTCATGAGTAGCATTAATTGTAGGCACTTTTTTTTCTGGTTGCTCTATCCTTCTTTTGCTGAAGTTTGATTTCACACACCGCCAACGTGCTGGCCTGAAATAAGAGCTTCCAACTTCACTACAGCCTACTCCCAACATCCATAACCCCTTGATACAGAATTTTGATGGTTTGGGAGATAAATAAAATTTAGATGGAGAAAGAAAGAACGCTGAAAATGGAATTTGGCGTGAATATGTTTAGGGTGAAGAAAGACTTGTCAAGCTGAAAAGCCCACACACTATGCCTCCAGGTCCTTGCTTTGCGGCACACTAGGGGAAAAATGATAACCTAGAACACCGAGGTGGATCAGGGCACAAAGAATTCAATCCTTTAGATATTGCTTCTGAATTCTTAGGACCCAATTTATGTGGCCTCGCCTTCTTCCGTCAGACCGACTGGAATTGGTTTGGGAGTCAGATTTTTTCATCTTCTAGCCTTTTCCTGCAGAAGCAGAGCCAATGCCAATAATTATCTGTGCAGGGAGGTTAAAATAATTAATTACCTTCACAAAGCCTTTGACAAAAGTGGCACAACCTACAAGGTGAGTGATGAGAGAACATGGAGCACTATGTGCAGGCAGCATGCAAGCAGCAGTTCTACAATAAACTTGGTCATTTATCGATGAAAGAGTTTAATTAGGAAGAAGCCTGATACTCATTGAATCATCTCTTTCCAAGAAAGATAAATGGTTATTTACCTGATTAATAATTCTATTATATTGATAAAATAGCAAATGTTAAAGTTTTATTATAACAACATTACAAGTTTTGGGGCTAAATTTGCCAGAATCGATGTTCAAGTAAAAATATATTTCCGTTTAAGGAATGAAGTTCTAAATTTCAATTAGAATATCGACAATAAATATTATTCTGGCTAAATCTTTCAAAATAAGTGTATTTTATTTAAAATATTGAAGTTCTGAATTTTAACTTACCCATATTTTAAAAGTATACTTGATTTTATATTACTTAGTTATGTCGCTCATGGATAGAATCCCTTCCCTCGACCGGCCACCAATATGAACATTGCAGAAAGGGCATTTTTCAAAGAGAAATCCCTCAATCTGTTACAAATTACAAATGTTTGTATGTGGGGATGTGCTTGTGGGGCACAAAATGGTGTGTGGATCGATAAACAGGAATAAAAGAGGGGAAGTGGAAAGTAGCGTGGGAGGGTTGCTGTCGTAGGGTGATTTTAGATCCTAAACTTTCCTAAATTCCTCAGCCCGAGAGAGAGGCCTATGAACGAATTATAACACTATGAGCGTGAGGGAAATTATAAATACAAATTAAAGTGTAATTAAGTTTCAGGGTGCAGTTTAGGTTGGCCATTAATTATCTATCTTGGAAGGTTCTGGGGTAATAGAAACGGAGCACAAAATATAATTTACTACTATGAAAATAATATATTTACAAAATTAAAAGAGGTTCTAAGTAAGGTCTATTAACATAGGAGACGTACAAGAGTTTCGGCTTCAAAGAGCGCCCCGGGCAGTGTTGACCAACATACATACAAATGACCTTGAGCGCACGCAAAGCCCAGATGATATAGGCTTAGGGGTGGGAGGGCACAACAGAGTTGCGCGTTGCGGTTACCTCGAAGATTTGGTCCTCAAATTTGGCCCTTCAACCCATCACGGCATTCGGGATTGTGCGCCTTCGTTAGCGTGGATTAAAAAGGGTAACACATGTGGGTCTTCTTTCTCTCTCTCCTTGAAAGGGGCAATCGCGCGGGTCATTCCTCTCTCTCTGACAGATGCAAAGAGATGCTATATGCCTGATGCTTAGAACGCACATGATAAGTCAAAATCGAGGCTAAGGACTTTGTCCGGCGCGCTCGGCTCTGCCTGGGACGACTTATGCATCAATGCTAAGAAATACACCCTCTGTTCCTGGCACATCCAGGCCAACAAGCACGGTTGTCCACGCGCCCATTCGAAGCCCTTCTCCGGGTTCTACTCAACCAGATCGCTCACCTGGTAAAGCTTGCCGCACAAATGGTTCAGACCCAGCCCCGGCTAAAACCACGGCTCCCCCCTTTCCCCTAGCGTGACCATTTCCTGAAAGGCAAAACGGCCACGCGCCTCCACCGTGTGGTAAGACTTGCAGGAGGAAACACCCCTGAAGGTTGTCGCTCGGCCATCTTCCGGGGTTCCTAAAGCTGCCCGCCGAAAGGAGGACAGCAAAAAACGAGCTTCGGCTCCTTAGCCCACGCCTAGTAGTGGGCTGGGTGGCTCGGAGACGGTAGATCCTCGAAAAGAGGGCCCCTCGCCTCCAAAGCCGCAACACTCGCCTAATGTTTCAAGGTAGGGGGAGGAAAAGACTGGTATGGTGAGCCCAACCTCCTCCAATAAGTTCTCGAAGGCGACACCGCGTTCAGTGAATTGTCTGGCCAACAGCGCCAGAGGTTCTACCTCCGGAAAGCGTACGGCAATTCCCATGAGGATCTTCTCTACAAAGAAGGACCCGGCATCTCCTCCGAGCTAGGCCTGTAGGGCATATTTTTTTCAATAGAATTGCCGCGAACTCCGGCCAACTGGGAGTAGCTGCGGAGGCTCGTCTCGTCCCGTTCCCCGGTAGCTATTTTTCTGCAGGAGACCATGCTATGTAGGTGCGTGCCCTCACCTACCCTCCTGGCATATGAGGGATTTGCGACCCCACCACCACGGGATGGGAGCCGGTGTCGGCGATGCACGGTTTACACCTGGCAGTGGCTGTGCAGCTTCACCTGGATAGGAGGTATACTGTTATTTCTGCGTATATTCCACCATCAGCTAACTTTGACGCGGAGGAATTCCACCGCGTCGTGGCACGGTTAGCGAGGCACTTTATCTTGCTTGGAGATCTGAATGGCAGACATCCTGTCTGGGAAGACTACTCAATAAATCCCAGGGGACAAGTCCTTGCCGATCTGATCAAAGAGCTTGAGGTAAGTGTCCTAAATGTGGATGAGTTTACGCATCACTGTCCGAGAACCGCTTCACGTTCTCGCCTTGATTTTTCTCTGTGCTTTTCGGATGAACAGCCTAATTTTGATTGAGGGGTAGTCGATAACCTCCATGGTAGTGATCACTTTCCCACTAAAATATCATTTTGGGCGCCGCTGCCGCTTGAGAGCCCACCTTGGTGGTGCTTGGCGCGGACGCGTGGCCTGCATTTCAGGAAATGACTGAATTCCCTATCTCAGTCGAGGAGTTTAGGTCGGTAGATGAGTCCGTTGAGTTCTTCTACGGCAACCTCATTGCCGCGGGCCTAACTACTATTCTTCGAACGTCTGATCGTTTTGCCGACCAATCCCTTGGTGGTCAGCCGAGTGTGAGACGGCCCTCAAACAGAAACGTTATGCTTATATTGCACTATAAGCGCCCCCCGAACGATTTCACTGTCGCTGAATTTCGTCGGGCTAGGGCTAGGTTCCGGTATATTTTGAATCACGCCCGCCGCTCTTCTTGGCGGGCATACGTGTCTTCACTTAACAGGAAGACCCCTCCAGCATAGGTGTGGAAGCGATTCAAAAGGATTCAGGACAAGTGTTCGCAGGACCGCCCTCCCGTTCTCCAGGAGAATGAGCCAGCAATCTTGGACTCCGCGTCCGTGGCGGAATCCTTTGCAACCAATTTCTCCGCATTCTCTAGTCGGGAGGCCACTCCGCTAGCATTCAATGCACGTTGTGATGTCGCGGAAGGCCGCCGACTGGACTTTACTTCCAGAGACGGAGAAACCTTCAAAGAGAGGTTTACTCGGATTGAGTTGCATTCCGGTCCGCTTCGTGCGTGGCTACCGCTCATGGTCCGGAAGATGTTCCGGACACCATGATTCGACACCTACGTGAGTGAGGCATGGCATTTCTCTTAAACTTGTCCAACAGGATCTGGGTGGAGGGTCTCCTCCTGGATAGCTGGCGAGTCGCTCCCGTGCTTGCCTTGGAAAACCGAGAAGGGATCACGCTACTCCAGCCGGTTCTCTCCCAATCTCTCTAACCTCTTGCGTGTGCAATTTTATGGAGTAATTGGGAAATGTTAGATTAGCCTTTTTCCTGGAGAGCGGAGGCCTTCTGTCTTCGGCACAGTGTGGCTTCTGCAAGTTCCACTCCACGTCGGATGCTCTGCTCCGACTGGAAAATGCCGTCTGAAAGGCCTTCCTCCGTAGACAACACTACACCACGCTGTTTTTCGATCTGTTTTTTGATAAGGCGATGGGCCCCCTTCCAATGTATCTATCTGAATTTTTGCTAGATCGTCGATTCCGCGTAGGGCTGAGGGGAGCCCTCTTTGGCCCAATGGACCAGGAAGAGGGTGTCCGGCAGGGAAGTGTCTTTAGTGTCACACTCTTTGCCTTGTGAATAAACGGCATCATCTTCGTGCTGCTGGAAAATGTTCTCGCTACGCTCTACGTGGATGACCTTTTGATCTCTTTTGGCGAAGCCCAGATGCCAACTCTAGAGCGTCACTCGCTGTCCCGAGGCTCACAGGTTTTAGTTCTTCTTGGCAAAGACTAAGGTAGTGCACTTCTGCCGCCATCCACTGCTCCACCCTGAACAAGACATGTTTCTTAATAGGGTACGCCAGTGATACCCTAAGCTCTTTGAGTTTAGGGACAAGAAACTGGTTCGGAGCAAAGTATAGCTCTTGGATCGATAGCTCCCTTAGTTCTGCTTAGGAGGCCACCCTTTTGGGTACCACATTTGGCTATTTGTCGCCACCGCTCTGCTCCCAAAGCTTATACAGCCCTGGAAGTATTATGTTACACCTTTTTAGAGCCCACCGCGTGTCACGCTGGAACCGTGCCAGTACATACGAATGGTTCCAAGTCCCAGGAGGTGGTAGGCTTCAATGCCGTATCCTCACTGTTTGAAGTCAGCGGGGCTCTGCCAGGCGCTGCGTCTGTCTTCATGGCCGAGCTAATGACAATACACCAGGCGGTACGGGAGATTACGCAATGGTCCCGGTTCGGAGACCGGATTGTGATCTATATCGACTCACAAAGCGCCATGAGTGCTTTCGGGGCATTGCAATCTCCACATCCCCTGGTTCGCGATATCATTGACCCCAAAGTTTTGGCAAGCCAGCGGATGTCTAGATTAACTTCTGCTAAGTTCCCGGATATTTAGGAATTGCGAGGAATGAGTGTGTCGATAAGGGCGCCAAAGAGTCTACAAGAACTCTGCGACAAGAGAACAGCGCTTCGCTCTTCCTCAGACCGACTACATGGCAGGAATTCGGGCAGCTTTTCGGGCTGCTTGGCAAAGAAGATGGGAGACAGTGGAAGGTAACTTAAAATTGAGTGCCATTGCGCCGCGACTGTTCCCATAGACTAACCCCCAATGTCACGAAGGCTTCAGGTTGCTTTCTGTCGTCTCCGAATCGTGCACACTCGCGGGACGCACGGATATTTGATGGAGCGCTCGCCAGTGCCCTACAATGAAGACTGGGTTGTCCTCCAGATTGTTCGGCACATTCTTGTTGAATGTACCAGTCTGAGCGATCTCCGCGAACGTTACCTGTCCCTTTACCGGGATGGGTTGGGACGCTACCACCTGTGCCTTGTACTCGGGACGATTTCGTACACATTACCAAGTGGATTTCTAGACTTTTGTGGGTAAGCCGGTCTTCTCCCCTTTACATATTTAACTAGGTTTTGTTTTTTGTTATTGTTGGTTTCCTTGTAGGTTACATTCAACGATTGATATATTACTCATTTGATTGATCTCTTCATTCAGTTCTTGATTTTTCAGTTCCTGCATATTGCATGTCCTTCCTCCTATGACTTTGTTGATGGGAGTCATTCACTCTCAGATTTGCAGCTCTTCTTGTCATCTTCCTTCTCGCCAGCAAATACTCGTAATTAGGTACACATATTTATTCGGCACTGTTTGTGATTCCTCTTTTGTGTCTTTGAGAGACAAGATAGGGCAGAAGCGGGGTACAGTGACATATGAGGGGTGGTCAATAGGTTTTGCGAATCGGTAAGGAAAAACAGAGGAAGGGGAATGGCTGTTCATGAGGGTGTTAGGACAAGTTCTGACAAGTCAGGACTAGCAGCAGCACACCCCTGCCTCGTCTATTTAAGGAGCAGTAGCTAATGGCAGATCGTCAGTCCCAAATTTTTCAACAATGGAGAAGGTTGAACACAGCCCAGTGATCAAATTTTTTGACCAAGGAAGGCAAGAATGCAAAAGAGATCCATGAACGCATGGTTGCAGTGTACACCGACACCGCCCCTTCCTATTTAACCATTCCTCGCTGGAATAGGCACTTACGCCATGGTCATCAGTCCCTTGAAGATGACCCCCGTCCAAGACGCCTGTTAGACGTGACCAACAAGGACAATGACGCCGGTGTGGAGATCATCATTCTCTAAAGTCAACGGGTGAAGGTCGAAGAAATCGAGCGAGAACTTTTAATATCAACTTGTTATCAACATCATCAACGACAATTTGGCCATGACCAAGGTCTATCTATATCCGTTGAGTCCTTAGAAACCTCAAGCCCCATAATCGACTTCAACGTCATCAAAGTCCACAAGCTGCCCTGCGCAAGTACGAATTCGAGAAGCTCAACCATGCCGATACAGTCCAGATCTGGCCCCTAGCGACTACTTTTTATTCCGCCAGCTTAAGGTTGCACTGCGTGGATGGCGGTTTGGGGACGATGAAGATGTCCAGCTCGCCGTCGGGTATTTGAAGCCTCAGGGACAAGTGGCGCAAGTGCATTGAAGTCGAGGGTAGTTATATTGAAAAATAATAAAACACTTTTCCTCATATCTCGTTTCCTTATATCCAAATTAAAAAACTTATTGCCCTGCCTCTCGTATATCTTATCATTACGTTACAGATATTTTTCTTGTTGCCTTCATGGAGATTTCTAAACATATATAGAGTCCTGTCCATGACTGAAGCTTTAGAAATTTTTTCATCACGTGCAAGATTCAATCGGATGAAGTAATCTTCCTTCCAAGTACATTGCCCTTGTGGTGTAGGGATAGCATCTGTCGCACTCTGACGTCTGAAATTAGTCAAATGCCAATCGGAATCGTTGGAATCATCCATTGTGCCTCGTAGTTGTTCAATCTCTCGAATTCTGCCGCTGTCATACGAGCATGCATAGGTGTATTCATCCAAGGACAACTGATTATCTTGCTGAAATCATCTGAGCCGGGACATCTCCGATGTATATCGAGTATAGAATAGGAGGACCGACCCCCTTTATGCACGGATTGAGTGCAAACTTCCCTCCCTTCATTGCCCCACCTACATACGTCGCTCTCAAGGCCTTTTTTGATTTCTCTATTTACCTCCCTCCTTCCTTACCATATCCAAGACCCGTCCTTTTAGAACTTGGAGATCAATTGTCTTCCCCGTTTTTATTACCGAAGACTCCCTAAAGAACATACTCACAGAGAGTTCTTTCTGACATTTGACTTAGGCACAGCCGTAGGATCTTAAATTGCATTTTCTCTGCAACACTTTACCAAATGCCTTTGAAATATCATGACAAATAATGTCCACGTAACTCCTTCGCCATTTGGCTTGGGCAAGCTTTTTCGTGATGACATTCATCACCATCTCCGTACTTTGCTTTTTTCTATACCCTTGGAATTTATGTCTCAGCTGTTTGTTTTAATCAGTAAAATTTACATTAAATTGTGTCTGGTTTTCGTTTGCTGTATTTTTTGGGGGGAAGGGGGGTTAGTGTTTCATGCACTGCAACGTTTCCAGAGTTGGGTTGGAGAGAGGGTCTCATTATTTTTGTTCGATGTCCAGTGGAATGGAGTTGTGGAGATTTTAAGAATTTGTATGGATGGTTGCTTTGTATGAGTGCATAGTTTTGTCGCTTAAGTGGTAATGATTCCGGTTAGAAGAATTTCATTTGGTGTCTTTGTGTTGTATCTTTGGTGTTTGCCGGATTTCATGTGGGGAGTGGTATTGCCCCTGCCTGTAGCGGATTGCGTCGTTTTATTGCATATGGAGAAATTAATCCCCTGTAGAGTAGACTAGTATAAAACCATAATTATTAATTTCGCCGCTAATTATGTATAAAGCAATTTTGGTCAAATTCATCATTTTCCTGTTGGTGTTCCAAAACACTTCCTTTTATAAATTTTTTATTTTGTGGACGTGCTACTTAAAATGGGATCCTTGCTTCGATTTGAATTTAGAAAAATATTGTTTCTCTCAGCCATGCAGCTGAGAAGGTAATCATTAACTCCTGCTGTAGCAGAGGTGTGAAATATTTGCATTGTACTAATGTGCGAAAACATTACTTTTCCTAAGAATCACACGATTATCACTACTTGTTAATTCGAGCTTCCTTCTACTTCACAGCAAATATTTCACTGTTGCAGTGTGCTTATGCGTGCCTATAATCATCTGAAATAAAGCCATCCGCCTGTTTGTTCACGTTTATACTGATCTCTAGCGTTTATTTTAAGTAAGTATTTGTGGTAAGCGTAAGGATTTCCGTGAAATATCATCATTCTTTTCTCAGTTACTTATTATTTCCAATGTAAAAGTCTAAGTACATGCGTACATTAGTGTATACATAAATAAACTGACACAGATGCCTGTCTCTCCCTTATTTAAAATTCGCCTCTGGCATCAAATCACCTCTACCACTTTTTGCGCCTTGGAGACAACTAAATTCGCGGCCAGCCACATAGGAAAATGTTTGCCTCAAAAGACACCTGTTAGCCGACGAAGGTCCGAGTTTTTTCGCGCCGTCGTAAACCGTGATGTGGGTCGACGAAATCTCAGATGGCCGCGAGGTGTGAAGCAATTGGTCTCTCCTGGCAGCAGACAAAAGGTCTTTTGCGCAGAGATAAAGATTTTATTAAAATTTGGTGCTCTCTCTCAATTTTTGCTCATCAGGGAAATAAAAGGGAAAATTCTCCCTGGAGTCAAGCAAAAGAACTTGGACCTACGTTGAGTTTGTGTTGAGGCCGATCCACAAAGAAAACCGTTTGCCCGCTGCAAGGAAGGAACTTCTCGGGGAATCGGTTTTTGCCGTCACGGTGCTCGTAGGTAACAAACTTTTCACAGACCGCCCCTTTAGAGTCAAAGGTTACACAGGACCTCCCTCTGCTGATTACTCTAGACGCAGCGAGGTAATAATTTTGGCTACCCAATCCAGGAGCCAATAATCGGAGCGAACACTTCGAGCAGAAGATTTTGGACCTACGTTGTGTCTGGAGCTAATTTCACTAAGAAAACAGTTGGCCTGTCGTGGTATGACATCATATTACATCAATACCATATTATATCTATGGGGGAGGGAGCGATAACTTACAGGTGAACCAACGAAGGGACGGAACACCCCTAGTTTAGACGGGCTGAAATGCGAGATGAGAGTGCAACGAGGTCAGCCCCCCCCCTCCCCTTCAGAGTCACAGGTTACACAGGAACTCCCTCTGCGAATTACCATAGACGCAGCTAGGTAATCATTTTGGCTACCCACTCCAGGAGCCAATAATTGGAACAAACACTGCAAGAAGAATTCCGAATTGAGTCACAGTCTGACTCGTCGTCGCGATCCGGTCTAGGATCATTACATCAGGATGCCCGTCTATGAGTACCAACTATTCAGTAACCTCGGACGACCAGGCTAAGGATGAACATCGTCGGGAAAAAGAAGAAATTCACCTTCACCCTCCAAATACTTTCGAACCCTAAGCTATCGTTAAAGTGAATTATCACCTCCCCTAACTTCACCAGATTAACCGTTACTTAGAATTTCAATCCTGAGCTCATAACCTCGATTATTTCAAGATTTAATTCAGTGCTTAATTCGATTATATTATCCAATTAATTCTGTCGGGTGCAATTAAGAAGCAGGATCCTAGTAGGTAGAATTCAAGTGTAATCCCCACGTCATTGTATACACTTACTTATTCAGTGCAAAGATTAGTCCTATTTATACCTATATACACTGTTTCATATTTCTCATTACATCAGGATGCCCGTCTATGAGTACCAACTATTCAGTAACCTCGGACGACCAGGCTAAGGATGAACATCGTCGGGAAAAAGAAGAAATTCACCTTCACCCTCCAAATACTTTCGAACCCTAAGCTATCGTTAAAGTGAATTATCACCTCCCCTAACTTCACCAGATTAACCGTTACTTAGAATTTCAATCCTGAGCTCATAACCTCGATTATTTCAAGATTTAATTCAGTGCTTAATTCGATTATATTATCCAATTAATTCTGTCGGGTGCAATTAAGAAGCAGGATCCTAGTAGGTAGAATTCAAGTGTAATCCCCACGTCATTGTATACACTTACTTATTCAGTGCAAAGATTAGTCCTATTTATACCTATATACACTGTTTCATATTTCTCATTCATGTATATTAAAGATTATTTTTGTATCTGTGAGTTTAACTATTTTGTACGATCCTTTGGCCATTAATAAGTAATCAACTCGGCTTAATTTACAATATTTCATAAGTCCACCAAGGATAGGCTTTTACTGAGTGAGAACGCACTCAGGGGATCATTATCTTAATTTTGATCAAGTGGGACGCACCGTGGTTATTCTTATTAACCGAAAGTAGCTACGTTATGTGTATTTGCTACACTTCACCTCTAATTGACCTTAGGGCGGGATTATAATATATGCCTAGGAAGTGGGACTTGGATTACCCACTCAATAAACCTCGACATCCACCTTTAAAATATTAATTTAATTTTTGTATCTTTTATATTTGTTTTCAAAATGTATATACTTTATATTTAATATCGATTCCTACATTCTTTGAAGTAAAACCATTTTGAAAAATTAGCTGCATTTTGTATTTGATAATCATTTAAACAATTGGAAACATTTATATGTCTCATATTGGCATGAAATAATATAATGAACATTAAATACAATTTTATAACTTTGCTTAAATTGTCAGATATGGCATTTTTCCTATCTCTCCTGTATTGTACAGTTGTTTTTCTTCATATTTTTGATAGTAGATTTCTTCGTTTCAGGGCGTGTGCGATCGAGCAAATCGGTGCCTCCTGGACGTCCAAGTCTTAATTGGGACAATTACTTACTGCAGCCAAGTTTTGGAAAAGATAATGAAAAGACGATAGTAGCAGCTGCAGGTCAAAAAGCATTTATTCATTGCAAAGTAAACCATTTGGCGGATAGAGCGGTAAGTTCGTGTAATGAAAGATAGAAAAGTAAAGAAATTGTGTTATCGATTAAATATTATTATAATATGTATCAAAATATAGGCGGGCAAGAGTTGTCAAAATTATATTTGCTTTACAATCGAATAATAAATTTCACCTTTTTAATGATACAGTTAGGATATTCCTAGTTTCTTCATCTTTAAATATAATTTTGGAACTTCAGAAAATTTATCCTATACCCAGAAAATTTACTTCTTAATCTGACAAAAATAGTAAACATTATATAGAGTATGTTGTCAAATGCGGTTATATTTGACTATTTTGGGGAAAACGACATTTATTCTGTTGAACGTGCAGTATCGGATTTTTTCGATACAAAACACTTTATTCCACTTGGAATTATATAAGTTTACTTCTTCCTTGGCAAAAGAAATAATTTATCCTTTTTCCTCATTTCACTATTTCTTTTATTTTCCTCAGTAACTATAACATTTAATGATGTATCTATTATTTAGCAATGATATCACAAAAAGTATTTTATTTTAAGGCTTTTTAAAATAAAATTTGCATTATGTGGCCAATAAGATGCAGTGACTAATGTCTACCTTACTTTATTTGATATTTCTGAATTTTTATAAGAAAATTCTTCAACAAACAACAAAGTTGTCTCTTTCTTAGTGTCACATCACTCTTCTTTCTCATTGAATTTCTAAACATTTTGAATACTAAAATTCCGGCAGAATTTGACCGCGTTTCTCATTAAGAACTGTTGCCAGTGAGACGTAGACTAGCATGTCACCCTACTTTATTTAAAATAGTTGCCTAGACCTTATATGGAGTCCAAACATAACAATAATGCTACCCTTCCGAAATACACAAATGTCTTCACAAGTTGCTTCTTGTTAGAGAAGATAAGCCTTAAATGCTAATATTTAACGGAAAGATTTCCAGATTTACAATAAGAATCATCGATACAAGTAGAGCTTCTGATCGTATAGCACTAACCTATATATATGTATTTAAATCACTGTGGATGAATAAATATATCAAGGACAAGCAGACGCTTGTTTGTTTATACAGCGTCAACTGTTACACTCTGCATAGGCCAAGAATTTCCCGTCGTCCTTTTCCTCACTGCCCCAACAGCCTTAGAAATCGCACGGAAAGAAGGATTTCGGTCAGCAGAAATCGTAATTTACGAGACTAGTAGTGTAGTCCATTAATATAAAAATAGGAGGGTGTGAGAGCATTCAGAAGGAAAATCTTGCTGCCTAAGGCTTCGTCGCCTAAAAATCTATGAACAGGCCCACTGTCCCATCCGATTGTTTACCTCTATTTTTCGCCTAATAAATGAAATGCCACTTTCCCCATGCACAAACATGAAGGGGCGAAGTGTCACAGCGTTGGAAATTTATGCTCTAGGAGAGGGGCGTAGCTGTAAACTAGTAAGGGTTTGCCCCTTCTAAACTTGCTCGTCTCCCCTGTCAACAGGTAATACTCGAAGTATATATTTCGAGATTGAGAAATTTGGAAGAGAATTCACGTAGCCATCGAGAGAATAAGACAGGAAATGAAGAAGATAGTTGGAACCAAGGGGGACTTACCTCCCTGAGGATCTTCCTTTAGTGGCTTAGAAGAGCACACCAGTGGTATTGGGACCAACTCCCCTCTCATTCTCTTCCAGAAAAATTCACGTATCTCAGTTTGCTAAAAAAGCACTGATACCCCTCACCATTGAGGAAAACCAAAGTGAATTGACTTTCGAGAAGAGATTTACATATTGCTTAATTATAATCGTCGAGAAGCCATAATTGGCAACACAGGGCTCGGGATAACTTCCATTGGTTTTCCTCACCATTGAGGAAAACCAAAGTGAATTCACTTTCGAGAAGAGATTTACATATTGGTTAATTATAATCGTCGAGAAGCCATAATTGGCAACACAGGGCTCGGGATAACTTCCATTCATCCAAGATCCCCTCACATTCATCTTTAAGTCGAGAGAAGCATCGTCACTCGCTTCAACCACCCCGGGAGAAGCATCAAAAGTTTTCCCGACTAATCTCACCACGCTCACCTCACCTCAAAATCCTCGTGACTCTCCGTGTTTGTGACTCTTCCTGTTTAACTCCTCGTGACTCGAAAATCTCCACCTCCGACCCTACTGCTTCTTTCGCTCTCTCTACTTCCGGGACTTCTTGCGGACTACCTGCCATGAGCATAGTCAGGAGGTCAAGGGTTATTCCTCCTTCTTCCGCTGACAATGAATCAACTTGATTTTCGCTGCCGAACCAACTCTCATCCTTAACCTTTTCCGTTCGGATACCTGATACCCCCTCCCACCGTCGCTTACACCTCCGACCCAGGCCAGGAGTCCCCCGGTTGAATGTCAAAACCCTAGTGAGCCCGAGGAACTGGATGACTAGGTCCGCGAACTCGCCCTCGAGGTGGCCCTCGAGAGACAACGACCCCCGTAATACGACGAAGCCATCTTACCGGCTGCCCTCGTCATTGGGAAAGAGACTCTTAGGTCTTCGCGATGACCGTCACCTGTACCGCCTGCTCATACTCCCCCCACCCTCTGAAGCACCCTCCCAGGACCTATGCAAAACATAAAGGCTGTCCGCTGGGAAATGGTCGTGACTTACCTGAGAAATAATCTCGGCTCTTACATTTGAAGACTCATGACGTTGAAGAAATACACAACCTGATAAGCTTATACAGATTTCGTCTGCACAATAGACTCCGCTTGTACCACACCGTTCAGAATCACGGTTAGGGGGTGGAACTGAGGGACGCCAAGGTGCAGGCGGCCGTTCATATAGTACAAACCCAGACGACGATAATACAGAGCCAGCCGAGATATGGACCTTTCAGGCCCCTTCCCCGATGGGTCAGGAAGGCAGAGGCGTACGACGCAGTAGGCCTAGAGGTCGCCCAGCGGTTCCTCGACGGAGTCGCTGAGGACTTTGATTGGCGTTGGCGCATGCAGGTCAACAGGATTTCTCCCAGAATAGGACTGGACGACCGCAAACTCTCAAACACAGCACAAGAATTACCCTCGCTGTTCTCTTGTTCGGTAGAAATGTTTTAGGCGGACTTTTTTGGCTCCCTTGACTACTACCTGATCTCCATTTCATGATCCTTCAACATAGAGTTTTTTATCTCCCCTTCCAAGTGAACCGTGACCTTTTCAGTGATACAAGCGTAGATACCCCCCCTCCCCTGTGAGAAATATATCAGTGTGTGAATACATCGAGGTAAATTTGGAAGTCACCTCCTTCTGCAAGTCCAACCACCAACCCCACCCGAGAATCCCACCGATATTAGGGCTTTCTTTGAGAAAGCTGCTACTGACCTTGGGGCTTTGCATATCACCACGACACCGTTACCCGAATCTGCTCTGGCCTCAGTGGAAATCATCGCCCAATCGCCTTTTTGGGATTAACTGTCCTTACCATCCCTTAAGTGGACATGCCCGTCTCTGACGCATCATCCATAAAATCGAATCCCCCGTTGGAACATAGTTACGTGGTCCTCGATCTTATGAGCGCTCCGCCAGATATACGGGCTCCCTCAAACTAAAAAAACAACAACGGTAAAAACGACCTCGGCCAATAAGGAAACAACGGCAACAGAAACGGAAATGACGATCGCGGTGATGACTGGCAGGGCGTGAGTCCCGGTTTGAATGCACTAGAATAATACCACCCTCTTCTCCCCGCGACTGCTCGTCTGGATCTGGAACATATCGGGTCTTTCCAACTCTGCCCTCCTGCTAATAACTTGCTGAAGTCCTTACAAAAAAGAAGGCCTGAAATTCTTAATCAACCCCAAATACCACAATTGGCAGGCGAGCTCCGCTAGCATGGCTCCGCTCATCCAGCAGCTCGTAGACTTTGGCATCATAGAAGAGTCGTCCGACCTGCCCCGTTGCCACAAGTTGTTCGCGGTTCCAAAATCCAATGGTTCGGCCCGTGTCGTTTACAACATGAGCCCTTAAGGGCCTTTTTGCTGCCTATTATCAAATGTCATTAGATAAGTATGGGCGATGAAGTGGTGATATCTCGTGTAAGAGTTGATAACAGCTGCGAAGGCCATTTGCACTATATAAGGCCTCCCAGCAAACCACTTTGGAAGGCGTGTGATCCTACAGGTTCTACCTCCTTCGGAGATTCTGAACCAGTGCCGGGCATTGAAATTGAAGTTTCAGATGGTAGAAACCATCTTTCTAGTCAAGCATGATGGCCTGCGCACCAGACAGGGCGCTGAAAAGCACCTTATACACACTAGTCAGTTTAAATTTGGGCGGCTTGTAGTGAATGGGTTCCAACGGGCTCATGTCGTAAACGAAACGAGCCGAACCGTTGGGTTTTGGAACCGCAAACAACTTGTAAAAATAGATCTCGTCGGACGACTCTTCTATGATCCAAAAGTCTACGAGCTGCTGGATGAGTAGTACCATCCAAGTGGAGCTTGCAGGCCAAACTAACTCAGCAAGGAGGCTCACTTTCAATGTCACCCAACTGTAGACACACGCCGAGTCAAAGGTAAAACGAATACCCCCTAAATATTCATTTTTGTTATTTCCCATTCCGTGCGGAAGTGTATTCGTAACAAAAGCATTTCAATCTGGTAATTGTAAACCAAACTATTTCAAGGTCAAATGACTTAAGAACTGCATTGAGTGAGTTTACCTCTTGTGTTTCAGAGGTTGATTTTTTCGTCTACCATCTAGTAGTACTTCGTTGTAGTATTAATTTTTATTATACCCTCTTACTTTAGAATTAGTGGATTTAAAAATGTAATATTTCGTTCTTTTATGTGATTGCAAGTATATTTTGTCGAGGTTGTTTAATTAGATCCTCGAACGCAGCATTGGCAATAGATATATCATAATACGAAACCTCCCTTGTTAAAGAATTAAATTTGAGCACTCGTAGACAAAAATGGAACGGATTATTTCGTGTACGAATTGAACGTACATCCGTACTCGTCCGTAAGCCACGACATAAAAGGGATGTTGGGTGTGGGGTATTTAGAAGAACTTAATAATAGTTGATTGTGTTGCATCCCCTTGATTAATAACAAATTTGTGCCTCAGCGTTCGAGGAAAATTGAAAATAATAAGAGGATAAAGTAGGTCTATAAATTTATTTAATTGATTGTGGTTATCCAGTTAATGGTGTTAATAATTTTCTTCTGGTATTGGTACTCAAATTAACGCAGAGTGTGGGTGGTAAGCTTGAATTAGGCAGAGCGCTACTTGTTTTGTGGTCACATAAGTACCTTTAGCGTACATCGGTAGGTTTTTGACGGAAATAGATAAAATGTCGTCTTTCGAAAGGTTCCAGCAACAAGGCCAAATTCTGGGACAAGCAGAGAAAGAACTAATTGACTACGTCTATGATCCAGAAAGGACGGAAAGAGAGGAAAAGGGAGAACAGGCGCAACCGGAAAGAAAAGAAGAAGAAAGAAAAATACAGATGGAAGCAAAATAAAGAAGAATACAGATGGAAGCAGAAGATAGAGAACGAATACGCGCACATAAAAGGAGATTGGGCAAGAAACAGGTGGAAGTCAATTCCGTTGAATCATGGCCTGAACCTAGCATGTACATACGATGAAACTCCCAGCATATAAAGATAACAAAGTTCTGTGTTCGTACCTGACAAACTTCGAAAAAATCTTTGAGGTGAATCATTGGGAGATAGAAATAGAGGGAATCGCCAGATTACTGCCTCTGCTTAACATCCATCTCCGTGAGATATTCATCTCGCTATCATCAAAGGCATCCGTGGATTATTATTCTATCTTTAAGTCCGAGCTACAGGCCGCCATTAATCTAAATCCCTAGGAGTATAGGATAAAATTCAGACATGCTATAATTCAGCCTGGTCAAACATACCGTCAATTTGGCTTTATCCTTCGGAGACATCTCCATTTTGGGCTACATTCCGCACAAGTGGGGATAGAGTTCAAATCTCTTATTGACTTAGTTCTTTGAGAACCAGCCCTCGTCTCCAAAGAAACCTGGGTATACCGAGAACCCTTAGCAAAAGAATCCTTCCTAAATTTGTCAAGACCTCCGGACCCTCCAAACCCAAATTATTTTCATCTAAGGATCAGAGTGAAATTAAGCCCCTAAGTAATTTAACCATCTCGTTCTCCTTATATCCCAGAAACCCCGTTACGTGTTTTAATTGTGGCATCCCAGGTCACATTATCTTTCATTGCCCCCAAAATTCGAGGCTTAGGTCGTCTTCGAGTTAACAAGTGCATAATCACCGCATATGTCACCCAAGGACAACCTCCTGCTTCAGCGCCTTCTTCGTCCACATCGAATTTCCTGGACCAACAGGTGAACTATTTGTTTAACAAGAGTTCTCAAGGAAAACCAAAGTTCGAGCCTGGACCAGTAAATGGTACCGAGTCTCAACATTTGTACGCGATGCGGCGTGCACCTTAATCGTCGTATCAGATAAATTGATTCCGCCAGTCAGCTCCCAGCTCCAGAGTTTTCGGTCTTCCAGGACTTCCTGGGTACATCAAATAAGTTCCCCATAGTCAGATGCCACATCGACTGTCAGTATTTCACTCGCTGGACTGAGGTATTTGCAGCGCCTATCAAATTCTGTTCTGTCTTAATAGGCCCGAACACGCAGCTCTCCCCAAATCCGGTGGCTCAGCTAATAGTCACTCGGATTCAAGAAACTAAAAGCGCAGTGGCCCCGACCTCTTTATCTCCTCTTGAAAACCTGGATACGAAGAGCTTAATTCCCAATCCTTCCCTACCACTCAGAAGGACTGTTCGGCTCTCCAACACCTGCGGTAGAAGGCAGCGAAAAACAAAATAGAATCTTTTGGCGGGAACAAACGAATAAGATATGTGGTGGAGAATTCACTACTATTCCCGACGAGGACTGAAGTAACCTTCCCATCAGATAAAGTTGTGTGCATTCTCCTGGGTTACTCCCAACGGGTATTAAAAATCGCAAATAATGCCCTATTGGCCGGACATTTGAGTCACAATAAAAGCTCTCTACGGATTTTTAAATACTTCTTTTGGCCCAATGCCGCTTAAAAGATCACTGTATACTGCCAGTCATGCAAACTGTGCCACAAGGCCACCGCTAAAGGCCGGGTTTCGCCGGCTCCCCTGCAGAAAACCCCCGTCATTTCCGAACACTTCTTCAGAGTGGCTATAGTCTTGGTTAGGCCCATCCATCACCCGTCTAGTAAAGGGCACTCTTATAACCTTAATTTGGTATACTGCGCCACTCCTTTCCCCGACGCAGTTAACCTACATTAATTTGACAGTATTTCCTGTGCAGAGGCCCTCTCAGAATGAGGCCTTCAGTTCACGTCGGAAATAATGGAAAACGGGGAAAGCTACTCTTCATCAAACTCCTCTTAACGACCCCTTTTCACCCCTCTGCAAACACGATGTGTGAGAAATTAACTAGTACCATAAAGGCAGGGTTAAGAAAGCTCTGTCAGTCTCAGCCTCAAAAAGGGCATCTATACCTACCAGTCGCCCTCTTTGCATGCCGAGAGATTCCTCACAGAACTCTGGGTTTCGCCACCTTCGAATTAGTGTATAGACGTAACGTCCGAGGACCTATGAGCATCTTTAAGTGCTCTTCACTAATCCACAATTAGATGAAGAAGTTAAATCCTCCTACGCATATGTGATCGAGCTGCGCAAAAGCTCGGAGAAATGTGCTGAGTTGGCTTGCTCAAGCGTGGAGTGCAGAACTTATTTAGACTTAAAAGCAAAAGCTCGAAAAATAAAGCCTGGCGACGAAATGTTGTTATTACTGCATACAGAGACAAATAAGTTGCTCTCCCAATGGAAGGGTCCGTTCCCGCTCATAGAAGCTTGTGGCCTCTTAAATTACTTGGTTCAAACTCCCTCAAGCCATAGAATATATCACATAAACATGCTCAAACATTGTTTGGCCAGGCTGGGAGCAATTATAATTGGATGATGCGTCGAGTTGTGGATAGTTTGAGCGACAATGTGTACGTGGCTACACGTACTTGGGAGCAAAACATACACTCACAACGATCTTTGTCAGCTAAGCTCCGCGAGAACGGATTAACCGATGGACCATCTAAATTCCACTTCGCCTATGAGACAATCTCGTATCTGAGATTTTAAATAGGTGAAAATCGTTTAACCACTCAACAGGAAAAGGTCGAGGCCATTGATAAAATGCCTATACCACGGACAAAGAAGCAGTTGCATTACTTCTTGGGTGCTGCGTCGTTCTACAGAAGATTTGTCTTCTAATTTGTCATAATAACCGCGCCAATTAATGATCTCTAAAGAAAAATTTCCCAGACCCTGTTAGGGCGGATCCTAACGCGATCTCCCAATTTAACTTTCTGAAGGAAAAATTAATTTCAGCACTCTTCCTTTGACTACCTAATCCCCCAAAAAAGTTTGGGATCCGCCCAGATGCCTGTGGTCAGGAAATCGGTCTTATTTTCGTGCAATATAAAGACGAGGGTACCCCTTTTCCCATAGCATATGCGAGCCGGAAAAATATCAAGTCGAGAAGGAGCTAATGAAATTATAGAACAGGAAGCGCTAGCCTTAATTTGGGTAATTTGCGTAACAGCAAAAGCTCGAATGGCAGACTCATGCAATGGAGTCTTTTGTTAATCGAGTACCAATTTACCATAACCTATATAAAAGGCTGCATAATTTTATAGCTGCTTACTTGAGCCGAAACGCCACAGAAAGCTAATTAAACTTCCGTTCGTCTTAAGACCCATTTTTTTTTGTTTATATTAATGAGTTAAGCGTTTAGTTGATGTAAGGATTACCTGACTAAATGCAGATTAATAGTCAGTTTCTTTTACTTTTTCTTTTTTGTAATTGATGTTTTTTTTACGAGTTTAAATTGTGTTGTCTGTTCTGGACTTCTTGGCCTCGCGAGACAAGGTTAATGGCCGCTTTTTACATGTCTATGTACGTGCGCGCGTGTGCATAAATTCCATTAAGTCTTACTTTACTATGATGGTTGACCACTGTATTTTTACTGTAACAGTCAGACTTGGTATTGCGTTCCAAGACATGTGTCTTTTTTTGTGTTATCGGTTATTTTTTTGCATTTGAGTCTCGCAGACGCTAGTTTTTTTATACAGCGTCAACTGTTACGCTCAGCATTGGCCGAGAGTTCCCCTCTCCCCTTTCCCCGCTGCCACCAGACCCTTTAAAGTCAGCAGATTTCGTAATTTACGAGAATGGTGGTGTAGTCCGTTAATATAAACAAGGGAGGGTGTGAGAGCCTTTTGAAGGAAAATATGGCTGCCTAAGGCTTCGTCGACTGAAAATCTATGAACAGGCTCACTGTCCCCTCCGATTGTTTATCTCTATTTTTCGCCAAATAGATGAAATCTCACCTTCTCCGTGCGCAAACATGAACTGGTGAATCTCAAAGCGTTGAAATTTTATGCCTCAGGAGAGAAGCTTAACTGTGGGCTAGTGAGGGTTCGCCCCTCTTAAACTTTCTCGTCCCCCTAGGGGTTAATCGACGTATATATTTCGATATTGAGAAATTTGGAAGAGAATTCACATGGCAATCGAGAGAATAAGACGATTCCTTGCGTAAAACAGCGAATGAAGAAGATAGTTGGAACCAAGCTGGACTTACTCTCCCGAGGATGTTCCTTTGGTGGCTTAGAAGAGTAGACCAGTGGTTTTGAGACCAACTCTCCTCTCATTCTCGTCCAGAGAAAATCGCGTATCACAGTTTGCTGAAAAGCAGAGATACCCCTCACCATTGAGGAAGACCAACGTGAATTCCCCTTTGAGTCTCATCGTCGAGAAGCCATAATTGGTAACACATGGATTGGGGTAACTTCCATTCATCCAAGATCCCATCACTTATATCTTTAAGTCGAGAGAAGCATCGTCACTCGACTCAACCACCCCGGTAGAAGCATCAACTGTTTTCTAGACTCACCTCAGCGAGGACGTCTCCAGTCAAACTCGGCCAAACCAACTCAGCGAGGACGCTTACTTTCAAGGTCACCCAACTGTCAACCCAACACGAGTTAAAGGTAAAACGAATACAAAAAATATTCATTTTTGTTATTTTCTATTGCGTTCGGATGTGTATTCGTAACAAAGCTATTACAATCTGGTAATCTTAACAAACTATTTCAAGTTCAAGTGACTTAAGAACTCACATTAAGTGAGCTTAAAGCTTGTGTTTCAGAGGTGATTTTTTCGTCAACCATATCTTAGTACTCCGTTGTAGTCTCAATTTTTATTAGACCCTCTTACTATAGAATTAGTGGATTTAAAGATTAAATATTTCGTTCTTTTATTTGATTTAAAGTATATTTTTTCGAAGTTGTATAATTAGATCCTCAAACACAGCACTGGCAATAGAAATATCATAATATGAAGCTTCCATGGTTAAAAAATTAAATTAGAGCACTCTTAGAGTGGAACAGATTAATTCGTGTACGAATTAAACGTATTTTCCTACTCGGCCGTAAACCACGACACTCACAAATCATGTAGTGAGGCCTGTCAGGAGTTGATATAATAGTGCTTTGTTTTTATAACATATCTAGCCTTTACCATAGATCACGTATAATTAAGAATTTCAAAGTTATATTTAAGCATAGAGTGTTAATGTCCTAAATTAGGAAAACGACAGTCTGGTCTAAACATATTGCTCATTCGTGAAATCAAATGTTCAATTCTACCTCTCCTTCTTCGGAATAAGAACACAGGGCTGTGATTTTAAAATTTAAAACCACCCTTTTAATATTAAATATATCATTTAATGGCCTATCTTTAAGAGAGAAAGTAACATAATACAATTGGAAAATCAGAACAAATAGGTAATCCGACCGAATATTTTATAAACTTTGAATATTTATTTAATTTAACAAGATCAGGTAATTAAGTTTATTTGTGTTGAGTTTATTTATGGAAATTATTTGAGAATATTACCTTTCATTGTGGGAATGAAAATAGATTGCATTTTTGAGAAACTGTTTTAATTACATATATGAAGTGCCAATGTTGTGTATTTATGTTGTGTATTTGTCTTTATTGAGAGAGCCGGGTAGGTTTGAATAGCTGTGTGCAGGTATCTCCATTTCATCGTAAACTTGGGAAATCTTTTTTCAAAACTTTCTAACAAAGCTACTGACTCTAGCTTTAGCCCTCACTAAGTAAAGAGGTATCTTTTAGAAAAAAAATCTAGAAATTGGGTTACATTCAACGATTGATATATTAATTAATAAAAGTGTTACATTGCTCCTATTAGGTCCATTTTTATTTTCACTTTGTTTAGTACACTTTACTCTCTGAGTGAAATCTATTTCTTAAAGATATCTATAATCGCTATGATATAATTCGGCCGGGACTTCATCCATTAATCACATAGAGAAAACGGCTGCTAGGTTATGATTGATTTCAAAATTTTGAATTTTCATAGCGTCAAACCATACATACTACAAAAGCTTTTTTTAATTAATACAATTTTTAAAAAAGTAGGGTTTTACATTAAATAATAAAGTTTTCCTTTACACTGATACCAATGCACATTTACAAACCTCAAGTAGACCTATTAAAGCAAATTTGGTAGAGCTGCTTTGCATGCCAGTAAAATGATTTGTAGCCTTTAAACTGGGACCAAATCATTCCAAACTACGTAATAAGTTAATTTTGGAGAGAAGATAAGAAAATTTTTAATGGTAAACAAACCATTATTTCATAATAATGAGAATAACGTATGTGGATTTTAAGAGAATAAGTTCAAATATGGATAATAGTCATTTGAAATTGAGATGTAAGAATAGGTTTATATAAACCTGATACAAGAAACATAGGATCAAATAATAAAACATTACAAAATTAGAGAAAGTTAAACAACTGGCGAGAAGAAAACGGTACTAAGTGGATTTAAACATGATGCCTTTGTATCATAAAAGAGTTCAATTATACATTTGAATTATAAACTATAAATATAAATTAATCTTTAGAAATACTTTCAAAAATATTTTTACGCCTTGACTCTAAAGGAAATTCTGAGACAAATTTCATACCCAAAATACACCAGAATAGTATATGAGTCATACATATTCCACGCTTGAATTTATGAGTATCTATTAATGTATTAACCCAAAGTACTTTTTAGTAAGGAGATAAATTCTAAGGATTCTTTTTACAAATACAATTCGGTAACTACAAGAAAATACAGTTTAATTCATTAAGCTAAGAAAAACCATCACATTAACCAAACATACATTCTTATATACAAAAATGTCTCTAATTATTTTTAATTTCCATTTTATCACACCTAAACGCAATATTTATATTTCTTATGTTTTATGTATTGAGATTCATCTAATATTCCTAGAAGTAACTTTGCCCGGAGATGCTACACTATATAGATTCTTTGCACGTGTTTAATATGTAAAGACAAAGAAAATTATATCAACATTCCTGCTTCAATTCTACAGTGTTAATGTTATAAGAGAATAAATCATCTTAATTAAACTGTTTAGTGTGGTAGATAAAAAGTTATGGTATTTATAGGTTCGAAAAATTCAAACTTAAACCAATATAATCAGTAATAAAAGACGCATATAACATATGATATAAATTTATTTAATTAACATATAGCTTTATGTAAACAGTGTAGGTTCAAATATATTTATGAGAAATGTTTATAAATTAGGTTTTGGAGAAATCAATGTAGTTAAATAAAATTATTTATTTATAATATCCAAAAGAAACAAATTAAACAAATTAGCTCTCAATATTTTTGAAAATCCTGAAAATTCGTATAAAATGAGTGGATACCCTTTTGCTAATTTTATGCCATCTTATTTAATCTTTGTCCATTAAATACTGTTGTGATTAATTAAATAAATGATGAGATCGTGCAAATTGAGGGGAAAATAGAAAATCAGGCAAATTTTTCCAACCTAAAGCAAAAATAAATTCTTGGGTCAAACGTCATGTGCAGATAGTCATTCTCATGGAATGGGAGAACACCAAGTTTGTTTAATCAGTGGATCCCATTTTGGTTTTAATGGGTTTCATTTAAACCTCGCAGTTATTGAATACTTAGGTTGTTAGGTTACAACTTAATCAATATTCACAGGATATAAACGTTGCCATCTATCAGTTTATGTGGCACCCAAGGACCATTTGTCATCTTTAAAATGGCTTATGCTACAAAGAAATAAAAAATGTTATAGTAAGTTCAGTTGGGATATATTTAATAAAATTTTGAAACATTTATAGCTCTTCCAAACTATATTAAATTTTTAACAATCTAATATAATTTGTGTAAAGTTTTTACTTTGGATTCAACACACTTGATTCTTTGATACACCATACCCATATTTCACAGTGTCTTTCCTGTATTTGTCTATACAAATTCGAATTAGAATATTATAATCCTGCAAAAAAATTAGAAGATCCACTCGAATCTAGCTCAAAAGAGAAAGAAAAGGATGAAAGCTGGAGGCGTAGTAAATCGATAAAGGAAGAACTGATATGGATAAAAATTTAGTTTCGTATCACTTATATTTGAAAGATCACATTTTGCGGCTTTGTTCTATTTAATGAAGGATTTTTGAGCATTATTCGCAATACAATGGCTAAGTTATTTTATAATGAAATAAGTTTTGTGTTATCGTAATATTAAATCGTTTTGTTCTAGATTGAACCCTTTATTTCTAGTTGCTCTCAGATTATATAGGTCGATTTTTTAGTTAGAATTTAAATTACTGAACTCTTCTAGTATTTCATGATAAATATTTCGATACGTTACCGGTGCAGATACCAAGATTTCAGCACTTCTTCGTAGGATCTAATTCTAAGATAGAAATTAATATAGATGCTCGATGCTCGACGCGTTCCAATATTACAATATGCTTTTGCATGTTTGGAGAAAAGAATTTTACCACATAGTCCAAAAGTTGTCTAACAAGCGCTATATGTAAGTTAAGGAATTTTTTTCTTTTTAAGTGGAAAATTTCTTGCTATATATGTTTGAACACAAGTGGCAGTTTTAGACGATACACTGCATTGTTTAGAGTGTAAGACAATTAAAGCCTTTTCCATGCTGACTATTTAAATTCTCACAATCCATATTATAAATTCTTTTGAGTTTATTTTACATATGTGAATTATCTTTCTCTGCCTACATATGTCTTGTTAATCTTTAATCTATTTTAGTAGACTGTCCTCTATCTTGGTCCCATTACTTTACTGGACATACAGACTCTTCCTAGAAATTTTGGAACAAAAAAGGGGCCCTAGCGATGCATCTGTACTCTCAAATATGAATCTTATGTCCAATCACTTATATATTTCCTTAAAACCTTTTGTCTTTTCTCTTTCCATCCTTTCCATTGACTGTTGATAATTCTTTCATCCAATCCATACTGTCATGTTTACATATGTTCCTACAATTGAAGGATAATAGCCAGGGCAATGGTAAGAACCAAGTTGAGATTTTCGTCCCACTAGGAATAATACTTTCGAATTCTTATGGAATATGAAACTGTTCAGCAGACTATTTTCACAATATTTCTTAATTTGGTAACTTTTTATAACCACATGACAATTGATGTCGGCAACGAACGCACAACATTGAAATACATACAAAAGTACATAAAGTAGTGATTATTTATAGCCTTTTTAGTTCGAACTTAAGAAAAAAGTAAATAAAATGATAAAGAATTAAATAATTAACCATTGGGTAGATTCTCGTACACAAACGGTATTTCGTGACAATGAGAATTATTTTACGAAAATGCATCAAGATTTTGAACACTGTGATAAAACAGGAAAAATGAAGTATAACGTCCACCGTAAATTGAGTTTGTATGATATTGTCAGTTCGTTTCGGGATTTTTTTTTTAAAGAGCTGATCTGGCGACTGCCTACTTGGGCATTAGTGGCCGTATTATAAACTGGCCTACCTACTTTAAAATAAAATTGAAAAAGATAACCCCCCCCCCAAAAAAAAGGGAAAGGGAAGCGAGCAGGACGCGAGCTCCTGGCGCAGGGGCGTACGAGCTATATGGGAAAAACAAAAGCAAAAAAAAAAAAACAAAACAAAACAAAAAAACCTGCTTAAATGATAGGGAGAAGGACAGCCTCCCCCCAAAAGTCAACAAGTCCACCAGTCAATGTGCATGCACTCGTCCCTAGTACAAGGGACAGGCGGTGGCGACCCTGACCATCCCGGTACCGGGACAGGTAACGTGCGCAAAGATCACCCAGACTGGGACATTCGACAAGAATGTGCCGAACAGTCTAGGGGACGACGCAGTCGTTACAATAATACGCTGGCGAGCACTCCATCAGATAGCGATGCGTCACACGAGTGTGTCCGATTCGAAGACGACAGAAGGCGACCTCAAGCCGTCGAGGCATTAAGGGATAGGTCCATGGGAACAGTTGCGGCGCAATGGCACGCAACTTTAAGTTCCCTTCGACCTTCTCCCATCTTCTTTGCTAAGCATTCCGAAGAGCTGCCCGTATTCCTGCCATGTAGTCGGTGTGAGGAAGAGCGAAACGCTATTCCAGTCTCGTAGTCCTTGCGGACTCTTTGGTGCCCTCATCGGCGCGATCATTCCTCGCAATTCCTACATTTCCAGGACCCCAGCAGAAGATAATCTCGACATCCGCCCGGCTCGACAAAACCGTGACGTCACGGATATTGCGAACTACGGGATGTGGAGATTTTAATGCTCCGAGAGCCCTTAGGGCGCTTTGTGAGTCGCTATAGATCACAATCTGGTCTCCCAACCGGGCATGTCACGTGATCTCCCGTACCGAGTGGTGTAGTGCCACCAGCTCGGTCGTGAAGACAGACGCAGGGCCTGGAAGAGCCGTGCTGACTTCAAACAAAGGGGATACGGCGTGGAAGCCTGCCCCCTCTTGGGACTTGAAGCCATCCATATACACCGGCACGGTTCCAGCGTGAGACGAGGTGTGCTCCAAAAGGGCGAACGCAATACTCCAGGCGCTGTATAAACTTTGGCAGCAGAGGCGTGGTGACAAATAGACAAACGTAGTACCCTCCAGGGTTGCGTTCTAGGCAGAACCAGTGGCGCTACTTGCTCGAGAGCTATACCTATCTCTTAAAGGAGTTTCCTGGCCCAATGCCAAATGACTTAGGGTATCACTTGCGTCTCTTGGCGGCATAGGCACCGTCGAGATCAGCTTCGGATGCAGTAAGAGCTGTTGGCGACTGAGTTAGGCGCCGGGCGGCTCGCGCGTACAGGCGAGTGATGCACTGCACGCGGCGCAGAACGAGTGGCATCTCCCCAGCATCGACCAACGGGCTCTCAATGGGAAAAGTGCGGAAGGCACCGGTCGCAAGGCGTAGGCCGGTGCGGTGGATCGAGTCCACCTTCTACAATAAACGCTCGGCTATGGATGCATAAAACTCTTATCCGTAGTCGAGCTTCGAACGAACAAAGGATCAATAAAAAAGTAAGGCAGTAGCCCTATCAGCACGCCAAGCGCTGAACGTCACGGAACGATGAATATCCATGGCGAGGGTACAAGAGACCCTAAGGCTGCGAATATGAGCCTCCCAGGTGAGTCGTCGGTCAAATACAAGACAAAGAAAACGTTGCGATTCAACCACTTTTAGGCGCACCCCATTAAGAAACAAACCTGGGTTGAAATGAAGCCGTGGATGGCAGCAGAAGTGCACCACCATAGTCTCGGCAAAAGAAATCGGAAAAGGGTGTGCTTCGGCATAGCGAAAGACATGGTACAATGACTGTTGACGTCGACGCTCCAGAGCTGCCATCTGGGCCGCGCCAAAAGAGATCGAAAGGTCATCCACGTAGCGCGTAGAGAGAACATCTTCCGGCAGCACAGAGGTTATGCCGTTGATGCTCAGGGCAAAGAGTGCGACACTGAGGACACTTTCTTGCAAGACACCCTCTTCCGGCTTCTTTGGGCTAGAGATGGCTCCCTTCACCCGTACGCGAAATCGCCGATCTCACAAAAATTCGGATATAAACATTGGGAGGCCTCTCCTCGCCCCCATCGCGTGGAGAATCTCAATGATATCGTATTGACATGCGGTATTATAGGCCTTGTCCAGATCAAACAACAGGGAGGCGAACTGCTTTCTACGAAGGAAGGCCTCGCAGACGGCATTTTCCAGTAGGAGCAGAGCATCCGACGTGGAGTGGAACTTGCGTAAGCTGCACTGTGGAGATGACAGATGGTATCCGCTGTCCAGATCCTATTGAACAAATCTAAGAGAAATGTCATGCCTCGCTCACCCAGATGTCGAAGCATGGAATACGGGACATCGTCGGAACCATGGGCGCTGTCCGCGCACAAGCAAGAGCGGAGCGCAACTCACTCACAGTAAACCTGTCGTTGAAGGATTCTCCGCCTCTAGAGGTAGAGTCCAGCCGGCAGCGTTCCGCGACATCACGACATGTAGAGAATCTTGGCGGAGCAGCATTAAAAACCCCAGAAGATGGCCTGGCAACCAATTTCAGGGGGGTTGCCTCCTGTAAGTCTTAAGACTCTGTGGAGGCGCGTGACCCTTTCGCCTAAAGGAAAATGGTTACGCTGGTTGAAGGAAGGGATCCCTGGTTTTAGCCGGAACTGGGTGTGAGCTCCTTTTGCCACCAGCTTTACCAGCGTAGCGCCTGGGTTGAGTAAAACCAGAAGAAAGGCTCAGAATAGGTGTGGAAATAATCGTGCTCATTGGCCTGGATGGGCCAGGAGCAGAGGGTGCCTTCCTAACTATTAAGGCATATGAGGTCCCAGGCAGAGCCGTACGCGCCAGGACCAATTATTTAGCCTTGCGGAATGAGAATTGATCCTGGGCCTGAACGGCCAGGATTTCTTTCACAAGGAGGTATGCACCAGATTGCTTCGAAGAAGCAGGGTGCAGCTCTCCGCAATTGACACACTTGGCCACACACGATTTGGACTTATCGTGTGCGACCTTGGAGCAATTTACACAGACTTCGGAGAACTTGAATTTGCACTTCTACAACAACAATTCGTATGTCCGAAGCGGTGACAGTAATATCACTGCCGCAGCAGTGGTACGAATAACTTTACGCGGTAACGGTACCAACCGGCGGGCACCGACTCAGTGAGCTTGTCACACTCGAACGTAACGAAAAGTGTAGGGGTGGGTATCGAAGCGCCTCCCTGTTTTCTAATCACACGTTCGACCTTGACCGCTCCATGCTCGTCCAGCTCTAAGGTGATGTCCTCTATGGAGTAGTCAACGAGTTCCCTCGCATAAACTACTCCTATTACAAAGTTTATGGTAGAGTGCTGCGTCAGACTCACCGGGGTGCCATCAATTATACGAAGAGCACTTATCTTGGCCACCTCGGAGCATTTCACCGCATTCGCCAGAAGGCTCCCGTCCGAGAAACGGGTCACCTTCGGCTCTCTTCCAATTACACTAGCTAATGCTATCCTCTGATGGATAATCTTACCCTTGGCCAACATGCTGCCATCAGTAGAGCAAATAAAGAGGACGCGTTTGGAGCCAGAGGGCTCGTAAACGCCAGGTAACCTCTGAATGAGGGGGACCGATGTTATCGAGGCTCCGCCCTGCGCACTGTTATTCTTAGTCGGGGACCTCAAACCCGCGGGGTAGAGGGGCCAGATATGCCGATCTTGGCTTTGTCACTTACCGAAATGGCAGAAGACCCATCCGTCCCCGCAGCCCCCGCGGATTAAGAGAAGCCCAGAGTATTTTTAGTCTTTTTCATATTTTTTTTCTTTTTAAGAGAGGAGGTCGGGGAATAAACCCACTTCTCCCATCTGCCGGCAGGAGCCCCCAGGCCTAATAGACCAGCCTCAGCTAGGTCTCTCCAAAATGGAGTAGCTCCTGGTAGTCGTAGGGGCACCGATCGGAGGAGATCCCTCCCCTCCTTGTACTGCCTCGAAAACCTTAGCCGTTTAAGGAGGACCTTGCATAGGGGCGGATTCGAGTTCAGTGCTTGGTGCGAGCCCGGATTCCCCCCCCCCATGAAAGGCCCTACCTTCTGAAGATGGGTTGCCTCAAGGACCATGTCTATCTCAGGGGTGGAGGCCTCCAGATGGCCATCCCCCCCAAGACATCGCAGGTCCCGTTGGCAGTATTGTCACTAGTCAGGTAGTGTGGGGAGGAACAGGACTTGACCCCGGCAAGGTTAAATAATCTTGCCAGCAGGTCTTTTGAGGAAAGCGACGAAAGGGGCCTGGCTTTCCTCTCCCCACATAGGGGAGTTTGCCTAACCAAGACGCTTCAATGGGGAGTGGTTGGCAATGGGCTGCCTTCTGGCTTTCTTGGCAATCCCCTTAAAAAGAAAAGAAGAGACTGCCGCTGGAAATAGGGAGGTGCCCGAAAGCACCTCCCGAGAAGGGGATCAGGGGAAGTCTCCTACACCTGTAGTCGTAGGAAAGGAGTAAGCCTCCTCTCCGGTCAGAGAAATATGGAAGATCCCCTGCACAAGCACAGGGGGAGGGGACCTATATTTTTCGGTGGAGCTGCCCGAGGGCGGCTCCGTCGATGGTACAGGGATAATTAAAGGGGGTTTTGGGGGGGAATCATCATTGGGCATTCTGACTCTCTTTTTATTACGGGATGCAACAGCTCATTACCCCTCGCAGTAGCCAGCACTGCAAGGGGTGAGTACAGGCCTGGCAGAGCCAGGTGCCGCCATTCAGGACCACCCTTCTCGCCCGGTGGCTTGGCAGTCCATCGGCATGGCGGCTCCATCTTATACACGCCGTAAAAAATATAGATTGTGAAGAGGAAAGGAAAAGGGATGTGAGGAAGGTATGGGTGGGGATGAAGCAGCTTGTTGAAAACCAACCACCCAAGACCGGAGCTTAGGGGTTAGGGAACATTGTCCCCTCCCCCCTCAGCCCCGGTCCGGGAGGGTTGGCTGAGAAGAAGGTCAGCATCTACCCTGTGAAATTAAAGGCTGCCCAGAGAAAGTTGTGGGAGAGGTTGTATGAAAAGCGACGAAGTATGGGAGAAATACAGGCTATTTAAAGGAAGGAAGAGAGGCTAAGCTGGGGCCGTAGGGAGCGCTGGATCCCGTTAGCACGGCGGCCAGGATGGCAAATAGCTGCGCCCCTTACGGGGTTTATTTCTGCAATAAAGGTAATCAAAAGATAAATCAAAGATAATACTAACAGGAGATAAGGCTTGTGAGATGTGAAGTTATACACAAATAATATGAATATCTTCAAATTAATGAACTCAATGTGTAGTTTAAATACAACAAATTGGTTTACAATAATAAATCCCAACACATCCAATGCAGCTTATATATTCACATATGGTATGGTAGTTGATTGGTCTGGGGGTGTGGAGGTGATGATTTACATATATTTAAGTGGTTTTTTAATGGAAGGTTTAAAGTTTTGTGTCATTTTACATTTTGACCAAAAAACAGGCATAATGCAACAACTTTGAGCCATAAAGGGTGAAAGTACTATGAGGTGACTGGAAAGGATTCCTGCTTCTGAAAAGATGCCGCATGTCTATGTGATCAGTTTATTTCAGGTTTACCTGTGTGGATACGTTGATTGTATGGGCTCTGTAATTCCAAGAAATTTGACAGCATTTTTACCTGTCTGGCCTCATCGGAGCTATTTAAAATAGTTTTGAATAAATGCGTTTGAAGTTGACTGGCACATTTTTGCCTTGAAGACTTACAAACTTTAAATTGTTATTTAAATGAGTTGTTTTGAGTAATGTATGTAATATAACTTCTCTAAACAGGGTTTTGCTCAAATTTTCATTGAAAATGAATATTGCTAATGTTTGCTGAGCCTGAATAAGTGTACTATGTTTCTATCAATAACATGTGACGTTGAACGTTGATGTTAAATTTATATAATTAACTAATCAGTGGAGATTCCCCTGTCTATTTTAAGATATTCATCTATTCAAAAGAAGAGTAAACTGATATTCTCGTTAATTTTAAAGGCATGTTGAAGACGTATCTGGACGGCAAAGATTGCTTGCTCAAGGGAGAGTGAAGCATCAGCTTTCGTCGTTGTGCTTTATTTATTAACTATACAGAAAAGTTAGAAACATTTTTTAGGTGAGAAACCTGCCTACGATGATCTTATAATATAACCATAAAATTATTAATAATGCCGCTTCCCTTGGTTTGGTTAGCTAAGAATAAAATAGCTTGAAGTCTTAACGATACGGTATAGTTTACGCCTGGTGCTAAAATTGCTATCATTATCACAACAATATTCCCTGGCGCCCCATAGTGAGTAAATCATACGGATCAAATATCCTTAATTGATTAAACTATGTATATATTACTGATTTGAATTGTTTCAGCATATATAATATGTCAAGCGAGATTTTTCTGTATATGTGGGAAAGTTTCTTAACCAGAGGTATGCAGGTAATGGTTCAATAGAGAACTCAAACATTTCCATTTGGACCTTGGCAAGGCCTGCCAAAGACCGCAAAAAAATCCCAATAACTACTTTGCAATTGTTTCAATACAAGCCTCTATCCCCATTTGTTCAATACAGCTTCCGTTAAAAATGTACTGGGGAGAAGGTGTAGCTGGAGTTGTACATTGGCATTAAAGATTACTGCATTTTTATATTGAAATTTGTAGTTCGAACATAAGGACAATTGAATGAAGGAATTTAAGATCTTTAAAAGGGGACAAAATTATTGCATCGGATGTTTTGATGTACCTCAAAACGTTAAATAGAACTAGATAATCTCTCAAGCATTTAAATTCGAAGGTTCATATAATTTTTAGTGGCCTGATTCTAAATAAATTAAAGATATATTCCCACTTGATATGAAAGATCTCTGTGAAATTCCAGTTTTTGGTAAAATTTGCCATTTATTTCACTCATGTAACGAATCTTAAAGGTGACATTTCGAAACATATTAAAGATTAGAAAGAGGCTACTTTTCCGGGAAAAATTAACAGTCATTTAAAAAGAAAGGGAAAGGTCATGGAAAATTTCCTTTAAAATGCACGCAAGTTTGTGATAACAACCCTTGATAAAGCAGCTAGATAAATAAATGTGCATAAATGGTCAAATGCTCAGAAAAGTCCAAAGTGAAATTACCTCAGAGGAGAGCAAAGGAATTGGATAGTAGCAAAGGAATTTTAAGTTTATATGAAGCAAGGATGTAAAAAGAAATATCCTCTAAATTCTACCTTCTCTGAAACAAAATTAATGCTTCTATTTCGTATCTTTAAAAGTTCATTTTAGAGACCAATAGTTTAGCAGAATAAAAATGTCGTAACCGGAAAATTTTGTAATATTTGTTTGAGTGCTTATCTGATTACCAAAAAACGTGAAGGAAACTAAGAGTGAAAAAGAAACTTTGGGTATTTTAAAGGAATTGTGTAGAGTTGAAGGGAGAAATGACTCATACAGTACCATCTAAAAACATCAGAAATCCTGAATTCCCTGCACGAGTTCTTTAACAACATTTGCTAGAAGAAATTCCGAGGTTTTAAAAATTGGTATAAGATAATTAACAGGTATATTGTACATATGTAAAAGGTGTATATAAATGTAGAAGAAAACGAATATCATCAGCGGAAATAGACCTCTTGCCAATGTCTTCCCAAAAAATTTTAATGGTATTCAGTTTCAGACTTTGTACTGGCCAGTAAATAAAATTGATGCGTTTTTCTTCCAATAAGGACTTCACTAACATGGCCCTCTGGCTTACCGCAATCCTGCTAAAGCCTTCCTGAAGCGGACCTATCTAACAATTTGAATAATGGATCGATCTTCCTTTTTAATATCAAATTTGTCCTACTGGTTGATTTATCACACTTGCCAGTTAGAGCTAATGAAACACTACACAATAGTTTCATTTGAAGGACCATCTTGGTGGCGCAGCTTTACACTTAGCTAGAGGACAGAAAGAGTTGGATAGATTTATTTAGCATGTTAAATAGACAGCGGCAAGGAAGAAAATAATCTATCTCTCACGAGATTGAGCTGAAGTTTGTTACTATCCGAACAATCAAGATTCTATCTAGAAGAAATCTAACTGTTCTGATAATTTAGGTAAATTCAATTTTGGGGGGCTAATATGCTTATTTGAAGATCATTTTCGTTTTATTCATCTAAATTGGGTTTGATTTTCAGCAAAGGATTAACCTAGAAAAGAACAGCGGATATTCTAGCACTAAGTTGTGTTTAAATCATACAAGCATGCAATTCTATTCATATACAACAAACTCATATATCCAATCAGATTACTATTGTCCCTTTCTCCCTTTGATATTGGCATGAATATCATATTATTCTATTCTGGAACCTGGATGTATACTTTATCCAAAAAAGATCGGCTGGCCTTTCTTAGAATCTAGAAGGTTTCTCTCCACGAGAGATGGTGTCGGAATAAGAGTATTATCCCTCTATGTGCACTTACGTTCTGAGGAGCACCTCACCTGTTCACCCATAGAGAATTCTAGTCTTTATGTGAATTTAATTATGTTGCTCGAATAACTTGTGCACGATTAAAAATACAAATATGGCGCATTTAACTAACTCTTTAAGAAAATATTGTTAAATATAATCATCCGCTTGAATGAACTACGTAGATGGCCGGCGTAATCACATTAAAAATGCAGTCATAGTTCTTTTACAATTGACGGGCTTTGTTTCCAATTTGAATTGCGTTTTGCTCTCGAATGACCTGGCTTATAAAAGATTAGTTTTCTTCTAGTTTAAAATGACTCGAGGCTTTTTTATACACATTGTTGATGAAACTGTGAAAAAGTTCAGTGGAAGAACAGAGCCGCAGCAGAACAAAGTGAAAATTAATAGGCTAGGAAGTGAGAGTGCGGGCACCTTTCCTCTAACAACTTCATCTTCATCCAATAAGATTTTTGAATGGCTTTTGGGACCTTATGCCAGTAAAATTATAATTCCATAAGGTATAAATTTTAAATTTTCTCTTAAATAAAAGGCAAAAAAAGAAACTCCAATCCTTTAAGGGGGCCTGCGAAAAGGCAATTATAGTATACAAAATCAGATGTTAAATGTTCTAACTTTGTATCCTGATTATGATAGAAATCACAATTATTCACTTAATGTATCGAGAACAAAGTACCTGGGAAATACTATTTTCAAAAGGTATAATTCATATATTTCAAAGGAAATAACATGAAAAGAATCAATCCATTAATTGATATCATAGAAGAAAAATGTATAGTACTAAGAATAGGAGAGGTAGTTAACCCTGAATTTTTTTATTTAATTCGTGGTCTACCTGCATGAATCTGGTTTTATATGAATAAATTTAGTTAAAACATAAAACAGAAACGAATTTATCAACCCCAAACTAAATTAACTTAATGCAAAATAACCAAAATCTTAAGCGAAAATTAGATAGCAGATGGAAAAATTAACAGAAGAATTGATGATAGACTGCAGAATTGACAAGTATGAAATTAGAAATAAAAAGTTTAATAACAGGACTATATCACATACTAGTATTTAAAAATGAAAAAAAATTACTTCCCATACAGCCGAGACGACTACGTAAACCAAAATGTAAGTAGGCAGATCCAGAAGATGGGTTATCAGGCGCCGGAGAAACCTAAATGTTACAACAATAATTCAGGCCGGAGGATGCTGCAGCATTGAAATTCTTTAAAGTCAGAAAGAGGACCAATGGAGGTGATTCTGTTTCGCATTTGGATGCAGTACATTTTATAAAGAATGATCGAGTGTCTCCAAGTTATTGTGATGAAAGCGCAAGGGGGTACTCGTAAGATTACGGAGAAACAAGAGCGAGTAATTTCTTGCTGACCTATATAACACGAAATATAAGAGAAAATTAACGCGGAAACCCGAGCGCAAGAGTTCTATGATTATCAATAAAGAGAACCGAAGAAATATTAATGTTAAAAAAATCAATATTTTTAAAGAGAGCTAGAGTCAAACAAGTTCGGAGGAGAAATATCTGGGTTTCCTCATGATTCAGTTTCACAAATTTAACCAAGAGTCATTCAGTAAAAGTCTTCCTTCATAAAATAAGAAGACAAATAATTTGCAGTAAAATATTAGGTTGAGGAATAAGTTCTTGCGTTTTTTTTAATGTTGTGTTGATTTAAGTTTTGTTGACGTGATTTGTACACATATTAAGAAACAATAATAAATATTGAGAGCAAAATTTGCAAAGGTTAGGCTACGTCTCTTAACAGCGTAGACTATTAGGCTTTTGTTTAGGCTACGTCTTGAAGTTGAGTAATAAGTCATTGCGGTTTATTTAAAAGTTGTGTTAATTTAATTTTTGTTCTGTCCCCTCAAAATGGAATGTCAAGTTGAAAGAAAAGCGCATTTTCGACACTTGTTATTATTCATTTTCAATCAAGACGGGAACAATGAAAACGCACCCAAAGCTCGTCGCCAAATTTGTGCTGTGTACGGAGAAAATGCTTTATCAGAAAGAACAGCTCAATGGTGGTTTTCACGTTTTAAAAGCGGACATTTCAATCTTAATGACGAAGAACGTTCTGGTGGCCTCATTAAGTTGGATGAAGTTGGATCGAACGACATTCTTCATAAAATCCTCATCAATCGACTAGAGAATTGGTTGTATAATGGGCGTGTGATCAGAAAACTGTAGTGAATCACCTTCATTCGAGGGGGAAAGTTAAAAAACTCGGTGCATGGGTTCCGCACGCCTTGAACGAAAGCAATAAACTTCAACGCTCCACGATTGCCGCAGGTTTGCTTGCTCGTCAAAAGGTTACTCGTGGATATAAGGAGAGATTTCTGAACCACATTATCATTGGCGACCAAAAGTGGTGTTTTTATTTCAACATGAACCATCGAAAACAATGGCTTAGCCCGAATAAAAAACCACTCCCGCGATTAAAGCAAGGACTTCATCCACGAAAGACGATGCTGTGTGTGTGGTAGGATTGTGAAGGCATCATTCTTTATGAGCTCCTTGCGAACAACGAGATTGTCAATGCAGAACTCTACGTTCAACAAATGTATCGATTCGCCGAAGCTATTTGTGAAAAGCGACCTCTTTGACGTTATATAGTCCTTCTGAAACACGACAATGCTCGTCCTCATATTGCTAATATGACAAAAAACGCCATCCAAACGCTTAATTGGGAAATCCTGCCGCACCCTCTATATTCGCCAGACTTTGCTCCATCGGATTTTCATCTGTTCCGATCGCTCTCCAACAATTTGCGCGGCGTTTCGTTTAATACTGATATGGAATTAAGAACCTGGTTAGATGAATTCTTTGAGTCAAAATCCAGAGATTTATATTGCAGAGGCATCGAAAAACTAGTTGACCGTTGGGAAGAAGTTGTAAATAACAACGGAGAATACATTCTTGATTAAATTGCATATTGTTATGAATTAAAAATGAAGTTTTTCGAAAATTGTTAATGAAAATGAATAAATTTAATAAAACCTCAAGAACTTATTCCTCAACCCAATAGCAAGAGGAAAAGGAGATAAAGAATTTTTTGCCATCAATATAGAAATGGAATGATATCCCTAGGCAATGAAGAGAAATACCAAAAGGAATATGATAAATAGAAAACAGGACTATACCAAGAGCTGGGCATTGCAGAACACTACATCACACGTCTATTATCCCCAATATTTGTCATCAATATGAATATTCTGAGGATGAGTTGCTAGGGAGAGTATATGTAAAGTAATTTAAGGGCCCGTTAAGGTGGCATTAGAGAGACAAGCTGTTTAACGAGGAATTGTGTGAGGTAAGAACCTAGAAATTATTAGCTCATGATAAAACTTTACGACATGAGATAGTTGAAGCTTGGAGGCAAGAAAAAGCCTTTAATACAGAGTGGCCGTAAGTTGCCATACATATAAAAATTTATATATTTTTTATGTTTTTTATGTTTGACGGGAAAACAACTAATTGAAATCATATTGATGGCTGGGTCAGTAAGCAGCGCATGGTTGCAATGAACTTCAACAGAAAAATGGAACGAACATCACACACGGCACTGTGGTGAAACATATTAACAAGTTTCAGAAACCTGGGAAATGTTGCAGATCAACCACGCAGTGGTGCATGCTGTACAGCCCCCGATGAAGACACAACAGCTACTACACTTACAGCCCTCACATGAAGTCCCCCAAAAGTACACGATGGTTGTCTGCAGAACGAGTATCCGGCGCATTTTGAAAGCAAACAAATGGCATCCATACAAATTGCATATGGCACAGCATTTGGGGAAAGACGAACCGGATAGACGGATGGAATTCTGTGAATGATAATATACCCAAAGTGAAAAAAGCATGCAAACTTTTCAATTAAGATCTTGTTTACTGATGAAGCAAACTTTTACGTGAATAGAAAGGTTAATCGGCAAAACATAACTGGCTGAATCCGACGAAGATGTAAGGTGCCGGTAAAGTGATGGTATGAGGCGGAATATGGGGTGACAGAATTATTGGACCAATTTTTGTCAGTGAAAATCTTAATGCCGAAAGGTGTCTTAACTCGTTGCAAGAAGAAATTTTCGCATCCCTGCTAAACGATGAAGGTAACTTCCCAGTTTACTTCCAGAGATGGAATGCTTGGATTAGTCGTCGTTCTACTGTGGAGTGGCCTCCCAGATCCCCAGATCTCTCCCCCTTTGATTTATATCTTTGGGGGCACTTGAAGGCCAGGGTGTTCCAGGTAAAGATACGATACATAAATTATCAAAAGGAACGTATCACCAACGCCATTACAAGCATAACCTCAACTGTGCTAATGAGCGTTCATCAAAAGTGGGAAATACGTATTAAAATGCATTTTCAAAACAATGACAACCATGTAGAGCATATTATCTAAATAAAACTGGTTATCCATAATAAAAATTTGATTTTCCTATGTATGGAAACTTACGGCCCACCCTGTAGATATAAACTATTAAGAGATTCATGCGGATGGGTTGATAAAAGAGAGGCTGTGAATTTGGGGATGAATAAATACTGGAATGTGTATTTGTATGAGTTTAGCGGGGAAATATGACAAATGGATGAAGAGAAAACGTTCAACGACATTGAGAAGTATAAACAAGGGAGTAAGATGCGGAAGGTTAAAATCTTCTAGATTCAGAACATATGTCGAAGGGTTAGTGAGCTCATGTTTATAAATACACCCAGGTAAACAAATAAAGGGCATAGGAGTGATGTAAATAAATTATGTTTTGAATATAGCCTTAATATCATGAAAACACATTGCTTTTTTTATCTGTACATGGAATCACGAAGGAATGTAAAATTACGAAAGTATTAAAATTGGAGATAAAGTATGTTGTACATTTTAATTATGTTTCCTTTATGCAAATCGTCACACTTAATAGGTATAGTTTTGTCACAAATGGAATCTTCTTTATCTCTATAGTTTTGCAAGGTCGCAGAAAGGAAGAATGGGCCAGGTGGATGGAGATTTGGGTTAGTTTGTTGGGGAGGGATTTTTCCGTGTAAGGTCGGAAGCTGGTTATGAAGAATGTTGGTAAAGAGGAAGTGAAAGAGTAACGTCAATTACTTCTGAAGATGAACTTCAGAAGAGGGAGATACTGAATTTATTATAGAAATTGAACAAATACGACAGTAATTAATGTAGATCACATCTCTAATAACTAGTAAAAAATAAGATTAAAATAATTAGGTGGATTATGTAAATAACCTTAAATAACGAAATTTCCACTTCTTACTACTTTTTGATATTTTTTTATATTTGTAAGATTTAGAAGACTAGTGAAGAATTATCCTCTTCCCATTTCTAAAAATATTTACCTGCAAAATGGACACAAATATAACCAATCATTTTTCTTTAGGCATTTAGAAGCAAAACTTGTATAGCTCTTTTTATCCCTTTAAATCTTTTCATATATTCCTTAATGGGAGAGGAAGCAAAACTTGTATAGCTCTTTTTATCCCTTTAAATCTTTTCATATATTCCTTAATGGGAGAGGAAGCAAAACTTGTATAGCTCTTTTTATCCCTTTAAATCTTTTCATATATTCCTTAATGGGAGAGGAAGCAAAACTTGTATAGCTCTTTTTATCCCTTTAAATCTTTTCATATATTCCTTAATAGGAGAGGAAGCAAAACTTGTATAGCTCTTTTTATCCCTTTAAATCTTTTCATATATTCCTTAATGGGAGAGGAAGCAAAACTTGTATAGCTCTTTTTATCCCTTTAAATCTTTTCATATATTCCTTAATGGGAGAGGAAGCAAAACTTGTATAGCTCTTTTTATCCCTTTAAATCTTTTCATATATTCTTTGATGGGAGAGGAAGCAAAACTTGTATAGCTCTTTTTATCCCTTTAAATCTTTTCATATATTCCTTAATGGGAGAGGAAGCAAAACTTGTATAGCTCTTTTTATCCCTTTAAATCTTTTCATATATTCCTTAATGGGAGAGGAAGCAAAACTTGCATAGCTCTTTTTATCCCTTTAAATCTTTTCATATATTCCTTAATGGGAGAGGAAGCAAAACTTGCATAGCTCTTTTTATCCCTTTAAATCTTTTCATATATTCCTTAATGGGAGAGGAAGCAAAACTTGTATAGCTCTTTTTATCCCTTTAAATCTTTTCATATATTCCTTAATGGGAGAGGAAGCAAAACTTGTATAGCTCTTTTTATCCCTTTAAATCTTTTCATATATTCCTTAATGCGAGAGGAAGCAAAACTTGTTTTTGCTCATTTTATCCCTTTAAATCTTTTCATATATTCCTTAATGGGAGAGGAAGCAAAACTTGTATAGCTCTTTTTATCCCTTTAAATCTTTTCATATTTTCCTTAATGGGAGAGGAAGCAAAACTTGTATAGCTCTTTTTATCCCTTTAAATCTTTTCATATATTCCTTAATGGGAGAATCACTGCTACAAACCAGTTTTTGACACAAGAGAGTAAATAAAAAACAAAAACAGTGAGTAAAATTTAAATTTTACTCAAGTAAAAACCAGCTCTGCCTAAAACCTAGAGCTCCTGTCGGTTTGAGCAATACTGAAGTATGTTTTTTCAAAGTAAATCAAGAAAAAGAAATTTGAAATACTAGCATAGCTAAAAAAAAATAATTACGACGTAATTATGATTCAAAGCGGTAATTTATAACTCTTTTATGAACCACTGTTTAAAACTAAAGCATCATATGCTAAAAGAGTTTGAACCTTATCCGTAAGATGTAAGTTTATTTACAACGTTGTTCTCGAATACTATATGATTGCCCCGACTAACTTCCTTTTGAATATGTAATACGAAAATAATAAACATTTAATCAGTTATTTCTAGTTGATCTTTTTCATGTCTGAAATTAACTATACCTCTGTAAATGTAAATAGTGTTTATGTAATTGACATTAAATCTGGTTGATGATGCAGTTTTACTTGCAACAAATATGATTTTCAAATATTTGTCTAGCTTACTCTTTGCAAATTTAAATTTTTTAAAAAAGAATTCCTAGAGTTAAAGCATTACTTTCTAAATAAAACCTACGTTGACCTTTGTGGTTGTTTGACAAAACAAAGAATATGTCTCTAGCGTTATGTTGGTAAGTTTCCAAATGGTTTTATGAAATTTACAGATACTAAGAGCTTTAAGAGAAGAAAATTATGAAGCGCAACTTGGTCTTTGAAAGATTTTGCGATAACGGATGCTTAATAGCGCAACATCGTGGTAAGGTACTGAAAGGATGATGGCTCTTAGACATGTTACGGTTATAAATGTCATTTACTCTATAGAGATATCATAATTTCACTACGGACACATTATTATTTTATCCTGTAAGAATTTTTCGATTTCTTTGTGCGTTTGAAAAACTTTCGCCAATTATTTATGCTTATAAATCCATTGTATAGGTTATCCAAAAGCAATTTTAAAAGCTTAAATATATATAAATATATTGATGATAAAGAAGAAATACAAGTTGCATTCAAACGGATGGAAGTTACATCATAGGAATACAAAAAGGAGCTCAGCCGTGCCGAATCTATCAATTCCAAATGGCTTCCACTCCATTTAACTTTTATCGAAGACTATTTGAGTCAAGGAAGAGTTTTGGAGTCAACTTATGCCTCAAAGACGATCAATAAATTTGTCTTTTGATCTAAATAGAATATATTAACTTGATACTTGCTCTGATGATGTGAATAAAAAATATTAAAGCTGTTAGACAACTGTTTCCCTTGCCATAATATGAGGCGACAAGATAAATGATTAAAAATATAAGACGCAAAATTATAACCACAATATTAGATGGGAATTTATAGAGTTTGGAAAAAAGAATAATGGGACTTTTAATACATCAAAATATGCATGTTTAGTAAAGCTAAAAACAGAGTTATGCTGCCAAGAGTTTGAAAAAAGTAATTTGTGGTACGTTATCGACCATCTTTTTCACCTTATGCCCTGATTTTCTAAGGTTACCGTATAATATTTCAATCAGGTAAATTAGTAAAGGAGATCCTTTGGAAGAAGAAGAACTTAAAACATAATATAAAAAATTAGATATAACAGCATATTAAATGATATCCAAAATGTTATTTACCAAACATTGGAAAATAAAGAAATAATTTACACGTAGATCATCATACAAATGCCTTCAAAGAGGCAGATGCTTTATTTTATGTAGCAAAAAGATGACAGTGAATTCAAGGATCTAAAACAAAATAGCATTCACCATGGCAAGCTATTTTATATAAAACATGTAGAAGAAATCTTGAGTCTAATAAACTATGATATGATAAACTTGAGTCTTTCAGCCTGAAACAGCTTGCTTTAAGGCCAGCCCACAGCGGTTACAATTTGTAGCTTCTTGAATCAAAATTGTTACCAACGTTTATAAGACGCCTTGGGTGTGCAGACATTTAGACCAACGGGATAAATTCATTAGTCTTTACCATTTTTATTTCTTCTGTTTTGATTTTTTACATTGATACATTTTTACATCACTGAGTTCGCACTCTCCCTTATCTAGTACCTTATTAAGAGTGCGTCATTATTTTATACAGATCCAATTATAAAGTCTTTCATTGGTTTATATAGATTTTCTTCCCTTCCTTAACGAGGAGAAATAATCTTTCGTAAAACGTACGTGACCGTGGTGTTTATTTATTATTTTTTAATATGCATTGTCTCGTCTTCTAAGTTAATATTGTCCTGATTATTCCAATCAGAAATTACAAAGCCGGAAATTTTCAAGAGGCTAAAAAGAATGATTGTGTGCCCTGTCGTTTTTAATGGAGAACTTCTGCTGGATTTAGACTTTTATTATATTTATCTTAGCATGTTTGTGTGTGTGTGTGTGTGGCTGTGCATTTTAAAAAAAATGAGAACGGGATTTTATTTTCTTGCCCAACAATTTTGAATGTTTTTTGGTATAAAAACCTTTTTTTATCTAATACTTTCTTAATTTTGTGAGCGAAGGCTAAAAGAGCCTCAGACCTAGCAAAAATCGCCTTTGGGGCGGATTTAGCTTTAATATTATCTGGAATTGCTATAGTAAATGAAGCCAGCTGGGTTCTCTTTAATGCAGTGATGATTGAGATGCAATGAGTGATAGCCATACTATAATATGGAGTGCTGAATCTGTTCAAAGTGTTCGGAGGTTCATATACCAAGTGTGAATTAAAGTATTTAAGCCTTACCACTATCTTGACAAGGTAACCTTTGGCTTGTCGCAAGAATAAGGAGGTAATTATCTTCTCTCTTTTTTAGTTTATAAATATGGATCAAATAAAAAGGATAAAATCTTGACCAAAAATTTAGTTGAAATTAATAAAATTATGGAATGAGTAAATGTATGAAAGGAAGATGAGGCTTTTATGGTTGTTAGCAACAGGTTGTTGATAGAGTAAAATTAAAATGATAAAAAGAGAACTATGATTAATGCAAATTATTTTCAGTTGGCGTGTAACACCAACTAGTTGTTGAGTAAATCTGAATCTAGGAAGAAATCCAGTAATATAGACGCTAAAAAATGTTCACGGTAGTGTGCAGAGACTGTCAACATCCTTTCTTTCATTCTAAGAAAGATAACTCAATTTTGCTAGTAATAGAAATGTGTCAAAATCAATCAGGTATTTTCTTAACTTATAGATATAGGATATTTGGGTTTTGAAAGCCGCCAAAAATTTTGCTTATTTGAAAAGGACGAGAGAAAGTCAAAATAATATCATGAAAACCGAGACGCAGTTAAATATTCGCTCGCCCCGTCACTCTGCTTTGTTTGAACATGTCACATGTCTCGCTTTTCACTAAAGGAAATTATAATTGAAATGAAATGAAAATAATTACATACCTTTTGTTTCAGAAAGAAAATTACTATTCAGCCTCAAAATTTTAAGCCTTCACTTCTGGATCATGGCATTTTGGTAGTTTTGACAGGTTGAATAATAACCAATGAAGCAGGGATCAAACTAGGACTTAACTTTTCCTAGTAGTTTCTCTTCATCCAAATAGAATTAACTCAACGCAATTCTAAGGAATATAATGTTTACATGATGAAACAGAGAGTGTAAAGTAATTAAAACGTAACGCCACCCATAGGACTAAGCGGACATATATATTAAAATCCTTCTTCGGAGAGAGAGAGAGAAAAGAACAAGAAATTGAGGTGCGTGAGAACAGTAGGCGTTTTACTAACAGTCAAACTGCCGAATGGCTCTGATCTCCCCGCCCGGTGGGTAGTCGACTCAAGCTGCCCGTCCCAAGGACGCCGCGAAAGGCTATTAAGCAGCTCTAATAACAAATTGGTTCCAGCAAAATTGAGGAAGAAATCCATCTAACTGATGGTTTGAACAACTCGCTAAGCAAAACACCCAGTTAATCCCCGAATTCAAAAGATCCGATTTCAACGAGGTCAGGAGGCCCGCAGTTAGAGCGGCGTAAGAACAAAAGACCACCGAGGAGAAATAGATAGACGGTTGCCGGTGCCTCTCCTTGAGAAGCAGACCTGGGCTCCACAGTGTCACCCACCCCTTCGCGCTCCCCTCAGTAGCATTACCTCGTCCCCTTTAGTTGGGGCGGTGCCCAGGCTATAAATAAGCCCCGTAAGGTAGGAAAGAGATTATTCTCTTAGAGACGATAGAAGACTAGATTTTTGTGATCATTCCCTCGCACTGTTCCGGACTCTACTCCTAAGATTTAGAAGTTCGTCTCGTCTTCAGATTGGTACCATACCGATTTATCCCTCGCAGACTAAGCAAGAGGTCTGGCGGGATCAAAATTCCTAACTGCCAAACAGGAATTTCGGGAGCAAGATAAAAGAAGTTTCAGCTCACCCTCGAGTGACTCTAGGGTCGAAATCTCATTAATTTTGAAAAAAAAGAATTGATTCCCAAGAAAGTTCCCTTTAAGTACTTTCGGGATCACTACATATACCAAAACCCAGTTTGGTAACTCTGCAAAGTAGAGGAGGTTACAAGAAGAACTCGAGAGCTACAAAGAAGAGTGCTCCTTGAGTCAGAGAGCAAAACCCCTCTCTCCATCTTTTAGACTTATATCCAGATCGATTAAATTATAAGAAGAGATCGACATCGGTTTCTACTGTCACCGAGACACTCCCTCATCCCTCCTCTTCATCGACTTAACGAGACACCTGAATTGCTCCTTAGTCGTGGTCTGATATCTCCGGAAAACTCGCTGAAAAATCCAGTATAGCGACATCTGTCAACCCTGTAATTCCCAATGACTATATATATTTATTTTGGTCAATTCGGATTTTTAAAACTTTCTCAAGCTAACTAAATGAGCTAGAGTATTTCGTGACTTCTGTAATATTTGAGTTAGATTAGGGTGAGTAAATGGTGGTATAACTCTGTAACTTAGAGACCTCCAGAAATTAGCTATCTGGCAATTGGTTTGTATACGTGAAGCCTAGTATGTTTTGATCAGAGCTCTAGTCAGGAATAGAGCAATATTCAAATCGTACAAACCATGTTAAACTGAGAAAATTTCTTGTAAATATAAATATTTGAGTTAATGGGTAAATTAAAAGACATATTTTTTGGTTAATTCTTTGTGTTTTACTGGATCCTTACGTGCTGACCGGGTCTATCCTTAAAAGACTCGTTTAGACGAATCCGGAGTCCACTCAGCCAATAAAGGAATTAGTCTCTCTCCTAAGTAGTATCAGACTGGTTAGTTAAAAGTCAGTAAGTAAATAAATACTTTGACAAAAAGGTATGGTATCGAAGTAAAGATTAAACGGCCAACAGTGGAAGAATAATTCTCCGACAAAGGTCAGGAGACAATTCCTCGACAGAAAGGATAAGTAATATTTAACGATTAACAAAAGTTTTTTAAAGAAAGCGCTGGGAGAAAAATTAAAAGGTAACCCTCAGAGATAATCAATAAAATGACCAAGAGAATTCTAACTTTTTCCCTGTTAAAACGGTTTGGCGTTTGTACAGAAATATTATTGCCGTTTAAATCTTATTCTTCTATCTAGCAATCTTAATTATTGATAAATTTAGTCCATTGCCTTTTTTCATCCACTCAGACAATGGCAAAAAAATAATGAATACAAGGATCTTTCCAGTCCTACTTTCTTAATCAAAATGAGCCATCAATTGTCACGTATAAATCTCCTTTTTCATATTTAATTGAACCAGGTCTGTTAGAGAAATCTTTACTCGAATGGCTCTTATCCCAATTTATGTCGTTTGCGCCAAATTATATTTTCTATATTAAGGCTTCTTAATTAAATTTGAGTTTTTAAAGATTTTCCGCTGAATCTATAAGCAAAGGAGCTCCAAACTATCATATTATCTCGGTCAAGCATAACTTCCACCACAATATAAGAAACACAAGTCGTTCACCACTTCTCCTACTTACAAAAAATCCGCGTTTTGAACCAAAAATTGCGAATTTTTACTCATGCCTACATAACCTTTTTTTACTTTTCAGCCAAATATGATCTCCTTGCTCTTTTAAAATTTGTCAAACAGTGGTTCCTTTACTGGAACTCGACATAAGAGCTGAGCTTCTATCTCTTCTCTTGATCACTATAGCGCTGATGTTCGCTCTACCAGGGCAGGTTAATCGTTAAGCTATTTCTGGATCATTGAGGTGTTCATTTCAGAAAAATGTTATTCCGATTAACTCGTCCTGTGACTTTGAGATCTTAGGAGCTGTCTAATCTGTTGTTTCTTTTGTAATATTCATTTCTCTCTAAAATTCTTGATACCTTTCTTATTGTTTTCTCTGTATTTTATAACTTTGTGAAACATATACATATGAATGGTAAAATATAATTTTGGTAAATAAAACTATAACATTAGATGGTAAATAGCTAAATAAGAGAAGATCTAAGTAAAAACTCGGTTGAGATTTGCAGGATTTTTTAGCAAAATGGTTACGGAAAATACTTTCATGTATTATAAGGTTGAAAATATCGGTAACTCTTTCTTAAAGGAAATATAACCACTTCTACTGTAATACTATTGCTGTTTATTCAATCTAAATTCATACATACTTAGATTTTTATAACATTAATAATTCTTCTACTAATTCTGAATTCCTCAATTATAGCTTATGGGAATTTCTATAAATAAGATCATATCGTATCTAGTGAATTAAGAAGTAAAATCATATATGAAAAACTTATCCTTAATAGGTTCCATATTATGTAATTAATAGAGCGGAAAAACCTGAGACCTTGCAATCACTAAGTTAAGGATAGTGAGAAAGTTGAAAAGTTCTGGAGTAGAATGGCTGCGGGAATGATTGAAAGCTAGAACTGTGTATTCGCTACTCCTGTGTATAGTAAGCAGGTTGGAGAAGATGCGTGGCTCGATTTATCTTTATCTTCCATACCTAGTATGCTCTGCCAGTCCTAGGTCGTTAAGTGGTTTTGCTGTATCGGCGGTTCATGATCAAAAAGGCAAAAGGAAGACTGCTTCATCAGGCACCTCCTTATTTATGTTGAAAAAGCCGAATATATTATGCAAACATTGTCACATGGCTATAAACGCTGCTTCTAATACGTTCATCCTTCTTCTTTTGGAGGCATGATGCTATCGATTTGGCTTCCCTGCATTTGATGCAGTGGAGTGCATCGAGCAGCGTTCCTGTGAGAGTGTTATTGAATCGCCCTCCACGGATATCATGTCTGTGCTCCCTTATTATGTTATCCAGGCACCTGTTTATTTCACCAAATTTAGCCATGGGGCTCTTTTTTTATAGGCCACCTTATATAGCAAAGTGATTTTGTTCAACTCCTTACATTGTTTAGAGTAGCAGATATCACCGATTTGGACGACTCTGTTCCATGCTGTCCTTCTCCCCACTATAAAACCAAAAGGGCTGGTTAAAGCTGATATGAAGTTGGTGCTTTTTCTCACTTAATAGGGTGGTGCACGCTTGGTCGATGTTGATGGCTTTGCTCCTTGCCTATCTGCTGAATGAAATAGTGCGCCAAACCTTTGGAAGTAGTGTTTTATATATTTCGCTTTTTTTATGAGAAACTACATAATGGATACATATCATCTCTAGCGCAGAAAAAACAATGACATACTGCGCTTCAAATCTGAGAGTGATGGAATCACAGATAAATTATAAAATCATCTTTATTGGTTGGATTCTTGCAGACGGAGAATCTTGAGCATTTTTCAGTCCTCTAAAGTTTTACGTCTAAGCATATAATCGTGGTGTCGTCCTCTTAACCTCTGCTGTAAACATTATATTTTGGTGAAGCTCAGTAAACCTGCGCAGAAACATTTCAGGGTTTGGTTGAGACATCAAGGGACGATTCCGATCGTTTCGTCTACGTAGTTAAAATATTTGTCCTGAGAAATTCAATTATCGGACCAGCCACCATCTTCTCTATAAAATAGGGCCGTCACCTACAAACTGTGAGATTTCTGCTAACGCAAAGGATACAATATTTTTACGTACATTTGTGGGATTTTACATATAAAACGGTGATTTATTCACCACCTTGTGCTTTTACTTTATATTTTTGTTGGGAGATAAGGTTGAAGAAAGATTAAGCGAAATGTCCACGTAATATTTTGAAAAATCTAATCATTTAACACATAATAAACCGCCACTTTTGGAAGGATCATTCTTAAATAAAAGTTTATGCATTGTTAGGAAATATTCACTTACACTGTCAATTTAGTAGAAATCATTTTAAATAAAAGTTTATGCATTTCATAATAATATTTTAATAAAATACTAAATTTCATTAAAACGCGAGAAATATAGATTAGGATTAGTAATGGGTGAGTATTCTTGGTTTTAAAAGAAGGAGCAGATCCGACACGAGATAAATGATTGTGATCAATGAAAAAAAGTTATTGGCCAAGAATACTGACCATACGTAGAGTGATAATGTGCTAAGAATAAAAATAACTATAAGGCGAAGAATTAATCAGATTAAAGAAGAATTATAATTTCAAGCAGTGAGTGCGTTGTATTAAGAAACTAGGAAGGATTTTTAAAAATTTTGTTAAAGTTCAAGTACTAATTTAATAAAAGAATAAGAGATTTAAGTTTTAACCAATTAAAGTTATTCCTTTAAAATTTTAAGCCAAATAGATTAATTACATGAGTGTGGCGAAAATATAAAGAGTAAAAGAGCAATTGCTCAGAGCTATGCTGAATTTTGAGCGAAAATAAATACAATTAAAATTTGCTATACAATCTTTAATGCAGAGAGAAATAAGAGACAGTCTATTCTATGTATAGGAAAACGTTACTACACATCAAAGCTACCAATGGTTAAATTTTAGGGTTTAGAGATTGCATAGAATTTATGACTAGAACTATGGAGTAGGTAGAACCTAGAAAATATGTTAGTTACATTTGAATTTCAAATTTAAATCAAGAAATCAGGTAGAGAGCGAATAAACCCTTCATTAATCACTACTTGCTTGTTATTATTGAATTTTTCTTAAAAAAAATCATATATATACCTAGAATAATTATAGTTGATAAATTAAATAATTTTTTAACCAGTTATCTCATGCGCCCGATTTCACACATCGGATTGGTGACATGAAAGGCAGCATTATTTCAAAGATTGTATGAAACTTTGCAGAAACTTAACATCATATTAATGTAAAAGCAAATACATACATAAATTAGTAAACAAAACGTTTAACAATGAAAATAATATCGTTAGAAATATTGACATAATTTCTGATTTACTAAAACTTTTAGTAATAATTACGCTACAGGTTCGAGAAGTGGTAGAAGAGTTTATACCATACCCAAGGCCCTGAGTGTAAGGTTTTGTCCAGGTCTACAGCATCCCTGTATACACAATCATTCTGGTTGGACCTTAAGAGCTAATGGTAGTTCATGGGTCAATAAACTATCATGCTGGGTCAAGGCAAGGTGGTCACTAGTGTCTGCTAGCGAAAGTATTCGACACTGGAGATTTTTTGCTTGCATTAGTAATCGCCCCCGGGGTTCTACGGTTTAAAGTTCTGCCAGTATTCGCTGCACTCCCGAGCACCAAATTTATTTGATAGCCAGTTCAAGACTTATAAATAAACTACTATTATTATTTCTAAAATTTTGGTGCAGAGGGAATTCTTCTTTATAACGTTCCAGGAAATGATGCCGAAAACTTCAACGAATGTCCATATAAACTACCCTTTATTGACGTTATGTGGAAGGTTCTGAAAATTAGACAAATTTGAAAATAACACTTTTGATTAATATAAATTATGAAAGAGAAAATAAGTATTTTATTAACAGTAAATTACAAAGGAGCACATGAAGTTAAGCAGAACTAATAAGGAAAGATTTTCTTAAAGTTATTTTATGACGTATTATTCTAGGATGTATGTGTAATGGGACGTTAAAGCCAATTTGTTAAGGTTGGTGAAAGTGCGAGTTGAGTAATTTAGAAATAATTATACTATTGATAGCTTTGAATGATTTATTAAGTTCTGCCTTAAAAAAGGTAGTTCTTTTCGTTTTGTGATTTGTTCAAAACCACCCAACATATATTCATGTGATTCATAAATAACTACATGAGTGAATTTGAAGATATCCATGTTGGAATAAGGCCGATATTATTAGACCTTCAATTCCACTTCTTTCAGGTTTCATAATAAATTTCATATTTATATTTGTATGAACAGTTCTTACTAAGTTTGATTGATTTACCTAAAAAAATTTATACCTTAGGGCAATATTAGATTTCGGACCTCGGAGCCTGAGCTTAAATGCTGATGAAAATCATTTTTTTGTGGATCTAGAGTGTGACTGAGGGTTATATATATTTATATATATATATTGGTAAAGACCAGGTTGTGTTTCAACTTTTCTAACTTTATTTTAGTGGGTTCTAACTGTCGAAATCAGTTTTTTTATATGACGCTGAAGATTAAAAATCAACTGAGGAAGATCCATTTTATTTGATCTTATTTAAAATATTAAGATTTTTTACACATTTTTGCCGTGATCTTTTGCATTTCTTCAGACATCATACGATGGAAGTCTTGGTTATGGTTGAGGAGGCATTGATGGAAAGTTCTATTCACGTTACCTCCTTTAGCGGCGAGGTAATTGCTTGGTGAGTGGCAAAGATTGGATTTCGCCGATAAGTTGAGATAAAATGATAGGGGTAGATAACATGAGAGTTTTTTTGTGTATGTGAAACGTGGGGGTTTGTGTGAGTGTATTGGAATTGCCAGGATACTCGTTGATCATTTTCTTCTGGAGTTCTTTTTCTTGACTTCTATTTTTTTCTATTTGAATCTGTATTTGTTACGTCCAAGTCTTTCTCTTATTTCTTCTTTAGTTTATACGTTGTGACTTATGACTTTACTTGGGGTACTATTAAAGTAACGTCCTTTAATATTTTTTCCAAATCGATTTGCGTCCTGTACGTATGTGTACATTCATAGTCTGTTTATACTCTAGGTTATTTTGATATCTTTATTTAGTCATATTCAATTCCGTTTTTATTTATTTTCAGGCATTCACGCCTTTATTGTTAGGTTTTGCTTGTTTATTCTTTATTAATTTAATTGTTGCTTAATATGATTATTGAACCTGCCGTAGGCAAAGCTTACTGCTCGGCAAGGCTTAGCAATCATAATTTCTTTTTTCTATATTAAGTGTTCTTCTACTCTCTACATTTTTTTCTTCTATATTTAGCCAGATTTATTTAGCAAATTTTTAAATGATTCTATTTATTGGGTCTAAACCGGCCGTATCTATAATTATTTCACTAAGCATATTCCCTTCTCTTTGTCTAGTGTATGTTATTATGTAGGCCGCTTTGTTTTATATTCTCTGTAGCTTCCCTTTGTTAGATTCTGTTGCAGTTGGAATGTGAATCGGGGGGATACACTAACACCGACTCCACAAATGCTCTGCAGTCTTTTTTCTTTTTTGATCGAGGTCTTTTAGGGTGAACAATGCCTCAGTCCCATTTGCCTTTAGAGATTATCTCTTTTATGTGTGCGTAGTAGCCTCTTTTTTCCATCTGTAGGCCTGGCACTTTTCCTTCGATGTGTATACGTATTCTATTTGGTCGATGTTTATTTTATCCTTTTTGAATCTCATTATTGGGGTTATTTTCAAGTTATTTACGTTGGTTTTAATTTTCCATCTTCTTTCAAATTCATTTACGTTCCTCATTTCGTGTTCTGATGTTATTGCTTGGCACCTCTGGTGGTTTGTGGAGAATGTGTGGATCACCTGACTGATATTATCAGCATACTGTATTTTCATGCATCTTGGTGTTATAGGAGGTGGAATGTCGGCGGTATAAATGCAGTATCAGGTCAGACTAATTTATCCCCTTTGAGTGACCCTAGTTTGCAGTTGGAACATGGGTCCTTCGTAATCTTCAATGCTGATGAATGCTTTCCTGTTTGTTAAATAGTCAGTCACAATTCTCTCCCTTCAGATGCCGAGATCATGTTTAAGGAATTTGTGTTTCAGCGATTCAACACACACATTTTCAAAGGCCTTCTTGACATATCGAAGTACCACGTCCACATATCTGTTTTCAGATTAGGCCTGCGCGATTTTCTCTGTTATAATTGCAAGCGCCATGGTCTAATCTCTGTTTTTTCTCTGAAGCCATACTGATTTTCATTGTACTCTCCATCTTCTTCGAGATGTTCGCCTAGTCTCTTGTTCAATATTTTTTTGACTACCTTTCCCAGAAAATTCAGGAGCAATATTTGTGTTTCAGCGATTCAACACACACCTTTTCGAAGGCCTTCTCGAAATATCGAAGTACCACGTCCACATATCTGTTTTCAGATTAGGCCTGCGCGATTTTCTCTGTTATAATTGCAAGCGCCATGGTCAAATCTCTGTTTTTTCTCTGAAGCCATACTGATTTTCATTGTACTCTCCATCTTCTTCGAGATGTTCGACCAGTCTCTTGTTCAATATTTTTTTGACTACCTTTCCCAGAAAATTCAGGAGCAATATTTGTGTTTCAGCGATTCAACACACACATTTTCGAAGGCCTTCTCGAAATATCGAAGTACCACGTCCACATATCTGTTTTCAGATTAGGCCTGCGCGATTTTCTCTGTTATAATTGCAAGCGCCATGGTCTAATCTCTGTTTTTTTTCTAAAGCCATACTGATTTTCATTGTACTCTCCAGCTTCTTCGAGATGTTCGACCAGTCTCTTGTTCAATATTTTTTCGACTACCTTTCTCAGAAAATTCAGGAGCGATATTGGTCTATAACTGGATACCTAAATTCGGTGGTTTTCCTGGTTTTGAGAGGAAAACCATTTTCGCTGCGTTGAAAATTTCTGGGAAGGCTCCGATATTGAGGAATGCATTAAATATTTCAGTAATATATTTTAGTATTTTTCGGGGACTTTCTCTTAATTGCATTTTATAAGTCCGGTTATTCCGGAAGTCTTTTTTTGAAGGATGTAATGTACTTTTTATTTCTTCTAGTGTAATTGTCGCTCCTACTCCTTTGTGTTCGTTAATGTAAACATAGACTCTTCCAGGTGGTGTTTCATATCTCTGCTTGTTCTTAGGTTTGTTAACTATTCCTTCTGCTTCTATATCAAATCTTTCATTATCTTCTTCGTCTATGGTGTAAATTATTTTCCCGTTTTTTCTAAATTTCCCTTCTATTTCTGCGCTGGTTTAAGATATTCATTTTGCTCTTTTTTTATTTTTATCAGCTTTCTCAGTGGTCTTCCTTTTATTATTTTGATTATTCTCCAATCCTCGCTTGCGTTATCGATGGTCTCTAATTTACTCGTAAATTCTTTCCATTTTTCTTCCTGTTGTTCTTTTATCAGAGAGATAATTTCTCTTTTCAATCTGTTTAATTCTTTACTCCTCTGTCTGTTTGTTACGTAGTCTTTTATTTCAGTATATTTTTCCTTAAATCTCCTTGCTTTTTCCTCAATCGCTTCCGTCAATTTTCGGTGTGGAAGAGTTTGTATCTTATTTTTGGTAAGCTTACTTCCATCTGCTTTAAGTTTTCAATTAATTCTTTGTTAATGTCTTCCAATTCTTGGGAGCTTCTTCCGTCTGAGTCTGCTTGTGTATATCCTTTCAACATTGTTGTGTCGGTCTCCCAATTCGCCTTTCTGTAGGATTTATGGAGACTGATTGGCACCTCAATTGGATTTTGGTTAATAGTTACCAGAATTCCAATATGATCACTACAGAGTATGAGAATTGGTTCCATGTACATGTTATAAGAAAGGTTTTCGGTAGTCACTAAGATACCTGACTTTGTGAATGCTCTTCTGAAAATATATGTCAAGAATTCTGGGCTTCCTCTTTTAAGTACTCGTATATTCCTCTCCATCAGTATTTCCAGATATCGTCCAGCTTTTTTGTTTTGTGCGGTATCCCGATTCCGGTATTCTAGCATGCATTTAGGTCCCCCAGTAATATAAAAGGGTTATTCTTATGGAATAGTTCCATTACTGAGTGGACCTGAATGTACTAGTGGCAGGGTGGTTAGTAGGCCGCTACTATTGTAATCGGAGTGTACTCCATTTCTAGAGTGGCAGGCCTCGTCTACTTCCCATCCTTGTGTATTTCGTTTTTTTATCGCGATGGCTGTCCCATCGTACCTCTCTCCGATAGGGCTTTTCTTTATAATATGGTAGTTAAATATTTTCATTGTCTCCTCATCTATTACTCCGTGCTCGGAAATGGTAATGCTGTCAGAATCTATTTGCTTAAATATTTTTCCATACTGTATAGATTTATTTCTTCATCTGTCGGTGTTGAGATGTAATATTTTTAGTTTTGTTATCGCGTTGTCATATTGTCTTATTTCTTATTCGAATTTATTTACTCTTTATTGTTTTTTTTTCATTTACCGTTTGAAATTTGTTTAAAGGTATCCTTCTTAATTACTTTTTCGTCATGTGGGTATATGCTAATTCTGTTTTCATCGAAAAGCTTTTGGATTGTTCTTTCTTCATGTTCCGTTACATAATTCCATTTGCATGTCCATTTATCTATAACCTTCTTGATGTCTTCCATTTTAGTCCCTTTTGGTACGAAAACTTTAAGTTTGAAATCTTTTGCTTCGTGGAAACAGCCTTATTCACTTTCATTCTCCATTTTGCTATCTGTGCCTGACAGGGTTTCAGTTTCTGTTAGGTATTTCTTTGTTTTCTTAAGGCTCTTAGCTTGGAGGGTTTTGCCTGCTGTGACCTCATTTCGTCTTCGTAGTATGATGCCTTTTATAGATCAGAGTCAGAGTACGGTTCTCTTTTCCTTTATAAGAAAAGGTGCAATAATCTATCAATGCTGGTTTGCTGTGAGTTCAGGTTCAGACCCAACTCTTTGATGAGAAGAGCCTCCAGAATCTTCAGGCGGCGGAGATCCGAGTTTTTTTCTCTGGATGATAGTTTTTTCAACAAGGATCTTTCTTGCAATCTGTTAATTGTCTTGTAATTGTAGTGTGTTTTGATTCCTCTTCTTCCAAGTGTATTGTTAGGCGTCGATTGAGGGTAATGGTGGTGAAACCAATATATAGGTAACGAAGATAGAATATGCAATTTCAGAGCTAGGTAAATTTGGGATTTTTTATCTAATATATGGACATTTTCAATGAAGCTGCAACCTGCACCGAACTCTGCAAATTTCGCAATCTCTCAGATAAAATTGGAGAATCTCAATTAGCAAACAGGAAAACTATTTCAAATATATAATATTGAAAAATTCATTATATTCACACAAATATCTTTTATATGTTGAAATAAAAAATAGTTTAATAATAAAAAACCCCACATATGTTCGTTTTTGCATTGGCAGCATATTTTGTATGCAGGTATCAGATGGTTGTGTCACAAGTTGCAAACTTTACATCTCGACATTATGCCATCTGTTCTATTTCCTCCTATTGGTTTCCAATATTTTCTTCCTCTAATTCAGGATCTTGCCATTCGACTTTTTTTGTTTAATGCGAAATTTGTGGGGGGTTTTTGCGCTAGAAATCGAAATAACTCCTCAATCATGATACTTGCGTCAAAAAATCCTTTCTGAATTCTATATTTTCTGACTATTTACCATGTATGTGTACTTTTCAATACAATACACATTAATTGTTCAACATGAGCACCTCCAAAAACAAATTAATACAATACGGCATAAAAGACTGTTATGCATTTAACGGAGCTCCTTATTTTGGAACATTGAAAACTGGCTTCTGATTGCTGCTATTCATTTTAAGGGCTCTCCTTAGAACATTGACCTTCTAATCAAAATAAAACACGAGATTTCAAGAATTTAATTAACTATCATGAATCTTTGTCTTAAATTTTCTATTTTCAGAAATATCCTCGACAATTAAATATATTCTTTTTAGTTATTCTCTGTAATTAATTTCGGACCAAACACGCAGACTTCAATGTATAGGGCAATTTACAAATTTCAAGCATCTGGTGCATTTGATCAGGCATTTAATTTTAACCAATTTTGTGCAATTTTCTTCTTTGTCGTTTCTCTCTTTGATCTTTTAACAGCTTTTTGTTTTTCATTCACTACTCTTACTACAAGAGAAGTTAGAAAATTGCATCAAAAGAGATTTAATATATTATTAATTTTAACATAAAGATTGAGAAAATTGGTGATCGAAGAAAACAAATTCAAGAAAAAATGAACTATATAATCCGAATATGATTGATGGAGTAAAAACGTAAGATAACTTTGTGTATAAGATGAAAGAATAAAAAGGAAAGTAAAATCACCAATATCTGTAAGAAAATACGTTTTTTCGCAAATGGATTTAAGCCTAAAAGAATTAAGACTTCTTATTCATTAAAAATGTTACCAATTTTCTAATTTGTAAAAAACGCCCCCCAAAAAATGATGTACGAATTCTCTCAATATATGTATCAGTAAGAGATATAATGAATAGGAAGACTTAATTTTTGTAACCTTTAATGGAGGTTGTTACTATTTTCACTTTCATGATTAACTAAAAGCTCTTGTGCGAAGTCAGTTTCTTTTCTTACAGCTTCTGGTATTTCTACTTTCATTTATATTCTATATTATATATACAGAATTCTATCTCAAGTTTGCTTTGTATTATATCTCATCCTAATTTGTCTTCTTTACTTGCAAGCCGAAGCATAGCAAATGTCTTTTATTCAAAATCAGATCAATCTTATCCAAATCTAAATCAAATAAATGTTATCCAAATTTTCTTTCGAAGAGATAGGTTTTGCTTCTTGCGGAAAATGAAATCAATAAATAGGAGTTAACTAAAAACTCCATTGATAAAATAGATAGTTGTTTGATTCAAATATTATTTCATGACGTACTACGTTGCTGAATCTGTAAAGTATCCGAGGGGGGAGGGAATAAAAAAATGTAAAATATAGAGCTTTTGAAACGTTTCATATACTTCTGTAATCAAACATATGTTTTAAACAAGAAACGACCTATCATTTTGTTTCTTAGCTAATAAAAGGCTATAGATTTGCAATTTGCACGTATGAATTTCGCGTAAATCACTTCCACCAATTTTTGAAACGAGAGGAGTTGTCCTATATTTATTTCGGTATTTCTTTCTTTTTTATATAAGCTGATATGAAATGAAGTAGGGGAATCGTCACTCCCCCGTTCTCTCACAAAGGAGACACGGGATGGTAACCGCAAAAACATCCGGGCCCGGCAAAGTGGGGCAAGCTCGTAACCACAACCCCTCACCACTCGTCTCTTTCAAAAGACGAACGGTTTTAAACTGCAAGATCTCCCCTACGAGAGTATATTCAATTTTACCTCAAGTAAGAAATTGGAGACGTGTTTCTCTCAAGCACGAAGACCAAACGGAGCCGAGATAAGACTTGATGTGAAAACCTTTGGAACAAGAACCCTCCTGGGCCCGTCCACAAGCCCCCACCCTCCTACCCCTACCCCAGTAGGGTGACGAGATATAAAAAACAAAGACTTGGAAAAAACGGGGTAGAATACGTGAGTCTCCAGGCTATGAAGTCCCCGGTTTGGAGGCCGGGCTACCAAGACTGGACAGGCAGAATACGTGAGTCTCCAGGTTACGAAGTCCCCGGACTGAGGCCGGGCTACCAAGAAAAACAGGTAGAATACGTGATTCACCAGACTACGAAGTCCCCTGCAAGAGAGGCAGGGCTACCAAGGGGGCTCAGAAGTAGCTCATCCTCGAGCTAGTCCCTGGTTATCAAACCGAACGTTAAGTTAACTTGTTCAAGTTCAACTTACTCTCGTCAGAGAGACTCCTCATATCCTAGTGCATCCTAAAGCACAAGGATATTCGTCGCCCTTGAGGAATTACGAAAAAAGAGAAAAAAGGCTCCCCCTCCAGTCTGTTACACGGTGGCCATACCAAACTCATAAGTTAACTTGGTTGGGGAACCAAGTTCAACTTATTCTTATCAGAGAACTCCCCCGCCTTCTATCCTGGTGCTAGTTCCTGGTTACCAAACCGCCCTTTAAGGTAACTTGTTTAAGTTCAACTTATTCAACTTATATAAATTGTCCTAAATACAAAGGAGGTTACTGAGATATTATTTTTTTAATTATGCTCTATTTTTTGTGGGGCACCCGATACACACGCACACACACACACACACACACATATATATATATATATATATATATATATATATATATATATATATATATATATATATATATATATATATATATAAATATATAACTAAACACATCAATAAAAAAAATGACAGGAGTCAAAAATGATAACCGAAAGCAAGAAGTTAAAATAAAATATATAATCCTAAACCGTTGAAAGCAAATTGGTGAAAATCTATTAATAAGAAATCGACTAATATCGTAAAAAATAACTTAATCTAATAATAATCCCATGAGTTTAAAATATGCATAATAAACATGAATTAAATTCCTATCGAAATACAAAAATTGTAAACTAGAGCAATAAAGTCGAAAGCAAGGCAGGGAGAAATCTATTAAAATGCCTTGCTTTCGACTTTATTGCTATAGTTTACAAAATTGTAAACTATAGAAATAAAGTCGAAAGCAAGGCATAAAGAAATCGATTAATATTTAGAGCTAGGGATTGTGAGAGCCACTCCATTTGTTGTAGCTCACTCCTCTGCTCTTCGTACAAAGTCTTAACTACATAAGCGGTGTGTATTGGTACATTGTCATCTTGGACAAACTACTCACCATCAGGGAATAATGGCAAGAGCATGGAATGGACTTGATCTTCCAAAATATTCAGATAGTGGTTGCTGTTGATTCTAACATGCAGGGCAACGATTAGACCAAAAGAATTCCAAAATATGGCTCTCCAAACCAACACTGACCCTACTCCGTGCTTCACTGTAGGAAAAAGGCGTAAAGGATTAAAAGCTTCCCTGGGCTGCCTCCACACATAAACTCGCCCATAGTGTGGATAATATAAAAACTGGACTCGTCGGAGAATATTACTTTCTTCCATTGGTATGTCGACCAGCCCTTGTGATATCTAAACCAGTTCAGACATTTCTAAATGTTTTATTAGAAACCAGACCTGCCGTCTTAAGGCAAAAAGCATTAACTGCAAAAATGCGATTTTTGAGATTTTGGTACCGTTGGATTCGTCTCGACGAGAAGCATCTAACTAGAAGGTTGCCAGTTATGCTATTTAATTTATTAAAATTTTAAGAGAGCTCAAAAAGCATTATCTCCACCTAAAATAAAAGGATTTTTCAGGCAGAAAGCATTAATCCTTTCTTTTCAGGCAGAAAGCATTAAGTACAAAATTTTAGCTAGATAATGCGTTTTGCCTGCAAATGTCAATGTGAATTCCCATAGCAAGTTGCAGACAAAATGCATTAAGTAGATTATACAATATGATTCGCATTGAGAACTCAGCCTGAGCTGCAATTCCGTCATGTTTCTGCAGGTTCTGATCTGTTTGAACAAAGCACAACATGATTAATTTCAGGTACCTATATCTCGATCATAATTTGAAAGAGGGATTTCATTTCACTTCTGTCCTTCTAATTGAAAGGTCTGAATAAATTGTTTCGTAATATTTACCAGTGCACAAGCCGTTTTTAGGGAATTGAGGAAAAGGTGAGTAACTTCTTTTAACTGATGATATTATGTTTAAATTCTATAGCTAATGTTAATGTTGAATGTCAACCTAACTTTTTTGTTTGTTTTTAAATATACAGGGTGGGCCAAAAAAAGGGGCCATTATTAAAAGACTGACTAAAACTTTATTTTTCTATACCTATTTTTAAACTAAACATTATCTACGGTTTAGTTTTAAAAATATAAAAATAAATTTTAAGTCAATTTTTTAATAATCCTCCTTTTTTTTGGCCCACCCTGTATTTTTCAAGAATGAAAGAAATAAAAATTGTACAGCTGTTTAACAAAAGACAGTGCTTTTCCGAGAAATCATTTCCTTTGTTTGAGCACAACATGATTCTTTGTACAATTTCTCTTAAATTAGTGAGGTTAATATACTAAAATTTATGTGAAATAGAGTTTTGGATGTCTTTCTGTGCATGTAAAAGTTATATATAGATCAAGTTTTTGGTTCATAACTTTTTAACCATTGGTCATACGGACTTGAAAATAGTTTTAAGCACCCCGCAGCCCCAAATTACATAAGATGATATATATATTTTTTCCCAATACGCCCCCATTTAGGCTCTGCAGAGTGTGACACACAGACACACAGATAATATCAGACTTATATCATAGTATATACATATATAATATATATAGCTCAATTTTCTATATCGTTTTCTATATAATTAATAAGCTAATAAATTTTTTTTATCCTTTACAGTGGAGTAATGCCAAATGATGATGATGCTGAATCAAATAGGAGTATAGATGAAAATGAACATCAAGAAGTTTCTCAGAACATTCAAATTCCCCTTGAACAAAATCAGAATAATCAACTTCTTCTCCTCAAGAACCCTCTCAGAATATTCAACTGCTTCCCCCTGAACAAAATAGTCAAGAAACTGCAGCGGCTGATGAAAGAAAAAAATCAAAGAGATTACGAACAGCTAAAGCTCAATTAGAAGCTCAAAGAGAAAAACATCCATTGCTTCCTCCCTGCAAAGATTCGTGTAAGCAACAGTCTACTAAATCCACTTCTCCTGAATTGCGGAATACCATACATAGTGAGTTTTGGAAAATGGACAAATCTGTTTGAAAGCAGTGGCTATTAGGAAGAATAAAGAAAAACCACATGACTGAGCGCAGACGCTCCAATTCCTCATGCTTTACAAAGTCATGCACCTTCGTATACACTTTCTTAAATGAGTCAGGGTCAGAATTCAAAGTGTGTCAGACAATGTTTTTACACACAATAGGCTTTTCAAGTAATCGCATTATTTTGGATGTGTTTAAAAAAGTTTCTACTAGTTTAGGTGGATTTAATTCTTTAAGTGATTTTGAGTTTTTTGATATGAGGGGAAAACATGAACCTAGCAACAAGAAAAATAAAGAAATCATTATTGATCACATAGAAAGGATGAATCCCCAAATTTCGCATTATAGGAGGGAGCACGCTCCAAATAGAAGATATTTATCCCCTGAATTAACAGTGAAGGATTTATATAAAACCTTTATTGAAGAGAACCCTGATTTTTGCTCCTACGCTACATACTCAAGAGTGTTTAACAAACTAAATATTGGATTTGGAACTGACTCTAGTGATCTTTGCGACACTTGTTTATATTTTAAAAATTATTCAGGTATATTAAATGAATCACTGAAAGCAAAATGGACTATGCATAATGAACTTGCAAAAGATGCACGAAGAGCATATGATTACGATTGCTCTCAAAAATGGGATTCTACAACCCAAGTTTTTGCTGTTGATATGCAAAAGATACTTCTTTTACCTATTATGAAAGGTTTAAAAACTTGTGTATTTACTCCACGCCTGATAATTTTTAATGAGACATTTGCATGTATCGGCCAAAACGAAAAATCAACTTATAATCATTATGCAGTCCTCTGGACAGAATCAATTGCTGGCCGAAACAAGGAACATGTGGCCAATGCTTATTTAGACTTAATAAGAACAGAAAGAGATCCTTCTAATTTCATTTTTTGGGCTGACAATTGCGCCGCCCAAAATAAGAATTGGGCACTTTACAGCGCAATGATAATCCTTGTTAACACCAGTGAACAAGTCAATAGCATCACCTTTAAGTATCTAGTGCCTGGGCACATCTTTATGGCCGCCGATGGCATCCACGGCCACATAGAAAAAATATTAGGAAAAAGGATAATATGTATGACTATCAAGATTTGAAATCAGTTATTGATGCATCCGTTAAAAGTTGAAAGTATTAGATATTAATTTTAGTGCCTGTTTTAACGATATTCTGGATATTTCGGTCAAGAGAAAAACTCGGCTTCGTGAAGGGATAAAAGAAACAAACCTTACATTGTTAGCAGAGATTGTGGAAGCAAAATTTAAAAAGGGTAGCCCTATCTTAAAATATAAAACCAACTACAAGGGAGACTTTAAAGTTGCAGACTTTGTTCATGCTAGTTTAAATTTCACAAAAAAATTATTGGAAAAAACTATGTCAGATTGCTCAAGAGGCTTATCTTCAAAAAAGAAAGAAAATATTTAGACAAGCTTGTAAGTTTAATGCCTGAAAACAGGAAAAAACTTTGGATCAATTTACCAGAAAGCAAGAACAGCCCAGATCTTCTTGGAAGCGTATAAACCCCAATTTTTTTTCTTTTGATTGCTGACATTACGTATGCAGCAATGAGGTTTCAATAATTGCAAGATTTTGTTTGTTGGAAAAAAAATTAAATTGATATTCTTACGTATAGGTAGGTAGCTCTATTCATATACCTAGGTATACTTTTGAACTATTTTTGCTCTATTATCCAGTTATAAGATTTGCCATAATTTTCATTATTTTTGCAAATATTTCTTTTTCATTATCGTGTTGTCTTTTGTTTGCTGCAATTAGGTATGTAGGAAAAGTAAAGTTTTACCAAAGATTTTTTTTTATTTTTAGGTTTCCTGCATTAACTAAGGAAAAAATATTTTCAATTACCTACCTAGTTATGTTGTCTACAATGTTTTCTTTCTGTTTTCTGTAATAATATTGCTTTACAATGTATCTTTTTTATTTTCCTTTCCAAACTTTTCTGGTAAAAGTTAAAATGATAAAATATGTATTTACCAATAGAGTCTAATGATATAATATGTACCTATAAATTATTCAGATATAGGTATACCTATACCATTTTTCCACAAAAATCATTTTATTATAAGATGACCCAATTATTATAACTGTTTTCAAGTAAAAAGCATTAAGTCAAAATTTACTGGACAAATTTGAATATATTGAAGTTATTAACTGATTAAACCAAATTATATTGCAAGATTCATATAGATGAATGCTTACAATTACCCCCCCCCAAAAAATTACGATTAATGTTATCAGATCCTTATTTGAGGCCGAAATCCGTTCTTTGCGTTTTCCCCAAATTGACAATTTTGCAGTTAATGCTTTTTGCCTTAAGACGGCAGAGACGTTTCATAATGGCGGCTATTCCATGATTTCCAGGTTTATTGAGCTCAAAGCGAACAGTTTTGGTCGAAATTGTCTAGTGAGAGGTTGATTCACATCTGCAGTCCTTTTAAGGGCATTGTCTGGGTTTTTTCATCATAATACGTTTCAACACTCATCGGCCTCTTTCCGCGAGCTTCGAAGTGCTGCCTGAATTACTTCTCTTTCTTGAGGTTTTGCCCTGATTCTTGAATTCTGTCATTGTCCTTGATATGGTAGCTCTCAAATAACAAGGATTTCAGCTGTTCTGGTCAGGGAAGCTCCTGCAATTACAGCTGAAACAAAATGCCTTTGTCGAACTCAGTGAGGTCACGCATCTTAGCATCTATACCATGACCTAAAAAAGAAATACAACTAATCCTTAAAGTTAATAATAGTGAAATCACTGTATAGGAGCAAAAAGTTTAATCTACAAGACTAGTTTAAGTATGTTGCTTATCATACCCTCTCCAGACGTATACTGAAAATGCGATTGATACAAAAGTCTATAAATAGCGTACAAATCAGAAGAAAAAAAGAAGATAAAACACAAAGAAACAAAATAAACGGGAAAAAAAGGTAATTACTCAGGGGGTGTGAGTCTAAGATCGTTGACTAAGCTGTTTTCGAAGAGGTTACCGGAATGAAGGCTGCATTTCTATTGCCCAACTGACAAATTAAAATTTGGAATTTCTACAAATAAATATAGATTCTACTACTTTTCTTTTACGAAAATCTTTACAATTATATGTGATTTGTGCCTTTGAATAGTCAATTTGGTGGTTGAAATTGCTAATATGATTAAAAATACTGAATGTGGTACTGCCTCGTCTGACATCACCTTTATGTTCATAAATTTGTTCTATCAAGTTTCTTCCGGTCTCTCCTCTGAACATAAAGGTGATGCCAGACGAGGTAATACCACTTCCTAAGAGTTATTCCGGTATCCTTCCTTTCTTCTAACAACTGAGTTCAATTGCAATTCTGTCAAGTAAATGATATTCTATTAAACACAATAATTATACGTTTTAAAGCCAAAATGTAGTCTTAATAATACTTTGGTATATGTTGGAATATAATTATTGGGGAAAAAAAGAAAGTTTGCTCGAGTATAACTAGAAGTAATGATTAAACTGTCCTAAAATAAAATCGTACTTTGGAAAGTTACAACTGTTAGGGTTTTATCAATTATAAAATATAATTGAAAATAATTTATAAGATAAAAAGTCAGCTGCCTTTGTAGAATTACTTTCACCTCGAACTCAAGTACTTCTTTTTAAATATTGTTTTAAATATATTTAGCATCAGATGTCTCGATCTATATTTTCCTTAGTTGCTCTTTGCATGTACTTATTTTTGTAAAGAAAGTACTTTATTTTTAACCCTCTTTTTCGTCTCAAACAATTAGTTTTTCCAACAAGCAAAAAACACGTTATTTTTTTTCTTTTCAAATTACTCACTTTGAAGCAGCACTTGCTAATTTATATCTATATTCCTTAAAAACATTTAGAAGCCAAGCCACACCAAAAAAAGTTGCAATTAACAGAAGAATACAAACAATTGAATTCTAAACCAAAGTTTTAAAGTAAATTCTATTGGGCACTAAAGTGCCGCAACCAAGATTTGCCGAGTTTTATACTAGTCCACGGAAAACAAGTCTATATTACATTTAACGTAGTTCCAGGTTACCAAGCCTAATGTCTTTGCTATATAATGAAAAAATTAGGCACGCCTACCTGATTAGGTGAGATGCTATTAGACATAACGGGAAATATAAATGTCTCTAAGGTCCTCACCTTATAATGCAAACTAGCTCAGCAATTACCATCAGAATATTCAACGATTATATTTTTATTTCAAAATTGCCCTGTAAATTTGGCCGTTCATTATTCCTTTGATTACTGCATTTTTCCAACACCTGATGAGCAAAAATAACACCATATTAATTTTTACTCACCAACGAATTTGATGCAGTATTGTGATCTTTGGCCCGTAAGCATCACACTTTTTGTCCAAACGCTGCTGATTGAATTTCGAATGAAAATTCTAATTTGGGTTACTCTGACCAAATGATTTTTTTCAAAGATTGTTGCCAATTTATTTAAATGTTCTGTTGAAACACTAAACAAGATTTAAATTCAGTTTTCTTTAGAAGTAGGATTTTTCTAGGATTACGAGAAAAGAGATCATACCAACGCACAGTTCTATTTATTTTATTCTTGTTAACTTCAACTACATTTATTTCCATATCCTAATGCAACTAGGTAAGACTAGTATGCGGTTATGTACATAATGTTATAACAAGTTTGCGACGTAAACGTTCACAAGAAAGAATTGAATTATAAAACACTCAGTTGCGCATTTTGGTACCAACTGAATTTATAGGTACATTAAGCTGTACAGAGTTCTAGTTTAGCCATAAGAACTTTTTAGAATGGCTATGGTGCATTCTCGAAAGTCTTGAATGATTTGTTTTTCCACATAAGAAAGATGATAACGGAAAGACTATCTTGCAAGGGATGAAGCAATAGCCTTTCATGATGACAAAACAAACCTCGCATTTAGTTAAAATATTCTAGATATATGGCAACAAATGAGGATTAATATTTTCTGACACATTTTTACTCTTGGCCTTATAAGCTTTGCTGTCCACCAATTTGCTATTTCGATCATTTTATTGTATTCATTAAATAAAGTATCACGTGGGTTGTAAATTATATTGAGGTGCTTAAGTATGTATATTTGCATTTCTCTCAGTGTGTCGTAAACTTTTGTTGCCTACTATAAATATAAAATTAGGTAAGAGGCCATGATGTATACATGCACTGCTGAAGTCCACAGCAGTGGCAGCATTATTGAATTTAACTTTTATTCTCTTTATTTTTCTTACAAGTTTTTTGTCTGGGTCTTTTTTCTAGGCGAGAAAAACATTGGCAAAAGACATTTTCTTCCAAGACATCTTTCGTTCTTGCCCGGTCATCGCCAGTAAGTGAATAGAAATGAAATGATGAAATGAGATGAATAAAGTGTGAAAATGTGTATTAGATGAATATAGATAAAAATAAAAGTTTCGAATTGCCCTGGTGTAGAGAGTATCTTGTGAATTCCTCTCTTTTCTTGATTTACGATTGTTTTCTTCTTTGTACCACCAGTGCTTTCTACTGGTGGTGGGGTTTGCCGCTTTGCGACCATTGTTGTATTTTTCCTTTATCTCTCGTTGTTTATTTTATTTTATTTATTTTTATTTCAATTTATTATTATTATTTTTTGTTTATATTTGTTATTTTTTTGTATAAATATAAATAAACTTATATATTTCAACCGTCATGGCATTCAAGCTTTTCAATTATATTATATGCTATCTCCTTAGGTTTCTATTTTTTTTTCATTTGTTTTATAGTTATTTATCGCTCGGGCTTGTGAGCATTTTGCCTATTTTGTTCTTTAATTAGTTTTTTTTTTTTTTTTTGTGGGCACTTTGCCTCCTTTTGTTCTTATTTAATTGTTGTTCGTTGTGGGCACTTCGCTTTTTTGAATCTTATTTTTCGTTTTTATTTTATGCGTCTAGTTTTATTTGTTTTATTTAATTGAAGTGGGCATTTGCCTCCTTTTGGTCTTATCTTGTACTTGTAATTTTTATTTTTTGGTTGTGACCAGGTGAGTATTCACTTTGAGTTCTCTCGAGACCAAGTTCTTCCATTCGGGAATAGGGGTCCCCTGGTGGCACGTATAATTTCATTTCCCGGAATGTCAAAGTCGATGTGCATGTTTGGGAATATTTCCTCTTGGGCTTTGTCTCAGGTCTTTCTCCCTCGCCTCTAGAGTTTCATATAAAATGGCTTCAGTTCTGCTCTTGGGTGCAGTTCTTTCTCCCGAATTTGGTCCATCCTACGCGTCCCAGCTATCAGAAGGGCTGCTTTGTTCTGTATTTGCCTGAGAGAGGTATAAATCGCAGCCTGCCTGGCGACTGCCGAGGAGATCAATTTTGAGCATACCAGAACATTGTACACCTTCTTGATGTTATTGGCGCTGAATCTTCTAACTCCGTAGAGTTTCCTTAAGCTCTCTCTTGGCTAGGGAGATTCGGTAGCTAATGTGCGCTTTATACTCTATTCAGGTGATGCGCAGACCTAGGAATTTGTCGTGGAATGGCAAGACTCTATATATATACGTAGGTACTTTAGGGCTTGGTGCCAAAGTTAGTTGAAGACTGTTAGTGAAGGGGGAAATTGTTATGAGTCCAGTGGGGATGGTATATTATTAACTTTGCGGGGGTCCTTTTAAACAAATATTTCAGAGAGCAAGTTGGCCAAAGATTAACAGATAGCTGGCACGCTTTGGAGTTACAAAAGAAAGACAATGACGAAAATATATCTTTACTAACAACAAAATGATATTTATAAAGGTTCTTAAAATAAGGTCGCTGGATTTTAAAATGTAAATATAACAAGTTGAGTGTGATATATGCAGTTAAATATTTTAAATTTTAAATTACATTTTATAGCATTAGGTGTGGAATATGACGTCGTTCAAATGTCCGCCAGTGCTTCGCTTGGTGGAACGTATTCGGGAGGCCCAATTTTCGATGACTTTGTCGCATAAATCTGGCTGAATTTGCTGGATGGTGTTTGTTATGTTGACTTTGAGGACATCACCTGTTTGCGGATTATTTGCCTAGACCTGTGATTTAAGGTACCCCCAAAGAAAGTAGTCTAATGGGGTAAAATCACATGATCTCGGTGGCGAGTTGACGTCGCCGCCGGGCGAGATGACCCTGCCCTGAAATTGCTGGTGCAAAATGTTTATCGTGGCGCGCGCAGTGTGACACGTAGCACCGTCCTGTAGAAACCATATGTCGTCAGTATCCATATCAGGCATATAATCCAGTTGAGGCCCCAAGAAGTTGCTTATCATCGATCTGTTGGTCTCGCCGTTGACGGTTATGGCAATCCCATCTTCGTTCTCAAAAAAATACGAACTGATTTAGCCGTTAGACAAAAATCCGCACCAAACTGTAACTTTGTTGGGATGCAATTGGTGCTGGTATGTCTCATATGGATTGCTTTCGTCCCAAATCCAACAATTTTGCTTGTTCCCAAATTGATTCATCCAAAAATGGGCTTCGTCGCTGAAGATGATGGAAATCACGAAATGCGCGGAACGTTTGTCGAACGGAGCTCTAAATTTGATAATAACATTTGATGATTTGCAAACTCTGTTCAATGCTATAACCTTCCATTGTGACTTCTCAAGGACTACTGAACAGTTCACAGTGAGTTTGCCAGATGTCGCTTTAACAACATGGACACTATCGCTTGAAAAACCTCGAGCGTCCTTGTTGAAAGACCCTTTATTTACACACAATTTGGGTTTAAAAGGAATGGTCGCCCAGGCGGGGTTAAAGGTCCACACACAGTTAGGTTAATTAAGGGAGTAAAAAGGTCAGATTGAATTAGGTGATTTAAAGGGGGATTTTAAACTGTGGCGTTCACACAAATAATGGAACAATGGGGTAAGCCAGAATCAAGATCAATCTGCAGGTGGCAACGGTTATGATTACCTTACGTGCACATTGCCTAAAAGAGGCCAGTTGGGTTATGATGAATGCGACGGTAGAAGTCAAGTTACTTCTTGATTCAGACGAGGGAGCACTTGTCCAACCTTTGGAGTCGGGAATCCTTGTCAGGTAATACTTGTCACTGATGTCGATACTTACCGATTGACTATGGCAGAGTTTATGGATCGATTTTGCCTTTAACTCAAATTGAAATCACCGCTGATGGGGGGTGGGAGAGCGTCCTTCAGCTCGTTTGCCAGAGCAGGTGGAAGTCTAACAGTGCTGCTCTCTAAACTCCATCGAAGCATTATTTAGGCGCCTGGTGAAGTGGCTCCAGACACGCCCGAGAATTTGGGGAAGGTTGAATCGTGATAACGATAACGTTGATTGGAATGTCCAACGGACTTCAATCTTCCATCAGAAAGCCAGAATGCTAGCGCAGACTTGAGTATCGGAGACGATGACATCAGTACCCAGGTTTAGCCATGTTCTCACAGCTCCATGCGGTGATCTCAGGATCCACGTGTGTATAGAAGGGCACGTGGTCGCCATTTGACCTCATTCTGCTACAGAATTTACCTACTCTCGTTTTTGTATGGGTAAACATCGCCACTCACTATGACGTCGTCACAGTAAAGGGAATTTTACGCACAAACTAACGTTCAAATCATACGCACTGTTTGTTTTTCTATTTGGACCTAAGGGATACAAAATTGTCCGATCACAGCTAAGGTAATATTAAAGGATAAACGAATGTTAAGAACATAGTCGCTACAGAATAACTTACTTTGTTCAAACAAAAACACCAAATACATTCAAGGAAAAATTTTAGTTCAGAAATGTTCACTAGGTAAAGTGGATTGCGATTTTGATTTAGCGGCGACGATCGTGGAGACAAGAGTTGTCGGAAGTATGGTATCGGGCTGGATTTGCACGTTAATTGCTGGTTTCTTCATTCGAATAATAACGGTTTCGAACATTCGCAATCTTCTGCGGTTTTGGAGTCTCAGAATAATGTAGGTGTTCTTATTTATCGTCTCACGGGATATAATAGTGCTATGACAGTGGGCATGTTTTCTAATTGCCTCACCCTGTAGGTGAGCCATCAGTCGCCTCGACTGACGTTTCTCCACCGTAGTCGAAAGAGGTCTCGGAATATAATATGTCTCTTTCAAAAGTTTTTTCGCCTACAAGACAGACAAAAAACTTTTAAGAAAAATAAAGACAAAACAAATTAAATTCAATAACTCTGACACTGCTGTGGAGTTCAAAAGTGCATATATATATATATATATATATATATATATATATATAAGTAGGATGAAGAAACCTTGTATTGCAAAGCATGTAACAATACAGTACAAGATAAATCAAAATTTGACGTAAATGAGAAATAAGAGAATGCTGATTGCCGCTTAAATGCTCTCCAGTTAAGCTGCCAGGCACAGTGACTCAATTAGATCAAAAACGTTACCCTCTCAAATCCACTATCTCCTTAAGCTAGGAACTTCGCGATGGATTTTTATACCATATGTTCTTATCTGCTCACAATTTAAAGGCTTATTAATTATCCATGTCACATTAATAAAAATAGCAAATTTAAGTTCTGCAGGTGATAAGAAATACCACATGGCTTAGCCATATTTAATTTTGGCCTTTCATTAGCCTTTTCAAGACAGAAAAAGATGCAGGAACCTCGTATTGCAGAACATATAACAATACAGTAATATATAACAGTATAAAATTACTCTGACTCAATTCCACCTTATGGAGATAATGGGTTAGATAGGGTAACGCTTTGAGTGGAATCGAGTCACTGTGCCTGGTCGCTTAAGGGTAGAGTATCTGACCGGCAATCAGCAGACACGGGTTGGAGTCGTGGTCAAAAATCAGGTGATTTCTAATTACCGGCGGCGATATTATCGTCTTAAATTACCTAATAAATAATCAGTTCACGACAAAGTCTAATCCATCTCTACCTTTCACTATCATAATCGATCAGCGCTTCTTTTCCGCACCTGTGGCACATCTACCCTTTTAAAATGAGGCCTTTATCTATATAAAAGTCTATTAAGTTGACCAAGGTATTAAAACCAGTCGTATTAATGTTCAACAAACCGAGTGCACAAGAATCCCGCCTTTTAACTACTTGGCTTCAGGTTTCCAATATTGGAAATAAGGTCAACGTAAAGTTGCAAGTCTCTGAAAATAATTTTTTTTTTAAATCGAGAGAAGCTGTGCAATTTTATCTTTAAACGAAATAACGAACTAGGTACAAGACACCTCCCCAAAGGCAAAACATTACGAAGCATAATACTAATTAAATATAATCGAGTACAAATGCAGGCATTTTCTAAATAATAAAGAATGGAGACCACCAAAATTACAACGCCGTTATTGGCCACACACAGAGCTACCGTCTTACGTCATAAGGCTTAAATTTAACTAAAAACATGTAGCCCAGCAATAGCGCCCACACAAAAATATCACTCAATTTAACACCTATAAAGACAAGATGATGTACTAAGGAAAGTACAGCGCTATATAAAAGGTATAAATAGGAACTCACTAACTTATTCAGAGGAAATTATAATAAAGTCTGTAAGGTATATATTTATAGAAAAATTAATGAAGATTAGGGTTAATTTTTTTTTAATTATAGCAATCGACTTTTGATCTATTTGCCAGATTCTTTGCCCTTTTGTATACTTATTATGACTTTATAAGTAATTTTTTTAGGAACATAAAAAAATTTATTTTTCACTATTTTAGGTTCTTCTATAGTTATAGTAAGGGTCCATTATTTTAATACTAAATAGAAATTTAATGTTATAACAATGTACAACAATGAAAGTAAACGCAAATCAGAATAAACTTTTCTAGGGGAATTTTTTGTGGAAATTACGAATAAAACATCCGTCTCATTCTGCGACCATGCAGTTCTTCGTAAATTACCAATTATTTAGGTTACATACATCGATGGTTCCGTGCTGAAACTGACAACTCTAAAAGTTATAAACTGAATTTGATACACTCTTAATGGGGGTAATCCTAAGGTATTTCGCAAACTAACTATGAAATTAATCAAAGTATACTCAAATTCCTTTCAGTTATATAGGTCCAAATCTGTGGTAACCCTTACGTAACGCTTGCTAACTTTGTAACTTACTATAAATGCTTCCAATTTTACTTTTTATTAAATATTTGTTGCTGTTACTTCTTGTTTGATTTTTATAGAAGACAGAGCTAAACTAACTAGAGAATACCAAAATTCCCCAGACAGTTTCTATTTTATATGTGAATCAGTTACATTATAACAATAGAAGAGACAGTTAACTAAACATTGAAGAAACTTTATCAGTTGTCTTTGATTGTAAAGTGGGTGGCCACGACAAACGCTGACCAACTCACATATGTTGTGTCATGTGTATACAAGTTTCCTCTCTATCTGGGTCAAAGGAAAATGGCCTGACCTTATGTTTGACGTACTAGTGGTCTAGACGGTGCCTAAGAACCATTGAACGGATTGTTACTTTTGCTTATAAATAATTCAATGTGTTTTCTTTCCTGATCTTTAAGATATTTTAAAGAAATGTATTAATTAAAAAGATCAAAATACATACTATGTTGTACTTCTGCTATTTTTTCAAGTGATCACAGCCAATAATATCCATTTTTAGTCTGATTTTATTTTATTTCACTTCAGATTGCAACAGAAAAGCCAAGAAATCTATCATGTATCCAGATCGTCAGTCTGCTATTCACCCAGTGTGACATTCAGGTAGTATTTCTGTACCAGGGCAATCCTCTAAACTACTAAGCGATGACACGAGCAACTCAGACGATTCAGTCTCTCAAGATACACCATATACATTACAGCTTCAATCTGACAAAGAACCCCAACTTATCCCCAACCTAAACTCAATAATGTGGTTCGTGATCTAAAACTTACTACGCATCAGAGTGAACTCCTGGCCTCATGTCTGCAACAATACAACCTTTTGGATAAACATGTTCGAATTACAGTATTTAGGAAGCGTTAGGCTGATCTACAGCACTTCTTCACTTTTGAAAACAATTTGACTTATTGTTATAATATCAGAGGCCTATTCAATGCCCTTGAGCTAACCTATGAACCAGAAGAATGGAATTTATTCGTAGATGCATCCCTCTACAGCTTAAAAGCAGTTCGGTTGCATATTGGGAACACCATTCCTTCAGTTCCAGTTGCTCACTCAGTCACTTTAAGAGAGGCATATGAGAACCTTGCTTTTATTCTAGACCGCATAAGTTACAAGGAGCCTGATTGGCATTTGTGCGGACTTGAAAGTAGTAGCCATACTTAATAGGCTAGAAACTGGATACACCAAGTTTATGTGCTTCCTTCGCAAGTTTGAAGGTAGGGCCAGATCAGAATATTATGTACGCTCAAAATGGCCATCTCGGGAAACTATGATGCCTGGATGCCATAATGTAATTCATGAGCCACTAGGTAAGAAAGAGAAAATCATTTTGCTACCGCTGCATAAAAACTATGCCTTATGAATCAATTTACCAAATCATTGCAAAATTACAAGCCATATTTTCAGTACCTCAAATTGATCTTCCCTAAAATAAGTGATGCCAAGATTAAAGAAGGCATATTCATAGGCCTTCAGATTCCTCTACTTATTGTTGATGAGGAATTCGAGGCGACAATGTATGAAACTGAGCTAGCGGCCTTGCATGCATTCAAAGATGATTTCAAAGAACATTTGGGAGTGAACCAAGAAACCCAGTGATCTGTCACTGAACTCACACTTTCTTTATTCTCATCTGTACTTTTTCCCAGAGATAGCAGGACATATGAGTGATGAACAGAGAGAGAGGTTCCATCAAAATATAGCGTCCATCGAAAACAGGTTTAAGTGAAAATGGAGCCCTGCTATGCTAGCTGACTTCTGCTTGAAACCTGATGCGTGACACACTTGAGAGGTCTTACAAACGAGGACATAAATGCTATCATCATGATTATTCATTATATATTCATGAATAATTACAATGGACACATTTTATCTGAATTTGGGCGAAGTACATTTATGGTATCGTGGAAATCGGTATCAATTGCAAAATTATTAAATCAACAATTTACAAGAATATGTTACGTGATGAAAAACTTTTGTCATCTAATTTGAATTCAGCACACTCAATTTCATAATAAAATGCACGTGAGATATATGTTCTTTGCTTTACACTGAAATTTGTTGTACAGTGTATTTTGCATGGCTGTAGTGAACCATTCTAGTCAACTATGCTAATCTATGTCACTGGTTGAATAGAGAGATTATGTAAATTTTGAAAGAAATACGCAATAAAGGAAAGCGAAAAAATACAGTAATATAAGAAAAAAATTAATATGTCAAGATGCTGACTTTATGCCAAAATAATTATAATAACGAAGAATTGTGTGAGGTACAGTAAATCAGGTGTTATCCGACGTCACTCTCTCTGTTAAGTTGAAAGGGAAGTGCTTGTGATTTTGAGTGAGCCATTAATCTATCTGTATGAAACTTGCAGATGTTTAAAGAGTATCAAATAACAATGAAAGGAGATTAAGAGTTTTCATTGCTGAAATCAATTTCTATTTCAATTTATTCTTAGAAAAACAGGATATCTGTGAAAAAAGTAGTAGAGTGGTGAATTTAGAATATGGCTAAACGCCTCTTTCTAAAAGTGTAAATGCCGAGTGCCTGCTTTCTTGTACAATATATTATTTGAGAACATGAAATATTTGTGAGTTTAAATTGGTTATGTGTTGGTGAATATCTTGACGGAGGCTACAAGGATATGTGAACTAAAATGAATCAGCTTCTGATTAAATAATATGAAAGATTATTTAAAAATGTTAGTGTGAAGAGGAGGGAAGGTTACTATAAATATGAGCATAGATTCAATCTTATACTAGTTAAAGGAAGTTATAGCTGTTTTTAGCTTAAATAGAAGTATAGTAAATGTGGAACGTAAAAATCGGAATATTGTAGAAATGATATAGAATATGAAGTGGTTATTTTTGAACGGGATAATACAAGTCTTTTCAAAGTTCAAATATGCAAAGACATGCATGCAAAGACATGCAAATAAAAGATTAAGATTAGAAATGAGGAGAAGTGAATGATTAGCTAACGTATATCCTGTATAGTCAGCAATGAAACAGTAAAAAAATACGTTTTTGAAAATTTGTAAAGAATTTCAAGATTTCTAACATGTTCAAAATATTTTCTTCAAAAGCCCAAAACACGTATTGAAAACACTTCCAGGGTACACACCAAATAATTTATTAGGATAGTGAGGATTCCGTAATGCAAGTCACTGATGATCTTGCAAGTGGTAGATAATGTAGCAAGAGGTATAGAAAATGGGAAAGCATTAAGATGGAAATATATGACATGTCGCATTAGTGTTATTTTCCTTAAATACGGCGAACTCTTCTACCGTTCCCTGGTTATACAAATTTCGCTCATGTTATGGATCTTTATTTAAAGCCAATTTATCTAATCTATATAGGAGGTGTGTAATGATAATAACTCAATCCAGATTTTTTACAGTGGCTCAATAGAAGGGATAAATGATGAGAGGAGATGTAATTTACTCAGCTCGTAAAATATTCCAAGCCCAAAGATGCCAGACTTTTGAAGTGGTTAGGCTGTGTTGAAAAACAATCATACATTTTCTGTCGCATTTATGTATGTGAAACTCATTCCAGCCGCTAATCTCGATTTTTCAGCTCTACTAATAGAATTTAGCTTTTGAGATCATGGGAGCTAATGAGATTCTGGCTTGTGAGTAACTTGTTATAATACGGTGCGCATGTGGTTGCGTGTAAAAAGGGGTTTCTGTAGCATTTGGGTATTCGCAAATATGTCTCTTTGTATAAGTGGGTGCGTGTTTATCTTTATCGGTGTGCGTTCTTAGTTCAGATATATATATAAATATATATATATATATATATATATATATATATATATATATATATATATATATATATATATAAATATATATATATTGAGAGATAATTTAAAATTACAAGTTGATGAAAGAAGGCTGCTCCTAAAGAGAATGTCTCTTTGAGAATGATACAAAATTGGATTGTAACGGAAAATAGAGAGCAAAAATATCGGTCTTAGTTGTGAGGACGACCATCACTTAGCTTTCTTGTGCAAAGCGAGTTAATATGAACGAAAAATGGAGAGATTTATGATATATAGGGGTTTTAGGGCTAAATTTGAGGGTTTGAATTAAAGAAAACCGACCTTGCAATAAATTTATTTTTTAAAATTTAATAAATATCAACTAGATTATGACAGAGATAACAGCTTACTCAAAGTAGCCATATTCAACTTTTCCACGGCCTCAAAATGTCTATGGAACATGGCGCATACATTTCTCACTGCATTCCTGGAAGATTTTTCTACACTCCCTTGATATTGGCCACCAGCTCTGCAAAGGGGTTGAAGTCAGTTAGGTTGCAGGCTTTGTCATACTCAACCTAAATCAATGGGATTAAAGTTGGTGGGGTTAGGTCAGAGATTCTTTCCCTTATGGTTTCAAACACAATTTGCATATGTGATTTTCCCCAAAAATATTGAGCTTGCCTATCCACTGAGATTTCTGCTCAGGAGCAGAAGCCAGTTTTATATATTGTTCGAAAATCAATGATAAAGTGTGAAAACAAAATTTAGCATTATTAGGACGCTTTATACGGCTGTCTATTATGATGAATTTATCCAAAATTTAGAACAGTGTTGTTGTTTTCATGGGGGGTGGGACTATGCCTTTATGGCAATTATCGTACATCCAGTTACGCGTTGCAAATTGTGTAGTAAGGGTGATTGATTATAATATCTGTTAAAAGGAACATAAACTCCTCTCTATTCATTTTATATGCGTTTATCAAAATATAAATGAATATATTTACCTACACGCTTTTAGAATGGAAAAGTGTTTCTAAGAAGAGGAGAAATGAAAATAAAACAAATAGGAATAATTACACAAAAGGAACTACTGAGTCATGTAATTCAAGAAGAAACATTTCTAATAAATCTAAACAAAAACTAAGGCCTCTGCCTTTCAGTCATCTTGGAAATTTGACTATATGTCGTCTGTAAAAATACTTGCTATGGTTTACCGGAAAAACTCCGAGGTCCTTTGTGGGGGCTCTTCAAATTGAAAAAAATATTTCTTTGCTTCAAATAAAGACATTAAAAGTTTTATCAATGTTTGGATCGACATAAATATGCGACATGGCTTTTTGGAAACTAATACTTTTAAAAAATGGCAAGATTTCGGATAGGACATCTCGGAGAAAATTTGCGATTAAATCTTTAAAATGTTAACTTCTTCTTTTTCAAATCATGGATATTATTAGGGTAGGATCATTTTGGTTTATGTATTTTTATACATAAAGCATTTAATAAAATATATTCAAATAATTTTTAATATCTTAAATACATATGTATACGAGTAAGTGTTTTGTTAAAATACATTTAAAAATATTCTTTACCTATATTTTGTGCTCTCTAGGCTCTATGAAGCAAAATGTTTGCTCTCTAGCCTAGAGGGTTAAGAACATCTGGACCGGAAGGCCAGAAAGTGTGGTTGTTGAAGTCCTAGATATTCTCCAACAGCCATTTTTGACTCTTATCATAGGTATGGCCTTCCAGGAGCAACCCTCTCCATCCAGAGCTTAACGACACTCTCAGCAGCTCAACATAGTTGTCTGAATTGACCTAAGAACCTACTCAAATATGTTGGGCGGTTTGGTGCTACCATCATTTGAGACACAGGCACACATCACCAGATTTTGTTGTAACTTGGTCTTCATGATACATGGAACGTCCAATGGATATTAGGCAAGCAACCTGCTTGTTTGGATCTTCCATCACCTTCTCTTGCAGATATTAGATGAATTATGGAGTGCAGCCACAAGCAGAATGCCTGCAGAATGATAGCTACCGCTTCTCAATGCTGATTGCAGGTTCATATGTCATGTCTTACTTTACAGTGTTAATAGTGAATTAAAGACAACTCATGATTTCGGCCTTTTGATATGCGCTCCCATTCCATCATGGTGTAGGTAACAATATTCATATTGCTTCGTGTCCTCAATGTCAGATAACTTCTTCTCAATTGAAACTCTACTGAGTCTGCTGTATATCGCCTTTGTCTGTTTACCGATAAATTAACATATTCTGCAAGACATTTTAACTGGTCAAACTTAGCAAAAACAACCTGTGTAATATAAATTAACTTAACTTCGAAAAATGGCATGACTGTAAGGAAATTTATGTCATGGATGTGCTTTTAGCATTTGGACGATGTAATTAGAAAATGCTGTGACTGCACTCATGTAAAAAGTGGTAAGGTTAGAAAGGTAAGCTTATTACTTACAAGGAAAGAAATCTGTCTGGTTCTAAAATTAACAGAGAAAATCCTGTTTCATGGTGTATAAAGAATAAGAAAGAAAACTTTATGATATAAGATTGTTGAGATCAATGTGGGAAATAATTGGGTAAAAAATGTGTTTTCTCTGTTTAATTTTTTTTTAAATATATGAGCAAGAATTTTAATTTATTAGCTGATTTTAGCATTAAGTGTAAGAGTATGAATTCGTTTAAAAAGAAACCCTATTATCAAGTTAAAGCAACTACTAGATCGGTGTCAAACTTTTTAAAGAGTGAAATATTTCAGTACAGATATAAGACGGGGCAGTAAAATGAAAAAAGCTAACAGGATGCTTTTCTACCAAAGGAGAATATACACGAGTGCAAACTTACCATGAGTTTTTAAAATCTTTAGCTATCGTTATATGAAAAAGATAGAAAGAATACTAAGCCATATCTGTGATTGATTGTCGGAGAAATGTGTGAAAATTTGATGACCTACTTGATAGTCATTTGTGGAAGTTTACAAAGTTGGAATTATTCGTGCGATACAATATAAGTGAAAACGATATAGACCATGTTGGGGGAAGAAAGTTTAAATATTTTATGTACTAGAGTGTAACGTTTAAATCTAAAATATGCAAGAGCAAAGGAATGTAATTTGAGAGAACATTAAAAATAAGATAGGAAGAAATGAGTGACTAACAAATGGAAAGTGGTTCTACCCTGAAAAACTTTAAAGACGAGGTTGTAATTAACAATGTTCTGATATAAAATACCAGGTATAAAAATTAAGGTTGTGGGGGAGTTTTGACCCTGAGAAAGATGTGATTATGTTATGATACAACATAGGGCTGTTCATTGTTTATTATTGCGAATAAAGACTACGTAGGGACACTTTTTTGAGGTTCCTGATACATGAAAAATCCTTCGGTTTACTCATTAATAACAGCCTTGAATAAAAAGAAGATAAATATGAAATAAAGCAATAACCTTTCCTACATATATACATGAGTAACCATTAAACTTTATTATTTAGACCAAAAGATCAATCAAACTTTTTAATTTAAAAAAAAAGCTGAAATATGGAGCTCCCATTTGACGAAAAAAACTATATTTAACACCTGCTTTGCTGACATATCCATTCTTTTGAATCTCAATAGGAGAACACTAAAATCAATGTCGTATATTTGCCAAGGAATCAAAAGGAGCCCACTTTCTCCACACCATCAGACAGAAACTGCACTGTCTAAGTAAAATTATGGAAAATTATTTTTGCTTAAGTTGGAAAATATACCTCCAAATTGGAGCAAAGATAAGGTAATTAGCATTAAAATATAATTACTTAATAAGCGTAACTAAATGAAAATGTTATAAAACAACAACTTATTTTATTTAGAACTAGAGTGCTTGACCCTAGAGCATTGAACATGGGTATAGTTTGGCCGAGGCTTGTGACGTCATGCGCATTTCTCCTCTTCCCCTTCAAGGCGGGATGCTGGGAGTCTGTATAGCTTCAGTCTAGCGAACACTCTCATAGAGTGAGGCCACATCAGGCCACTCATCTGCTTGGATTATCTCGCTAAACCCCTGTTTGGGTACGGTTTACCCTAGTTCAGTGTTAAATATAGTAAAAAATTACTGGGCAACCTGTACTTGAGTTCAGTGGTAATAGCATACAAAGAGAAGTTATAGTGATCGTATAGTGATAAATTTCTCTCTTTTCAGGCTGTAATTAATATTTTGGTTGACTCATAGTGTGAACTTGTGCCTGAAATTGCGAAAGAACAAAACCTGGGTGGGCTGGAGATTGGTGAAATTCTCTTTACTCCAAAGAGTGAAAACGATAATGATTGTGTTGAAACTGATGTACTTTATGACAGTGAGAAGACGTTCCTCGCCGAGGCAAGCAAACAAAGGCGGGTGGTGAGAAAAAAAGAGGCCTAGGCGTCTCCCCTCCACCTTTTTGCCTCCTACCCACGCAACCACAACTGATAAACCTAGAGCTCACCAATCCGGCAACTCTGCTGCTGTTCCTGTACTGTACTCTGCTGTGTCATCAGGCTCTGATGACCCTGACGACCCTTATTCTACTGCTGCTCTTCCTGCTGCTACCTCTAATGCTGCTCGTGCTGCCACCCATACTGATGCTCGCCCTGCTGCAACAACTGCTGCTGCTCCCGCTGCTCGCAAGCCACAACGTTGACGACGTACATACGATGGGGAGTTGCTAGTGACTTTTAGCTCTGCAACAGTCAAAAGTCCTTCAGGCTATGTATGGCGCACAAAGCCTCAGCTAGCTGCAGCAACCAGGACAGCTCGAACTATTGTGGCTTCAATTAGATCAGGTATCACACAATCAGCTCCTACTACCACAACACATGAAGAGTGTTTTCGCCTGTTTGTGACTAATGCCATTGTGAATCTGATTGTGGAGTTCACCAACAAGGAGATTGATGTGGTTGCCAGTAGGTATAGGAGACAGTCAGTGACTGTATAGCAAACAACAGCAGCAGAGATACGTCTTCTGCTAGGTGTCCTTATACTAGGTGGTTACAGAAATGATAACCACCTGAATACTAAGGAGTTGTGGTGCCTTGTGGCAGGGGTCCTTTATACAAGGCAGCAATGACTGAGGTGCGTTTTTGCTTCCTGCTGTATTGCCTCAGGTTTTACTACATAGCCTCGGGGGAGCAGAGGCGGGCCACTGACAAATTTGCCCCAGTCAGGGGTGTTTGGGATATGTTTATGGCCTGCTGTGAGGACAACTACACACCCCCACGAAAACCTCACAGTAGTTGAGCAACTGCTGGCTTTTAGGGGTAAGAGCCCTTTTAGGATGTGTATCCCAAATAAGCCAGCAAACTATGGGATAAAAATTGTTATAGTGAGCAATGTGGAAAGTAAGTACATGTTGCAAGGTATTCTCTAACTTGGGAAACAGGGCACAACAGCAAAACATGGAATACAACTCGGCCACATGTTCACCAAAGACCTCATACGCCTCTCCCGCCAAACCAACAGAAACATGACCACTGATCCCTGGGTAACGTCTGTGCCCCTCACACAGGACATGCTCAGTAAAGGGCTGACAGTTGTGGGGACAGTGAGAGGGAACAAGGCAGAAGGACACCCGCACACCTAGCAGCTCAGCATTCCTGTTTACGAAAGATATCACACTCGTTTCATACGTATATCCCTAGGATACATACAAGCAAGACGAATGTGCTCTACTGTCAAGTATGTACACACAGGCATCGGTGAATAATGTCAGTGGTAAGCCTGAGATCATTGACTTCAAAAGAAGGGGGCCACACGTTTGCTCAGAGGTATGCAACTTATAACTGCAGCAGAAAGACAAATAATGGCCACTTTGTGTGTTCTTTGGGATGCTGAATGCGAGTGGCATAAATTCGTGGATCATTTACCAGAGCAACACTGCCAGGGTAGGAGGCAGCGCCATGCAGAGACGGAAATACATGCACGAATTAGCCCTGCAACTCATCAGGCCCTCAGCTGAGGAATGACTCAATATCCCAACACAGCATCGACAGGTGTTCCCCCCCAACCTACCATCTGGCACGGCTGCAGGTGCAAGACCAGCGGCAGCTAAGATGAGGGAGCACATGGTACGGTGCAGTAAGTGTAAATCAAAGGCTAAGGTAGGTAATATTCAAGAAATGTTTTTTTTCGTGTAGGTGTGTGAAAATTTGTTAGATTTATATAACTAAAACCATTAGGTTAATTTTATAAGCCACCACCATCTCATATTAATAAATAGTGGAAAATAATTAAAAGTTTTCATATCAGAAACAGGAGGTTGCAATGGATAGACACCAATGGAGAGGCTTGGTGTGAGCAGTCATAGGTCATAGTCAGTATTGTATCTTAGTAGTCATTTCCAGGTGGTTTCAAGGTGTTATATAACAGAAAAACACATTATATTGAATAATTAGTCATTTTTGATGCACTAAAAAAAAAGGTCTTTTTTCCACTATCTTTCCTACAGTTTGTGCATCGTCAGTGTCATGGAGAGTCCCTGGGAGGAGAGCTTAACATCCTTGGAGACCTGTGTGGATGTTTGAGCGAAGTCTATTAAAGGGTTTTTGGGGGGGTGAATTTTCCATCAAAATTATTGAAAATTTTTCACTTTTTGACTATTTTTTAAAAAAATTTCTAATATATCTTTCTTCAAGTAAGTACGGATCCTTATTAGTTTAATTAGCATTTACATGCATTATAGTTAGTGTGTACATGATAGGATTAAATAATTTGTATATTTACCACTTTTCTTTTATTTTCCAATATCAGGTATAATATACCCGAGTTCTGTGACTTAGTAACAGGAAAATATGTCCAGTGCTCCAGGGTTAATAAATGCTTATTACGACGGAATCAAGTAAAAACCCTGCAGTAGGTCTCAGCAAATTTAGCCGATTCGGATAAGTTTAGGCGGCAAACGGCTTTCACATTCGTGTCGAAATTGTTAGAACTTCTATTTATTACACCGAGCTATCGCTGATAAAAAAAACTTAGAAAATTGCACATAGCCCATATAACCTACACTAAAACAAAAGTAATGGCCAAGAAACTGACAGTATCCGATAAACTAAGCTAATCCCCCGATAAATTGTGAAGGTGGCTACTCATTATAAGGCAACCCAGATACTTATCAGTGGTGACAGTGTAAATTTACTTACAATTTTAAGCTAAAATATGATAAAAGAGAGAGTTGCCTTCCCAAGCACTTATTATAAAAGAGCCACAGCACAGTCTTATCAACGAGTTTACGGAGTTATAACAATCTGCTCACTCATAAGCATCAAAGTATGAGTGCACATATAATTAGGTGAGAAGGTCACACTAAGAAAACATTTCTGAGAAGAGAGCATTAAACACATCTTTTTATCAAATCTCACGATGATGTTAATCAAGTAAAATCTGGCATCGATTTTCAACTTTCCTTTTTGTTCCCACACATTACTCTAAAATTATCTAATATCTATTCAACTACGAGGGGCGGTAAATAAGTTTTGCGAATCGGTAGGGAAAAACAGAGGAAGGGGGATGGCTATTTGTGGGGGTGTTAGGAGAAGTAAGGACAAGTCAGGACCTGCAGCCGCACGCTCCTGCATCGTCTATTAAAGTAGCAGTAGCTGATCGTCAGTCAAAATTTTTCAACAATGGAGAAGGTTGAGCACCGCGCAGTGATCAAATTTTGACTAGGAAAGGCAAGAATGCAAAAGAGATCCATGAACGCATGGTTGCAGTGTACCCTGACAGCGCCCCATCCTATGCAACCATTGCTCGCTGGAATAAGGAGTTCTTCCATGGTCGTGAGACCCTTGAAGATGACCCCCGTCCAGGACGCCCTTCAGACGTGACCAACGAGAAACAATGTGGCTTGTGTGGAGAGGATGATCCTCGAAAATCGACAGATGAAGGTCAAAGAAATTAAGCGAGAACTTGGAATATCACATGGAAGTGTTATCAACATCATCCAAGACAATTTAGCCATGGCCAAGGTCTCTGTCCGTTGGGTCCCTAGAAACCTCACGAAACTTCGTGTCACGCATTGTGACAGGTGATGTAACGTGGGTCCATCCCTGGGATTCCGAGAACAAGCTCGAAAGCATAGCCTGGAAGCACAGGGGCTCTAATATGTCATTAAATTATCTCGTTACATCCAACGGAATGGTGGGGAAAAGTAAAATTTTTAACTTAAAAAAATATTTTCTTTTTTTCATTACACTTTGAATAATGGCACATGGACAATATTCTCCCATATCATATCCAAGGTAACTTTCTCCTAATTAAATAAAAATCTCCACAAAAATGTAGATTTTGAAAGTAATTCCAAATATTTATTTATACATTCGAATTATTATTATTCCTATTCGAGAAATGTTTTCTTAATAGGGTCTTCTCACTTATTTTTTTCTCCATCTATAGTTTGATACTCATCACACACTTAAAATGAATTGCATGCGGATATTGGAAAAGAGTTACAATAGACTGTTCAACCTTACAAGAAAGTGCACCACATGTCTTTTTAAACTGGAAATTGGTCATTCTCAGCTATTATAGATAAAACCTCGAACTTTGTAATGAGAAACCACTTTCCCAAGGTCAAATGCTATTAATTTCCAGGAATAAATTCTGCTTTTATTCTTTGTTTAAATAGTAGTAGATTTTTTCCAGATTCTATATGCCATACCAAGTTATAAATATAACAGGATTTTCAGGAACATTATTTTCCAAAAATTTAAAATTGCTCTCAATCTCACATCAAAGCATAAGAACCAAATTTAGTGTATTCGATTAGAATCTCCTAGCTTATTTTACTATTCAATGTCACTTTAGAACTTGGTCCAACATTCAATTTTGTTTATTTATAATTGAGGATTCTAGATGGTAATAATGATTTTTCATTATTATCTTATTCTTTAGGCCCTGAACTCAGATAATCAGGAGCAGACCACGTGCTCCTTGGCGTGGGAATTTTAGAATCAACGAGAAGGAAGCTGCTTCACGCTGAATCGCCTGACCCGGCTGTATTTACTTAAGTGGGACACACACATCGCTCTCCTTTTTCCACGATAACACCGAGTTCTTGCTCAAAGCCTTTCATACATTTCCTTTCCTCCGCGAACGCACCCGTACATTGTCAAACCCATATTCTGAGGCAAACTTTGCTGTTCGACCCGACCACTTATCTCGAAATAAGTGTGCACAGAATTGTGTCGCGAATTCTCTTAGGGCAGCTATGCCCTGGGGCTATCTAACGGACTAGTCACCGGCCTATTTGACCCTGCGTTCGCCATTCGTCAAAGAGGAAAGCTCATCAAGTCATTTTCTTCCTGAAGAACTGTGCGTCTCCCTCATCTCGCACCCTCTTTAAGACCCCCGTTCTCCGTGTCTGAGATTCTTCTCCGTGCCGCAGAACAGTCTCTCGTGTTATTGATCACATCTCTCTGGAGCAGAAAAATCTCATTCTTCTGCAAGAAGCACTCAAACCCGCATCTACGAGTTTTCCTCGTTAGTACCCTTAGTAGTGTTTCCTCGAACACCTGTGCATTGGTATTCGCCCTGCGAACAACTCTAAGCTTCAAGGTAAAGCAATTTTGCTTGTAATCCCATAATTATACGCCGCGTCACTCGTCGCTTGCATCCCCTTTTTAATTGACTAACCGCTCAAACTTAAATAATATCCAATATTCGGGTTATCGATAATTTTATAACTCTGTCACATTATAAATTGCTACGATTAAATTAACTATTCTTTTAAAGCATAATTTGTTCCCCATTTGTATATATATTGCCCCGTTTATTATTTATATTAAAATTATAATTTTTGCTCTTGATCTTTATATATAGTTAAACTGCAACATCCATCATGGTATTTTTGTCCCTAATTTCCTATTATCTAGTTATATTTAGTAAAAATATTACTTAAATTTCATTAAATAATTTCCTTACCGCTTTCTCAAAAATCATCAATATCAAAAGTCGAAACACAGCAATAAATTTGGAGCATCGGTATCAAATGCATTGAGACCATTAGTTTGCCTTCATAAGAGACAGAATACAAATAAGACTAAAAAATAGCCGGCAAACAATAAGAACCATACAGAAAGCGGTGAGAAATATATATAGGTTGTATGATTAGTGTCTCAATATGTGAAGGAAAAGTAGAACATACAGGAAAATGTAAATTCTACTCAAGTAAACTTGTTTTCAAATTTACATCAAATTATGCTAAAATAACATATATTAGAATAAAAAAGACTTCACTATTAAGGCTACTAAATTAGCGGAACGATTAGTTGATTGCTTCCAGGATTTTCTTGATAGCTTCTTAAAAAGTAATTTTTCTCTCGAGATTTTGGAGTTCCAGAATTATTTTGCTTATATTCTAGAAGAACTTTTTCACTGCAGTTTGAATTTATAAATTATCCGAGCGTATAACTAATAACAAACAGCATGTACATTGTGGATAATTGATAATCACCCCTTTTGACTCATTTTGAAATCCATTCGTAGGTATTTTAAGGGCATACCTTAGATAATTAACTTCTAAGTGCAGGTTCAGTCGCTTCTCCTCTGCTTCTTTCGTAAGATACGAAAAGAAAGATGTATATTAGTACGGAGAAATTAACTGATGACACGAATACTCCAGATAAATCTGCCACCGAAAATGCAGGCTTGATAAATAAAGGTATTGCCCACGATGATTGGTAGGCTGTTAAAAATATAGCTCAGGTAAATAAATGGAAAAATCCTTCAATAAATTGTATTAATACAATAAGAAAAAGAGTTTTGAAAGATAAAAAATAAAAATTCAGTACTTGTAGCAGTACTGTAGCTCTAAATTAACTGAATTTCATTTAAAATACTTTCCTTTTTATTCCTACTCTCTTGCAACATCCGAATTTAATAAAATACCGATAAAAAGAAGTGCGACACGTATTAACAAATCTTCCCAAATCTGTTTACGGCTGAAAGAAATTCAGTAATTCTGTCAGGAAATAAAAGGAAAATCATAATTAACGGGAAAAAGTGAAATAAAAACCTTCACTTTGCTTGGTACATTATTATTTTTCTCAAATTAGATAGAAGTGTATTCATTGTGCTTAGAGTTATCAAAGATCCTTTCCGAGTTTCACAACTGAACTTTTCAATTTGAAGTCAATGGTAAATAATCTGGAAAAAGATAAAACAAATAGAATGGTAAAACAAATTTTAGAGTAGGAAAAGAAGTTTTCATATAGATTACAAACTATAACTCCAAAGACATAAAGGAAAAGTAGATGAGCATAACTACTAAAACGCAAAATTATTTAATTAATGAAACATATACATATAAGAAAATAAAGAGGGCATTAAAGATATAGCAAACGCATTGTAGAAACTCGCTTGCGATTGAAAAAATCTATTCTTAGAAAATGATCAGATAAAAATCTTTGAAATCCTGCAGCGTATACTTGACTTTTTTTCTTTATTAAATCAAAATATAAATAAAAGTTTTTCTGAAGATTCTACACTTGAAAAGAGATTTAAACATGTTTTTGGTTCAAAGATTAATTAGGTTTATTAAAAGGTATTGATTAACTTTAATTTCAGTTGAAATGAACAATAAAGCAGTGGAAATTATTTGGGGGAAAAACTTCAATTGTTATAATTTGTTTTCTTTTATTCACATTGGTTAGGAAAACGATAAACCTTCTTGGACACATGATGGATATTAATCCTGGTTTTAATTGTAATTACTCATTGAATAACTTTACATCTTATGGAAGTCATTCTGGTATTTGCTCTTAACCACTTGTTTGTTTATCCTGCATAACTTGCCTATTTACAATGAAAAATTGTATGTAGCACGAATAATATTACTTGTGTATCAGGTGTGTCTAAGTATTAACTATTGACGGCCACAGATGTGCTGCATAGTTTATAGTGTAGCACTCTATAAATCTCAGTAATACCTTATAAACTACAGTAGATTGCATTCTACTGATATTTCTATAGGATAAACTAACTTAAAACAATATATATGTGCAGTAGAGAGTGATAACCAACCGGTAAATAATCTAATATCTTATATTAAGAGAAATTTATTTCCTATTCTCTGAAAATGTTTACTACAAAACAGATCGTTTTAATATGGGTTCCCCCCACTGCCCCCATCTGTAGAGGCATTGGCATGACGAAGTTGGACGAGAAAAATAAAAAGAACTACCCTAAAATAATTCACCCTATATTATCGACATTATATAGGCAGCTCTTTCTCATACGCAATACTAATAAACATGCCCTCTTATAATACACTGCTGAACTCAAAAAGAATTATCTACTTCATTTCTCGACTTTTGTAATTACCGCTGAAAAATTAGTTAATAAATAATTCAAATCAAAATTAAGTCTCCTGAGACTCGAAGAATGTATAAATCTCCATCCTGTCATTTTTCAGTCTTTTTAATAATTATATTCATTTTGTTTCATCAAAATATTCTTGTTTCTGTTACTCAACCGATAAAGCGCATTGTATAACTTCTTTTTTTTTAGGAAAATGTAACTTTTATATATATCTCTTATATATGTTATGCTTGAATGAATATTTAACAATTTAAATTGTGCTTATTAAGATCATGCAAATTTGTGATAGTTGGTGGTTATCTTCTTTGAAAAGAGCTTGTTTACATTTGGCAACATAAATATTAGGTTGAGGAATAAGTTCTTGCGTTTTTTTTTAATATTGTGTTGATTTAAGTTTTGTTGACGTGATTTATGCACATATTAAAAAAACAATAATAAATAATGAAAAAAAAAATTGCAAAGGTTAGGCTACGTCTCTTAACAACGTTAACTATTAGGCTTTTACTTATGCTTTGTCTTAAAATTGAGTAATAAGTCATTACGGTTTATTTAAAAGTTATGTTAATTAAATTTTTGTTCTGTACCCTCAAAATGGAATGTCAAGTTGAAAGAAAAGCGCATTTTCGACACTTATTATTATTCATTTTCAATCGAGACGAGAACAATGCAAACCCAGCAAAAGCTCGTCACGATATTTGTGCTGTGTACGGAGAAAATGCTTTATCAGAAAAGACAGCTCAATGGTGGTTTCACGATTCAAAAACGGTCATTGTAATCTTAATGACTAAGAACGTTCCTGTGGCCCCATTAAGTTGGATGAAGAGGGATTGAACGACCTTCTTCATTAAAATCCTCGTCAATCGACTAGAATTAGCGTGTGATCAGAAAACTGTAGTGAATTACCTTCATTCGAGGGTAAAAGTTAAAAAACTCAATGCATGGATTATGCACGCTTTGAGCGAAAGCAATAAACTTCAACGCTCGACGATTGCCGCAGGTTTGCTTGCTCGTCACAAGGCTACTCGTGTATATAAGGACAGATTTCTTCACCGCATCATCAGTGGTGACGTAAAGTGGTGTTTTTATGTCAACATGAACCATCGCAAAAAACACTCCCAAGATTAAAGCAAGTACTTCATCCACGAAAGACGATGCTATGTGTGTGGGGTGATTTTTTTTAGCTTCTTGCGAACACCGAGATTGTCAATGCAGAACTCTACGTTCAAAAAATGTATTGACTCGCCTAAGCTATTTGCGAAAAGCGACCTCATGACGTTATGGAGTCCTTCTACAACATGAAAATGCTCGTCCTCACATTGCCAATATGACAAAAGACGGCAACCAAACGCTTAATTGGGAAATCCTGCCGCCTCCTCCATATTGGCCGGACTTGGCTCCTTTGGATTTCCATCTGTTCCGATCGCTTTCCAACAATTTGCGCGGCGTTTCGTTTAATACTGATGTGAAATTAAGAACCTGGTTAAACGAATTCTTTGAGTCAAAATCCAGAGATTATTATTGCAAAGGCATCAAAAAACTAGTTGACCGTTGGGAAGAAGTCGTAAATAACAACGGAAAATACATTATTGATTAGATTGCATATTGTTATGAATTAAAAATGAAGTTTTTCTAAAATTGTTAATGGTAATGAATAAATTTGGTAAAACCACAAGAACTTATTCCTTAACCCAATAGAATATAGAAATAACCACCCTCTAATTCTATATTCTTCATGCCGGATTTTTAGAACTTGTAACTTCTACACATTTTTACCTTCTGATCTTCACCACTATAAATACCGCATTTCAAAACTATTCCAGGAAATATGTTTTTGTGTCAATTCAATTTACTATTTATTTTGTCTTTCTCGGATATATATATATACACCAATAAAATTAAAATTTCCATTACTATTTTTCAGGTTACCTGGATTCGAAAAGTAGATGTACAAGTACTGACAGTAAATACATTCACATATACATCCGATCATCGCATCTCTGCTTACTCCAGTTCTACCGGTGATGAGTGGGTTTTGAAGATTGTCGATGTCAGACTGGATGACACTGGTGGATACGAATGTCAAGTATCTACCGACCCCAAGATGTCGATGACATTTTATTTACATGTCGTGAGTAAGTATATTAGAATATTTATCTTCATTTAAAAGATTTGTTAAGGTTATAAGTGCTTTATTCTCTAATAGAATGAAGTGATTGAGTAGGTTGAATTCTTCTTGGTTGCCTCAATTCAAGTAGCTTTCCGCTCGCATGGATGAAGTTCTTTCATGTAGTTTTATATGATCTCTGGTTGTTGCAGTGTATCGATATATATAAAACGAGGTGAGAGTTTGGTTAATCAAAAACAATGTGTATTTCTCGCCTATGTGAGAATTAATAGGGCACAAAATGCCTGAAGTTGTTGTCATCAAAGGGTTGCTATCGGTTGCTGGCTAGGCAAGGAGACTCAGCCAGATTTGAGTTAGATTGCCACCCATAATTAAAGTCAGAACGATCTCCTATATAAATATATATATATATATATATATATATATATATATATATATATATATATATATATATATAAATATGTCGAGGTTTAGTGAGTGGTGGGTAATCTCAGTCCCACTTCCTGGACATATATTTTATTACCGCACCGAGGTAAAGCGGAGGTCGAGCGTATCCAATACACCTACCTTAGCCACTTCCCATGAATAAGAATAAACCCGGTACGTACTTTTTGATGAAAACTAAGATGATGATCCCCTGAGTGTGTCCCTCACTCAGTAAAAGCCAACCATGGGTGGATCAGTGTAATATTGGGATTTAAGCCGAGTGGATTGCTTAATAATTGCCAAAGGATCGTCCAAAATAGTTAAATACATAGATACAAAAATAAACTTTATTGTACTTGAATTTGAAATAAGCAACAGCGTATATAAATATTAATAAATTTAGTCTTGCACTGAATAAATAAGTCTACAAAAATGTCATGGGGATTACTTGAAAATTACTTACTGGGATGCTTGCGTCTTAATGACACCCGACAGCATAAATGGAATAGTATTATTAAATTAAACACTGAATTAAGTAAGCACTTCTAATACTAGAGGTTACCGGATCGAGATGGGAATTCTAGTTCACAAGTAAACTGGTGAAGTTAGAGGTGGGGATAATTCAATTAACTATAACTTTGAGTTCGTAAGTATTATTGAAGGGGATGGTGAAGATCTTCTTCTGGTGACGATGATCGCACCTAGTCCGGCCGTCCAAGGTTACCGAATGAGAGGGTAATCCTAGACGGTGATATAATGATCCTATGCCGGATCACGAAGGTGAGCCAAACGGTGACTCTAAGCACTATTTGGATTATTCGGCTACTAGAACGGGTAGCCTAAAACCGATTACCTAGCTACGTCTAGGGTAATCCGCAGAGAGAGGTCCTGTGTAACCTCAGACTCTGGAGCGGGGGCCTGCCAGAAGTTTAGCACCTACAAGTACCGTGACGGAAACAACCAATTGTCCAAGAAGTTCCTTCCTTTCAGCGGGTGAACGGTTTCCTTTGTGGATCGGACTCAGCATAAACTCGAAGTAGGTCCAAGATCTTCTGCCTGAATCCAAGGAGAAGTTTTTTTTTTATTTCCCTCGCTGGCAGAAATCGAGAGAGAGAATCGAATTCTCGTAAAATCCGTATCGTCGCGCGAAAGACCTTTTTTCATCTTTGGGCAGACAGTAGGCTTTTCCCGCCTTCGAGCTATCTCAAAGTATTTGTCAGAGTATTTTCTGCGTACAATTATGTACCGAGTATTTAGACTTCTACATCATATATATATATATATATATATATATATATATATATATATATATATATATATGTATATATATATATATATATATATATATATATATATATATATATATATATATATATATATATAGAGAGAGAGAGAGAGAGAGAGAGAGATAGAGAGAGAGAGAGAGAGATGAGAAACTCACAAAGTAGCGCGTGAGTTGAACAATAATTGCAGAAAATCGCAGAGAAAAACAGAGAAAATGAAACTTTCGAACCTTGTTCAGTTCATTCTCAAACAATACGTAGGGAATTTCTTTACAAGAATGGAATATATTGGAGAAAACTAACCAAAGCTCCGCCCAGGTACAACGAAAGGACACAAAAGAACCTCAAGTACTAATAGCTTAATCATTCGAGCTTTAAATAAATTCTTCCTTTTTGTCAATGAAGGCAATCATTAGTCAACCAATTTTTTCTAACGTTTAACACTCTTTTTTACCGCTGCTGTGTCTAAACAGGCGCGAAACGAGAGTGATAAATGCTGAAGTAGGAAAAAGATGACTTGTGAAATAGTACCAGTCGTTCATTTAACACTATGGTACGGAGGGTGTGCTACTCCTTCCCCATGTAGGGAGTAGATCTCCTAAATAATATTGTGATTTAAAATTTTCTGAACAACTCAGTGAAGCTTTGAAAAAGCTGGAAAAAATTATTATAGGGTATATAGATAGAATATGTCTCTTTTAATCGAAAGGGTTATTCGTCATATATACATAGAAATTGGATTATGTAATGAGATTATAATTTCACTCAGGAATTTTTATAGATGGCTTTTTCGTTCTTAAAAAAAATTTGTATGTAGAAATTGATGTAGTGCAAATTTAGGGATATGGATATAGAAATAGCAAACAGATGTTATTTTAATTTATAATATGAGTATAGTGAAAATTTGCAATTTTTGAAAACAAAATTGCAAAGTTCAGAATATATATATATATATATATATATATATATATATATATATATATATATATATACAAGCAATGCCTCGCCACTCCCCCCTTATGGGGGGGAGCTTGCACTTCGCTTCGCTCGCTACCAGCCCTTCGGCTGTTCAAATTCGGTCAATTTGATCCTTCAAATCAATTGTAATCATCTCTAACCCCCTGACCTCCATATTCGCCTACCCTCTCATCTCCCTATTCAACTACCCCTATCACATCCCCTAATCCTCCCCTAAACAATTCCTTCCTCCTTTTCTCCTCCCCTCGTCCTCCCTATTATCACTAATCCCTTACCTCTCTCCCTTCCTCTCTTTTTCCCCATCTCTTTCCCTTCTCCCCTTCTGAACATGGGGGACAGGGTGTGGGGAGCGCATTCATAAACTAAGCTATAATAAAATTAAAAAATATGAAAACCATTACGTTCTTAATATATACACTTTGCCATCTCCGTCCCCACTATTCCTCCTCTCCCCTTCCCCACTATTATCTTCCATCGCCCGGTACCCTCTTCCCTCTCTGGCCTCTCTCCCCCCTCCTCCTTCTCCCCCATCTTCAACACTTGACTCATAGGAGAGAAGAGGATTGAATGATATAGGATATAGTTAGATAGGGATTAAGGGGTAGATATATGTAGGTGAAAATAGTGGAAATATGGCAAATAGAGTTAGGATAAGGGAAGAAAGGGCAGGGGGAGAGGGGTGGGGAGTGGGGCAGAGCGGGAGGAGATAGAGGAGGGGGAGTTCGTGAGAAAGAATGGGGGAAGAGAGCGAGGAGAGAGAGAGAGAGGGATAGAGTTGGGAGGAGGGGAAAGAGAGAGGAGATGGAGAAAGGGGAAGTGAGGTGAGATAGTAGGTGGAGAGGAAGAGAGAGGGGGTAGAATGAGCAATGGAGATGAAAAATGCATTGGAAGTTCATACTTGTCTCTTTAACAAAATAATTGAAAAATCACGTTCTAAAAATATAGGGTCATGGATGATTATAAAATGTTTTAAAAGTTTGTCAAACAATTACCAATGTTGAAGAATATAAAATTTATTAAAATTTAGGCATGGCTGTATCTTGTTATTTTTCGCCCCTAAAACGAGTAAAGCAAAATAAAAATTTTAGACCAGATTTTGATGGGGATAAAAAAATAGTTATGAAGATTATTTATTCCGTATTTGAAAAATAACTCAAATAAAAGTTTCTTTATTGCCTTAAGGCCTTAGAAAATAAGCATGAATGTGTAAAAAGATAGACTAATTGCAAATTATTTGTAAAAAGTACAGGAAACATTTAATTTTTTTTAAGCAAAGCCACGTTTGCAGACCAGGAAAAATAGTATGATTCAGACCTAAGGACGGTCTTCGAAGCGCAAGCGCCTTAGATAAGGAAGAGTGGAGAAGCAATGGCTGCTGCTGCACTTGTGATCTCTATAAATGTGAAAAACATTATCTATAATATTGGGCTCTAGCTAAAATTGAGCGGCAAATTAATTACTGAAGTTAGAAATAGATTATAAGAAGACAAACTGAAGTAGATCAGTTCGAATGGCTTGGAGGATTTTAAAATATTATGAGTTGCTCAATATAAAATAGGATAAAATATCTAAGCTAACTAACAAATGGAAACGAGAAAGAAAAACTTTATTTAGTGAACAAAAGCATTATCATTGTGATACCACAAATTTTGTAATTTTATTAAATAAATTATCGTTAGAATAACTGGTGCTTACAAATGCCAATGTAAATTTACAATGTAATTTTGTACACAAAATACGCTTCTATTACGAATAAGTTTCTTTATTATTTATCCTTTACACAATTTTTTAAAGAACTGCCATATATTAAAATGTTCCCGTGAATGTTTTTGCATTTATACAACTTTACCACTTCAAATGCATCCCATATATACGTACTCTAGAAGTGATTGTGTTGTTTAGGATTGAAAAATATAAATTTAATGGTTCGTGTTACCATGATCTAAATTTTGAAATTTAATTTATATATTTACTGTTAACACAATAATAACGATTTTAATCTTTTCTCCTCAACCTTTTTTGATAAGGTGATAATTATAGTTTTAAAAATGCAGGTGGCGCCTTTTCATATTTAAACATTCAGTAGCGAAAATCCAAATATTTTGGGAAAGACATCTTTCCGAAAAATATAGGATCTCATAAATTATTTTCAACCCGTTTGCAAATTTTCTCTTCTTCACCCTTTGTAAAGTTTTCTCTTATCTTAAGTTAGTGTTTCCTCTTTTGTAAATTTCTTATTTAAACCAGTCGATTTTATTTATATTTGGTTTCCATCTTTGTTTTTCTATTTACCTTTATTTGGTCTATTCTGCTCTTTACTAACTGATAACGCGAGAGGGGCCCCCACTATTCATTAAATTGCGCAAAATACCATATTATTCATCTTATTTTATACCATTAGCCTAAATTATAATACACACTATGGAATTATTAATATAATGTAATTAAACAAGTGTGATAATGAATTCAGTATATATATGTATATATATATATATATATATATATATATATATATATATATATATATATATATATATATATATATATATATATATATGTACATATATATATATATATATATATATATATATATATATATATATATATATATATATGTATATATATATATATATATATATATATATATATATATATATATATATATATATATATATATATATGTGATAGAACGGTCTAAGGCCGCTTTAATTCAGCCTCTATCACATGTTAACCATGCTTACCCACATGCTTACCCACGTGCAACCTGCCTGCGAAAGGAAGCAGAAGCGCGTTATCTCCCATCATAGCTAATGTTTAATCAAGGAGGTTCACTCCCCCGTTTCGTCTCCATACGTCGATCTCGCCAGATTAAATTAGGCTTATGGGCAGATAAGGTATTTCCCCAGGCGCCACCGGGACATTCCCCCGAAGGCCCCGACTCAAATATCCCTTACGCCATAGAGATGGCTCCGGGTATTTATACCATAGCTTTTCCAAATTGAAGGAGATCCAGATTATCTTCGCGAGGCATCAAGCTCATCCGGTCTCCCTTGTGCACCTAGGAACTCTGCCGAGAAACCCCTTATTTTCCAGAAGAGGACAATATTTCTTGAGTGCCATGGTTCGTGCCTTTGAGACGCCAAGTCAACAACGCCCCCCTGTTGTTCAGAAAGAGAACAACGTTAGAACAGCCATTTTTTTTTTAGCCCGTTTGACAAGAGACAGTTCTCACCCCCCTGTTGTTGAGAAAAAGAACAACGTTAGAACAGCTATTGTTCTTCGAGCCCGGTCGTCAAGAAACGGCTCTTGTTCCCAAGACATCACGTCCGGATAATTTAATTCCCCCTTTTAACGTTCCTTAAGAGAACGATTGGTTTCAACAATAACCTCCATTGTTCATCTAGAACATCTCCGATTTGCTGTCACAAAGATCGGTCGTACTTCCGAGCCCCACTTCACTCTCACTCCTCGAAGACAGTCCTTCTCCCCTCGTTAAGGACAACCCGCCGAATAACCCTTCTGCTAGAAATCGCCAGCGGACCGAAGATGCCTTCGTATCGTCTTCCTCTGCACAACAACTTTGTAATTACGTAAGCTGAGCATTAACTTTAATCATTTAACCTTTTATCAACGCAACCCTGTGCTTTAAATGGTTTAGCGAACCATTCCCCCTTTATTTTATTGTTTGTTTACATTTTTAAATCTCTCTAAATCTTAATCCTCAGATTAGTCAGATATTCCCACGACCCTTTTTCATTCCCCGTTTATGTGAAAAAAAATTTGGTGTGTTGTTGATAGTTTAATTAATAAAACTATTTTATTAATGGTAGCCATTTATTTATCCTTGTGCGCTGTTCCACTTCTCTCCAGGCCCCCAATCCCCTTTTGGACTAACCTCGGTCAATCAGATTACCACGCACTCAACGAATAGTTATATATGGTATATCGTCGAGAGCCTATTCTACGATATATATATATATATATATATATATATATATATATATACTGTATAAATTTGGTGTCAAGTGTGTAAGGTTTAACGCTATATCTTTGCAAAAACTGGTCTCAGTCGAGTGAAGCATAGTGTTATTTGTTATAACAATAGAGTATAGTAGTTTTCTTCAGTTTTAACCTAATGCTATCCCCTTTTTGAAACTTAAGAAGCTGGAGTAGCTCAAGGAACTGTTATAATAATTTGTTTGTGTTTTTTTTGTGTTATTTTAGTCATTGGTATCTAGGTCGTGAAACTAAATACAAATAGGTCAGTGCCCATATTTAGGTAGGCCAATTCTCTAGAAGGCATAATTCTTATCGCAAGGAATTTAGTTGGTTGACTATTGCGCCCTTAAGTGAAAATATGACTCAGTTTGAAATCTTTAAAGCGCAAAGAGAATCCTTGGAACTTTCCGGAAGAGAATTGATTGAGTACGTTCAAGAGGAGCAACGAACAGAAAGAGAAAAGTCAAGAGAAGAAAGGCAAAGTGAAGTTCAACGAGAAGAAAGAGAAAGAGGAATTCAACGAGAAGAAAGAGAAGAAGAAATCCAACGAGAAGAAAGAAAAATCTAACGAGAATAAAGAGGAAGAGAGAAACGGAAAAGACAAGCTGAACTTCACCATCAGCTTGAAATGGCTCGAGAACAGGTTGGAATACAATCAGTCAGTTCATGTTCAGAAGCCCCACCCAATCTCCCACTTAAGCTTCCCAATTTCAGGGATAAAGAGGATTTCGGAGCATTTTTAGCACACTTCGAAAAAATCATCGAGATCAATAACCTGAATTTGGAGGCTAAAGGTGTAGTAAGATTACTTCCCCTTTTAAATTGTAAATTGCGCGACATTTTCATATCTTTGCCCTCTGAATGTACAATTGACTACAGCACCTTAAAAGCTGAGTTATTGGCCGCTCATAATATGACTCCCGATTTCTACCGACAAGAATTTCAAGGAGGTCTTATTAAACCCGGACAGACGTTTCTTCAATTCGGATACATTCTTCAGAGGAATTTTAAATTCTGGTAAGAATCCTCAAAGGTTGATCCTGACTACAAGTCTTTAACAGATTTCGTGTTGCGGGATCAATTTTTGGCGTCTCTCCTGACGGAGATCCGCACGTTCGTCAATGATCATCGGTGCCAGACCATTAAAGAGTGTACTGAAGAAAAAGATGTCTATACCGCAAGCCATAATTTATACCCCAAGGAGAATCGAAATTCTCACCAATCCCCCTTCCAGGAAAGAAGGAAGGATTTGCGCCCCTTCCCAGGAAAGCCGACGAAGTTTCCGGGCCCCGTAAAACCCTTAAACTTCTTTCTCCCAAACCAACAACCGGACATCAAACCTCCCGTTAAGATTTCTCTTCCATCACTCTTCCCGAAGCGACCAATGATATGCTTCACCAGCGGTGTAGAAAAACACATGAGCTGGAATTGTCCCCCAAATTCTAGGCTTAAAAGTTGACCAGCCCACAAAGTTCACCAAATTAATGCCACCCCGGCCTCCCCGGCGGTGCAGACCCAAGCATCAACTTCTCCATCTCCGTCAGGCCACCAGGTAAATTTTATTTTTGATAAAAGTTCCCCGGAAACTTCTAAATTTGAGGAGGGCAGCGTGAACGGCTGCCGTGTATTTACTCTCGTCAGGGACACAGGGTGCACGTGTTTCATTGTGTTCGACGAGCTCCACCCTCCAGTGGACCCTAACCACGAAAGATTTACGGTGGTCCATGACTACCTTGGGCGGGCGCTGGTCGTCCGTCTGGCTTGCTGATCTTTGCCGTTGAGAATTCCTTGTAAGGAGACGCTCGGTTTGCCATGCCCGATAAAGAGGGTTCCAGAAGGCCTCTCTCTCTCCGTGTTTTGGAGAACTCTGGGTATATATGCACCCTCTCCAGGATTACAGACAGATTTAGTTAGACGACACCGCCCCGAAAGGAGTGCAATTCAACACGCTTTTTCAAGAGAAGTGTGAGTGACGGTTGAAAGCCACCGAAGAGCTGAGCATCCACCCGAAACTTCGGGTCAGGGAAAAGAGTCTGGTGAGGCAATGTCAGCCTGTCTCAACTTCCTTTGGATCAAGGATTGGAGAAGCCGTCCTCCGAAGTTCTTCTGGTGACCTTTTGATGACAAGAGGCCCATTCGCTCGCTCAAGCCGAGTGTGGAGAGGTCATCTCCACCCTTACTTTTGAAGTTCGACCGGTGAGCTCTTGAGGACAAGAGACCCGATAGCTCGCTCGACCAGAATTAACAGAATTCATCTCCACCCTCCACCTTCGAAGTTCATCCGGTGACCTCTTGAGGACAAGAGGCCAGCATCTCGCAAATCACATATTTGAGAAAGTCTCCCCACCCGCTGCTGATTTTTGGGCTCCCCCCGTGATTACTCAAGGTCACCAAGACCTCCTCCAAGTTTTCCCTGCTTTACTCTCGCCTTTCAAAGTAAATAAATCACTCATTACCCTCAATCTTCCATTATAACCATTCCCTAGCTATAGTTATCTAATTAGGATTCGGAACTTAATTCCGTCTTATTAATGTACTTATATATAATTATATTTATTGTGTTCCTTTTATTTAGTGTGTATTAAAATCTATTTTTGTCGTTATCTTTAGTATATTCATTGGTCACTCAGCTGCCGCTATCTATTCAAATCGCACTCTTAGAACAATAACAGTTGTCGCCTTGCTTAGCCTGCCTTAGAGCTTGTGTGCACATATTCCCGTACACTGTGTCATTCTTCGACAATATATATTTACATGGTTTATTTTTATAGTGGAGCTTTACAAATTTAATAGCAATTGCAAGTGTTGATGGATTTTAAATCTTACATATGAGTAGAGTAGTATTTTATACTCAAAATTAATTACTTAACAGACCAAACTGAAGCATACTGTAATAAAAAAGGGGGGAGGGTACTTGTGCTGGCACTAGAAAACCAATGCTGCCCTGTAGAGCTCGAAGGTAATACAAATATCAATATTACAAAAGTTATAGGCTACCAATCTGTGGTTCCAATTCCCTCCCTAAAACCCGGAAATTCACCACCAGTGGGGGATTCTTTCCCGATTGAGAACCTCTGCTTCCAACCATTTTTTCTCACTTTGTAAACTTCACTGTTAATTACTTGATTCATTTAACTCTTTGTTGTCACTCTTTATCTAACCTATACTTTTACAATAAACTTCCCTTTGTTTTATTTAATTACAACTTGGTTTTCTCTTCTTTTGATTTTTGACTAGTACCAGACACTTTAAATTCACAATTCCACTTTGGTAAGAACTTTAATTTCCGTTTCTTAATTGACTATAATCCTAGTAAAAATCCTGTCTATTTAGAGCAGATAATTTATATCTGGGAGGTATATTCAATTTCCGGTCTTAAAGTCTAGATCAAGTTGAGCTCTTTCGGAGCTACCTAGATCTTAATATTGTTGATGTACGGGCCTTTTATTGTAAACAATCGAAATATTCGCACATCCCTCATTTTCAGCAACTTTTCCGCAAGAATTGTAAGTCTAAGTCTATGTTAGCTCTGATATTGTTTGAAAAAACTCGAGGAAGTTGGTTGATTATATTCCATATATTTTCCACTTTTTTCTTGATTGCAAAATTGTTTGGTTGAATTTTAACTTGTGGATGAAGGCTCGTTGGTTCCTCATCTTTCTATTTCATAGGTTAGTAATTGGGGAGAAAGCTTTATTTTGTAGTCTCTGAAGTTGCAGTGGATGTGAAAATAAATGATTCTCTCTCCTTCTTCTTCCTGATAGATCTTCCTTAGGTATTTTTAAGACATATGCTTCTTAAATTTTAGAGGAGGCTGAAGAATGGTTCTAATTTTTCTTTTGGGTATATGTTGATTATAGTCAGCAGTGATTATCTTTGTTCCCAATACCTTTAGATAATATCCGGTCTTATATTTTTATTTACGCTACCATTTGTCTAAAAATTAGAACCATGGTAAATTATCATCTATTAACATTAATTTCAAAGCCCTTTGCGAATTAGATTATGATGTGGATTTCCTTGGCGTCTGTACTGAGCGACAACTAAATGATTTTTTCAGTGTACTTAGTAGATAGAGTACTAAGTAGGCTTAATTAGGTTAAAGTTCGCTCCATACCTATTATTGATGACCATATAAGCTAGTGAATTTTTTAGATTATCGCCTAATATTCTCTCTTGATTATTGTTTAGTTGGAGATTTATCATCTTATGGAGATATAATGATCCCAATTTTATCAAAGACTTTTCCTTTGTCTATCAGAACCGATTGGATGCTCTTGTTCCTTTCTTGGCCTAATCTACATATAACTTCGTTATTCTGTTCGTGAGTTTTTCAAAGACTTTTAAAATGATATTCTGAAAACATATAGGTCTGTAGATTAAGAAATACTGGGCGGTTTAGCTGGTTTCAGGAAGAAGATCTTCTTGGCGAGTTTATAGTCGTCTGGGAACCACCCGGCTTTTAGGTAAACAGTGAATATATTTAGGCCGCTTTTAGTTGAAGTCCGCCTTCTATCCTAGAACTCATTGAACACATGAACTTCCAATGTAGTCTAAATTTTTATTAAAATGTTTTTCTATCTTAGATTTTACTTAAATTTTATGGGAATTTGGTCACTGGAGGTTTTGCTTCAAAAAATAATAATTTGCTTTCCATTTTCTTCACGGTTTCTTACGTGGCCTATTTCTTCTCTAATGTTTTTAAAATTTAATTGTTTTTTTCGACTTAGCACCAAGTATCTTGTTTTGATCGGTGCATAATAAGCAATCTGTTCTTAGCTCATACCTAGCTGTTTGTTCTTGTCTCTCGTCTCCTCAATTAAATTGAAGCAAATGTGCTTAATGGTGTTATACGAACTTTGTTGTCTTATGCTTATATGAGAGCATTTTTGATAAGCTCGTTTACTACGGCGCTTTCTTTCAGCTTTGCATCCATTATATCGCCTGGAAAGTATCCTTATATCTCTTCTACTAGATTTTGGATGGTTCAACGTGAATTCCCAAGTAGCATTTACTTCTGATTACTCTCAGACCATCATAGGAATAATTCTCTAAGAGCTGGAGAAGCAAAACTCGCTTGGGAGTGAGGAGGAAAGAGAAAATTTGCTAAACATTTGTATCAAGTAACAGCTTGCTCGATATATTTTTTATCTAGTATAAACGCTTTTTTATCCACATTTACCTTATTGCCGAGGCTCTAATGTCTTGGCAATCAAAACCTTTATACCATGTTGGTCTTACCAAAAAGCAGTTATTTATTCATATTCTAAATAATTCCACTACATATAAATATATATTTATATACTAAACGATTCTTTAATGCAAATGTGATGAGTAAAAATGATTATACTGTGCAATACAAAAATATAACTAGAGTTCTTAAATTGGTACAATTATGGCTTTATAGGATTAGTATACATTGCTCTGCTTGATTTTAAATGCGTATGGATATCTTTGTTGTTCTTATCTCAGTTTCTCATGCTAATTAAATGATAAGAACCAATCAATGGGCTTGTTGGTTCTTGCGTTAATGAAACATACTAAGTTAGGTCTTAAGTGTGGAAGGAAATAGTACCATATTTTTAAAATTTAAAAAAATTCAATATAATTTTATAGTTTTACCTTTTCAACAAACCTTTGATGATTTTCATTCACTTTCAGAAAACAATTAGGGAGAACCACTGCTTAATTAATTAACTCTACATATTTTCCAATTAGCCGTCCAACATTTTCTATCCAGATGATAAAAAATGAAGGTCGAGAAATCTCACTAGAGGGAAACTGTTATATTGACATATATTTTTTGAAATAAAGTTTCAAGAAAAGTCAGAAGCAGAATAACTTAACTATGAAATAGGATCTTTCTAACTTTATTTCCTATTGATGAATTTGGTACATAAATTCTCCCATTTTCCTCGGCCAGCGAGAAATAAATAGGAAATTATCTCCCAAAGTTTAAGGAATATCCCATTGTTTAAGGGCAATTGAAGCTTTCTTTCCTCTCCTTCGAATAATGGTAACTTTTTTCCCTCATTTCACCTTTCTCATTAAGGAAAAATATTAGTTATTTCTTCTGTGACCAGCATTAGATTAAAAATTGAAGTTTTCTGCTTAGCTTATTTATTTCACGACCCTATAGCCTTGCTGCAAGTAATAAGCGACAAAAGGTATGAAAACGAAAATTAAATTCATTATATGACAATATTTATAACTAAAGCAACGGAGTTCAAGCGCAAATCTTTAAATATGAAGTTTAATAGTTACCCATGTTAATATTTAATTATCTCTTTTTATTCTCCCTTTCCTCTTCACTATTATTTTATTTTCCAGTGCAAACCTGAGATTTAAAATAATTCACTGTTTTGTTCCTTGACAGTAAATGCCCCCTCACCCGAGGAAAATCAGTGCCTCTGAGCATCAAGGTGCTTTCCCTTCCCCTTTTCTTGGCAAATTAATAAGATATTACTAGAGGTTGCTGATATTAAATGCTTAAATTTCCGCTGACCTGCTTTAGGAATGCGATCTTTTTATGCATGAAGAATACTGATCTTATGAGTGAAAAGATGTGATATACAGTGTTCAACAACTCTCTATGGAAGAAGTATATGTAAATGAAGAAAAAAAAAGTGAAAACTTATACGAAGATGATAGAGTACAAGAACATTATTTAGAGCTATTTGGTAGGCTGACTATGTAGCAAGCATTACACAGGCCTGCGTTTGAAAAAAAATTTTATGTTCCCCAGGATTTCTTTGTGGTTTCTTAATGAATCCAACCTCCTGAGCTCAAAAATGAATGTATATTTGTTCAATCAGGTCAGATTTTCTCAGTACAGCATACACCATTTTCATTGAGACTACCTCATTTTTTCTGAATTTTAAAAATAAAAACTTTCTCTATCTAATAATGCATTATTACTGTTATATCGTATAAACAAAAATACACGTATGTAAACTATAATTCTTTTAATAAACAAAAAATAAAAGAATGCAACATAATAAAGAAAATAATTATAATTTCGAAGAACAGACGCCCTTGACGATTTTCGTTTGTGCCTGTCATCTGGTGCATCACGCTTTAAACAACAACAGTAGTCAGCAAGCATGTTTCTGTTCCATTTACACTGGTACCTGGATTCCATTGTTTTTATGTCCTGGTGGAATCTTTGCCCCTGTTCTTTACTGTAATTCCCGCAGTTGTCGGGAAAATAATTACAGATGGGACTGTAAAAAGTGTATCTTTATAGACATTTGAGCTCCTAAATGTTTGAGACTTGTTAAGAGCTGATTGACCAGGGCAACACATTCTTCTAAGCTGCTTTTATTGCCTAGAAAATTGTTAAATAGAGCTTTAAAAGCTTTGCAGGCATCCTTTTCTATGTCCTTCATTGATGCATCAAATTGCTGATCAAGTTCCTGATTTGAAGTTCATCAAAAATTCTCCCATGGAGCTTAGCGTCACTGATTTGTGGAAATTTTTTAAGAAGAAATTTAAAAGCTTGGCCTACTTTATTAAGGGTTTTGACATAATTTTTTATTATGCCAAGCTTTATATGCAGTGGAGGAAGAAATATTTTTTGAGGAGGCACTAAAGGTTCAGCTATCACATTGTTTGATCTAATTCAAATGCTTCTCGTAGAGGCCAAATCTTCTTCTCATAGTGCACAATATCGGCACGACTGTCCCATAAAAATAGGAAACAGGGATGCTTCGTGTAGCCTGTTTGCGTCCCAAGCGTAAGAGACACTACCTGAAAAAAAATTAGCACGGTATGTAAATTCAGTGTAATATTTCTTAAAACAAATTCAAAGTAATATTTCTTAAAACAATAAGAATATAAATATGTACTGAAAAATCCTGTATGCCGATGCATTAAATCATCGTATTAGAACTAATTGGATATATGTAGATCTTATTTTGAGTTTATTGAGTTGTGAGGTATACCTACTCAATTAGGATATGTTCCCCATTAACCCAATAGGATGCATTAACCTATAGGGATACACTTCATTAAAAAATATAACTCAAAAATGACTCATGATTTCCAGATTTGCATTCTTGTAAAATGTAAGTTGACCAAAAGGTGTATACAAGTATTAACAATTAAAAATGAAAATGTCAATATCAAAAAGCTTAGAAATGCCAAGTGAAAATGATCTAACCTTTAAGTCACCACATATCCTCCACTTATAGCTAGAGTAATTTATTGCATCCAGCAATTTTTTTCATATTTTCATAACTTTCAGTAAGTTGGATTGAATGGCCTATAGGAACGGAAGCTATTTTGTTACCAATATTCAGTAACACAGCTTTTAAACTTCTACTGGAGGAATCTATGTACAGTCTCCATTCTAATGGGTTGTAGGAAATTTCAAGGGCCTCAACAAGTCCTCTCAATATTGGCGCAGTATACTAAAGAGCTGGAAGAATGCTGTAAAAAATAGCTTCGAAACTCTTGTTCTCTATTTTTGTACCCCCCTAAATGTTGTTTCTTGAGCGAGAAGATTACTTTCACGAAGTCAAGAGCTAAGAAGTTGTGTATTCGCCTTTGAAACCCCAGATCACTGGTCAGGTCATTTAACTGAACTTCAGTGAATGGTCTTACGATCATATCATGTGTGGAAACCTGATAAGACGCCGATGTGTCATAATCTTGGTCAACTTCCATATTAATCTCTTCATGTACCTCTATATGTTCAGGGGGAGAAGGTATAGGAATTCCTGGGCCATGGGGCAGGGGTTTGATGGCAGAAGGAACATCCGGATATGCCACACTATGTTTATTCTTCTTATTTATACCTGTGGAAAATATAATTGCATATTACATAAAGGAATTGATTTGGAGTTGCAGATAGTACATAAATGTTTAGTAAAGGATATGTTCATGCTGAAGTGAACTATGTTAATTTTTAATTTTATGCTAAGTATTCGCATAATAATGACATTTTTATGAGCTAGTATAATACAGAAAGCTTAAATACTTAATACAATGCTCACCTTTAAGATTTGTCATGCAAAAAATAGCAGTCCGTAGTGTGGTCCTTGCCATCTCTCTACACCATGGGAACTCCAAAAGAGATGGACTTCTGTTCGCCCTCACTCCAGCGTCTTAAACTTATGTAGCATCCCTTGCAGCAGATATGTGGTGCAAAACTTTTATTTTGATCTCTTAGCCTTACTCCAAAAATATGCATGATACAAAGATTTAATCACATGAGGGATTGTACTTTGCTGCTCGGGAAAAGTCCCTTTGCCGCAAACATAGCAAAATCTGTCGGAGCTATTCTTACATTTTCTGTTCATTTTTAACTCAACCACTATTATTATTATTCTTATTATTATAATGTTGAGCAATATTTAACCTGCAAAATATAAACCTATTTGCATAATTACTCAAAATGTACACAAAATTTACTGCGAATAGAGCAGTGGAAAAACTATTGAAATTTCAAGTAATATAGGAGATGTATAAACTATAAAATTATTATCACCCTCTGTATCGCAAAAACTAGAGGTGATAGAGAAAAACGGATGACAGATTCGGATTTAGGAAGTCAATTTTATTAAGAAACACTATAGAATACCAAAGGTACATTTTTGACGCAGACCAGTGTTATTGATTTCCATTTAGAAGATAAAACAGTAGATAAAAACATTTATCTCTCTTTCTCTCTCTCTCTTAAAGAACGGAGAGGGAGAGGTGACGCCCCCTTGTCACGGGAAGAGAGCTTGTGTGTACCTTTGACTTTTCGAGCTATGTCGGCGGGGGCAGCTCTTTTGGGTACCCCTGGTAGGGCTTCCCTTGTCGATTTGGTCGAAAACGAGATTCCAGACTAAGTGCGACATTTCTTCCGTTTTCTACTTTATCATTCTCCTTTTTTACTTTCATCCTATCTCTCCCACTTATACAAAAAAACACCTTAAAAAGCCTACTTCTATCATGTCACTCTTTCCCTTTTTCCCCTCTATCTACATATAAGGACCTGGCAGCTACCTCACGCGTTAGAAGAGAGGCTTTGGAACCTCTATAAACAACGCCAATCGACGCTCACTGGTTGCGAGAGACTAGTACTAGAGGTGTCCAGGGCGTTGGGGCACGATGAATGGGATGAGGGTAGTGCCCCGTTAACCCCTTCCCTGGCGCGTAATTATTGACCGTTCCCAGTGCCCGTTGACGACGGCCTCTGGTAGCATCGGTATGAGGTGACGGCCCTTTGTTCCCAGGTTAATTGCCAGGCCAATAAAAAGCCTTGGGTCGAGTCTCTTGGTGGGGCGGGATATACATTGAACGCTGCTCTGAGATCCTGGACGTTGTAAAGGGAACTAGAAGGAGTTTAGTAAGGGGCGTGCTGCGTTGTTGTTCACCTGTTGACAAATCGATTGCCATTTCGGGGACCGTCTGTGCTGCATGCTTGGGAGAGCCACGGCACTCCGAGGCTTGACAACTCGGTCGGACGAACAGCAGCACATGGAGCGTTCCTTCTGGAAGACTCCCAAACAACTCTGATCAATAGGCGGGAGCGGCTCACGCGGGGAGAACTCACCAAACCCTGTTTTATATATTGATTGGTCACAAGCTTAAGAAATATAGAGTGTTCAAAATGGCAGTCAAGAAAGGTCCAGCAGCGCTAAAATTCACGTGTGCAACATGTAAGAAGGACAAGTGGTGCGTTGACTTTCCGGAGGGCTGCTATGCAAAATGCCACCCAGGCAGTGTATGCACGACTTGCATTTTAAATAAGAAAGTGGAGGAAGTAGTCGCCTACTACAGGGAAAGAACTACAGGCCTCGAAAAGAAAATCGAGAGGCTAAAGAGGAGCACTCCCACCAGATCCGCAGGCTCGAGGAGAAGTTAAACGAGCTCTCGAGTCCTGTGGCAAACACTACCTCTGCAGAGAGCCCGGGCCCGAATGTGGCAGAGACGCCAAAAGGAAAAAAGATAAAAAAGACGAAAAAGGGAAAGAAGAAAGAGGGAGAGAGAGAAATAGAAGGAGAAAAGGTAAAAGAAGTTAAAGAATAGTATGACAAGGGGGCAAAGATGATAGAGAAGAAGAAGAAGAAGAGGAAGAAGTAAAAAGAAAAGCCTGAAAAGACCATGACGGGCAAGAGAGAGGAATCGCAGAGCTTGCCTCAGAAAATAAAGCTCAGCAGGCAAATGTGCCAGGATAGGCCTTGTGGGTAATTCCCAGGAACGGGGCCTGATGACCCTGCTAGCGGCCCGCCTTCGCACAAGCGTTAAGGTGAGCTGCCTCCCAGGCTGTGGAAATAAGCAGGTAAGAGCTGAGGCCGAGAAGTCTCAGATTTCTGAGACTTCAGTCATTGCCATATGGTAAGTGGCAACGACCTCCACCTCAGAGGAGGTAAAGTAGGCCCTACAGGCTAGATTATAAAGACGGTTATAGGCACTGTTGACAACTGTGGATTGAAAACCCGCAGATGCGTCGTGGGGGGGGTGCTTCCAAGGTGGGACCAAGCAGAACTGCCAGCGTGAGGAACATGTCACTAAACCGGCTCTTTGCAGACCTCTGTACGGCGGAGGGTGTCTTTTTTGTCGACCCGTACGCCGTATTCTATAGTAGGAAAGACCTCTACCAAAGGGATGGGGTGCACCTCTCCTTTATGAGCAAGGATTTCCTAGCCAACCTCATCCAGGATGTCGTGGAGCGCACCTAAAGGAGTTTCCGGCCCATTGGGAAGGCGGACGTACGCCAGTACGCTCGAGTCACTCCCCAAACAACCTTCTCGGAGCTGGTCAAAAATGGTGCCACCGCGACAACCAAGAAGCCGGGAAACGGAAGAGTATAGGGGGTCTTACATTAGGGCACTCCCTGAAAGTTCTTCTGTTCAATGCGAGGTCCATCAGGAACAAGTTTCATGAGCTCCGTGGCCTCGTAGCGACGGAGGAACCCGAAATGGTAGCCATAACAGAATCGTGGTTAAAAACCTCAAACCAAGACTTTCAAGGTGAATTCACGGCTTCTGGCTACCAACTCTTCCACAAAGATAGGCCAGACAGAGAGGGTGGCGGTGTAACGTTGTATGTTAAGGATACAATCAAATCTATGAACTCCAACATTATGTACGATCACAAGCTTTTAGGCGTTGACCTAGAGATAGGTCCTGTCAGATACAGGACCCTGGTGCTTTACAGACCCCCTTCCTAACCCGTTGAGAAGGACAGGAACCTGTACCAGCTGCTGGGTGAACTCCTTCAAGGCAGAGTGTGCATCGTTATGGGTGACTTCAACAGCCAAGTTGACTGGGAATTGAAGCAGCCTATTGGTCAGAGAACCGACAAGAGGTGACAATATCCTCGACTTGGTCTTCACCTCTGAGGATGATATCGTTGAGGATCTCTCTGTATGCAAAGAGTTCGGTGGCAGTGATCACCAGCTAATTAGATTTAACATCAAGATCCCGAAGGTAAGGTCTGTTGCCAGTCAATCAAGGAAACTTGACTTGTGAAGAGCAGACTTTGCAAGCCTTCGTGCTGGACTTACTGACGTGAGGCTAGAAGTGTGCGATGCTGTTAAAGACTCGTGGAATAGTTACAAAACCACATTTATGAGTCTTCAATCGCGTTTCATCCCCCCGTGGGTCTTCTGTTCAACCAAAGTGGTTTAATCGAGAAATCGGCCAACTACTTAGGGAGAAGAGAACTGTGTACCGGCAATCGAAGATCTAGGGTGACTTTGACGAATACCGGAGGCTAGCCAGGAGAGTGAAGTCCAGCATAAGGGCGGCTAAGCGGTCTGAGGAACTCCGAGTGGCGACACTCTGTAAAGACAATCCCAAGGAGTTCTTTGGATATGTAAACAGCCGTAACCCAATCCGTCGAACGATTGGCCCTTTGAGGACTGAGGAGGGGACATTAAAGCATTCAGATGCAGAAAATGCTAACCTCTCCAACGACTACTTCTCTTCATTGTTTACTGAAGAATGTGGTCCCATCCCCCAGCCAACGGATTCCTACTCGTGGAAAATGCTGGAGGATATGGACTTCACCGAAGTTGGAATCAAAAAGAAGATCAGGGACCTAATGACGAATAAGTCACCTGGCTTGGATGGGTTTCTACCTAAAGTGTTGAAAGAAGTTCGCAATCAAGTGTCACGACACCTGAGCGCAATCTTCAACATGTCAATCCGGACCAAATGCGTTCCTAAAGACTGGCGTGAGGCGGAGGTGACTCCTATCTTCAAGAGAGAAGACCGTAACCAACCGTCGAACTACCGAACTATCAGTCTGACTTCTATAGTCGGTAAACTCATGGGAAGCATCATGGTGGACAAAGTGACGTCGTATTTAGAGTCAAACCTGCTACTGAGGAGTTCCCAGCACGGCTTCCGAAGGCAACGGTCATGCCTGACGAACCTTGTAGAATTCTTCCACTTCGTTTTCAGTGAGCACGATCGGAACAAAGCGGTGGATGTGGTCTACCTAGACTTTCAGAAAGCCTTTGATAAGGTACCACACCGCCGCCTTCTCCGGAAAGTGCGAGCGCTATGCCGGCTGGATCGAGAACTGGCTAAGTGGCAGACGGCAACGGGTGGTGGTGAATGGACAGTCTTCTGAGTAGGTGCCCATTACTAGCAGGGTGCCTCAAGGTTCTGTCCTGGGACCACTCTTATTCATCATCTACGTCAACGACATGGAGACGGTGACATGGTTGCCAAGATTTATAAATTGGCCGACGATACCAAGCTTGGTATGAACGTTGCAAAGGATGGAAATACTGCCCGCCTACAGGAAGATCTTGGGAAGCTCGGGAAGTAGTCGGACACGTGGCAAATGCCTTTTAACGTAAACAAATGCAAAGTGATGCATATCGGCCACAGAAACCCCCAATCTCAGTATATCCTTAAGGGCCCTGTTATTGAATCCACCGACACTGAGAAGGACTTGGGTGTAACTCTTACTAGCGACCTTAAGTTCTCGAAACAGTGCAATAAGGCAGAAAAGAAAGCCCAAAGGATGTTAGGCTACATAAAGCACCAGTTTGGATACCGTAACAAGGAGATAGTACTTTGTCTGTACAACTCCCTCGTTTGGCCGCACCTGGAGTATGCCGTACAATTTTGGAGTCCTTCGTTTCGAAAGGATATCGCAAGGTTGGAACGCGTACAAACCAGGACAACCAAGCTGATTTTCTCTATCCGACATAAAAGTTATGAGGATAGACTAAGGGAATTAAATCTGTTCTCACTGGAAACCCGAAGACTGCCTTGTCAGCTCATCGAAGTTTTCAAAATACTTCAAGGATTCGAAAATGTTAACTACCGGGATATTTTCACACTGAGTGAGAACAGAACGCGCAATCACGGCTTCAAACTTGAACTGAAGCGTTACAACCGAAATATGTGTGGAAATCTTTTCACTTACAGTATCTGTGGTAAGTGGAACGCACTTCCAGTGGAAGTTGTCAACAGTGAATCTGTTGACCAGCTTAAGTCAAGACTAGACAAAGTCTTGAAAAGTGGCCGTTTAGGGACGCAAAACAATTGAGCAGCCATGTGCCTGCTCGATTGCTAGTCCAAAGGTACCCTCTTTGAATGGACCGTAAGGTCTCCTAGGTTACTTACTTTTCTTGTTACTCCTTGTTACTCCTTGTTACCATTAAATCAATATTCTCGATTTGTTTTACACCCTATTCAATCAAACGAGATTAACATAAAAATTGCAAAAAATATAACAATTTAAATTGACGACTTAATTTTTATTATTAATTTAACACAACATTATGGTTCTAATGATGCACTGGAAATATATCTCAGATAATTACAAAATGGATTCTTAACGAAATTTTGTTCCCCCATACCCATGAATATTTTGTGTCCAATTTTGATATACCTACAATTGGTGGTTGTGTGGTTGCCAAATGAAGACAAGGAAAATAAGTAAATATTAATGTGGAATTTCTATAGAGCCACAACCAAAACTTTTTGGAAACAAGAAATCTTTCTTATTCCTTAGTTAGGTCTATGAACTTTGTTTATTAATATGATATTCCAAGTCGAGAGGATCTGATAATGATATTAAAATGGAAAAAACACAAATATACAGGGGAAGAAAATTTCTGATATACAGATTAGACTAGGAGAGTGCGAACTTTCAATATATTACCAGGAGAGATGGTTGTTCACAATCCAATGTTGCAAAAGTTTTGAAAAGGTTTCGAGAAAGTGGAAACTTCTAAGACTGGCGTGGTTTCGAATGACCTAGGGACAGTACGAAACGTGATCACAGGTCTATGTGTCACAAGATCCATCGGCATCTTAAGATATCGGCAGTACTGCTGCAAGATGAATGGTCAGAGACCAGGCATAATGACAATTTCGTCATATCTCTGCGTAGCCGAGTGCTTGCAAAAGGCCATAAAGTCATGAAATACCCGCCCAAGGTCAATGATCTATTTCAGCAGAAACGATATTCAATTGCTTGGGTATGTGCTAACCACAACTATACCATGTGATAAGGCCATTTTCATCTGTACTCGGCTACTGGCGGCCAAGCCGGAGGCCAAATAACCAGTGCATAAGGCAAATAGTAAAGCATGGTGGCTGTTCTCTAATAATCTCGGCCGTAAGCTGTCACCTAAGAGTGGGCCAACATCACGTCCCTCAGTTGTCGCCCCCCCCGTGGAAATTATATCTCTTATAGCAAATGCTTTCACCACTAACAAAGGGCTCGCGAACTGCTACAGAGCTATACCTGCCTATGTGTTATATGTTTCTGATGTTACTTGTTTTGGCAAAATTAGTATTTTGATATTAATTGTTATATTTATCTAATTTCCTAAAGTAGTGGAGGCGTACGAATTATTTAAGCCGCGGATGTATATAGTTAATTCTTACTTACTATTACGTTATAGTTCCTCTACCTTTATTTACTCTGATCGAGGAAACACTCCAAAACCCAAGAAAACCCTCAAATTGGTTCCACACTACCTTCAGTGTGATGATCGAATGTGTTTCATATTTGTGCGATGTTAGAGAAGGCACAGAGAAGTAGTTTTATGAGATCTTATATCTTTTTTATGTTAGTGCTGCGGTAAGGTTAATTTTAAGCAGTGAAGAATAGTGGCCTGAACTAAATACATATATGTAAAATTACTCTGTGTAGTGATTACCTTAATGAGTCTTTTTAGGAGAAAGTTCAGTTAGGATGTTTTTCTGCATGAAGAGTATATTATTAAGTTTGATTTGATGGATGAAGGAGAAGTTCATAATATTTATGTTACTTGGTTGATCTAGAGTTTCTTTTTGTCTCCGAGTGGCAGAGATGTTGTTTTGAAGAGGAAGTGTAGATGGGTTTAAATTTCTACCCCTGCTTGTGAGTGGTGAAAGAAAGTGATTTGTGAGTATCCTAAAATAATGTAGGGGCGGTTTTATTTTTAGACCTAGCTGCTAGCGTCTTTTTTGGGAGAGTGTTTATAGTTTTTAGTTTATTTAAAGCTTATTTTTTTATATTTGATGGGAGATTCAGTTGAGAGGTTGGAAGTTAGTTTTAAAATCACCGCTTACTCTGATTCATTATTGTAGTTTTGATTCGCATTTTTTGGTGCAAATACAGTACTATCAATTTTAATATGAATTTCCTAAATTTTGTTATTTTTATATTGGTTATCCCACAAATTATTATCGTGCATAATTTCTTGATTTTGTCTAAATGGAACTAAATATCAATTAGGTGGCAAATGGGGTGTTCTTTTTACGTAATAGTCATTTCGGGTAGCTTCTCCTTCAGTGTTAACGAGAAACTCGCAATCCGATTCATACAGAGTGAATTTCATGTCTATGGTAGGGGTTCGCAAGGATTTCCTCTTTACCATTTCTGTAGAGAATTTGCAGTGTTAGAAAATCCAAAGTCTGTGAGGTAGCAGATGGGTTGAAGTATCCCTATTTACGTTTTATGGTTTAACATTCCACCTCTAATGCGCAGAAGACTTTTCCGTGAGAAGTATTTCAGCTAAAAGCATAATCATGTGCGGACTTTCAACATCTCCTAGAGATATTCGAGTTTAATCTTCCATTTGGCCTCTTTTTCTTACTTTCTGCACGCCCTTTAAGCACTGCAATCGTTGATTTGTCAGTAAAGATTAACTATAATAAAATAAAACAATATTTGAATAGATGGACATTCGAAACACATAACTTTTACAGTACTACAATCAGAATTTAAGTTAAGTATAGGAAAATCCTTTATTTTTATTTGTCTACGAAAATTCTTTATATTTTTTATTTTATAACTTTTATTATATTTTATCAATCCTAAATTATACAAATACATAAATACACCATGTAAGATAGTCTTACCTGCTCGCATTTATTACAAGTCTAAGCCATGGGATTTTTAGCCAGCTATAGAGTGGACTCTTTATCGTCTGAATAAGCCTTGTTTTTACCTGCGGGGAAGAGCCAGGTCTAGGCGTGGCTTTATTTCAAAAGGAATAAGGTTCAATTTTACCCATTTAGAGCCATGAAGTGACCTATATGACCATGGGATACATGGTTATTCACCATGGAAATTTCAAATATGCCATCTGATTAAGGGGCAGAAGCCCCATTTAGACGTTTAAACAATGAGAATCCATCAATACAATAAACATTTATTATCTTATCACAAAACGACGCAGATCATTGGAGAAATTTTCCCTCTTGATTCCTTGTATGATATGTAATTAGTCTGATTCCAGAACTCTGTTGTTCAAATTTCGTGGATGCACATTAATGTTGTCTTTCCTTAGGTGAGGTGAAATCTTTTTGTACGATGTGCTCCACTATCATCGAGAGCTACTTTTCATTTTATATCAAACATAGCAGTTGTTGTTAATGTCACAACATATTTTTATTCCTCAATGACGAAACCTCATCCTTTTTAATATTTTCTTAATTGCTGTAATCGTTTAAGTTGAAGTTGTAATTTCTTTGCGATTTATTGTTTTAATTAGATATTACAGCACACAAATTGAATGCTATTTGTTCATTGAAGTTATTTACCATTTTAATAAATATTAATATATGAATTAATAACTAAGACACTGAAGTGTGACTGAAACGCCCTAAAAATGCAAACAAACACACTGATCACGATTGATCTATTACTCAAAGAAAATTGGCTTTACCACGTGATTCAAATGAGTGTTGCCACACAAAGATGACTTATTGTTTCTCTATAACTTCAGAAACCGGTATTAGACATAACAAATTCGAAGTCGGAGACGAAACAATTTTAATTCTTGGAGATAAAATATGATTTTTAACTTATTTTTCCTAATCAAATAGCCTTTTATTCAAATTAATTACCATTTTCTCCAAATCAATAGTAATTATTTCAAGATTGTATCATCACCGAAGATTCTTCACAAAAGTTTTTATTTGGCATTTGTGTATGCTACTTTTCTAGTGTTTATATATCACTGTCGTTGCAGTGTTGATTTTAAGATGTGGTATGATATAAATTTTCTTGCCTTTGTCCTATTTATAAATAATTTTGGATTGTGTTTATGCAATGTCGTTGGGCAAAGGTTAATAAAATAGGTGAGGGTAAGGCTCCTTTAGGGACGAAATTTTTTAGTTATAGTTAATTTATTTGAGAGTCTTATCGATACTGTGAGAACTATGTATTTGTTAGGGATGAAGGATCGTTGTTACTTTCATCTAGTTTGTGCCAATGAGGGTCAACACTTATTTATGTACATCCTAGGTTTGTTATTTGCTTAGAGATTTTTAATTGTGCTATTAGTTTGTTTTATCCCGCCTTGTTGAAAGCCTTACCTTATTTTTCCTTCCTCGGAACCTTTATCGTTTAACAAATCCCATTTTAAGAGATGGACAATTGGCTGTCCAACAGTCCAGTTATCGGATCTGATTGGATTCATCATTCTTCTCCTTACACCGATCACCAAATTTGTAAAGTATGTTCCTATTAAATCGTAATTATTGTTTAATCCTCCTTTTTGCGCACAGGGACCTACATCACATGAGAGAACACTCCAAATGCTTATTCAATAAATATTTTGCCTCTCCCAAAATAATGCCGGTCTAATAAATCACATCTACCAATGTACCTCTAAGACACAGCTGAACAAGGAAGAAGTTGAAAAAGAACCACATCCCCGAGGAAAAATAAAACATAGTGGATGTGGGTGCTTTTAAATCAATTAAAATCGGCCAGTATACTCGTAAAATTGGAACAAAATATGTGCTAGTGCTATAAAGTAAACAAATATGCCAAAGCAAATAGTAGTAAAAACTTAATAAAATAAAATTTAATAAATTGCTATTACATGTGAAAAAAGATGTAATATAATATAGGAAATGCCAGTTAATATTTTAATTAAGTAAAAATGCAAGTTGGTTTATCAAGGAATGGAAAGCAATACAATCTCTATTCTCCTCAAATCAATACCCTTGTTACTTAGAGATTTGATTATTTTCCTCACTTTAAAATTTGTATTAATGAAGGCTTGTATGTTTCTATTAAATCGTAATTATTGTTTAATCCTCCTTTCTGCGCACAAGCTTCGAAGATATAGCCTCCATTTCAATTTAATCACCTGAAATTTAGCATGCAAAGTACCGCAAGAAAAAGAATATAAGTTAATGAACTTTAGAAAATAGACGTTTTTAAAATTTTGAAAGCAGTCAGAAAAAACTTCCCATAAAATCGTTTAGGTATAATGTTCTTCAAGGATTTGAAATTAATCAATTTTGAGGAAGGTCTCAAATTTTACCCAAACAATTTGGAGCAAGTTTATTTTGCGGCAAACGTTAGATTTAGAGTAGGCGATGTTTGAGGTAAGATGTTTGAGATGAAGGAAAATTTACTGACTTGTAAGTCCAAGACAAAAATATTTTATTTCAGTCATGAATCATTTGTAATTTTCTTATGCTGGAGGTACATCGCAATGTTTTACAAACGCAACAAACAATTGTTGGATATAGAACATGGCGAGAGTACGGAGTAATACACCTAATACGCTTCTAAAGCAAGCAGGTTACCAAATGATGTCTTAAGAATGAGCACATTAAAACTACATAAAACTACTTTTGGGATCGTATGTTTTCTTACGGTTATAAACTATTATTAACCTTTCGTATTTTGGGTCGCCATTAATAGGAATCACGGTAAAAAGTATTTAAAACCTTAAAGAATAGTGCTTTGCACAATAGATTTTAAAATGGTAGATAATTTCGAGACAGATTCCAGATTTAAGACCACTGGCAATGTTTTATCTGGTTACCAAGAGAAATCCATAGAAAATATTCGTTGGTATGTCCTTACCATCCCAAATGTTTTGTTTAATTGAATTAATAAACGGAACTGTAGTTAAAGTGTTAAATGAAAATGTGTTTAAAAGAAAGGAACAGAATCGTGAAAAGGCATAAAACTTCGCGTGGGATGTCTCCAGTGCTATTGTTCCAAACGAAAGCACAAAGAATGGTTCTCAGAAAATTGAGATTACCAGATGTGCAAGAAAGGTGTATGGGAGGACAGCCCAATTACAAAATTTCTTATCTCAAGGAGTGTGACTAGTGGCAAGGAATTACATTGTAAAATGAGTAGGCTATGCCAATTCAATTCTATTGAATGTTAAAGGAATTTTAGTGGCATTGAGAGAAATGTATTAAAATACACATCCACAAATTTTAACAACTTAGATAATTAGTATAACATTTTAATTACTGATATTGCGCAAAAGATTATTATAGTTTTTGATAGTGGTCATATAAACTTTTAATGGAATTCTTTGTTCCAATTGTCTTTGAAAAACTTCTCTAGTTTCTCGATATACATACAGGGGGTTTCTTTCATAGGTCCGGTCCTTTAGTTCAAGCTACATACTTCATATCGGGTTAAAGTCTGGCAACTGGGATGATCAGTATAAAACGATTTTTTTAGCATACTTCAACAAGAAAGCTCCCAAATCAATGTATGTATAGGTTAGTTATCAGATTAAAAGATTTATCTTCTTCCTCTGACCAAGCTTATAATAATAAAGTCAACATCAAGCTTTATTTAGTCAGGTGCTTTGAGAAACACCACCTACAGCTTTTCTAGCAAAATATCCATGTATTGATTTGTGCTGAACAACTAGAAATCCATTTCATCTGAACAAATTAGAGGATTAAAGCACTGAAATCTTTCTCCAAATTATTATTGGTGGACTCGAGATGGGCATTCAAAACAATGTTTACATTAAAAAAGGCATCTCACTTGGTCAGGGCTTTTCATTTCAATAGGCAATTTATGCAATAGATTGAATACTTTGTTCCAATAAGATCGACTGTTTCCTATTTTTCTTAATTACCAGATTGTTCCTCTACTTTTTAGGCAACCTTAAGTTATTTTCAACAATGCCTAATGTTTCTCTAAGCCGTGCAAACTGAAATTTTCCTATGAAAATCCAAACGAGGGATATATGAAGCTATCTAAAATTTCTTAAACACTCTTATTATTGAGTATAATGAAGGTTTATGGATATTTTGTTCCTCAGAAATATTATTGAAGCTCCTGTGAGATTTGAATTTCGTAATTTGCCGTGACTAGGAATATTGTGTTACAATATTATACTCTATTTTTGTCAATTGCAAATTAAGAATTAATGGTCCTATAAACTATTGGTAGAATGTCATAAATTTAAACATAGTTTTCGGATAAACAAATTTTAAGATAAATGGTTATTACTAATTTATTTGTAGATTAAACTTATTTCCTATATGCCAATAAATAATATATTAAACGGTTGATAACTATGGCTAAACTTTTCTATTAAGTACGAGTATGAATACTTCCTGAAATGAGTTTATGTATATATATGAGAGATCCAGAAGAGTAATTAAATGTAGGCTGAATGGAATCTTGTTTCAGGTCGTGAAACCGAATGTCCAAGAGAAAATTTCGGTTCATTATATTATACGAGAAATTCGTTTCATACTCTGGCGGATAGATGGAGGTTATCATTATAGGGGAAGAGGTCAGTAAAAAGTATATCATTAATAGATTTTGAAACATAAAATTATTGTTTTCTATTCTGATTTAATTCTAATGGAATTAAAAAAATAATCCACCGCAAAGATCGTAAGGTTCACTCGATGTCATTGAGTCTATATCAAAGAATATTTATCAATTCTGCTCGTAAACATGTTGAATCTAGTGCTTTTAATGATATTTCTAGCAAAGTTATTCCAGATATCCTCTATTATATAGAAAAAGTATTTGAAAAATTTATAGTTCAAATTATCTTACCTTAGTACCCTATCAAAAAAAACAATATTTGTTTTAAGTACAATTCAAAATATCTTGCCATGTATCCAAAACAGTAATTTCTCCTTGCGAAGAAATGGAAAATTACTTTGAAAGTCTTAGATCATAGGAGTCAAATCATTTAAATCCTTTACCAATTTTCTGTGTTTAGAATTAGACCTTTTATATTTTAACCGTTTTTTAGATGATCATGAGGCATATGCAGTTCTCTCTACTTTTTCGCGTGTAATGGAACTTGCCATCTTTCCAACTCTTCGATTATTTTAAGGCATTTTGTAACTTTTCACAACCACTCTTGTATTTTTTATAATATTTACATGTCACAATCGTTTCTAAATAATAAAAAGCAAGGTTTCTAGTACAGATCACTGATAAACCACACATGTAAGTGAAGACTCATAACAACTATTTCTCTCTACTAAATTCTAACTATAGTGTACCAACAAGCGTTTAACCCATGGAAATACATGTCTCTACATCATTAGCTTTATTGAGTACTAAATGCTTTAAGACCCTATTTTGACAAGTAATTTTAATCAAGATAGAAGTAAGGAAAATCAGCCGAACTGTACCAGGTTCTGTATTTCTTCCTTTTATGAATACCTTTTATATGTTACATTGGATTCTTTGAATTCTTAAGGAACAATTATTCCCTCACTAAGCTTTTTGTGATTATAAAAAGATTCGTTTTAATATATTTACGATTTTTTAGTTTTCAAAGACAAAAATAACGTTTGAATTTTTTCAAAAGGTGCTCGCCGATGTCATTTTCAACCTCCGGAACTTAATAATAACTTTTCGAAAGTACATTGTTATTTTTCTAAATTATAAACTAACTGCGTCATTTTTCTCTATTTCCGTCAGGTTTTGTCGTAATATTAGCCTGATTAGTCAATCATTGCAAAGTTGTTTTAGATCTGAAGGCGATCTACCCAAGCATCTTTCGCTTTTTAACCAATGAACGCTTCGTTATATTTCGTATATTCTGAACGTATCGCGGCTTCTCTTTATTAGTTTATATTGTCTAATGGCATACGGTGGTTGTGCTAGTTTGGGATTAAAGGATTCGAAAGGGCGAAAAACCCAGTCCAAATTTTCTGTTAGTGGGTCTACAATCGCTGTCTGCATTTAAATCTTATGATAGGCTTTCTATTTAGGAATAATACGAGTTTCTTTGTAAAGTTACGGGGGGTGAGGGGTAGAAAGTACCTAAAGAATGTTAAAATAAAGCTGAAATAGCCTAAAGTAGGCGGCTCTATCGTCGTCTTAAATTACCAGGTTAGGTCCGGTCTGGTTTTAGATCTTTTAAATGAATTTAACAATGTTTTTCTTATGCCGTTTTATGTGTACCTTTGCGATCTGAAACTCGGTTTTACTGGAAATACATACTTTTTCCAGTATGGACTTTGGACAATTATGAGAAAATTATGCATTTTTAAATTCATTGGCCAAAATTGTTAAAACTAATCTTTACAAAAGATTTAAAAAATATTTTAATTTCTAACACTTTAGTTGGATTGGAAATATTTTATCCTTAACCAGAGATTTGGAAATTTTGATTTTCTTAAAAAAACTGTATTCTATTTTCAGTGTTAAGAAAATTTGAAAGTATAGATTCTTTATGAAAATTAATTACGTCGTGCATAACAGCTAAATTAATTATAGCTTTGATGATACAAATAATTTTAAATGTTTATTAAATTTCTTTGCTACCTTATTTGGATCTTCACTACGAAACATACTGTATCCCAGAAGTGCGCAATACACAACCTAATTGGCTTTAGATCATTTAGATATCTTTAAAATCGATTTGGCTAGTGTTTTTACCTCATTGCTAGCTACTTTTCAGATGTCTCCCTGGAGCTCTTTATTTTTGCACTTTACAAGGCGTTTATTATAAAGGAGTCGGTTTCGATCCTCAAAACTATTACTAGTTTTCTAAATGTTATACAATTATTACCTTCCCCTACAAACATTTTGATATCACTATATATCTATGGTCCTCGAATCGATTTAATAGATTTTCTATTTATAGTGTACTTCTTATGTATCATTCCTAATAAAATTTGTACGTTAAAGTTCAATATACATTTCATGCATGTTGCCAAAGTTTAAAATTTCATCCAAAATCAAAATGTTTATCGAGCGAGAGTTGAGAACTCTAGTAAACATTCATTACTCTATTTATATTCAATCTACTTATGATCTGATAGGTATTTTTAAGAAATTTGCCAATATGTATATTATCAAGTAACTTCTAATCATTAGTCAAAATTGAGTCACAAATTTTCTAATCAAAAGTCACGTCCACTTTTTGATGCAAGTTATTATTGTTTGGAAATTCGTGAAGTAGATCTTCTACATTGTTATATTTAAAAATTCTAAGATAAAAAAATTTAAGTCACCGTATATAGCTTCACTGTTGGTCTAATTACATAGTTTTGAAATTTGTTATTGCTTTTGCTTTGTGACAAGGTGCGCTATCATGCTGAATATTACAGTTATCTGGCATAAATTAGCCAGGAACTGTTTGAAAAAGGCTTAAAAGCAGTGCAGTTGGGGAAAAAAAGTTAATCCTCCTGTTCTCTTTGATAAGTAGATGCTCGGAATGGAGAATGGCCAAACTAAGGAATTGTGAAAGTGCCGCACAATTCCTCATTATAACTGGGATCTTACAGAAGCTCTACAAAGGTAGTACGGATCTTCCTCATAGAATATGACTTCGGCACTTTCGTCTTCTATCTATTCTTCATATTTAGGACAAAACTGAAGCCTATATGTAAGGGAATTTTTGGTGATATCAGGTTATTCACAACATCTTTTGAAAAGAATTATCTTCTGCATTGAAAGTTTCACAGCTTCTACTTTCGTATCATGAGCAAAGTTGTCATTGGTGGCAACCCAACCAATCCTTGAGCTAGAATCTTTTCAGCAAGGAGACTTGGCGTTCATTTAAGGCTCCTTTTAAAGGTGAGTCATAATTATAAAAGATTGTGCTTCGTGATGCAATACCCTTAGCAACAATCTACTTCCATTTCTTTTATGCACTTCGGTGCAGAGAAACAATGTTTAACTACTTTTCGGCGGAAAAAACAATTTCTATTTTTGAAGAAAAAGATTCAAAAATTTATTTTTTAAAATGCTAAACTATCATAATTTTCTGCTTGTGATCAAATTAAAAAGATCCAAGGCCTGAAAATCACCTCCTATAAGAACAAGAACCGAGAGCAATTATAAACTCAGAGAAGGAATACGGTTTTTTCTTATTATTTTGGAAATTTGAGTTTTTAATAGACCTGAAATGTTTTTAATATTAGAATAATTATATTTATTCCTATCACTTAATTTTTCAAAAACAAAATAATAATATATATTATTCTCAAATCTTTTGGCCAAAACAGTATGTATTGCATATAAATGTGTGTATTTATTTTTAAGTTTTTTTTTTAATTTTAGATGCTAACATTATTATATGTATCAATAGTCGACCTATCATTTGGCACTATCAGATAAATTACCATTATTACGTATTGTAAGATTAGTTTAATTATTCATTTTCTTGGTTCAGTATTTTTATTTTAATTATGGATAAAAAACTTACCCACAAATATTACGTTGCGTATCTATACTAATTGTCTTAAAAGCCCTGAAGCAAAGTAATACTAGATTTTCGTTACATCTCAATTAAATTTATTATTTAGTAAGCAATCGTAATTTTTTATAGTATTATTTATGTTATAATAATTATACCAATAACTGTGAAGTATAAATAAAATTTCTTCGCATTTCGGAGAATAGAATCAACAGTATTAGCGACAAAGTGCAAATTTTCAGTGTTAGAATGGCTTATTTTGCCCAGCCCTTTCAGATAGGATAAAGATACTGGATTATTGATTGCTTGGCGTAACATATGATTTAATTCATGATGGACGGCTGTCATATCTATAAGAGGCTTTTAAATTTTTTTTTTTAATTTTACATATCTCCAGTGACGTCTAATATCTTCTTTCCTAACCATGGGCCAGCTCTATAGAAGTGGATTCTTGCTATGTTTATAGCAAAAAATAATAGCGCGATTTTGTTTTTCTTCTAAGGTAACTACTATTTTAGGGCTCGATATCAAGGCCAAGCTCGATAGGGGTCAGTCTATCAAGTGATTCTAAAGGTACCTTTATAAGAGATTAGAAAAAGAGTGGCGATCGTCGTTGATTAATTAGTCAAATGGATTCGCTGAAACTGTTACAAGATAAGCGTGTGAGCCAAAAAAGCGAAAAAACGTCGTTATCTGAAGGGTCTTTCTGTTATTGCTGCACCGCAGGATATGGTGTACAAAAAGAGAGCGGTGACAAATATGAAGGAACAATCAAAGAAGTGAAGAAATGAAAGAATTATGAAAGATAATATTCAACACGATTATGATAAGGGTTTGATAAATTAGACCATTTCAAACTGATGGTTAAACAGGCGGAAATGAGTTCAGGTAATTTGTGAGCAGGAACAAAGTAAGAGAAAGAGAACATGTAAAACCACGAGTCAGAAATGTAAAAACTGTCTTGCAATACCTGTAGGTAAAATTCACGTCAATTACTTGGTTTAATTTCACTCTCTATCTTTTTGACGTCCTTATACTTTTATCAAAGTTCTGCAGCTCTTAATATTATAGTCTCTAAAACAAACTTTTAAAAAACTTGTTTTTTTGCGTTCGCGTTAAGAACCAACTTCGTTTACTACAAAAACATGAGAATATTTACATAGAAAATACATAAATGTCAGTTCTTGTCTCTATCTTTAACTTTCAAAACTTAATATATCTTGATATATAAATTTTAACTTTCAACCAGGTAAGAAAAACCAAACAAATGTCATTTTAAATTTATTTTTTAAGTTCTGAAAGATAGTGTATGTACGAGGGGTGTACAATAAGTTTTACAATTCGGATATAAGGAAACGAGATATGAGGAAAAGTGTTTTATTATTTTTCAATAAAACTACCCTCGACTTCAATGCACTTGCGCCACTTGTCCCTGAGGCTTCGAATTCCCGACAACCAGAAATCTCCCGATTGCTGCTCAATCCACTCCTGAAGGGGGAGCTGAACATCTTTATCGTCCCCAAACCGGCGTCCACGCAGTGCAGTCTTGAGCCGGCGTAATAAAAAGTAGTCGCTAGGGGCCAGATCTAGACTGTAGGGGGATAATTTAGCTACTCGAATCCGCACTCGCGCAGGGCAGCTTGTGCAACCCTGGCCTTGTGGACTTTGACGACGTTGAATTCGATCATCGGGCGTGTGGTTTCTAGAGATCCAAGGCGCAGAGACCATGATCATGGCTAAATTGTCGTGGATGATTTTGATAACACTTCCATGTGATATTGTAAGTTCTCGCTCGATTTCTTCGACCTTCACCCGTCGATTTTCGAGGATCTTCCCCACATTGTCCTCGTTGGTCACGGCTGACGGGCGTCCTCAACAGGGGTCATCTTCAAGGAACTCACGACCATGGCTGAACTCCTTATTCCAGTGAGCAATGTTTGCATAGAAAGGGGTGGTGTCGATGTACAGTGCAACCATGCGTTCATGGATGTCTTTTGCATTCTTGCCTTCCTTGGTCAAAGAGGCAGGAGCGTGCGGCTGCAGGTCTTGACTTGTCATAACTTGTCCTAACACCCTCACAAACAGCCATCCCCCTTCCTCTGTTTTTCCCTCTCTAATCGCAAATCTTATTGACCGCCCCTCGTATGTAGATAATAATGACACTTTAAATACTGAATATCAATCTGTCTAATCTACTAACATAAGTTTTCTATGCTCAACCTGCTGACTTTTTCGGAGAATTAATCAGACAATATATAGTTCAACCAATTATCTTTGTATAGAATAATTTTTTTAATAAGATTATGTCTTAATATTTTATATTATATTTAAAAATTAGTTACTGACGGTAAAAACCCTTGTATTTAGGTAGCGGATCTTTAATGATCATTGACTCTAATTTCTTGAAAGGTCAATCACATATATTGTTTCCTTTTCGTCTCACCCATCCTGTATATGAAAGAATGCCCTCGAAGGACCACCGGGAGAGAAAGCCCCTTGGCGATTTTCTGGGAATGGTTCCTTCCCCCCCCCCCCCCCCCGTCCACTCTTGGTGCAGTCACAAGGCGGTTACCGCAAAGACATTCGTCGAAGGCATCGGCTGGTTCAGTGCTTAACCGCAGTGTGGCACAACTTGGTGCCATGAAAGACATTAAAGGTCAAAATGTAAGATCTCCCCTAGGAGAGTGAGATCCAGTTTCACGTCGAACAAGAAATTGGAGACGGGTTTCTCCCAATCTCGATGTCTAACAAGGAGCCCATGTTTGACTTCGTGGGAAAGACCGATGGAAAAAGAACTCTCCTGTGGCCGTCCTCAAGCCCCTCCCCTCCCTTTACCACTCCCCCAGTGGGGGTACGAGGTATAAATGAGGAACTCTGAGGAAAATCGAGGTAGTATACGTCAATCTCTAGGTGACGAAGTCTTCGGATTAAACCGAACTACCGAGACTAGAGAGGTAGCGTACTTGGCTCGCCAGACACAGAAGTACCCTGCAAGATAGGCAGGGCTACCTACCTTAAGGGGCTAAGAAGAAGCTTATCCTCAAGCTAAGTTTCTGGTTATCAAACCAAACAAGAAGTTAACTTTGGTAAGTTCAACTTATTCTCGCCAGAGAGACTCCTCATATCCTGGTGCACCTTAAACACCAGGGGTATTCCTCGTCGTTAAGGAATTAAGAAGAAGAAGGAAAAGGCTTCCCCTCGAGCCCGTTAGTCGGTGGCCACACCGAACTCTTAAGTTAACTTGGTAAGGAACCAAGTTCAAATTATTCTCGCCAGAGAAATCCCCCTCCGTTATCCTCGCCCGTGAAGAAGACCCTCCCCGAGTTCAGTCCTCGTGCATAAGGAAATAAGTAACGAAGCAGAAAAGCTCCTCCTCGAGCTCGTTACTCGGTGATCACACCGCACTCGAAGTTAACTTGATTTAAGAAACAAGTTCGACTCACTCTCACCAGAGAGACCACGTCTGCCTAGGTGTTGCATAAAGCACCGTATTAGGCTTCGTCCTTGAAGACCCGTCCCCCCGGAAGAACGTGTAGACCCCCCCCCAGCTGCTACCCTCGACAAAACGACCGTAGAATTTCGCCCATCTACAACTGGACACACGGCACGCGTCGTGACTCAATAACATTTCTGAGGCCCTTTAAACTCCACATGAGTCCGTAAGCCTAATTCTTATATTATTGTTGTGTGTAGAGAAAACGTTAACTTAATTTTGTGGGTCAACTAATTTAATTAATTCTTGTTTAGGATAATATTCAGAGTATTGCTGTAGTTGATGTCTAAATGTTATGTATTCAATTGATAAAGGTAAAATATAAGTTTATTTTGTGAATTAGTGGGCGTTTCTTTTATATCCTTACGTGTGTCGTAACGGCTCTGTTCTTTAAGAAATTCTTATATTATCAATATATTAGACACACTTAGCACTCTTAGAGATAGAACAAAAAGGAGGGGAATTCTACGACAGCGATACCTCTCTATTCTTTCAAGACCACGTGAGCCAACGTGAAAATTTTAGAAATTCGAGTTAGAATCCGTCATTCGCTTAATCACCCGTCCAAGCTGTGTTTCTTTGCAGACGCCGATCGTCTCCCCCCTCCTTCCTCTAGATGAGAATAAAAGACCGCCATTCACTTTGTCCAGACTGCCGTATGTTTCCCGTTACCCCCGTAACTCGTCGTCGTACGTCGTCGAAGATCTCGTCAGCAGATCTACCTTCGTTAAGCTTTGGCCCCTGTTCAAAGAAAAGCTATCGAGTCCATGTCTCCCTGGAGAGTTGTGCGGCTCTCTCATATTCACTACCCATTCAAGATTCCTGTTTTTCGAATACTGAGACTCCCTGCTGATTAAAAGAATCGTCTTGAGTTGAGATTACGTCTCTCTCGAGCAGGAAAAATCTAATTCTTCATCACTAAGTAATCCAACCCCTTCTTTAAGTCCTCCGAGTCAGAACTCTCCGAAGTAACTTCCTGAAGACATACGCCGTTCTCTTCCACCTTCCCTCTAATTTACACGCGCTTGGAGGTAAAGCGATCGTTTATGATCATCCCCAGATTGTCTCGTTAATCTTCACATAATTTATTTAAGTACCATAAGTAATTTGTTCCCCCTTTTATATATATATATATATATATATATATATATATATATATATATATATATAAATTGCCCTATTTTTCTCATATATATTAAAATTTTGAGGTATTATCTTTATCAAGGGTTTTTCAATAAGGTCGCTCAATTTTGAATGTAAATAAAACAAGTTCAGTGTGATATATGCACTCAATTTATTTTAAATTTGAAAGTACATTTTATAGCATTAAGTGTGGAATATGACGTCGTTTAAATGTTCGCCGCGGCTTCGCTTGGTGGAACGTATTCGGGAGGCCCAATTTTCGATGAATTTGTCGCAGAAATCTGGCTGAATTTGCTGGATGGTGTACCATATGTTGACTTTGAGGACATCAACTGTTTGCGGATTATTTGCATAAACCTGCGATTTAAGGTACCCCCAAAGAAAGTAGTCTAATGGCGTTAAATAGCATGATCTCGGTGGCCAGTTGATGTCACCGCCGTGCGAGATGACCCTGCCCGTAAATCGCTGGTGGAAATTGTTTATCGTGGCGTGCGTACTGTGGCACGTAGCGCCGTCCTTTTGGAACCATATGTCGTCAGTATCCATATCAGGCATATAATCTAGTTGAGGCCACAAAAAGTTGCTTATCATCGATCTGTAGGTCTCGCCGTTGACGGTTATGGCAATTTCATTTTCGTTCTCAAAAAAATACGGACGGATGATTTCGTTAGACGAAAGTCCGCACCAAACAGTGACTTTGTTGGGATAAAATTGGTGCTGGTGTATCTCATGTGGATTGTTATCATCCCAAATCCGACAATTTTGCTTGTTCACAAATCCATTCTTTCAAAAATGGGCCTCGTCGCTGAAGATGATTTTGGGGGGAAATATGGGGCAACTTCCAACTGCTCTAGAGCCCATTTAGCGAACACACCGCCTTGTCTATGGTCGTTTCCTTAAATTCATGGGTAAGTTGGATTTTATACGGGTTCCTACCCAAGTCCCTACGCATAATTGGCCAAACTGAAGTCCCAGAAAGGCCAAGTTCTTGTGAAGGACGATAAATTGACTGCCTCGGATTTTCCCGTACACCCTCATTTACGGCAGCGATGTTTTCAGCAGATCTTTCGTTTTGGCTACGTACTTTTGTTTACTGATTGTTCATCGACCTTTTTACCTGAATTTGAACACCAAATGTCGAGCAGTGGACTAGTAAGACGATTGTGGCCAGGATAGAAATCACGTAATGTGCGGAACGTTTGTTGAACGGAGCACTGATTTTGATAATAACATTTGATGATTTGCACACGCTGTTTAACGCTATAACCTTCCATCGTAACGTGCCAAGTACTACTAAAGAGTTCACAGTGTGGTTGCCAGATGTCGCTTTAACAACATGGCCATTATCACCTGACAAAGCTTGAGCGTCCTTGTTGAAAGACCCTTTATATCCATTGAACTGCAACTTGTCAAGCCATTAATCTAAACCGGATCAACAGTAATTTGCATTCTTTATCTATTGCCTACACATAACTCAAGCGGTCTCTGGCCAGCTGTCTGCCCGTACTTGTGTAAGACTCTGAGCGCCAAGCTAGTCTATACAGGTACAACTCAACACTGTACTATCATCATATATATCGTATCTTTTCATTTAATTATCATATTAACTTTTAGGAGAAACGAAAGTTAATTAATAGATAATGAAATATGGCTAAAAGATTGTATTTTATAAAATAAAAAACGTTATTGGGGTGAAATTATAATTGAGGGTATAGCGTCATAATGATGCTTATTTATTTAATCTAAATGTTATGAACCCTAAATAATTAATCTTTGACTCGCCATCTAAAAGTGATTTTGCCTAGGCAAAATCTTAAAATTCCACAGCCTCTCAAAGTAACAGCGTGTGATCATTTAGTTCAATTAAGAAAGTGATAGAGGGATACACCCCTTCACCTCGATAGTCTTTTCTATTCATGTATGATAAAAAAGTAAGTAAATTTAGACACATGTAATGATTTCGAATAATCAGCACAACTTAATAGTTGAAATATTAAATGGATTATTATTACGGCCTTATATTAAAAAATGCAACGATGAATAGGTGGATTTCAATAAATTCAGAAGGATTCATACAAATAACACAAGTAATTCCAAGTAGAAAATTTGAAGTTAATATTTATTTTATTGCGAATATAATAAATTATCCCCATCAACAAATGGTGTACAACGAAGCATCTAAAGTGAAATATGATTGGTCCTTTGGATTTGTTTGCTTTTGGTAATATCAACTTTTAATCAGAAGGCAAATTTTTACCTCAGCTAAGTCGTCTGTTTGCTTTGTGTATCTGCACACGAAGCTAACTTATCTGTTAAACTTTGATCCAGCGAAAACGCAGTGAGGGTAATTGAATGTAATATTCTCGTTTGATATGTGGCAAGTGATATCAATTTGAAAACATAACAATAAATCGTACAGCGATGGGGTAAATATAGAATTTAATTAAAGTTTTTATTTCTCTTTTATCATAGCAAGATATAGCAACCCAACTATGTATAAAATTGAATTTAAATTAAAAACTTAAAATTTCATCTTTGTTTTAATTTAAATCAATTTCTAAATCCAAAAATACAAAAGAATAGATAAAGTTAGAGATTTAGAAAGTTAAATATAAGGTAGGCATTAAATTTTATGATTTGTGCTGTAAAATGTTTTGTGCGAAAAATTATCTAAGTCACGTTAATTTGGCTTATAATTCTGAATGTGGTTAGTGAATGAATAAAATTATTTATTCAGGATTCTATCTAATAGATCGACATGAATAAAGTTATCCCTAATTTAGATAGACTGTTAGATATATAGTGAAAGCAGATTAAGATGAAAAAATCTAACTCCTAGCAATATATGTTTTGCTATTTAACACCTCTGATAGTTTACTCTTTTTGACCTTTAAGCAAATCAAATCTTGTTTCAGTCACTATCTTTCAGAGATATAGAACCCATTGTCTACCAGTCGTGCCTGAGAGAAGATGCACCTGCACGCCCAGACAGCCCTAAGGGAGCAGCGTGAATTTCGCTCGGTTGGATGACCCTGGTGCTATTATGAAGAATGGTTGGGTCAGTCGAACCCAAAGGGGCGCGCCTCAAGAAATTTGCGCGGCCGTTTTGTCTGTTTTGGGCGCCCTTTCTCGCCCGTTGCACCGTCTGATCGGCAACAGACATTCGGCGTCAAGGACTTTCGCGTGAACCTGTGATGTGGGCCAAGAATATCCCTTTACCCCCTGGCCTGCCAAAACTAATGAAATCATCGCTCCCCCTTTGGGGGCCTCTGACGACCAGCTTCGACTGAAGCAGTATAAATACTTCGGAAAAAGATTTGAGAAATTAGTACCATACAGCATCGTCTTGGTTAGCAGTCACGTTCCATCTCATACACCCTGCTCCACCTCCCAACGGCTTCTAGTTACGAACGCAATACGTCACTTCTCTACTCGCCCTCGCTCGCACCCAAAGGCCATAGTTCCAACCTGACAGACGATAGACACGAACAAGCATCTATCACTCGGGTATCGACTTTGTTCTGGTCTGAAGTACACCCTCGTTAATTTCCCAGCGAGGTTAAAGAAGTGCCCTACTTCCTCGTTGCCTCTAAAGCCTCTAGTAAATTAGGCCTTACGTGAGTCTCCCTGTTATTTGTACTCTCCCATTTTCCGAGGTGACGGCCCTTTGTTCCCATGTTGGTTGCCAGGCCAATAAAAAGCCTTGGGTCAAGTTCCTTGGGGTGGCGGGATATCCATTGAACGCTACTCCGAGATCCTGGCCGTTGTAAAGGATACGAGTAGGAGTTTAGTACGGGGCGTGCTTCGTTGTTGTTCACCTGGTGAGAAATCGATGGCCCCTTCGGGGACCGTCAGTGCTGCTTGGTTGGGAGCCATGGCACGCAGAGGTTTGACGACTCGGTCGGACGAACAGCAACACATGGAGCGTGCCTTCTGAAAGATCCGAAACCTCTCCGGTCGATAGGCGGGAGCGACTCACGCTGGGAGAACTCACCAACCCCCTTTTTTATCATTGATTGGTCACGAGTTTTCAGAGAGAGAGAAAGCGCTCAAAAAGACAGTCAAAAAAGGACCCGTTCGTCTCAAATACAACTGTGCAATATGCCAGTTAGAAAAGTGGTGCGTTGACTTTCCGGAGGGCTGCTACTCAAAATGCAGCCCTGAAAGTAACTGCACTACTTGCATATTGACGCGAGAGGTGGAAAAATTAAAAGACCTCTAGAGAGCCTCAGAGGAGAGAGCTAAGGTCCTTAAGGGCAAGTTAGAGAATCTCGAAGCCCTTAACGTAGCTCAGGTTCGATGCCTAGAAGAGGCGCCGCCCACTGACGTGTCGGAATCCCCTGGTAATGAAGCGGACATTCCGGCATCATCTGAGGCTAAGCCAGCTGATGCGAGAGAAAAGGAGAAAAAGAAGAAAGGAGAAACGAAGAAAAAAAAGAAAAAGAAGATAGTTGAAACCAAAGTAGAATCCAAAATAGAAGAAAAACAGATGAACAAGAAGAAAAAGAAAGATAAGAATTTGGAAAGTAAAGAGGAAAAGGGGAGACCTCTTCCACAAGGGAAGACCCCGTCTTCAGAGACCAAGTGTCCGAAGGTCACCCTCATTGGTGACTCGGAAACACGGGATGTGCTGCCGCTGCTAGCGGCCCGCCTTCGCACTAGCATGAAGGTAAGCTGCATATCAGGACGGGGTAACCACACCATCAGAGTGGATGCAGAGAAAGCTCAGATTTCTGAGAATTTAGTTGTTGCTCTGATGGTGAGCGGCAACGACCTCTACCTCAGAGGGGGTAAGGTTGGCCTCAGTGGTAAGACCATCCAAACAGTGATGGGAGCCGTGGACGACATAGGGCTTAAAACCCGCAAACGTGTGGTGGTTGGGATGCTTCCGAGAAGAGGTCCATCCGGAACCGCTCACGAAAGAAACGTCGCAGTGAACAAAAGGGTTGGCGGATCTCTGCACGGCAGAAGGAGTCTTCTTCGTGGACCCCTATCGTGCCTTTATCGGTAGAGACGACCTCTACCAAAGGGACGGGGTACATCTCTCCTTCAAAGGGGAGGCCTTTCTCGCCAATCTAATTCAAGATGTCGTGGAACGCACCCAAAGGAGCGTTTGAAACAGAGCGAAAGCGCACGTGTGCCAGCATGCCCGTGTCACTCCTGGAACGACCTTCTCGGAGGTCGTCAAAAAGGGTGTGACCACGAAAACAGAGAAGCCGGGAAACGGAAGAGCGTAGGGAGTCCTACACTAGGGGACTCCCTCAAAGTTCTTCTGTTCAATGCGAGGTCAATCAGGAATAAGTTTCTTGAGCTCCGTGGCCTCGTAGTAACAGAGGAACCTGAGATGGTGGCCATAACGGAGTCGTGGATAAATACCTCAAGCCGAGATTTTGCAGGTAAATTCACAATTCCCGGTTACCAGCTCTTCCTGAAAGATAGGTCAGACAGAGAAAGTGGCGGTGTCATGTTGTATGTCAAGGATACTCTCAACTAGACGGATTGCAACATCCTATCCGATCATGAACTACTAGGTGTTGACCTAGAGATAGGTCCTGCCAAATACAGGACCCTGGTGCTTTATAGACCTCCTGCCCAACTCGTTGAAAAGGACAGAGATCTGTACCAGCTGCTAGGAGAACTTATCGAAGACAAAGTGTTCATCGTCATGGGTGATTTCAACACACAAGTTGACTGGGAAACCAGAGAACCCTGTAGCGAGAACGCCCTACTCCTGGAGTTCACGAACAAGGAGTTCCTCACTCAGTGGGTGAGAGAGCCAACGAGAGGAGACAATATCCTTGACTTGGTTTTTACCTCTGAGGATGACATCGTTGAGGACCTCTCTGTTGGCGAAGAGCTAGGTGGCAGTGACCACCGACTAATTAGATTTGTAGTCAAAGTCCCGAAGGCAGAGCCTGCAACTAGTAAATCAAGGAAACTGGATTTGAGAAGAGCAGACTTTGCAGGTCTACGCGCGGGACTGACTGACGCGAGGCTAGAAGAGTGCGATGCTGTTGAAGACTCTTGGAACAGTTTCAAAAACCACATCCATGAGTCTTCAATTACGTTTTATCCCTCTGAAATGTCCCCGTCGGTCCTCTGTTCAACCAAAGTGGTTTAATCGAGAAATCGGGCAACTGCTTAGGGAGAAGAGAAATGTGTACCGGCAATCGAAGATCTCGGGTGACTTTGACGAATACCGGAGGCTAGCCAGGAGAGTTAAGTCCAGTATAAGGGCGGCTAAGCGGTCTGAGTAACTCCGAGTGGCGAGACTCTGTAAAGAGAATCTCAAGGAGTTTTTTGGATATGTGAACAACCGTAAACCAATCCGTCGAACGATTGGCCCTTTGAGGAATGAGGAGGGGACATTAAAGCATTTAGATGCAGAAAATGCTAACCTCCTCAACGACTACTTTGCTTCAGTGTTTACTGAAGAGTGTGGTCCCATTCCCCAGCCGACGGATTCCTACTCGGGGGGAAAGCTGGAGGCAATGGACTTCACCGAAGGAGAAATAAAGAAAAAGATCGCTGACCTAAAGACGAATAAGTCCCCTGGACCGGACGGGTTTCTACCCAAGGTGTTGAAGGAAGTGTGCGATGAAGTATCACGACATCTGTGCGCTATCTTTAACATGTCAATCCAGATCAGATGCGTTCCTAGAGACTGGCGTGAGGCGGAGGTGACTCCGATCTTCAAGAAAGGAGATCGTAATCAACCGTCAAACTACCGACCTATCAGTCTGACTTCGATAGTCATTTAACTCATGGAAAGCATCATGGTGGACAAAGTGAAGTCATATTTAGAGTCAAACCTGCTACTGAGGAGTTCCCAGCACGGCTTCCGAAGGCAACGGTCATGCTTGACGAATCTTGTGGAATTCTTCCACTTCGTTTTCAGTGAGCACGATCGGGACAAGGCGGTGGATGTGGTCTACCTAGACTTTCAGAAAACCTTTGATAAGGTACCACACCCCCGCCTTCTTCAGAAAGTGCGAGCGCTTGGCATAGACGGAAAGGTAGCCAGCTGGATCGAGAACTGGCTAAGTGGCAGACGGCAATGGGTGGTGGTGAATGAAAAGTCTTCTGAGTGGGTGCCCGTTACTAGCGGGGTGCCTCAAGGTTCTGTCCTGGGACCACTACTATTCATCATCTACGTCGACGACATGGACGGTGACATGGTTGCGAAGATTTCCAAATTTTTCAAAGATACCAAGCTTGGTATGAACGTTGCAAAGGATGGAAATACTGCCCGCCTGCAGGAAGATCTTGGGAAGATTGGGGAGTGGTCGGACACGTGGCAAATGCCTTTTAACGTGAACAAATGCAAAGTGATGCATATCGGCCACAGAAACCCCCAATCTCAGTATATCCTTAAGGGCCCTGCTATTGAATCCACCGACACTCAGAAGGATTTGGGTGTAACAATCACTAGTGACCTCAAGTCCTCGAAACAGTGCATTGAGGCGGAGAAAAAGGCCCAAAGGATGCTAGGCTATATTAAGCGCCAGTTTGGTTATCGGAACCAGGAGATTGTACTGTGCCTGTACAACTCACTTTTCTGACCGCACCTGGAGTATGCCGTACAATTTTGGAGTCCTTCATTGCGAAAGGACATCGCGAGATTGGAACGCGTACAAGCTAGGGCAACCAAACTGATTCCCTCTATCCGACATAAAAGTTATGAGGACAGACTAAGGGAGTTAGATGTGTTCTCGCTGGAAACCCGTAGACTGCGTGGTCAGCTCATCGAGGTCTTCAAAATACTTTGATGGTTCGACAATGTTGACTACCGGGATATTTTCACACTGAGTGAGAACAGAACGCGCAATCACGGCTTCAAACTTGAACTGAAGCGTTACAACCGCAATCTATGTGGAAAAATTTCCCCTACAGTATCTGCGGTAAGTGGAACGCACTTCCAGTGGAAGTTGTCAACAGTAAATCTGTTAAACCAATTCAAGTCAAGACTAGACAAAGTCTTGAAAAGTGGCCGTTTAGGGACGCAAAACAATTGAGCAGCCATGTGCCCGCTCGATTGCTAGTCCAAAGGTACCCTCTTTGAATGGACCGTAAGGTCTCCTAGGGTACTGACTTTCCTTGTTACTCCTTGTTACTTGTTACTCTCTTGGAGTCTCATCCCCTTTGAGTCATTGTGTATCCCCCCGTCCCTGGTCCTATCTTATTTAATGTCATTTATTTACTTTTACTAATAATATTTTCTTTGTAAATAGTAAAGCTATTATTCTACAATCAGTTTCTCTAAACCCAGAACCTCTTAGAGTTGACTATTTAGGCCAACCGCACATGCCTTTATTATTAAACCCTTCTACTGTGAGAGATCAATATATCTCCCGCCCCCTACAATTGCTGGAGTGCTCTCTTCCCGCGTCAACACAGAGTCAATCATCGGCTAGCATCGATGTAAGATTCTACGACATTCCTTAACATCTCCAAATAAACAGGTTAATTACTATATACACCCTATTCAATGAAGATGAGACATACTTTTGTCCCGTTGATGTTTCGCCGGCCCACACCATCACCCAAGCTGATTTTTCCTCCTCTATAAAACACGATCATTTAGTATAGTGATAGTGAAAAACTTCTCATCCGTCCGCAGAACAGGAGACTGCGAATCATCACAAAGCCGTTGGAAAAACAGCTTTGCTCTTTTGACGGTGCTACAAAGCGGATGTTCTTTAACCTATTTGATTGCATGAAGCTTTAGATAATCTTTCCTGAATTTTTCATTACACATGGATTACGTTGGCTTCTAATATAGTTGTATGGCAACCCTTTTTGCATTTCTCTTTTTCTTGGCCATCGTATTTTTATTAGGGGATTGGTGGCATTATTGATTGGCGCTTGGTGGTTCTCACTCTTTGAAGAGAACTGCCGGTTTCTTTTAGCCATTTACTAAGAAAACTTTGTTCATTTTTTAAATTATGCCATAAAAAATTATTTCGTCAATACTTCTGTACCAAACAATGAATGAAGTTTACACGATATTGATGAAGGCATTTTTTAGGTCTAGTTCAAAACATGTACATTGTTATATTACTTAATGAATGAGCATTCGACAATATTTCTTTGAACTTCGAATGCCCATTCGTGAATTCCTCGCCTAAGTTTATATATATCCGGTCTCTTTAAACTTGCCCCTGTTATTAAAAGGCTTATTTATAACGAAATTGTGTATTTTAAATTTTAGCCCTTTGATTTATTAATTTAGTTATGTTTCTCTCGTTTATTTTTATGTATTCACATTTAGGTGTGTATGTACTTAGTTTACTGACCTAAATGTCAACATTCTTTGCTCACAGATTGAATTTCCTGAAGTAGACCTTATCTATTTTGTTTCATACTTCATATCCGTCTTTGATAATATTTTTCTATTTTGGATCCTTACGTTGTACATGGGCGAGGCAGTACTCCGTTGTTTTTTGTATAAATACCACCTTTGTAAAAAAAATTCGTTATTTATTGACAATAAACTGAACAAGTTCAAAAGTACTTGGAATCCGCCTTTCATTTTCCTGTGTGAGTTTTTGCACTGCTCACGCACTACTTTGTGAGTTTCTCATATATATAGATATATATATATATATATATATATATATATATATATATATATATATATATCATATTTTTAATAATTTTATTTTATCTCGTATTAGAATTTTTGTATCAACTTATTGCTTTCTTTAAACTTTTGTCCAACACTTAGTTGGTAGCTTTGGTCTCTGTCGAAGATCCAAACAACAATTATCTGCGTGTTCATATTCTTAGTAGTACTTAGCATCCTTACCATTCACTCTATCACCCTTATACATATATTTTTTTTTAATATCAATATATCTTAACATTAACCTATAACTTTACAGGACACTAGGGTCTTTTTCTATTCCTGGGGTACGTGGTTTAGTATAAGGTTCATGTAATAATTTGCTGTGGATTTTACCAACCATGTGCAGTAGTTTTATGTCACGATGATTCTCAATTACGACTTAGAGTTTACAGTGGGTTGAATCAAAGGTATTTACATCCTATGAAATACGCCGAAATTCACCCTAAACTCATAATCCACCGGTTATCTACCAAACAGTATGATCTAACCTCGCTGTCCTCAGAAGGTGTTTTTCCAAACAGTAATTTAGTATCCCAAAGTTCCTTAACTGCATTGTACGCATTTAAGCGTACCTTTAAAGTACGACTATGAAGGTTAGGTTAATCTTTACCCCATTTAGATGAAATGCTTATTCTCCAACATATTATTGTAAGGTAGTCATGGTCAGAATCAATGTTTTGGATGAAGGAGAAACTAAATAATGTTTTTTTTAATAAATATAATACACTCAAGTTTTCTCTCTTTTCATCTTTAGTTGCCTATGCCGAAATTGAAGGACCGAGAGAAGTCTTCATGAACAGTGGAGGTACTTTAGATATTACCTGCGGAGTTCCTCGCATCACGAAGGCCCCTGACTTCATTCTCTGGTACAACGGAACAAGAGTCATAAATTACACAAAGAGAAAGAGGGTTCAGGTGAGAATATTTTGTTAGTTCTCATGTTTCTAAACCCTATTTTACGTTGTTTCTAAAAAGTTTCAATCTTAACAGTTATTATTCTCTTTGCAAGAAAAGATTCTCTACACCCAACGAAATAAATAAATAATTTTTCTCAACACACTTATGTCTGTTAGAAAATAAGATATATCGAATAAATGTGATAAATTTATTAATATATTCTTAAGGCAGAAAATAAATACGCGGTGTTCAGTATATTATTATATTTAATCCAGTTACTGTTGCAGTTACTTCTCTGAAAATCAATTTCTTTTAGTAGATCAGTGTAATTACCTTATCGAGCATCTCATGTTATCCCTTATTATTTTTAGATTTTTAGTAATATGCAACTTAATACTTTTTTCCTTCTTCAGCCCTCTTAATTTTCATATAATAATTGTCTTATATAAATCCTGGAACAAAACTAGTATTGAGTCCACATTCTCATTAGCCACTTATGCCAGCTCTTAAAACAAGCAACAAATTATCTCATTTTATATTGATACTCTTGGCCACCTTGTTTTAGATTACGCTAAGTTCATGTCTTCCAATACTACTGTGTCCTATCTCTCTATATTCCTACCTCAGGCTTCATTTTAAAAAAGGATTTAGTCAATGCTTTCACTAATATGTATACCAGCCTTGCAAAAGTTCTGTTACACTAGTTTTTTCATCTTTCAAGAGGTTTAAGTGTGTGATAGAAAAGTGCCCGCAAACAAACTTAAAAATTCTACTTTTCCAGCATTTCTCATTAAATATACTTCCCTTTGTGTGCAGCTGTGTCGAGATGAAAGTGAAAAGAATCGCGATCTATGCTTACTTGCGCGCAGGCCACAACAAGTCTAACATTATCAAGTAGCATAACGTCAGCCGGATGATCTTTCACGGATTCGCAAAGAAGCTGAATAACTGAAAAGACCTTAAATATTTCGCCCTTGATTAAGAAAAACTCAAGTTGTCAACCGTTTGGCAGTGAGAAAAGACTTCAAACGTGCTCCGTAGCTCAAAATGACTGCGTAAAAGAGGTGGCTGGCAGAAGATTGAGGTGCTAGCATTCTCAACGACTTGAAGAGTCATGAGTATGGAATTCCCATTTTTATCTGAAGTAAAAGCTTTAAGGTCTATGCAGTCTTCAACAAGTCGTTAGCTTCGACCAGAGACCTTCAACGTATGCTAGTACCGATGACCAAGCATTCCGTATCCGTGATAAAGCTCAGCGGCGTAGCGAGTAGATGCCGCCTATATGGTTTGTGGTCGGTTACAGGCTCACCGCGGCTGATATCAAGGACATCCTGGCCACGACGTCCTACTCTAGGTGAAAAAGATCACAGAGAAGGCGGACTAAGTTTTAGCAGGACAGTACCAAGGAAAATACGGACAAGATAGTACAAGAGTGGTTGGGGTCGAACATGAACTTCTGGTCGAAGGAATTTTGTCGGCCGCAGGTGGACAAGTTAAACTCCTCAGTCAACTGTGTTTGGGCCAGCAATAGGAGTGATTTCGTCCGCAACGTGTGTGCTGCTTCTAGTTTTCGTCTGGGGCGCGAGCTCGCGGCTGAACAAGGCCAGATTGATTAATATTAAAATCTTAACATATATTTATATGTTAAAACCATAGAAATGTGGCTATTTGAATCAAAGTTATCCTCTTTTCCTTTGTTTAGAGTGTCCTAACGAGTGTAACATGACTTTTCCAATAGTTGGTGATGACCATCCTTTCATCAAACGCCAATTGATGAAGGTTGATGTAGAAAAGAGCAATACTCTTGCTTTTCCTCTCTAATGCTCTTTATGGATTTATCATTTACTTCTTTATAACTGTTTGTATAGTGGGTATGAGGTCCACTATTCAAACAGCTATTTCAGACATATATGAAGAACAATTGTAACGTTTAAATTAAACCTGGTTAAAAGACTCTTTCACAGGCAAAACGAATTGGGTACTCTTCTATAATAAAAATAAATGCCGACATGTAGTACATATGACCAAATAATTGCATTAGTTCATCCTCCTCCCTTATCATCGGACCACCTGATTAACAATTATTTAATTCATAATATATCATGTAAATTGCAAAGATTCCCTGACTTGAAGGATTTAGAGAAGGTTATCAAATCATCTGTTTCAGATAATTCTTCGAAACAGATTGATTGATTTCTAGAAAGATTTCCACTTCTTAATTAAACGATTTAAAAGCAATTTGAATAGTATTGAAAACTACTCTGCTTGATAAAGTAAATATTTGTTATATTAAAAAATTGTTTTACTTTCCTCATAAAAACGAAATTAATTTCTTGATTACACAATAATAATAATATTATCATTTATTCCTTCCACTCCTTTTCCAAATTGCCCAATCATTATTTAAAATTTAAATTTAATGCGAACGGCGGAACAAAGTACGAAGTAACCGGCAGAACTATAAAAATAAATAGAAATTTACAGCAATTTCATTGCTCGCAATTCCATATAATAAAGAAAACATCAAGAATTAGTACTCTGAATGTATCGCAATGTCAAAAATATTTTGGCTAAATGGCACACGAATTTTATTAATATGAATAATGGGATCTGTAATTAGGATTTCAGGATAAAATGTTCATCGAAATTAGTGAAAATTTCTGAAGTAATTTAATGAATCGACAATTTGATAATAATTACTAACTACCTGTTAATTAATTAATTATTATTTTGAGATCTAAAATTTCATAAATATTATTATATAGCTCTAATATAAACCTCTAATTTAATTTTTTCATCCTTTATATTGAGAATTACGAATTATATTAAATACTCTTTCAATACGCCTCTTGCCAATGAGAAAACCATTGCTTTCCTATAAGGGATGTTTGCGTTGTAATATTGAGTGAAGTCGAGGTCTTAGCCAGCTTTCTTCTCTACCCGCACTTATTTTAAATTTCTCTCATTAGAATTAAGAATTCGTCAGTACGTGATCGATTTGGAATCTTATTTATTTTAAACATAAGTGTCAAATAAGAACTTTAGTCTCAAAATCACTGGTAGCTATGAAAGCAAATTAATGATAAATCAAAAACTTTATACCCTCAAATATAATATTCAGCCTTCTCTTTATATTTCGCTCAAAATGAAAAATTATTTATGTATATTGATTTATCGCAATAGACATTATTATGTATTGAAAATCTTTAGAATATTCGATTTAAACAGGGTTAACAATCATAAGGTTTGGTGACATAATTTCAAGGAAATGATTTAAAAGGAACTCAAAGTGGGAAAATAAATTGGTTCATAAGATTTACCTTTTTAAATAAGGACGACTTTTCATATTCTCTATTTTTTATAGATTCAACCGCCAATCAATAATTTTATTAATAGCAATTAAGAGACGGGACAAACTTCAATAATACCCAACTGATGATTAATTGATAAAAAACCGATATAATTCAATCAAGTCATTTTATATGTTTATGAAAAAGGATGATGAAAACGATTAATTTTCTAGAAATGGGAACCCACTTTTACCATATCTAATATAGACAACAAATATTCCCATGTAGAAAACAGCATCCCCATTATTAATATCATGTAAAAAAAAGGTTAACCAAATGTGATATTTACGTTATTGAGTGTCGTAGTTTAGCCGAGCTTATATATATATATATATATATATATATATATATATATATATATATATATATATATATATATATATTTATTTGTTTTATTAATTTTCAATAAACCAACTAACTTTAAATTGAGGCGTAGGTTCGCGCCTCGGTGATCACTTGAGGATCGGGCTCTATGAGTGCTAATATTTATTTTAATTCTAGTGAATACATAAAATGGATTTCTTTCTTGACTTTATCAAATATTGCCACTTCAACTTGTTCGAAGATAATTAAAACCAAGCTTTTTCTCAAAAAATAGACTTTAATGAACATAAACCCTCTAACTAAATCACATTAAACACACAGATCTAATACACATATAAAAAGAAAATGGGATTACAGGGCGAGCTCTTAAGGCTCGATTAGAGATAAAAATATTACGGGGGAACAATTTTAAGTTAATATCTTTGTCCTTTGTCAGACATCCAATAAACTAATTTGTATGCACGAGGACATAAATAACAGGATTATTCTTTACTTACATAAGGTAATGGAGATTAATACCCGATTCCAGTTAGAATATCTTTGGAGATTTTTGTTCCTGAGAGGCGTAGCTCGAGTAGTTTGCAGTTTGCTCCCCAAGCTGGCGTTACTCCAGCCTAAAGGTGGATAAGTGACGTCACACGGAATTTCGAGTTGGCGTAAGAGAATCAAAACAAAGACGCTGATAAGGCGGGTTGGTTCTCGTACGTTTATGACCTTGAAAAGGTTTCCTTCAGAAAATGTTGGGATATGTTTATATTCTTTTCTAGCGATTTGAGTCTCGCTTATATAATTTCGATTTTGGATGAGATATCTATCTAGTTTGGAGTTGTCAAACTCAGATAGAATAAGATTTGGATTCCTCAATCTGTTTAGGTTAATACTCACTAATCTTGGTACAATCTGATATTGTACAAGGACTTCAAATTCTCCTTAACTTGCAATAACTTTGTACCGGTGATTTTTGAGTCTTCTTGTCGAACTTGAAAAATCTTCTGTCAACCGGTGACTTTCTTGTCTCTTCGGTGGGAACGAACAAAAAGCCTCGTTTACACGGGTCATCCTGTTATATACCCAAACTACTCTCGCTGAGGTGGGTGGGGAGGTGGATGGGGGGGAGGGCCTCACAAGGTGGGACCTCAGGTTGATCTCCCGCACTTTTGCTTCTTGTGGCTCGGAGAGGGGGTAATACGAGATCGACAGTTTGCACTTTTGAATGGGTTGTTTATAAGTGTCTACTCGAAGGGCCTGCCTTTTGAGCTAATGTCAGGAATCAGTCTTGTATCATTTACCTTTTTGCCTGTTCTCCTATGTTACCGGAGAACTTCGAAGGGGCAAAGCTAAACCCAGATGTCTTTAGTTATTATTTCCTTAGACTCGATACATATATATATATATATATATATATATATATATATATATATATATATATATATATATACTAAACTCTTATTATATCTCTACATTGAGAAAGAATGAATAAAACAAGATTCTACTAAATTTTCATTGTACTGAAATGAAAATGAACAGTCTACCATTGACTAGCCATTGTGTTCGAAAAATTAACCGATTTACTTTATTCATTTCAATCAACCTATGCTGTAGTAAATAACATAAAATGTTTGACGGTTGATCGCTTAGTCACTTGGTCTGTCCGGCGGTCCCCATTTTGCTTTTTTATTGTTTTGGTAATAACATTTTAACTATTCGGCAGTTTCTAAACAAATTTGAAACCCTTATGTTGTTTTACAATTTCTATTCGAATGATATAATTGCCAAGGTTCTCCCAAGTTTAGTTCTGGGATAATTAACAGTTTTGAATCTCGTAAGGTCATAAATCAAATAAGTGAGAGGACACAACTTTTTTTTTAAGTTAGGAATCTTTGTACTTGCGTACTGCATGTGTAACCTGCTGGTGTGAACAGGCTGTGTTTATATTGATCATCATGTATTCTTACTTTTTTTCTATTTTCTAGGTGATTTTATTCTATTTCCTCCAATATTTTATTTGCCATTATTTCGTGGATAATATTGATTCGGTCTATGCCCACTGTCTTTATTAGTGCTCTAATAGTTTCCATTACCGTTGTTCGTATTCTTATCCTCGGAAATTAAAGCGATATGATTCAGTTGATACTTTTGAATTATTGTATATTAATGCTTCTCGGTGTTCTTAATAGCGTTAATTCAATCGTGTATATAAAGTAGATTGTTGAACTTAAGCAAACACCATAGGGAGCCGCCTTCTGAAGGTACAAGTGGGGGCCCTGCTGTATTTTCGATGGATATGTTGGCTATTCTTCTCCTAATAGAGTCTGAAATTATTCTTTCCATTTTGATTCCGAGGTCTAGTTGTAATATCTTATAATTTAGTTGTTCTATCCATAACTTGTCGAAGCATTTCTATACATCATGGAAAACCATGTCCAAATACCTCTATTACGCCTTGGCTTTAGCCTTACTTTTAGTTTTAATGGATAAACCATTGTGGAATCTCTCTGTTTACAAAACCCATATTGAAGGGGTTGACTGCAAAACTTCCGGGCCATGTATGCACCTTGGGGCAATCTCGTAACCACAGCCCCTCGCCCCTCGTCCCTATGAAAAGCAGAACGGTTAAAACTGCAAGATCTCCCCATACGAGGTTGTATTCAATATCAACTTAAGTACGAAATTGGAGACGCGTTTCTCTCAAGTTCGAAGGCCCAGCAGGACTAGAGTTAAGACTTCCTGAGAGAAACCGTTGGAGTAAGAACCCTCCTGCGGCCCGGCCACAAGCCACCCCACTCCTACGCCTACCCCAGTGGGGTGACGGTATATATACTGAAAACTTAGGAAAAACGAGGTAGAATACGTGAGTCTGCCCGGCTACCAAGTCCCCGGCAGGGGGGGCCGGGCTAGCAAGAGAAGGGACTAAGGAGCAGCTCATCCTCGAGCTAGTTCCAGGATATCAAACCGAACTTTAAGTTAACTTGTCCAAGTTCAACTTAGTCTCGTCAGAGAAACTCCGCCCCCTCTATCCTGGTGTATCGCAAAGCACCGAGATAAGCCTAGCCCTTGAGGAAGACTGGAACTAAGAAGAAGCTCATCCTCGAGCCCATTTCCCGGTTGTCACACCGAACGTTAAGTTAACTTGGTTAAGAACCAAGTTCAACTTACTTTCATCAGAGAGACCCCTCCTATACTGGTGCATCCTAAAGCACAGGAACAGTCCTCGCCCGTGTGGCTCCCTATCTGCCACGATCGCCAAAGTCCCTTGTGGCTTTCAAATTATTCGTCCACATTAACCATCTGGCTGAGGCTCGCGTCAAAGAACCCACAGGATTCTCAAGTGTCTGGGCTCATTGACATCAAGGCCAGACGCAAACCCGTCGCTGGAGGGACAAAGGTATTTAAACTCCAGTAGAGACAGTTAGCATATTTTTATATTGAAGCCAGTGTTGGGTTAACCATCAATATAATGTCAAATTAGTCAAGTCAGAAGGCCTTACTTAAAAAATTATTAAAGACCCTACTGTGTATTTAGGTCGTAATATTTCTGTGGTTCATGTTTATTTTGTTGATGTGTTTTAATTAAAGTTTTATTTTGTGTTAACAAATTTTTTTTTTTCTATCTTGGAATCCCTACGTTGGCCCAAGGGACCTTTAAAGTTTAAAGAAGTCAAGAATGAAGATAATAATAATCAAACATATATAGCACTCTTAGAGAGATATAACGTTAATCACGGAGTAGTACTTAAACAACCCGCAAGTACCACTTGCTTCCATCACTCGCTCCTACCTATACCATGACATAAATATTTGGTGTCAGTTGTGTGAGGTGCTACCTATACCACGACATTAAATATTTGTTCTCAGGTGTGTGGAGTCCTTCCGATACTACGACATAAGTATTTGGTCTCAGGTGTGTGGGGTCCTTCCGATACTACGACATAAATACTTGGTGTCAGGTTTTATGGGGATTGGAAGAGCTAAGTAGAAGTTGTGTTTTGTATTCTCTTCAAGAAAGTAAAGGTGTGCCAAGCATTCGAGAAAAGATTAAACATAACCTTGTTGGTATAAATTTGTAGCGATTAGCCTGTCTACGGTATTAATTAATTTGTTGGTCGAATAGTATTTCAATCAGCCTAGTATTGAGATTAAGGAAAGTTAGGCAGCGCCCTACCTGGTAAGTGGTTGCCTAAGTACCTTTAGCATATCGGTGAGGTTTGGGACGAATAGACAAACCAAAAATGGATTTGGTCGATAGATTATACCAACATGTCTAAATTCTGGGACTTGAAGGCGACGATATGGATGTCTACGCCCTGTTAGAACTGAGAATAGAAGTGGAAGAAGAAACAGAAGAAAGAAGAATACAGTAGAAAATAGAAGACGAAGAAAGAACAATACCGAGGGGAAGTAAAACAAACAAAAGAATAATCCAGTTGAAAAGAGGAGCAGAAGAATTAAGAAGGAGGATAAAAATAGAAGCTGAAGAAAGAAGAATAAAGATAAAAGGAGAAGCCGAGGAAAGAAGAATAAAGAAGAAAAGGGAAGCAGAATAAAGAAGAATAAAGATAAAAAGTGAAGTAGAGGAAAGAATAATACAGATGGAAAGAGAAATAGCAAAAGCAGAAAGAGAAGAGAGAGAAGAAAAAGAAACAATGCTCTCACTTGAAAGAGCACCTATCGAGAATCAAAGTGAGGTCGAGGCAATTTTAGCCCGGACCGGTCCTAGGAAAGTAACATCGATGAAAATTCCGCCAAACAGGCAATGATGGAAGAATTAGTAACTAGGCAAGAGGTACAAGCCGGTGTACCTAAGGAAGTACCTACGAGGAAAACCCAAACCTTAATGGGGTGACAATGAAGGATGAAAGAAGCGTATATGCGATACACACAGGTAAACCGAGTCAGATGGTAGAAGACGATAATGAGTATCCCCTACCCCCAGTAGTCTTTCCCCAGAACAAATCATTCAGGGAGTTGTCACTAAACTTCAAGTCGTAGTGAGCTCCACGCCCATTAACGATCCAGTAAGGAAAATTGTTTCCGAACCAAATAGATCGAACACAGAATCGATCTCCCAAGGTACCTTGTTAAAGGAGGACTATGGGTCCTACGTTCCCATCAATTTTGCCCCACTGCAACAGGCCGCTCTAGCCATGAAGGTTAGTTTGAAATTATCCAAGTACCATAATACGGGTAGTTCGCATAGGTTGGAGTACGACTCCCATTTTGTGACTTACTTGGGTAGGCTCAATAAATCGAACGACCGACTCAGGCGCAGTAAGGTAATGGTCATAGAGCTCCAATTTAATTTTAGCTACATCAAAGGGGCCGATAAAGTACAGCAACTCTATAAGCTGAGTTGAAATACCATTGAGGGTTATGTCAGCACCTAATAAGCGTGAAACCATGTTTTCATTTGTTTCTTGTGTTAGCAGTTATCGTTAGGATTTAAGTTCTTAAAAATTTAGAAATATAGGGAAGTAACTTGTTTTTGTTTTTGTTTTTATCGCGTGTAATCGATGAATTAGGTTTTAGTTTTGTTTGAAAGTTACATTGTGTTGCAAATATGTTAAATTTTGCTGGGTAACCTCCCCCCAGTAGGATCTCGAGGCCTATTTCCACCAAAGGCCTTTGTACGCGCGCACGGGTGCGCCCAGGTTTAAAGAAACGTAAGGTAAAAGTTGAGTTGACCCCAGTTAGTCGTGATATTCAAGCGAAGGTTCAAAGACATGCAACTTTGTTTTTGTCGACTAGGTTGAGTTGGTTGTTTTGTAGTTGACTGGAGTCAAGTTCAACTTATTCTCGTCAGAGAAACCCCCATCTCACTCTATTCTGGTGTATCCCAAAGCACCGAGATAGGCATCGCCGTTGAGGAAGACTGGAACTAAGAAGAAGCTCATCCTCGAGCTAGTTCCTGGTTCCAAAACCGAACTTTAAGTTAACTTGTCCAAGTTCAACTTAGTCTCGTCAGAGAAACACCCTCCTATCTTGGTGTAGCACAAAGCACCAAGATAGTCCTCGCCCTTGAGGAATTCCGAAACGAAGAAGAAAAAGCTCCTCCTCGAGCTCGTTCCCCGGTTGTCACAGCGAAAGTCTTTTTAATTAGGTTTAAGGACCAAGTTCAACTTACTCTCATCAAAGAAACCCCTCCTATCTTGGTGCATCTTAGTGCACAGGGATATCCCTCGCCCTTGAAGAAGACCTCCCCTTCAAGTTTCATGTGGCTCTCTATCTGCCACACTCGCCAAAGTCCCTTGTGGCTTTCAAATTATTTGTCCGCATCAACCATCTGGCTTCGGCTCACGTCAAAGAACCAAAAGGATTCCTGAGGTATCTGGGCTCATTGAGATCAAGGTCAGACGCAAACCAGTCGCAGGAGGGACAAAGATATTTAATCTCTAGTAGAGACAGTTAGCATATTTTTATATTGAAGTGAGTGGTGGGGTCACCGTCATTATAATGTCAAGTAGGTCAAGTCAGAAAGCCTTACTTAAAAATTATTGAAGACCCAACCGTGTATTTAAGTCGAAATATTTCTGTGGTTCATGTTTATTTTGTTTTTTTTGTTTTAATTAAAGTTTTATTTTGTGTTAACCATTTTTTTTTAATCCTCGAATCTCTACGTTGGCACAAGGAACATTTAAAGTTTAAAGAAGTCAAGAATGAAGATAATAATAATCAAACATATATTGCACTCTTAGAGAGATATAACGTTAATCACAGAGTAGTACATAATCAACCCGTAAGTACCAACTCCTTCCATCACTCGTTCTTCCTATACCACGACATATATAGTGGATCTTTATAATATATATTCCATTGGCCTCTAATTTTTCTGATAGCTTTATGTTGAGTGTATTTCGAAGGCTTTTCTCAGATAATTTAGCAGTGATTTTGGCCAGTAGCTTGAGAGTTATGTTGGTGGTCTTCGTGGTTTGATAAGGAAAAGGTATTTTAAATTTATCTTAACATATGCGTTGAAGTTGTTCGTGATCGCTATATTTATGTTTACTAGTTTTTTCATAATTGTGTTTGGTTAGTTCTGTTTTTTCGATGTTATGTGCCTAAAGAATAAAATGGCATTTTGTACCGCTATTAAGTTATTTTTGCTCTTATTCTTTCGATCTCATCTATACATTTGTTCACTCTTAGTGCCGCTGTTATCTTCTGTTTGTTTGTGCGTGGTTGTGTGTGCACTATTTCTTCTATTTGTCTATCTAAGACTTCGTTGCCCTGGTCCTCTATGGTATAGATTTTACCCCAATTCTCCCTCAAATGTTCTGCTGTTATATCGTTATTTCGAATTTATTCTTTTTGTTCATCGAGGATCTTTATTTGTCTCAGGGTGGTCTACCTCCTGGTACGTTGATTGTTTCCCCTTCTTTGCGTGGTTTTTCTGTATTTTCCTCTTTTATCAGTTCTATCCAGTTATCCTCTTGTTCTTTAACTAGAATAAGACGATTTTTGTGTAACTTCTATTCACTTTAACCCCTATGTGGGTCGGACGGACAGTCGATCGAATCCGTATGGCTTTCTTTTGTAATAACATTGTAACAATTACGCCGATTCTAACGAAATTTTAAAACTTTATGTTGTTTTACATTCTCTTTCGATAGATATATTTTTTAAAGTCCCCACAAGTTAGCCCGGGATTTATTTAGTTTTGGTAATAAGATCATAACTATTCGGCTGTTTCTAAGGAAATTTGAAACTCATGTCATATAACTTCCTTTTCGAAAGATTTGATTGTCAAACTCCTCCGAAGGTTAGCCATGAAATTAATTTTCTTTTGGCCTTTCTTACAAAACTGGAAATTCTTGTGTTGTTTTAAATCCCATTTCCTATAATATAATGCCCAAAGTCATTCCAGGGTTAGCCCGGGAATTAATTTAGTTTGGAAATAACATCCTAACTATTTTGCCATTTCTAACAAAATTTGAAACCCTTATGTTGTTTTACATTCTTTTTTGAATGATATAATTGCCAATGTCGAGCCAAGGTGAGCGAGGGAATTATGCTCCTTTAGTAATAACATCATAATTATTTAGCCCATTCTAATGAAATTTGAAACCTTTATGTTTTTTACATTTTATTTTGAATGATATAGTTGCCAAACTCTTCCCATGGTTAGCCTGGGTATTATTTTGTTTTGGCAATGACATCCTAACTCTTCGGACGATTCTAACGAAATTTGAAACCCTTATGTTGTTTTACCTTCTCCATCGAATGATATAATTTCCCAAGTTTTCCCAAGTTCAGCCCACGAATTATTCTGTTTTGGCAATAAGAACATAAGTATTCAGCCGATTCTAACCAAATTACAAACCCTTAGGTGGTTTACATGAACTTACGAATGATAGAATTGGCAAGATCCTCCGAAGGTTACTCTGAGAATTATTGAAAGTTTTGTTCGTCGTAAGGTCATAAATCAGACTAAGTGTAGGCACGCGACTTTTTGGTCAGATAACATAATTGTTCATTTGATCTCTTTTTTTTTATATCTGAGAATATTTACTTGATACCCTTTGCTTTTGTCTTCATTTCGTCCCTCGATCTTGGATGTGGTAAGGGTTTGTATGTGATCTTAGGGACATTATCTTTGGCAGCTTCCGTTATGTTTCCTATCAGTGATTCCAATTCTTGTTCCATTTGTTCTTTACTTTTATGTTCAGGGGAAGTTGAGTGCATAGTTTCAGCATTGCTTTATATATTACCAATTTTGCCTTTCTTTAATATTTCCTCGGTCAGGATGGGACTTGTATTGGATTTTTGTTGGTGTTCACCATTATTTTAATGTCTTCGCAATATTAGAAGCGGAATGACTCCATTTTAATTTTTTTGGCCATTTCTTAGTTTTTTCACACTATATCTGGTTTGGTAGCTGCTTTTCTAGTGACGTAAGGAGAAGATGCTTCTTGCAGTGTTGCGTTTAGCTCACCAAGTAAATTGGTTTGGATTATTCTATAGATGATTTCGATCATTTATTTTATCGGAATGAACGATTCGGTGGGAGGTTGATAGGCTGCTTCTATTGTGAGTTGGAGTATATTGAATCTCTATTGTCAGAGCGGTGTATGTTCTTCTACCTTTCACGCATGCACTTACTTTCTTTGCTTTCTTATTGCAATTGTATCACCGTCTTACCTGTCTTCGGTAGGAGTATTTGCTATTATGTTATAATTATATAATCTGAGCTTTTCATTGTCTTTTACTCCATGTCTGATATGATGATCACGTCAACATCTAATGTTCTCGTTTTATTTTTTCACACCTCTGGATTTGTTTTCTGATTTTATTTTGTTTTTCCATTTTCAGTTTCCTACACGTTTGAATGTATCATTTTTCAGTATTTTTACTTGCCTGTGGTATTTCTTTGTTTCCCTTCTCCTCCAGTAATATGTTATTACTAGTTCGTTTTGATGAGTTTCGTGAGGCCATTAGCATTTTCTATTATATAATTATTACTTTTTTTCATTGGTTTTGCCTATTTTAACAAGTAGTAGGCCTCATGAGTAAAGACAGAGAGTTTGAACTCCCTAATCTAATACGCCCATGTCAGATGTATTACTTGTTTCTGAACAAAATATATTGATTTCTTTTAATTTTTGGCGGATTCTTTTATAGTGAGGATGGGGGGGGGTATAGTAGTGTTAGTGGTATGTTATGGGAGAACTGTTTCTAGTCTATGTGGCGAGTTTGTTCCGCCTCCAAAATTTTTCACGGAGATTTCGCTTCAAGGCTGGGTTCCAGAATGTACCTTGGTTACAACAGGGTTAAAGGAAATGACTCGAAATAAAAGCGATGATAAGTAGGCTTGTATTCTTGCTTAGGGTATACCTTATTGGGAGTAAGTGAAATAGATCGAGTTCTACTCGGCCGTCTGTAAGTTTTTACTAATGTTGGGTAGTTGAGGCTAAAACGACAGGACTTAAGACGAGATCGGACTCGTGACGCTTATAATAAGAAAGGGACTTAATTGACTGCCTCGAATTGATTCTAGCCGACCAAAGGACTAACAGATCCTTCTCATAATGTTTACGTTCGCTTATTTATAGTTGCCTTGCTTAAAGGGACGTGGCTTCTTTTTCTCCTCCTCTAGGCACGGGGTGGAGCTTATAATCGGAAGTATATTTGTTAGTCTCTTCGGAGACCGTTGGGCGGAGTTGCCAGAAGTGTTTGCGTTCCTTAAGTAGCCCAACACATTTTCAGACCGAGTTGACGAGCCTTATCAATAGATATGGCATATTATTTTTCGTTTCACACTATCAGGACAACTTAACCTGTCAAAGCCTATATTACCCTGTATTTGCTCGGCTCCTCTGTTATCTAGCATTGGTATCTTTTCGTCGTGCAGCTGCTCCTTTGCGTGTGTATATATGTGGCTGCGTTCGAAACCAGCTATTCGTTGGTTTCCAACCACCTTCTCGTTGGTAAGAGAGCTTGCGTGATCTGCCTGAGTTAAGCTAGCTAAGCTAGGGGAGTTTTAGTCCGGTAGGGTCACCCATGCCAATAAGGTAGCTGTAGTATGATCCAGACTATTGGTTGTCAAACTTCTCTACCACTTCTTTGATGCGTCTCCTTGCATCCCCCTACAAACCTCTTCGATTCTGTTAGTACTAAGTTTCACCAACTCTCTTCAACTGTCAAAAAATCAAAACAAAAACTTAATAACAAAAAACAAACATTTATCTTTATTACACATAAGTTGGTTATTAATAAGGGTCTCACCAGCTACCTTATGCCGCGTGAGAAGAGAGACTTTGGAACCTCTTTAAATAACGCCTTGGAGCACTCATAGGTTACAAGAGACTGAGATTAAAGGGATCTCAGGCATTTGGGGTACGATTAATAGAGAAATGCTAGGTACCCCTTAGAAGCTTTCTCCTAACGTGTAATTGCCTGACCAGCTCCCTGTGACAGCTACTTGGTGAATAAAGGCTCAACTGCTCTTTGGTGAGAGAGCTTTTGTGCCTTGCTGGTTGCCAGATCAGCTAAAGATCTCGGATGAAGTTTGGGCACTTAGCTTCACTATTTGCCTTAAGTCTGGCCGTTTTTAGTTAATTAGTAGGGCTTAGTAGGAAGACAGTTACACCTCAAGCATCCCTGTCGAAAAATCAGAGAACCAGTTCACTGGGGCTCTCGTGCTGCTCAGTTGGGAGCTGTGGCACGATTGGGAACGTCCGGATCAGGGGAGACCTTAGGGTTGGTGTGCTTGGTCAAAGGGTTTCTGGTCGCCGAACGACTCAAAACCTCCTGGAAATAGGCAGATGTGATTAGTGCGAGAGAAAATCACAACCAAAAAACCCTTTTTCAATGCGTATGGTCCGAGAGTTTTGTAAGATAAAGAAGAAGAATGGTCCTCCGTTTCGATAGCTAACCTGCAAAATATGCAAAGTCTACAGATGGAGTGAAGACTTCGGGGACAAGAGTTGCAAGGAGCTCACAGATGCCATCAGTGTCTGTGAATTCTGCAAACTCGAGAAGCGCCTGGGCGAGAGCATCGCTCAACTGAGAGAGGAGAACTCCCTCCTTAAAAGGGAAGTTCAAATCTTAAAAACAGAGAGATGCAGATGCTGAGGCGAGAAGGCTCCCGACATCCAACAGCCGATTTCTTCTGCTTAAGGGCTTTCTCAACAAGCCGAAAAAAAGAAAAGAAAGAAGAAAAAAGAGAAAGTAGAAATAGAAGAAGAGAAAGTAGAAAGAGAAGAAGAGAAAGAAGAAAGAGAAGAAAAAAAAGTGGAAAAAGAGGACGAGAAAGTAGAAGCATAAGAAGAGAAACGAGAAGCAGAAGAAGAAATAACAAAGGAAGACAAGAAGAAGAAGGAGAAGAAGAGGAAGAAGAAAAAGAAGAAAAATTTAGAGATACAAGAGGAAAGCGGTAAGTCGCTTCCGAAAGGAAAGACTAAGTCGTCTGCAGACAAATGTGCAAGAGTCACCCTTATTGGTGATTCTCAAGCACGAGGTCTGAAGCCCCTGCTAGCGGCCCGCCTTCACACTAGTTTGAAGGTAAGCTGCCTGCAAGGATGTGGTAACCACCACATCAGATTAGAGGCTGAGAAATCACAGATTTCTGAGAGCTTAGTCGTTGCTCTGATGGTCAGTGAAAACGACCTCTATCTCAGAGTAGGTAGCGTAGGCCCTACAAATAAAATCCTCCACACAGTTATGGGTGCCGTGGACGACTGTGGGCTGAAAACCCGCAAGCGTGTTGTAGTCAGGATGCTCCCGAGGAGAGGTCCAACACGGACTGCTCACTCGATGAACGTCTCTTTAAACAGGCACCGGGCTGATTTGTGTACAGCAGAGGGGGTCTTTTTTGTTGACCCGTACTGCACCTTTTATGGTAGAAATGATCTCTACCAAAGGGCTTGGGTATATATTTCCTTTAAAGGAAAGGCCTTTCTGTCGAACATCATCCAGGATGCCGTAGAGAGGACCCAAAGGATTATCCGGCCCAGAGTGAGGGCGGACGTACGCCAGTACGCCCGTATCATTCCTGGAACGACCTTCTCAGAGGTTGCAAAGAGGGGTGCCTTCTCGCCAACAAATAAGCCGGGAAACTAAAGAGCGTAGGGATTCCTACAGTCTGAGACTCCCTGAAAGTTCTTCTGTTCAATTACAGGTCAATCAGGAACAAGTTTCCTGAGCTCCGTGTCATCACAGTGACGGAAGAACCCGAAATGGTAGCCATAACAGAATCGTGGATAAAAACCTCAAACCGAGACTTTAAAGGCAAATTCACGGTTCCTAGCTACAACTCTTCCACAAAGATAGTGCAAACAGAGAGGGTGGCGGTGTAATGTTGTATGTCAAGGATACCATTAAATCTACGAAATCCAAAATTATATCCGCATACGAGCTCCTAGGCGTTGACCTAGAGATAGATCCTGTCAGATACAGGACCCTGCTGCTTTACAGGCCCCCTTCCCGACCCGTTGAGAAGGACATGGAACTGTACCAGCTGCTGGGTGAGCTTGTTCAGGGCACAGTGTGCATCGTTATGGGCGACTTCAACAGCCAAGTTGACTGAGAAACCAGAGCAGCCTGTGGCGAGAGCGCCCTACCCTTGTACAGTAGTTCGCCAACAACGAGTTCCTAATTCAATGGGTCAGAGAACCGACGAGAGGAGACAATATTCTCGACTTGGTCATCACCTCTGAGGATGATATCGTTGAGGATCTCTCTGTAGGCGAAGAGCTCGGTGGCAGTGATCACCAGCTAGTTAGATTTAGCGTCAAGATCACGAAGGTAAGGTCTGTTGCCAGTCAATCAAGGAAACTTGACTTAAGAAGCGCAAACTTTGCAAGCCTTCGTGCTGGACTGACTGACGCAAGGCTAGAAGTGTGCGATGCTGTTGAAGACTCGTGAAATAGTTTTAAAACCACATTCATGAATCTTTAATCGCGTTTCATCCGTCTGAAATGCCCCTGTCAGTCTTCTGGTTAACCAAAGTGGTTTAATTGAGAAATCAGCCAACTGCTTAGGGAGAAGAGAACTGTGTACCGGCAATCGAAGATCTAGGGTGACTTTAAGGAATACCTGGAGGCTAGCCAGGAGAGTGAAGTCCAGTATAAGGGCGGCTAAGCAGTCTGAGGAACTCCGAGTGGCGAGACTCTGTAAAGAGAATCCCAAGGACTTCTTTGGATATCTAAAAAGCCGTAAATCAATCCGTCGAACGATTGGCCCTTTAAGGAATGAGGAGGGGACATTAAAGCTTTCAGAGGAAGAAAATGCTAACTTCCTCAACGACTACTTCTCTTCAGTGTTTACTAAAGAGTGTGGTCCAATCCCCCAGCCATCGGATTCCTACTCGGGGGAAAAGCTGGAGAAGATGGACTTCACCAAAGAAGAAATCAAAAAGAAGATCACTGAACTAGTGAAGAATAAGTCACCTGGCCCGGATGGATTTCTACCTAAAGTGTTAAAAGAAGTGCGCGATCAAGTGTCACGACACCTGAGTGCAATCTTCAACATGTCAATCCAGACCAAATGCGTTCCTAGAGACTGGCGTGAGGCGGAGGTGATCCTATTTTCAAGAAAGGATACCGTAGCCAACCGTCGAACTACCGACCTATCAGTCTGACTTCGATTTTCCGTAAACTCATGGAAAACATGATGGTTGACAAAATGACTTCGCATTTAGAGTCAAACCTGCTACTGAGGAGTTCCCAGCACGGCTTCCGAAGGCAACGGTCATGCCTGACGAACCTTGTGGAATTCTTCCACTTCGTGTTCAGTAAGCACGATCGGGACAAGGCGGTGGATGTGGTGTACTTAGACTTTTAAAAAGCCTTTGATAAGGTACCACACCGCCGCCTTCTCTGGAAAGTGCGAGCGCTGGGCATAGACGGAAAAGTAGCCGGCTGGATCGAGAACTAGCTAAGTTGCAGACGGCAACGGGTGGTGGTTAATAAACAGGCTTCTGAGTGGGTGCTCGTTTACTTTCAGAAAGCCTTTGATAAGGTACCACACCGCCCCTCCTTCTCCGGAAAGTGCAAGCACTGGGCATAGATGAAAAAGTAGCTGGCTGGATCGAGAACTGGCTAATTTGCAGACGGCAACGGGTGGTGGTGAATTGATGGGCTTCTGAGTGCGTGCCCGTTACTAGTGGGGTGCCATAAGGTTCTGTCCTGGGACCACTACTATTTATCATCTACGTCAACGACATCGACGGTGACATGGTTGCCAAGGATTCCAAATTTGCCGACGATAAAAGGCTTGGTATTAACGTTGCAAAGGATAGAAATACTGCAGGCCTGCAGGAAGATCTTGGGAAGATTGGAGAGTGGTCTGATACGTCGCAAATGCCTTTCAACGTAAACAGATGCAAAGTGATGATTATCGGTCACAGAAACCCCTAATCTCAGTATATCTTTAAGGGCCCTGCTATTGAATCCACCGACACTCAGAAGGACTTGGGTGGAACTATCACGAGTGACCTCAAGTTCTCGAAACAGTGTATTGAGGTGGAGAAGAAAGCTCAAAGGATGTTATGCTACATATAGCGCCAGTTTGGATACCGTAACAGGGAGATAGTACTTTGTTTATACAACTCCCTCGTTTGCCCGCACCTGGAGTATGCCATACAATTTTGGAGTCCTTCATTCCAAAAAGCCATCGCGAGTTTGGAGTGCGCGCAAGCTAGGGCAACCAAACTGATTCCCTCTATCAGACATAAAAGTTATGAAGATAGATTAAGGGAATTAGATATGTTCTCGCTGGAGACCCGGAGACTACGTGGTCAGCTTATCGAAGTATTCAGAATACTTCGAGGCTTCGACAGACTGGACTACGGGGATATTTTCCAGCTCAGCGAGGGAAGAACAAGAAATCATGGCTACAAACTTGAACTGAAGCGATACCACCGTGATCTGTTTGTGAAATTCTTCACTTACAGTATTTGCAGTAGTTGGACCGCACTTCCGACGGAAGTTCTCAACAGTGAATCTGTTGACCAGTTCAAGTTAAGACTAGATAAAATCTTGCAAAATCGCCTTTAAGATCCTCGTGAGTGATCTTCGAGGTTTCCAACGGACACCTTCGAAGATTGCGCCAAAAGTACCCTCCTTGTATGGACCGTAAGGACTTCTAGGGTACTTATTTTTCTTGTAGCTCCTTATAGCTCCTCTTATGCTTCTCGTAACAGATGTACAGTTGTGATATAGTTATTTCTCTTTATTTTACATTGTTTCACTACTTATTACATGGCGTATTATCTAATTAATTAAAGTGTGGACCCATTTGGAAGATTTTATAGATCGGCCGAAAACGGATTTTCGTGGGTTCCTCGCTGGCTCTACTTTCCCTCTCATATGGGGCCCAGAGGCCTACTTTCCTTGCAATTTGAGTTCCACAAACACTCCCCACCGAGTTATGGAGTAACATATATAAAGACCTAATAACTAACTAATTGGGGTAGACAATCTTTTGTATTAACACCGCTAGACTCTTACATGGCTTTGATACTAATCTATATATATATATATATATATATATATATATATATATATATATATATATATATATATATATTCTTACTCAAAGATTCGTGATTTTAACTAGCCACTATGCTTATAGTATATGTAGAAACTATAATACATGTTATATATTTACCTAAAATCAGGCCTTCTAACTAGTCCCTATGATTGGAAAATGTGCCAATTAGGATACATGATATATATATAGACTTTGGTTGGCAGGAGAGTTACAAAATGTCGAGACGTGCGGAGATTGTTGGGCTCTTTCTCTATTATAATAAACCGGGTCAATGCAATGACCTTAACAGGATTCAAAAATAGAGCAATAATGGGTCTCTGACAAAGGGTAACTCGTCTCCCATAGCGCTTGAAGATATGGGGGGGAAGGGGGCATTCCTTATAAATTGTCTTATTTATCAATATCTTTATTCTTGTGGTTTTCTATATTCGAATCTATTTATATTTCTTCTTGACTGAAGTTGCCCCTTAAAACAGGAAAATGTCTTCCAGTTATCTGACTCTTGGTATTCTTGTTGGCTGAGATTTCTTCTTCTTTAATTTGGCTGAGATTCCTTCTTTCTTAGGTTGGCTGGCTTAGTTCTTGATCTTCAATTTTATTTTCTTGATGTATCTTCCATTTATTGCATTTATCTTGATGTGATGATTCCTTCCAAATTCTTGATCAAGTGATTATTTCTTCTTAATTCTTGATGACATGATGATTTCTTGTTGATTTGATGAGTTAGCCTTTGAAGTCGTTTTCTTCCGTTTTTCTTTCTTGAGGCGATCCATTTTATCTTGAGTCTTCTTGAGTGATCCTTAAAGCGTTTTTCTTGATTTCTGTTTTCTTCGTGGATTTTCTTCGTAAAAATTGTGAACTTTGGGAGTTTTGATCGCGGGTCTTTGAATCCAAATGCCAGCACTCTAGCCATCACGCTAAGGCGAGTCCGTCTTGAGTTGGTAATTTAATGGGCTATTTATATCCTCACGTTGGAAGGAATTTTCTCTCTGATACATCTTCACATCCCTACAAAGACATCAGGCTTGTACTTGTACTCATTGTTGCCGTACAAGGCTTTATAGAGTTTCCATGATACTCATTTATGAGGCTTCATTGTTGAACATATTAATACTTACAACTCACTCTTGTGTTATTACTTACTAATTTTTTACAACTATATTATATCTATTATTGTTTCCCATTATTATTTTAAGTGGGCGAACACTATACATTGTTTGTATACAAATATGATATATATATATATATATATATATATATATATATATATATATATATATATATATATATATCACATAATGTGTTTTCCTTATTTATGCAAACCGCAATTTCGCATGGTACTTATCTGTGAGGTTTTAATCCTGAACCTCGTCTGTCTTGCAATGGGCACTACAAAATCTTCTTGTGCTTAACACACTATTTCACTTTCAATTGATCCTAGGAATATTGAGCTAATATTGAGCTAACCCCTTTTTTTAATTAATATATTCCCTAACTAAGTACACTTACCTTTCTATAATTAATTTACTGGCCTTGTACATTTTACTCCTGTCTAAAAAAACGATATTCTTTCTACATCACCGGACATTTACTGTTCACCTCTTTTAAAAAAAACTCAATTTAGGCAGTTAAATTGATTATCATTGAGACAATTTCTACGTTTGTTATATTAAATTATTTAAAATCTGTACCGGAACGTAAGGCGTGAAGGTGTCTCTTCATCCTGATCCAGTGTTGCCTGCAGAGTTCATTGTGACAGTTTATTTTCCGTTTCACACCCACACAACAACTCAACCGGTCAAAGCATATATCAACCTGTATTATTTCGGCTCCTCTTCCTATCTAGCATTGGTATCTTTTTGTCTCGTAGCTGCTCCTATGCGTGTGTATATATGTGCGTCCGCGTGGGGAACCAGTATTCTCTTGCCTCTCTTATGCTTCTTCTAATAAATGTACTGTTGTGATGTAGGTATTTCTCAATATTTTACATCGTTCACTACTTATTACATAGCATATTATCTAATCAATTAATGTGTGTCCTAAATTATAAGATTTCATAGATCCACCGACCACTCATTTTTAAGGTTCCTCGCTGGGCCCGCCTATCCTGCAAGCAGTGTGCCACAGGCCTACTTTCCTTGCAATTTGAGTGCAACACTCTCTTTGCTTTCTATTTCTACTTCCTCTAAGGTATTTTAGGTTTCTTTGTTGTCTTCTTTCTCATTTGTGTCTTTAATATCATATGCTGTGCGTTTGTTTTCATTTGCGGCTCCTACATCGAGTATATCCTTTAATGTTTTGCTTTTCCAGCTCTGACTCCGTATATGTGTAACGATGGGGATAATCTTGAAACTACATTTTTCTGACTTCGTTTAACATTCGAAGTCTGCTCATTGTATCTGCAAATGAGCAAGGCTGAACAAAGTGCTGCACATGCCAGATCATATTAAGCTCGACTAGTTTCAAATCGGTTCCGTTTTTAATAATGATGTTTACTTTTTGGCTGAGTTTCCTATGCTTTCCTCAGTGTTGCTTTTGCAATGTTTCGTAATGTTTAGTTGTGCGTCATCTTTTTTCGGTTTTGTCTTTTATATTTTTTTTTCGCTATTTTACTTCTTCGGGGCCAGTTAACAGATAATGTACTATTAGGCCCTGACAGTTAATGTACATCTTCGTTTCTGTGAATTCTAGGAATATGTGACATACCTAGCCGCATTCTTAAAAGTTTTTTGGTAGATAATTAAGCCACTTTCCTGTTATGTGGTCCTGAATCGCATAACATTGAAAGCATTTTTGGATATTTGTGTTTTTATTCTATTAATATATTGGGCATTTTTTATGTCGCACAGACCACTTTAAGAAATGGATATGCTGTCACAATTTTATTATTTCTGTAAATCTTAAATAATATTTTTTCTGTATAATTGTGCATTTATTTGTTTTTTGGTGTGGGGTCCCACCCACGTAAAGGTCAATTTTGCTAACGAAAAAACTATCGGTCCGCCATGTGTTAGGAGGATAATTTGGGTGCGAGTCCAAATTTGTTATGAGTATTAGCTACATTTAACAAGACTACTCTTTTTCGTTATGCTTATTGTAGAAAGTGATATAACCATTTTGGACCTGAATGAGCTTTGTTAATATGAGCTTTAGTTCCTTGTATATCATCCTAATTATTATTCCTCATTTTGATTTCTTTTTTCTTTTTTCCATCCGTGTTGGTAGCTTTAGTCATTCGATTGCGTGTTCCATTTGTACTGCTGTCTGGATCTTTCCTTTCCACTGACTCTACTCTCGAAAACTAAGGTTAAATTATTAGATGGATGGACCAAGGTGGTATCCTTTATAGGAGTAAATCATGAGGGACTTTCTGTTGGTTAGTGTCAGAATCAATCATCGCTAACTGTAGTTACCGCCTCCTCTAATGTTTGGGTATAGGGGTTGAGTCCTTTTGAAACCAAAAGCTAGATGTCCCTCCCGGTTGTTGGAGAGAGCCTTACCAGCAAAGCGTACAAGCTCTCAAATAGTGGATAAAATCCAGCCTTTTTTTCAAGGTACATATCTATAAAACGGATCTCTGCAGTGGACTATCCCTCAAACTCGCCCGCTCCCGTGCCCTCAGTTATGTAATATCAACTATTAGTGACTGTCGTAGAATGACCCTTGGCTTTGATCACTCTACGCTTTGACACCCTTTTAGTAGCGGTATGCTTTAAGGGGCGTGAGTTACTTCTATGATGAAGTAGGCTTTGTTCTAAGAGTGCTATTTTAGTAGTTTAGTCCTTAAGGAAAAGCTATTTTTAAACACATAAGGATAAGAGGAAACACCAGAATGTACCAAAAATAAACATGTATTTTAAATTAAATATTACAAACCAACAGTAAAAGCATTTCTATATTTGGCCTCAAAGATTTTTCAATGACAAAACATAAATAAGTAGGCTTCTAATAAACAAACCAATTGCCAATTAGTATTTTTATCACGACCCTATTTGTTTAGCATAAAACATTAAATTATTGTACTGTCATCTACAAACACATATGACCTAGGTTCAAGAATAATGGTTTCTACTCTCCTTTAAAACGTGGGACGTACTAAACTTCTACTATCGCAATAGAGATATAAATGTTATTGTTAACTTACAGGTAGGTATTAGGGATTGCCGGATGTCGCTGGAGGACTTATCTCTCGCTTTGAAGTAGTGTGGCCGCTGGTTGAAATTTTCGAGGAGGGATGGCTTGTCGCCTGTGCCGGGGGATGATTCTTCAACGTAATTAAAGAACGGGAGCTCGTTGGGGCAGGGTTCTTCTCCTCTCACTCTTACGGTGCTTGAGATGTGAGAATCACTCGAGTGTAAGCGGCTTTGCTTTTCTTCAGTCGGGCTTCTTTGCAGACGGAAAAGGCTTCTTCGGTATGGCACCGATATAAAACTTGACTAATTAGGTTAATACGGCCCTGAAAGGGGGGATCGATTTTCTCAATCTGATCCTATCGTTTCTCACGGAAATAGTCTTGTATGGCTGAAGGATCGATCTTTACGAACTAATCTTTCTTCTGGCGAATCGACTTCTAATAATCTTCTTGTCTAGCCGATGGATCGATCTTCACGAACTAATCCACCTCTAGCGTATCGACTTCTGATAATCCTCTTCTCTTTCTTTGCGGGGCTTATATATAGGCGGATTGCCGCCCCATCTAAAGGGGGAAGTGACCAGGCCACAGATGCAAAAGGGAGGGGGAACGAATGGAGAGTTAGCATCTGGGGAGAGCGAGAATTCCTGAGGTGGCACTGGGGTGCCCAAGTCAGCTCGCAAAATATAGGCTCGCAACCGCACCGCTACTTGGCGTGCCTTCTGACTCGCACCGTTTTTTTTTTCCTAACCACGGGTTTATGGGTCTCGTAGGTAATACGATCGTTAGAGCGTCGTTTAAGGACCTAAGGTGGTCGCCTTCAAACATATGTTAGCTTCAACTGCCCACAGCGGCAAGGAGATCACACATGGTAAGCATTTTCGCCGGCTACCTTTCCCACGCTTCTCCTCATGAAAGGAGGGGGGCTTGAATGTACCTATACTCCTCCAGGAGGCTTAATGTAGCCATTTCTCCACATTTACCTCCATTCTTAAGAAAATAACGGGAAAAGGGGGGTTCCAATCCGACGCTTACAATAATATACATGGGTAACTAACGGAACATTATATTATACAATAAATTCTAGTTCACTCGGGAATGCCTCGATAACATTTCACCTGACCTTACATTAATTCCTATATTACTGTGCCAACTTAGGATTTTCTTACCTACCACTCGGGTTACTCGCCCCTACTTACTTACAATTCTACTGATTTACAGATAACTTTGCTATAATACAATAGTTGGGCTGCTCCTTAATCGTCGACAGGGTTCCGACTTAACGAGTCGGCCATACAATTGTTGGACCCTTTTATATAGTGAATGGAGTACTGGTACTCCATCAAGAGTCAACTCCATCTCAGGAGTCTTCCATTCTTACACTTATTTTTACCTAAGTATGACAACGGTTTATGGTCGCATTCCAACTTAAACTCGCGCCCTATTAGATAATATTTGAATTTACCTATGGACCATATTATGGCCAAAGCTTCGATTTCGATAGTAGCGTAGGCTTTTTCTCTACTCAACAGTTTCCTACTGACATAAGCTATGGGATAGGCTGTTTCGTCATCTTCGTATTGAAGCAATACTCCGCCTAACCTGTCCCGACTAGCGTCCGTGCGAAGGCCGAAGATCTTGTTGAGATTTGATAAGCGAAGAATGGGCGCAGTTACGAGTTTTCCTTTTAGAACCTCCAACTGAGTTATTGCATGGGGGTTCCACGTGACAGGGTCTGACGCTGTCTTTTTTAACAAATCATTCAGTGGGCCCGCAATGGAAGCGAAGTGTGGTACAAAACGCCTATAGAACGAGGCCGCTCCCATAAACGATCGGAGTTGTTTCTTTGTTTTCGGCATGGGCATCTTGACTATGGCGTCCACTTTTTCTTGCTGGGTAGTCAAGTGTTTTTGTCCTATTTTGAATCCCAGGTAGTCAATGGATTCGTAGGCAAAATAACACTTGGTCGGCCCGGCGGTTAGACCTTGCTCCTTCAATTTCTCCAGCAATGAGCGTAGGGCGTGTAAGTGTGACTCCCATGTACGGGTAGCTACGTACACGTTGTCGAAGTGAAACGACACGTCGCTTAGTCCAGCGATAATTCGCCTCATCATCCTATTATAATTGCTACCGGCTGTAAGTAGCCCGAAAGGTAGCCTGGTAAACTGTAACAGACCTCTCTCGGTCGCAAAAGCCGTCAGTTTTTTGGACTCCTTAGCGAGAGGTATTTGATAGTACGCTTTACACAAATCCAATTCGGTGATGAATTTAGCGTCTTCAAATAAATGGAGATTTTGATCTATTAGTGGGATGGGCTCGGCGTCGAAAACGGTCACTGAATTCAATTTTCGGAAGTCCACGCACATCCGAAATGATTGATCAGGTTTCTTAAACATTACTATGGGGGAGCAATAATCGGACTCCGATGGCTCTAAAATTCACAATTTTAGTAAATTCCGGACTTCCTTATTGAAGGCTTCTCGTAGGTGGATTGGTAAAGGATATGGTTTGCTCCGAACCACTGAATTAGTTTTTAGTTTTATTTCATGGATAGAATCCTTGGCACATCCGGGGTTTTCAGAAATGACTTCTAGGAATTCCATGAGCAAGTTCAACATTTCCGCTTTTTGTTGAATTTCTAAGTGGGGATTTATCTTTAAATCCACCCGAGGGTCTTCCGGGGTAGGTGAGAGCGAGGGAAGTTCGTATTCCTCGTCTTGTTCCACACACACGGTGTGTATGACTTGCAGGGGCGTACCCGGGTAAACGGCATCCATCGGTTCTTCTTCGTCTAGAAGGGTAATATTCTTTATGCACGCGCGGCGGTGTTTTTTTTTTAGCATGTTTATGTGATAGGTTCTTCGCCCTGTTGGGGTATCTATCAAGTAATCGACTGGACCCCGTGCCTCGATTACTTCAAACGGTCCCTTCCACTGGGCCCATAACTTATTATTTTCGGTCGGGAGTAATAATAAGACTTCATCTCCTGCTTTTAATTTTCGAGCCTTTGCTTTCATATCGAAGTAGTCCCGGTATTTGGCTAAATTTTTCTCGGCGTTCTCTCGAGCTAAGCCAGAGCAGTATTCTAGGCGCTCGCGCATATCCATCATGTAGGCGTAAGACGATTTGATTTCTTGGTCGAGCTTCGCGTTGGAAAATAATTCCTTAAGAATACTCATAGGACCTCGCACATTTCTCCCGTATAATAGCTCAAAGGGCGAGAATCCCAACGTCCGATGAGGTATTTCTCGGCAGGCGAAAAGTGTAGCAGGCAGGTATCTGTGCCAATGTGTAGGGTTGTTTTGACACAACTTATTCAATATATTTTTGAGAGTCCCGTTTAATTTCTCGCAGATTCCGTTAGCGGCTGGATGAAATGGACTCGTAAAAATTGGCTTGACTAACAGAAGTTTGTTAAAATACTCCATCAATTCTGAGGTGAATTGGCGCCCTCTATCAGATAGAATTTCTTTAGGCAGGCCTACTCGTGCAAAAATTTAAATTAATGCTTCCGCGCAGGAAATAGTGTCAATCTTCCGTAGGGCCACGGCATCTGGGAACCGGGTGGCACAATCCACTAGGGTGAGGATGCAGGAGTGTCCTCCACTTGAAGGGGGGTGAATTGGTCCCACCAAATCAATTGCCACTCGAAAGAATGGTTCGGTTATAACGGGCACCTTTGGTAAGGGAGCGGGGGGTACCCGTCCTCTGGAGGGATCCTTCTGACACACGTCGCATGATCGGCAATAGGCCACAATTTCCCTGGTGGCTTGGGGCCAATAAAAGTGTCGGAATATCTGCTGCGCCGTTTTGTTGTGCCCAAAGTGTCCGGCTAATATTCCATCATGCGCGGTATTTCAAAATTCTTTGCGTGTATTCTTGAGGTACACACAGTGCTTTCTTGTTCTCCTTATCCTCCTCGCTGATAGTACGGTAGAGAAGTGAGTCTTCTACGATATACTGGATAGGCTTCTTTCCTTTCACTTGGAGAATTTCACCTTTAATAGCTTTCTCCCATAGAGGTTTAAGAGTGGGGCATTCCTTCTGAGCACTGGCGAAGGAAGTCAATTTGAACCCATTGTCTTCGAGGGTAATCCTCGGGGTCAACTTAGCAGGTTGCTCTTTCCTCTGGGCTTCTTGTGCCCGGGTGACTACTTGTTGGGCCACTTTTTGCTGGGGAATTAGGGGGTTTTGTCCGATTAGTACTGCGCAGAACTTAATTGGGGCTACTACCACGTCCGTCCAACCGGTGAAATATCTGCATTGTATATGACATCTCACGACGGGGAATCGATTGTCGCGTCCTAAAAAGTCGTGGACGATTGCGAATTTCTTATGGGCAGGGTTTACTAGGGGCAGCAACTTGTCGGATACCACTATGCACGTGCATCCGGTGTCTCTGACTAACGTGAATACTCGGCACCCATTAACAGTGCCCTCTTCAAATTGTAGGCCGCCTGGCGAACTTTTGTTGAATAAAAAGTTTACCTGTTGCTGGGGCCCTTCGGATGTTGGCGCGGGGACGTAGGACGAATCAGCTTGTCCTGCTGGGATCGCGGCAGTCAGGTTTTGCACCTGTTGTCTCGAGGTCTCCCTCAGTCGGGAGTTTTGTGGGCACTGGAAACTCAGGTGACCTATTATCCCGCAGGTATAACAAGTGACGGGCTTCCTGGGATACGTGCCGGTATTAGGGTATGATCCTTGTGGAATCCTACCTTCTTTTTGATTTTTTTCTGCTCCAAAATTTGGTTTATAAGTTCCTTTTGCGGCTGAGAACTTAAAGGGCTTCTTCTGTAAAGGCCTGGGTGGCGGCCCATTTTTCTTTGGGCAGGGAGCCTTCTCTTTCTTGTACTCCCTAGGATATAACCGATGATTTACCGCGTGGAGGTCAGCCTCGTCCAGGCACTCGTTGAAGGTAGAAGCTTTTCGGTCCTTAACGAATGCACGGATTTCCTGGGGTAGTGTACTTAGTAACTGATCTCTAAGCATGAAGTCGACGACCGCAGCGACTTCGTTCTCTACCCCTTCTGACTCCATCCAAAACTGTAGGCTTCGACAAAGCTTAAAGCCAAAATGTTTGTATGTTTGTCCAGGTCTTATACGAGACTGCCTGAACTTCATCTTATATTCTTCCGGGTCAAGGTTTGTTGCTGAGAGAAGTTCGACTTTGAGAGTGGAATAGTCCACAGTCGCTTCTGAGGGTAAAGATATGAATATCTCTCTCATCCTACGATTGAGTAGCGGTAACAGTCTGGCGACCCCATCTTCTTCTAAGTCCCAATTATTGACTTCAAATATTTTCTCAAAATGGGAGAGATATGAGCATAAATCTTCTTCGTCCTTGTACTCCGGGAGTTTCATGCTGGCCGCTGGTGACACTCCTGTTCTAGATGACACTGACTGCACCTCTAACTGGTCTTTACTAAGAGCTCTTTCGTGGGCCCTTATCTTCTTTCTTTCATCAGCTTCCATTTTCGTCTTTTCTGCTTCCATTTTCATCTTTTCTCTTCTTTCTTCTCTTTCGTTTCTCTCTTTCTCCTGAATAAACGAACTCAGATCGGTTCCTTCCAGTCCGAGGCTTTGACCTTGCTTCCGATAAAGGTCAAACAATGCCATCGCGCTTATGTCAGTCATCTACCTTGTTTTTAATCAAGCCTGACCTATTCCACCACCGAAACTTACCACTTGGCCTAACAATTACCTTTAGATGGTATCCCCCTCTAACTTTACTAATTTCCCACTCGTAAAATATTCTATTATTCCTGGTGTTCCTTTTATGTGTTAGCTCTTCCTTAAATAGACACTGCTGGGTTCTTTCTAATATAAAACCTCTAGACCTGACACCACTTTTATAATATGTCGTAGAATGACCCTTTGCTTTGATCACTCTACGCTTTGACACCCTTTTAGTAGCGGTATGCTTAAAGGGGCGTGAGTTACTTCTATGATGAAGTAGGCTTTGTTCTAAGAGTGCTATTTTAGTGGTTTAGTCCTTAAGGAAGAGCTATTTTTAAACACATAAGGATAAGAGGAAACACCAGAATCTACGAAAAATAAACATGTATTTTAAATTAAATATTACAAACCAACAGTAAAAGCATTTCTATATTTGGCCTCAAAGATTTTTCAATGACAAAACATAAACAAGTAGGCTTCCAATAAACAAACCAATTGCCAATTAGTATTTTTATCACGACCCTATTTGTTTAACATAAAACATTAAATTAATGTACTGTCATCTACAAACACATATGACCTAGGTTCAAGAATAATGGTTTCTACTCTCCTTTAAAACGTGGGACGTACTAAACTTCTACTATCGCAATAGAGATATAAATGTTATTGTTAACTTACAGGTAGGTATTAGGGATTGCCGGATGTTGCTGGAGGACTTATCTCTCGCTTTGAAGTAGTGTGGCCGCTGGTTGAAATTTTCGAGGAGGGATGGCTTGTCGCCTGTGCCGGGGGATGATTTTTCAACGTAATTAAAGAACGGGAGCTCGTTGGGGCAGGGTTCTTCTCCTCTCACTCTTACGGTGCTTGAGATGTGAGAATCACTCGAGTGTGAGCGGCTTTGCTTTTCTTCAGTCGGGCTTCTTTGCAGACGGAAAAGGCTTCTTCGGTATGGCACCGATATAAAACTTGACTAATTAGGTTAATACGGCCCTGAAAGGGGGGATCGATTTTCTCAATCTGATCCTATCGTTTCTCACGGAAATTGTCTTGTATGGCTGAAGGATCGATCTTTACGAACTAATCTTTCTTCTGGCGAATCGACTTCTAATAATCTTCTTGTCTAGCCGATGGATCGATCTTCACGAACTAATCCACCTCTAGCGTATCGACTTCTGATAATCCTCTTCTCTTTCTTTGCGGGGCTTATATATAGGCGGATTGCCGCCCCATCTAAAGGGGGAAGTGACCAGGCCACAGATGCAAAAGGGAGGGGGAACGAATGGAGAGTTAGCATCTGGGGAGAGCGAGAATTCCTGAGGTGGCACTGGGGTGCCCAAGTCAGCTCGCAAAATATAGGCTCGCAACCGCACCGCTACTTGGCGTGCCTTCTGACTCGCACCGTTTTTTTTTTCCTAACCACGGGTTTATGGGTCTCGTAGGTAATACTATCGTTAGAGCGTCGTTTAAGGACCTTAGGTGGTCGCCTTCAAACATATGTTAGCTCCAACTGCCCACAGCGGCGAGGAGATCACACATGGTAAGCATTTTCGCCGGTTACTTTTCCCACGCTTCTCCTCATGAAGGGAAGGGGGCTTGAATGTACCTATACTCCTCCAGGAGGCTTAATGTAGCCACTTCTCCACAGTGACAGTGCCAATTAGCTAAGGCGTTGTTGTTAGGTTGGGATGGAGGAAATTTAGTCAGTCATGGTGTGAGAGTGACAAGCGGAAAAATTATATTATGATGTCTTTTGGATATCTCCTAAAATGGGAACGATTTAAGGGAAGAAGAGGAAAAGTTGAATGAATGAAGGATAAAAATTATAGTAGAAACTGGTAAGTTGTTTGGTGCTTGAATCTTCCTTGCAGTGTTTATGATTAGTCTTTCTTCTTTGAAAATCTTCCGATGAAATCGTTTTATTCCTTCTGCAAATGTAGTGGATTACTTTTATGTATCTTCCCAATGGCGGTTTCCGCCCATACAAAGGTATGTAGCGCTGATTGAGAAAGTAATCCAGCAGTGAATTCGATCATGATTTAAATCATGGCATGACATGATTACAATAGGAAGAATAGCAGATGAATAGCTCTGATGAGTCACAGAGTTCAAGGAGAAATATAAGAGGTTAAAACACTTCAGGAAGGGATATATAGAGTATGTGGCTAGAAACCGAGCAAAGTATAGATGGGGGGAAATAATTATTTATACACCATCAAAATTAAATTTAATAGTAGTCCAACCATTTAAACTTCATGAAGATTAAACAATAGATATATATTAATGTATATTTAAAAGTTTTGTGCACAAAGAGGCATGAAACAGAATTGATATTGCGTAAAATTTAAATTAATGAAAATAGGGGCGTAAAGATTTTTTGTAAACAAACATAAACCTAACGAAATTCATTTTAAAAGCACACGAGAGACATACGTTAGTTTTGACGGTGCAAATAAGCTTCACAAAGTCCCAAAAATATGTATAGCAATCAACAAGATCTCAAGAAAGATTGGAATGTCATTCAGCAGTCGATGTTCACGCAGTAAAGACTTTATCATTGCTAGGAATAAAGAACTCTCCAATGACCAGAAAAAGGCAATCGTCAAACTCCATACTGATGAGTTGAGATACCTGAAGATACCCGAGCAGCTGAAAATACCTTTCAGTACCAACGTCTCTGTCATTATTAAGTGATAAAGGTTGGAAACATCGCACCCCTTCAACGTTCAGGTGATCCTCGAAAGATTTTCCCCAAAGCTTATAGTGTAATAACTCAGGAAGGTTAGAGAGGCCCCTATGACGATCCAGGAAGAAATTCAAATTGAGCTACCTACGACATGAAAGTCGGTCATAAATCAAACCCTTAGTAATGAACTAAACGGCATGATTTTAAGACTCGCAAGCAAAGAAAGACACCTTTTTTTGATGCAGAGAAACATAGCTGCAAGGTTGGAATTCGCGAATGAGCATTTTGTAGAAATTTTCTCAGTTTGCTAGCAATTTTCTGTAGTCAGACGAAATCAGAATAGAATTGTTTGGCCGTAACAATACCCATCCTGTTTGGAGGAAATTGGGCAGAGCCTACAAACCTAAAAACAACATCCTTACTGTTTGAGGGAGGTATAATCATGGTGTGGGCTTGTTTCTCATCTAAGAATACCGGTAATATACACATCATATATGAGAACATAAATTTGACCATCTACAGGTATATTTTAGAAGAACATCTGTTGGTTTCTTCCAAGAGTTTTGTCCTTGGATACGGATGGATCATTCATTTAGATAATGATCTAAAGCAGACTGCGAAATCTAGTCGCGAATGGTTCTGAAAAAACAATGTAAACGTTTTAAAGTGGACTAGTCAGTCGCTGCTTTTCAACCCAATAGAGAACTTGTGGCGAACATTGAAGAGCAAGATTCATTTGAGGAGTCTCGAGAACATAAAAGATTTTGAGGTAATTTGCCAAGAAGAATGGGCCGAAATACCAAAGGAATGTGGCAGCGCAGTAGTAAGGAACTACAGAAAATGATTGATGGCAGTGAGAGCAATTAAGGTTACATAACTATGTATTAATTAACAAATTTTGATTTGTACGAATACCTATTTTCATCCATGTTTCATTATTTTCCAGTTTAGTGAATATTAATTTTGTTTCCTGCTTTTATGTGCACATAATTGTTGATTTTATATTAATATGTGTTGATGTGTTTGAAATCAATTAAAATTGATTGGCGTCTAATATCCCAGTACAGAAGACACTTTGATCTCGCATAACCATTCTGTTTATAAATAATTAAAAAGCATTCTGCCCTTAATGGGATAAACCAATATCCAAACGATGTAAACGTTCGCATTCAGACACTTATTTCCTTTGGTATCCAAACATCATTTATGTCGACAATTAATATATTTTTATCAGATGGTTATGCACTGTTTTTAATGACGGAGATTTAGCCTAACAAATTCATACGCATTACTACAACTTAAAAAGACAAATTAGGAACGATTTAAACACATCATAAAAGTATTTTCTATTACGCTGATAAAAATAACATTAACTTCGTAACAAACTTATAATGAAATATTACTTTTTGTTGAATATCCATTTATTTTACACAATATTTATTGCATGATGTACTTTCCTACAGATTATGTGAGACAAATTCGAGACCCTAATTACTGCCAGTAGATCAATCTAAATCTACCATTTTTTCCATTTTCAGGTGATCATGAATCGGAGCTCCAAGTCCTCTCGACTTCTCGTCAAGGAAACGAAGGCTACTGATTCAGGCAATTATACTTGCGTACCCTCCAATGCGAGAGCTGCCTCAGTCACCGTTCATATCTTGCAAGGTGAGCAGAGACTTCCCTGGTAAATTTGTTAGTAATCTCATTTTCCTAAGATTCACCCGTAACCAAAAATAGAGAAGTACGTGAAAGAATTTTGATTTTGAAAAAAGCAAGCATTATTAAATATAAAAAGGATGCCACATATGTCCTGCGTTCTAATCCATAGGATCTTCGGGCGTATATTAACGCCCTGTTCCTATCAGATAACATACCAAATGATAATATATCTTAACTTTTCTTTATCCCTAGAAAAATAAATGGCACCGATTTTTCCACATATCTACCGCTTCTGTTTTAATTTTGTCAACTAGAACTTTAGAAAACTAAATTAAATGGTTTCTATGTATTTAACATGTATATTACATACATTTTCGGAGAATAGATGTGTTATATGCATTCAGTAAACACTTGTGAAGAGTTTCTCTCTCCGGTTTTTCATTTATAATATGTTATTTATAGTTTAAACTGTGTAACTAATCTATTCCTAGATTTGGTTGATTAGGAAAGACCGGTTTCTTTCTCATTTGCAAAAACTTTAGTATGCGAAGGACATAATACAGATTTAAAATGATTTAGTTGAAATATAACGCAAACAAATCAACAGAATAATAAAAAATATTTCTTAATATTCCAAAATGAAAAAAGAACCAAAATCAGAAATTCTTTTACCTGTCTTCGCCTTTATTTAGCGTAATATTAAAAAACAAACAGGAAAAATTTGTGTTTAAATACTGAGTTTCTTTTTTGATAAAAAAATGGCAATTGTGCCATGCTGGCAGGCGCAAGAAAATATAATAAAATTAAATAAAAATTAAATTATGAATAAGATGAAATCATTATAATTTAAAGGGAGGCGGGATAAGACACGTTATTAAAATTTTGACCAAACGCCAACTAAAATAGATTTAGTAGAAGGAGATGACCTGTTAGCTCTCTAATCAGAATTATTGAAAAATATGCCAAATAGAATGTGAAATGAAATACGTTTACATGCTTCTCTTGGATATTCACACTTTTGATAATTTTAGACCGAGAGAAAGACAACTTAAAGTATTTTAACCACGACTAAACAACATACTTTAAGTGATTCTTTTCGATTATATCCTCTCTTTGCAAGTCTGCATTTATTTATATGCAAAACTCCTAAGGAATTTGAATGCTACGCGGTAGTCCGTCAAGGAGAGCATCTTAACCCTGCTATTTACATCTGTTCACAAACGATCTGCCTCAACCCTTAATGAAACACTAATTGTAAGTGCACTTATTGCATGGTTACAAAAACTATAGCGTCTCTACTTAATAAGATTCTAAATAGATCCTAACCTAGCTTGGAAAATAGAAAAGAATAGTTTTGAACGACCTTAGAACAATTTAAGGGCACCTCTAAAATTTAAAATTGCAAAGCCTATAAATGGACTTTTAACCAACCGTCCTATAAGAGAGAAATTCTTAACTAGCGGTAAGCTAATTACCTAATATATCAGTAATATTATCAGCTGAAAAGAACGGCAAACAAAGGGTAATTGGCTTGTCCACGAAGGCATATAAATTAAGACTAATCAATCTAACTGCGATTCAATCTTAATCGATGTGAATCTATTGAGATAAGTCCAAATAAACGAAAAGCAATGTATATCGCGACGAACGATGAATAATTTAAATGTTCTAGAGTATCTATTACAAAATGTATAATTATTAATGAAATGAATTCATAAATAAAAGCCTATTTTTCTAACAATGTTCAACAGCTTTTTCTTTATTATCACCCTAATTTATCCCATTTTACGCTTACTTACCTTGTGACAATCTTCTATTTTCTGACTTTTTCACGCCAAATGGGATGAAGTGCAATACAAAATGACATGTCATGTTAGGTTTGAAATGATTTGAGAAAAATAGTCTGGTTTCGCAAGCATCAGAGGTCTCTCTTTGGGGTCTTTTGTTCAACTAAAGATTGTAAAGAATGTTTCTGTTTTCTAAAAATCTGTTTGAGTTAGTTGAAGTTAGTGCTTTCTTCAGTTGATAAGAATTCTTCCCTTTTCTTTTGAAATTTTTGTAGCATGTGTGATAATTTTGGCTTTTGGGAAACGAAATTCAGTCGTTTAGGAATATGTAGTAGATGAAAACAAGAAGTTTCTTTATCACCTGCAATGTAATTCAACGCTTGTCAAGAGGCATCTAAAGATTGAGTCATCTTTTGTCTTCATAAAAGTAGATCAGTTTCTGAAGGAAATTATTTAAGCCTCCTCTGAAAAAGAGGAGTTTTGAAAGGAATATGGGCGCAAAGAGTTAGGCTAATAGCTTCCCTGTTTTAAAAAGATATTTACTGTGGAATGTATCATTGCAGGTCTTTTAAATTATCTTAATAAATTAACCAGAGAAATTACCTCGGAAGTGCTAGAATCATTTTAATAATGATATTAAGGGGCGGGGGGCGTTTTTCAAGGCTTTGGGAATACAAAATTATGTACGGTTGAAAGCACCGGGGTAGTAGAGGATTAATCTCTCGGAGAAGAATATCATTCAAACTACTGAGGAAAAACACAAAGAAAGTACGATGATTCATGCAGCACAGACGACCTCAAGTAACATTTGCTATGGGATAAAAACCTGAACGACGGGTTCTGTAGGGATGCGATAGAATCAGTGAAGAGCACACGAGCAAAGTATCTACCACATTTATGGTCTAATATACAGATCGCAAGGCAGAAAAGATGCAAGAGAGCAAAGTCCTTGGCTATATTTTGACTTGGGGAAATTTTCAGGAATTCTTTTTCTTTTAAAGAAATTGTATGCACAAATTGACCCAAGAGCAAATTTCTGCTTTTGGATATAGCCATGGCCAATTTTTTAATTTTTGTTAATCGTAAGAGTATCTTAACTTTTGATTTTTTAAAAACAAAATTGTGGTCTAGAAAAAATAAATATGATTATCGAATAATTTATAAAAATTTAGGCATGTGCGTTTTTTGGTTTATTTTGGTATATTAGAAGTTTTCATCGAAATTATTTATAAAATAGATATAATATTATAATATTTAGTAGGAGTAAATAGATACTGGCCCCTAAAAACAACTAAAGTAAAGGAAACTTTTATATCAGATTTAGACGGGGAAAAAACAAAGTTGTGAGATTTGTTTTACCGTATTTCAGAAGAATCCACTGAAAGTCACTTTTTTCGCTTTAAGTCTAGAAAATAAGTATGGATTTGAAAAAACACCATAAATAAATTATAGGAGATTTTTACTGCAAGCCCTTAAAATCTTTGGACTAAAATCTAGTTGCCATAGCCGGATAGGCCGTAAGCTACTCACCGAACATCTCAGTTTCTGATCCGATAATGTTTGTTTATTTCCGTGAGTCAGCCAATGTTATTCTTTTGATTGACCACCGATCCACCTGAATAGATCGGGAGGCTCAGCAAAACATTAAAAAATTCAAACTTAAATAACTCAATCAAATGTCATTACATATAAATGATAATATGTCTACGCCAACCGATATGTATTTCTTATTAACGGTCAAAACTTCATCAATATAAATAGAATAGTATTGCTTCAACTAAAACAAGGTCTGCTGATCAGAAGTCGCGTGATCTTATTGTGATTTATGACATTACGACCTTTAAATTTATAAATTATTCTGAAGAATAACCTTGGGACGACCTTTGCAATTATATCATTCGCAGAGAATGCAAAACAACATAAGGGTTTCCAATTAAATTAAAATCGGCCGAACAGTTATGAGGTTATTATGAAAAAAATTCCCGGCTAACCTTAGAAAGACTTTGTCAATTGTAAATTTCGTTAGAATCGGCCTAATAGTTACAATGTTATTATCCCCCCCCCCCAAAAAAGGGGGACCGATCGACCGACATAGTGAGATATAGAAACTCCCGCGACTATTTCACGTGACTGAAAATAATGTAATTACTTAAAAATCGAATTACCATTGTACCCTCAAAAGGATAATCTCAAACACGACCAAAAAGTCGCGTGTGTCACTTATTCTGATTTATCTCATTATGACTTTGAAAACTTTCAATAATTCCAGGAGTAACCTTGGGTGGACCTTGACAATTCTATCATTCGAAAAAGAATGTAAACTTCTTAAAGGTTTCAAATTTTGTTACAATGCAAATATAGCACTTATATAGCACAGCATAGTATAACATAACAATATAACATAGCATAGTATATTATAGTATAGTATAGCATAGCATAGCACAGAATAATATAGCATTTCAGAGTCAAGCCTAACCTAAAATAGCATATTAAAGCCACATACTTTAGCATAGCATAGTAGAGAATAGCCTAGGTTAGCATGGTGTAGTGTTGTCTGCAATATAAAAGCCTAAACTTGCCTAGTATATCATAGCATATCATAGCCGAGCCAAACATAGTCAAACCTACCGTGTCTTGGCACATTATTTCCAATCCTAGTAAAACATAGGCTAGCCTAGCCTAAAATAGAATAGCCTAGCTGCGCTGGGCCTAACCTAACCTAGCTTAGTATAATCTAGTTAGCATAGTATAGCCTACTTAATCTTATCTTAGTTATTATAGCCTAGCCTTTCGTATCTTAGTATAGCCTAGCCTAGCTTAGTAGACCCTAGTCTAACCTAGCATATTATAGTATAGCCTGGCTTGCCTAGCTTAGTAGACCCTAGTCTAACCTAGCATATTATAGTATAGCCTGGCTTGCCTAGCTTAGTAGACCCTAGTCTAACCTAGCATATTATAGTATAGCCTGGCTTGACTAGCCTCATATAGCCTTGCCTAGCATAGCATTGCCTTCTGTAGCCTAGCTTAGCGTCACCTAGATTAACCTAGCCTAGTAGAGCCAAGCTTAAATAGATTACTATATCCTAGCCAATATATATTTGCATACGATAGCCTATCCTATCCTAGCATACTATAGGCTAGCTTAATATATTCTATCCTAGCATAACTACACCTAAAATATATAGCCAAGCGTATCATATTATAGTCTAGCCTAGTATATACTAGACTAGTATAGCATACCATACCCTAGACTAGAATAACTTTGGATAGCCTAGGCTATTATAGCCTTGGTTAGCTAGTATATCGTAGCCTAATATAGTATTACTAGACATAGCCTAACATAGCCTAGCATAGCAAGGCATAGACATCCCTAGCATATTATACTTTAAGTTACCTTAGCATAACATAGTATAGCCCTGTATAGCCTAGTATAGCTTATCTGTGCCTAGCCTAGCCTAGCACAATATAACCTAGAAAAGCATAGCCTATACTATCCTATTACAACCTAGTAAAGTATAGCTTATTATTTTCTAGCATATCATACTATATGCTATCCTAGCATAACATTTTATACCCTAATTAGCATAGTATATCTTTCCCTTTTGACATTGTATCTTAGTATAGCTAGCCTATTATAGCCAAGCCTATAACAGTCTAGCATAGTATAGCCTATTCTAGGCTTACCTAGCAGAGTATAGCATATTTTAGCCTAGTCCAGTCTAACAGAGTATCGACCGAATAGTTTCGATGTTTTTGCCAAAACAAAATAATTCTCGGGCTAACATTTGGCAATTATATCTTTCGAAGAGAATGTAAAACAACATAAGGGTTCAAATTTCGTTAGAAACGGCCGAATATTTCGTATGTTATTACAAAAACAAAAAACAAAACAGAGACCGACCGCCCGACCGACATAGTGAGATATAGAGTCACTCGCGACTAGACTCGCACGTGACTAAAAATCAAAATAATTATTCTTGTTTTGAAATAAATGATCAATATAGCAACCAACTTGGTCAAATACAACCTTTAATCGCTTCTAAAAGAAGAAACACCTTTTTTATATTAGATAGCGTTATGCTATCCCATGAAAGAATAACTTTTCCTTTAAGTAAATTCTAAAACGAATAGTCCATAGTGTTACAGTCAGTCTATTGAGGCCGTTTATCCATTTTGAGAAAATAAGAACAATGTTCTTCTAAGAATCTTTGTATGGTTTTGCACTATGAGAGGGCACACCATCTTGCTGAAAAATTAACTCGCCTTTATGATAGAGCTAATGGCAATCAGGAAGCAGGCTGAGAGATAGTAGTTCGATGTAATTTTCTAAATTCACTTGGGACTTTTGTGCATCTATATAATTTATATTCGTCTTACGATTCAATAACACTCAAGGTGACACTATTATTTTTTTCCTAAATCTTGAAAATTCAGGCTAAAAGCGGGATGGTTAGATGGACGGTTTTTTACCAATAAACTATCGAACTCCAAATTAGGAACAAGATTTCTTTTATCTTAAGATGAATATCGATTGTAGAGCAACGTTATAAAAACCGCTGCACACAAGAATGTCAAATACATAATTCAGTTTAGATCTTCCTTTGGGATAGTTGAGTTCTGGGATTTTACTCCTGAGATGAAATAAGTACTTCAAATTCAATCTTTTTTTCTCCTTGCTCGTAGGAATTTTAATAGAGCCACTACTTCCTTTCATTTAAGCTATCGAACCAATAGATTTTATTATTCTAATTAGATTATAAACACTAAGAAAAGTCCAATTTCTATCTGGAAATTCACGAAAATTCTATTTCCATTCTAACATTTTTCTCTTAAACTTGCATCAATTATAAATTTATTATTTAATCTTCACACCATTGTGATAAGGGTTTAATAATACAAGTTATTAGTTTGAAGTTTAAAAGATGAATGAAAGAGAGAGAGAGAGAAAAAGGTCTAATTTTGGATTAAGATCCTATGAATTCAGACTTCTTATTTCTATGCACTAATATCGAACGTATTCTTGATTCGGCAATCAAATTTTGGAGTGAGTATAATAAAGTTTAATTGTAGCAATACTATGATGGTTATATTAATGCAATTTTTAAAGATAACGAAAAAGATATATATGTTGTTGGCTACGAATTTTCATTCATATCCAATTAACTTTAATTAAGAGCGGAAGAAACCTATGAAGAGAGATCCAGATTGTCGCCTTCTAAACTCTGACGGACGATTGAGCCCGACTTGGGGCTAGACCTGTCCCAGTGCTTATAGGAGGTTTAAAGAAAGATCCGTAAGCCTTCCTTCTGCAGGGATGCAGGGATTTAATAATGTTAACAACGGGCACAGTTTTATTTAATATTTCTTCCACACATTTTAAAATTGATCCTAGTTTAAATTATTATACTGCAGGAAATAACTATTCATTGCATTTTTCGTTTTTTTTTCTATTCTTTGTATTAATCTTGTGTCTTATTTGTGTTATTTCTTTTGTGCTATTTCTCGTTAGAAATTCATTTTTAGTTACATTTTATGCTCTTTCTAATCTTCCCATAGAGTCGCTTCTCTCTTTGTATATGTCTCTCCATTTAATATTTTTCTTGCGCCTGGCTGATTTCTTTACTCAGGAGTGATTTGAACTCACTATCCAACACATATCTGTGCTTTTCATTAATTTTCTTTATTTTAAACTTACGTTAGTGTCATTTCTCAGCTTTAATATCCTCTTAATAGTTTTTGTAAAGATTCGTTTTAACACAAATGCGCACAGTAATTTAAAAATGTGTTGCCATGGGAAGTTTCATAATTACTTTTCATGTCTGAGACTAGTTTTTCCCGGAAATGCATACTTTGCTCACAATCAAGCAAATGTGCACAATAGGAAAAGTATGCATATTCAGGGAAAACGAGGTTCAGATTGAGAACTACACAAAAAACTGTATAAGAAAAACACATTATCAAAGTCATTTAAAAGATCCAGAACCAGACGAGACCTAACCTGGTAATTTAAGACGACGATAGTACCGCCTACATTAGGCTTTTTCATCCAAAAATGAACATTTCTTTAGGTACTTTGAAAGTGCTGGCCTTCGCCCCGCATATAAATATTTGGTGCATTACCTATATTTTTTCAATTTTAATGCAATTTTTCTATTTAGAATCTTCGATGCGCAGACTAAAAGTACGAGTATATGCATAGAGCAAAAACGATTTGAACACAATCTTTTTCCTTTTCTGAACTACCCATCAAAATGATTCGAAGAAAGAGAAAACTCGCCCCACCCTAATTATATATATATATATATATATACCTATTTTGGGCCAAAATTATAGGGCAGGTATGAAAAGGTGAAGAATATGATCTGAACTCATTTATTTCATACTTGACATAATAAAAATAAACATTTTTGTGTATATTTTATCAATAATTAATATTATTGTGTGCTCCTTTTGCTTTTGTAACTGCTTTTATGCCTTTTTGCATATTGATACTAAATTGGCCCAAGTGGTTGGCTCACTCTTTTTTCACTCTTCATGATTTTGGCTGTTAATTCACTTTTTGATGAACATTTGTGCACCCTCACTCTTGTGCCAAAGTGTGAGCATAAATGTTAAATTGGGTTGAGGTCTAGAGATTCTCGGGGTCATTCCATCAACGTCACCTCTTTCTTTTCAAACCAACTCTTTGAACCTCTAAATGTGTGGCATGTAGCATTGTCTTGTTGGATGATTATGCTATCTGGTATGTCATCATCGAAAATTTTACCTATAGAATGTTGATAAACGTGGTCTATTAGGATGGTGTAAGTGTTGGAATTCATTCAGACGTCACAAGCGAACAACAACCCTGGACCTGAATACGACATACAAACCTAAACCATTACAAAGCAACCTCCATATTTGACTGTTAGGACAAAACATCTCGGATCATAAGCTTCACAATCTCTATGACAAAAATAAACAGCTCGCTAGGCTCCAAATATTAAAGGAGAAATTTCATGATCAACTTTGATATTCAATAAAATTTGGGTATCTAATGAAAATGTGTACAAGTCTGATATATTTATGGGAACTAATGTGGAGAACCTACCACAGGGTTGATTTCTTCAGACGAAACAACTTTAGCACAATCAACATCAGTCCAATCTTCATACTTTTTTGCCCAAGCCAATCGCTTCTTCTTGTTCACCTAACAGCACCACGGTTTTTTTCTAGCCTTACATCCTTCTTCCCACTGTTTCTCGAGCATTTCAATTTTGACTCTATGATGATCCCTCTCTTTACAATGCAATGATTTGAGCTCTTTGAGCTTTAGAAATCTGTTTCTTTTGAGATAGTTTAACAAAAAAATTACCTCTTCTAAGTTGACAATAAGATAATCACTGAAAAAATAGGAATAAACCTTAGTTTCACAAATTGAATGCTAGAAGGTTACCCCAAGCCCTTATGCATAATACGTTAAATGCATTACAGCGGTTATAAAAAAAAGGAAAACATATAAATACTAAATATAGATGGATATACTCGACTGTTTATAATAGTGTTTTTAATTATGAGAAATAATTTCATTCCGATACTCTATGTTTTCATACCAGCCCCATAATTTTTGGACAAGACTGTATATACATATAATGCTCAATTCAGGTATGAATTCCAGAGGGAACGATGGCCCAGTGCAAACAACAATTGGCGTAAAACCTAGTTTTCTAAAATACAGCTTTACACATCTGAAAGATAGATAAGGAAATGTCCGCACTCAGCGTTTTCTTAAACTGCAAGTCCTTGCCAATCAATCAATGAAGAAAATCAAACTGAAACTTTACTATTGTTCAGTTTACCCAAATTGTATCGAAAAGCCACTAAGTTACTGGAAGAATAAGGAAGAACAGGTAAAACGAAGTAGGATTGTAGATGGCTTTTCCGATCATTAAAATCTGAAGACGTGTTGAGAAGGGTTGAAGCACGCCTAACTATTTCCACTAACAACACTGAGTGACGTCGAGCTCTTCCTTGACTCTTCGACACTCACTCAATTCTTCTCTGGACGAGAATGTAGTCAATTTCCTCTCGAATAATGAAAACGTTACATCTAACGTACTGGAGGGCGGATTCAGACACAAGCTGCATGTAAACTTTGAGGTGTCGAATATATACCCAGAAATTATCTAGACAGGAAGAGAGATTCATCGCCAACAGACTTCCTTAATTGCCTTGGGTCACGATAAGGTTCTATAGCGCGAAATCACGACACTCACTTAATGGGCTTTTCATTGTTCTAATTTTCGCAGTATATAAGGCAGACGAACTTATTGCGGTCAACGGCGAACTGAGAAATTAAGGGGAGGGGAAAGGAATTCATTCATTCTCTCATTCTTCCACAAACATACAGAATAAATATTTACTTAAACTATGTAATAAAATATGTAAACCAAATTACTAACATAAGATACATATGGAATTATTTAATTCGATGGGTATTATTGATGAAAAATCATTTATTATTATATATAGCTAAATTTAGTGCAGTGTTAAAAAATAAAATAAGATTTTAAAACTATAAATTCTACCGTTTGTCAAAGATAGCGAAGATAGCGGAGTTACATAGACCTTCTTCGATTTAGTGAAGTTAAGAAAAACTCTTGTATACTCACTGGCTAAATAGTGAAGTAGGCTTCGTTTCGAGAAGTAGATTTTGTTTGGGAATGTTGTGAATGAGTAAAGAGCTCGGGTATTATCATCCTTGTTTCCTATCGTAGGAATGAATTAATGTGACACAACAAATTAAATTCTTGTAGGGAAATTAATCTATTTCATATTAACTTTTTTAAGTTTGTTTCGGGGTTATGTGAGTGAAAGGTATTGAATTTTATATTTAATAGCATCCTTATGCAAAAAAGGAATTATCCGACGCGTCAAACTTTGTTTTATTAATAACAAAATTATAATAAAGAAAGATAGTATTTGTCTACCCCTATTAACACTGATTATAATTAAATTTGTTTTCAGATTAATGTTAAACATTGTCTAATCGCAAATCTCATGATGATTTCAAATTTTAATAAAACCAATTTGCCTAAATTTAGGTATATGATGAATGATATGGTATAAAATCCTACACTCGGTGAAATGAAGTACATCATCGACTAAGCTTTTTCTGGAGGCTGCAATATAACCGGATGAGAAAACTCTTACTAAGAAAAAAAGACTAAAGTCAAGTTCATTAACAAAATATCCAAACATTGATCTCGGCAATAAATTTAAGGAATGAAATTAAGCACACCGTAATACCAGACAACCTAATGGAGATCGACCTATTGCCAAACATACCGAAGTTATTCGTTGGTCCCAAAACACAGGGCCATCAAAAATAAATAATAAAGCTTTCCTACACAATTATTAAAAAGGAAATTATAACCTATTTAACTACTATGTAAATAAAAGAAGTATTACAAGAAACATCATTTTCCAATTACAAATTTATATTCTAATAAAGAAATAAGCAGTGATGGAAAGGTTTTCCCAGGATGAGCGGCGAAGGTGCTTCAAATCACAGAGTAGCCTAGCTAGCTCTAATTCAACGAAATATACCGGCAAGGAAATTGTTTGGGTGAGACATTTAGCACCTATAAGCGTATAGCAGTTTTCTGTAGCTCCTCTCATCCTTGCCTTAAACCAAGGAAGTGGAATACGTGAAAATGGTCAAGATGTTCTAAGAGTAGTAATTAGGCCAACGGCGATGAATTTGACGGATAAAACTCAACGGACTCCACAACCATGCAGCTCTCGCAAAAAGTAAGCGGTTTCTCATGTAGCGGTTGGCCAAACTCGTCGATATTTATGACAGCTACCTCCAGCGAGTAAATTTATTCGGAAATTACTATACCCCTAGAATTTATTTTGTAGTCTACCTAGATGCAGTGACTACCGCTCAAATCCAAGAGGAGAACAAAGTTCTTCTGCTACCGAATATTAACTCGGTGGATTCCTCCCTGGTTGAAAATCGTCTGTCAGTGGAATGTACCAAGAAATGATAATATTCCTCTTATCCAGCTGCATTTGCACTGCCGATCGTAAATAGCGCCTATTTTAGCCCAACACTTATCCTCTGAATTGGAAATGGGGCATGCACCATGATCTTATTTATACATACAAAAGATTGCTAACTCGGAGCGGTATCAGATGATCCGCTACACCTACGCCCACCATATAACTCATAGTATCGGCAATGCGCGTAAAGGATATGGACTACAAACCTAGGCCAAAGTAAATACAAAAAACAGTTTCGAGGAGAAGTTTTTGAGGACAAATGGCCGTACGTTTCACAAGGGCAGAATTCTGGAGGGTCTTGCGTCTCCAATTCCAGTGGTCCAACTTTAGGTGGGGGCGTAGGATCCGAAAATCCTTTGTGGAGGTCTTCCTTTCTTGGAAGTGCCTCAGTTGTCTTCAAGGACGGGTAGTGGATCATGTTGGGGATGGTTGCCTCTTGTGCTTAACGACTTTTTGTATGCGCACGTCCGCTTCGCCTTAAAGATATCGTTTACGCAGAAGTAGCCTAGGGTTTAACTGAGCCCGGGTCTGAGCCAGGCTCTTGGAGTAGAACTAACAACTACATAGGTCAGTGTGAAATTCTTTCCGAATGAACGTTTTGGGTGTGCATGATAAGAAGTTGTCTAGCGTCATTGAGCAATTGAAAAAAAAGGCATCAGAAAAACCCAACTTCACAAGGTTACACAAGCGATTTTATGGCCGAAGCGGTGTCAATATTAATACGTTCACTGCTTGAAATATTACCTTGACGGGTAAAGATTCAACTCGGCCAGCAGTATTAGCCTCTTCATTGGTGGCACTGTTGCCTTGTTGGGTAAAAACTCCCATCGGCAAGTTCCGACTTAGGTATACATTCAAGATTTAATGTAATAAAAGTCTATGTATGGCTCGCGCGCCTATCCCTTTTTTATCATCACACGTTCTAATTTGACCGTCCTTATTTGGGCATCACTTTAGTGATGCCAAAATAAACTGCCCATTTTACAAAATTCATGCTAGAGTGCAGTCTCACCTTTACCGGAGACCAATAACGTGTCGGAAGAGCACTGATAGTGCCAGCCTCAGAAGGGTTCGCTGCATTTTGCACAATGATGCTTCCATAGAAAGGGATGACCTTTAGCTCTCTACCAGTCAGCTTAACTAGTGCTATAGACCCATACAACATTTGGCCTTTAGCTACAATGCTACCATTAGTACAATGAACAACTTAAACGCGTTTTGAAGCAACTACCTATTAAATATCAGGTAGGTAGTCTCGTAATTGGCAAGATCTTTGTTCTCTACGCTCAAATCATAACACTTGGACCTTCAGTCTTTGCCAGGTGGGGGAAGCACTAGAACCCGTATGGCCGGTCTTCGTATTGGATTAGATATATGCTGGCGCTGAAGAGCAAGAGAAGGATGATGTATTTCCTCTCCTTGTAAGCTATTGGGATACGTGACAACTCAGGAGAACTTTGCCCCGGGGCTGAGTAAGGTTTATTGGTACCCCTGTAGACATCATAGTACACATCTTCCTCCCTGGTCTAGCGGTCCCTATATTCCTCCACGTGGACTCTGCCTTTTCAGAACGCCGCCTTCTCTATTTGGAACCCCCCTTCTGAGCAAGGAGGTGTCTTCAGGAACATTATAAGTTCCCCTCCGGACATCAGCGCGCCTGTCAACAACAACAGACAACTGAGACCAACAGGATAACGATAACCAGGACAACGAAGAAGATAGAAACCAGAACAACGAAGATAGGGCAACGATTGGGAAGGCGCGATTCCCGGCCTTGATCCTCTTTAAGAAGACAGATCTCCCTCCCACCCGATGCCCGCCTGGACTTAAACCCTCAAGGTTTCTATTGACCATTGCTCCTCCCCCCCGCCAACAATCTCGTCCGCTCCCTCCAAAAAGAAGGCCTTAAAGTTTTCATTGATCCCGCCTACCACTGCTGGCAGTCTAGAGTTCCACCAGAATGATCCCCCTAAGTTAAACAGCTCGTCACCATCAGAATCCGGGAAGAGTCCCCCGAAGTAACACTGTGCCACAAACTCTTCGCAGTTCTTAAGGCCAACGGCTCGGTAAGGGTGGTCTACGATATCAGCACCATGAACTTGGACTACTAGAAGCCCCGCCCTTCCAGCTTTCTAGTGTGCCTAAGGTATTATCCAATGCTCCTCCCAAAGACTAGTGCCATCAAGCTTGAGATTAAGGATGATTTTATCACGTGGCCCTCCATCCTAAGGCCAGGCATTGGTTTGGAATTTATGTGGCCGGTCAAACGTTCCGGTTCACTAGGATCCCTATGGCCTTCGCGTCAGCCCATACCTTATGTATATGTCCCTCAGCGCTGTAATCAATACCTTCGCCAATAAACACTCGTGTGTCTCACATACTACTTAGACGACATCCTTCTTATCCGATCCCGAAGATCCCTTAAGGCTTGCCTAAAAGATATCTTGTCTTTTTTTCTTAATATCAACATCAAGAAAAGTGTTACCAGCCCCTAGGTTAAGCTAGTGTATTTAGGCGTCAATATGAACCTAGCCAAATGAAGAGTGGCTCTTAGCAGTCAAATGTGTAACAAGTTACGTGATACCCTCTAAGTAGCAGCTTCAAACAGGCTCTCCCATAAGGCCTGACAACGTATTGCCAGACTACTTAATTTTGTGAGAGTTTTTAAGGTATCTTTCTTTCCCCGGTTACAACCATGTTTTAAGTAACAGTTCGAACCACGCTCCGAAAACTTCCTTTCCCTAATACCTCTTATTAGCCGCAGATGGTTCTGCATCCCGAGAAGTCGTGCTTCTTCCCTGTATCTCTACTCTGACGCTAGCCCCTCTGGCATTGCAGTGGCATTCCAGAAGCATATTATAGCCTGGCCCTGGACTGCAACTCCATGGGTTTAATCTTCCACAGCGAAACAATCCTGCATCCACGAGCCAGACTGTTTTGTGACAATAACCCGGGGATTTGTAACACGGTAAGGGGCAAGATACCCTTGAACCACCTACTCTCTTGTTCTGAAAAACTAATAAGGTCCCTTTCCGACATCTTTAGATATGCCGCCTTAAATATTTCATACGTCAGGAGCAGCAAGACCGTCGCCGATGCCGCCTCAAGAGCCTTCGTCAAATTTCTGTCTATATGGTGAAAAACTACAACTTACAACGCAATCTTCCAATTATTTTGATCTTTTAACTACATGATCACCAATTTAGTTTAGCTATGCGGTTCATTAAGTACATTTAAATTCTCGACTTTGGTAGAAATGTAAAAGGTGAGCGAAAAAGATTAATCTAAGAGAACGGAGGTAGACTTTGGGCTATAATACTAGCTTCTTTGCCAATGTGTCGAGGCATTTATTATATTAAGTAGAAGTAATATAGGCAGTAGAACTAATGTCATCGACGCGTATCGATTTTCTTGTGTGGGTGGGAAACGCAGCAGATTGATTAAAATATTTATTACTCATACTAGTTTCAGACTCAAATAGCAAGATTTTAGGAAAACAAGGTCTGCTTACCAAAAGTCGCGTGCTCTCACTTACTCTGATTCATGACCTTACGACCTTCAAAACTTTTAATTATTTGAGGACTAACCATGGGAGGCTCTTAACAAATCTATTATTCCAAAGAGAATGTAAGAAAACATGAGGGTTTCAAATTTCATTAGAATCGGCCAAATAGTTATGATGTTAATGCTAATAAAAATAATTGCCGGGCAAACCTTGGTAGGAGCTTGGTAATTATATCATTCGAAAGAAAGTCTAAAACATGAAAGTTTTAAATTTGTAATAAATTGATAGATTTTGTAAATATTTATTGTTTTTTTGTGGTCCTCTCCCCTTCTTGTGGATAGGAAGAACCCTTCCTTTATTTTACGATACAAAAGGGAACTTTGGAAAAAGCGAATTTTTTGCTTTCCTAGGTTTGTGGGACCGTTAATAACGGCTAGCTATATATTTCACTAAAATGACTAAACGGTCAAACAGACCAATTCTGTAACGGTATTGTTTAAAAAATCGATAATACATATTATCAACATCCCAACGATTCAAATAATTTAAATAGTTAGTTAAAACTCACGCCATTTACTTGAGGCGTGCTGTAAATTCTCTGGATTCCACTCGCGTAGTCACGCCTGCCTGCCCACCCTCAAACCCTCTTGGTAATCTTACCAACGAACACGAAACGTGATTAACCAAAAGCACAAAAGAACTACAAGTTCAAGAACCAGTCGATGAATGTGGAATGTCATGGTAATGATACACTAATGCATTGATCTAGATTAAATTTAAACCTTACATTCTTATACCTACCAAATTTCAATTGCGCAAGTTACCTCAAGACGAGGATTTAATTTGTTCCAGTGTTTTTAGTCCTAAAATAATTATTTGAAAATCCCCTCATATAAGAATAGAAATATTTCTTGTTCTGTTGATTGGTAGATATGAACGTTTGCAAAATAATTAAGGAAAAATAAACTTTCAAACATTTGGAACTATCAACCAAAGAATATTAATAGATGAACGAGACGACTATTATAAATTTTCGACAATAAAATCATCTCCTCTGCTTTGATCGGTCATTAATTGTAGTTCCAAAGAAAAGGAACAAATAAGGTTTAGAAGTTTATTCCTCCTTTTCATTCTAACAGGGTGACACTTTTCTACCTTCAAATCTGTAGAAGTTTAAATGACTTGTATATTTCACCAATTAGTTCTGAAAACTGTATGAGAGATCAATTTCTCATTCTTTCTTTCCAGAAAAAACTCCAGCCGCAATGCAGCATGGGCACAATGGCGCTCTGCAACTATCGATCGCTAAGGAAATTGGTGTTTATGTGGTCCTTGCTACAAGCTGCTTCCTCGCTCATCTCCTCTTTATGAGTCCTAGTGTCAAAGAAACTAATCCTCCCGCACCGAAGGACATCCGTAGGCAGAAAATTTGCTATAGTTTCGATTGTCCTTGCCAGGTTTGGGCCGAACATGGGTTACAAAAAAATAAGATTAAAATGATGCGACTGTGTGCTTGATGGATCGAAAAGAAATGACAATATTACTAACAGGTGGAAAGATTTCTAATGTGTTGTTTACCCTTGTATAATCTTTGTAGTAGGTTTTTGGATTAAAAAATTAATGGATAAATATGCCAAATCTGTCTAGTTTAAGGAAGTGTAAGATTATCTTGGATGAAAAATAATTTCGTATTGTATCTATCACTTTGTTTTATACCATTTAATTAGAAGATACTTAAATTCTATAAATAGCTTAGCGCCCTAGCAGAATACCAAGATAAAATTTATTACATAGAAAAAGTTAAAACTTTAAATACTTGTATATAAATTTACGCATAGTATATCAGGTTGTACATATTCTATTAATACGAGAAGATACGTGAAAGGAGAGAAACATTTAATTAATACTTATTATTGAGTGTAAAATTTGACATAAATCAACAATGGCTAATGTTTTCATTTTATATTCAGAAGAACGGTATCCTAAAGCCCCTTTACAAAGCAAAGAATAATTGATAACTTCCATGTCTCAAAGATTTTATTTTAATATTGGACAAACTCTCAGCACGGCTTAAATTTTATAAAGAATACAAGCCATGGCTTCGGCCACTACCCCATAGGGAGGAACTTGCGTATAGCTACGCTCACTAAAAGCCTTTCTGACTTTTGGCCTTCGGCCAATTTGGCTTTAGACCACCTTTTTCAACCCCATTTGATTACGCCTTTTTTACTCTCTGTTTGAACGTCAATTGAATCTCTTTTAAATTAAAAGGAAACAAAAAATATAATAAATACATTATTTGTTAATTATTAACTCACACTATACCAAAAATAATTCATTCTGAATTTCTTTGTTCAAACCAGTTCTTCCTTTTAACAACCGAGAATTCTTCGCTTGTTGTTATTCTTCTTCTCATTCTTCATATTCTTCGTTTTCTTTTTACTATCGTAATTCTGCTCTTCTCCAACTTCTCTTCTTCTCCTTTTGGAGCTCTTCTTCTCTTCCTCCTCATTCTCTTCCTCTTCTCCTCCTGCTCCTATTCATTCTCTTACTTTTCTTCCATTTCGTTGTTTCTTTTTGCCTCCCTCATTTTTTTCTCCTTTTAATTACTTCTTCTTTTTTTGCTTCTCTTTCTTAACCAGCTCCTATTCATTTCCCCCTTCAACTCTCCCTCTTTATTATTTTGTCCCTTCTTTTTTTTTTCTTCTCCTGCTCTTCAATCTTTTCTTCTTTTCATGACATTTATTCTATGCTTCTTCTCCGCTACTTCTCCTCACCATCTTCCTCCTCATTTCATTCACTTCCTTCCAAAAATTCCCTTTCTAAAAATATAGAGTTACCGATAAAGACAAGGAAACCAGATAACTATTGGCTTTCTATGTGAAGTACAATTGCCTGCAATATTTTGGAGGAGGTTAATGGTTAATTTTGGTATGTCTTTAAGCTCCTATCTGTGCTACAGAATTTTTATCCTCTTTTTAAATGGTAGCTCGTGACTTAAATCATCCTAATTAAAATGGTCTATCAATTTCGTTGATATTTATTCATTTTGTCGAGAGGATATAAAAATAAATTTGTAAAATATTACATTGGTTCTTTTAAAATTAGACAGAATCTCTGTGGTATTTATTATTATCATTTGGTTTCAAATTCAGAACATTATTAGTTTCTAATAATATGATCTTTAAATAGACGTAAGATTATAATGAGATTAATCTCTGACTATGAATGCGATAGATCCACGGAAATTACAATTTAAAATAAATATAAAATTAAGCATTAATTACTAACACCTTTTACATAATTCCCAAATCTATTTTTATCTATTCAAAAATAACTAATTAACTTCTTTTCGGAACACTTTTAGCTCTTTGTTATATTATACCATGTTTGTTTCTCTCAGAATACAATAAATATTTCCAGGTTTCCACTAAGCATGAAAGAGTATAAATATTTTTGCTGAAATATGGTCCAAATTGAAATCCCCCAAATAAAGAGGCTCCACTAGGATCCATTTCACTTCATATCTGAAAGAAAATGTAAGAAATATCAAGCAAACTGGATTTTTTCTATTATCATTTTTTCCATTACTTGCTTGAGATGAATTCAAACAGAGCTCTTCGTTCTTGTAATTTACGTATTTTTTTAATCTCTGTTTTCTTCATTCGTACTTAAATCTAAGCACTCTAAATACAGAAATATTAGTTTGAAATAATTTCAATTTTTCTAGAAGAATAGGAGTTAACGAGCTAAATTAATAGGTTGAAATGGAAATTAAGTTAATATTTTAGAAAATATTAATTAGCTCATACCATTCACATAAACAGTTTTCCTTCATCTTTCATCCAGGCATAAGGGTTTTGTTGTTTATGGTTGTTAGAATAAACGGCTGTGAATGCCTAATAACCACAATAAACATAAACTTTATTTGATATTAAATTTGAATTCGGAATATTCATTTACTTTGTTGTGAAACAATTCAATTCAATGAATCGCAATAAAAATAAATTACAAGGCGATAGATTATAAAAATTGGGCAACCATGACGTTTTAGAGAAACCTCGTCACATATAGCGTTTTTGTAGATATTCCTTCAGTCATTAACCAACTTTCCTTCTCAAATACCGGACAGTACTATCTTGCAGAAAGATGATCTTAATTAGCACAGGACTAGTTTCTGCCTCTAAATGTATTCCTGTGCCTTTGAAAGATATTCTACACTTATGGATTTATAAAACCTATAGGGAAACAAAAAAGCCACATTGTCAATACGAGCCAACTCTATTGTTATTGTTTAGTGTATTGATTGTCTTATCAGTCTGGCTTTGAATCAGACCAGTTAAGATGGTTATGTTGATTAACAGTTTCCTCTAAACGAAAGTGGGTATTATCAGACAAATAAACAGTGATGTTTCATAGATTTTTTTTTTAAATTCTGGAACTTTATCGGTTACGATTTATTTTGTTCAAATATTTAGTCTATTCTAAATTCGAACCTTTTGTTCATGACAATTGGAATCTTTTAAAGTCATTTTCTTTATATGTTCATTGTAAACACTCTTGTTTCAGGATTTTTTTTGATAAACCAAAATTGATTTTATTCCATTTGATCCATCCTGCACTTTTTGTTCGGTCTAGAATTGTAAACCACTCATTGATTGGCCTAAAATAGAAGTAAGCTAAAAGAACTTACTCTAATTTTCCCCCACCCAAATCTCCGCAGATCAATGCACATAGCATAAAACTGTTAATTATAACAATTAATTACCTACGTTATCATTATTATAAAGTTTCAGAGATATATGAGACGCCTGATCTTTTTCAGCAATATTAATTCAAAAATCTTCAGTATTATTCATATAAACAAAGATTAAAATGTATGAGAATAACGAAAAATTAAGCAAACTATACATACATAAAAACAATAAAAATAATGTAAAAAACTGATGTCTAAAGGAATAGCAACATACCCAGCAAGTTTGTCTGTTATAGAATTGCAGTACTTGAAATGCATGCAAAGTTTGTAGAAAAATATCAACTGAATTAAGTTAAGTTTTTCTTTTATTAAGAGAAGTGGTGTTGCAAATGCTGAAGAGTAGTTTTTGAGATGCGCTTAACAATTGCCAGGTTTAGGAAGAATATGAAGTCACTCAACCAGACAAAATTGTAAACAAACTTAATAACAAAATATCTAAAATGAAGCAACATCACCTTCCCACACATTTCGAAACTTAAGCGATGCTATTAAAGCAATAAAGTTTTCATTAATTTTATTTGTTTTATGTAGTTTATTTTTATTTAAAGTTAATTAAAATTATTCGTTGAGATATTAGGGGGGCAATTAGCACATTTTGGGTAAAATATTTTTCAGGTTTAAAGAATGTAGCGTTAGACAAATCATTTTGTTAGTTAGGAGATAGACGGATGAAAAAAAGCGAATTAAAGGTAGTTCTATCGCAATACCTCTTGTTATGATTATTAATTCTATCAGAGCTCTCGTTACTCCATGGTAGCCTAGGGCTTGCAAGCAGTATGAAGAAAGGTCCGATTGATGTTTTGCGGAATAAATGCTCTCTGACCCTAATTGTGAGGATGTGATGGAATATATTAACGCTCAAGAATTCTAATTTTTATACGGTTAGTTCTTTTACTTTCCTAAACCTGAACTACTAATGAAATAAAATTTAGAAATAATTTTCAATTTATTTGAAGTGAAATTTCCAATTGTCAACGACGTTTAAACCCAGTCTATGGCAAAAAAAGAGATCTAAGATGATTTTGATAATTAGGAATATTGCAGATATGGTCATTATAAAAGAGATTTTTAACCTCGTTTACAATCAAAACTTTTAGGTTAATATTATCCTAAGAAAATTCTTTCTCTCTCTTATTTTCCCCACCACGAACTCCTTGTGAAGGATGTCTAATGAATTTTATAAATGTAGTGAGCAACTCAACGGATAATATAGTAAGCGTGGTAGCATTGTGTGAATTTGCCGAGACTGGAATAATTTCCTGCGAAAGTTTATCATTTATTGTCAAATACTTTCATTATATCGTAGTTATATACATATTATGTTCATTAGAGAGAATGAAAATTACCTGAGAGCATATAAGTGTTCTTATACGAGAGCTAGAAATTAGTACCAAGACTCGAAATCCAACTCGATAAAATGAAATTCCAACACCAAATTTCACTTATCGATTTAATCTGCACAATTCTCCTCTTCAAGCCTCGAAGTTATTTTCATTTTCCATTTTAGAAAAGTAGAGAGGAGCAATCTATATTTATTTGTATTTGCGACACCTTTCAATTCTTTGTTTATTTTGACAATATACATATTAAAACTTTAGAGCATACCTGGTTGTGGAAAAATTCTATTCTAACAATTAGTCAAAGGTTTGAACGGTGTATGGGAGACAGAAACTCGTTTGACCTTTTTTGCGATTCTTTCGTTAGCTGAACTTTCCTTATGTAATAGAAATGTAATAAAAATCAATTACCTATATTGAGGCAGAGACGAGCTTGTAAAGCAAAATGAGAAAATAATTAACGATAATAATGGATTGGAGCACCTTGTAGGAAAATTTTAAGTGTAGAAAATACACGTATGATAGTACCTCGTTACCAAATTATTTTATACGCAAGGTGGAAAATTTCGAAGATTAAGAATCTATGTAGATGGATCATTTAATTCACAGTCTCTAGTGGTAATTTAGGATAAATTGCTAAATTTTATTAGTCAGTATGCCAAAATAATTTCTCTCAAGAACTTTGAAACATTACTAAATTGGGCCAATTTATTAAAATTTTAATTGGTGGTTTTATTTACTTACATTTGAAAATCGCCATTAAGACAAACTCGAAGTACTTAGAAAATCCTTATTTATATAAAACAACAAAACAGAATAATTTACACTTTTAGTTATTCTGTACTTTACATCAAATATAAAATATTTTTAAATCTCTTTGTTAGAACAATCAAATGGACTGTAATGCGAATGTCTAACAAAAACATTAATTATCATCTGATATTTGAATGGTAATTATTTTAAATAACAACATTATCTACTTTATTAGTGGCGATGATTGTTCTCAAGGTTTGCAAACAAGTGATTTTCTCAAAATCGTTTAAATCGTTTAACTACTTCATTCTACACTATTTACTCCTACGTTAGTATATATCATACAAACTAGTTGTCTTTCAATGTGTTTATAGTCCATGTTTCTTCATGCCTTTTATCTCTTTGTTGATGTTCTTAAATGTATTATTATTAAAAAATTTAATTGTTCTTACCAAAAAATCCAATAAACTAAGCCCATTAATGATCGATGTTTTTTTTGAGTCATGGATTTTATTTGTACTGTAGTGCTGCTGTAAATAAGAGTAAAAAAATATATGGTATTCTATTTTTTAATAAAATATAAAGTGTAATTTTTTGAAATTTTTAAACCTCTCATTATTGCAAAACTTGGAATAAAATGTTAAAATAAAAAAAATTAATATGCAAAGAATTCTCATGACACACACATATCACAACTTCTTTGTTATAAACAAAATATGTCAGAAATATTATTCAAATAACGTTGTAGGTGAACTTAAATTATATATGACAAGGGGTTGATTAATAAAAACAAAAATAACTAAGGGGCTTTTAAAATTTACACTAACCAATTCTCATTTAGATTTAATAAAGACTTAGTCCTTATAGCTTTTGTCATCATTTGTTCAGCTAAATTCAAGAAGTAATAATACCACACATGTATATATATATATATATATAAAGAGTGAAAAAATATCTGATTTTTCGTTCAGTTTGGTAAAACAGAGAGACGACTAGGAAAGTCATTCTCAGAAAAAGAGATTTTCTCCAGCTTATCAGAAAATATGAAAATGGGAAAAAAATCGAGTAAGAAAGACGAATGTAGCGCTTGTAAATAATAACACGGAAACGTAAAACTAGTATGTAAAATACAATAATTAGACTATATCGATCAAGATTCCCATAGACAAGGTAATCTAGTAAACCTGTAAATACCACATGATCGATAACTAAAGGTTCATAACATAGGATGCCCTAAATTGGAAAAAATTAGTATTTATGATTTTTACTGAATTTATAAATCCCCTCTACGATATTGGTTTTGCGTATTAGGAAAATTCCGTTTAAACAAAAGGTCTTAAAGATAAGAATTAAGGCTATTTTATAAATTAGGTTGACTAACGTGTTATATATTTTACCACTGCCCAGGAATTTTATTCCTTTATTACTTCTGTGGATGATTTGACTAGAAAACTTCTCATCGATTCACATATATAATTGAATTCAAGTACCATAGCCAGAGAAAAAATTCTTAAGTTAACTATAAGTGATATTTGTAGCTTAGTATCATATAAATTTGGGTAAACGACGAATGGTTTCATAAAATAAAGCTAAATTTCCTTAATAAAGCATTGAAATATTTTCGTACGTAACTCAACTTATCGATTTCCTTCAAAATGATTAAAATTATATTAAAAGACCCACTTATATGAATTCCTTATATTCACTCGAAAGTTGAACCCAGTAAACAAGTAGAGTACCAGTAACTGCCCAGTCTACTTAAATTAATATTTCAATTTTATTAAAACTGCTCGTATATGATATGGATAGGGATTTTATTCTATTTGTAAAGACAGCAAAGTCTGAACATAGTCCTATATAAAATATAAATCATAACTTAGACTTTCATTAATTAAAAATATTTTCTAAATTGTTATTAGGAGAATAAAAAAGGGAATAATATTAACAAAACAAATAGAGTTACTAAATATGCTACTACCCTTAACCTAAATCTTTGTTCGATAATTCGGTGAATAATAACATTACCAACCAACGCTCATGCGTAAATACGGCTGTGTTATGGCTTTTACAGGTTGTATAGTGGAAGAATTCTCGATTACTAGTTGAAAGTTGATGATACTTCCACTCTCAAACGCTGCTAGCAGCAACCTGACGCAATACAGGGCCAGAAGTCCAATTAACTGCTCTACAAAAGCCAATTTACCCCAGGCGTATATCTACAGTACCACATACTTCAGAGCTTTCTAAATTATCTAAGAAAAAATCCTTTGTATATAGATTGTGATCGGATTTCTTTGGCCGGCACTATATATATATATATATATATATATATATATATATATATATATATATAACTACTGACGAAATTTGCTCGGTTGGTCGGTTGGCTAGTTAATCTATTAAAGTGTTGGTTGGTTGGTTATATTGTGAATAGTTTAATTGAGGAGGAGTAATTATTTAGGTTTGGAGTTATTTTATTGATATATAGTGACTCTAAGATTTTCATATCAAGAGAAGTTGAGGCGGAAGATAATAGAGTAAATAAATTAGAATTAAGAGGATGATGGTTGTTGTAGAACGACCCTTGGCTTTGATCAATATACTCTTTGACACCCTTTTAGTATCGGTATGCTTTAAGGGGCGTGAGTTACTTCTATGATGAAGTAGGCTTTGTTCTAAGAGTGCTATTTTAGTGGTTTAGTTCTTAAGGAAGAGCTATTTTTAAACACATAAGGATAAGAGGAAACACCAGAATCTACCAAAATAAACATGTATTTTAAATTAAATATTACAAACCAACAGTAAACACATTTCTATCTTTGGCCTCAAAGATCTTTCAATGACAAAACATAAACAAATAGGCTTCCAGTAAACATACCAATTGCCAATTAGTATTTTTATCACGACCCTAATTGATTAGCATAAAACATTAAATTAACGTACTCTCATCTACAAACACATATGACCTAGGTTCAAGAACAAGGGTTTCTACTCTCCTTTAAAACGTGGGACGTACTAAACTTCTACTATCGCAATAGAGATATAAATGTTATTGTTAACTTACAGGTAGGTATTAGGGATTGCCGGATGTCACTGGAGGACCTATCTCTCGCTTTGAAGTGGTGTGGCCGCTGGTTAAAATTTCGTAGGGAAGGGAATGCTCATCGCCTGTGACGGGGGCTGCTTCTTCAACGTAATTAAAGAACGGGAGCTCGTTGGGGCTGGGTTCTTCTCCTCTCACTCTTACGGAGCTTGAGACGTGAGAGTCGCTCGAGTGTGAGCGGCTCTGCTTTTCTTCAGTCGGACTTCTTTACAGACTGAACAGGCTTCTTCGGTATGGCACCGATATAAAGCTTGACTATTTAGGTTAATACGGCCCGGAAAGTGGGGGGGGGATCGATTTTCTCAAAATGATCCTATCGTTTCTCACGGAAATAGTCTTGAATGGCTGAAGGATCGATCTTCACGAACTAACCCTTCTTCAGGCGTACTGACTTTTAATCTTCTTGTCTGGCTGAAAGATCGATCTTTACGAACTAATCTTTCTTCTGGCGAATCGACTTCTAATAATCTTCTTGTCTGGCCGATGGATCGATCTTCACGAACTAATCCTATTCTGGCGTATCGACTTCAGATAATCCCCTTCTCTTTCTTTGCGGGGCTTATTTATAGGCGGATTGCCGCCCCATCTAAAGGGGGAAGTGACCAGGCCACAGAGGCAAAAGCGGGGGGGGGAGCGAATGGTGAGTTAGCATCTGGGGAGAGTGAGAATTCCTGAGGTGGCACTGGGGCGCCCAAGTCAGATTAAGAGGATGATGGTGATACTCTTAATGGTGCCTGTTGGAAGAGGCTTCAGGTTTAGAAATGGGAACACCAGTCCTATGAGACAAACCCAAGTGCTTCGCGATCCTGCATTTGAGTTGTAAGCCAGTTACGCATACATAACGACTGTGGGAGGTCTTACATGTATAATTGTAAATTATACAGGATCGCAAGCCCAAAGGGATTGGCTCCTTATGGAGAAAAAAGAAATTTAACGATACAGGGTTGGAATTTATACAAATGAATTGGCATTGAGGGAAATGGTTGTTGAGGGTAGAGAGAAGGAGTTTGTTAAACTTGGATGTCAAATGCTCGAGATAGGGTAGCTTAATGAAAACCTTTTGTTTAGAAACAGTAGTAAGTAAGGGTCGAGGATAGTATATTTTGGAGAGAAATTTTGGTACTAACGGGTCGAAGATAAATTGCGGTGATAATTAAATTTGAAGAAATTCTTTAAATAAGAAAGTTCTTCATGAAACAATATCCAGTTAGAGCATATATGGTAGGCTCTAAAAATTCGGCTTTTAATACTGGATAATTTAAACTGACTGGGGGAGCTACTAAAAAAAGTGTACCTAATCTAGAGGTGGTAGGTTTACTGTAAACGGATGTATGTAAGAGAAACCTGTTCAGACAACGTTGACATCCAAGAACGAGATTTTGTTGTCCATTTCTGTTGCCATAGAAAACCTTTTGTTAGGATGTTGTTGGTAAATATAATTTAGAAATAGGGGTTCATGATCACAGTGCTTAAAAATTAGAAAACAGTAATCTAAAAATCTTTTGAATACAATAAGGCCTGAATTCTAGAGGACACTTGTCCAGCCACCAAGTTTCGTGGTTACACAAAAAGCTATTGGAAAAGGAGGGAGCTAGTAGGGAACCCATAGCCATGCCTTCGTGTTGTTAATAGAGCTCGTTGTTAAAAAGGAAAATAGTATCACCCACGGCTAGCTTTAAAGGCTTGATGAAAAGTTGCTTAGTTAAACCCAATATTTCACTCGTATTATGAAAAAGAGTATCTGGAATAATATTAATGGTTTTCTGTACCAGAACATTATTAAATAATGAATCCACATCGATTTTGGCCATAAAAGAAGAATTGCCCTAACGGAGATCACCAATATATTTTAAAAAATCGAAAGAGTCACGTAAGGGGAAGTGATTGTGTGTCAAAGGATCAATAAGCGGAACAAAAAATTTAGCTAAGTTGTAGCTTGGAGTATTGAATGCATATAAGATAGGGCAGAGAGGTATTTCATTTTTATCAGTTTTAGGTAAACCATAGATGACCCCAGGGGATGAACCAGAAACAAAAAGCCTAGGATAAACATCAATTAGAATATTTCGTTTAGTAAGAGAACGTAGAAAATTATTAATTATATCTTCAATTTTCAGAATATACTTAAGGGGATCTGTATTAACTTTGGAAAATTTCGACAAATCTGATAGAATGGTATACATTTTGCGCATATAATCAGTACGATTTAATATCACTACCCATTTGCCTTTATCAGGTTTACAAACTATTATAGATTGATCTTTGCGAAAGGTGGAGAGGACACTAAAAAGTTTAAAACTGAAAACAGGATTGGAAACTTTGAAACTGTCCCACTTGTAGTAGAAAAGTCTCATGGTGTTCCTCAACCCTCTTCAGGAGCGTCACATATATGACTGGGCAAGCATCCATGAGAGCCTTTTCTAGCGGATTAAGGAATTCATATTATTACCATTACCTAACCGCATTGACTTGATTGTTATTTTTAAATTATCAAATATATATATTGCTTAATTCAAAATAAAGACACTCTCTTATTTATCTAGTTGCCAGTAATTAAAACAACCAACTATCTGACATTTTATTTTTTTCTAACAACCAATTACATAGATTAAAAAACAATTAACACTTCGTCAAAGCTTTTCTAGCGATAATTCTTTGAAGTTCATTTAGTCAGCTCACAGCTCTTCCGACTCAACTAATTTATTGTGTTTACTTCTTACAATTCTACCCCAATTAATGTCACTTGTTTTGTTTTGTTTTGTATTTTTAAATTTTACTCAAACTACAGAAATTTTTTCTACACTGAATTTTTCAGTGTTTTGATATTTCTACGTTTTTACATTTATCTCTTAAGTTCCCTATGCCTTGAGATTTATTTTTTTTATATATATATTTATTGTTATAGCCCAGAAGATCGGTCCAGCGACCGAAACGTTGAACAATATATCTTAAATTTATTGCTTGCTCCCCTTTTCCTGCGGAAGATCCCACTTGCTATAAGTAGAAACATTCACATATATATATATATATATATATATATATATATATATATATATATATATATATATATATATATATATATATATATATGAGGACATGTTGTACAGAAGATTTGTTCAAATCGACAGCGATGGCTGCTTGGTAACTTTGCACTGCAGCTCTTTAACCTTTTCAAAGACTTTCTTTTCAGAAAGCACAAGGTGGGATAAAAAGGCTGACAAGTGGCATAACTTTATTAGCCGAGATGTCTTTCAACCTTTTGAAAGGTCATCTTCTGGGCAATCAATGAAAAAATTATTATTTACTATTTCTTAGAAAGTTAAAGGTTAAGGACCATCCCCCTGATACTCTCGTGGGTTGGAATCCATGTTAAAAGGAAGGAAGGAAAATTTCATGAAAGTTAAATACAGTCAGAGTATAAACTTTGCCCGGAAAGTCGGACTAGTCAACTCTACAAAACAAAACAAAAGAAAAATGACATTTATGGTATTATTAAATTGGTTACTTCGTATATCTCTAATGTACATTTAATTATTAAAATAATTTTACAAATTTACTTAACTTAGTTTATGCTTTTTTCACTTTGTTTCCAGGAAATTCATTGTTCATTATCTTTAAAGCACTTTAGTCGTCATTTTTATTATTAAGATATAACATTTTATTATAATTCGAACTATTTTCACTTTACTTCCATAAAACTTGCTCTCTTGATTATCTGTAACACTTTTATTACTTCCACTACTAATTTCTATTGTTATGATTAATGTTTATGACAAAAGATTTTAATTTGAATTGTTACACTTATAGGCTTTTAATTTTTATATTTGTAACTTGTTGATTTCGGAAGTTATTTGTCTATTATGAATCACTTTAAATACTGACATGTTGACGACGCGGAGGCACGAATCTAGGATGAAGATTGCGCCGTCCATCAACAGATCCATAAGTTCCTTTGAAGAGAACAGACCCTCAAACGACCACTTGTATTTCCCCTTCCGGATGACCTCGAGCAGAAGTAGCGGGTTCACTTTAAGGGGTGAGCAGACTGTTGTTTCGTACACCGTGAGGGACAGTTCGTCTCCATCGAAGAAGAAACCTTGTTCAAGAAATTCAGGTTTCTTGGAAAGGGGGAGATCCTCGTATATCTTAACTTCAGAAGGTTACTCTTCTTCATCTTCTTCTTCTTCCGACGAAGGGATGTCTTGTTCCGCCTGCTCTTCTTGTAAGTTTTTCTTTTTCTTCTTTTCTTGTTTCTTCTTCTTCTTGGAATTTTTGTAGGAGCTTTCGTTAGTGGTAGTTTCCTCTTCAGCAGATTCTTTTATTTCTGGTTACGCTGGTTCTTTCACGTTGTAGCCCCCTCGGTAGTTGTTGCATTTGAGCTTTTCAGCCACACATTGCTTTCATGCGTGTCCAGACTGGGCGCAGTTGAGACATGTGACTTCAGTTATTTTACACTCTCGCGAGGAGTGCTTCTCGATAGCGTAGCATTTGAATGTACTCCTTTGCTTCAATCTGCTACGGGGCCACGCGAAGATACAAGCGTAGGAGGCCCTTCTACTTTGTCTGGTCCGCCATCTTGATACTTTCGAAGACGAGCTGGACTAGGCCATTGTCCGATCCGAATTTTTCAACCTTCGATATTTTCGCCGACTTCTGCTGCCTCATCAGTTCTTCCTTGATTTCCTCGTAGGAATTATTTGTGAAGTAGGGATCCAGAAAAAGGATTCGGCGAACGAGGATCTCTTGAGATGACAAAATGTACAAAAATAGGTTTTATATATGCATTATGATCTAAACATAAGAATAGGTTTTAGGAACAATCAGAAGTGACAAAAAATATAAAGCAAGAATAATTTTTAGAAATAGATAATCCATCGAGCTCATTTGCCAGAAAATCTACCCACTGAAGATAATGACGGCTTATTTCTTCTGAATACTACGTACTGCTGAGTTACCAAAATCTCTTGTCTTAAAAAACTTTGTAAAGGAAAAGCATTGATCTATATACCATTACGTATACATAAAAGAAAGGGAGAAGAAACAAAAAATATATGCACAAATTGGAATAATTAGAGAGATCTCCTGCTTTGCGGTGATCTCATTAAATTTCCTGATCTCAATCTATCTCCTTTGGATATATGATACTTTACCGCTTTATTTCCATCTAGTACAGTATAAGATGACCATCAAGAAGGTCGCAGAAACAGTCAGTAGTAGGGTCTAGTGAGCTCTCGAAGGAGACCCCATTAGGATGCCAGAGAAGGAGCCCGGTTATCAGTGACGAGCCCTAATCTGACTGCAGGACCCTTATAGCTCTAGGATATATAGAATTGGGTTTATATAGGGGACTTCTCCCACTCCGTTTCGTGGCATTTCTTCAATGTTGAGGATAAGAATCTTCTTCCTCATAAAACAAACATTTTTATGATGACGCCTGTACGTGAATCTGTTTAGAATGTACTTAGTGCTGCACCTACAATAAGCATACAAACTTTACAAGCCTTCAGCTTGCTCCAATCCCACTGTGAAAACCACACGATCGGAGCTAACAGACTTGTTGCAGCCTTCTTCGTCTGCCTATTTTTCCGTTGAGGACTCGGCAGGGTTTATAAATCTGCGTTATCCTTTCCTTAGTTAGACTGCCTGTAGTCGTGGCTACGAGATACACTTACCCGTCCTCACCGTGATGCCTAGTTACGTAGGTAACCTCCCTAGTAAATAGTGTCAGTTTTTTTCTTTTTTTCAAGAATCGGCACGGAGATTCGAGTCTTTTTTTCAGAGGGACTACTCCCCTAACTAAAGTGGGGGGGACATGAGCTAAGATAATCGACGGCCAGATTTTCAAGAGACTGCCCCCCCTGAGTAATACCAAACGAAAAGCAAAACAAAAACCCAAGTAGTTGATCAAGGCTTGTTGAAGAACCTACAAATTGCTCTAAATAAGTGCAGAAAAACTCACAACATGTTCTTGGTAATTTTATCCAAAAATAATGAATTAGAACGATTACTTTCATCAGCGGGAACGATTGAACTCCGGAAGATCTACCTTGAGGCAAAGAGAAGTATCGTCTGCACGAAAGTATTTGCTGCAAGTCGGTGACGTTATCTCTGTCTTCCCTCTACACTATTTGAACACCAAATGTCATAACCTTCCATTTTCTTTTTACTTCAATCCCGTAAATTTTCCGCATATGTTTTATAGCATGTTTCCCTCCAAATTAAGCATATGCCTTTTTCACGAAATCCGGGGTTTTGCTTGACGGTTTGTAAGAGCGACATAACCGTAGATGTAACAGAATAAATTCGGATGATTCTTAAGCTCACGATCCATTGTAATGCAAATCTAGTGCTGAAAAGATGAATAAAAAGGTTAGGTATAGTTACTCATCACCTTATGTAAAAAAACAGAATTAATAAATGGTTTGGATGATAGCGTTATTTTGGAATCTACGTTCTAAGATAAAGCGATCATATCTTAGAAACCAGACATGACAAAATTTAAACTAATTACATATATTCTTAAATTTAGCATGCAAAACTGTTTCTGAATCAGTTGCAAAACTTATGACCTTTGAATAAAAGTTTTGAAAAGCAAGTCAGTGAAATGAATGACATTAAAGTGACAAAGCACATCAAAACGCACCCTGTAGTGATTGCAAAAAAAGCTCAATATAATGATAAATTATTGATCGCTTTGTACTAAGCTGCCTGATCCTTCGTGGCCAAAGTTAGAAAGGACCTGAAAGGTGCTAATAGAGATCCGACATTAGAAGCTAAACGCGAAACGCATGCAAAGTATTCTAATGCCTTCATAATTTAAGAATTTCTCAGAAATATATCAAAATAGTCAAATAAACCGCCTAAAATTGATCCATGCCGTTGCAAAGGAGCTCAACATTTTAAAAAGCACTATGAGAAGAAATTCCTATGAGGATATCCTTTACAAGTTTTATGGGAAGCGGAGAAGTCAGCTAATATCAAATAAGAGGGAAGGGAATCGTTTGAACCCTGCAAATCGTGATATTTTCATGATATTAAAAATGAAATCGGTTAAAACCATACACACCACCCACAGGTAGGAAGTTCGGCTTGACTGCGCATAACTAAAAGCATCGCCTGCATCTTTGATTAGTTGGAAATGGGGAGCAAAACATGAAATATTCTTGGTCAATTTCAACCAGGTTCAGAATTAAAATTAAGAATATACGAACCGTTCTACATAAGATAAAATATAGCAATGGAAACTTCAAAATCTATTTAATCACTCCCCTCATTCGCACCGAGGAAAGGTCGATCTCAATCATTACAGAATGTATAAAGTATTTGCAATTGAGTCGATTACGAGATTTTCAATTAAAGATTCAAATATGAGTCCAATTAATTTATTTATGGTCACAATTAATGACAAGTTTCAAAATTCCTCTAAACTCATATATGATATTGATGAAGGGGAAATATGAATATCTAATAGTTTAATATAATTTTATGCAATCTTTTTTAATTACTCAACCTAAATTTAGTATTGCGCTCACACATCACTTGAAACGCCATAAACCATGTTCGTTGGTTACCGCAACAATAACCATGCCATGCACTTCCGCATAAACCAGTAATATACTAACAGTTTCGCGCCTGCCAGTTAGACTGTCTAATTTTCTTTCTGATTCATCTAAATACTAGTGATTCTACAGATTACACTTCAAATGTTTTTACATCTTCGTCTACTTTGGTGGTCTTTACAATCTTATCATTGCAGATTGTGACGTAACTGTTTGCATGTGTCTTCAAATATTGGTTCACGCTTGCCGCGTGAATTCCAGCATATCTCATTTCTATCCAACCTTGCGTGTAAAAAGCCATGCATTATTTATACATATATTACTTGGAGAGCAAATTTGCAAAGAATACAATTTTTTAACACGGATCGCCATTCGATATTGAGAAAGTGTTCAGTCATCTGATCTACGCCAACGATAAAACGATTGTACTAGTTACTTACATTTGATGTGGAAACTAAAACCCTTTTTTTTCTCGGAGGCCGAATCTCGGTCAGTTTTTCATGGAAAGTGATGCTGCAGGCTGGATACAATAGATACTAGACAAATGTTATATATCTAGCAACAAGAATATTTAACACACTCCTGGAAGTTTTATGAAGCGTTTGCTCAAGGGTAATTGTCATTTTCTACTTGATTACTGCGTTTAGTGAGTTTTCTCTCTAGTATCTCTCCTAATAGTTTGAGTGTGTGAAAAAAAGTTATCAAACTAGGAGAAGATAAATTCCTGGATATTCCATTTACAACCAAAAAGGCAGACTCTATGATTATTACTCCACCTAGTTCAAATTTTACTTGTATCTTGCCTTTATATTTTCTCACAACTTTCCTTGCAAAATATCTCATTGTCGAAGGATACCTTTTGTCGAAATATACTTCTTTTTTTAAGTATGGTTGTTTTTAATTAAGAACCACTTCAACATGTAAGGATATAAGGAAACGTACACAAATTATCCCAAAATAAACACATATTTTAAATTTAACAATTAACTATGACCAAAGACAGCAAAGACATTTATATCCTCCAACGCTAATCGAGAGCAAAGCGGTTGGCAACTGGTCCTATTACAATATCTCTTACCTACAAAAATAAACAAATATGCTACACGTAAACACACCAATGGCCGATTAGTATTTTTATCGCGACCTCTTTAGATTAGCGTTAAACATTAAATTAAATTACTCTCTTCTACTAGTAAATATGACAGGGGTTCACGCACATTGATTCTACATCCGTTAAATCGTGAAACGTAATAAATTCATACTATCGCAATATGCATATAAATGTTCTTTCTAAATTACATGACAGAAGGGATCAGGGGTTGCCGAATGTCGCTGAATGGTTTATCTCGCGCTTCGGGGATTTGAGTGGCCGATGTTAGAATTTCGTCGAGATGGGATGGAGGAAGAGAGGTTGGACGATGTCAAGTTCTTATTGCAACTTTGCCTCCAGTTACCTTAAGAAGACGGATAGAGTTACGGTGCTCCGAGCTCAAAGAGCCCTCTTCTGGATAATCTTGAAGCCTCTTTGTGTCTTATTCTTTACCGCTGGGTGTCCAACTAGTTTTGGGGTATACGGGGGGATTTCTACCGTAATTAACGAATGGACCCTCGTTAGCGCTTGGTTATTCTCCTCTTACTCTTACGGAGCTTGAGCTATGAGAGTCACTCGAGCGTGAACGGGTTTTATTTACTCCAGTCAGACTTATTCCTAAGTCTTTAAAGGATTCTTCGGTATGGCACCGATACAAAACTTGACGATTTATGTTAATTCGGCACTGGGGGAAAAGGATGGATCTTCTTAATCTAATTCTTTATCGTCTTTCTTCGAATAATCTTGACTAGCTGAAGGATCGATCTTCACGAACTGATCCTATATTGTTCTCACCAAATAATCTTGACTGGCTAAAGGATCGATCTTCACGAACTGATCCTTTTTCGTTCTCAAAGAATAATCTTCACTGGCTCTAGAATCGATCTTGACGAACTGATGCTATGTCGTTCTCACCGAATAACCTTGACTGGCTGAAGGATCGATCTTCACGACCTGATCCTATATCGTTCTCACCAAAAAATATTGACTGGCTAAAGGAACGATCTTCACGAACTGACTTTTTCGTTCTCACCGAATAATCTTGACTGGCTCTAGGATCGATCTTGACGAACTGATGCTATGTCGTTCTCACCGAATAATCTTGACTGGCTGAAGGATCGATGTTGACGAACTGATGCTATGTCGTTCTCACCGAATAATAATCTTGACTGGCTGAAGGATCGATCTTGATGAACTGATCCTATGTCGTTCTCATCGAAAAATAATCTTGCCTGGCTGAAAGATCGATCCACACGGACTGATTCTCTGTCGTTCTCACTGAATAATAATCTTTCTTTCTTTCCTTCAGGAGCTTATGTATAGGCAGACAACCGCCCCATCTAAGGGGGAAAGGGCGAGGCGGCAGAGGGTAGCGCGAGTGGTGAGGTCATTTCTATGAGAGCGAGAAGTGCAGAGGTTGGCAATAAGGTGGCAAAGTCGGCTTGTTAATTAGCAAGACCCTCAATTGCCAACCTCCTTGGCGTGTCTTTTGACCGGCACCGATTTTTGGTGATATAACCACGGGCTTACGGAACTTGTCGGTCATTGGATCTTTTGAGCGTTGTTTAAAGGCCTTTGGTGGTTGCCTTAACACAGATGGTTGCTTCAACTACCTATGCGGCGGGGAGCTCAAATAGTGTAGGCAGTTACTGTTATTCGCCGGCTATCGTTCCCACGAGTCACCTCATGGGTCTCGCTTCTCCCGCTTCTTCCACAATGGAGGAAGGGGAGAATTTAAGGTATATGTCCGCTTGGCCCTCCTGGAGGCTTAATGTTACAATTCCTCTACACTAATTATTTCGTAAATTCTACTTATACGCATTGATTTTACCTCAAGTTTAATTAGATTGTCTAACTTCAATGCCTCCGATTCAATATTCGTCGTAATAGAATGGGTTATCTTTAGAACAGAAAATTGATCCAAATACTTTCAAATTGTCTCTTCCGCAATTTTGGCATCTGATCTCCTTTTGTCCCGTAACTTACAGTCTTGATCTCATGGTGGAAGAGAACCTCTGGTTATTTGTTTTGAGAAAATTCGAGACTTATTTTTCAATCCTATTACAAATGCAACAACCGCGGATTCTTCCTATTTGTAACTGGGTGCAATCAATTGCTCTTACACTTTTTATCTAAAGCGAAATAAGTTAGGCAGCAAGATTGAAAACGATCCTTACGTTTTCCCCGACCTGTAATTATGAGAGTATCTTCTCCACGAATACATATTATAAATACTTAGATTAGACTAGACTTATTGCTATAATCAATCTTTTGGTGATTTTAATATTACTCTGATTGATCGGTATGCCCTGTCTTACGATATCTGCATAAGAGAGAAGTGATTCTCATTACATTTGCACTCAAGGCATTTAGCTAAAGTTCAACGGAGTCCCTCGCTCATCCCTTGTTTTTTAAAAAGCCCGAAATTGCATACAAGTAAAACATAACCATAGTCTACGTCATCTGCCTACGTGGGAGATCGGAAATGAAAGAGAGAGTGTAAATATTTGTATATATTCAGCTAGGCTCGAGCCTCTTTTCCCTAGATAGAATTCGGGGATAGACTAAAAATAGGTATAATAAACTATTGAACTTTTTATCGAAACTTAAGAATGGGAGGTCGAAGAGAACCCTAGACAGTGCATTGAGATTTTTAATCGTTCAAATGTTAGCAATTATATTTCTTGACTTCTTTTAGCCATCATGTTAGTTTACTACATATTGACAAAAACCAGTAATAATCATATATGTATATATTCTGATTTTTGAAAATCAAACATGTTTTCTTTATGTTTCACACAGATATGCAAAATTTGTGGAACATGAACACTAAATCTAAGAATTGATGAAGGTGCATCGAAAAATTTTCATATTCGGTGTCACAGTCAATAAGACATGGACCAACAGTACTTAAATTAGGCTTATAAGAGAATATATCTTACTACCCTATTTATTATTTATTGTTACTATGTCTAGACGAAAGGCAGAACTATTATTTTATAACTTAAAACAATATTGAACGATCGTTAAACGCATCATTATTATATCCTAGATTTCACCCATTGAGCTAAGCGAGCTAATGAAATGTAACTTTTATATTCTGTTTCTTCAACTTTTCGAACTTTTAATTTCTAAATGAAATGTGGCAGTCAATTCAGCAAATCGATAACTTCTAAAATAGATAAATGAGACATTTTTACATAAAAAAAATATGAATGGATGGAAAAAGAGATAATCCTAGAATAACTTTGAGAAATATAGAGATGTTAGTGGAAATAATACTCGTTGGCGAATCACTTGGAAAGAGCCAGCAGAACTTATTGTAATTTGATTCAATTAAATTATTTATTAAAATGTTCAGTAAGGATATCGACTAATTCAAGAAAATTGCTCTTGTAACTTTTATATTTTTGGATTGCTTAAAAGATGAAAAAGATTTGGATTAATTATCCAAATGATCAGAAAGTTAGATTTAATTTTAAATGCATGAGTGTAGGGTGATTACAAGTATTTTTCTTATATCTAGGGTAGATTTATAATTATATTCCATTGTAAGCTCAAGTTGAGATTTCCGCTAGATTTTCCTTTTCTGGATGCTTCGAAAAATAAAAGCTAATTAATTAATTTATGTAACAATAAACCTCAAAATTTTAAAATATAAGAGGTAACAGTTTGCACATAATCAATTTCGGAGAAATTTAATGCAGGTGTCTTAATCTGTGATGATCTTAAATTTTGAAACAATAGCTTCTAAAAGGGAAAATTTCTAGCTTTTACAGGTGGATATTTTTCTTTGTATGGGTAGTTTACGAGTTTATTTTATCCATGCAACTAAAGGTTCTTTTGCCTATTAAATCGCCGTCGGGCCCACCTACTTGGGGCGCGCCAATCGGTTCTCCATCGTTAAGTGCTACATGCTACATCGATTGTGCGTACTTCACTGGATGTGTAGAATTAATAGCAGCCCCTATTAAATTCTGTTCAATCCTCATTTGCCAGTGACGATGGGTCTTCCCTAGCTCCGTGGTTCAAACCGTGGTTAAACGTTGGCAAGTGGTGAGAGATTCTAAGATGCCCTCGCCCGTAAGAACCTCACGTTCTTAAGAATTCAAGTTCATGACTATAGATTTTGCAAGGTACCAAAAATTACTACGATTCCCTCCGATCCCTGTGGGCTAAGGCCTAGTTAAAAGAGCAAGAAGCCACCCGAGTAGACAAGGTGATTTCCTACCAAGTAATGGGCAGCTTACTTTACCATGCGTGCACAGAAAACGGTAAACTTCCGACGCGATTATTGTGTTTCTCGTGTTCTGACCTTAGTCACATTTTAACCGCTGCCTATGGCAGCCGATTTTCAGACCATTTTAGCAACACGAAGACCACCCGGAAGAGCTTCAAATATTTTTATTGGCCAGGAGGCCATTAAGAAATGCTTCACTAATGGAGATCTTGCGACATCTGCCAAAAGACGAGTTAAGCCGACACTATTGCACCGAGGACCCATAATTTCAGAGCTGTTCCTCCTGTTACAATTGATCTCATCTGTCCATTTACACTTCACGTAGAGGTTCACGTGCTAACTTTAGTTTATTTTGCAACATATTTCCCTGAGTTCGTGCCGTTAAAGAATATAGAGAGTATATCCTGTGCGAAAGAACTAATCTCCATCTTCTCTCGCGCTGGATTACCTAAGGAAATTCTGTCTGATCGTGGCCGCAAATTCACGTCGCAACGTATGGAGCACGTTGGGAAGCTCCTGATGATAAACATCTTTTTACCTCCTCTTTTCACCCAGCTGATAACGGGATGTGTGAGAGGCTCAACAGCTCCCTCAAATCAATCCTCAAGAAACTGTGAGCCAAAAACCCAAGAATGGCACCGTTTCTTGCTGGTGGCCATTTTTGCATACGGGAAAATTCCCATCGCATCTTAGGTTTTATCCCCTTTGGGCTCTTCTATGGAGGTAATGTTAGAGGGCCCCTCAGTATTCTAAAAGAGCTCTCTCCAATTCGAAATTTCACCAGGAGATTAAATCCTCCTACGCTTACCTCCTAGACCTGAAGCAGTGGTTAGGAAAGTTCGCTGAGATCGCGCATCAGAACGCCGAAACAAACTTAAGCAAGTATAAAACCTATTTTCACTGTAAGCCTAAACCACGAAAATTTAAACTGCTGACCAAATCCTTTTACATTCCGCACAAAGAACAAAAAACTTTTAAGCCAATCAAAGGGCCCCTTTCCAGTAATCGAGAGACGAGGCCACATCGACTACTTGGTTCAAACCCTGTCTGGCACTAAGCTTTTCCACGTGAACATGCTTAAAATATACAATCGACGCGCTTGTGCCAATCGACTTGTGGCCCTGGACGAAGAATCCACTTTGAAGTCCAGCTAGCCGCTTGGCCCCTTGGTCGTAATAAAAGTCGCCCGCGTGTAACAAGACGAGAAATATTCTCTTAACGTCTTTCCAGCTACCCCTGATACCCCAACGAACGAGTTGACTATAATCCATCAACTTTCGATCGCCCAGAATATACAGTTACCTAAGCTACTCACTCAATTCACCGATGTAATCCAGGATATTCCTGTTTGTGCTATCCATTTGGAGTACACTATTTGGCTCACCACCCAAGAATCTTTTCTTTCGAAGAGATAAACCATCCTCATCTACTTAAGAAAAGCGTTTAACGAGCGGGCAGCCAAGCAATTGAAGATGGGTATTATAGAGCCCTCGGATGTGCATCGACTTCCGAAAGTCAAAAACCGTCCCCGTGTTCGACGCCGAACAAATTCTCTTCATTGATTAGAATTTACACATGTTCAAGAAGGCCAAATTCATTACTGAATTAGATCTGTGTATGGCCCATTACTAGATTCTATTGGGAAAGAGGTAAAGAGGTACACGGCCTTACCAACCGTCACGGGTTTGGTGAAAGTTCGGCGACTCTCTTTCGAAATGGTCATGGTATGTAGCAAAAATAACGGATTGATGAGGCAAATATTGGATGGGTTGACCCACGTTACCTTCTACTTCACTAACATTTATGTGGCGATCTAGGAATGTAACCACAATCTGGCTGACCTTCGTACCCTCCTGTGCTGACTCCAGGAACACCACCTCACGATTTGCCCTAACAAGTGCCACTTCGCCTTTGGCACTATTGATTATTTGGGTTTCCACATAGAGAACGATTCCTTGGCTCCCCCAAAAGACAAAATCAAGGTAATTTTTGAGATGCCACTGCTGCAACAAGGAAGCAGTTGAGGTTATTCATGAGATCTGCCTCCTTCTTCCGACGTTTTATTATGAACTCGCCTCATTCACCGCGCCTCGGTGTGAACTCCACAAGAAAAAGGCCTCAAGGACCAAGTCTGGACAACCTCTTCGATCGCTAGATTTGACTAGGTTAAAGGGAAGTTACTTCAGCACCAATCCTTGCTTACCAGACCACCTTAAACCTTTGGTCATACGGACTGAAGCGAGTAACGATGGCATAGGTTTTGTTCGGGTCCAGTATGGTACCATGGCAAAAGTTTCCACATCGCGTTTGCGAGCCGTAAACTCCTTTCCCACGATAAAAACTATGCGGTAATCAAGTGAGGGGTTCTTGCCCTCGTCTTGAGCATCCACAATTTTAAAGTGTTTCTCTTAGGTTAAAGAATTCATTATCGAGACTGAACATAAAGCCCTCTCCTACCTACCGAACGTCAAGAACAATAATGGTCGCCTCATGATGTGGAGTCTCTGTCTTCAAGAATTCCAATTTAAAATTGTGTACATTAAGACTTCCGAAAATTGACTGGCCAACAGCTTAAGCAGAAATCCTCGGGATTTTGTCTCCAAAGTAATTTCACATTAATTAATTGATTTTAACGTTAAATGGATCACTTCTATATATATTCCTGAATAATTCTTGTGGTTTTGTGTAATGCCTTATGAGAATATGTGCCATTATTTCTTTTTATTATTGCGTAAATATTTTTTACGAGTTACCCTGTTCGTATGTACCTACTTGGGTGGGTATTGTGGGACTTTTCTTTTTTTTTAAATATCCTGGTATGTAAGCCCCTGGTTAACGAGAATATGTTGACCCCGGCTATTAATAACTATCTTGTCCGGCTTAGTGTATTATTAATGTTATTTTTTTCTTGATATGCTCGAAAATATAAATGCCGAGCATTTCCCGAGACCCCTTTATTGGACTTATTATTGTGCAGCGTACCCGGTACTATCCCTTATGTAATTGGGTTTCTATGAGAAATTAAGTCGTGTAATTACCCTATATTAGTCTCATGTCACTTCCTTCGGAAGCTCTATCTTGGCAGGGAAGCAGATCTCAGAGAGAGAAAGTTACTCCCTCTCCCCCAAGAACCCAACCTCTACCTGTGGCGCCTGAGAAGATACAGCTGCACGCCCAGACATTTCCAAGGAAACAGCGAGAATTTCGCAAGGTTGTGTGACCCGGTTTGTGTTCCTTCTCCCGCCATGGCACTCTCTGATAGGCACTAGACCCACGGCCCTAAGGACATTTGCGCTAGACTGTAAGCCCCCTGAGACTATTCCCCCCACTTTCTATGGCGTTCCAAGTCTATTCAGAGCCCCGTCCCCCATTTGGTGCCCCCAGTGAACCGCTTCCGCCGCGTCAGTATGAATACTTCGAGAAAAGATTTGAGAAATTACTAACATACAGCGCCACCTTGGTTAGCAGCTACGTACAGTCTCGTACGGCCCGCTTCGCCTCCCAACGGCTTCCAGCTTCGAACGCGACGCGTCATTTCTAACCGGCCTTGCTCGTACCTACGGCCAGAATTCCCGCCCTACAGACGATCTACACGGATAGTCATCTATCACTCGCGTATTGACTTGGTTCTCAACTGGAGTACTCCCTCTCTTAATTTCTCAGCGAGGTTAAAGAAGAAGGATTCTTGCAAGTATAACCTTGCAGCGCCCGCGTACTCTTCGTATCCAAGCCTCCAGTCAATAGGCTTTACGTGAGTCTCTCCGTCATTTGCACTCCCCCCCTTTCCCTGGAAGCGATTATCGTGCATTCTTTTTCGGACTCTAGTACTCGTCGAGTGATTTCTATTCCCCCCCCCCCTCCATTTGGTACCTAAAGTCTCATTTTACTTATTGTCATTTATTTATTTGTGCTAATAATACTTTCTTTGTGTGTAGTAAAGTTATATATTTTTCTACCATGAGTTTCTCTAAGCCCAGAACGCCTAAGAATTGATTATTTAGGCCAAGCGCACTCGACTTGTTTATTTAACCCTCGCACTGTGATATGTGTCCCAATTAGCTGGCGTGCCCGCTTCACGGTCACGCTACGACATATATATATATATATATATATATATATATATATATATATATATATATATATATATATATATATATATTGTTATTGGTTTGAAAAAAAAATTAACCTCAGTGTGGAATTGACAGGGCAGGATAGAGATATTTGAATTCCTGTATGCCGAAACCTGAATGTTGATAAAGACTTCAATTATTCAAGCTGCCATATCTTTTTCTTCAATATTCTGAAACAATTATTTGTATGAAAAAGTATTCTATGGTTGGTTTTGATTTCAGCGGCCGATATTTATTATTTTGGGGGAAATAGAAAAGATTCCACATTTGAGTAACGGAAACTCTATTATATCAATGTTTTAATCAGCAAACATATATGAAACATAAAAGACATTACCAAAAAACTGAACATTTTATTACAACCTTTGTGTTGGATGCCAAAAATAAAAAAATGGTTTATATTTGCTTTCCACTAAATAGAACAATCCCTAATATATTTTCTAATAATTTACCCTCATTTTTGTTGAAGAATGATCCTTAAAAATGAAGTTGGTCTTACTTTAAATTTATCGAGTATTATGGTACTTTTAACGATGAGAGTGAACTAGTAACATGTAAAATAGTTCTTTAATTAACTCTCGCTTTAAAAAATTCAGAAATTAAATTATACTTAGTGAACAGATTTCAAGTTTGTTAAAGAATAGTAGCCAATCGAGTGAATGGGTATAGAAGAATCATATGAGAAATTTTCGGTTTTGTTTATTACCTGTAATTGTTAAAGGTTATTTTTTTCATGCAATTAATCGATAAAAATGAAAAACCTAATTAAGATCCGCTGAATTCGTTGATCCAAACTTTAATAATCCGGTCTCCGTCATATATACTTATAAATAATTTTTCAGACTATGTTCGTTTGAAACTTCCGTCCTTTCAGTTTACAACCATTATTACGTGTAGTACCATGGTCGTACTTTAAAAGATTTTTCATAATTTCATTTTGAAATTTCTTTAGAATTTTAAATACTTCATTAAGCTTGCCTCGTAATCGCCTAGTTTCGATGTTTGGTAGTTTCAATATATCTAATCTTTCGATATATTATGTATTTCTAATCGAGGGAATTAGTTTAGTTGCCATTCGTTGAATTCCTATATTTTATTTATTTTTAAATGCATATAAGGTGACCACAATTTTATCGTGCATTACGGAAATCATGCAAGGAAATAACAGGGAAGATAACTTTCTTTTTATAAAAGTTGAGTTGAAATCGAGAAAAACTTAGATCATAAACTGCTTTTATTATCTGAATTAAATAGGTTTATCACTTCGAAACCATTAATCCATACGTATAAAATAAATAAATTGATTCTGCTGCGGACAGATCCCGAAATCCAATGGCTTCTCCCTTTTATATGTCTTTATAAGAGAAAAGGTTCTTAAAATGAGAATGACTCGTAATGTAAATTTTAATTTTTCAGAATGTGAGATTTGGGAGTATTATTTGTTTGGTCTTACATTTTTTTGGACAGAAAATATATTCCAAACAAATTATTTGATATATTTCCTCATTTAAACATCCCATAGAAAAGGTTAAACATTTGTTCGCAGAATTGAACTCATGACTCGTACGTAATCACTCTTTGACAGGTAATAAACTTTGGTCAAATCCAGGAAAAAGAAAGGATAAAATAGGTGTAAGAGTACCACACACATTTCCCTTAGGCAGATTAAAGAACGCAACGGGATTCAATTCATACCATCTCGCCAATATACGAATATGGATTTGAGTAAGTAGTTAAAAGGAAAGCAAAAAAGGTTTCCCCACATCATTACCAGAGAACGTGAGGTTTCTGGCAAGTTGTGAATTTTAATACTTGTCTGTTTGACCTTTTGAGGTAAAAGCTTAACTGCTCTACCAACTTGGCTAAGTGTGAAAGTGTCTGTCAACTGCTGTTTTTTATATTTTTTCAACAAATTAAGATAAAAATAATTAATTGACTGATGACAATTGGCGCTGGATTTAAGTTCATGTTTTTGAAAGCAAGAGGAAGTTTTTTGTTATTATTTATGACAAACCTGTATTTTTTAATGATTCACGAATATTGTTAAATTAGTAATGAGATTTAGAATGGAACCATCACTAATTAGAATAAGTTTTCTTACCTTTATAAAATGGAATAACCGTTTACTTGATAGGGGAGACAAGTTTTTATATTTCCGGCAGCATTACAGAGAAATAAGCCAAACGAATAAATTGACACTTTATACCCTGTCTATTCACTTCACTTCACTTCAATACTCGCGTCATTTAGAGGACAAATTGATCTATCTATGAGTGTGTCATACTCAAAATGACGTTTATGATCTTCATCTAAACATTTTTACCTTCAGTAAATTCAAATCTTTCACTAGAGTTATTTTCTTATAAAGTATAAATGTCGTAAGGCCTCAATGATATTGCGTTCTAAAATTGAGGAATAAAATTATAGAATTTCAGGTCCAACTTCGAAACAAGGAAACATGGACTCAGGATGTGTATTGGTTTCGGTGACAAACCTGATTGGAGGGGCCTTAACTATTAACTGGGCTTAAACATATTGAGAATAGGAAATTAATCGACTTAAAATTCTCTAAAAGATTTTAAATTTCGAAGAAAGGAAAATTTGGGTTTGGTCTTAACTCGATCATAAAATCGAGAAATGCATTCCGCCGTTAAGAACCACGGTAATTTGCAGTTTTAATATATTAAATTTAAATTACTTTTGACTTATTTTCCGACCATTTGAAATTAATTAATTGGAATCTTGTTTAATATAAGAAAAAAATGTCATCATAAAACATTAAAAAGTCACAAAATACTACATATAAATGCATACAAACATTTACATCCACAATTTAGGGTAGTGAGTCAGTTGGTAAACTTAGAAGAGTTTAAAAGAGTATCTAGTTAGAGAAGTTTGGCACGCAATTGAATGCCACAATCAAATTCGAACAATGTCCAATAAAAAATCAAGCCAAAAAATATTCTAAAACTTGCGATAAGTAAGATGAAGTCCAAGGAGAAAAACATAAGTGAAGGGTTAAGATTAGTTATTCATTTGAATACATTCTTGTTAAATTTTGAAGGTCACATTTTTTTCGTAACTGGATGAAAAGCTGGTGTGTGTGTCCAATCGCGAAATATATCAATGAGCTGATAATGCTGTTATTAAAAAACCTTTTGAATTCCCTATTAGTGGCCTTGTGGTTTGCAGGGGTCAAATGCATTACTATCGGAGGTATATGATTAAACAAGTTGTTATAAGATAATCTTTGGTTAGGTATTCAGCAAGATTGCCTTCAATTTTAGAGTAAGTAAGGAAAGTACAAGGGGTTTATCGTGTTCTAGGTGAATTAGGGTCTATAAGTCAATCACATAGGATTATTGCCTAATCATTAGAACATTCATTAGCTTTTAATGCATGTAACGTCGAGAGGGATCGTTAATGTTGAATAAGTTATATTTGCATAATGCACTTCAACTGGCTCAGAATTACTCGTATAAGGTAATCAATTTGAAGGAAATTAAATTGTTTGTGCCAAATAACTTTAGTAACTTTTATGACCTTTGGCATTGCTTAAAGTAAAGTTCCTTCTTATATAAATACTTATCATTGAATAACAGGACTAATATTCGGCAGTTTAAATCAGTCTCATTTCTAGAAATTACTTGATTCTTTAATTATACTCATTCCATCGAAATTATAAGGTTTCTTTGGTTTAATAACAATATGTTAGCATGTTATTAGAGTAGTTGAATAAATTTGTTACCTGATAAAGTTTGTTTATTAGCAATTTTTGTCTTACGTGTATTTTAGATAGTCGACACAGCTATTAACACACTTAATTTTCCAATATTTGTGAAATATTATGTTCTTTCGTCTGTTTATAAAACTAACTGTGAACTCAGTAAACATATACCATGAACTAGGTTAATAGCTTGGTAGAAAAAGTTAGAATTTCTCGGTGCTCTTCTGAATCCTTTTATAATGAACATTTCCTAGGCTGATCAGCACCATATGGTAACATGAAAGTTAGGTCTTCATTATGCTCTGCTACGTCCTTTAATTTTTATTTCAGAGTGTTTGTTTTATAGTGAACCAAAGTAATAAAATAGCTTTTCAATGAAATAAGCCCATCTAGACATATTTTGGAGAAAAAGAAGGATATTTATACAAATGAAGAATTCTTTTCCTATATGTTTAAGAGAATTATTTGCCCACATGGGCACAATTTAGATGGATGACTTCAAAAGCCTATTATGCATGTAATCACTCAATTTCTTAATAATAACAGGATGAACTGCCACTGCTACATCGATTATGGTTGTTAATAAGAAATCATAGGACGAAAATTCACGTATATTGACATCGAACATCTTATTTAGTGATGGACCAAATATTGACTATTGGGTTGAGATTCGGAGAAACTGGAGATCACATAATCAACTTCTCAACTTGTATGACGTAAGAGCCTAGGAATACTTGTGTAGCCTCGGCAAAGTGGGATGGAGGGTAGTCAAGCCTGAAAAATAGTCTTTATCGGTGACAAAGTTTTTATCAGGCAAGGGCTCGAAGACTTCCTTCAAGCGATTGCAGTAGGCGGCTTCGATCAATTTAACCCAATCAGGAAACCCTGACTGGGCCAATACAGTAAGTCTGTGTCCAATTATACCTACCCTTAACGTGACTCTTTTGCCCTTCTGTTTATCCGCAAACTTTGGTTACGCTTATCTCGGAAATGGACAAGACAATTCTGCCAACCATCAGGCAGAATTATAATTGCGCAAGAGAAAGAAAAGTTTACTTCTAGCTATTCTAGCTCCGCCTTATAAATCGAGAATGGATAAAACTAAATTTTCCCCTCTCTTCGAAAGCAGGTATAACAATTAAAATAGCTAAATGATAGACAAAAGTTTGGTTGTCATAGAAAGGCAGCCTTATGCTTAGTTAACTACAACATTGCCTTCTTAACCATATAATTATGTTGGGCAAATAATTCTCGATACATAAATGTATGTATTTTATTCTGTTAAATATTCATAATTAACATATATATATATTTTTGGAAGACCATTGTATATTTAGCTTTAATTAATTTTCTTTCGTGACTTTCTATTTTATTTATTATTTTCTTTTCTCCACACAGTAGATGGTAAATAAGTAATTAAAGTTGTGCTATTACCAAACCTAGTAACTTGAAAAAAAAGAGATAAACCAAGGATAAATAATTTACCATTTACACTATGGTTAAAATAAAATAATAAGGAAAAAATAAAGTTACAGAGAAAATTATTTAAAGCTAAATATACAGTGGTCTTCAACAAAATATGCATTCAATAAAAACTGCTACCCATTTATACTAATATACATATACATATATATGTATACATATTTGTAGCTACTTACGTAGCTGCCTAGAGGCCAAGGTGTGTTCTCACCTGAGAATTAGCAATAGAACTGGCAAACCTTAGAGCCATAAAGAAATATCAGCCATAAGATCTCACATTGTACAATGTAAAACTGATGTCACTCATAAAGAATCAATTTAATGGAAACTACATTATTTTTGGTCCTTGGATTCATTCTTAAGATTTAATTATATTTAGCCAGAAGAAACTACATCCAATATATATATATATATCTATATATATATATATATATATATATATATATATATATAAAGTAGTGGCTATATATATTATATAAATATATTAACAAACATTTAGATACATCTAATATCTATCTTTCGTGAAAATTCAAAATCAAAGGAATAAATATTTCTTAAGTTATGAGGAAATAAACCAAAATATCTTTCAAATTGCAGCCGCCAAATGTTAACAGTCGTTTAGAAAAACAATGCAAAATGTAACAAGAACAAAAAATAAATTCCTACTATTAAAATTTTGTGAACAGCCTTTTACTCGTAATGATCTCCTGACATTAGGTACTACAGGATTAAATTAATTTCTTGCAAAATGATCGGGTAATTTTGTTACATTCATTTTTCAATAATTCCCAGAGTTCATCTTGGTTCTTTGGATTTCTCCTTCCCGCTTCATCTCCAATATTCTTCCAAATTTTTTTGTATAGGGTTGAGATGGGGACTTTGAAGTAGCCAATACATGATAACAGTCCCTCTTCAAAAATTCTTTGACTCTCTTGCTAGTCTAAGAGGGAGCGTTGTCCTGCACGAAAATAGGTGGTTAAACTAACGTGAATCGGAGATGTTGAAGGGTAAGCTCTCTAAGAATCTAATTGTAAAATTCAGCATTGAATGTCTCCTGTAGGTGAAAAGGTGGACGAGGACCAGTAGTAGAGGTCACTCTCCATACCATTAGACTGCCTTCTCCATATTTCACTCTCTTCTTTACACATGCTCGAAATAACCTTTCGTCACATCTTAGTCAGACATACATTTTGCCATCGGAATCAATCACATTAAACTTCGATTCATGGCTAAAATGAACAAGCGACCACTGTTCCTCTGTCCGAATGCTATCTTCATGAGCGGAATGAAGGCGGAGTCTTTGATTCTTCTTGGAGCTCAGAGGATTATTTGCCGGTGCCTGATAAAGCAACCCAGAACCTCGTAACCTCAGGAAACTGCTTTGCGCGATACGTTGACATCGGAGGCAGAGCTGAACTTATGGGATATCTGAGCAGCATTCTAAAACCTAATCTTCAATAATATTTTAACCATAATAAGATCCTGTCTTAGTAACGTTTTACGAGGTCTACCGGTTTTGGATTTAGCATCTGTTGATCCTAATGACTTAAAATGACCTACAATTCGTTGCACAACACTTCTCTATTTTCATATACTAGTTGCTATCAAAGAATCTGACTTTCCCTCTTGGTGAAGGCACACAATCCTTTCTTTTTTATCACAGTACACCGGTCGTCTCTCACAAGCTGCTATGTTAAGAATTGAATGTTCCAATAATGTATGGTCATAAGAAGTAACTGTTATCCTATCAGCAGTCTCCTAAACTCAAATACCTCGTTTGGTATTTAACTTTTTCCAAGTGACCCTTAACTTTTGTCTGAAGCAATTTAGAAGAGTTTGGGTACATATTTCCTCATAACTTATGAACTTTAAAATTTAGCAAAAGATATATATTAGATATATATAAATAGGCGTATAATATTTGGTCTCAACGTTTTGTTAAACTTCTCTAATAAATATGTAAAGACACTTGTTCTTACTGAGCCTTATATTATATTTGTGCAATGGACATTTAGAACATAAAAGAGATAAGGAATATTTGAAAATGATACTCCGATTCTATTAGTAATTTACCTCCTATTTAAAAGATAATTATTTTCTATGAAACAGAATGAACAGTACGATCCTCATTCTCTCAGTAATTGAAATCATTTTGCTTCATATAAATATAGAGTACATCAATCTTCACGCAATGCATATGTAAATAATCATTCATTAATTAAATCGAAACAGATCAACACATTTAAATAATCTCGCAGGGTAAAAGTGACAGAAAATCATGGACAAGATTAAAATCACTTTCTCTGCGTTACGTTCAGTTTTTTTTTTTTTTTAAATAGCTGAAATTTAAAGTGAAGGTTAACCCCTAATCTAACGGATTGCTCTCTAACATAAAAGATCGTATTTAGTATAAAGTTATATAAGGATTGCTATAATTATTATGATTCCATAACTGGGGTCATTTTTATATATTTTTAGCTATTACGCATAAAATATAAATAAATAAATAATTAATATTAAAAGTTTTGTTCTGGAATGGATGGTAGAAAGGGATAAGTTAAGAAGCCAATGTATCTCTTTCACTGTGGTTGTGGTTATTGGTCAATGACCGATGGAATTCCAAATGCTTTTTAGTCATAGAAATAAAAAAGTCACTGTGTAGGCTGAGTATTCAAGGTTGTTGCAACAGAAATGGATTCAGCGTTTATTGATGAACGATGGTGCAGGACGATACTACGAAAGCTAATTTAAATAAATGTCGTAGGCTAAGGAAGAGATAAATGATATTGAGAACAATAAAAATAGATTCCCTATAGGATAGTTTGTTTTCTTTCAGATTTAGTACAAAGAGATTAATGGTTGAAGAAATTCATCTAAACATTTTATACCCTTCATACGCCACAACAAAAAAATGATTTATTGGGAACTTGAGCTGATAATTCAGATATATCTAGGAACGAGCAAAGCTTGAATGTCGAAAAGAAATTATGCTGTTCTTGTAGGTAATATATTAGTTTCACTAGTAATCTCATCTTTTTAATCCTTAATATTAGAGTGCAAGAAAGTATTATGGTTTGTTAAATATTAAAATACTTCTTAAAGTTATTTAAATTCTTCTAAATTACTGTAAGCTGTTTAAGACTATCTTAATAGCATTGATGTATTTAGACATGCTTTTTTTTAATAATATATATATCTATTTGGGTTTGTGTTTAAAATGCAACTTTAATCATTATGGCTGCCCTCGCCCGTAGCACACTCTTGGACGAGACCTGAAACTTGCGCTCACTTTGTGTAAAAAGTCCTTGCACATGCTTGTGCACAAGCAGTTAAGGGATGGATTGGTATCCTTGACCTTGTTGTGACGGATCTTGCATACATTGCCCTCGACATGCGCCCACACGTTACAATCGATGTGATTAAGTTCGGACGACTACTGCGGGGAAAATTCCTTCTAATAGAAGTTGATCTGTCTAACACCAGCCACCGTTGCATGGACTTGACAGTATAAGCCGAGGCACCGTTGTGCTCTATAAAGTAGTCCGCCTTACTTGTCATCTTTTTAACCCACGGCAGGACCATCGTGGCTAAAATGGCTCTGTAATCGGCCGCGAACCACATCGCTGGCATCCTTTTGCCATTCGAAGCCACTACGCCGACTATATTCAGGGAGACAAACTGCCTGGTCATGAACACGTAGCAGACCTTAGATTCTTTCTCTCTAAAGCTTAATACGCAGTCGTTCTTTATAATGATGAATGGAACGACCGTCTATGATTTTCATCAGAAATAAAGAGAATTAGATTCCATCAATTTTCAATTTATTGAAAAGGCAAAAAACAGCGCTCACGACGTTGGTCTTGCATAGTATCTCATAAAAAAGGCCTTGCCACTTAGTACAAGATCTTGCTACCGTCCTCTTTGACGGTCCTTGACATCATGGCCACCAAAAACTTTTTCTTTCTCGCGAGCGCAGTCATTTTGTAAAAACTTTGAGGCATTTCGAAGGCCTTTCTCATAGGCAAATGGTTAACAACATTAGGCCTGATTGAACGAGAATGATCTTTGAGGTTTACCCTGTTTTTGAGCCTCTCCGCTACCCTGTGAACGGTCATCTGACAGAAGTTGAGTTGCTTCTCATATAACCGTAATTTATAAAATATACTGATATTGACAGCATCTTATATTTATCATTTTATATACCATTTTCTAGTGCATTACTTGATAAATATATATACATATATACACAAATAACATGCATAAATATATGTATATATATTATTAACACTTTTATATACATTATAAATACATATACGAGTACATAGTAAAGAGAACCAATACTCCTTTTATCGAAAATAATTTTATTTGAAAATAGTTTATTTTTAGGAAGTTTAACATGCCGGCGCTATGAGATTTTTTCTACATGATATACAGGTAGTATGGAGTATTTTTATCACTATTCCAAGGTAATTCGGTAAATTTTGGTATATAATAGAATCATGTGAATATGACCTAAAAATTACGTTTGAGCCAATTATTCGGAATTTCAAAGTGCCGGCGCCGGTTCTAAATATTATTTTTTCTTGTTGCAACTTTGTATATTATATTTTTATGTGCATTCGCCACTTTTCCGCACTATCCGCATTGGAAAATTGACAAAAGTTGAAAAACGATCCGGGAAATATTTAGGGAATTGAAAGATGAGCAAAGTGACGATTCTACAAAGAGGAAATTATCAGGATATATAGAATGTAGATAGGTTGGCTGACTGCTGTTGGGGTTAAATGCGGAATTGTAAACATATGATTTGTGCACAACTTGAATTACAGTAACATTACTCTCAAGCATTGTTTTATTATTTCCAAGAAGATGTAAATTGTTAAAACATTTTCTAAATTAATTAAAAGAAATTAAGATCCGATATTTTTGATTTTTTTTGTACCAAACGAAGTTTTCTAAAACTCAAATGTGATACAAAATACTCTGGTCATTTTTGGATTCAAAGGCCCAAAAGTTAGTAAAAACAAGTGTCAAAACTAACAAAACGAAAATTTTGTTACACATGTAAATTTTGCCCAACCAAAACATAAAATAAAATAAAACAGTGTTAATTTTTACAGATACATATAAGAGAGTTAAATGTTAAAGTCATGAAGGACTGTATTATTCATTTTATTTAATAAAGTTCCCGTTAGCCTCAACCACGGTCCCCAGTAAGCGTCAGAAGCGTTAGGACCTTTTTTACGAACTCCTTTATTAACTGGATAAAAAGTATGGTGAGCTTAGACCTAAGCTACACCATGTTGGTGCATGGGGACTTGTTAATCTCTTCCTAAACAAAGCATAGCACAGAATATTCCAGGGTGGAGCTGTCTGGGTAGATAGGAGGCCAAATCCTCGCAATGGTGTGGTCAAATAAATAAATTTTATGACCGAACGACTGGCATGGGGCAAAGTTATATCATAACTCACACCCCCTACTAGATACAGGGCAACTCCAAATATTCCAGGCACTTGATGTAACACTACAGTAAGATAAAAAGTTGGATAGGGATTCCCTCGCCTTTGACTAACCCAAAACCATTATGTGGACCGGGAATTCGGTGTTCATGGCTCACAGTATACTTTTTGTGGAACAGAGAAGCCAAGGAATGTTTTGAAAGTTTACCCCCTCGTCCTTGCTTAATTTTTTTTCGTCTGAAAAGAATCAAATCATGCTAAGCTCGATGAGTTGTTCATGTTTGTTCAGAAGGTTTGCAGCTAGATACTTGCGTTTGTGCTTCATCTTCTGCGACAGAACCCTTCCATTTCTCATATTGTATGGGGACTAGAAGATGTCCTGCACTAACAGCCTGAGGAGAGACTGTCACTCCTTGTTCCATTGTTTTGAACCACCTTTACTTGCCGTGATCATTTTCAATAATGCTTAAATCTCCGAGACAAATTTGGTAGTTATTTTTGTATCAGAACACGTAGAGTGAGTTTCCATAGCCCTTGTACCCATCTATTACCAACGTGAACCATCCACTCATCCTGATTCTCGGGACTGTTCTATTATTGATACCAAGAACTCCGATTTTTGACTCATGGTAGCGCTTCCTTCACATATAATACAAATATTAAATTACTCTGATATAAATATATATATATATATATATATATATATATATATATATATATATATATATATATATATATATATATATATATATATATATATAATATAAAAGCAGGATTCCTGTATAGTACTTCAATTCAAGTTGAATGATAAAGGACAAGACGATGTAGGAGACTTCCATCCTTTAAATAACGTACGATACTTAAGGTGATATCCCATCTTCGGGTACTAAGGAATTAAACATATTTATGACAAAGAATCATGATAGCATTTCTATAAACATAGTTATGGAAGAGACAGTTAAATTCAAACTTCACTATTATAAGAGTAAAATCCATCACGGAGTAACTATTATAAACACCAAGTTCTTGGAACATAAATATACGAGAATAGGACTACGTAAAAGATCTTTAAACAAACTGTAACCATTAATGGTCAATCGCGAAACAGAAATACATTTAAAAGGTCATTTTAATATAGGGAACAATAGTCATGTACTCAAGATAAAACTCATATGTTAGACTATTATTGTCTTAGAATAATCCACCAACATATACGTCACTTCTATCCGAGATGCGTGGAAGCTCAAGGTCAAACGATTGATCTCGACTCAACTCTGGTCATACAGAGAAGGGCAATAGAAGTGAGGGGAAGTTGGGGACCTCAAGGAGTGCGAGGATTTAAATATAAAAGATAGAGTGCAGTTGGTCGTTATTAAACTAATAAAAGCTGCAGGCTATGAGGATTATGAAAAAGTAGGAACAAAAATAAACTTTAATATTTACACAGTATACTCAATAAATAATTTAAAATGAAATAATGGCAATGAGTACTCAATGTTTACAATAATCGATATAACAGAGCTACTCGAAGCGAACTGGAACGAAGTCTAAGGCAGTTGTCTAGAGGCTATACAAGCCTCTATGCGTACGCACACAGGAATGACTAGCAAAGTTGTGCCACAGATGATGCGTCTCAACCTAGCTTAGGTTCGAGGCTTTAAGAGATGAAACGGGAATTGGATGGTTATTTGAGGGACTCTAACCACGGAGAGTTTAACCTTTAGTAGTAACACTAACTGGACTGTGTATTCGTGCCAAATGAAAAGTACCAAAACCAAGGATGGGCCAATTGACTGGGGCTCAGATCCTTTGGTATAATTCGAGATTCGGGCTCGTAGGGAAATGGAGCGCGATCGAGATTGACGTGTTTAGTTGTAAAAAGCAGGCCTATACACTCGATGCCCAATTGAGACCAATAATATATAGGGACCAGCCGGAACCATTACTATGTCTGCCAAGGGCGGGCGCAGGGAACCTCTCCTTGGGCCAACCAGGTGCTTGAGGGATGGAATGTACTCCCGGGGGGGTTTCTTAATAATGCCCCGGGAGGCTACATAGGCGCATGCTTGAGATTCCAATCTCTCGCTTATCGCAGAAAGCAATTTGATATTCTGACTGTTCCCTGATCCTTTTTCACGTTACCTGACCTCGTGGTTTCGACGGGCCACATGGCGGCAAGGAACCTCTATTCTCGAAAACCTCCCCATTCACAAGATGTTACTTAAGAAAAAAAGAAGTGATATTTCACAACCGCTGGATGGGTATTAAAAGTCTAAAATTTTCCAGACCTCAAGGTGGGATGACAATAGGGGGATACCTGACCTTGAACTGGTTGCGCTTCGGTGGCTCGGACAAATTTACAAAGTGTATCCAGGAAAACAGGTTCAAACCGGAGGTCGATCACCTGAGGTAAATAACGATCTAGAGCTACACAACAAATAACATACACAAATAATAAAAATCAATATAAAAGATACAAAGGGAAATATAAATTACAGGGAATTAATTAATACGAACGATACAAAGAGTTACGGGATCGTTCTTAATTTGTGAACAGAGAAACTTCTTGTCCGAATATATACATTTCAAACAAAAGGAACAAGAATAAACATAAAAGTTTAAAGCACAAATTTATCATCATAAATTAGTTTGGATAGGCGCTAGGGGGTTCCTACTCAAGCTATCCGCAACGCAATTCTCGGATCTTTTTATATAACTAATTTTCAATTGATACTCCTGGAGGTATAAACTCCAGCGCATAAGGCGACCATTTTTGCTTTTTACCTTTTGGCAAATATGCGAGGAGCTTGTGATCCGTCTCTACAAGGAACTCCTTACCTAATAAATACATTCTAAACTTCTGTATGGCCCATATAATGTCTAGAGCCTCCTTTTCGATAACGGCCTAATTTTTCTCGCGCGGAGTAGCTTACGGCTAGCGTAGACGATGGAGTAAGTATCGCTATCATCTTATACTGGAGTAAAACGAACTTAATCCTTTACTACTGACATCGGTTCCGATACGAAATGTCTTCTTAGGGTTGGAGAGCTGTGTGGTAGTGGTGGAAGCTAATTTTTCCTTAAGCTGTTTGAAGTGGGAGAGAGCTAATGAGGACCAGACAAAGTGTTCCGGAGACTTCTTTTACAGCAAGTCACACAAAGGGGCCGAGAGACATGCGAAATGGGGGACGAAACGGCGGTAGAAAGAAACAGATCCCATGAGGGATCTCAGCTACTTCTTATTGGAGGGACGGGACATTTACAGAATAACGTGGACTTTGTCCTCCTGGACGTTAATCGGTTGTTCACGATGTCAAAGCCAAGGTAGTCAATCGTACTATAAGCAAAATAGCACTTGCTCTGACCGATTGTGTGGCCGTTATTAAACTAATGAAAGCTGCTGGCTAGGAGGCTTATGAAAATGTAGGCACAAAAATAAAATTTAATATTTACACAGCATACAATATAAATAATTTAAAATGTAATAATGGCGATGGATACTCAATATTTAAAATAATCGATCTAACAGAATTACTCGGAATGAACAGGAACCACTCTAAGGGAGTGGTCAAGAGGCTATATTAGCTTTTGTACGTAAGTACAGAGAGATTACTGGCAAGGATGTCACAGATGATTCGTCCCAGCCTATCTTGGATTGGAAGCTTTAAGAGATAAAACGGGTATCTGATGGTTATTTGCTATCATTTTACTCTTTTGATCGACTTGCAAATCTTCATGACCTGAAACTCACTTCTACAAAAACAGGACCAGAGCGTTATTTTGGATTTACGAAAGAATGCCCTTTTTCCTATTATTTTTGAATATCTCTCTTTTCATAAATCTTGAAATTATTTGAGTATAAAAATAATGATTCATATAACGTAAATTTACAAACGAGTAAAAAAATTAAAATAATGGTCTCTGGAATTTCAGGCATGACTGTACTTAGAAAGATTAAATCCAGTGAAATTGAATTCATAAACCAGGGAGCATCTCGCTTAAAGGGGGCTCTTGTCATTATACATAAAGTAATTTCCTCAGCGATGTTTGTAAAAAATATTATTTTAATATCAGTGAGAATCTAACATACTTTCAGGTAATAGACATTATACAGGAATTTGCTCAAGGTTTCTTTGACAATGGCCACAGGGAAAATATTATCATAAAAAAGGCACAGAGAAACCGGATTCCGTCATGGAAATTGATGCAAGAGGAGCAAATGTTGTAGACGCGGAAAATAAGTGATTTTTTAGAAGAAAATTTGTGGAAAAAATCAGAAAAGCTACAAAAGGTCAAACAACCGGTAAAAGTTAGTTTACAAAAATTTTAATATTTAAACCTTTAGAAAAATGAAAAATATCAATATCCACTGTAAATTCAATGTTTTGGTTAATATTATGAGGGAAACCCACAATGGGTTCACATGAATGCTTAGAATTACAAAAATCTATGTATCGTCAAATTTCGACGGTAGTGAATGTGTCTAATAATCCCATTATTTACTTTAACAATTGCTCCTCTAACCATGTGATAAAATTGACAACAAAAAACACGCCTAAGCGACTTTCCATCATATTCCATCATTTTCGCAAAAAACTGATATATATATATATATATATATATATATATATATATATATATATATATATATATATATATATATATATATATATATATATATATATATATATGATGAAAATTAATGCAATATCGCAAGAAAAGAAAGATGAGGAATTAAACCACATTCTCCGAAGACAATTTAATTCAGAACAGTTTGAGTGTATCCCACACCCTTTTTCAACTGACACTGGATAGAAAATATTTGAAAATGCTTAACTACATAACACAGAGTCAGGTCGTGAAAGATCCCCTCTCTTTTTCCCCAATCCCCTACTGGTGGCTAGTCAGGGGTGGGTTAGGCCTAAACATATTGAAGGGCTGACATTTCGCTATTTTGTTTATTTCCTTTCTTATTACAGGATTAAAAGAAAATTGACCCTCAGATAGATTTAAATTAGGAACTGACGATATCAAGCTCGATTCTACGATTCTTGTCTTAGCATAGTTAGCCGATTTAAATACCATTTTACTTCCATTGAAATCGATCGAATGATTCAAATCTCTAACAGGAGTAATATTGCTTTAGTGATATAAGTCTTGTATATCGTTAATCATGTTGATTTATTAATTAATTTATTTAAATAACTAATGTCATTTTTTATATTTTTTCATGAATTTTGAATAAGTTTTATTTTTATTTACTTGTATCTACTGTATATTAAATTGAATTTTGACAGAATTTATATTTTAATTCATTACCTGAAGGTTTCGACGTCGAAGTCTTATGGGAACATGGATGATAGAAGTTTCTTCTTAGACTAATTAAGGAAAGATTACTAAACGTTTGCAATTAGCAACTCACAAGAACTTTAGTGGAATGAGTGAAGGTTCCCTGAAATTTTGTATGGACACGTGACGCAGATACAATTGGAGAATGCGAAACCACAGAAGATTGTTTTTTACCAAAGCATCGCTAGAGATCACAAGACGACATAGGATTTAACTTTCATTAAGGGTAAAAACAATTTATTTTATTTGAGAGTAACGCAACTAGATGTGAAAAATCTACAAATGTTTCACTGTTTCCTAAGAAATCTCGACCAATGCGGCGTGTTTAGCCAAATAGCACGATTTTCAAGGAGAAATTGTTAACATAGATGGAGAACAAAATAAGAAATTAAATTAAGGCTAAATTAGGCGATTACTTGCATTTCTATCCATTCTATCTTAAAAATTATAGGGTAACGAAACTAATTATGTGCTCATGCAGGAAGGTCCAATGTCTTAAACACTGCCAAAATGGTGTGTGGAAGAATGAGAAATAGAAGGAATCCCCCCTCCCTTGATTTCCCCAGTTCGCCGTTCTTTGCTCTAAATTCATCTACCCTAAATACTGCAAAAATTAACACTATAGAAAGGCCATTAAGTGGGCATCGCGTCTTCTCGCTATGGTCCTTTATCGCAACCCAAGCCAATTAAGGATGTTTGTTGGCGATGAATCTCTCTCCCCGTCTATATTCGAGACTTCGAAGTTCACATGCAGGTTGTGTCTGAAGCCACCGTCCAGTAAGTTAGCCATAACGTCTTCTTTAAGCGAGAGGGAATCGACTACATTCTTATCTAGAAAAGAATTGAGTGATTGTGGAAGAGATTAGGAAGAGCTACTCGTCATTCAGTGTTGTTCGTGAAGAGGGTTAGGTGCCCTTCAACCCTTATCACCACGTCTTCGGAATTTAATGATCGGAAAAGCCATCCTCGATGCACCCTCCGTGTCCCTCTTAAGGCTTATCCCTAAAATGCAACTTTAGTTTCCTGAAGTGGGATTAAGCGTCTCGCGCGACACCGACAGGTTCAAGGTCGAACTTACCTACCTGGTTCTACTCGCCGCACATCGAGGTAAAAGGGATTTAACCCTCGCTTCGTCACGCTCCTCCCACCTTTACCGTGTCGAACCTCAAGGAACCCCTTTGCTCTAGAACTTGCATAAGTGGAAAATTATTACTTAATTAATTATCCCTTGGTTTAAACTTAATAGAGAGTATTAATTATCTCAGCAGTGAACCTTCAATATTTACTTGATAGTGTTAATCATCTAAACAGTGAACCGTCAATATTTAATTGCAGGGCCATTTAACCTGCCCCATATGTATATGTAATCTTTAGTCCTATTCAAGTATATTTTTTAGCCGTGTTTGAATATTCCTTGGCCTAGAAAGTACTCTTAGAACCATTCCCCGGTGGAACCTTAATTCGATCGGCCAGTAGGCCAGTGTGCGTATAGCCTCGTACACGACATAAAACATGCGTCAGTTCTTTGGGTTTGTAAAAGATTCCACCCTACCTGATCTTTTACTATTTACTTAAAGATCATTATTTCCACTCTATACATTTTCAAGTGTCAAGTATATTTGAGCAAAAATAATAAGACAGTTTTTTTTTAATAGGCAATTCTATATATTTTTTTTCAGCTTATTTACGTGAGTCAAGATACAACTAATTAAACGGCAAAAATAGCCAAAAAACTTTTAGTTTTGATGTGGTAAAATTACTAGAAGACTCAGTCCTAGGTAAGGTTCCCTCGTTAGTTATTTTCTTTTTATGGTGTGCATAATTAATTGGAACCTTTAGTAAGTTTTGGGTGGTTAATTGTTAATTACAATTAGTTTAGATTCGACATTTTAGAATGACTTTATAGGAACTGAATTCGTAATTGAGAGTGACCATAAGTCATTGTCGTACCTTCTTAATTTCAAGAGTCAAAAGGGACGACTAATGCGTTCAGACGATGTTCCCTACGCCATGCTTCAAAATCTATGTGAGCGAAGCATGGCTGTCTGTTAGATTTGTTCAACGAATAGTGCATCCTCCCCGAATCCTGACCAATCGCCTTTGTGCTCACTTTTCTGTAACCGGAAAGAGATCACTCTACCCTGGACGAGTTCCGCCCAATCTCTCTAACCTCTACCGTGTAAAGGTTGATGCATAAATTGGTAAATATTCGACTAGCCATTTTTCTGAAAAGCGCAGGAGACCTGTCGTCCGCCCAGTAGGGCTTCCGCAAGTTCCACTCCATTTCGGCTGTTCTGACTCGAATGGAAAATGCCGTCTGTGAGGCCTTCCTTCGAGGACAGCACTACGTTACGATGTTCTTCGATCTGGAGAAGGCCTATGATACCGCATGGCGATACGGTATCATGGATACTCTCCACACAGTGGGGGCGAGGGTACGCTTCCCAGTCTTCACTTTCACTCTCTTTGCTCCTATCATCAACAGCATTACCTCGGTGCTGTTGGAAGATGTTTTCGCTATGCTCTACGTGGACGATCTTTCGATCTCTTTATCCGTGGCTCAGATGCCAACCCTGGAGCGTCGACTCCGCGTCTCTCGCTTTGCCAACGCGCAAAGGCTTCCTTTTTCTTTGGCGAAGACTAAAGTGGTGAAATTCTACTGCTAACCATAGCTCTACCCTGCCCAAGAACCTCCTCTAAAAGCGGTGGACTCGCACAGTTTCTTTGATCTTTTATTTGACCGACACCTTACCTGGTAGGCTCATATTCGCAGACTTAGGGGGTCTTTTACCCGCGCCATGGATATGCTTTGTTCCGTCATGTTCAGCTCCTGAGGCGCTAATAGGGCTACTGCCTTATTTTTTATCGATTCTTTGTTCGTTCAAAGCTCGAATACGGATACTAGTTTTATGCATACGCAGCTGAGCGTGTATTGCGGAAGGTGAAGTGGATGCACCACACAGGCCTTAGCCTTGCAACCGATGCCTTCCCCACGTACTCAATTGAGAGCCTACTTTTTGATTCTGTGGAGATGCCATCGCTCTGCCTAGTGCATAGTTCATTATTCGTCTGTAGTAAATTATTTGTCAGCGCAGGCGGTATTGCATCCTGAATTTCTAGAGCACACTTCGTGTCTCGCTAGAACCGTGCCAGTGTATATGGATGGCTACAAGTCCAAAGAGGAGGGGTCAGTTTCCACGCAGTATCCTTTCTAATTGAAGTCAGCAGGGCAATGTCTGGCGCTGTGTTTGTCTTTACAGCGGAGCTCGTTGCAATACACCGCTAGGTACAGGACATAAAGCAACGTGACTGGTTTGAAGACCGGGTTGTGATTTAAAGAGACTTACTAAACGCCCTGAGTGCTCTCGAGCCATTGAAATCTCACACATCCCCTGATTCGCGATATACTTGAAGCCTCAGTTTTGGCGAGCATGGAGGATATCTAAATTATCTTCTGGTGGGTTTTTGGACATGTGGGAACAACGGTAAATAAAGATTACTGGTAGATTTCCAGGCTGTTTGAAAAATTCCGTGACCATTTCAAGTTGCTTTGTGCGGTCTCCAAATTTAAGATACTTGCGGTCGCACTGCTTTCTGATGGAGCGCTCACAAACGCCTTATTGTGACGACGGCGTTGTCCTCTAGACCGTTCGGCACATTCTTGTTGAATCTCCCAGTCTGGTTGTTTTTAAAGCACCTTACCTGTCCCGGCACCAAGACAAGCGGGGTCGCTACCGCTTGTCCCTTGTACTCGGGACTGGTTTTTGCACACATACTTGCAGACTATTCAACTTTTTGGAGGAGGCTGGCTCATCCACTTTATTTCACTCTTTTGTAGGTCGTATGTTCCTGCGCTGGGGAGAGGCGGGCCTTTCCCCGACGCCGGAGCCAGATTCATCTTTGTTGCCTTTTGCTTTGTTTTCTTTTTATTATTTTTTAGATTCTGTTCCTTTTTATCGTTGTTATTTTTCATTTACATATTCTTATTTGTTTTTTAATATAGCCGAGTAGTAGGTGTGTTGAGAGTGGCGACTCATGCCCAAGAAGGCATTCACAAGATTGGATCCTAAAATTAAAAAAACACAACTTTGTCTTCTACTCCTGCATCTTCATTGAAAATTCTTAGCTCACATTAAAATTGTCTATATACAGTTTTTCTCCTTCATTGAGTAGATGGTTCATTAGATCCATGCAGAATTTCTTTGCAAACCACCTTTAATTCCTTCCTCTGATTGGCCAGTGAAAGGTGAACCGGTATATGTGTAACTTTCCGTTGAGCAAAACTTGAAGTGCTAAATCCTATATCTATGAGATTTGTTTGGATATATTAGTGTAAAACTAGTCTAGAACGCCAAGGAATGAGTCTGATCAAAAACAACATCATTTGATGGTACAAATATTGTTTGAAACTTTCCGTTCTGGTGTTTTAAGTGTCTGAATTTTCCCATGCGGTCTTCAGTATTAATTTCTGACTTATAATCAAAATGAATACAGTTTAGCAGGATGAGGATTCTGTTCCTATTTAAAAAATTTTTTGCTTTAATATTCATATTTAATAGGCAGTTTTGACAGTAGTTTCTTATCGATTATCGACCCTGCTCAGAGTAAGCCTAACCACAATATAATTCACTTAAATTTTCTATACCTTGATTTCTCATATGCGATTGGAGTTTGTGTTCTTGTGTCAAATACCTGTTTTGCATACATAATAGTTTGAAATCTCTATGAGCTATAATTCATCATCTTAAAATACAAAGTATCTATCAAAAGATGTACACAATTGATCTTTCTAAATCAATGAGTACTACTCTACTCCCAGTAAAGGTAAGCTGCTTATGTACTTCATCCTAAAAAATCTGACGATGCAAGTTCTAACTTCAGATAATCTGGAACTTCCTCATTAGCTTCTTCAGAATTTTCAAGTTTCTTAGCCAAGTTTGCTGGCTGGTCAAAACCTTCCAACTTGACATCAATCCTAGGTCTGGTTCGTAATCCCGATCAGCATCAGAATCGTCCTATTCTTTAACTATTTTTAATTTTCTTTGCACTTTTTCACCAGGGTTTGGAAATTTTACTTTCAGAAACCTTCTATATGTTTCAATAATTTACAAACTTTAAAAAATATATGAAAAATAGATGGAAATATAGTATAATAAAAATGTAACTCACTAATATGGAGTTACATGAAACCCCCCCCCCTTCCCAGCAAGGAAACAATTAAAAAAAATAAAGGGAAATAACTAATTTTCTAGACTTGACAAAAATTCCTGAAGCAGCTCAATGCTTATATGTTTTTACAAGTAAATTCAAAAATAAGAAATTGGTTGTTAGCAGATAATTTCCCCTTTTTTGGTGTTGAAGACAATGCATACCCACTTGCGATAAAGGTTGGCATAAAAAAAATGAAATAAAACTAAGACAGGCTAGTCTTTATAATCTTTTTTACCCCAATCACAAAAATATCTTCCTGGCTGTGCGAAATGTTCTTTTCTAAAAATAAATTCATAAATATAATTAAAATATTTATTTGATTTCATTACTACTTCAACGTTGTGGATTAAATATGTATATTTTGAAATATTAGTTAAATTAGTTGCGGAATATCGTGTTAATGTAAACAAGATTAGAAAGTAATATTAATATTTTATTTTTCCCAACTTTTCTCTGAATTGCTGAAAGATTAACAACATTCACTTCCACCCTCCAACATCACCCTTCTCCTTCCCTCTTGCACTCCTACATTGCCCCTTATTTCATCTCGCATATCTTTTTTTTAAAAGTAGAATAAAACAGTCTATATTTAAGATTACAAAACCCTAGTTAGCCCTTTGACTCTAATTACGTGACGAACTCTAATGATATAAATAACTGGATTTTTTGCTTACCCTTATGACTATACGTATAAATTCTCTTAAAAATCCTCTTTAGCCCTATTTATTCTTTTATTAGTGCGTCAGATAGAGAGAGATAAAATAGCTCTCGATATTACTCCATTAAATAAAATATATTTACACTTGGGATTCCATTTGGTGAAAATTAAAAATGAAAGTGGTGTTACTCATGTCGTGGTATAAAGGCCGAGGGTGTACGTAGGTTTGTTACGTACTTAAATAACTCCGTTTTCTCTATGAGTGCGATAATTATTCGTTACTTTACTTAATGTTTTGCTTTGCTTCTTTAATCAGGAAGGATATATATTGCCATGTGCAGCATTTCGAAGATTTAGTTGAACAACTCTAAACAAAATATACTTTGAATTACAAGAACAAAAATGAAATATTAAAAACAAACTTTATATCTACAATGAATCAAAAGAGTCTAAGTGAAAATTGCTACTTTAAAAATGAATATTAAGCGATGTTTGACCTCCAAGCTCACTTTAATACTTAGCGTTAATTGAGACACATAGTTATATAGGGATGGCTTTATCTTTAAAAACAAGCGACTCCTTGAGGGGGGTTCTTAGGAGGCGGGGGGAAGGAGTTTGAAGTGCGACACTGGTGTGTGAGAGCTAGAACAACCAGCTGATCGTCTGGCCGGAAGACAGACTGGGAGAAAACAGCTGCCTTCGCTGAGAGGTGCAGATGTCGTTCGTAAGGTCCGCTCGCTAATCAGGCGGTGCATCGCGTCTGAATGATACGCGCAGAAACGTAAGCCATAAAGCTCATAGTCAATCACAACACTCCTAACATGCCAATCTCAACTACCTTTACACACACAACAGATCACTTTTCCTTCTCGAAGCATACATAAGGTGTTTTGATTTCCACACTCACCTGAAGCTATACAGGTGCCTCTACTTTTTTCCACATCCACCAAGAGTGTCCTGCTTGCTGGGTGGAGGCAAAACGCAGGATCGACGATCTTCATGTACATACCTCCTAATCAAAGAGGACCGACCCCTTTTGAGTAAGAGTTTGCAACAGGTAATCATTCTGATCTTTATGCGAATTACATTATCCGTCCGGAAGATACTTTTGACTATTGAAAACCCGCATTGGGCTGTCAGGGGTAGAATGAGCAACTTCACTGCAGCTGGTATATATAGGATGGTGTGCTCTCCCTGCCCCATTCTTCGTCGATTCCCTAACGGCCCCAAAGCCAATAGTTGTATGCGCAGCAATATATCTTCCTCACATTTACACTAGTTTCTTTTTGATCACATTTATTACAGATTTCTCTTTACAAACGTCCTGCAAGAGATGCTTTCGTTGGCTTAATATTCGATGAGTAATACCCACGATGAAAAAAGGACAGATTGCGTACTTAAATTAATCTTCACGGTTGTTACATGCGTAATTATCATTATCGTTAACTTTATTATTCTTACTATTAAACATTTATTCCTAACGTATATTTTATCGATGCTTTCATTCACCGCACCATTTAGCAAATTAACCTAAACCTTCATCCCCGAAGTTTTCCTAGGAGGATTCTCATCTCTAATATATTTTAATTGGCGGATTAAGTTTAAATAATCTTATGGGGCTAGTGAAAGAATCCGACCTCCAATGAATTAACCTGCTTATTTATTTCCATACCAACATTACTTAAATCTTAAACAAGCATTGTTGATTTTTATGCATGTTTGAAATTATATAAATTAAAAAGATGTAAATATGGAGAGATAAAAATCACGTTTAAAGATGCTCAACGTTTGGAGAAAACCGCACGCAATGTATATATTTAATTAAACCCAGGGATAAGGTGGTGATTATAAGTAGAAGGATGGCTTGCTTTATGTTCTTGTTTTCATCCCTTAAAGAACTCAAATAATGCAGCACATTGGAAAAGTAAATGTGATTCCTTATTCCCCTAACTTTAAGTTGGTTAGCTCTGACGACTGTTCCCTTTCACAAAAGATTTGATCAATGATTCAAAATTTTGTTCTCTCTATGTTCAAACTTTTCTATCAAGCTGCTCACTTTTTTATCAATAATTTTAAATTTACGTTATTCAAAAATTCATCGCAAAAACACACGTAAACTCGATGTATAGTTGTTAGTCCGCTGTTTTCACCAATCTATTATTACCACAATTTACTGTGTCCTTTGATTAAAAGTCGGTACGTCCCTTAATTGAATTATGTGCGAATTGTCGAATTCTTTTGGAATAAGGTATGTATTCTTAACCCAAATTAACGACCCACTATAATTTTGATAACTTGTTTCATTTAATTTTAAAACCAAGTTGAATTGTAAGCATAACAAGAAGTTATGCACAAATTAATTATCATAAATATTCAGAGATGCTTAGGCTAGGAGATCTTAGTACATTTTTTTACCAACCTTCTTTATAAGCCCCTCTATGTAAGTCGTTATGAATCATTTAAAATATGGTATGTTTAAAAAGAAGAAGAGGTTGATCCCACAATTTATAGACCCTTCAGTCTAAGATCGGATGTGGATAAACATAAGAGTCCATTTTAAGAGAAAAATCATAGCTAAAACAGGTTCAGAAGTGGAGCAAATGTTACTAAATTCGTTTACAATATAACGCAAAAATATTGTTGTCATACAACAGTATACAATGTTTACCTTACGAATGGTTCCTTTTTTAAGGGAAAATTCTGAGAATACCTATGTAAACATACCGTGGCAATGAATATAGAATCGTTTGCTTCTAAAGTCACTTGTGACTTGCCACATAGTTATGGTTTTTGGTCAATTCTGATTCTCACATACTACTAGGTCCTTTAGCACCAAACGACAAATTTTTGAGCGAAAATACGGCAATAAACCAATGATGCTTTTAATTTGCCTGTTAACAACCAGAAGATTTTTAATTTAAATAACAGAAAGGTACATTCATCGGCTATCAAAAAGAAACTTTTTATTATCTGTTAAGCGTTTATTAATTGGAAAACATAAAAGAAGAACGTGATCTCAGTGTATTTTCAACTGCGACATAAACAATTACATAGTAATTTTTAAAAATCTAAAGAAAAGTAATTCTATTGTTCAAATCATTTGTGTTTCCTCTACTAGAATATAAAAGTCAATTGTGGTCTCTTTGTCTTGAAACAGTTATCGCTCTTTGCAAAAAGTGTATAAGTGCAATAATAAACTAGAAAAATCAACTTAAAACTTTTAAATTACTCTCGCTTTAAGATAGAGGTCTTCTAGGTTAATTGGCAGAACTCATTAAGATTCTGATTGGCTACGATTAGATAATTTTGAGTTTACATTTAAACATTTTCACGATTACACGAAAACAAATAATGATAAAAGAAATTAAAGCATTATCAGATAAATATCTTAAGGAACATTTTCACATTGGTATAAATTCTTTTCAACTTGGAACTCTCTCAGATAGTATACATAGTTGAAAAGACATGTTGAAAAATATATTGAATAAACTTTTATTTAACAATTATTTAAACACAGATAATAATTCATAAGCAGTATTACTCATATATAAACCTTCTATTTTATTTTTCCCTTTGAAAGTAGTATCTACTTACCAAAGATTTTTCTTTATTTTACGAGTAACTTTTATAGAATATCTAGTAGTTCTTATATGTCCTCCTTTTATAGCATTTCTTTTGATGTTTCTTCTATTACTCTCTCCTTTTTTGTTCAAGTGTCTCTCGTTTATTTGCACTCAAATTCTCTTAACTTTCGAAGGCTAAGGCTATAGAATCTAAAATGCTATGTTGTATGAAAGCAATTCGGTATCTCTTATTGTCCTAAAAATGCTTGCGAAATCGTCCATCAGCTCTTTGGTCCCTGTCTTTGCTAATATGTTAATAACCTTGCTTGAAGATGCATCATTTAATAAGAACTGTTAAAGATTAGAAATAATGTACCTTCACTTTGTAATTTTCACATAGCTCATTTTCGATCATAAGGATTTTCGGATAGATTTCTGCAGGATAGCAACCATGTACATCGAAAGATTAAAGTTACATGCAAAAGGAAGTTAAACCAACACTCTCATTTTGCATATTCTTACGTACCCCATTCTTTTATAGTGAACTATTAGCCAGCCAACTTCAAATTTGTCATCTTTTGTGATTTTTTCTATTAAATCAGTTTCAATAAAGCACAAACATTTCGAGCATATTACATTTGTTCATCTAAAACGAGATTCCATTAGGAAGTTGAAGTTATTTGTAGATATTTCAAAAACTCTGGCAGACAGGAGAAAAGCAATATTTCTGAACAATGTTTACCAAAAAAATTTAAATAACAGATCGTGGTAAAGAAATGATTTACGTAGTTTTGAAGTATATGTTTTTTAGAACAAAATTTGGTAACACTTCAGATTCGGGGCGCACGGTAGATGGCGCTGTTAGTCGGCTAAAATTTGGGCTGCAGCATATTTCTTATGACGTCAGACGGTAGCGTCAGATGTAAACAATATTGGCGTAATATTTTTTTGTATATGAGTATATACTGGGGGGGCACAGCCCCCCAGACCCCCCAATTGATTGAAACTCAGGATCATCGCAGGGGGGTCTCCCTGCACTGATATCTCCCCCACGAGCAGTCCCCTTGAATTTACTGGGGGGGGTTTCTCCCCAACAGCTTTTTACTGGCAGAGAAACCTGACCTAATAACAAACATTTCTTAATTTTATAGGTTTCTTGATTAGTTAATGCGCCTCTAGATAATCTGAAAGTTTTTCGCGATCATACAAAGTAAAGCCGAATTCGAATAACAGAGAAGCACATGGGAAGCACGAAAACACAATAACGAAAGAAAAACATTTGCAAAACGGATCCTATTTATAATCTATGATGTTGCCAGTAAGAAGCTGTTATCGTTCGCAGTAAACAAAAAATACGAAAACAAAACCAAAAACAATAAAAGACATCAAGATACCTTACCTAACTTAGAAAAAAAAACTTAAAATGAGCAGAGCGCAAATATTTAGTAAATAATAGACTAAAAGTTTTAAATCCCCAAAAGAACAAATAAATATAACGCAGTGATTGTCACATCTGACGCTACCGTCTGACGTCATAAAAGATATGCTGTAGCCCAAAATTGTAGCCGACTAACAGCGCCATCTACCGTGCACCTCGAATCTTAAGTATTACCCAAAATTTTAAAAGTAAGTTACAAATGTTCTAAGTGGTGGATGATTTTCTTAGCGAATAGTACCAGAATATTCAAAATAATATGTGTTAGGAGAGTGCACCTCTCCGAAATTAAAAGGGGTGTGGGTATGGGGAAGAAGGCCTACATTTCAAAATTCCATTCAAAATGATACTCGTATATAATGCAATATGATGCGACCCCAAAATTTCAAAATCGCGAAGAAAATTCGAGCGCAATTAATCTTAACAATTATCAAAAGTTTTTTTATACTAATTTAAACATAGCTTTATAAATAAACACTAAATACGACAATATTTCAATTTTAAGGCATAGAATACTGCAAGAGGCATCATGTTTCATCATATATGAATTGTTTTGTTTCCATATGGAAATTAATCAAAGAATTGGTTAACATATTTGTAAGCAAAGGGTTCTCCCCTGTTCAGTTGCATTTTCTTGATTGTGAAACCAGTAAAGGATTATATGTGTAGCTTTGTTAATGCCCTTGCTGCAACTTAAATATGGAGGTGATACACACCTTAATGACCCCAGTGCCCCTAGATAAACTAGTGCTCTCTCTCAGGCCGACAATTGAACCTCTTTTTTTTCCCAACCCTCATTTCTACGCGTAGAAAGTTGGTATAAGAGGCCTATATAATATTTAAAAAAAAAAAATGAAATCAAAGTTAGCATTGAACAGTTTGAAATTTTTATAACTCACAGAACGTGTCTCAGCAAAGTTAAGAATCAATTTACACTAAAAACATCGATTCTCTAAATCCTGATTCACTTCTAACATCGATTCTAACATAATAAATTGTAAGTTTTAAATCACTCTCTATATTTCTGAAAAAAGTCCCATCCCACATTTATATTATTTGAATATTGTTCTTAAATATAAAACTTCAAATGCATAAGTTCTTCTTTAAGTTGATACTTAAATACCAGAAATTTGGTAAAATAAACAGGAGAAAAGTTGTATCAAAGAAATGATTTCTCCCTTTGTGTAAATCCTTTATCCAATTATATATATATATATATATATATATATATAGAGAGAGAGAGAGAGATATATATGAGAAACTCACAAAGTAGGGCGTGAGTAGAGCGAAAAATGCAAAAAAACACACAGGAAAATGAAGGGCGGATCTTAAGTACTTTCGAACTTGTTAAGTTCATTTTCAAGGAATAACAATATACTTAACAGAGGTAGTATATATGCTAGACAACAAAGTGGTACTTCGCCCATATACAGCAGAATGACACGGGGTTAAATAGTGGATGTGGAGGGTTAAAGCATATATATAAGGTCTACTTCCGTGAGTTCCAACTATGAGAAAAGAATGTAGAGATTTAGGTCTAAAAGCTATGAGTACATACATATACATGCACTTATAAATACATTGAACTGAACAAAAGAAACAACTAATTCAGTAAATCAAATGGCTAAGATTTAGAATGAACAATTTCGTTACGAATAAGCCTTTTAATTACAGGGTTTAGTTTAAAGAGACCAGGGGATATATGTATTAAAATTCAGCGAGGAATTAATTAATAATTATTCAACAATATTTCTTTTGACATATTCATCAGATTTATAAATAAATTTTGCCGATCACAATTGATAAGTGACTATTTTCAGATAAATGAACAAAGAAAGCACAATTACATACACCTCTTCCAATATTGTATGTATATTGGGTTAAGCGTACAGTTAATGATTTACCGGTTTGCCCAAACTATTGCTTAGGGCAATAGCACAATTGCCAGAATAAACCCCCTTTTATAATATTGCTATTATTATGAATGAAAATTTTGTTCATGATAGACTCATATTTGAATATGACTGAAACATTTACACTTTTCAAGAGGCGAGGAAGTCAGGAAAAGGACTCAGAAAACAGTAACGCAATTGTATGCGGGAGGGATTTAAGTTCGGTAAAAGGATTTTTTTGCCAAATCTATGCACCCTATCAAGATATTTATGAGGGTAGCATAGATTGTTACCTATTTAAAAGATCTTAAAAATCTCAAGATCCAAGAATTCCGGGGTGGTGACCTGCAACCCCTGGAGAAATAATAAAATAAATACACAGCGTTCGATTTATTATGATCTGATTAAAAATGAATATAAGAACCGCCGCCGTTGGTAGGCTTCCGATATACGGAAAATTTAAATCTAAATGGAGTCCTGTGAATAATTAGATCTAGGAACGGGAGAAAACTATTTCGTTCGAGTTCAAGGGTAACCATTGACATACTTAGAAGTAGGTCACAAGTAAATACTATCGTCCATATATATATATATATATATATATATATATATATATATATATATATATATATATATATATATATATATATTAGAGAGGATAGGAGCTAAGCAATTTTTCATAGTTAAACTAAACTATTGAAGGTAAAATTTGCCATTAAAAGAAAACAGTTTTTAGTAAACATTGAGATGAGTTCAATGAAAATATTAAAAGGCAAGAGAATATGAAAGTTACGCAACTTATAACTAAGAAAGGATAAAAGCTCGTTTACCGGCACTTTAGTAATAAAGGACCATACATCGAAGCTAACAGATGAGAAGTTATTAGAGTAAGGAATGGAGTTGAGTTTTTCAATAAGCTCGTAACTATTTTTAATATGAGATTGAGAAATAGGTACCAACGAGGCGAGTAAGGTGGAAATCACTATTAACTTGAATCGTAGGGTCTCTATCTAGGGTGACATAGGTAGATTGGTTATTTAGTAATAGATCCATTTTTGCAATCTAAGACACTTTGCCCATAATAACGACTGCAACAGGTGTATCTGCCCTAGTAATGTGTAATGAAGCATAATTTAGAATGGCAACTAAGGCACGACAGTGCCTAAACAATGACTTTAGAAATTGAAGCATGTTCACTAGGAATCTCACTAGATTTTTCTAAATTTGCAAAACCCTTACCAATTAGTACATTAAAAGATTTGGACGGAATGGAGCAGTTTGAGCCAAATCCGATGCAGAGGTTATGGCCAAAAAAATCGTTTTATAGAACTGAAATCTCACCGACATACAATTCTAAGGGCTCTCTTGTTTTACAGTTTTCTAATTCCTTTTCCTTGCTTCATCGTCTCTTGAAAAGTTAAAATGTTTCGTTAATATTAAAGCATGAGTCTACCATGTACAAAATGTCGATTCAAAATAATAACTATAGTATTGAGGGGGATTATTCTTTCGATTGTGCCGTTTACCTTAGATCAATAATTTGGGCGAACCGGAAGATCATTTTATATACGCTTGGCCCAACATAAATACAATATTAGAAGAGGTGAATATAATAGTAGTTTCTTTCTTTATTTATCTGAAAATTGTCAACTTATCAATTGGAAGTCGGTTTAATTTTAAAATTCACTTTTTATGGGATGTTGAGTTGTATTTATTTGATATACCTTAGAAAATTATTGTCTTGTTCATAGTCACTAAATATTCTAAGCATTCATCATCTTTCGATTGTGCCGTTTACCTTAGAGCAATAATTTGGGCGAACCGGAAGATCATTTTATATACGCTTGGCCCAACATAAAAAAAATATTAGAAGAGGTGAATATAATAGTAGTTTCTTTCTTTATTTATCTGAAAATTGTCAACTTATCAATTGGAAGTCGGTTTAATTTTAAAATTCACTTTTTATGGGATGTTAAGTTGTATATATTTGATATACCTTAGAAAATTATTGTCTTGTTCATAGTCATTAAATATTCCAAGCATTCATCATCAAATTGACGATAGTTCATAGCGATATAGATTTGGGTGGGTAGTTATGCGTTATATTTTTTTGCATGCAACAACTAGTAACTGATCCAGGCGCTATCAAATTGCTACTCAATATTTTACTTGAACATGAAAAAGGATATTTAAATCTGAACGCTGGCGATTGTTTGAGAGTATCAGAGGAGAATCCATTAATTCTATCTGAGGTGGCAAAGGATCTATTAAGTATAAATTATATATTTGTGTTCGAAATTATATTGGTAACCAAATAGCTTATATAAAAACTAACGAATATCCTTGATCCGTATATAAGTTTAGTTTTATAGATTATTAGCAAAATTAGCTGTTAAAATTTCAGTATGGGTGTGTGTCGATCTGTTTAAAGAGTTGTACTATTTTGTTAGTTTGTAAATCAGAAGAGGCAGCATCATTAGGGCAAAGAGTTACTATATTAAACCTTTAGGAGGCCAATACAGGAATTATAGACTCAGACCAGTTGCCTATAAAAAGTTATAGATGGCAGAAGTAATTACGTTTGATTACTTAAAATTGATAAATAGTCATAATGTAGTGCAATCCTCGAATCAGGAGATTAATTTATTCAATGCTAGGTTGATTTGGATATAATTGTAGGCTCATTAAAAAACTTGAGCATTTTGGAAGATGTAGTGTGTTTTGCTAGAAGTAACTAGCCGTGTCCTTACTTCGGGAAGAGAAAAGAATTTGAGGAAATGGAACGCAAGACCCCAAAATCAGGCGGCCAAAAAATAAGGGAGCTACCTGGGTGATTTAGCTTATTATAGAATGGAGTAAATGGATTAAAGATTGTTTTGAATACCGTATGTAGAGAGGTTGTTTCAAAGAATTAATTTTTCATGGGTATCTGTCTCTTACAGCGTACATCATGTATCTTTATCGGCCCCTCATTTTTTCAAATATAAACTACCTTGACAAATGATACAAAATTAGGTAATAGGGCAAGAGTTTCATTGTGATTGTTAAAATTTGCAAAAAGTGTTGGATAGCATCTCAAATGGTCTGAGAGCATGCAGAGGCAATTTAACGTGAACCAGTATAAGGTTATGGTAATTTCTCATGATAATCTCCGAAGGGATTATAATTTGTATGTTAACAATTTTAAACGCTTACAAAATGGAAAAATATTTAGGTGTCTAAAGCTAAATTTATAAAGAAATTCTAAAACACTACTTTGTAGCTTCTCAAAAGGTGAAGAAGTTTCTATATAGAATACATTGTCAGAGATTTTGCCTATAAATCGAAGGATATTATTTTTCCTCTGTATAAACCGCTTTGGGAGACCACATTTGGAGTATGGCGTGCAATTATGGTCACCATATTTGAGAAAGGCCCCGCAAGGTGGAGTAACGTATAGCAGGGGATATGCACCGGCTTGATCTAAAACGTTGAGAATCGGAACACCCTCCAGACCCCACTGCAGCAAAAGATAAAGGTACCCTCTCGGGTCGTCTTTTGCTCCTCTTTTAATGCTCTCACTATTTTTTCAGCGGCACTTTAATATTTGGCGAATACCTCGGAAATTATAAGTAATTTGATAATTGCCCAGTTCGAAAGTTTTTTCTGCACATAACAATATGATATAATTATAAAATAAGGGTAAATAAATAAAAATAAGTTATATATCCCCCAAATAATCAACAAGCGTGAACAAAATAAAAAATTGACAAAAACACTTAACATAAGCAACATATTAATAATAAGCAGATAAAGTTCTTTAAAAATTCCGGCAACAACAAACTAATAAAGCACCTTCAGCAGTGTGTCAAGACATACTCGGAAGTGATAAGATAATTCATTCTTCTTAGCATGCTCTCCATACGGTGTGAAACATGAGGGATGTGATGTTACCTCACTCACTCATTGATAGTGATTGCCTTCAGTTGCTTATTGCATGCTAGTTGATGACGTCTTACCTCATCTATCTTGTCTTGACTAGGGTTTTCTAGCGATTTCATCATCGGAAACTGAGGTGTCCTACAACTCACTGTGATATTATTTTCCTGAAACGACAGTACTGTATAGTAGACAAAGACTTGAAATACTAGGTATTATCTTGGTGGAGAAGATAATTCCAGGCATATCACGAGAGGTATCGAACTGAAGACTGCATGTAATTTCTCAAGAGAATATTGCATTTCTTTGAATTCATGGTTACATTAGAAACAGTCAGCCGAACCCTCATCTCTGAACTTTACATGCATCCCCATACTATTCCAGAGCGGCCCCCATACATACTTTATTTATTCTCTATAGATTCTCGATTGCATTTCTCCCAGGGTTTCTTACGGACTCTAACGTTACCAGGGATTAAGAACAACATGAACATGGACTCATGGAACCATAAGAGACGATTCCACTGACGCATGGTCCACTTGCGTTGAACCCGTGGCTAAGCCAGTCAACGTCGCTTCTTATAAAATGTTACTCATAGCTTTTGCTGGGCTTTCAATGGCATCATTTCTGGTTTAAACAGTCTGAAAGAGACTGTTATAAAGAATGCGTTAACCTGGCCACTCTCATGTTGCAGTTGGAATCCAGTCTTCTAACAATCCTGATGGATCATAAGAAGCAGAGACTCATCGTGGCGTTGCTTCCTGAGCCTATGTCGTCTAAAACTATGTCGTCCTTGCATGTTCCCAATTTATGGGATCCTCTAAAGCACTTCTGCAACACTGGAATGTGATTTGCCGCCACTTTGGGTGATTTGTCGACAATTTTTTCACTCCCTGTGATGCGTGCGTACCACCCATTTTTGCTACAAGATATTAGTCCGTACGTGTTATCGCTATTATCATATCATTATCAGATTATTTAAACATGGAAAATTCTATTAATCAACAAATATATGTTATTAAAAGACATTTTGTCTGTACATACCGCATATCCATACCAGGTTTTCATACATTTCAAATGTATCGCTATGTTATCTATTTTAACAAAAGTTACAATCCGTAACGTGAGGTACTCATACATATACGAGAAACTTGGGCTTAGCATTCAGATCTGTGTTCTTTGGCATGTACCCTAGAAGATCGATAATAGTATGCTTTTGGTCAAGTTAATAAAATACTTATAAAATAGCTCTCTTCGCTGTTTACCTCTGGTTAGATCGGCTCTAAAATATTTCTTGCTGTTTATTTTTCAGGCCAGTGCATATTTTCTTTAATTATAGGTAAAATAAATATTATTTTATCGGATGCGGTAGCGGGCGTATAGCCCCTTTTCAAGTTAAACTCGGTGTAGCGGCGCGCTCCCCTGATCCCTGTGTTCCCAGAGATCTTGCTGCTCACTCTTTAGTCGCCTTATGCACATCTTTTAAAACTCCCACTTTTTTTACATGCCTCTATAGCGCCAAAAAGGTTGAACCAAGGCGTGTAACTTTCCTTAAAAAGTGTAAGGATTTTATACACCAGTACCATTTTTATAGATACAAAGAGATATAACAACAGTTTTTATCGTAAGGTTTTGTGAAGTATGGAATCACATACCTACCGGATCTCTTTTCTACTCTAGAAGTGATGCAATATTTTGCTCTTGATCTTAGATCATACATCAAATATTTCCATATATATAAAATCCTGCGCTTAAGAAAGAGGACCAAGCGATCACCAGGAATAAAGGTTACAAACTTGTAAGCAAAGGATTCCACACTGCCATAGCACAAAAATTCTTTAATTATAAAAGAAGACAAACTTGGATTTAATTGCCAAGGTTGTCGTTGAAAGCAGTTTACAAAATTTATTTTAGAACAGGATTTATAAACACTATATTCAAATAAAAATAGATAAATTGACATAGTACCCCTGGTACAAGTGAAACCTGGAGATGAGGCAAGTTCTCCCCTTGTTATTACTCCCAAAGATAATTGTGCTCCCTCTGTGCTCTTCTATTGAGCCTCGTTTAAGTTTCCCACTATCATATGCGCGCCTTTGTATACCCCTAAAAAGGGAGAAAGAAAAATAATCTAACACCCTACTGTTAAGTGCATGTAGTGTCCGTTAACATCCCAGGGGTAGCGAGCTTATTAATGTCTGTACCTGTGAAGGACCAAGGACTATTGTCGCGCTAGAGCTATTCATCTCTCCATTTCCAATGCCAACCCATACATCACCCTCCAAAAGACTCTCCATTCACACGAACTGCAAGGCTTCTAACCTGAAAAAAACATGAACAATTTTAAGAGGTCAATGTTAAAATGCAAAGATTGGGCGTGTCTACACAGTCAATCGTTCCACATTCATCTATTTATTTTAATACTTCTTCAACTCTAACTTCCACCATTGTCTTAAATAGATGTTGAAGGTTGGGATGTTGGTAAAATAACATATCAGTGTTTCGAATACCTTAGGGTTAATTTTTTATTATCTTCGGAACTAATATGGTTGAGATTATTGAAAAAATAATAGGATAAATACTATAAAAATCTACTCCTGTGTTGTGGTTACGTGTAGTTAAAATGTGTTCCAAAATCTATATAAATGTGCCAGTCAAAAACGGTGATGTAATGGTGCTATAAAGCTTATAGATTTAACTTTAAATTACGTGAAAATGTATTCTAATAAGTGAAGTAATTGTCTTAACTCTTTTTACATTAATACTGGATAGGCGCCAACAAGTAGATGGGATACAATTAAACAGAGGACGGAAACATTTTTAAACAATAGTTTTCATCTTTCTAAAGAAAACAATTTTGGGGAGATAAAATTATTCTCTGTCAGATTGTTTGTCCAAAGAGTAAACGTAGCAAAATTGATACTTCATAACGTTTGAATAAATTCTTAAGGTTACATAAAGCACACTGCTGTAATTTCCTCTACATTATCTTACCTCTAGGAATTAATGTAAAACATTTTATATAACGAGAAACATCCATGTTACAGTCTTTTCGATACTATATGTTACTGTAAATATTAAAAAGTAGGCTATTGAAAGTACCGTAGAATTTATAGTTATCTTCTATACAATGCGTTACTCTAATTTCTAGATTAATATTGTGAATAGATTCTGAATAGTGTTGTTTTAAAATATACATAAGTTACTGGGTGTTTAACTGTCATTACCTTACTGTAAATCTGTAAATATATTGAGAATCCGGAGGGATACAAGGTAGTATCACAACAGGTTTAGGGTGGTTTTTTTTTAATTTTACAATCGAGGCAACTTAGGATGTTTGATATGGTGTTCAGTGTGGACTCTATGTAAGGTATTTTAGGACTTAATTTGAAATTTGGTAGGGCTTAATGGGTGATTCAGAATGACACATAAGTGACATTCTGAATTTTCCATTGCTTGAAGGATGGGGTACGCGTGCTCAAATAGGGTTAAAGAACATTGGAATGATAAACCAACTAATAGGTGTTCTGAGAGAACATTTTCACCCTAAAACTTTTTCAAAAGATCTATTAAATCACTTGTCATAGATGAAAGAAATGAAAATTTTTAGAAGTCATATCACCCAAGCTCAATGCAACTGATGATTTTGGGGCTAGGAGTCCTTGCAAAATTTTCGATAACACACTCAACCTCCGTACCAACACACGAATTACATTATGCACAACTAAATATCATTGCTAAAAAAAACACTCAGACAACCTATTATATAACAATTCTTAAATATCAATTTCCTATCAAAAAAAATGAAATAGAGAAAGATATAGAAATATAATACACAATACTCGTAGAACCAAAGAACTTCATCTCATTCCAGTTCGAACACGTGTAGTTAATCACTCCCCAAACTCTTAAAAACATCAAACCCACAGGCAAAGACAATATATCAAATATTCCCCAGTACAATAACCTTCCATTTACACAAAATTGAAGTTTAAACACACGCACTACTTAACCCCCGCCTTCACACAGACACTTAAACAATCTCTCGAAAAACGTATAAATGAACCAACCACCTCTCTAAACAGACCACTAGGAGAAATCAATAGCCAAAATTAAAAGATTTAACTTCAGTCAGTTTACACCGCCCTTCCACGCCTTTAAAAAACTACCCACCCATTCTCATTCATCATTTTAGGACATAATTACTACAATTAATCCATATTTTTTGGCACACTAAGTTGGCTCTTCAGTGATGAGGTGTCACATATTTATCCATATGTCAGAAGCAACATCGTTTTGCATGCTACACGTCATTTCCCTCTGAGATTATTATTAATGTTATGAATTTAGATCTTTAAAGAGGATGGATTGGTAGTCATTGTGATGATAAACACTTCAAAAGCGATGTTGCTAGGAATCTTGGACTGCCCCTTTCTTTCCTTAGCATCTTCATAGTTTAAATTAGAAGGAACTAGACATGATACCAGGCGTAGTCCAGGCATAAAAATATTTCTTTAATAAGTTAAATTCCCTGCTGTAGTTAAATTACGCCATTAAAAGTTGTTAGGTATAAAATATAAGGTTTATTTTTATTTTGAGTAATGGAGTAGTGTATCATGAAAGACTAACAGAGAAATATTTTCACATTAGAATAGGGTAACAGTGCGAGCAAACGGGTGGACGGGCAGGCGGGCGGGCAGGCTTAGGTGCAGAAAGCATAATTGGTTTGGCAAACCTTAATTTTTCTACGAGCAATGTTAATGTTTTAATTGCAACTTATAGCTGCAATTACTTGTCCCCTTAAACTAGAAAGTGTAAAAATTCGAAACTAACCTAACCTAACATCCAAATGGTGCTACTTTTGCCAAATCTAGATAAAAATGTAATTCACCGGGTCAAATTACCTCCAATGGTGACTTTTGCTGGCCTTCAAGGAGAGGCAAAAGTCGGGCGACCCCATTAGTTTGGATATCCCTGTGATTTACCTCAAAAATCTTTCGAAGTGAGTAAGGTAAGCACTGAAATCCACACCGTCTTTAAATGGTGAGCGCTTTAAAGCAGGGATTTGGAGAGCTCCCTTCCTGGAACTAACTGAGGGGATTTCTAAGTTATTCATATTCAACTCCCTTTATATTTCTTCAGGTTCAGCTTCTCTTCTTCTCTGCTCACCTTAAGCTTCATCTTCTCTTCTTCTCTGCTCAGCTTAAGCTTCATCTTCTCTTCTTCTCTGCTCAGCTTCAGCTTCAGATTCTCTTCTTCTCTCCTCAGTTTCAGCTTCCCTTCGTCTCCCCTCAGCCTCTCTTAGTTCTTTCTTGTCTGTTCTTTCGTTTCTCTCCTAATCCTGAATATAGGCAACTAACTCTTTACTAAAGAGACCAAGCATCTTACCCTGTTGCCTAAATCTCTCGAAGGACGTCATCTTATTTCCTTACGGGAGCCTTAGCCCCTCGACGCATTCAAGAATCTTAAGCAAAGAAAATAGGGCTCTTGCAATAGTTCCCCAAAATTCTAAATGGAATCTACCTTTGTGATCACACACACAGACAAAAGCAATATATTATAGTAAATATACTATTTCCAATACTTGATATAAGACATCTTACTCCGCCACAGGGATTAAAAGCTGTGGAGTTGGAAATATTTTCTCTCGAATCACACACAAAAACAATGGCTTGTTATTACATATGGCCTCACGGGCACCACAAAAGACTGATTACTCAAAATAAAATTTTAAAAATAGAAAAATAATATTTTCCTATCTTTAAATAAACTTGACTCAACTTGGTGAATTTTCTATTAATTCAACTGAGAGACTTAAAAACTAAAGGGGTCCTCAATTAACTTAATAAACCTGACACCAGATTTTATTATATATATAGATATATGTCGAGGAATAGGTTACATCCCCAAGCAATACATCTATATATACATATATTCATCTATTTGTTGGGAGGAAAGAGATAAAAGAATATCTATATATATATATATATATATATATAGCTATATAAACATATATCCTCTAATGTACATACGTGTCCTTCGCTACGTACAAGTACGTTCACTTCGTTAGAGTATTCCGTTGATTACGAGGTATAAGACAGCGATTTACTACAGGGGCCGATAGCGTTTAATGAGTTTACAAAGCTGCAGTTCAGGGATATATTTAACGATTGAAAACCAAAAATATAATTTAATAAGTCACTAGTTAACATATTATGATAAGATATAGAATAATTGCCAATCGAGTGACGTTAATTACTGGTTAATCAGCTTTTAAATGGGGTACTATAAATCAGTTATACAGAGGAAATATATATATTGGACAATTTTTCGATTAACGGGAGTTACAAGTAAGGGTTGTTTTACCTTAATGGGGTCACCTCGAGGAAGAGGAATCCTTTAGCGAGTCGGCGCGGGGAAATGGAGACAGACGATGGCACCTCTGCTCCATAGAAGTGCTACCTCCAAAAATCGAACCTCTGACGCGGCTGGGCGCGAAATCTCACACCGGAAACTAGAGATCCTTGAGGGGAGTTCCAGATGAGACGAAAGGAATCCCTGCCAATCCTTCGGGAAAGAAACGATTCTAGGCTTGCTCTGAACAGAATAAGCCTTCACAAAAGAGATGGATCTGCCTGGTGAGATCCAACCTTTAAGGTATAAGCGAATACCAGGGACTTGAGGAAACAAACTCACGATCTGAACAGAAGACGATGAGTTCTCAAACTCAATCTGCCGATATTCGAAAACTCAAGGTATTTATATGACGGACATTATTTTGGTTTCTCCTCGTTGTCAGACTCAGACTACTGGCTGACCACTTCTGGCGGCCATATGGATTAGCGTCTGTCACCTGACCCATGTCTAAATGTCCTTTATGATGTGGGCGGGAAACTTTAGGCTAGAAGTTTTCCAACTACGGAGATTAGCGCTTTCTTAGCGAGGTAAAAGATTTTAGCGCCCAACTTAATTAACTGGACGTGTGAAGCGGCTGACGGATAACCAAATTATTTTATTTTTCTCTTTGGATTCAGAGATTACTCCACGTGGACTTATACTGAGGAGACATAGAGGGGTAAGGAATTCATGAAACAAATGAAGGGGTATTCTTCTTGGCGTCCCTTTACCTTACAGCTTTGTAAAATATGATCTGAGGAGGAAGCAACTTTGCTCCTCGTTTAAGGTTTTTTTGGGACGGAGGGGCAAAACAATCGCCGCCCTCTTCTTCAATAGGAATGCAATGTCAAAATCTGGTTAGTTTTATAAATCCTTAATACACAATACTCATTTGCTAGAAGTTTTATCCATTTAAAAAAAGAAAATGTTATTGAAAGTGTGGTAATAAAATCAGCAAAAGTTACCGATTATTTATTTTATAGATGCAAAAGTAAATTGAGTTAACATAGAATGATTAAAGAAAATTCAAATATTAGTAAAAATCTGGTCAAAAATTGGCTCATTTTGTTAAGGTATTAATCGACCATTCCCTTAAACACCATCCTGATCACACCAAAAATACTTAAAAACTCAGTGAATTGGGCTTTCCTTGTAGTAATTTCTGAAGACAAAGAAATTGTGTAAATATTTTAGCGTCATAAATGAGATAGCCAACAGAAGTAAGTTATATCGCTATCTCAAATGGGTAGAATACATACTGTACTTTATTAAATGAAAATAATCAGACAATAAAATAAAATACCTACTGAAAATAGCTACGATGAAAAATACCCCGTTCTCGCCGAAGTAAAGAATAACTGATACTCCACGTATAGTCTCGGATTAAAGTTAGATGTCACGATCATAATTAACTATGTAATAATGACCGATTGATATTGAATAAAAGACTGCAATGTGTTGCGGTATAGGATTAGCGTTTGGGTGCAATACGAGGATGGTAAAATTGCCAGGAGTAAAACCAAGAATGCTGCATGAGAGATACTAAAACTAGTAGAATACAGAGAGGAAAATTGACAAACTGATCATAAGAATGGCAGGAATCTACATAAAGACTTAAAATCTTTGGTGCAATTCCAATAATTTCTTACTTTATGCCTTTACTAGTGAAACACATTGGATTGAGCGATTCAGAACAGTTAGGAAAACAGTACTACATCATAATTTTGATAATCTCTCAAATACGAACTTTTCTTAGTTGAGTTGAGCTCTATTTAAGAGACAAAGCTTTTTGCATCTCTCAACTTTCCTCTACAATTCTTTTAAATTTGGCACGTGAAAGGATGATGAATGAAGAAGAAAGGGGGGCGATAGTGAAATAATTTAATAAGTCAACAAAAGTACGGGCAAAAGTATATAAAAAATTGGCACAAAATCATCTAAGGATCAAGAGATTTATCTTCACTATTTCCGATCCAATATAAATTTTGATTCCGTTCAAAAATATAGATCCGATTTACATAAATATGATAAAATACATAAAACAAAATTGATGATCCTACATAAGATTGCGGAAGGATTCAGGCCTCTTTCAAGTAGAGAAAGGTGTAAGAGAGGAGATACTATAATATCTCTCCAAAATTATTCACATCTTATATAGAAGAAATCTTCAGGAGGATAAAATTGCAAAATAAAGCCATTAAAATCGATGGAACTTACCTCAATCACCTTAGAATCGTAAATATATTTACTTCATCGCCTGCAAAAGATTCAAACAAAGCCTAAAATGAAATCTTATAATAAAAATAAGAGTTATGAAAAACCAACCTAAGGTCGACATAATACAAATTACATTTGACAATTAACAAATTAAAATGCAAGACTATATATTCATATGTATATATATATATATATATATATATATATATATATATATATATATATATATATATATATATATATATATATATAATAGAGAACTGTATTTTTATTCTTCCACAAAAGAAAAGTTCTGAATTGATTGTCGCTCTGATTTCAAACCTCAATTTTTTAAATAATTTTTATATGAGTGTTTTGTTGTTTTTTATTACAAAGACCACGCTCTCTATTTTTTTAAAGACATAAATAAACAACACAACATTATCACCTCCCAACTGGATATTGAACATAATAGCAAAATTTTATTTGTGGATGTATTGGTGACTACAAACGAGTCTGGGTTTTCCACTGCGGTTTTTAAAAAACACACCACTACTTTTCAGTACTGCATTGAAATAACAACTTTCTGTTATTAAATCCAGAATTAATCGTACCTTCGTTATCTGCTGGGATTGATGCTTTACGACCAACAAATCGTTTACCTAAAACTCGTATTTAAATTACAATTGCTATCCCATCTCTGACATCAATTAACTTTGGTCATTTTTCTAAATAAAATTTTCATTACAAAATCAATTATCTCAACTTGTTCAAAGCAGAATGTTTACATCAAATCACCTTTTGGGTACCATTTAGAACTTTAAGCTTAACAAAGACATCAGATCACTACTTGCATATTTATGCGAGAGGTGGAGAAATTAAAAGACCTCTATAGAGCCTGAGAGGAGAGAGCTAAGGTCCTTGAGGGAAAGTTGGAGAAGCTCGAAGCCCTTAACGTAGCTCAGGTTCGATGCCTAGAAGAGGCGCAACCTACTGACGTGTCGGAATCCATTGGTAACCAAGCGGACATTCCGGTATCATCCGAGGCTAAGCTAGCTGAGGCGAGAGAAAAGGAAAAAAAGAAGAAAGGAGAAACGAAGAAAAAAAAGAAAAATAATAAAGTTGAAACAAAATTAGAACCAAAAATAAAAGAAAAACAGATAAACAAGAAGAAAAAGAAAGATAAGAATGTGAAGAGTTAAGAGGAAAAGGGGAGGCCTCTTCCACAAGGGAAGACCCCGTCCTTAGAGACCAAGTGTCCGAAGGTCACCCTCATTGGTGACTTGCAAACACGGGATCTGCAGCCGCTGCTAGCGGCCCGCCTTCGCACTAGCATGAAGGTAAGTTGCCTGTCAGGACGGGGTAACCACAACATCAGAGTAGAGACAGAGAAAGCTCAGATTTCTGAGAATTCAGTTATTGCTCTGATGGTGAGTGGCAGCGACCTCTAAATCAGAGGGGGTAAGGTTGGCCTCAGTGGTAAGACTATCCAAACGGTGATGGGAGCCGTCAAAGACATAGGGCTTAAAACCCGCAAACGTGTGGTGGTTGGGATGCTTCCGAGAAGAGGTCCATCCCGAACCACGCACGAAAGAAACGTCGCAGTGAGCAGAAGGTTGACGGATCTCTGCACGGCAGAAGGAGTCTCCTTAGTGGACCCCTATCGTACCTTTATCGCTAGAGATGACCTCTACCAAAGGGATGGGGTACATCTCTCCTTTAAATGGAAGGCCTTTTTCGCCAACCTAATTTAAGATGTCGTGGAACACACCCAAAGGAGCGTTCAAAAGTAAGCGAACGCGGACGTGCGCCAGCATGCCCGTGTCACTCCTGGAACGACCTTCTCGGAGGTCGTCAAAAAGGGTGTGACCACGAAAACAGAAGCCGGAAAACGGAAGAGCGTAGGGATTCCTACACTAGGGGACTCCCTTAAAGTTCTTCTGTTCAATGCGAGGTCAATCAGGAGTAAGTTTCTTGAGCTCCGTGGCCTCGTAGTAACAGCGGAACCTGGGATGGTGGCCATAACGGAGTCGTGGATAAAAACCTCGAGTGGAGATTTTAAAGGTGAATTCACGATTCCCGGTTACCAGCTTTTCCTGAAAGATAGGCCAGACAGAGAGGGTGGCGGTGTGATGTTGTATGTCAAGGATACTCTCAACTCGACGGATTGCAACATCGTATCCGACCATGAACTACTAGGTGTTGACCTAGAGATAGGTCCTGACAGATACAGGACCCTGGTGCTTTATAGACCTCCTGCCCAACTCGTTGAAAAGGACAGAGATCTGTACCAGCTACTAGGAGAACTTGTCGAAGACAGAGTGTGTATCGTCATGGGTGATTTCAACACACAAGTTGACTGGGAAACCAGAGAACCCTGTGGCGAGAACGCACTACTCCTGGAGTTTACGAACAAAGAGTTCCTGACTCAATGGGTGAGAGAGCCAACGAGAGGAAACAATATCCTCGACTTGGTTTTCACCTCTGAGGATGACATCGTTGAGGACCTCTCTGTTGGCGAAGAGCTCAGTGGCAGTGACCACCGACTAATTTGATTTGTAGTCAAAGTTCCAAAGGCAGGGCCTGCAACTAGTAAATCGAAGAAACTCGATTTGAAAAGAGCAGACTTTGCACGTCTTCGTGCTGGACTGACTGACGCTAGGCTAGAAGTGTGCGATGTTGTTGAAGACTCGTGGAATAGTTTCAAAACCACATTAATGAGTCTTCAATCGCGTTTCATCCCTCTGAAATGTCTCCGTCGGTCTTCTGTTCAACCAAAGTGGTTTAATCGAGAAAACGGCTAACTGCTTAGGAAGAAGAGAACTGTGTACCGAGAATCGAAGATCTCGTGTGACTTTGACGAATACAGGAGGCTATTCAGGAGAGTAAAGTCCAGCATAAGGGCGGCTAAGCGTTCTGAGGAACTCCGAGTGGTAAGACTCTGTAAAGAGAATCCCAAGGAGTTTTTTGGATATGTGAACAGCCGTAAACCAATCCGTCGATCGATTGGCCCTTTGAGAAATGACGAGGGGGCATTAAATCACTTAGATGCAGAAAATGCTAACCTCCTCAACGACTACTTCTCTTCAGTGTTTACTGAAGAGTGTGGGTCATCCCCAGCCAATGGATTCCTACTTGGGGGAAAAGCTGGAGGATATGGACTTCACCGCAGGGGAAATAAAAAAGAAGATCAGTGACCTAATGATGAATAAGTCACCTGGCCCGGATGGGTTTCTACCTGAAGTGTTGAAAAGAAGTGCACGATCAAGTGTCACGACACCTAAGCGCAATCTTTAACATGTCAATCCGGACCGGATGCGTTCCTAGAGACTGGCGTGAAGCGGAGGTGACTCCTATCTTCAAGAAAGGAGACCGAAGCCAAGCGTCGAACTACCGACCTATCAGTCAGACTTCGATAGTCGGTAAACTCATGGAAAGCATCATGGTGGACAAATTGACGTCGTATTTAGAGTCAAACCTGCTACTGAGGAGTTTCCAGCACGGCTTCCGAAGGCAACGGTCATGCCTGACGATCCTTGTTGAATTCTTCCACTTCATGTTCAGTGAGCACGATCGGGACAAGGCAGTGGATGTGGTGTACTTAGACTTTTAGTACGCCTTCTCCGGAAAGTGCGAGTGCTGGGCATAGACGCAAAAGTAGCCGGCTGAATCAAGAACTGGCTAAGTGGCAGACGGCAACGGGTGGTGGTGAATGGACAGGCTTCTAAGTGGGTGCCCGTTACTAGCGGGGTGCCACAAGGTTCTGTCCTGGGACCACTACTATTCATCATCTACGTCAACGACATGGACGGTGACATGGTTGCCAAGATTTTCAAATTTGCTGACGATACCAAGCTTGGTATGAACGTTACAAAGGATGGAAATACTGCCCGCCTGCAGGAAGATCTTGGGAAGATTGGGGAGTGGTCAGACACGTGGCAAATGCCTTTTAACGTAAACAAATGCAAAGTAATGCATATCAGCCACAGAAACCCCCAATCTCAGTATATCCTTAAGGGCACTGCTCTTAAACGAGTGACACTGAGAAGGACTTGGGTGTAACTATCACTAGCGACCTCAAGTTTTCAAAATAGTGCATTGAGGCAGAGAAGAAAGCCCAAAGGATTTTAGGCTACATAAAGCGCCAGTTTGGATACCGAAACAAGGAGATAGTACTTTGTCTGTACAACTCCATCGTTTGGCTGCACCTGGCGTATGCCCTACAATTTTGGAGTCCTTCGTTTCGAAAGGACATCGCAAAGTTGGAACGCCTACAAGCTAGGGCAACCAAACTGATTCCCTCTATCCAACATAAAAGTTATGAGGATAGACTAAGGGAATTAGATCTGTTCTCGCTGGAAACCCATAGACTGCTTGGACAGCTCATCGAAGTTTTCAAAATACTTCGAGGGTTTGACAATGTTGACTACCTTGATATTTTCACACTAAGTGAGAACAGAACGCGCAATCACGGCTTCAAACTTGAACTGAAGCGTGACAACCGCAATCTGTGGGAAAATCTTTTCACGTACAGTATCTGCGGTAAGTGGAACGCACTTACAGTGTAAGTTGTCAACAGTGAATCTGTTGACCAGTTTAAGTCAAGACTAGACAAAGTCTTGAAAAGCAGCCGTTTAGGGACGCAAAACAATTGAGCAGCCATGTGCCTGTTCGAATGCTAGTCCAAAGGTACCCTCTTTGAATAGAAAGTAAGGTCTCCTAGGGTACTTACTTTCCTTGTTACTCTTTGTTACTCCTTGTTACTTCTCTCCAGACATTTTCCACAATGCAAGTTTAGAGCATTATTAACGATAATAATTCTAATTTTTCACCTTTCTTCAATTTTAAGGTTCCCATCTAAAAATTTATGAGATCTTTTGTTGTATACTTATTTCCTATGCAAACTGCAATATGTATATGTATATATATATATATATATATATATATATTTACCTATTCAGGTAGTATGTATATGTATATACACTATATATCTTTTTATCTGTATGCTGAAAGTCAATGACATTTAGACATCCTCCTTGAAGATGAAAAACAACGTTGTGTCTGGGTAACTTTTCTGCTTCCCCCCCTTGAAGAGAAGGATTTAGCAGATTCAGATCTGACCCCGATAAAAGTGACGATAAAACAGAAGGCAACATAAAAGATCTGCCTCATAGATTTCTTAGATCGGAAGCAGAACTTTTCATCCCTCATCTTGAGAGGCCTACTGAAAATATTCCATTGATGCTTGATATACTAGAAAATGTAAAAGAGAATCTTTCACTAGCAAAAAATGTCATGTTCCACTTCATATTCTATGCATGTAGACATATCATTCAACATAATATATGTGTCCGCGTGTTTTCATAATGAAAAATTAAGAATGAAACTATTTTAATTTTCCCATCGCAAAGTGTTATGCTTTGAATGCCGAGTTGCATCTCTGTTTGCCAGGTGTATTTGTCTTTGCAAATAAAAAGAATTAATTTTTAAAGGACTATATACTTTATTTATTACACTAAAATGAAGTTCCCAAAACATAATATCAATAACCTAAAAAATAAATTGCTGGCATTAATGGATTAATGAGCTAGTAAATATCTTCCAACAAACCAATTCTCTTATATATATGACAGGTGATATACACTGGATGTTATTAAAAGCCTACGGAAAGTAAAAGTGGTATTCTAACCAAGGAAAACGCTGAGGAATATATTAAGGTATCACTTGCAAGATTAAGGAAGTACATGAGAAATTTAGAAACAAAGAAAAGAAAGAAAAATATTTTAACCGCAATACGAAGGTGAATAAAGGAGTTGGATTCACACCTGTATTATCAATTTCTTATCGCTTTCTAAATCACGACGCTCTTTGAGTAACAAGGTGGAGGTTTTGATTCAGTGAGAAGCTAGTGGTTTTCTAGTTGGAGGGAGCCCGGTCTCCTTTCTTTAAAAAATGGAAAACCACGACATTTAATATATATTGGATGTCGTTAATAGCCCAAGAAAATGAAAAGTAGTATCACAAACAGGTAAAATGAGGAGGAATATATTTCTTAACCATTAAAAGCTTAACCCTTTATCTCCTGCCGGTACTTATAAGTAACAGTTTACGACCTCGTATGAACAATAGTCCTAGTGGAACTTTATAGTACTAGTTTACAGTAACTTCTCAGCCTCTTAATGCATGCCACTTCAAGCTACAACTACATTTTTGCCTGCCATTGTGAATTTATTTCAGTATGATCGATTATTTAGTAGTAGTGATATTTGAAAATCAGTGTATAAAATATTTTTTCAAAAATATCAGCATTCTCAAGTAAGCAGTTTTTATAGTGTTTTCTAGATTACTAAGGCTCTTAAATTGCTTTAAATGATATTTGCAAATATGTACTTCTTTCTAATAATAAATGATAAACATAATTCTTTGATGGACTCAGAAATACCAGCAGGATAGTTCGCATGTGCTTATTTCCATTTTCTTTCGTTTTTATGAGTAATGGTTTAGATTGTAAGTCTTGACACTTTTATGTTTTAATATTTTTAGGGTTTTACAATTTTAATAAATGTAATTTAGTGAATAGTGCTTTGATATTTATGAACTGTATATTTTTCTTGTAGAAAATCTATTTGTACATATGTACGGGGAGCGGTCAATAAGTTTTGCCATTTGGATATAAGGCTACGAGATATGAGGAAAAGTGTTTTATCATTTTTCAAAATAACTAACCTTGACTTCAATGCACTTGAGTCACTTGTCCCCGAGGCTCCGAACTTTCGACAACCAGAAGTCTCCCGACTGCTGTTCAATCAACTCCTGGACGGCGAGCTGGACATCTTCATCATCCCCAAACCGGTGTCCACGCAGTGCAGCTTTGAGCTAGCGGAATAAAAAGTAGTCGCTAGGGGCCAGATCTGGACTGTAGGGTGGATGGTTGAGCTCCTCGAATCCGCACTCGCACAGGGCAGCTTGTGAAACTCAGGCCTTGTGGACAGGGGCATTGTCGTGGAGGAACAGGACACCGCGTGTCAACTAGCCGCGCCGCTTCTGATGGATGCACTTCTTCAACCCAACCAGGTTCCCAGGGTAATATTGGATTGTAATTTGATGGTCCTTCCACGAGGCTCATGGTCCACCATTAACACTTCCTCGGAATCCCAGAAGATGGTGGCCATGATCTTCCCGGCTGAGGGTTGGGTCCGGAACTTGATGGGGGTCGAAGAGACACTGTGCTTCCAGGCCATGCTTTTGAACTTGGTCTCGGGATCCAAGTGATGGACCCACGTTTCATCACTTGCCACTATGCGTGACTCGATTTTCGCCGGGTCTTGGTTGTACAGGAGAAGCAGCTCCTCCGTACTTTGACGACGTTAAAGTCGTTCATGGGGCGTGAGGTTTCTAGGGACTCAGCGTCATGGCCAAATTGTGGTGGATGATGTTGAAAACACTTCCATGTAATATTTCAAGTTCTCGCTCGATTGCTTCGACCTTCACCCGTGGATTTTCGAGGATCCTCTTCTCCACACGGGCCACATTGTCCTCGTTGGTCACGTCTGATGGGGGTCCTGGACGGGGGTCAACTTCAAGGGACTTACGACCATGGCGGAACTACCTTTTCCAGCGAGCAATGGTTGCATAGGGAGGGGCGGTGTCGGTGTACACTGCAACCATGCGTTCATGGATCTCTTTTGCATTCTTGCCTTCCTTGGTCAAAAATTTGATCAATGCGCGGTTCTCAACCTTCTCCATTGTTGGAAAATTCGTGACTGACGATCTGCGTTCAGCTACTGCTTCTTAAATAGACGAGGCAGGAGCGTGCGGCTGCAGGTCCTGACTTGTCATAACTTGTCCTAACACCCCCACAAACAGCCATCCCCCTTCCTCTGTTTTGTCCTACCGATTCACAAAACTTATTTAACGCCCCTCGTATGTATATAGAAATATTTACATATGCAAATCACTTTCTATAGATACATATATATTTCAATAATAGCTTTACCTTATTTTCATTCATTGAAATACAATATAATTACTCATTTTTTTACTTTATTACAGAATCCGCCATTAAGAAGATTAACACGAAGTGAAATGAATTATATTCTGAACGAATTCCCTTTTGATATAGATACTGCAACAGAGGATGGTTCTGATGAAGAACTAATGGTGTTATATCTACTAATTCAGAAACTACAAATGTTTTCGTTTTTTTTTTAGAGTTTGTCTTTCTAAATGCATACATTGTTTATTGTGAACATCTAGCAAAATTCCACTCCTTGATTTCAAAAGGCACCTAGCTAAATGGAGAAAATTCCAATACAAAAGAGAGGTAGACCAAGGGACTATATGTATATGTAGATATATGTATAGATATATGTATATATAGATAACACTTCCATGTAATATTTCAAGTTCTCTCTCGATTTCTTCGACCTTCACCCCTAGATTTTCGAGGATCCTCCTCTCCACACGGGCTATTATATTTCAATAATAGCTTCACCTTATTTTCATTCATTGAAATACAATACAATTACCCATTTTTTTACTTTATTACCGAATCTGCCATTAAGAAGATTAACATGAGTGTAATGAATTATATTCTGGACGAATTCTCTTCTGATATAGATACTGCAACAGAGGATGGTTCTTATGAAGAACTAATGGTTTTATATCCACTAATTCAGAAACTACAAATGTTTTCGTTTGTTTTTTAGAGTTTGTCCTTCTAAATGCATACATTGTTTATTGTGAACATCTAGCAAAATTCTACTCCTTGATTTCAAAAGGCACCTAGCTAAATGGAGCAAATTCCAATACAAAAGAGAGGTAGACCAAGGGACTATATGTATATATAGATATATATATATATATATATATATATATATATATATATATATATATTTTATATATATATATATATATATATATATATATTTTATATATATATATATATATATATATATATATATATATATATATATATATATATATATATATATAAATTAATGCAGTGGAATTTTTTGCCATGTTAGAGACAAGAATCATACGATCGATTTCAATGAAAGTAAAATGTTATTTAAATCGGCTAACTCTGTTAAGAGAAGAATTGTAGAATCGAACTTGATATCGTCAGTTCCTAATTTAAATCTATCCTAGGGTCAATTTTCTTTTAATCCTGTAATAAGATTGCAAATAAATAAAATAGTAAAATGTCAGCCCTTTAATATGTTTAGGCCTAACCCCCCCCCCCCCCTAGATTAGCTACAAGTAGGGGATTCGGGGGAAAAAGAGGGGATCTTGTGTTATGCTTATATGCACTTCTCTTATTTTTTTTCTGCCCAGTGTCAGTTGAAAAAGGGTGTTAGATACACCGAAACTGTTCTGAATTAAATTGTCTTCGGAGAATATGGTTTAATTCCTCATATATATATATATATATATACAAGGTGAGGCAGAGAGGACCGAAGTTTTTGAAATGGCTATTACTCAACCCCAGAGAGAGAGAGATATATTGCACAGTTACCCTTCGGTCCGTGTTGTCTAATCATTTTTTTTCACCTGAAGTTATGTTGTTGTGGATGATAGAGCACCTCATGATCGGCTAGGACAGTTTTGTGAGGAATAACTATTCTGTAACTGCAGTTCTGCGTTTGTTTCATTGCATATTCAACATTTCGTGAAATCAAGGATTTATCACTCGTAACACAATCTTACGTTGGGTTTATCACTTCGTACAGGAAGTATACTAATGAATAACACAGCAGTGCGGGCTAAAAGAACCGGACGTAGCCCAGAAAATGTGGAACATTTCAGTAAAGCTTTCCTGCGCAGACCCAATTCCTCTGCTTGGAGGAATGCTACTACTGAATATGGCATTGAGAATCGTTCGGAAACCGGTATTTTCCAAGAAGACCTGCATCTCTACCCTTACAAATTGGTCAGTGCGCAACAACTGAGACCAAGTGACTATGCCCAGCGACTTAACTTCGCATGGCAGATGGAAGCAATATTTGAGGAAAATGCCAATCTCATTTTGTTAATGAGTGATGAAGTTCATTTTCATCTTAACACATAGCATAGTCAATCAAAAACTTTTCATTATTCGTCTATTGTAGATCAGTGAGAACTGCATGATAAACAACTGCACAGCCCAAAAGTGACTGTTTGGTGTGCTGTTCGAAAAGCTAGTGCCATTGGTCCTTACTTTTTGAAGACAATAATGGAAATGCTTTTACTGTGAACTCCAAGCGTTACATCGAGTTGATAAACAACTTCTTTGTGCCTAAATACAAAAAAGGTATTCCCACCGATGTATGTGGTTTCAGTACCATGGGGCGACGGCCCACACAGCCAGAGCATCAATCTACGTTCTTCAACTTTTCTTTGGTGACCGCTTCATTTCCAGGTTTGCTGACATTCCTTGATCCCCTCGGTTCCCTGATATCTCCATATGTGCTTATTTATTCTGAGGAAACCTCAGAAACAATTTTAAGGGAGGTATTGATGAGGAAGTCGACCAAATCGATGGAGAAATACTGAAAAGAGTGAATGCCAACTTCCAAGCTCGCCTAGAGAACTGCAATAATCAAAACTGACACCACATAAGGGATGTTTTTTTCCACACTTGATTATTTTTAACAGGTCTCTGATCTCTGCCTCTCCCTTAATATATAGAAAGAGTGAGAGAAAAAGAGATAACATTGAAAAAAAATGGGTTTTAGATTCTTTTCAATTCTATGTCTTGAATTGTGAATACAAATTCACTCAACTTCTTTAAACTTAATATTATTTCTTTTCTATTCTATTGAATATATCAGTGCTTTTGTCTATAATAAATTTTAAGGTGATGTTACGCCGTTAACGGTGAATGTTCTTGTGTAGAAAAGATTCAGTCTCTGACACGTAAATTAAGCAAAGAAGTATTATTACTTGCATTCCGTTTTTCCTTTTTTCCTCTTCCTCCTGAACCACTCAAATAGGGCATAAATTCCAAACAAAATACTTACGCACTGAAAGGTTTAAAGCCACGCGATGAAAACGGCCTGAAAATAAAAACAAAGCATTTCGTAATGGCTCTTGTTCTAAATTGTGAATTGCCTTTTTATACAGGCATATTATTAGAATTTACAATTTCAATAAATAGTTACCTCGCGGGCATGACCAAAAATATTTTAGATCTCGATTTCCTTAGAATTCGCCCGTGCAGTTTCTCCTCGTTTCATTTATTTAACATATAAAACGTGACTTCTAGGGGTCTTTCATAAATATGAATACTCGAGTCTATGTCATCCACTTTCCGATTTATTTCTTCCCCCTTTTTCTTTCTCTAGTAGCTTCTCTTCAACTATATCTCAGAGTAATTATTTTTGCTTTCTTATTTCAAGATTAGTGTGTGTTAGCTTCTATTACCATTGTGAAAATTCTTATAATGTACAAGTCAGATTTCGAAAAACAAATTTACATAACAATATGGGCTCTAACCTTTGTAAAAATATTCAGAATAATAGCAAGTATTAAGAGTAGAAATTTCCGAAGTTGTATCTATATAAGACCATATATTGTGTTTCTTCCTATTAATATTTCATAGGTTAAGTTTTGTTTGGTGAAATTAGTCTTGCATATCGTTTACCATGTTTATTTACTAATTGATTTATTAACTTTGATTTTCTTTATTTACATAAGTAATTTGAATTTACTTTTACTTTTCAGTGTTTTTTTTAATGCAGCTAAATTAAAATTGGAGAGAGTAATAATAATATTTTTAAATTATATCCCTTAGGATTTCCAGGTAGAAAACGTTTTGGAAGATGGATGATCGCATGTTCTTTGAAGATTATTTATCGGAAGAAATTGGATAATGATAAACCACGGCAGATTATTTTTAATAAAGTATCGCAAGGGATCACAAAACAACAAACGAATGTAATCTGTCCTTAATCAAGGATCAAATAAAATTCATTGGATTTGATAGGGACGCAATTACACTAATAAAAGTAAAAAAGTGTCATTAATTCTTAAGCTATACAGACTCAGGCGGACAATTAGACTAATAGGATGATTTTCAACGATAAATTGTTAACATAGATAGAGAACAAAATCCGAAATACCGTCAAGGGTAAATTTGGGGGCTAATTTTCATTTTTGCGAACTTTGTCCCATTATTTTGCCGGTATTTGTTAAGATAACAGGCTATCCTATCTAATAATGTGATGATATTGGAAGACCCAATGTCCTAAATACTGCTTATATATATATTAATGCATAATATGTAGGGAAACAATCACTTTTGAAGGTCCTGAAATCAGGGAATAAAGGAAAGATGTCTAATTTTTTAAGAATCGTCAGGTGAGCATTAAATTGAGTCAATGTAATATTGTGAGTGCCAAAGGTAAAAGAATTAGTAGAGAATGAATTAAGGACCGAATAGAAAAAGATCAAAGGAACAAGGTGCAAGAAAGCACATTGGGATTGAAAAATATTAGGAAAAAAGAAAAGACAATAGCGAGAGTAATTACCTATAATATAGGTGTCTGGAGAGAGCATGATTAGTATTCGGAAGCAAGTTCTTTAAAAGCTACAATCTCCTTCCCTATTTAGTAAAGGTATAGAAAGACTGAGATAACGGAATATGTATTCTCGTATTTCATTGAATTTCCTTACTGCAAAGTTTTTGAATAAACATTGTATTCCAGAGTCCCAAGGTGTGACCAAACAGTGCTTTTGGTTAGGTATTAGAAGGCTAACAATTCATTGTTAATTAATATTAATTATAAAATAAAGTTCAGCAGTTTCTTCGTGTGATCGATCAACAGAAATAAGAAAATGAAGAGGGATTAACAATTCTCAAGATAGGCTGAAAAAGTCATCTTCTCTTGAAATGCCATTTAGCTCTATCGACTAATGAAATTTTGAAGTTTGAAACAGCAATGATCAACAATGTTAAATGAAATGCACCACATAGTATAAAGTATAATTTACAATACTTCTCTACCATTCTAACTGCGGTGAACATATTAATAGGAAAATGTCCTCGATCAGAACATTCCAACGATATAAGAAGCACACTTGGATGTTCTTTAAGTTTTTTTGGTTGTATTCTAATGTCGTGAGTATTCAATAATATTTTAAGTTAAAGTACTAAGCAAAGTTACCTATGTAACACAATCTGTATCTTCTATTATTTACATTTTGTAAATTTCTCACTATTAAGATGAAGATAGTAAATCTTATCTGAAAGAAAGGTCCAAACATTATGTCAGAAATTACTAAATTTTCTATAATTAATATAAAACTGGACTAGATTGGAAAAGTAAGAATGAAATTTTTATTTTTACTTGCATAGATCATTAAAACAAATAGAAATAGCGTTATTATTAATATTATCGCAATAAATTTTCTCTTATAATGCGAGTCGAATACGAGATAATTCTTAATGAATAAATTCACCCTTAAACATCGACATATTGAACATTTGGATCCAGAAATATTATTATTCCTCCTGAAATTAGAAAAACCCGAGGAAAATATTAAAATTAGAATTGATTTATTATTAAAACGAACTTTTAAGTTTCATTATCATATTAAAGTTTATGGCCTTAATTACTTCTAAATTGTGACTTTGGATTTTTTATTAAAATTATAAAGTAGAATTGGAGTATTTTTTAAAGTCGATTAAGTCAAATAATAGCTATTAAATTCTTCAGCAATATAATAGTAATTCTCTTTCTCTCCACCAACCACCCCCTTCTCTCTCTTCCTTCAGCTATTTAAATTAATTAATATTAATAAGAATTTCCTCGTGGGTATTATTTTTTTTTGTCAAAAGCTTTTTCAAGAAAGAATAAATGTCTAAAATTTTTAAATAAAATACAACATAAAAAAGTTGTGTGAATTATAAATGAAAATTAATGTAGAGCTCAGTTTGGTGCTACGACGCCTGCCTTTGATGAGGGGGAGTACATGAAAGCTCTCCCTTCTCTGCTGAGCTTAGGAAGTAGAAGCTGGTGCTTAACTACCGCTGCTTAATGAAGAGCTCAGGATTGTTCTACAAAACGAAACGGACAGGTAAATGAATAAAGGGGATTGGAAATTAAAATGCGTTTAAGGGGGAAAATGTTGAGTTTTGGACCTATATATATTATTCTACTGGTGCAAGTAAACTTAACACTTTGATTGCCAAGTCAATCACATGTGAGCGTCACTAGGTTTTACTTGCAGACCTTGTAATTCACATGTGAGTGACGCATACTGTCTCATATTTTGTACTGGGAATCGCATGTGAGCGGTATTCTTATCAAAGTGCAATGCTATTTGTAAAGTAGGCACGCTCCAGAAATATGTGCATGTAGTTTTGTAAAGTTTTCAGCATTTGGTTTTAAGAGCTTAAATTAGAAGTATATAACTTAAATGTAGCTTATATTAGGCTACATAATTATTCTTATAAAGTATATATCTAATTATTTAAATTAACTAATCCAGAATCGGAGATTCTCTCCTATTCTAGGAGAGAATCTCAACCAAAACATTTTCGTAAACATTCAAAGAAGATAATCTTTCATCTGGGCATGCACTGTAATTTAAATAAATAATTTATTTTCTGATCTCGCTTCTCTATTGTTCTTTTATTCTTTAATTTTTTCGTAAAATGTTTGGCATGTTCTTCTAAATTCTTTGCCCGCTTCTATTTTCTCCTGTAGATTAATCTGTTTAATGTGCTTAGGCTTCATTAAACTTCAGTAGAAGGTTGCTCAACTCTTTTAACTAAATCTATCTATTAATTGTTCTTTATGCAAATATGCCAGGCATTTATCACAGAAAATCGTGGTAGTAATGCAATAATCAATTTTTGGTACCACTTTATACCATGTCTCATTGTTGTTTCATAAGAAGCCATTTGATCAAAGAGATCTTTTCCAATTTTACCATAACTGTAAGCCACAATTCCCGTTTAGTGATCCTTTGCCTTTTTCTTTGGCTTCTTGCTGTATATTGACCAGTTTTTGGCCCTGACATTTCTTCCGTTCTTTATCTGCAATATCTACCATCTCTGGTACCTGGTTTGTTAATAGCAATCTGAGTATCTTGAGTCTTTGGATTTCAAAACTATTATCCTATTTTCATGTTCTCTGGCAATCATTTTGCCTTCATTTATATTAGCATTCATAAAATATTTCGGGATGTCCTTATTATTTAACCCTCAATGTTTCAACAACGTGAGTTTTCTGTTATAGCAAACAAACTCCCATTTCATATCTATATAAAAATTGTCTATATATGAGTTTGTTAATAAGATTCATGCATACATTCTTTGCAAGTCAGCTTTTCCTGTTTTCTCTGATTTCACAGGTTAAACTGAAAAAAATACATGTGGAACATTTCATTGAGCACAACTTAAAGAGCAAAAGTATTAGAGAGAAACTAATTTACCACGGCATGAAATGAGTTTCATCAATAACAGCTTCACTTGAATGTACAAATATTGTTTGAAGAATATCTGAATATTTCCCATTCGTTGTCCACTATTAATTTGGGAGTTATCATCAAAAGGAATAGAGCTTAGCAGAATTTGGATTCTGTTTCCAATAATAATTTATGGTGTTATGTTATTTGTATATAAAGGGCAGTTTTGCCAATAGTCTCCTATCCACACTGCTCTTAGGAAGCTTATCCTCTATATAAGGTCAAAGATTGTATTCATTACTTTGTTTGTATTTGGTGTCCACATTTGAAATCTCCGCCTTAGGGTGAAAGTTCTTTTGTCAAATACTTGTTTGGCGTACACATTAAATTTCTTTACAATATGAGCTATAATCTCATCATCTAAAACAAGAAGGGATGTGTCAGAGTGGGAAATTAATATTTCTATGTATATCTTGCGTAGTCTACTACTCCCAGAGAAGATGAACAGCTTACTTCTTCGTAATAACTCGTAACTAGCATTTTTTAAGCTCCTAGAATCTGGATCATTATTATTAACTTCTTCTAATTCGAAATTTTAAATTTCTTCAGCCAAATTTGCTGTCTAATCAAAGCTTACAAATTCTTAATCAGATACTAGGGGTAGTTCATACTCTGCATCAGCATCAGAATGTCATATGTTTTATGTAGTTTTAATTCTCTTTGAAACTTTTGATTCGTACAAATAACCTTTAATTTTATCAAACCTTTTTAAGTAGCAGTTAATTACAAAGTTTAAATAATATCTGCACAAAAAAGAAAAAAATAGTATAACCCAGAAACAAATCTTTACCTGTCACTCATATGTGTGTCACTTGGTCTCAGGCAAGGGAAAAAAGTCAATAACTAAAAAAATTATTATGATTATCAATAATCATCTCTACAGCTCCATTAATTTTATATTTTTAAATAAAAGTAAAAAATCAAAAACCAATCGGGTGCTTGTAGAAAACTTCTTGGATTTTCGGTATATATTGAAAAGTATTAATTAATTGACGGGCTTAATATTGTGTTCATTTAAACAAAATTAGAGATAAATATTAATAATAAATTTCTGAAATTTCCTAGGAACTTCTGAAAGTCAGCCACATTCACCTCCACTCTTCTCTCTCGCACCTGATCTGTCTCCTTCCTTCCTTTACTCCTTTATTGTGACTTCTTTTCCTACATGACCTCATTAAAGTTAGAATAAATTGTTCTATTTTTAAGATTAATAAACTCGACGCCTTTGACTCTAAATAAGTGATTAACTATAATGATCTAATTAACTGTGGATTATTTGCTTGCTTTTATGCTTATACGTTGAAATTCTCTTGAAATAATTCCTATGACAAGAGCAAATATGTATGTAGTTTTTTAACCCTTGCCATATTTATTCTTTTATTAGTGTGTCAGATAGACAGATAGATAACTGTCTTATAATATTTAGGATTATTGATTCGATATTACTTCATAAAATGAGATTCATTTTTCCCTGCTAATCAATTTTGCTGAATATTTATATTTAATAGAAAGAAAAGAAAATGACGTACATATTTTGATTAATATTTGCTCAAATTTCAGCTTCGGAGGTAAGGGAAGCAGGACGAAATAGAAAATTAAGCGCTAAATACCCTCAGTCTCCCACACATCCTTAAAAATAATCAAAGAATAAAACGGTTTAGCAATTAATTACTTCTAAGCTAAAGATTTTTTAATGGCTTGGGCGCCCTCTTCTTCTCCTAGTCAGATTAAGTTAGCTGTGCAAGAATACAACATAGATTAATAATTTAAAGATGAAATAAAATGGTGCACTACACACAAATATAAGAAATGGAGCGGGGTGGTACGGGGGAGGGTGTATCTGTAAGAGATGTCACAATGGCAGAGTCTAATCGATCACGTGTGGTACAGGGGTAAGACGGGAAGTTCTTGTGAGTGACCACGTGATCAAGGATCATTGTCCTTCTTGTGGTTTCTTCATAGCAAATGTCGTTCTATCGTTTTTGCTGACTTTTCTCAATACATTAAAGACAACTTATATGATCTGTAATATAACTGCGATGGTCCAGAATGGTTTAATTAGCGACGAATTATTGCAATAATTTTAAAGGGAGCTTAATTGGATGTACAAAGCTTTGCCGACTATATATTTAACATAATATCAATACTATAAGTATATATGCTCACGAATCATTTGTTCACCTCTTCTCTCAATAAAATGCATTCGACTTTTAAACCTGAGAGTTTTAGCATTTGAATGTAGGTTTAGCTGTTTCTATTTAAAGAAATTGCTGCTGGAGAACCAAAAAGAATAAAACAATCAGAAAAATAAAATGAGTAGAAATGACTCAATAAGTTTCATCACCATTCAGAATTAAAGAACAATTTTAGGCACATAACTAAAGACTTAGATACATGAAACCTAAATTCCTTTACTCAGTAGCTTGCTTGAATTGGAAGGGAAAACTAAATAAGATTATGTAAATAGAGATAATCATTGTTTTTTGAAAAATTCATCACACTAATAAAGACAACAATAATTTTCGAAAACTTTAAAAAATTTTGTAATATCCTAAAAAATCTGAGGTAATTTTTGTTTTTGAACTATCTACTTCCTTCTTGATCTCTATCATTCAAATCATTGTTGAAGCTCACTTCAAAGTAGCATATTACTTAAAGATGATACAATCCTAGCTGTTCCACATTGCTAACTTCAATATCTTCCAGTTCAAATGCACAAGCAATTAAAAGTTTTGGATACTTTAGAAATATTTAGAAATTACATAAATGGAAGGTCTTAAAGTTTTTATCTGCTCATTAATATGGATATAACAGTAAAATAAGAAGGAGTTAATAGAAATAAGTTTTATATAACCTTAACCAAATCTATTTACAATATTACGCAAAAATAATGTCATCATAAGATACGTATATATTGGTTCCTTGGTTTTAAAAAAAAGATTCGTCCTGCCCTCATGGGAGAATTCTGCTAACGCCAATAACGCCCGTATAGTGGCAATAAATAGAAAATCTTTGGTTTCAAATTTTAGTAACTTGTCACATGATTAATTTTGTGTCAACTAAGATCTCGGAAAATACTCCGTCATGTAGCGTAAAATGACCCAATTCTGTATCCTTCCAAATTTTTATAATTGTATATTATTTATTTGTAATAAGTTCAAGGAAAATATCAAAGGCATCTTCTGTTTCTGCAAAAAGTACTAAGGACAGGTCACGTCCATTTGGCCTTACTTGGTCTAGAGAAGACTCACTAGCATAGTATTTGTGAGCAATTTGTATCACCTCCTCTGGAGTAGACTTTGGGCATGGTTAGCTACAGAAGAAATCGTGACTTAAAGTACGTCCCATTAGTAGCGACTATCACTGGCTGCTGCAAGACAGAGGTCAAAGTCTACGTTAGGAACATGGTGCACTGAGTTAACCCCAAGTAAGCGTCATAAACAGAATACTTTTTTCCCTTCACTTTTCTATTATTATCCAGATTATAGTAGACGGGAATTTCAAAATCAACATCAAGAAACGGTGAAGTTTACTGTAACGAGTTAACATAGAGCTTTGTCAAGTCTTTATTAGTTTGCTGTGTTAGCTGTCTCATGTCAGAGGCAATAACTTTCTAGTTTGTTCTTCTTTCCCCGCCAATTACTTGATCCTCAGCTGTGGCCGATGAGAGGTACGAATAGCTCGATCCAATGAGCTACCTCGCGTACATTGAATTTGTTAGCAAATACTGATCCTGGTTAAACCACTAAGCCCTAGTACTCTCTCGCATATATCTCGAAGAAAACCATGTGGATGCCAAAGGGTATGTAGCATATATCGAATCAAAGATAGTAGGCATCTACGTCATGCAGAAGTCACTGACGAGGAGTTATTTCGAATGCTAAGAATTAGAAATCCACTTACACCTTCATCCAAATCTTTATAGACTTCTTTGACGGAGTGAATTTGGCTAGGTGGCACTGAACAAAGAAGGTGTATAGTGATTCAGAACTTCCGCAATATTGACCTCTGCTTTCTTAATTACCTCAGCTACGGAATTGGTGACGTTGTCAAGACATTGGAGGTCGTTTAAGAGGGAGACAGTGTGGTAGGTATCTAGGGTGCCGTTTCTACACTCTATATACCATCATGAAGACACTGAGAGTAATGAAAACGCGAGTATTTCAGGAGTGTGAGTCACTGGGGGAGGCAATATGGGAAGGAAGATGCGGGAAGAATTTTCGTAACTTCTACTAAGAATTCTTTGCGAGCTTACTCAGCCTTCCAACCTATCATACATTTCTTTTAACATCGTTCCTGATTTAAATAAAGATGTACACGTATATTATTAATACGATAATATGCTAATAAGTAATAATTAGTTATTACAGTAAAATGTCCAGGGTGTGGATTGCATACGGGACATCAAAGAGGAGAAGAAAAAATGCTTCCGAGGAACGAAAAGTTCTTATCAATAATCTCAGTTTTAAAATTTATAAGTGCTTTTATTTATTCATAAATAACGATGTATACCTTTGATTTTGTAAGATACTTTGTTCATATTTTTAAAAAAGCACATCATTTCTATCTTATTATTTCGTGGGTCAACCTAAACAAAATAATTGATCTTCGCATTTAGGTGAAATTAATTCATATATTAAGGAAAAATGTATTAATAAGAGCCTTCCTCGTAAAAGTTAGAGCATTTGGAGCTACTTAAGGCATATGAACTAAACGACATATAAAAATTACTTGAACGCGTATAAAGACATATCTTTCTCACAAGAGGTTAAGTAGAGGTAGGGAAATGAAACCCTAAATGCAGAAATAAAATAAGCTAAAGAAAAAATCCAGAATTGGGTTCTAGGTAGTACCAAATATGATAGCTAAAGGAAGATGTGAGGGCTTTATATCTGATAAACAGAGAAAATACAATTACTTTTACCATTTCACAAGAAAAATTAAAAAATGAATTATTAATTGAGAATAATTCAACAACACAGGAGGAACCCACAGGATGAGTAGAGTTTTTATTAGAAATGAAATACACCTAGAAATAATTTACTAGGTAGACTGCATAAACATCCAACCTAGAGTTATATTTATTTACTCACATCATATATATATATATATATATATATATATATATATATATATATATATTTATATATATATATATTTACACAAATATTACACACACTCTTGTATACGGTGTTCCGACCGAAGTGACCATTGATTTCACCTAGGTGACATTATCTTACTTCTAATGACAACAACCTCGTTCCCACGAAACTATTATTTAACCATTTTGTTCTATTTGTTTATTTATAACAATCTGATAGACTGAACCCCATAAACATTCCCCCAAATTTCCTTTAGTAACCATCTATATATTTCCCCCAAAATTCCTTTGATAGTCTATCTCTGTCCTCTCTCTCGAATACACATCAACGAACATTCACTTCCGAAAATGCTCCTCCTAAAAAACCTTAGTGGTTATGCATACCTTCTCTACACATATAAAACAATCGAACATTAAATCAGACGCATCTTATCCATAGAGTCGATCAAATCACTTCGTCATCACCTTGTGATCCATCCACCTCGTTGGATAATATTTACAAGCTCCAGCCATTCATCATATTATACATAAAGTTCAAAATTAAATTATTTTTTATCAACTTGTTTGTAAATCCAAATACGAATTTATTTCGTGGACACCCCTAAACGAATTCAATTCCAACTTTGATTAATGTAGCAGGGAGTATTATTTGTTCCAACTTCGAACCCTGCCACAATCAATCAATCTCTCCTCTCGCAAAAAAATTCAACCCCTACATATATATATATATATATATATATATATATATATATATATATATATATATTTGTGTATATGGTCTAGTATGTATTGGCAGCCATTCAATGCGAACCTCTTTCGAAGAAAGATTATTCATACAAGAACTGCAAAACCTTAACTTATACTGTACCGTTAATTTGTAAATATATCATACCTCCTTTTCAATTCTGAGGGGAATTACCATAGATTCATGCAATGTACCAAACAGATACATCATAATATTTTATTTAAATGCGAAAACGGACTCAATGTTTCCTTTAATGTTTGGACATTCTTGCCTCACATTCATTAACAGGATTTGATTAAAAATCATTTGTTAGCCAACTTCAACTTCGTTTTAGTTGCAATATTTCTATAAAATAAGTTCCATTAAAAGACTAATTTCACGAGCATTTGTTCTTCCGAAACGAGATTCCTCCCTAAAACTTGTTTAATTTGTGTTTGAATATTTCAAAGCCTCTGATGGATGGGAACACAACTAAAATTGAAATCACAAGTGTTTGTAAAAATAAGTTTTATAGGCTTTCAGGATATATTTTTAATCTCAAAATTTAAAAAGGCGACTAAATATGTTCTAAAAAGTTATTTATCCATACTAATTTAAGCAGAAATTTTATGAACAATTACCAAATAGGTCATTATTTCAATTTCTGGGAGAGAATCCCGCAAGAGAGGAAGTGTTCCGTCATATATGAAATGAATTGCTCCCATATACTAGTTATTGGGTGGATTGGTAAAATTCGTTCTAAGAAGCTATCATCACATGTACTCTTTCATTTTATTAATTGTAAACCCTGGAAGGGGAAGGATGGTGTAAGATGAGTAAGGGCCTTACACTAAAAAAAAACCTGGATGAAAGGCAAATCCTTTCAAAACCAATGCCCTAAAAGAAACTAGCGCTCTCACCTCTTTTTTCCACTGCTATCATATTTTCACTCTTGAAAGATGGATGAACGAGTCTGATATAATTTCTTTTAAAAACAATAGATGTTATCAAGAACATTTGAAATTTAGATATATCCCAGATCGTGTCCTTGTGAATTTAAGAATCGAGTACACCCAATACCTTTCCCCTTTTCTAAATTTCGATTCCTCTGCAACATAAATTCTAACTTAATTAACTATAAGTTGTGCATTACTGCCTATATTAACGAGAAAAACTTATCATCTCACATTTCGTTTATTTCACTAGTGTTTTTAATTTCAAAACTTACATTGTTCTTCAAATGCGAGAAAATTGGTAAAATACACACTAGAGAAGTTGTAATAAAGAAATGAATTTCTCCCTTTATGGAAGTTCTTTCGTTCATTCTAGTTTAAGATTTGAATTGTGTTTATATTGTGCATCGATTAACTTTCTCCTTTTACAGATTTTTAGCAAGTGTAATTGAATTTTCTGTTTTGAAATGTAAGAAATGAGTATATTTTTAAAACTGGCTAATATCTTACCAAACTTTATTTTAATCTGAAATATAATAGAGATTGAGGTAGTCAAATTAGAACAACTTTTGCTTGAAGGAACGTTAAAGTTTCAGGTTCTATCAGACAAAACCTTCCTTAAGATTATTGAGTTATGTTTCTCTGAGTTTAGATAATTTTATTGCATTTTCGGCTAGTTGGAAGTTAAGTTTGTTAGGAGCGGTTGGATATTTTAGGAGGGTTTGGTTAGTTAATGAATTGTTAGCTTAGGAGACGTTGGCAGGCTGGATTAGGTTAAGTAAGCTCAATTTTGATAATGCTGCATATAAAACGGAAAGTAAGTTAAGATTTTTTCATAGCATCTTAAATAAGAGAAAAATCTTGAAATTTAGGATATTTAAGTTCTGTATTGAAAGCGGGGATTAATGAAGCTTAAATACGGTTAAGTTAGATACAGTAGGTATTATATAGGAGTGTATAGTCATGGGAAAATATATTAAGACTACTGAAATATATATTATTACTGTTTTAATTTGCTTTAATAATTTATGGGGTAGGAATACTTATTTTAATATTTTAATTATTGTCTGTTTTATGAAAGTCATAACTTGAAAAATATTAAGAAACAAGGTGTGCTGAACATAGTGGCCTGCCCTCATGACATTCAAAACTTCCAATAATTTCTGGACTAAACTTGGAACGACCTTGGCAATTATATCGTTTGTAAGAGAAGGTATAACAACATATGTTTTTCAGATTTCATTAGAATCGGTTGGATAGTTATGATGTTATTGGCAAATAATTCTTAGGCTAACATTGGGGGGACTTTGAAATTATATCATACGAAAGAAAATTTAGAACAACATAAGGATTTCAAATATCTTTAGAATCAGCCGAATAGGTATGATGTTATTGCTTAAAAAAAATAATAACAGGGATTAACCCACAGACCGACCACCGACGGAAATAGTGAGATAGAGAGTCGCACGGGACTAAAAACTCTACATTCCTTCACTAAATCCAAAATCGCGCTCTGGATCCTTTCCTCTAAGAGATGAGTTTTTGGTCCCTGAAGCCATTTCTGATGTGAGAAATGGGTTATTTGAAAAATGTTGCGTAATTATGATTTATTTCGTAATATATTTGGTAGGAAAATTATTTGAATCAATTACCTTGTAATGCAAGGAGACAGTTGCTCAGGGTATCGCATTAAGTACCACTATCTCAAGAATCATCAATAACTTTGAAAAGAAAATAGTTATACACCTATGAATAAGTCTTCTAAACATCAAAGAACTTCAAATGAAAGCCGAACACGCCTCTTGGTAAGATGCTATCTCAAGAATTGGGTTGCTTTCAGTGACAGGATTGTAACGATTGTAAAAAAAGCAAGTTTGAATCATTCAGCGCGCACAATTCGGCTGCAACTTTTCTACAAAAGCTTCAGTTCGAGAAGGGTGCAAAGATCCTCAGCTCACCAACAACACTGAAGGAGACTGGAAATTATTAAGAAATATAAACAAAGGATGGACTAGTGAAATCTAAGACAAAATTATATTCTCTGATGATGTTCCAAGGCGCTAGTTTTTGAGCTTCTGGAAGATCGCTCTCAAGGAGGAGAAAATGGGAGCAGATGGTGAAGCATCTGGACATTCTCCATTTTATTTCTTTTGTTTTGTATCGCGTCCATCTTGCCACTGCATTCAAGTCAGGGACAAATTTAGTAATTATATTTGCGAAATCGTTTGCCAGTTAAGAGCAACATATATTATAGAGTGTGGCCACAAGCCATGGTATAAATGCATCGACCAGGAACAGTAGCGGTAGTCCAATAAAGAGTAACTGTGAATTTGAAAAATATCAATGATTGTATTAATGAGGCTGAATCTTAAAAAAAAATAGTTGTACAGATTCTGAAACTTGTCCTATCATCATAATTTTTTTCTAACTGACGCCAGTGCCTCCCTTCTTCAGAGAATTTTCCTAGAGATCATGCCACCTTTACAAGTAAAATTGTTCCCCATCCGAAAAAGGTAGTTGGGTCTTGTTTTGAAGCCCACCAATTTTAGCATCGATTTATGCCCAAGCCAATTAATTGATTAAAATATATCACCAAGGTGGGAATTTTACAGGTAAAATGAGAAAGCTCCAAATAATATTAAATATTTGGCAAATTTTATATAATAAAGAAGGTACATAACTCTTTAGTCAATTTAAAGCTTGTATTTCTCTATTTTATGAAAGAGAAACGGTCTATTAAATAAGATCTATTATTTATAATGATTATTATTTTACTTTAGAGTTAAAAACAATATAGGGATCTCCCGCTCCAATTTTGTATAGCTTCATTATATAACTATAATGATGCTAACAGAAGAATGGATATTCTAATATTTCTAGCACTTGGTCTTTGGGGTAGTCCACCCTCAGTTTGACTACCAATCTGTCCTGTTTGAAAAAATGACTTCAAAATATTTGTCATATTCCCCCAGGCAATGTCAGGTGTAGCATGAGCTAGATGGCAGATATTCCTGCAAACAGGGAAGTAGCATGGTTTCCCATGCTACACCTGACATTGCCTGAGGGATTATGACTAATATTATGAAGTCAATTTTTCAAGGAAGACAGATTGGTAGTCAAACTTTGGGAGGACTGCCCCAAAGACCAAGTGCTAGAAATATTAGAATATCCATTCTTCTGTTAGCATCATTATAGTTATATTTAAAGTAAAAGGTAAAGCGTCGTCGCAGTCAAGACCTGGTCGTCATGACAAAAATTAAAAGATGTTCTCGTGCTGTTTGGAGAACCACTGAGAACAATCCTCGGATAAAAGTTTCTAAATTTGCAGAAAGATTATGAATCAGCCCAAGCACAGCAGTAAATTATCAGCTCTTTTGTCTATTATGAGCTTGTAGCCAGAAGGAAACCACTTTTAACTATGACCAATATTAAGAAGAGAATGCGTGGAATGAAGAAATGAGCGACCCGCCTTTGCAATTTCAGCAGAGCATCATGTTTTTTGACAAATCATTTGTTGGTCTATTTTTATAAATTAGATAAGAGTGTAGTATAAATAGTTCTCGTATTAGGAACCAAAGGATAAACATGCTGGTTTTTATATGGTAGAGAGAATGTAAAGCATAGGCCTTCGTATTACCATGCCTTCCCTTTTCATTATAGTTTGCGGTGTTTATCGCAGGTCACCCGCTTCAAGGCTACCATTTTGGGCCTAAACCTCTCTAACAGGGAAAGCGACTAATTTCCCCCCTCCCTTGTGTCCCACTTTCCTTTTCGCCCTTCGAACTGAAGGATATAAATATGGCCGTGAGGCCTTTACTTTATTCTGTTGCAAGGATTCTGCCTTAATTGCTCTACTGAATCGTTTTCCGCCACCTATCTTTGACGTTGTTCATTTTTAAAGACCCGTACTGGATTACTTCGTGCAGCGAGGATTTTTTTGCCATTGATTTCTACCAGTGTTGTTACTGTCCCTCTGTCAGCTGCATCAAATCGTGCTCTTCCAGTTACATTAGCAAGTGTTCTCCTTTAGGAAGCCGTTCACACTGGGCAAGTTAAAGCTCTCCCCTAGTCACCTCGCCATCTCCTCTTTGGGGAACTCTGTCATCTCGAATTCATTCTCTCGGAATCTTGAGCCTCCGATTCATTGTTTCCTGTGGTCTCGACGCCTTTAGCCCCGATATCGTAGTCTTTGGGTTTCTCCTCGCCAAAGACCGTCATCGCATTCACCCCTGTGGACTTGGGTGAAATTCACTCATCGTCACCGGGCCTCTTTCACCTGGGTTTCCGACGTGGGTTATTGCTTCACTGCTCTGGTATCAGGTATTTTGGAGTATTTCTTTCTTCTTATGGCTCTTTCAAATTAATTAAGTTTCATTTATGTATCTTTGGGCCTTCGGGTGAGGGACATAAGACAGGGAGGTTATTCCGGGAACACCTGTCACTAGAGTAGCGTAGCCTATTTTATCTTCAACGGTGCGTGTATTTTCAGCTTTAAGCAAATTATTCATAGAACCCAATTTTTATGCGGGAAAACCTATTTTGGTTAGAACGACTTGTGGTCGTTAGATGGTGATAAGCATTTGTGACCTTCCCTATTATTTGATGTACCCTGTATAATTTGTTAGCATTCAATTTATTCCACTTTACTGGATGTAAATAATACTTTTAATACTATTACGTGTGTATTCATTTAATCCCTTGCATATACCTCGTAATTTAGCACCCCCCTGTTAAATTCTGATGAATTTCTGGTAGGCCGTTAGATTCCTGGTCTTCTATAAAATTCTTGTGTGTGTTTTATTTGGGCCGTGTGAACCAGGTTCCAGGATAGCCTTCACAGAGGACAAATTAAACTCTTGGATCGTCATATTTAGTTTACTGCTTTCAATATCAACTAACAAAAATACATTTATATTTGTGGGTGAATTCCACGTGAAATTTTTTCCAGCACGAAAGTGACGTCCATGCGCTGAAGAAAATTCTAGAATTTGGTTAGGCTTAAATTGGTAAGCCTCTTTCCCCCATCCAAAAGCGGTAGCCATAAACCGCGTCCACCTCGGACCACCTTTTAGCGGGTTAGAATCGCTTAGGCGTGAAGGTTCGAGGCCATTCGAGAGTAGCGCTGGCCAAACATCCCATGTTTCCCCACCCCTGCGGGAAGAGCTCGGATATATAGGGCTCGTCTTCCAGGTGGGAGATACAGAGTTGAGGAGTACCACCAGGATCCAAGAAAAATTCCCCTAGTTCCAAGTCAGGTGCTTAAAAACAAGGCAAAGTGACGGGGGAACTTTTCGTGTGTTGGAATTAGCTCAGCCAGTGAGGTAATTCTATTTGACGATCGCCACCGAGCGATTTTTCCGTCTTCACTCTTTAACTCCAGTAGAATCCCTCCTCGTTCCCTTCCCGACTTCGTGTAGCCGAAATCTTCTCCCCTGCACGAGACGTTACTGCCCTCCCCCCTCCTTGGAGAACCGCCATTACGTCAACTTCCCGCTCAGAAGCTCCGAGTGCACTCGCCCTCACGTGTATTGCTTGCAGAAGACATCCGTGAAACCTTAGCCTGTCGTCTCACCCGGAATCCTTTGCAAGCCAACCCATCTCCCCCTTCAGCAACCCATTTGATTTAATCCTCCTTATTGGAATAGTCTCCTTCTGTAACGCATTAATTTCTAACTTCAGAGTCTGATGCATAACTCTGCAATTCCCATCATCATTCAGCAATTTAATTTTGCCCATTGATTCTCTTATATAATGTAAATGAAATTATATTTTTGTATATGCCTCTTTAAATAACCTTGAGCTATGGCATTGCCCAAATTTTCCCTGACCTCGTTTTGCACTCTATTCTCGCTGCTCCGCGCGTCGAAACTCGTGGCGTTCCGCCTTTTTGTCGGTTCGCCTTCAAGTTATTAGTCCCTACCCCATAGATATAATATGGTATTGATGTGATGTAATGTCACACCAAGACAAATATTTTTAAAGAGAAAATACTACCAGTATTTCAAATGAGTAGCTGGAAAAAGAAAGTTGATACTTCATGGAAGATGGGAATCCATGTCATACTTTAAAATAGACGAAAGTTTGGATAAACAAAGCGACACAAACGACTTCCTCGGGTAGTATACTGACATGAACCAAATAGCACATGTTTAAGGAATACTAGAAAAGGGTTTTATAAAGAGTTTCGCAAAACAAGAATATGATCAGTAGGGCTGCATATTCAGAACAAACATGTGTGGGAATACCAAGAGCTCTAATCTCTAAACTTGTAATTCTATGTCGAGAAGAAATGCAGCACTAAAAGCTGCAAAACCCTATTCCACAAAATAAGCATAATGTACATTCAAAATTCAAACGATATCTATATTTTTTTTCAAAAATTAATTTTAGTAATTATCTTGTTATTTATATATTTCTTACATATCTAAATTGGAAGGTACATAAGAGTACTAAGGCAAACTTCTATACCATATTTATTTTGAACTTGGAAACGGTGTAGAACATTTTGGGAATTAATGACTAGTTCAGCCATAAGACGGGTATGTTTTGAACTAAGAACCGATCTTTTTTCTGTAATTCCAAGGCTTTTGACTGCATTCCGCAAGCTACAATGAAATAGAAGGTGAAGAAAGGTTCAGGGTGAAGAGGAACCATTAAGTATGGTACTTTGAAACCACTAAAAAAAATCAGCAGGAGAATTTGGTATCCTCACTTAAAAAAATCTTTTTGTAGTCTATAATGAACTTCCCTAAAAGTCAGCGCGGAAATTAGCGCAGATAAAAGTCGTTGCTAATTGCCTTGCTTTCTATTAAATTTAGTTTATCTCCAGTGGCTTTTCCCCTAACCCTATCATTTCCTCGTTAAAATGGACTCGTTAAAGCGGTCCCAATTAGATCCTTCTAAAAGTGAAATAAAATGAATGCATTGCGACGGCCATTAAACTACCGTTTTTGGATATTAGGGAAGATTTCTTTATTTGGGGGGCTATACTGTATGCATGAATAACGTACATTTATATATGTGTATAGAGAGAGAAAATGTTGAAATGACATTTCAAGGTACTTAATAATAACGTCGAAATATTTTTTTAAAAAAGGCTTACATTCTATTTTCCGTTTTATAACTTTTTTATGGTATTTTCCCTTATAATTGTCCGTATAGTTCATATGTGTCTTCTAGTCTCGCTGTGATTGTTATATAACAAGAGGAAATTTCCGTTTTTACTTACCTCTCCTATTTAATTCGCCATGTTCTTGATCCGTTAAAACTATGTACTCAATTTAAAAACTATAAATACATAGTATTTTACCCTTTTTTAGAAAAATAATTTAGGAAATTTGAAGAAAGTTTTCTATAATTAATGTTACTATACTTTGGTTCAAAAATAAAAAGCCATGATAAAAAAACTGAAAAAACTGATTTTATTATATTGTATTGAAAAGGTATTATTTAAACAATAGTGTTATACCTCCCACTATCTGAATAACATCATAAATACGTAACTTCATAATCCCCAACAACCGCTGCCGCATTTAATTTGGCAGCTATTTTCATGCCTATAAAATTCTCCTTTTCAGATCTTCTACAGTTGATTATTGTGTTTCCTCTGTATACACCATTTTTTTTAGCCATCTTCAGGCATTATTTAGGGAATTCAATTCGAGGTTCTTGCTGGCCATTTTAAATATTCGACTCCAACTGCATCGAAGAATTCTAATGTGGTCATTCTCACATTAAGTGTATAATGTCTTGCTGAAAATTAACTTTTTTTAAAAGAGCCATCTATCTTTGTTAATAAAGGGTGTTCCATTAAGACGGATCGAAGTTAGCAGTAAATAAAACTGTGTTATTGGTGAAAATTTATTGATTTCACTATTGGATCATGTTATATGAGTCATAGCAATTATGTGTGAATAATAAAATCACCTAAATGTCGGCCAAGGCTTCAGCGGCACACCTCCACTCGATGGTCAAAATTTTTGATGACGTCTCTGCATAGTTGCTCATCGATCGAACCAATATGCCTTATTATCTCATCCTTCAGATGTTGAATTGTTGTTGGCTTGCTGGCATAGACCTTACTTTTGAGATGACCCCAAAAGAAGAAATCTAAAGGCGTCAAGTCACACGATCGTGGTGGTCAATTGACCTCGCTGTTTCGAGAGATGATGAGACCTGGGAACTTTTCATTCAATAAAGCCATTGTTGCATTGGATGTGTGGCATGTGGCGCCGTCCTGTTGAAACCACAAATCTTCGACAGCCATAGAATTCAATTCAGGCCATGAAAAGTTGGTTATCATGACATGATATCGCTCGCCTCTTACCGTAACAGAATTCCCAGCATCATTTTTGAAGAAATACGGCCCAATGATTCCGTTAGCAAAAATTGCACACCAGACAGTGACCTTTTGTGGATGCAGTGGCTTTTTAACAATCTTCCTGGGATTTTCATCATCCCAATGCGACAATTCTGCTTATTAACGAATCCACCAAGATGAAAATAGGCTTCATCACTAAAGATGATTTTGGGGGAAAAATCATTATCGGCTTGTCTTTGCTCGTGCACCCAATTGACGAATGAACGGTGCCTCAAAATGGTCAGAAGTCTTCAGTTTTTGTGTCACTTGAATTTTGTAAGCGTGTAGAGACAAATCTTTTGTCAAAATTCAATGTAACGTTGTTGTGGAGAGGTTCAATTCCTGCGCGCGATGACGAAAAGAGGTGTCTAGATCTACGGCCACATTCTCGCGCACTGCAGCAATGTTTTTAGCTGAACGGCATAGACGAGCACGCAATGGCATTTTTATATCTGCGACCTTCCCCCTTTTGCTTAAATTTACGAACAATTTTCCCAATTGCACTCTCGGTTGGTTTGTTTATGTTGATAAAAAAAATCGCGAAGTACCCGAAATGCGTTTCTGTTTGAACGTCCATTTTCGTAATAGGCTTCGATAACTTCAACACGTTTGCTATTGTTAATCTTTCAATGGGTGAAATTGACAATACTAAAGTTCTTAAATCTGAAATAAAAAGAAAAAAATTCATTAGACGCTTAAACTTATCTCACATTTATAATCGGTGCAAGTTATTGGAACACCCTTTACCTCCTCCATCTAATAAATGAGTTTATCATACGCCATTAAACTTCAAGCCATAAAACCATTATAAATCCCTTCACACAGGTTGTTCCCGCACCTAAACGTCTTGTCTACTATGCCGACACCTACAATAAGTAAGATTTTTAACAGTTACATCTCCACAGTAATACCTTTAACTATCAGGAACTTCTAAATTCCAAGTTCTCTTTAGAAAATGAAACTTCGAACCATTTACGCTAGGTAAAGGTGAGTAAACTCCAACTTGAAAGTTTTGTGGGAAAAGACAATAGTAGGATGGACAGTTTCTTTTTGTAAGTGAAAATTTTGCTTCAGGTTCACACAACACAGTATGGCTAGAAATGAGCTCATACTTTTTTGTTACCTTTAATTGGCTGTTGACGGCCAACGGCCGTTAACAGCATGAGTTAAATTTATGTATTAAGATCCTTTTTCAGATTATTTGCAGGAAGATCTGCCTCAACCAATTCTTTTTGCAGTCTCCCGGTTGCTTACTCCTTCCCCTTTCACTGCTATCACCTTCCGTTGCCCATCTATGGAGAGGTTTGCTGGTTTAGACATATTATGAATGTTATCCAGATATCAATTGATTAATCTTACACTTAAAATTTCAAATAAACATGGAAAAGATGAAAAATTAACATTTTTATATTAGAACATTTGAAAAATACTTATATAATTAAATAATCAAGAGAAAAATATCGAAAAGCCCAGTCACTTTTAGTACGATTCAATCCTTAACAAAATTTTGGCCTTATAGTTTTGAACTTAAGTTTAATTTACCTTTTTAACCAACAATTAATAGGTCATATTATCCGTTCTTGGTAATTCTGGTGATTGACTTGCAGCTAGGCTTATTTATCATAAAAATCTTAACTCTTTTTCTTCTACCTAAAACTAAAATAATGTTAAATGCGGTCAGGTATTTCATTGTTATTCACCAAGCTTCAATCTACTTTTGTCAATTACTTTAGATTCCATGAGCAGCAATAGATTTTAGCTATCGTTGATGTGAGACTATATCATACTACATGGGATATAGAGGTAATTGTATTAATTATGATGTTACAACTCAAGGAGAAGTTTTAAATGAATATCTTTTTTCAATTCAAGTTTCATTAAATATTTTAGCTTCTTTGTCCATAATTCCTTTGAATTTTTTTAAATTTCAACTTTCGTAATAAGTATCCATGAAAACGACATTTAACTTTCTTTTCTGGACAAGATCTTTAAGCAACCTTCATAAAGGGGCCTCAATATATCCCTGAGAAGTTGAACTCAAACTAAACACGTTATTGCGCGATAATCGATGCTACATATATCCAGCAACGTAGAAGAACACTCATGAGATTAACTGTTCATTGAGGACCCTCAAACGGCATAATGCTCAAAAGAACCTCTCGTCCTCAAAATGACTCAACCTTTGTATAATTATTTCCCCTAGAACAAATCCTTCTAGTAAAACCAACCTTCTAAAGCAATTTGTTCATTGTATCAAAAGTTTGGCTCTCAAGACCCTCAGGAAAATTTATATGCAAAAATACTTATGGGGAAAGTGTCTTCCTATTAATGAGAAAGTTTTTCCATTCAATATTAATACGTTCTCTGTCACCAGATGTACATGAGGGTTTCGTAGTTGATATGTAGCCACTTGCAACTAACGCTAATATGTGTCTGATAAATCGTTCAATTTTATGTTATTTTCTGAGAAGCCGCAAGGCATGGCAGTTTATTTAAGTGACAGTGAGAAAAGTGAGTGTTCAACGCATATTTTTAATATGTTTGTCTCATATGAAAATAAGTGGTGGGCGTGACCTTGCTCATTTTCGAAGTACAAACTCCTCTCCAGCCAGTGTATCACAAGTTGAATGAAACATAACAGCTACACCACCTTGGCCTCGTTTTTAAAATATACCGTCGATTAGTGTAATGCACTCATTGAAATGAAATTCTCCACAAATGATCAAACTTCTCATTAAATGAGAGATTTTTGTCAATAGTTCCGTTCAAATTATAGTGACAACAAACACAAATATGAAAAATCAGTGGTGGAACCAAGGTTATTGAAGGAAATTCTCCTATTAGAAATATGGGGATTTGTGATTTGCTAATAGATCGCTTGTAAAAACTGTGATACCTTAGCCGTGGAAGGGATGGTATCTTATAAGTCTGTTTGAGTCTTTATATTTATATTACCAGTCAGAATCTCAGAAATAATTACGAATTTCTATCTTTACTCCGCTACTTGCCTAAATTTCTGACCTTTGACCAAACCTTATCGTCATTTGTCACTTACTCCATCACTCCGGAACAGGACGTGGGTTCAGGCAAGTGAGGTACTCGCCTAGTGTTCCAAGTAATCACCACTTTGGTCTATCTGCACTATCGGGCTAGCAGAAGAGTTATTGATATTATTTCCACAGGCATAGGTTTGTGAGGAGAGATTGATAAAGAAAGTGGTGAAATTAGTGGAGGCGAGAATGTGTATGCCCGATATATAGCCCACGTTGTCTATAGAAAAGTCTACATTTGGTGCAGTGTTCAAGTAAAGCACGCATCTGTCCAGAAGCTGCTAAATATATGGACTTAAGTCAAACTCCGCTTACTCTGGTCGGTGTTGGGGTTAGGAGGAATAGCAAAACCCCAGTTATCAGTTTGCGAGGCCCAAGCGCGGTAAATATTTTCTTGTTAAGTGATATCGGGTGGAGACAGCAATCCGATGGCTTCTCGATTAGTTGGCTTATGTTCTAACAACACAGGATTCGGATCCCAAAGCTATTGGTAACTTTTCTGTTCGAGATGCCACCGTTGATTTTTGTTTATGAAATTATTATCGTGAGTCAAATAATATTAAATATTCGCGCTATTTTAAAAGAATTTTGCTAATTCCATTCCAGTTAATATTTTAAGAAGATTAAATTAAGTACTTTCTCATTATTGACATCCATTTTTTATTTCCTATTAATTTCGTCGGTCAATTCATATAGTTTCTTATTATTGGCATCATTATTTTGACTTTCCCATTAACTATCGATAGCCATTATTTTTATTTTTCTCTTATCGAAAGCGAATTTCTTTTTAACACATTGACTGCCATGTCAGTTACATGTGACTGACATTAACATTTACAATTACCCTTCGTCAGCCATATATGACTGACATGACCATACACAGTGGCCGCCGTGTCAGGCTGATAAAACTGATAGTACCTATGTTTTAACATTGTATTTGGCTTCCTTGGCGCCTGATGAACATTTTGATATATGTACAGCGGTGCTGTGATGCAATTTAATTTATCATAGGGAAATTTTTCGCCTGTGCTGTTTTTATGGTGTGTATATAGTGTTATGTTTAAATATATGTATTTTGGCATGTTTATATAGTGAATTGTGTGTTACAACGTTTCGCTGTTACCCAAGGCTTTGGCACGAGGAGCCAGTTGGAAAATGATGCCCCTTTTTTTTTAATAATAACTGAAATTAAAACTCTTTTCCTGCTGTATCTTCCTCTCTGATGTTCTCGATAACTGGACTATGCTTAGTGGAGGGTAAGCGAACATCTTTAGTGTCCTTCCATTTCAAGACCACAAATCCATTAGCATCCTCACGGGCTATAATCTCTTTCCTCTTTAGGTTTTCCTTCATCACTTCTTTTAGCATTTCCTTTTTATTTGCCCGTACTGTGCCCACCAGGTAAGTGTTCTGTGGTAAGAATAATTTAGCCAGATAGTAGCTTGTATAAAAGTTGTCCACATACAAAGTACGCCCTTCATTCTTTAAACTAGATGCCAGTTCTTCGCAAACATTTTAGCAATTCCAACTTCTCGAATCCCACTTGTAGCTTTTCCTGAATATATTTTAACATTATGGGTATATACTTCTGACGAGCACAGTTCAATAATTTAATGCCATATTTATGGGCCTTGTTTGGCAAACACTGACGGAACACTAGTCTTCCTCTCCAGGGGATGAGGGTTTCATCAATGACAATATCATGTCTTGGTGAAAATGTGACCTGGAATTTCTTGAGTAGCATTCCGAGTAATGGTGGAATTTTTGCTAAGCGCTCGCCTTCTCTTCTTTGGGTATTATCGGCAAAGTGAACGAATTTTAATGACATTTCAAAGCGATTTCTACTCATGGTCTTAGATGCAATTTCATTCTTATATAAATAACTGGTAATCCAATAATCAGAAATGCCCCCTAACTTCACAAGGCCCATTTACATAGCTAAACTAAGAAATTTTCTCATTTCATTGCTGGTAGTTGGAGTCCATTTATGGAACCTTGAATGGGCCCTGAGGGTCATATTAGCAATAGCTTGGGTGGCATACAAATTGGTTTGGTTCACCACTTCGTCTATAATTTCATCATTTTCAAAGACTTTATAGAGGGCATATGGACTAGCATTTGGCAATGAATCAATCTGAAATCCAGATTTACCGGTAAATAGAAATGTTTTCTGTTTTCCCTGAAATGTTTCCCATTTAATGGCATCTCCTTCATCAACATTCCTTCCTTGACTTTCATTCTCAGCTTCTTCCTCTTCAACAGTTATCTGGGCAAGTAATTCTGCAACATTATCATAAATCTCCGCTTAATCTTCAGCATCTGATGGAATTGCATCTGGTATATAATCTGGATCGAGGTCCAAATCAGCCAGATCTGACGAAACTATTTCAGTTCTTTCATTGAGCACATCTACCAGGTTCAATTCACTAAGATATACTTCTTCTTTTATTATCTGAACTAGCGGCACTTATTTTAGAAGGCTACTAATTTTAAATGTATTATGTACAATTATAGAGCTGAACTTATCTTCAATTTTAGAGCTGAACTTATGTTAAATTACAGAGCTGAAATTATGTTTAATTATAGAGCTGCAATAAATGAAAGAAATTGAGATTATTGATAATCCCTTTCTTCTAAAAGTGAAACAACACTTCAGTCAAATACAACTGACAGGTAGAATATTTTTCCGGCTCCTAAATGTTCCAATAAGAAAAAATCGCTGTTGATAATAGGAAAGTAAAATAAATGGCAGTCGAAAATAGGAATGTTCCAAGATTTGCTTATTCTCGTTTCTCTTTTGATATATTATTATTCATAATCTACATTGATTCGCTCCCTTTTCTTCTATTGTTGCTCCAATTGAACTTCGCTGAACTAATTCGCTGGTTGAATCCAGACTTATAGGCAAACATACGACTTCCATTTCGTTAGTCTCACATAAGACCTTAAATATATAATCGTTGACTCTTAATTTTATCATGCCATGTTTGTTAAATATATAATTGTTGACTCTTAATTTTATCATGCCATGTTTGTTAAATATATAATTGTTGACTCTTAATTTTATCATGCCATGTTTGTTTAGTTGCTAGTTGTTGTTTGATCCCCGTTCAATCTTTCAAAATACTAGTATTCTATTATATAATATTTGATATGTTGAACTAGCGTCCAAATCCAATTTCTTTAATATAATGAATGCTTACTGCTGTTTAAAGAAGAAGTTAGACGTCATTGTTCTTGGGTTTTTATTAACTTCCGTTCATGGTTGAATTTTTCAACTACGCTAAGGGCCTGGTTCTCGTCGATCTGTAAAGAAGTCCTTTGCACCGATAATGGGACATATGCAGCTGTATAAATCTGTCTCTGTAGCGCATTCCTGTCCTAGAGCGCCGTTTCTTTGGTCAATATACGTATAGATGTAGCTGCCGAGAAAATTCCTGCAGCTAATATTGTATCCGTAGCTAACAAATGTGCCCCAATTTATTTACCCCCAAACATCTCTATTGGAAGAGTTTGCTAATGTACTCCTACTGCTAGTGTTTCTCTGGCCTTCCATCTGACCCATTTTTGTAGTCGTACTAAGAAAAAAGAGAGACATACATTATTTCAACAGAGAAAGAGATAGAAAAAAAATAATCCCGCTTTAAAGGGCGCTACATCGTTTAAAGGAAACAGATCTCTCCAATCAGTCCATTAAGGGCAGTTATTTCTAAACTTTATCTTCTTAAAAGGGCTTAAATCTCAGAATACCCTGAAAAATATATTTTTCAAGAGCAAACGAGATTGAACTGTTCCTTAAAAATAATGATGGCTTAGCTGTCATCGCGTGCATTGAGTGTGTAACAAAACAGACATTCGTTCCTGAGAAATGATCTGTGATGATGACTAGCAGAATAGATGAGGGTGTTTGAGAATAAGATAGGATAGGTTGAAAATACCGTATAAAGATGGAGTGCTTAATGTTAAAATGCGTCATGAAAGTAATGCGGAATAGAAAGATAATGATTTGTTCAGGTTGCCTGGAAACCGCTTTCGTTTTAATTTATTTTGCTTCCTTCTGTATATGACTAGTTGTATATTTAGTTTTCAAGCCTTTGTTACTATTTGCTCATTTGAACTTTGTATCATTTGTTTTATTCATATTTTTTCTGCTTTTTCTCACAGATTTTTTTTTAATTTTTCGTATTTTTTCCCCTTTGGGTTTCTCAAAATCCTTTAGTTTATGGTCTCACTAGTTGTCTATTTTAATTATGTATTTCGGTTGTTTATTTAGCTTAACTACCTCCATCAACTATGGTTTTAGCGGTATATAACAATAATATTAACCAGTGTCTTCTTTAGCCTTCCCTTTATATCAGCCTTGACGGATTTCTTAGTCTAAAATAGTTATTTGGTTTATTTTACCTTGCGGCAGAATTTAGTAAAGCCATTTTAAAATTCTTGTGCCACATTCGTGTAGTATTTGCTTAATTGGTTTTAGTGCTACTCGTCTCTTTTGGTGTAGTTATATCGATGTAAGTCTATCGTTTCTTCTTGTGTTTGAGATGAACCTGGTTGCCTAGATTTTTATGAGCTGGGCTTATTTAATCTGACTATTGCCCGATATCTGCGTGGGGATTATTCAATATTTCATTTTGAGCAGACAAAGGCCACGTAAAGTTTTATCTTGTTTCTGCATGACTAGTTTTGAATCAGTGTAGCGCTGTGAATGTAACTCTACCTTCCTTATCTTTTTGTAAAAGGTGAGTAGTGTATTCTTTTTTCGTTACTTTGAGTCCTAGTACTCGCCCATCTGTTATCTATCGATATGCCTCACAATCTATTTTTATTGCAGATGTACTGTATTTATTCAATTTTCAGGAATTATGTTGAATTTGTCTTGTTTGTATTTATTTTGTTTATTTTGTTCGTATTCGTTTATGTTCTTTATTTCCCACGTTGTTCTTTGTGCAATCTGTCTTGGATTGTTCTTTTGCTTTAATTATCTGTGGAATGTTACCTGCTAGCTCTATATACAGTGCACTCTCTTGTTTAGGTTGAGCCAGATAATTGTGTAGAGTGTGTACAGAGGTGTACTCAGACAACACGCGTTGAGAGACACTGGCTTGCTAATCGAATACCTTTCCCGTTTGTCCATTTATATCTAATGTAACCGTTTCTCATATAGGTAGTTGCATAGTATTTTGTTTAAACCATATCCAATGTTTTGGCGTTTATCTTTACATTCAGACTGGGTATGGACACCATTTGAAAGCTATGGCAACATCGGGAAATTACATGCCAATTCTGTTTCCTTTCCTTGTTTCTGTGGCGATGTTTTCTGATATTATCAGCAGAGCAGTTTCCGTTTCACTTTAGACCTTGAATTCGTATAGATGGATATTGTATAGGTTGTATTATCATGATGCTTCTTTAATCTTTTGTTCCGATTCTTTTACAGGAGTATCCTTAGATAGGTTAGGAGCGAGATGTGACGGTAACTTGTGATATGATGGTTCGGTTAGCCGGTTTTGGTAAGAAGATCATCTTGAATGCTGGTGCAATATCCCGAAATTAGTCAAACATCGATCGTCAATAGTGCATTATGTACGTTGTTTAGAGCATTGATTAAGTGGGCACTTGTTATTTTACTTGTTCTTGGTCCCTTTTGCTTGAAGTACGTAACTGCTGTATTATACCTTTTCGAAAAACCCATTGTTTCTCTTTGCGTTTTACGTCATACTTCGTCGACGAGTGAGTAAGTGCGATGCATTCTTCTAGGTTTTACTGTGTTTGTGGTATTTATACTATATATTTCACTTCGAATTTCAAATTTCCTTGTGGTAAAATGGTGAAAATTTGTTTCCAATATCGTTTAAAGTGTTCTTGTAGTTCGTTGTTCAACTTTTATTATTATGTATTTGTTATTTGTGATGTGGATTTCTGAGTATTTTATATTGATTCCAGAGCTTGACGCGTACTTTTATAAAACTATTTTGATATTATTTCCTTCCAGATCAGATCTGACTTGTCTTTTATCATTATTTATATTAGCTTTATGATGTTTCTTAGACTAAGTTATATTTTAATGTTATTACCCATTTCCATTATTTCTCGTTAATTATGGAATTCTTCCATTTGGGGTTTAATTTCTTCGTGCATTTGTGGTACATGTAAACTTTTGTATTCTATTTTCGATGTTCAATTCGCGATTGTTGTTGCAAGTTGCTCCTCTATTTCTTCTTTTTTTTCAGATGGTCTAAGGATCCCATTTCAATCATTCTCCGATGCTTCTTATATTGTTTCAGTCTATCTTGCTTTGTTATTTTCTCGGGGTGATCTTGATTTGGGTAGAAAATGTGTATATTGTACTTACTATACTCAGGTGGTCAGATGATAGTGCAGGTTATGGTTTAGTGCAGAATGAATTTGAAATGTGGGTTCATCAGAACAATATTGAGAGTGGTTGACGATCTGTCGGTGAGAAATTGTGGACCATGTTCCTTTACATTAGCAGTTAACGGGTCTTTCCTTCTCCATTTGTTTTACATGTATAATCTAATTCACTACACCTGTTGTTAAGATGACCACATGAAATTGAAGATGTTAGCGAAAGATTTCAATGAAGTTGGGGATGCAAAGATAGAGGCGCCTCGGGCGTTGCTAAGTAGACGCTACCACTAGATCTCCTGTAATCATCTCTATCTTAACGACAGATTACAATTATTTGAAAACTTTAATTTATGTGAATATTTTCCGTTTTCATTACAATTATTAAACCTTCTTCTTTGGTCTGGGTATATCTTGATATTATTATGATATAATTGGCTATCTTTCTCGTTGCTTGTTATCTATTTGTTTAGTGTTTTGTAAATATTGGGTGTCCCAGAAAAAAGTTAGCCATAATTTGAATTAGTATAACCCAAAGCTTATTGGAGATTTTTTGATCCTGTAAACGGTGTCTTATTTAACAACTATTTATCTGTCAATTTCGGAAATTTCATTAAATTCTCATTAATGATATTGATACACTAATGGGTTTAGTGGTGGCTATTCAAAATAAGTTTGCGCAAGGAAGTAAAATAATGAAACGAATCCTAGGAAGTCTAGGCTACTGTGCACTTTCAAGAGAAACCTATGTAGCCTAGGTCACCGTTCGATTCTTTAAGAACAGCCTAGGTTACTTTACAGTGGTTTTTTAGCCACGCTGTGGTATAATCTCGTCATTATTGCTTACTAAGCAAATCAAAGCGTTTCTGTGTAAATGATTACTTGCATAAAACCTTTTTAATCATGCAGTTAACAAAAGATCAACGCGTATTTGTAGTCACAAACTTTATTATGACTGGCAGTATCAAACAAGTACAAGATTCATTTGAACGACGTTTTTCAGGTAGGTACCCACCAAACAACTCACAATTTGAAAAAATGTTCACGAATACCAATACGAAGGAACATGCTTAAATGTAAATAAAGGTCGTTCGGGTCGTATGAGAACCATCAGAACAACAGAAAATATCGAAAGTGTTCCGATGACACTTTTTTAAAAATCCACATGCATCAGCTAGAAAGAATGGGTTACAATTGTCAAAGTTATCATTTATCCGCATTATTGAACATGACTTAAAATGGCATCCCTATAAGATGCATGTAAGACACCAGCTTCCTGAAACTGATTTTCCTCGTCGTAGACATTTTGTCGAATGGCTTCTCGATAAAACTTCTCGTTTCTTAGAAAACATTTTGATTGGTGACGAGGCAGCCTTTTCATGAATGAAGAGGTAAAATAGCAATAACATTCGGCAATATGCGCCACTGACCCCATCCTGCCGACCCACCCAACATTCAACTTTGACACACGTATTTGTCAGCAGAAAGTGTCTCTGTGGATCGGAATATGCGGGAATGGCTATCTTGGCGGCCCATTTTTTATGAGAATAACTTGAAGGTGCTGCCTACCTTAGCATGGTCAACTATGGGATCTTCCAGGAACTCCGCCAGATTTCCTGCAATCAATTCACTAGAATTTTGTGGATTCAGGATGGCGCACCAGCTCATAGACAGCTTGCTGTAAGAACAAAAGTAAGAGAAATGTTTTACAACCGGATTGTCGTGCTAAATCATGCAATTGAATGGCCCCCAAGATCCCCTGACTTAACACCGTGCGAATATTTCTCATGGGGATAGCTAAAGAATAAAGTGTATTCTACTCCACCATATAGCATCAACCAGTTAAGAAATAGTATCAAGCGTGAAGTCATAGACTTAAGTTAATCAAAAAGGTTGTTCAATCAATGCGATGAAAGGCGCAACTGTGTTTAGAAAGAAATGAAAAAATGAATTTGTATTACCCATATGAAGAGGTTTTTTTTAAATAGATTTAAATACATTTGCTGATTTTAAACTTCGAAGTTTCATTATTTTACTTCCTTGCGCAAACATAATTTGATAGCCTCCATTAAACCAATTAGTGTATCAAGATCATAAAAGGGAATCTAATGAAATTTCCAGAATCGACAGATAAATAGCTGTTAAATTTGTTTTATTTTGCAGGACTCAAAATCCTCTAATAGGTTTTGAGTTATACTAATTCAAATTACGGTTAACTTTTTTCTTAGACACTTGGTATAATGATCTCCAAATGTTCTTTACCTATTATTTTAGATTATATGATTCTTTCATCGTTCCAACCATTTATGTTGTGTTAATATTTTTCATTTATTTTGGACCATATAATAATAATAATAATAATACTAAGTCTTTTGTAATGCGCTCTTCAAGGCCTGAGGCCTTCCCAGAGCGCACGTTGTGCTGAGATGAGAATGAAAATTCATTGGAAATTCAAGAGCGGGAGAAGGCAATTCTGAAAAGATGCGTTTTCAGGAGACGCTTAAATGTGGTAAGAGAGGGAGAAAACCTGATTACAGCAGGAAGAGCATACCTTTGTTCTTTTCCCATATTTACTTTTTATGTTATGGCTAGTGATTGGATGTGACCAGATCGTTTATTCTTGAATTCGCCGTTTGATATATGTATTGTGGCAATATTCGGGGACGATTAGGATAATTCATTGTTTGAGTGCGTTATGTATATTCTTTTCTGCATCTTCTGGGTCATATTCATAATTCAATTTTCCTTTAACTAAGCTGGTGACTATTTCCTTCTGCGTGCTAGATTTAGGAAGGTATTCGGTATTTAAACCGTAAACTTTGTATTATTTGCTGTGAATTAGGTTTTGAGTTCACTTTCAGTTTTTCTTTTTCTAATTTATTCCATATTTCCCTGGTACCTTTGAGAATTTGGGCGAATCCATCTGTCGATTTCTCTTTGGTGTACGGGTCGTTAAATTTTGTTCTTTTGCTGTTACATTTTTAATTGGGCATTTGCCTGCCGATGTAGATGTTTTCCAGTAAATACCGTTCGGTCCAGGCACAAGGTCGAACAAAACGCGATATATTCGCTCAGTCCAAGAGTGTTTTACACGTTATACCCTCGACAAATACATGACCAAAGAATACTCCTTCAAATAAAAAGCATGTTCCCGATATGCAAGTCAAAAACACAGGTAGGACTAATGCAGGATCCTGACAAAGAAATACATCAACTATGGAAATTCACATCGAAATTTAGAGATGTCATATCGAATGTAGTGGCAGATCATCAGGAAAAAAATGGTAGAAATCAACAAAGAAAAAGAAATAGAATACGAACAGCTACGCGGCAACAGCAAGAGAAACCATGGAGGGACCTGCTAAAAAAACACTCAGTCGTTAATATAGAAGAGAGCATGTGATAAAACTTTCGGCTCTGTATTATACATGCTCATAATTGGAACAACGCAAAAACCTGGATTTTACACAGAGAAGTGAGCATAATGCTGAAAATAATGACATTAATATAAATTCATCATAACCCACTCCCAAGTGAAATATACCAATCTATGAGAAAATAATTATCTACCTGATCTTTTACATGTTGATATGGTCAATATAAACTATTTGGGATTAAGTTTTTAATAATTAAATGCTTTGTAGTTAATTATATCTGCAATCCATTGTTTATCCTCCCCATAGAGTTATTAATATTTAAGAATGAATTATATATAATTTATTCCCTTAAAATCGTTAAAAAGTTCTATAATTTAGCCATTACAACTCAATCTATTTAATGTCTACAGGACTTCACTTGAGAATATTCATCCTCTCCTCATATGATCTCTGTCGCAATCTGAGATCAAATACATAGCTAACTAACCTTTGAACCGTATTACCTCCTTCTGTTGTTTGTTTCTGAATAATCTAGAGTGTTATTGGTATATTTTTAAATTTTTAATGGTTAAACATTTATGCCGGACAAATTGTTATAAAATAATTATTTTCAGGTACAGCGGAAAATCATGAATGTGAAAAAGTTCCGATTTCTTTCCAATGAAATCTGATGTAGGGACAAAAAAGGCTGAACAGAAACGAAACGTAAAATTTAAGTGAATCCAACCATACGACGATAGTTTGCTATTTCTATAATGGCGAATCATCCTTATTTTCTTTAAAGGAGCCATACAATCTAATTAATGAAGTACTTTGTGTTTACGTCATAAATAAATAGAGTTACAGAAACTTACATATAGTTCAACAAAGCGACCGACATTTTTACCTCATAAAACATTATATAGGTTCTAATACTATTCAAACAATAAAGATTATAGACTATGCAAGATGAATAAATAAAGAGACAGAATGACAAAGATTTTTATTTAGCAAAATAAAATACATAGCCTCTAATATTATACAAACACTTAAGATTAGATTCAAAACTCAGACAAATAATACAAGAACATCCGTAGTTATGGAAGAGGATTCACCCTTGTTGTAAACATTGAATCCACATCAAACGAGATACAAAGTGATTATCAACTTTCTATTAATAGTTGATGATGCCACTACTTTTTACTCCTATAGGATATTGGATGTATCTCTTAATTAGCTTATAATCTGAGTTGGGACGAGGATCTTGTGATTATATATTTTTCAGACAAAAGATAGACATAGATTTGTTTTAATAAATGGAAAATATTAAAAACAAATCCATAAAAACTTTCTCTCCTTGATTAATTGAATGCAAAATTTAGTGTATTTTAATGTTGCATAAGTAAAAAATTGATAAATGGTAGAGCACACTTCAATATCACTTCTAAGAGAAGACGCATATTACGAACATCTTTTTAAAAAGGGGAGTCAAGACCTTTTGATTCAGCCAACTAAAAGAAACATTATGTGGATTTGAAGAAAAAATCCAACTAATTTCCCAACATTTCACTGATTTTTAAGCATTCCCTTGCATAGTGAAAAAGTCGTTGGAATTTTAACGCCAAGGTCTATGCCCTATTCGTAATAAGAGAGGACACAACACTTCAGCGTTTGTCTGAAACTGGTCGCCTATTGGCTTATGCGTTGGGTCTATTTCCCACATGACAAGAAACACATACCTAGATCATCAGGCAGATAGCCAATAACAAAGCTTCTATCCTGAATCTTCTCGTCTTTCCAGTCCAAGATATCGGCTTTTTTCCCACTTCCTAACATGGCAAAGAGGTACTTCTGTTCACATACACTTACGCTGAACAGATCTTTACCGGTGTTACGTGAAATACTCCTGGTTGGTATAAAAATACAATATTATCTGGCACCTTTCTCTAGGAGAGATTTCATATATCATTTTCGAGAAGAGTTTGCTAAAAAAATTTAAAAAAAGATAAGAATCCAATTTTCGATAAAGAGAATCTATATTATTATTTGAATGGCATAATAAAATTTAGTGGATTAATAAGCTTTAATCGACAAATTGATTTTTCCTCTCTAAACTTATGACATCATTATGCCCCCCAAAATAATGTGTTGCTAGCATTTATGTAGCAAATCTATTAAAAGTTTTATTGTTGTTAAGATATAGTAGCTCCAAAACCTCTTCACCTATTTGTTCTTACAACCCTGTAGAATATTTCATTAAGACTTTTCTATGTTTAAGCTCTTTACAAATAATAATAAAGGTTAGCTAAAACTTTATCTTTAGTTTACTTGACGTTATCATGTATGTTTCCATGGTAGTTTTTCATTATTTTCACCAAAATAATAAACATTCCCTGACGACTCTGTCTGGATCTCTAAAAAAATCATTCCATCTTAGCAAAACCTTAGGTGATCTTAAAAAAGAAAGCTAGAATCCCAGGAAAATATAAAAAGCATGAAAAAGAAATTATAAGCATCCTTAAAAAGATTTACGCAACTACCCTATAATAATGAGAGTTCTAATGCAGAGCTTCATCGTCCGAATTTGAAAGTTGGAGTCAGGATCATTAGAAGATTTCTGCATATCATATTCAGAGAACATTTTTAGTTCCCTAACAAATCCGAGTGAATTGTATTATCATTTTTACCATGGAAATCATCTTATGTTTTTGAAACATTGAAAATAGTACAGGAAATTTGTCTCACAGTGATAAAAACAATATTTACGAGATAAGTCCTGGTGGAATTTTGAGAGGAAGTCAAGTATGTGAATTTTTCCATCAGTAAGATGACTTCGGCATCGTAAATCGCCCTTTCATTCTCAAACCCCCGATGCTCCCACCAGAATCTCTTCTCGGAATCAGCGTTAAATTCTCCCCTCAATTGTTGAAACCTCCCTCGAGATTATTTCATTCAAAGACGTCAAAGCTTAGGTGGCTTGAATAATTTCAAACAAGTGGATTTCATTCACAAAAATAATAATAATATGAGGGTTTGCTAAGAAATGTACAAATGAAAGTGTATAGTAAATACTTTCTCAACAATAATTAATGGTTCACAATTTAACTGTAACTTTGAAGATGTATTTCAATTGCAATTATTTAATACATGTTGATAAAAAAATTCTCTTATAACATACATACATATCAATCTGACCTAATTGAGGGATTCTAAACAAAAATATCTTATTTCTCTAGGTAGATAGGTAGTAGCACGTTTGTTCCTTCGCGGCTTGCTGGGTTCTAAAGAGAGGAAAATGAAATGCACATAATGATCAGAATGACAATTACTGTTGACCACGAAGTAACCAGTTGTCAGTGCTAGTGGGATGGAAGGGGATGTTATTGTGTGTTTTGGACACCACGTACTGATACTGAAAGGAGAAGTAGGCAAACTTTCTCTACTTCAGGAGTCATGTAGCTATGAATACCCCTATAGTGGACACTAGGACTCCATCAAGATGAGAGAGTGGTCTTTTTATGCTGTGATGACGGTAAGGGAAATGCTAATGGAATTTAGATTTTTACACTGCATGATTCAATATAATGAACTAAGAGGGCGGTCAATAAGTTTTGTGAATCGGTAGGTCAAAACAGAGGAAGAGGGATGGCTGTTTGTGGGGGTGTTAGGACAAGTTATATCAAGTAAGAATCTGCAGCCGCACACTCCTGCCTCGTCTATTTAAGAAGAAGTAGCTGATCGCAGATCGTCAGTCACAAATTTTTTAACAATGGAGAAGGTTGGGCACCGCGCAGTGATCAAATTTTTTACCAAGGAAGGCAAGAATGCAAAAGAGATCTATCAACACATGGTTGCAGTGCACACCGACACTGCCCCTTCCTATGCAACCATTGCTCGCTGAAATAGGAAGTTTCGCCATGGTCGTGAGTCCCTTTAAGATGACCCCTGTCCAGAACTTTCGTCAGACGTGACCAACGAGGATAATGTGGCCCGTATAGAGAGGATGATCCTCGAAAATCGACGTGTAAAGGTCGAAGAAATAGAGCGAGAAATTGGAAAATCACATGGAAGTGTTATCAACATCTACACGACAATTTGGCCATGACGGAGGTCTCTGACGGTGGGTCCCTAGAAACTTCACGAAACCTCCCGTCGTCAAAGTACGGAGGAGCTGCTGCTCTTGTACAACCAAGACCCGGCGGGATTCGAGCCACGCATAATGACAGGTGCTAAAACTTGGGTGCATCACTGGGATCCCGAGACCAAGCTCGAAAGCATTGCCTGGAAGGAGAGGGGCTCTCCGACCCCATCAAGTTCCGGACCCAACCCTCAGCCGAGAAAATCATGGCCACCATCTTCTGGGATTCTGAGGGAATGTTGATAGTGGACTATGTGCCTTGTGGAAGGACCATCACAGGCCAATATTACGCTGAGGAACTGGCTGGGTTGAAGAAGTGCATCCGTCAGAAGGGGCGCAGCAAGTTGACACGTGGTGTCCTGCTCCTCCACAAAAATGCCCCTGTCCACAAGGCAGGAGTTGCACAAGCTGTCCTGCGCAAGTGCGGATTCAAGGAGCTCAACTATCCCCCCTACAGTCCAGATCTGGCCTCTAGCGACTACTTTTTATTCTGCCAACTCAAGGCTACACTGCATGGACGCCGGTTCGGGGACGATGAAGATGTCCAGCTTGCCGTCCAGGAGTGGATTGAATAGCAGTCGGGAAATTTCTGGTTGTCGGGAAATCGAAGCCTCAGGGACAAGTGGCGCAAGTGCATTGAAGTTGAGGGTAGTTATATTGAAAGATAATACTTTTTCTCATATCACGTTTCCTTATATCCGAATTGCAAAACTTATTAACCGCCCCTCTTAGTTACTCCTCGGTGGAAGATTAGCGTTTCCACAATGGCGGCCAACTCATGACGACCCTAGAAGTTTTGTGCCCGCGCCGAATAGAATTAAACCCCTGCCTCGAAGTAAACAATCCAATGACTTACGTGCTACGTAAACGAGAGCTTCTATGGTTTCTTAAATGTGATAAATATTACGAGTTTTCAAAGACTTTCTCATATTTTATGGAAATAAAAAAATACTCTAAATCAGATAGTGAATGCACGTTTAAGCAATACTTCATACTGACATTGATGTTAATATTTAGATAGTAATGCATGCAGCATCTTACGCTGCAGCAACGGCGAGGTTGGTCACATTGCTCAAGCTAGAAATGGCACTACCTTTCCTAAAGGGATAAATGTTCCTTTATATTAGGTAGGTTTAGGATATGGATGGTTATCCGAGAATATTTTTGTATCGCTGGTCTCTAGCGATGCTCTAAAAGAGAATTGTACATCTAATATTGTAAGAAAATTTTATCTCTATAAAGATAGTTTCCAACTGTTTTATTGATGTTTTTTGAAGAAATAAAAGATTACCTATGGTTCTCTGAGTAAACTTGTTTCCTGGAGATAAACAAATAATAATACTACATATATTCCAATTCAGACATTATCTGAATGGATCTGGTTCCATTTTCGATCCACACTTTCCTATATTTTTCTTAAATTTCAGCTCTAAGTTTAAGAAATCAGAAAATAAATCTCAGATTAGGGTAGAACTGGTAGAAGAAATTCTATTAATCGTATGAATGTGTATCTGCTTCGTGATAATCCTTTTGTTTGGCTAAAGATTTTCCCACCTATTTGCGCTCGTAATGCTCATATCTATTGCCGATTCTATTTATCGTGTGCAATTTGCATCCAATCTAAAAACCTGGAAGTAATCTGATATGGTCTTTGTCATATTAATTAGGACAAATTAATGCTGACATATGCAAGAGCTTTCTTCATTTTGGTCAATACATGCTGCATATAATAAATCGATGTTTCGCGCGGCATTGAAACGTTTATCAAGAAAAAGTGGTTAATCCCTTTGCACAGATTGATTTTCGCAACATAACTCCTCTTTCACTATTATGAGGCATGAAATAGGTAAGATTTTTTATACTTTCATCTGCTCAGTAGTATTTACCAACTGTCTCTCTGCATAAACTTGTCTCGTCGTGAAAATAAAATATGGATGCTATATTCCAATTCAAACTGTCAGAATGGATCTTCTTACATTTCTCTTCTAATTTCAAGAGATGATGGAATAAATCACCTAGTCGGATAGAACTAATGGATATTATATTAATCGTATGAATGTCTGTCTGCTTCTTGATAATTGATATGTTTGATTCAAAGTTTTCATAACGATTTGTGCTGGTAAGGCTCATATCTCATGGAAATTGTGTTTCATGGTGCGAAATTTGTACCAAATCCAAAGGCTATATGAAATTAATATAAGTTTCGGATCATAAGGATTAAGCTTAAGATTTATAAATATTTTGCGATCGATATTTCTATTGTTTTGGCATAACTTGCCTCACAGAGAAAAAAAATATTTAAAAATGATAATTATTTTAAGAGTAGAATGCTTTATGCCTGTTATATTAGAGCAACACAGGCTAATTTCATTAAAGTTTAGGCCTGAAATACCTTTTTGATTGTTTCTTTAATTAACCTATAATTGAGGTATTTAATTTGGATGCAGATAGAGAGGGACATGCCATCTACTAAAGGCGTTCGTTCTTTGATTTATATAAATAAATATCACTAGGCGCATTGAGCAAAGTATATAAAATGACCACTAGAAACGAATACCAGGTTAGTAAAACTACTATGGAACCGATAAATCCCACACCAAACTTGGAGAAGGTAAATTTTTAAACATTTAAATTTAAGACATTCTTAAGTGTAGCAAAGTAGGTAGTAAAAAATTTGCAATAAAACTTTATAATAAACCTCATGCTAGCGTTATTGCACTACCTTGAGATATGGAATATAACGGCACTAAAGAATAAGCTCAACGGCAGGAAATGTCTTAATTATACGATGGTTAGTAAGTGCTAGTAAAAATGAAAAATCAACAAAATGGAAATTTTTACAATAGGTGTTATTAGGATAATTTTACCATTACGATGTTATAGTCTTATTAATAGACGATTATGTAGGTCGAATGACTCTAACTAGTACATCGTACATGGATTTTCAATGGCATCTGCACTAAATATGATATAAAGGGGAAGAGGTGGCTTGCAGGATATGAAAAGAATGGAATGGAATGATCAGTTGAGACGGGAGGGAATGAAAAGAAAGAGATAAGGTGAAACTCATGACAGTAGACATAAAGATAAGGACACACTTTAGTTGAATAAGAAAAATTAAGTTAAAATGGATGAATAAAAACGTGTGACGCGCGATTTATGTATTTCAGCTTAAGATTTTGAGTGGTTAGACTAAGCATTGCTGAAGCGCATGGACGTAGCGGAGACTCAATTGGAAGTATGACGGAAAATTTTAGAATGGCTTGGGACAGGTGGTGGATGTAATTGGAAAGGGTATCAGTTGATGTTATCTACAGATCCAAAAGACCACATTAATGTCTAAAATTTGCGAGGACACTAAAGAAATGAAGCAATGAAGATAAGAAGAGTAAAAATAGATTTCTGCAGGTATCTTATGTCATCCCAAATTAGCTCACTCTCACATTAATCCTTTCAAAGTTCCTCAATCCAACTATTTGTGGGGGTCTTCTATAATTACCACCCTATTAACTTCTAGATAGATATATAATAATATATAATTTTATCTGATCACTGTTCATTATACTAAAATAAATCGCATAGTGAATTTTGATGTTTTGAGGAGTATTGGTGGCTCGTTCCGAATGGGTTGTAACTATTGTGGGTTGTTTTTTGCTTATCATTTTCAGAAATAGTGTTATATATGTCGTTTTTCCCTGGAGAGCACCTTGATTCATTAATTGTTTTCTATTCAGATAATTATATTTTTTTATATAATTGATACTAATTGACTTGAATCATGTCAGAATATTTTATTGGACATCATTCAACACACGCCTTTAGAAAAAAATTATGTTTTTATTAGAATCACAAAACCAAAGAATGGCATACGAGGGGCAGTCAATAGGTTTTGCGAATCGGTAGGGTGATAAATCAGGACCTGCAGCCGCACGCTCCTGCCTCGTCTATTTAAGAAGCAGTTGCTGATCGCAGATCGTCATTCACAATTTTTTCAAAAATAGACAAGGTTGAGCACTGCGCAGTGATCAAATTTTTAACCAAGGAAGGCAAGAATGCAAAAGAGATCCATGAACGCATGGTTACAGCCCCTTCCTATGCAACCATTGTTCGCTGGAATAGGGAGTTCTGACATGGTCGTGAGTCGCTTGAAGATGATCCCTGTGCAGGATACCCGTCAGACGTGACCAACGAGGAAAATGTGGCCCGTGTGGAGAGAATGTTCCTCGAAAATCGACGGGTGAAGGTCGGAAAAATCGGGCGAAAACTTGGAATATGACATGGAAGTGTTATCAACATCATCCACGACGAAGGTCTCTGCCCGTTTAGTCCCTAGAAGCCTCACGCCCCCTGATCGACTTCAACATCGTCAAAGTCCACAAGGCCAGAGTTGCACAAGCTGCCCTGCGCAAGTGCGGATTTGAGGAGCTCAACCACCCCCTTATAGTCCAGATCTTTCCCTAGCGACTACTTTTTATTTCGCCAGCTCGAGGTTGCACTGCGTGGACGCCGGTTTAGGGACGATGAAGATGTACAGCTCGCCCTTCAGGAGTGGATTGAACAGCAGTCGGGAGATTTCTGGTTGTCGGAAATTTGAAGCCTCACGGACAAGTGGCGCAAGTGCATCAAAGTCAAGGGTAGTTATATTTGAAAAATAATAAAACTCTTTTGCTTATATCTCCTTTCTTATATCCGAATTGCAAAACCTATTTATGGCCCCTCGTATTTTTTATGATAAAATTATAACGCCTCGATTTACTTGATATAAGTCAAGCTATAAAGAGAGAGAATGAAGCGATATAAAAGTAAAATTGCCGACAGATGCTGCGCTCGTGTGATCCATTTGGCCTCCGAATATATTAGATTCGAATCCACATATCATCAAGAAGAAGGTGATAAACTAGAGATAAAAAGCCTGCCTTTAGAAATTGGACCAAAATAAATAAATAAATATATAAATATTTATGAAGTTGAGTAACATTTAACGAGATTCAATAGGCGCCGTTTGCAACTCCACGAATCAACCGAAAAGGAATTGAGAACACTATTTGAAAGTTCCAATTGAAGAGCAAAATATTAGAATCCTTTTGTTGGGAATATGTAAATGTTGCCGTAAAAGAAGGCATGAAAAGGAAATCATAGCCTCGACTTTGAGCTCTCAAAAGATCAATACAGGAAAAACAGAGTGATATGAAATTGATGAAGCAAAGTGAAGACAATAAACAAAATTAATAGGGAAAAGGTGAGTGCAATAAAACTTTATTGACCTCTAAACTGTAGCAGCAGTAAAAGTAACATTCATGATAGTACGACTCGTTTCAACCTAAGATGCAATGAAATGAAAAGAAGAAATTTGCCACCTATATATTACAGCAGATTTTTTAAGACTTCTGTCATTAATTAACTAATATTTGGTTTCTATACTACATCGAATCATCACTTTTAATCATTTTTATATAATTTATTTGCACCTTGTACAAATTAACGACTCCAATACCAATGGATTGCTAGATTTGAAATGAGTAATTTGGGGTTTTCTTTTCTTAAATTCCTAAAATTAAGTTTGCTCTTCCTCATCTGAGCCGATATATCATCAAGGAAGATATTCACGGTGAATATCTTACTTCAGGGAAGACCACATTCCTCTTTTTAACTTTATACTACATTAGATTATCATATGTTATAAATGGCTGTATAATTATTAAAATTTAAGCGTTCGATCTCAATTCACTACCAAAAGATTCACATATGATTTAGTTATCATTTGAAATTAGTTTTCTTTAGTTCCATCAAAATCTGTTTTAATGGCTGACTGGAACATATATTTTTCATACATGGTCAACTATAGGCTTTGCTCTCAGTTGGATGGAGGGTGTTATGTGAATAGTTTGGGCATTCTGAATGCCCCTGAATTTAGTTTTATCTCTATTCTTGGAACCATTATTTTTTGGCAAATATTTAAATTCGCTTCGTATAGTGTATCGTTTTGTTCACAAATCAACTTTTAAAATCTACGGGGAATTTCCACGAATGTATATAATTTTGCATTATCATAATTTTCACTGTGTTCTAGTAAAAAATATATGCTATAAAAAGTCCATAAAATATACAATAAAACGATATTAAACTGTAGTTTTTTTTCACAAGTAAACTTTAAATATCTAAGAAAAAAATTCCAGGAATGTATACAATTTTGCATTATTTTAATTTTTACTATGTTTTAGTGATATTGCTGAAAAAATAATTATACCATAAAAAAGTGCATAATGTTTTAAATAAAATGATATACAAAACCAAAAAAATGGGAGTTTTCAACGAAATAACGTGAAAAGTAACGCAAGAAGAAATGTGTCATCACCTTAATCACGCCTACTCTGTTTAGGGTATCTCTCGAGAGAGGATGCCATCTCCGAGTTCTTCAAATTGCGTTAATCCATTTCTTTATTCTACACATTCAAGAAAAGAAGACAATAACAATTAATAAACAAGTGATATGTTTCCTAGGGAACCTGCTCCTCTTTGTGGGGCGGATTCACGAGTGTTTTGTATCGTTATATATCTACCAGATAATTATATTTTTCTTTATTTTGACCCTTTTTTATGAAACACTATATATAATATACTCTGACCATGAAACACCATTGATCTTCGTTAAAGGTTTTTGAGAGGTGAATAGAATCTCCAGCGCCTTTTTCGATTTGAATGCAATGTCTACATTTCTTTAGTATTGTAAAACTTTAAACCGGCATTGCAGTTTGCTAAACGTTTAACCACTAAATACAAGAAAAAGAAAATTATTATTGAATCTGCCCGATTATAAACTGCGGAAAATTAGCGTTTATTTTTTTATAGATGCAAAATTAAATTAAATTAGCGTGGAAATATTAAAGAAAATGCAAATATACATAGGTCAAAATCCAGTCTAAAGTTTGCTCATCATGTAATGGTAATAGATAATTATGAATCACCCCTGCTTCAATAGAAGTATTTATTCTTGTATGTAACTTTTATTATGTACTTTTCCCCATCACAATGATGATAAGAGCAATAGACTCGAAAAAAAACTCAGTGAAATGGCCTTTTCTTGCAAATTCACTGCAGATGACGAAGAAATTGAGTCGAAATTTTCTGGAAAATGAGCGGAAAAATAAGGAAACCTCTTCCATCCTAATTGAGACCGCCAAGAGAATTATGTTAGATTGCTTTCTCAAATGGGTACTAAATAGTAAAGTGTTCATTTAACAGTTTATTTTATTTATTATTTGTATAATAAGCATAATTTAATGAAAGAAAATAATACTGTCCAACAATGATTTTGCTACAGAAATGAGAAAGTAGTTTTCTATTGTAGGTTTTTGCGAAGATTACGAAAGTGACCTTTATTTTTCTTAAAATGACTCCAGGTTTTTGTAATCTGCACATTTAATTTTTTATTAATATTAGTTTATTCAATATAGAGGTATGAAATATTTGTTAATAATTTTATTTTATTTGACAAAAGGTACAGAGATAAGTGGAAACAAAAAAATTATTCATCAAAAGAAATTAATAAGTCCTATTAATACATTTCAGTGTGGTATTATAAAAATATATTTAAAAAAATAATGTAGATTTAAGATGTTTTCAAAATTGCTGAAATCTCTACAATAGTTATATTTTTTTAGAATATTTAGGCTTTCTTTTATGTAAACATCTTCTTGTTATGTAGCAAGATCTTGGTGGAATCCTTCCCCATGCTTATCGCTGAGGTCTGCTGGATTCTCTGAAAGAAAGACAGATGGGAGTGCAAAAAATTCACCTTTAGTGACATACTACATCCTAATTCATTATAAGACCTAATAAAATTCTGAACAAGAATGTGGCAATTTCTGATATTTGACTTCCACGGAGACCATTACATAAACCTTTGAAACTATGCAAAGCCTCAAATTCTGGCTTGCTAAATTTTGCATTAAACTCACTATTTACCCTAAGTTGTCGAATTTGCGGCCCAACAAAGATTTCTTCTTTAATTTTAGCATCACTAAACTAAGAAAATTTGTTTTTAAATATAAGAAGGATGACTGATCATGCTTTAAGGCTTTCACAAATTGTTTCATTAAACCTAATCTTATAAGAAGTAGTGGCAAAATTATGTTTTCCTTAGAAACTAAGGGTACACGTATGACATTATGACAAACTACCTGAGTTTCTTCTCTTTAAGGCCCTCCCGAGCGTATGTTATGTTCTCCCCGAGCTCTACTATTCCACTGGCACAAAAAAAAACACATGAACTTTGTGTAGCCTGACTGCAAAACATTTAAAATGGGTACTACCTTAAGGTCAGCACAAATCAACCATTTATGATCACTATATTAAATGCTTTTCAAAATGAAATCTAATTCTCATAAGTTTCTTTCAAAAAAACAGAGTGCACTAGAGGGAACGATGGTAGTTTTCTTCAATTATGCAGAAGCACGGTTTCACTACTATATAATGAAGCGTCAAAGAAAATTCTTCATTGACTGGGTTCATAATGTATATCTAATTCTTCAAAGAGACGTGAAATATTTTTACAGTAGCATAAATTGTTGTCAAATCAAAATTTGTCTTGTAAATTGTTGGATCGAATGCGAAACTTAGAAATTCAAACATTTTCTACTACTAAATTTTTTTCTTTCAGTCTCGGGTCTACTAATTCACTCTGTTGCTTTGTTAAGTTTAGATCTCTTACAAGATCATCTAGATAAAGAGGTGAGAAAGGTTTTGGAGTAGTATCAACAGTTTTAAGAACATAAATTTAATTCTCTGCTTCACATGATTCCATATCTGATTCATCAGAGTTAGAAAAAACAATTTCTGCAGATGGTTCAGGTAATGGAATGTCTTTTGAGTGAGGTGAGCTAAGGTTGGGATATACAACAGCTGAAGCGAACTTCGTTGTTTTACAAAAAAGTATGGAAATTATATGCACAAAATTTAATTTATAGTTATGAACATATGTGTGATTACAATAAAGTGGTTCAAAACTTAATTAATTTTATATTTTTTTTTAAATAATATTACAGTATACTAGTTCAAAAATAGGTAGTGTGGACAATAAAGAATTATCTACTCTGTTTGTCTACCAAAGAGAAATAGCAGTCAGTGGCATAATATTGGGGCTCTCGCCATACCATTGGAACACCAAATTAAGGGCTTTTTAGGGTTCTTGCAGATCATTTTAATAAAGATTTAAAGTATGTCGTGCACAAATATGAGGGGCGATCATTAATTTATGCGAATCGGTAGGGTAAAACAGAAGAAGGGGGAAGGCTGTTTGTGTGGGTGTTAGGACAAGTTATGACAGGTCAGGACCTGCAGCGGCACGCTCTTGCCTCGTCTATTTAAGAAGCAGTAGCTTTTCGAATATCGTCAGTCACAAATTTCAACAATGAACAAGGTTGAGCACTGCGAAGTGATCAAATTTTTGACCAAGGAAGGCAAGAATGCAAAAGAGATCCATGAACGCATAGTTGCAGCGTATACCGACACTGTCCCTTCCGATGCAACCATTTCTCGCTGGAATAGGGAGTTCCACAATGGTGGTGAGTCCCTTGAAGATGACCCCCGTCCAGGACGCCCGTCAGACGTGACCAACGAGGATAATTTGCCTCGTGTGGAGAGGATGATCCTCGAAAATAGACGGATGAAGCTCGAAGAAATCGAATGAAAACTTGCAATATCATATGGAAGTGTTTTCAACATCATCCACGACAATTTGGCCCTGACCAAGGTCTCTGCTCGTTGGGTCCCTAGAAACCTCACGCCCCATGATCGACTTGAACGTCGTCAAAGTTCACAAGGCTAGAGTTGCACAAGCTGCCCTGCACAAGTGCGGATTAGAGGAGCTCAACCATCCTCCTCTACAGTCCAGATCTGGCCCCCAGCGACTACTTTTTATTCCCCCAGCTAAAGGCTGCACTGCGTAGACGCCAGTTTAGGGATGATGAAGATTTTCACCTCGCCGTCCAAGAGTAGATTGAACAGCAGTCGAGAGATTTCTGGTTGTCAGGAATTCGGAGCCTCAGGGACAAGTGGCGCAAGTGCATTGAAGTCGAGGGTAATTATATTTAAAAATAATAATACACCTTTCATCATATCTAGTTTCCTTATTTCTGAATTGCAAAAATTATTGACCGCCCCTCGTAAATTTGGTGGTCATGTATCTTATTTAGGAACTTCCTAAGTTCATATGCTAGAGTAGGATCTGGCTCATTATAGGTCTTATAGGATTGTCATTTATATTAGATTTAAAGTTACCGTAGGTGTGACCGTGGGCAAATTCCTGATTATTTTCTTAATTTTTATATTTTATGCTTGGTTATTGATGCGTTCGATAGTTTTGTCCAATTTCTTCATTTAATCTGAAGTGGTGTTTCTTGTGATTTTTTGAGACTATGTTCGGTCGCTAAGGATAATGTCTTTTTGGCTAGGTATTCTTCTTTTGGTTTGATGACGAAGGTTGAAGCTTTAACGGCTTTTCTAATGTTAATATTTGGGTTTTTTCTAAGGTCTTTGGCGGCCTTTATTACTTTCAAATCTGCCCTTATATTTATCAGCCTAGGCAATAAGCTTAACAGCAAGTGATGTTTGGTATGACTTTATTTCCTTCTTTAATTTTTGGATGTCTTCTAGTGGGTTTTTATATTAAGACGTTTGTGTTATTATTTAGGCTTGCCAATGTAGTTTCAGTTATTACTGAGACTTAGGAGCGTTTCTTGCACTTGACTTAAGCAATGATCTAAAAGAAACAGATATCACTTTGTTTCTTCTTCACTCTCTTTCTCTCTCATATAAAGAAAATATAAAAAAAATCACACAGAAAAATGAAAGGCAGATTATAAGTGCTTTCGAACTTGTTCAGTTCATTCTCAAGGGATAAGGAAAAATATTACAAAGCTGCTATATACGGGGGGCGGTCAATAAGTTTTGCGAATCGGTAGGGCTAAAGAGAGGAAGGGGGATGGCTGTTTGTGGGGGTGTCAGGACAAGTTCTGACAAGTCAGGACCTGTTGCCGCACGCTCCTGCCTCGTTTATTTAAGGAGCAGTGGCTGATCGCACATCGTCAGTCACAAATTTTTCCACAATGGAGAAGGTTAAGCACCGCGCAGTGATTAAATTTTTGACCAAGGAAGGCAAGAATGCAAAAGAGATCTATGAACGCATGGTTGCAGTGTTCCACGATACCGTCCCTTCTTATGCAACCATTTCTCGCTGGAATAGGGAGTTCTGCCATGGCCGTGAATTCCTTGAAGATAACCCCCGTCCAGGAAGTCTGTAAGACGTGAACAACGAGGACAATGTAGCCCGTGTGAAGAGGATGATCCTCGAAAATCGACGGGTGAAGGTCGAAGAAATCGAGCGAGACTTGGAATATCACATAGAAGTGTTATCAACATTGTCATAGGTTAGCCGAGCTTATATATATATATATATATATATATATATATATATATATATATATATATATATATATTTGTTTATCAATTTTTAATAAACCAAATAAACTTCGACCTGAAGCGTAGGTTTGTGCCTCAGTGATGGCTTGAGGATCGGGCTCTAAGAGTGCTAATCTTTATTTTCATTCTAGTGAATGAATAAACGGGGTTTCTTTCTTGACGTAATCAAATATTGCCCCTTGAACTTGTTCGAGGATAATTAAAACAGTACTTTTACAAAATAAATAGAATTTAATGAACATAAACCATCTCACTAAATAATATAAAACAAATACAGATCTAATACACTTAAACAAAGAAAAAATGCGATTACTGGTTGAGCTCTCGCAGCTCGCTTCTAAGTAAAATTTTACGGGGTAAACAATTTTTAAGTTAATATTGTAGTCCTTGGCCAGAAATCCATTAAACTAATTATTATGCACGGGGACATAAACACCAGGATTATTCTCTACTTACATAAGGTAATGGAGATTAGATACTCGCGACCAGTTAGACTATCCCCGGAGATTTGAATTTTTCTGTCTAGTTGGGGTTTGTCCAACTCAGATAGAGTAAGATTTAGAGTCCTTAAACTGTCTAGATTGATACTCAGTATCTTTAGGGCTCGAACTGCACCGAGCTTCCTTGCTACGATCTGGTTTTGTACAAGGACTGAAAGTTCTCCTTAATTTGGAGAAAACTTTATACTGGTGATTCTTCTGTTTCCTGATCGAACTCGAAAAATCTCTTAACCGGTGACTTACTTCTCTCTTCCGTTCGAACGAAAAAAAAGCCTCGTTTACTCGGGTGAACCTGTTATATATACAAATTACTCCCGCGGGGTTGGAGAGGTGGAAGGTGGGACTCGCAAGGTGAGACCTTAGATTGGTCTCCCGCGCTTGGTGTCTTGTAGCTCAGAGAGAGGGTAATACGAGAGCGGCAGTCTGCACCTTTGAATCGATTGTTTATAAGTACACTATAGAAGGGCCTGCCTTTTGAGCTGAGGTCAGGAATCTCTATCGTAACATTTACCCTTTGCCCGTTCTCCTATGTTACCGGAGAACATCGGAGGGTTAAAGCTAAACCAAGATGTCTTTTTTATTATTTCCTTGGCCACAATACGTATATATATACATATATAAATATATATATATATATATATATATATATATATATATATATATATATAAATATATATATATATATAAATATATATAAATATATACTAAACTCTTATTATTCCTCTAAAAACATCATCCACGACAATTTGGCTAGGACCGAGGTCTCTGCCCGTTGGGTTCCTAGAAACCTCACGCCCCATGATCGACTTGAACGTCGTCAATTACACAAGGCCAGAGTTGCACAAGCTACCCTCGGCGAGTGCAGATTAGAGGAGCTCAACCATTCCCCATACAGTCCAGATATGGTCCCTAGCGACTACTTTTTATTGCGCTAGCTCAAGGCTGCACTGCGTTGACGCTGGTTTGGGACGATGAAGATGTCCAGCTCGCCGTCCAGGAGTGGATGGAACAGCAGTCGGGAGATTTCTGGTTGTCGGGAATTCGAACCCTCAGGGACAAGTGGCGCAAGTGCATTGAAGTCGAGCGTAGTTATATTGAAAAATAATAAAAAACTGTTCCTTATATCTTGTTTCCTTATATGCGAATTGCAAAAATTATTGACCGCCCCTCGTATGTGAGAAACAACAGAAGGACACAAAATAAAAAAAATATTATCAAAGAAAGATATGAAGTATAAAAACAAATAGAAAAGGTCTACTTCCGGCAATTCCAACTATGAGCATATAATATAGACATTTAGGTCACTAAAATAAATACATACACACCTAATTGTGAATATATAAAAATAAACGAGAGAAAAATAACTAAATTTTTTAATCAAAGGGCTAAGATTTAAAATGGGCAATTTCGTTATAAATAAGCCTTTTAGTAACAGGCTCCATTTGAAAGAGACCTGGAGATATATTAAAATTATGCAAGTAATTAATGAAACAGCATTCGATAATATTTATTTAAACAGTCATCAGATTTGTAAATAATTTTAGCCAAATCCCAATTCATAGGGTGACTTTTTTCCGATAAATAGACAAAGAAAACGTTGATTCATTGCCCCCTTCTAATATTATATTTATGTTGCTTAGTCTTAATGATTTACTGGTTTTCAGAATAACACCCTCCCCCTCTACTATTGTTATTATTATGAATCAAGATTTTGCACATGTTAGATTGATACTTGAATATGACAGAAATATTTAACTTATTTAAGAGGCCAGGAAGCAAGGAATAGGATCTAGAAAACGGTAAAACAAGAGAGTTCTTAAAATTGTATGCGTGAGTGATTTCAATTTTGTAAAAGGATTTTTTGGCCAAATCTAGGCATCCTGCAAAAAATCTTAGACGGTAGCAAAGATTGTTACCTATTTCAAAGATCTTGGAAATCTAAAGATCCAGGAATTCCGGACTGGCGACTTGCAAACCCAGGACAAATATGAAATATATACAGACCGTTTGACCTGAGTAAAAATGAAAATAAGTAAAGACGCAAAATTTATATCCACCTGAAGTCCTCTGGATAAGTAGATCTAAGAATGGGACGAGACACTATTTTGTTCGAGTTCAAGGGTAAATTTAATAGAGGGAACCAGAGAAGTAAGTGCAGTAAGAAAACTTTTAACATCCTTAGAAGAAGGCCACAAACAAATAATATCCTCTATATATCGGAACAACTCCATGAGTCTTAACAAGAGCTTATAAATATGGCAGAGAGGGATTGCTATATTTAAATTTAGCAATTAAGTCGGGAAAATGGAAACGCACTTTTTTGCGGAAATCGTTATTAACTTGAATAGTAGGGTCTTTATCTAGGGTGACATAGGTAGATTGGTCATTTAATAATAGAACCATTTTGCAATATAAGACACTTTATCCATGATAACGACTGAACCAGATTTATCTGCTTTAGTAATATGCAATGAAGCATTATTTCTAATGAGGGCTGAAGCGCGACAGAAACGCAAGGCAAGTGGTAATCACGAGTATCATGGTTCGGAGGGGCTAAATAATGGTAAACGCAACCATTAGCAATAGAAACATGTTCACTAGGAATGTTATTATATTTATCTAAACTTGCAAAACCTCTAGCAATTGATACACTAGAAGTTCTGAGAAGGTTTAGGCCGAATCAGGGGGCAGAAGTTGTGGTTTCTTCGAGTTTTTTAGAAGAGAGGTTAACAACAGTTTCTGGTCGGCTGTTCTTATTTCAAAAACTGTTGAAGATAAGGCGGTGTAATATAAGATCCAACCTACGTTCCAATTTTGCTGACCTTTTTCTGAGAGCGTAGAAAATGGAATCCTGGATCACTTTAGACCAATAGGTAGGGATGTTAGAGGTAAAAGCGTAACGGAGAGCGTTGACTTCCTTAAAAGCAATGGAAATTTCATACTTCATAAGCGAAATACATTTGGAGAGAAGAATACGTTCAATATCTCCAAAAGGTTGATCATTATTACAATTGTAACAATTGCCAATAAAAGAATTAGGTACAACCTTCTCAGTAAAGAACTTCTTAAGAAAGGAAAGTTTTTCCTTTCTGCCGTACGCACGGAGCAATGCAGCAGGATACCCATTAACAATGTGTTTCAACACCGGATAAAATTGATAGAAGTTGTAAAGGACAACTTCTATCGAGGGTGGAACACCGGAAAATCATTATATTTACGCTTGATCCAACATATATACAATATTAGAAAAGATGAAAGTAATTAGGCTTTCTTTCTTCATTTATCTGAAAGTAGTCACCTTATCAATTAGAATTACGCTCAATTTATTTGTAAATCTGATGACTATGTTGAAAGAAATATTCTCTAATGTTCATACCTTAATTCCTTGCCTAATTTCCATATATCTCCCTGTCTCTCTAAACTGCTCCCTGTAATTAAAAGGCTTATTTGTAACGAAATTGTCAATTTTAAGTCTTAGCCCCTTTGATTTACTAAATTTTCTGTATTACTTTTGCGTATATCTGTGTATTTATAATTGAATGTGTATGTACTCATAGCTTTGTGGTCCATTTTTTTCTACATTCTTTTCTAATAGTTTGTACACGCGAAAGAGTCTTATCTTTATGCCTTTAACCTTTGTTTTCGGTATTTAATCCCATTCCTGATATTATTTTTCTATTATAGACCCTTTTGCTCTACATGGGAGGGACAACGCTTTTCCCACTTTTATATATACCACCATTGAAAAATCATTCATTATTCCTTGAGAATGAACTGAACAAGTTCGAAAGTACTTGGAATCCGCCTTTCATTTTCCTGTGGTAATTTTTGTATTCATTGCTCTATTTACGCGCTTCTTTGTAAGTTTCTCATATATATATATATATATATATATATATATATATATATATATATATATATATATATATATATATATATATTGAAGAGAGACAATCTTGAAAAGATTTTCTTTTTAATTTCTTAATTTTCTCTTCAGGTGAAACTAGGTACTTGGGAGAAATCTTGTAGAAAGGCTTGCTAGAGCAGCTAAAGCGCAGAATTGATTGCAGATGATATTAACAAGTGCAAGATAACGCTCATAATTATATCATGAAAATCTTTGAAGACAATGATTTAGGGTTTGTCAAATTTTAAACACTGATCGGCATCTACGAGTATGTACATGTTAAAATTATTTTAGTGTTCAAAATACAAAAGGTTTTAAATAATATTAATTAAGAAAATAATTGAGTTGAACAATCGAGCTTCGATTATAAATAACAATTTGGAGTTACTTAACAAAAGATATAATAATGAAAATAAGCATAAAAATGTTTTTTTTTATAAAATACAGTATCTGGCAAAAGCTTACTTAGGAATATCGAATTATTAAAATTACTCTAAAGTATAACGACGAAATAATAAATCCTCATCTCAAACTTTATCCATTCAAGTCAGACTTCTAAAATAACTTGAATTAGATCTTTAAGCATTTACTCCTTCGTAATTCAGTAACCTCTTCAAAATCAAATTTGACTTTACCTAACACTACTCATCTCTTCCATATCTTTTGCACTTGACTCTAACCCATTTACCTTTGGCACGTTCATTCATTCTACGGGTATAGCTCTTGCGAACATTTAGATTTATTGTATTATATATATATATATATATATATATATATATATATATATATATATATATATATATATATATATATAATGTTCAACAGAAATCCCAAGGCGAACAAAATGGCTGGTATCATCCTTTTTATTTACCGGCGACGTTTCGACCACAATACGGTCATCTTCTTAGGCCTTGCCAAACGAGCGTGTTACGTGCTCCAGCCGACCCCAAAGCAGCAAAACGGCTGGAGCACGTAACACGCTCGTTTGGCAAGGCCTAAGAAGATAACCGTATTGTGGTCGAAACGTCGCCGGTAAATAAAAAGGATGATACTAGCCATTTTCCTCGCCTTGGGATTTCTGTTGAACATTAAATTTAATATATATATATATATATATATATATATATATATATATATATATATATATATATTTATATATATATATATATATATATATATATATATATATATATATATATATATATATATTTTTTTTTTCTCTAGCAGAGATACGCTTCTTTGCCCGGGTAAAATATGCGTTCGTAAATAAACTAAGACAGTTTGATAACTTTATTTTTTTATTCTTCACCCACAATATTCTTATTCTATGAACTAAACTCAATCGTGTTCATCAATGCTACAGAACATCTTGGTATACAAAATTCCTTATCTTTCTTTGTTGTGTTTATACAAACACATTAATTTTGCTTCTAACTCCAGAGTAATCAACGTAGAGTGGCCTAAAAAATTAGTTTTTCTCTAATTGTAACTATGCCACTAATAAAGTCTTACTTTAAGATTTTTTTAATCACATTACAAAACATACACCGTTTGAAAAATATAGTCTTCTGAATTTAAATGGCAATTTTTACCCTTTACTACATTCAGTTTAAGTTGGTTGGGAGGTATGTCATTATGTTTTAGAGAGGAGGAATTCTGCGGAATAATAGACTATTTGAGTTATGATCAGAAATTTTATCAACTGACTTGTAAATTTGTTGACATTGTGAGATGGAAATCAGTAAATGTTTATAAATTCTGCAGACAGTGTTTCACTTCCAAACCAATATATATCTTTCACAAAGCCCGTTGTAGTATTTTACTTTTGCTGTAGATTGGGAATAATACCTTTGCTTCGACATTATCAATATTATTAACCAGCAGGCCTAGTGAAAATTCCACGGAATATATATTTAATAATAAATTTATTTAAAAAATATAAATCATATATAATCTCACTACATAATGAACACTTAGTTATTATGCCTATTCCATTCTTGCTCACAGTTGGGTTATTATTTCTCTGCACATACTACGTTCTTTGTCACAGCTTTGTTACGTCTCCTTAACTTCTAAAGTTCTTTAGCATTCACATATTTGACCTGTTATTTGACGCGCAACACTTCGAGTAGAAACGCAAGCTCTGTAGAGTCATCTTTTGGTTGTCTATTAATAGATTATTAGTACAATTCATATTGTTATAACATTTACTAATTTTAGTACTGTTATTGAATTTATTACATTTTCTACTGTTACCATATTTAGTAAATTTATTACTTTTAGGAAATTTAGTAATTGTTTACGTTAAAATTTTAGTAAATTTAGTACTTTTATCACATCTAGATTTAGCACTTCTAGCACAATTCGAGATTTAGTATTTTTAGGACATTTTATACTCTTAGTAAATTTTGTATTTTAGCACATTTAGTACATTTATTACTTCTAGTATAATTTGTTCTTCCAGTACATTGTGCACTTTGATTAAATTTTATAATTTTAGCCTATTTACTACATTTAGTATTTTTTAAATTTTAGAACATTTAGTAATTTTAGCACATTTATTCCATTTACCAGATTTAGTCATTTTAGCACATTTAGTGCATTTATTACGTTTTTATCATTTAGTAACTTTACTAGATTTATTACTTTTAGCATATTTAGTAATTTTATAATATTGAATAAATATTGTACATTTAATAATTTGATTGCCTTCAGCATATTTGGTGTTTTTAGTAAATTTTGTACTGCTAGTAATTTCTTTAAGTTAACAGATAAAACTAAAATTCTTACTCCCGATATCCATCCAATATTAACTTCAGCACATTAATGTAGAAAAAAATAATATGCAACAAGAGAAACGCCAAGAATATTCAGAACGAGACAGATAAGGCAAAAAGAAAATACCTAAGATTGAGAGAACACATCATATTGAACGGCGAAGAGAGGCACATAGGCATAATTACAAGAAATGAATGCTAAAGAACTTTAGAAGTTAAGGAGACGTAACAAAGCTGTGACAAAGAACGTAGTATGTGCAGATAAATAATAACACAACTGTGCGCAAGAATGGAAAGGGCATAATAACTAAGTGTTCATTATGTAGTGAGATTATATATGATTTATATTTTTTAAATAAATTTATTATTAAATATATATTCCGTGGAATTTTCACTAGGCCTGCTGGTTAATAATATTGATAATGTCGAAGCAAAGGTATTATTCCCAATCTACAGCAAAAGTAAAATACTACAACGGGCTTTGTGAAAGATATATATTGGTTTGGAAGTGAAACACTGTCTGCAGAATTAATAAACTAGACCTTTAATTAAAAACATAAACCAAGATTTAAATTTAACACACTAAAATTTACTGTAAGGGTTAATCCACAGCTCACTATAAAATTAAATGCAAGCTGACCTACAACGAAACAAATATCAGGGCTTTAAATACCTTTAGAAATTACTACTAGATTCGGGTTTGAGTCTGACCTTGAACTCAATTGTTATGTCACTTCAAGAATGATGTTTCCAGGACGACGCATGGATCAGTGGTTACAGCTGTGTTCTCAAGGGGCAAATGCTTTCAAGCCAAAGAGGACTTCGGAGAGTGTGGCAAATGGGGTTACGCACGTCTTCTGGATGAAATAATCTCGCCATGGTACAAAGGAAGAATGTTTCTTCTACTCCTCGGGGTAATCTTGGAATAATTGGCACTGGCGAGTGATGAGCGAATGTGTGAATGTTTTACCTCAAGGGAATGCTTGCAGAAGTTCACTTTGGGTAGTTCCTCAAAGGCAGCGACTAACTCTGTGTTTTGGTATACACTAGGATCGGGGATTTCTCTGACGAGAGTTAATTAAACTTGCTTCTTAAATCAAGTTAAATTAAAGTTCGTTGTGACCACCAGGAACTGGCTCCAGAGTAAGCTTCATCTCAATTCCTCTCGTTGGTTTTCCGGGCACTTATTCCGGTGTGACCATTAGGAACTAGCTCTGGATGAGCTTCTTTTAATTCCTTTTTGTTGGTAGCCGGGCCTCTTGCCGTCTTAGTCGTCTTCTTGACTGACATAATCTACCACGTTTTTCAAATTTATTTGATTTTATACTTCGCCACCCCACAGGAGGTAAGGGAAGGAGAAGGGGGAGAGGGGATGCCTGGAGAGGCTGCATTAATTCTCCTCCTCCAACGGTTTTTCTCAGAGCGTCATTCAGCTAGCCCTAATGGACCTTCTGGCTTTAGAACGACGCTCCTCTAATTTCGCATATGCGGTGAAATTGTATATCAAATCTAGGATGAAATCTCATTGTTTTATTCCATGTTAGCCTTATTGGGTTCTGCCATGTGAGGATTAGAGACTTAGGTGTTTTTTGGGGCTGCCTTTCAGGTTCTCCTAGCAGCGAGGGGATAGAGAGGGGATAAAAGGACGTTGTTGTTAAAGATCAATGGCTTAATTGTGAGAGAGGAGTATCGATTCCCTTACATACCTTCCTTCGAAGAACTTAATGGGGCACAGGAACTCCAGTGAACAAAAAAAACAAATAACTAAACATAGTCGATAAAATCAAACTTGCATGTCATACTACTGATTATCACGGCTAACTGGGGATAAACATAGTCTTAACTTAAGTTTCTTTGAACTTGGGCGCTCATGCACGCACGTACAACGGCAGGCGCTAGACATAGGCCTCGCGAGCCTACTGGGGTATGTTTCACCACACCTACATTAACATCAAACAAAAAAAACATAAATCATCTATTACACCCTCTAGAAGAGGAGCCTGGCTCGAAAAGTGGTATCTAACCAGCTACTTCCTCACATTTCTAAACTTTCAGAACGTAAATACATATACTAAATACGAACACCCAAAAATGAAAAATGGTTTCAAGATTAAGAGGTGCTAAAATAACCTTCCCTGGGGCTTTACCTTATCGGCACCTTTGATATAGTAAATATTAAACTGGTGCTCGATGACCATTACATTACCGCGCATGAGTCTTCTGTTCAATTTATGGGTTCTACCCAAGTATCACAAACTGGTAATGGTATTCCAACCTACTCGTACTACCAGTTTTATGGTAACTAAATAATGTTAAACTTATCCTTAGGGTTAGAGCGGCCCGTTGCAGGGTTGCGTAAATGATGGGAGCGTGAGTCTCATAGTCATCCTTTAATAAGGTACAATGGGAGATCGTGTCTGGGTTCGATCTAACCAGGTCAGGAAAAATTTACCTTACGGGATCGTTAATGGCCCTGGCGCTCACGACGACTTGGGGTTTTAATAGAAACTCCGGGTATGTTTTGTTCTGGGGGAAGACTACTGGAGGTAAGGAATAATCCTTATTTACTTCTACCATCTGGCCCTTTCTCGATGCCCTTTCATGGGCGAGCCTTCTTTATTTTTCTTCTCTCACTTCTCTTTCCGCTTGTGTTAATTATCTTTCCCTCAGTGTTCTTCTTTCTTCCTTTTGTCTTTATTTCTCTTATCTTCCTTCATTGTTGCCTTTCCCTCCGGGGGTGGGAGGGCCGGAACTACTTCTGGTGCCGTATCGAAGGCTTGAGAACTCAGCTCTTCGTCTACTTGTTTCTCATGAGGAGCAAAGTGGGGCGGGGCTGTGGACCTCTTATTCGCGGGCATCCGGGATACTAGGAGCTGAGCCACCGGATATGGGGAGAGCTGCGCACTCTGGCCTATTAATACTGAACAGAATCTATTAGCCGCTGCAACTACATCAGTCAAGCGAGTAAAATACTTCGACTGAATGTGGCATCGGACGACAGGAAACTTGGTTGGTCTACCCAGGAAATCCTTGACGACCACGAACTTCTGGTGCTGGGGACTGAGAGGAGGCAGCAATTTGTTTCTACACCACGATAGAGGTGCACCCCGTATCGCGTATCAAGGTTGAGACTCAGCGACCATTTACGGCCCAGTCTCGAATTTAGTCCTTCGGGAGGATTTTTGTTGTACATAAAGTTCACCTGATGGTGAGGGGAATTCGATGTGGTCACTGGATGCGCGGGATTAAGAGGTTGTTCTGGGTCAAGCGTTCCAGCAAGGTTATATACCTGATGGCTCGAGGGAGACTTAAGCCTCGAATTTTGGGGGCAATGATAAATAATGTGGCCTTGGTTGCCACAACTAAAGCAGGTTATTTGTTTTTTGTGGTGTACGGAGTTCTTGACGAAATTAGGGTGCCTATTTCAAGTGGGTTTCTGGGGATACCCCCCTTTCCTTGGGGAAAAGGGTTTCTGAGGATACCCACCTTTCTTGAGAGACAAGGACTGGGTCTTTTTGACCTCTCGACGGTATAACCTATGGTTGGAAGCGTGCAGATCTGCTTCTTCCACACAGACCTTGAAGGACGCAGCTCGCCTGTCCTTGACCAAGGCGCGTATCTCTGGGGAAAGGGTACCTAGAAATTTGTCCCTCAGCATGAAATCGGCAAGGGAGTTGAATTCATTCCCCGCTAGTTGGGACTCTAGCCAGAATTGGAGGTGTCTTCTGAGGATAAATCCAAACTGTCTGTATGTTTGGCCTAGCTGAATTCTAGCCTGCCTAAACTTGATCCGATACTCTTCTGGGTTTAGGTTGACGGCAGCAAGTATCTCGGCTTGCACGTGTGTAGTCCCTTTCTCCTTGTTTCCTTTTCTGTTTCCTCTTCATAGCGTAGGTAATTAGTTCCTTGCCTTTTAGTCCCAACACGTGGGCTTGTTGGTGGATTTTTTCGAAAGCTTCTATTTTGTGTTTATTTGTTCGTCCACACACTCACCAGGTAACGCGCTGGCTAGCTTCCCTTAAGCCCAATACTTTGCTAAGTGAAATACCACTCAACCAAAAAATGAATTAATAACATTCACAGGCTAATCACCACAAATTCTTACCACAACATTTTATGTTTAACCTTTCCTCGAACGCTTGGCACACATTTACTATTACTGAAGAGAACACAGGACAAACAACTCATACTGAGTTCTTCCAATACCCATAAAATCTGACACCGAATATTCATATCGTGCTAGAGGAAGGACCGACTGGATTGTGGTCATATGTATGGGTTGGTTACGTACTTCAAAACTCGGTGATTAAGTTTTCTCACTAAGAGTGCTATATTTAATTATGATTATCTTTATTATTATTATTATTACGTTAATGTTTGAGGCTTACTAGTGTCATACTCAGTGTTTTGAGGATTGAATAAAAAAAGTTTCTAAAAAACTAGACCCTCAATTAAAAATATAAACCAAGATTGAAATTTAACACACAGACTATACAAAAATAAATTAAACAAATTTAAGTGAGGATTACTATATTACACACTAGAATTTACAGTAAGGGTTGACCCACAGCTCACTTTAAAATTAAATGCAAGCTGACCTACAACGAAACAGATACTAGGGGTTTAAATACCTTTAGAGATTGCTAATAGAATCGGGTTTGAGTATGAACTTGAACTCAATTGTTCTGTCACCTCAAGGAAGTTGTTTCCGGGTCGACGTATGGAACAGTGGTTACAGCTGTCTTCTCAAGGGGGAAAATCTTTAAAGACACAGAGGACTACGGAAAGTGTGGCAGATCGGGTTACGCACGTCTTCTGGATGAAATGATCTCGCCATGGGACAGGTAAAGAATGTTTCTTCTACTCTTCGGGTTACTCTGGGAATAATTTGAGCTGACAATCAATGAGCAAATGCATGAATGCTTTACCTCAGGGGAGTGCTCGCGTGAGTTCACTTTGGGGTATTCCTCAAGGGCGAGGACTATCTCTGTGTTTTGGGATACACCAAGATAGGGGGTTTCTCTGACAAGTGCTAGTTAAACATGCTTCTTAAATCAAATTAAATAAAGTTTGGTGTGACCAGCAGGAACTGGCTCGAGATTGAGCTTCTTCTCGGTTCCTCTCGTTGTTTTTTGGGGGGCTGCCTTTCAGGTTATCCTGGCGGCGCGTGAAGAGAGGGTGAGAGGTTAAGTGGTCGGGCTACACCGACAACAAAATGACTGGCCATTGTGGTTAATGACGAGTGGCTCAATTGTGAGGAGGAATTGTCGATTCTCTTATATGATTATATGTTGGTGATATTAAAGCTTTTCTCAAATTTTGTATTTTTACTTTTTTGATGAGTGGTCATATATAACTTATTGGAGTTTATTCGAACTTCATATTATATTTGATATGAAAGTTAAAAACTTTACAGCCTTGCGTTTATATAATATTCTAAAATTTACTAGTTGTCCCAAAACTTTCAACCGCGACTGTCTACAATTTGATTTAAATAAATCTTGATAAAGATGATTTGAAAAGGTAACTCATTTGAACTATTTTTTATGACTTCAAGACTTCTGGGGCTACCTTTAGAGACGAAAAGTGAAGATGTATTTCATCTTTATTGAGTAGTTCCAACTGTGAAACATGGAGGTGGTTTTATCTTTGTATCAGGCTCAAAGCGAAAATGCACTTAGAGACTCTTATCCCCATCATATCAGAGACATAGAGATAGAGGCAACTATTTAGAAATTACATCCCCAAACACCAAATAATGATGTCATATTCCACCAGGACAAAAACCCATTCTATACCTCAAACTTTACTTAGAATTCATTCAGAGAAATGTGATTATGACCTATTGGGTTAACCCCACGAAATCCGGAAGTTGCTTGGAAAAACAATAAGAAGTACTACAATTAGAATTAAAATAACTGTAAATAGATGAAAAGAGAGCGTAAGAATTTTTTTAGAAAATTTCAAAATGAATGACACGAAGAATTATTCCTGTCATTAATAAAAATGGGGTAACACGAAGTATTTAGATGATTTAAAATAAATAAATATTTATACTTAAATGATTAACCACAAATGTCTAGTACCATTCTATGAATGCTTCCATAGCATCATTTCTGAATTTGGCTAAAAGTAAACGAGGAGTCTTCAACAGGTTCGTAGAAAAATGCAATCAAGTTTTTAAAAAAAAGGATAAATTTATTTTTAAACTTAAGCTCAATTGACGTCACAATATTTTTGCAAACGATGAAAAAAGCCATTGAAACACTTCTAAAAAAATGAGATCTAAGAAATTTACCAAGTTATATAAAAATATAGGCAATTTGACCAAAATATCCGTGTTAATAATTTCCAAGTCCTCCAAAAATCTCAGTAGGTTATCAGAGTATGATAAGCTGTGGGATAAAAATCAAAATTAGAAAAGATTAATAGAGCAATTAAATTCAATATAAGCCGAATGAAATTCAGAAAAATCTTGTTCCAGAATTCTAGTGCAATCTTCAGGGAGCATAGCATGAATATCCCATCGACACCAGGAACAACAGGAATATTCAAGCAATGACAAATAACCTGATGAAACACATGACAGTCACTCCTAAAAAAATACAAGGAAACAGCAAATAAGCACAATAAACTAAACCTAATGAAGAAGCACAAACAGTTTAATGCAACAAACACAACCAACAAATTGAATTAGACGAAATAAACAAACTAAGCATGTCCCGCCCCCCAAAAAAATGATAAGCACTCATCTTGCGACTGCCTATAAAAGAGCATAAGTTAAATAATTTTTTACAGCCTAATGCTAGGCTACATTTAAATAAAAATATTTTCAAAAGGTAAGCCCCCCCCCCCCAAAAAAAAAAAAAAAATTCAGACAAACAAAAGCAACAAGAAAACCAGCAAAGAAAACCAACAATAAGGAGCCACAATAATAACCATAATAATAAAACTAAAAGAGTTAATACTTCTAATGATAAATAAAGATAAAGTAACGCGGAGAGGGAGCAAGAGGAGACTGCCCAACAATTTTCCTAGTTTCATCAAAGAATTGACGTCAAAACCTAGTGACAACGCTTTTCTACATACTGACAACGTTAATAGCTGAAGGCGCCTTGTTTTATGTTATTTTTGAAAATTTAGTTCGCAATGTGGACATGGTTATAAAATTTCTAAAGGACCTCTCTCTAAGAAAGAAGCGATCTAATTGAGGGACGTCCCAGACTGTGATAGCTAGAGATTTGAGAGCCAGTTACGTTTTAAATCCGAACAATCAAGTAAAGTCATTTGCACTAGCTTTCGATGTGTCCATATACCAAATCCCAGCAGGAACCGTATCCTAGGCACCATTAGTTCCGTGAAAGCTTCCATGAAACTGACTTTTAAGCTTCAATGGGGGCGTAAGTACATTACTTTTGCCATGAGTTGCTTTATCTTTAATGAATAAACTAGGTTGGGTCTACTAGCGATGTCAAGATTAGAGTAAAGAATTCATATTGTGGGCAGGTATAGTTTAGAAATCGTCTTGTTGGCCGACTTACGGTACCAGATGGGCTATAATTGCCAGCACCTGCCTACTGCAATCTCTTCAAAGAACTCGGATAAGAGTGGAGGTGGCATACCGTTGTCACCTATAAGGATTCTAGTTTTTTTGAATGACAGAGCTACGCTAGGGTTCCTGGGTTCTTATGGCATACAAGGTGACAAGAGGATGGTATCACATACTTTAGATTGCATAAGGATTAGGACCTTTTTCAATTAAGAAATGTGGTAAGGCAAAGAGATATTATCTCTCCGAAATTCTCGCATCTGTCTAGAAGAAATCTTCAGGATTCTAACGAGGCAATGGTAGAGCATTAAAATCAATGGATATTGACTCAATCACTTGATATTCCCAGATGAAATTGTACTTCTAGCTGATAACCTATAAGAGATTCAAACAAAACTTCAAAAACTTAACAATGAAAGCAAAATAAGTTACCCTAAATATAAATCTTGGAAAAATTAAAGTTATGACAAATGAACCAGTGGTCGACATGATAGACGTTACAATTGACAATGAACGATTTGAAATTTCAAAAATTCTATTTATCTGGTTAACAGATTACAATGTCCTCGGGAAAAGATCAAGAAATCCAATGCAGAATTCCTTGACAGGAAATTTTTTTGAAAAAATAGCATTATCTTTAAAAGTAAAATACTTATGTGCCTGAAAAGTATAGAGTGCATACATAATCTCAACTATGGCCTAAGGAGCAGAAACTTGGAACATGACTAAAAAACATATTTGAAAATTAGCAAGCATAAAGAGCCCAGGAACACATTTTCATCGGTATAACATGGCGTGAGTAGAAATCAAACATTTGCATACCTCGAGAAACTAACTCCAGGATATATTAGAACCTATAAAAAAAGGGAAATAAGGCTGCCTGGCCATGTGCCAAGAATTTAAGACGATAAATAAAGCAGAAATATTAGCAATTTGAAAAATTTAATAAGAAAGAGAAAGATTTTTCTCAAAAGTTGTAGGCAAATTCTTGAAATGTTAATGAAGACTTTTCTCTAATATGGTTTGATTAGGGCAAAATTGGAGATAAGCCATGGAAGAATATAAATAAGTTTTATCGTATTAAATAATAGTTTTCATCTATTATCATACAATAAACATATATCATATTTCTCATACTCCCTCATTGGCTAGGTAAAATGCATTAATTTGAGAGATTATACATTGAAGCGGTTGACAAGAGTTTCGTCATCCTTGCTTTACCCAGTGCTATTTTTCACTTGGAAAGTATCTTGTGCATATTGACTTCATGGTCCAAATTTTAACATGATTATAATCTATGAAAAGATATTTTACCTCTTATTTAATCTCTTGATAAGACTCTTCTCTCTGTTAATTAATATCCATTCCAATTGTTTCTTAAAAACCTACTACATTGTTTTTGTTTTCTTCTTTTTCAATGACTTTGGAAGAGCTGAATCAAATGAGAATGACATCGAATGTTCCCATATGCAGAGGAAACATGTCAAATTCGAAATCAGAAAATGAGAATGGAGGGAGGGTGCTAATCCTTTGTTTTTTAAGGTCCTCTTCAGAGAAATTTAAGTAGTTTGGGAATAACCTCCTAGCATTCAATTCAGGATATTTCATACCGATTCCCTGCGTAAGATTTGGTCTCTTCCTTTTTGTTCCCTTTGAAAAATGAGGGTCAAAGAACAATGCCGCCTAATGTTGATTTATCCAGAGAAAAACAGAGATAAATGGAGAAAAAGAAAATGGCAATTGGTCTGGGAAATCCTTTGTTTAAGTTGAAGTTCCGTTTTACATAAATATAAAGACTCTAGAATAAAATCCTTACTTTCAATTTAGCCTTTTTCATAACGCTCCTGTGCCTAACCTTGTTTCTTAGAGAAAATCAAATAAATAAACCATTTTCTAATATAGACATTTTCAGAATGGATCTGTTTTTATTTTCGATTCCTTCTTTCTAATTTTTTTTTAGATTTCTCCTACAAGTTTGAGAAAGGGTTAAATAAATCGCATATTTGGATAGAACTGGTTGAAAGTATTTTAATTACTATGAATGTGTGTCTATTTTATGATCACTGCTTGCGTTTCCAAACATTTTTTAAAGGTCATAAGTTATCCAACTGATTTAAAATTATTTTGTCATGCTGAACTAAAAAAAAATAATTAGTTTTCTTTAGTCAGTTCTGGTTTCTAAGATATGCTCACTTTATATTAGAAAGTATATTTCAAAAATAGCGCCATGATCCAACTGTTTATTAAATATATTTGTTCACATTAAGTGATTAATAGCCATATATAAACTACTGTATTAATCTTTTCAGCTCTAGATTTGCATTACAATGTATGTGTAAAAATCATTCAAATAAGTTTTGTTACATCTGCGCACATGTCGGTCTTTCTGACCGTCAAGCAAGAGTCGCAGATTTTTTTGAAAGAGGCATTGTCAGAGAGAAAGAGAGAAAGAGATCGAAGACGCGTGCGCTCGTCTCACTAAAGGAGATTGAGAGAGAGAACACACCTGGTCGACCCTTTTTAATCCATGCCAACGAGGCGCAAATTCACGAAGGCCGTGATGGGCTGGAGGCACGAATTTGCGGGAGCCTGGGATGTGCTTAAGAGTAAGAAGGGTCACGCCGAGGATTATCCTGCAACGGCTGGAATAGGGCAAAGTCCACCTCGCCAGGCGGAGAGTCTCTCCACTAGAACCCTCCACCTTTGGGCGCGAGGTAAAGCCGCTACGTCTCATCCCTATAAACCTACGACGCCGGACTTGGGGCACAGTAAGTAACCTCCTGTGTCCCGAGTATCCGCGAGAATCTACCATCCTCCCGTCCCGTTAGTTACGCGTGAACCCTTGTAGAAATAGTCAATTTCCATGTGTTCTCATATAAATCGCTAATCAACCCCGTACTCGTTGGTACTCGTTAACCAACGCAACGCGTCAAATTCTTGATTTGGTATTCTAAACCCGAAGGCAAGTTCTGAGTTTATCTCGTGTAATAGTCGTTTGTCAAAGCTATTATTGTGCACACTAAACCATCTCTAACAAGGCTGGAATGCTCCCTCGAACCAATTCTTCGGGTTAACCGCAACGCGATATCTCCTGTGCAAGCACCTCTAACCACCTTTTTTAAGCCTGCATCTTTTGGCTTCGCGTGGCCGTAAAGTCACCTAAGCGTCCCATCTGTCATTGTCCTTTTTGTGTAATGCGGACGACCCCGCCCAGGTAGCTATTCGAAGCCGAGACTCGTGTTCGTCTGTTATGTTTATATACCTTAATTGAAACTTTTTTAATTTTGCAAATATATTATCTGCATAGTAGTAGACTATATTTTTGTACTCTGGTTCTATTGCTCCAGAACATTTCAAGATAGCTAAGCATTGGCTAAACTAAACTGCACTCTGAAACTTAATCACATTCTGATTTGTTTTAATAATTTCACCCACGCTCGTAACAGACTAATCCGTTATAGGCCTCTCTATCTCGGGCTGAAGAATTTTTAAAAGTGTTGGGTTCTAACATCAACCTATGATAGGGATATAATGCTAACTTTGAAACGAGGGGACCAGGATAATCCATTTTCTCCCATATTTGCTGTAAAACATGTGTGGAAAATTCATGAGATTACAGAAATAAGAATAGTAAGAATATGCAATTTTGTGTGCAAATGATGTGGAGTGAAGGCAACGATCACGTTACTCACTGTTACTTAACCTAACACAACATAAATTCACAGATGATAAAAGCCACAAGAGCCTATCAAAGGTCATCCGATAACCGGAAAATTTTAAAAGGCATCAATCGCAAGAACAAGTACCATGTTCAATATCCCAATGTTCCATCTGCTATAAAACTAGCCAACATGGCCCTGATCTTCCTGTTTCTTAGCTTGATTTTAATATGGGTTCTAGCTCTGTTTCTGATGTTAGGGTCACTACTGGTATAGCTGAGCTGGATGCATACAAGGTAGAAGATGGGAACTAAGTGGTGCTATTTACGCAAGCCAAAATCAACGAACTGACATGAGACCTGAACCTTTGCAAAGAATCTATTCGGTTATTCGGTTAACGTCTTAAAAAGAAATGTATGCTGTTACCAGGGACAGCATTATATTGTTATTGGGACCGCGAGAAAGAATTTATTGTCTACTGTAACAACCTTGTGGAGCTGCTCAAATTCATAGTCCTGAAGTATGGTGCTAGGAATGGAGACTTTTTATTAACTCATCGAACAAAAGTTTCACGGTAGTTCTTTTTTAAAAACAGCAAAAGGTTTTCATTAGTGACTTTTAAATGCTCAGGAGCAATGAAAGAGACCTGCAGTAGCACGTACCTTCAGTTATCTATTCTCAAATACCAGAATCACAAATGTCTGATTTGTGGAGATCTTAAAATTGTTCGACTGACCTTAAGCTTTGAAGTTGGTCATACAAGGTATAAATGAAAGGGACCTGCAGTAGCACGTACCTTCTGTTATCTGTTCTCAAATACCAGAATCACAAATGTCTGATTTGTGAAGATCTTAAAATTGTTCGACTGACCTTAAGCTTTGAAGTTGGTCATACAAGGTATAAATGTTTTATTTGCTTATGGGACATTTGAGCTGACGACTCGCATTATGTCAGACAAGACTAACCGTAAAGACAAGGATTAGAAGCTGGTTTATGTAACGTTCGGTCCCACCCTCTGGTTGAACCAAGCAAGATATTGCTTCCACCCCTGCACATTAAACTCAGTTTGATAAAGGACTTTGTCAAGGCAATGGGCAGGGAAGGTGGATGATTTGTTTTTCTCCGTCAAAAGTTTCTACGAGTTACCTTTAATGGTGCTCATATAAGGTAGTTTATCAACGACACAGTTTTGATGAAGTCCTGAATCCTGTTAAACTCTCTGCCTGGGTGTCCTCTAAGTCAGTTATTTCAAACTTCCTTGGCAACCACAGAGATCACCAATATAAGGATACAGTTAATGAGTTAATTGCGAAATTTTTTCTACCTAGTGCACGCATGTCAGGGAAAATGAACTTGCTTCGGTATCAGCTAGAATATTTTCCCGAGGATTGTGGAGACTTCAGTAAAAAACTTATTTAGCAGTTTTTCCAAGATACCCGTGTGATGGAAGAAGGCTACCAAGGTCGTTGAGATGTTAACTTTTTGGCTGACTACCTCTGGTACCTGAAAAGGGATTTGGTGTTATCTAGGCACAATTGGAAATACCCTATATTATTAAATAACCTTAACTCACAGAAAATTAATGTCTCCTTAAATAGTACCTATTTTATGAGTAGCAAATTTGATCACTCTTTACTTTATAAATCATAAAATAATTTCTTAAGTTGTTTTCAAATAATTTTTAGAATACATCAAAATGAGCCTTTAATTTACGTATTTCATTTTGGATGCAGATGGAGAGGAAGCTGGCAAATATTAATTCGTTCCTTGCTTTGTATGCTAAAAAAATCACTCAGATAATTAAGCAAAAGATATAGATAACAAGGAGTGTGAAACCGAAAAATCTTACCCCAAACTTTGATGTCTTTAAGTTGTCAACATTCAAATTTAAAATATTCACAGCTGTATCCTAGGTGGCAGGTAAAAACAGCAATAAAATTTTTCAATTCCGTTCAAGTTTATGCTAATGCATTTCGGTAAAAAGAAGAAATATAACCCCACTAAACAATAACAACTATTAGCAGGAAATGCGTTAATTCAACAATGTTTGGTGGGTGCTATCAAAAAGGAAACAATCAAGATTATGGAAAATATCACAATAAGGCTTATTTGCCAAATTTCAACATCGCACCCTACAAAATAACGCTTACATAGAGAGGATTATTTAGGCATATTGACGATAGCTAGTGCGTCTTACATACCTAAACGAAGAAATTGGCAGTGAATAAGTTGTAAAAGGGGAGAAGGAAATTGCTTGCTATATATTAAACCAACATGAAATCTAATCATCAGTTTGACGGGAGAAGGTAAATAGAAGGTGATCGAGTGATTCTCATGACAATAGAGTTAAAGATGGAGACACTGTTCATTTAGCCCTTTAGTGCATAGCGCCATCAAAATAGAACCTAGAAAAATATTCACCAAAAAACAAGTTTGGTAATTATTTCTTATTTTTTGTTTCAGGTTATCCTTAATACAACTCTCTATTACGTTTTCTATGAATAATGTAACGAAATATAATTTTCTTTGAAATAAATCATTTTACTTTAGGATGTCGTCTAGTAAGCGTGTTGCCTCCCAATCTTGGTAAGTAGATTACTATTATTCTACATGTAATTTTATTATTATTGCTTTTTTTTCTTTTATATATTTAAATAAAATTTTAATTTTCGTAGGGAAGATATAGATTTATATAGATATTGATAAACATGCATTCCACAGAGAATTATATTATGGTGTCCAGAAAAAAGAAAGCTCTGGAGTCAGACTATATTTTTATTCACATGCTCCATATATATATATAATATAAATAACTATTCACATATAAATCGCCGGTTGAATAAACTGGTTTATAATAACTATTACCATATAAATAGCCGGTTGGATGAAGTGGTTTATATGTATTTTTGTTTATTTTTATTTAGTTATTTATATTGGATATCTTGTTTTATGTGTACTGTTGAATTTTTAGTTCAATGCTTTTTAATGATTTTTTTTATATTATATGAATTTGAACACCAAAGAAATGATTCCATATTCATAAATAGGGAGCCATTAAGCTATTGTTTAAAAACTGGCTTTAAAAAATTAGTAATTGGGAGAGATGTAGTTAATATAGGGATAACAATGTCTTGATACTTGATTCAAATTTTGAGTCATCAGAAATTGGAAAAAACAAAAAGATTTTACATCACATCCTCAACTAGTAGCAATGAAGAATTATAATTCGTACATTAGCAAGAATGAGAATAAGAAAAAGGTGGTGGCCTATATGTATTTGATGTTTCAATAGTAAACTCCTAGATTATATAGAAAAAGAAAGACAATATTCCTCTTCTGAATTTTTTAAAGAAATTTAGCAGAAAATATTTTGAAATCATATCGTTCTGCTTTGATGCACGGTAAAAGAGCTCGTCAAGTTATGAGTGCGGGAAGATATAATGATTTGGAGCACTTGTTGCAAAGCTCGAACACAAGGAGATGTGCCAATTGTGCTGGAAAAGCAGCATTTACTAGTGTTAAGTGTGATGTAGGACTGCATTCTTACTGCCATTTTAGTCATGCCACAAAAGACAAAATATATGTAAGGGAATCTATACTCTCCTTTCTCTCTCAGTTGAGCTTCTGGTGGACAAACACAATATCTGCGAAGTGTAGGCAACTAACACAAACTCCTAATCATCTCTCTCTCTCTCTCTCGCCCCTTGTCTTGAAAAGAAGCTGAAAGGTTAAAACTGCAAGATTTCCCCTAAGAGAGCGTATTTAATTCCACCTCAAGTGCGAAATTGGAGACGTGTCTCCCTCAAGTCCGAATGTCCCCCAGGACCAGAGTTACGACCACCTGAGAAAACCCGTTGGAGGAGCAACCTTCATGCGCCCTGTCCGCAAGCATCCCCCTCCCCCTACCCCTACTCCAGTTTCATGACGACGTATTTATATCAAAAACTTTGGAAAAACGGGGTAGAATACATGAGTCAGCAGGCTACGAAGTTCCCATCAAGAGGACTGGTCTACCAAGTTAGGGACTAAGCAGCAGCTCATCCTCCAGCTAGTTCCTGATGATGACAACAAACTTTAAGTTAACTTGGTCAAGTTCAACTTACTCTCGTCAGAGAACTCCACCCCCTCTCTATCCTGGTGTATCACAAAGCAGCGAGATAGTCCAAATTAATATTAAGGTAAGTTAGCTAGCGCGCTACCTGGTAAGTGGTTGCATAAGTACTTGAGAGTACAGCGGTGGAAAGTTGACATACAAACACTGATTGGATTCGTTCGAAAAATTCTTCCAAGAAGGCCAAATTCTGTGACTAGTAACCAAAGATATGACTAACTACGTCCAGGCAGAACTTAGAATAGAAGACGAAGAAAAAGGAAAAGAGTGGAGAATAGAAGACAATGTGGCCATAATACAGTTTAATAGAAAAACGGAAGAAAAATGGAAGTTAAAAAAACGAAAGACTAATACAGTTGAAAAGAAAAACAGAACAAATAAGAATACAGTGGGAAAGAGAACTAGCAAAAGCGGAAAGAGAAGCCGAGGAAAGAAGTAAAAAGAGGGAAAGTGAATCAGAAGAAGGAAGATTTAAGATAAAAGAAGAATTAAGGAGGAAAGAGAAATAGCGAATGCAAAAAGAGAAGAGAGAGAAGAATAAGAAAGATGGCTCGCATATGAAAGGACCTCTAGCGGGAATCCGATGGAGGTGGAGGTGGTTTTATTCCGGCTTGAACCCCAAAATATACCTACGATGAGAACCCAGCCAAATGGGGGTGACGATGGGGCAAAGTGGAAGTGTCAAGTCGTTACACCCAAGTCAACCGAGTCAGATGGTAGACGCGGATAATGAGTATCCCCTACCCCTAATAGTCTTATCTTAGAACGTAACGTCCACGGAATTACCATTAAAACCGTAATTCGCAGTGAGAACAACGCCTATTAATTATGCCGTAGAGAAACTTGTCTCCAAACCCATTAGATTAGACCTAGACTCGATCTTCCAGTGTACCTTGTTAAAGGACGACTATCGGACTTACGCTCCCATCAGTTATGCCAGACTGCAACAGGCCGCCCTAGTCATAAGGGTAAGTTCAAAATTATCCAAGTACATAAAGATGGTAGTGCGCGTAGGTTGGAATACCACTACCATTTTGTGACTTACTTGGGTAGACTCAGTAATTCGAACGGTCGACTCAGGCCCGGTATAGTAATGGTCATAGATCACCATTTTAATATTAGTTACATAAAAGGGGCCGATATGGTAAAGCCGCTCCTATTAATAGTGAAACCATGTTTTCATACTTTTGCGTGTTAGTAGTTATCGTTAGGATTTTAGGCTTAAAAGTTTAGAAATGTAAGAAAGTAGTTGGTTTTTGTTTTCTAGTGTGTAATCGATGAATTAGGTTTTGATTTTATGTAAAGGTTAATTTCGGTTGCAAGTGTGTTGAATTGTGGTGTGTATCATAGCCCTAGTAGGCTCGCAAGGCCTATTTCGTCCCAATACCTTTTTTTACGCACGCGCGTGTGCGCCCATGTTTAAAGAAGCTTAAGGTAAGAGGAGGTTCGACCCCAGTTACTCGTGATAATCAAGAAAAGGTCAAAGACATGCAACTTTGCTTTTCGCGACTAGGTTGAGTTAGTTGTTTTGTAGTTCACTGGAGTTGTCCCCCCATTAAGTTCTTCGAAGGAAGGTTTGTATGTAAGGAAATCGATACTCTCCCTCCTCTCTGATTTCAGCCTCTGGTCGCCAATCACAATTTCAGGGCAGTGTAATCATCTCTCTCTCTCTCTCGCCCCGTGTCTTGAAAAGAAGCTGAAAGGTTAAAACTGCAATATTTCATCTAAGAGAGAGTATTCAATTACACCTCAAGTACAAAATTGGAGACGCGTCTCCCTCATGTCTGAATATCCCTTAAGAACAGAGGTATGACCACCTGAGAAAAACCGTTGGACGAGGAACCCTCATGTGGCCTGTCCCTGAATCCCACCCTCCTACCCTTACCCCAGTGAGGTGACAACGTATATATACCAAAAACTTTGGAAATACTGGGTAGAATACATGAGTCAGAAGGCTACGAAGTTTACGGCAAGAGGCCCAGGCTACCAAGGAAGAAACTAAGAAGCAGATCATCCTCGAGCTAGTTCCTGGTGATGACACCGAACTTTAAGTTAACTTGATCAAGTTCAACTTACTCTCATCAGAGAACAGCCCCAGCCCCCTCCCTCTATCCTGGTGTATACTAAAGCACCGAGATAGGCCTGGCCCTTTAGGAAGATTGGAACTAAGAATAACTCATCCTCGAGCTAGTTCCCGATGGTCACATCAAACTGTAATTTAACTTGAGTTATGCTTCAAATTCAACTTACTCTTTACAGAGCACCCACCCCTCTATCCTGGTTTAGCACAAATCACCGAGATAGGCAGCGGCATTGAGGAATACAGGAAATAAGAAGAAGCAGCTCATCCTCGAGCTAGATCCTGGTAGTCACACTGAACTTTAAGTTAACTTGATTTAATAATCAAGTTCCACTTACTCTCGTCAGAGACCCATCCCACCCCCCCGCCTCTTATCTTGGTGCAGACCAAAGCGTAGAGATAGTCCTCTCCCTTGAGGAAGATCTCCCAGTAAACTCCCCTCAGCACTCCCCTGAGTCAAGGGATTCCGGTCTGGTTCATCGCTAGCCAGTGCCAATTATTCCCCAGAGTAATCCGAAGAGGAGAAAGGAACCTTCTTTCACAATCCGGTGGTTATATCATTTCCTGCCGAAGGCGAGTGGCTCCTCCCATCTGCCACACTTGCGAAAGTTTTCTGTGGCTTTAAAAGCTATTCCGTTCGCGCCAACCACCTGGCCAAAGCACGCGTCAACAAAACAACAAAATTCCTCAGGTTACGTAGCTCATTGAGTTCAAGTTCGGACTCAAACCCGTCCCAAGGGTGACAAAGGTGTTTACGCTCCGGTATCCTGAGATAAAGGCCTTTAGCTTTTTTTATATTGAAGTGAGCGGTGGGTCAACCGTCACTATAATTTCGAGAGATCAATTAAGAACGCCTTACTTAAAAATTCTTGAAGTCATTTCTGTGTATTTAGTGTGTTGTATTTCTTTGGTTCATGTTTATTTATTTTTTTTTAATTAAAGTTTTAGTTTGTTTTAACAAATATTTTTCATTCTATCTCGAAACGCTAAGTATGGCACAAGGAACCCCCCAAGTTTAAAACAGTAATAAACAAGATAATAATAATCATACATATATAGCACTCTCAATGAGATATAACATTAATCACGAAGTTGTTTTTTTTTGGTAGTGCGTAAACAACCCATACGTACGAACTCCCTTCCCTTACTCGGTCCTTCCTATACCACGACAATATGTATACTCGTACATTTGTTTAAAATTAATAAAATTACCATTTTTCACTGCTAAATTCTGTTAAGTATTAATTTGTTTGTAAAACAATTTAAATTTTCAAATTTTCTTTTTTTCTTATATTGCATAGCATCCTGTTTTTCTGGACACCTTATACCTCAACATGAAAAGATAGGAGAATCCGAAAATTTTGTACAAATACTTTCCTTAAGGTATCTAGAAACATTAAAATATTAAACTTTTATCCCTCAAATTGTACTGTATGCACTAATAGGTTAGGCGAGGAAGAGTCTGATGCAATAGAGGGATATAAAACTGTGAGTTCGAGAATATATTTTGCTCAGGTTTACCAGTTTTCACGGACTCTTTGTCACCTTCATCGATACGTTCATTACCCGCAATTTCCACATGTTTTGGAAAGCAGGAAAATATAATTTCGACATCCACCTGGCTCGTTGCAACCGTGGCGTCATGGATACCACTAATCGGGGTGTGTAGAGATTCCAATGCCTGGGAAGCATTCAGGGTGCTTTGTTGATCGCTTCAGATCACAATCCTGTCTACGAAGCGCGCACAACTCGGTATCGGATGATGTTATTTAAGAATAATAACTCTCAAAATATTAATGAGTCTGCGAGAATGGATAAACAATCAATATTAGTTATTTTAATCAGGTTAAAATTTAGATCGAAAAAACAAGGAGAAAACTATTGTCAGAAATGAAAAAATGAGTAATAAACATAGATAACGGAAAAATCGATTACTGCAACTATTCTTTTGTGTTCCTAAATTAGCCTCACGCTTATATCAACTCTTTCACACTCCTCCATTGTAAATTATTTGTTTTTTTTCTACACTTTTCTCTCTATAACAAACTAAAGAAGGTAATACTACTTATACATATGTTGTCATGGCCATTAACCTCAAATAATTCGCCGACTAAAATTCGAAGTTTTGTGAAAGTTGTGAATCGTTCAGAATTGAGAGTAATTTACGTGGGTTGTATTTTACTTTTCTGTTCAAAAATAGTGTTATAATTAATGTCCTTTTGTTTAAGAGGCACCGCGATTCTAAAAATTTTATAAAATGAATTTAAGTTTCAATTATTCTCTATGAAAGGAGAGAAAGTTTAGAAAGGGATAAGCGGGTATGTAAAAAAAAGAAGTAGACAGGGCAGCTCCAATAACGAGTAGGCTGTGTGATCACCTATTATTATTATACATTGGAGCTAGGTGATCCCAGAATGGACTCCAGTCCATCCATTCAACCTCTCTAGTAAACCAAACACAGTTGAGGTGAGAACGCATCATCCTGGACCAAGCCGGTGCTGACAAAAGGATAAGGTGATAATCCAAGTGTAAAATGACACATGAAAATTTAACTTGGAAAAAGAGCGAGGGCAAATTGTAGCAACAACGTTCCTAGGAGCCATTAATAAGTACATGTCAACCCAATGACCGAGCTTCCCCAATTTGCACTTAACCCGAGAGTACTTGCAGCTCATCCAGGTACCAAGTGTAACCAGGCTAAATATGTTACTGCCTCTGCCGGGTCTTTCCGGATTTAAAATATAACTCATAATCTCACTGAATTAAGAAATGAATGCAATAGACCATACAAACTTTTCACAATATACTGCAATGGGTTTGAACTTTGGAGTCGCGCTTCAATGTTATCGCCGATGGCAAGAATGCCAGTCCTAAAACCACAATTGCATGATGAGAGAAACCAAAAATAGTCGAGTAGAAACAAAATTGACGACGAAATAATAAGAATGTCAGTAAACCACACTGCGGCTCACTAAGTTTGCGCAGCTCCGTTAATTTCATATTTTTTGCTTTCAATGGAAATCACATAGGTGTGTGTAATACAGTAGAGGTTATAATATAGTACTACATTATTATTTACATGATATCACTAATGAATTTTATTTATTCCAGATAGAATTGATTTTAAAGACTCAAAGATTTTTGAGAGTCAGAACCTTTGTCTACAATTCCTTCAATTATAGTTTTAGGAACTAAAATGAAAATTAATGGTTTTGATATTGCTAGAATTTTAAAAAAAAAATCAATGTACGCATATAAATATTAAAAATAGGAAAATATCATCTATGAAACTCTCAAGATATTTCTCGATGATGGAAAAGTGAAGCAGAATAAACACGTTTCTGGAAGCCAAACTCATTTAATGAGAGAGATGAGAAAAGTAAGGGGAGCGCTATTAAAGACAACATATTCTCTGAGGAAGATAATACTTGAAGATGCTGGTGTCAGGAGTGGATCTAAAGCCATCAGCTAAGAGTTTTGGGGGCCATGGCCTTTCAGAGAAAACGATGGCACTAACTCTCCTACAAGTACTGCTACCGCTATACCCATGTGTAGGGTTGAAATCTCTTTTAAAGTAAATTTCAAGAAAATATCATGGACAAGCGAATCTAGAAGTACCTTGGATAGCCATAATGACTCTCTCCTTTATATCTCCACGATTGAATTTAAATCGAACAGAAGTTGGTGGAGGAGCCATGTTCTGGGCAGGTATTATGAAAAATGCCTAAATGTGCTTTGATTGGCCTAGCCAAGATTCCCGATTTAAATCCGATGGAGAACTTGTGGTGTGAGATAATGACCTAAATTTACGAAAATTGCCATCTATTTACCAGTAAGGATGATTATGGGAGTTGTATTTTAGCAGTTTGCTCTGAAACTAATTCATATGAAAAAAAAGACCTGTGTGTATAAAAAATTACTACATTTTGTTAAAAAGAATATAGCTTACATTAGTATATTTTGCACGTTTAAATCGTTTTTGATACTAATTATTCATTGTGTTTCTTGTTTCGTAACTAAAGTAGGAATATTTATACAATATAATGTCATAGATTTATTTTGGTTAATTGTTGCCTTTTCCCCAAAAAATCTTTTCTGCAAACACTTTTGAGTTGTTAAAATCTGATATAAGAGTTTTGATTAATAAAGCAAAATTGCGAATCACTTACATCGCGGCAGGAAGACTTCATGCTAGAGTCATCTTGCTGGAGAATGCTCAATAAACCTAAATGTGACTAATATTCCATCTGCTTCACAGATGCTTCAAATATGTTTAGGCTAAATTAAATTCTTTGTATGGCAATTAAATCTAATCACACACTCTCTTTTAATCTAAACATCGGTGAAAATGTTTATATCAGAAAATTTGTTAAAAAATTTCTATTTTTTCAACTATCTTCATTAAACTATTCTAGAAGAAAACTACTCAGCCACAGATTTAAGAAATTCAATAATTTACTGTCCTTGTTAGTCAATACCTTTTGCGGTTTATTTCACTAAAAGAATTTATTTACTCTTTCGAAATCGTAATAACGTTAAAATTTTCTAAGTTTAAGACCCAACGCTCTTCAACATGCGAAATTAGTATCAGGTATTTTAAAAACTCAGCAATTTTACAAGAATTTATTTTAGATGCCAGGACAATTCAGTGAAAAACATTAAGTAACTGAGCCAGGTAGCATTATTTAGATTAAAAAATCTTGTTCTATGTCATTCGTTTTTAAAAATAATGAAAAATATTATGGTAAACATTTTGATCTGTAACCCGGTCGCTTTGCAGCTTGCGAGTCTCTTGGTTTCAATAATATTGCGTCCATTTCCCAATATGTTCTCATTAAATGTCTCCCTAACTCTCTCCCTAATTTTTACTCCCTTATTTTTAGATTTTTTCACCGGGATTTTTATAAAATAATCTAACTAACGTAAAAACGATAGCAATTTATTATTTTTTTATTTTCCGATTTTAGTTTGTTCGCATTCATCTTCTTTTTTGGTTTATATTCTAGAATTCTTGCCATTTTTCGTATACGTACATGCCTGTTTTATTCCGATAAAATCGTTTTAAGAATTAATTAGGTTCATTTGATTAGGTTCATTATATTTATTTTTTTTACTCATGTTTTTTCTTTTTATTATTTTCTCATCGTTAATTAGCATATTTATTTCAAAAGGAATCGTTTTAAGGATTACTTAGGTAATTATATTTAATATTTCACCCATGTTATTCTAATAATTTTTTTTCTAATTTTTATCATCGTTTTAATTCTGGATTTTTTAGGGATATAACTAACAGTTTAAAATAAGTAATTAGATATTTTTTAATTAGTTTTTGTCACTCATACAGCAATGCTTCAAATCTTGGAAAAGTCCTGAGCATAATTTTGTTATTTGAAGTATGTGCAAGAAATTGTGGTACGCTTTCCACATTAGTTAGCGACGACGATAATTTATTACAATTTTTAGGCCACCACAAACTAATCCCATTCTCAATTCCGTGTGATTATTATGCTAAGCCCCAAGATATGCAACACAACTGTACTTTAAATTACGTTGGAGAGAACTTCCCATGAAGTTTACGTTTCGGAATAAAGTGGTTTAATTTCTTTATTAGGTGCAATTGACTTAAGTCCTCACCGCTATTTCGCATCTCTATCCGCCCAAGTAATGTGAGTAAAATTCATTTTTCATTTATTACATTTTAAAGGTGTGTTGGCGTATTTCTTGTTTTCTTTAAATACATGGTACCATCATGATTGTAACTTGGATTCGAGCGCGCATATTAATGCGCGTTGGTTGAACGAAAAATAAACAAACACTAGTTCTAATTGAATTAGTCTCGAAAAGAACAACAATGGCGGGCGGGTTGCGGATCGTAAAGTTTACCAAATTTTTAACCATATCAAAAACTAAATATTTAACCACAGATTAAGGGGAGCGTTGAGTCATTTTTTCCAAAACTTTCAACTTTTTTTCTTTTTTTTTTTAATTAGTTATCCATTCTTCATAGAAAATTGATGAAAAAATTCAAAGAAAACTGAACAGAAGCCATTATAATTTAGTGTTGAATACGTTATGGTCGAGTGAGCTTGTGCCATTTCAGAGCTTCTGACTACGCGATTCGCCTAATATATCATTGCTGTATATTTCAGTGTTCGTTAGACAATCAGTGCTATTACAGTGCATTTTGTTGATAATTATAATGGGTCGTTTGTCAAGAAGAAAGAAACAATTACGTCAAATTTCGAAAGTTGGTGGAGAAACAACAAAAGCGACCAAAAATCTAAAACGTGAATCCGAAGCTGCATCCAACTCCACAGCCACTAACGAAAATGTTTGTGAACCCTCTGTTGCTACTTTGTCAACCTTTCAAAAGAGAATGAATTTGATAAATGAAAATAGGGCATTATTTCCAGACAGTAAAATCTCCGAGAATGATGATTATGAAAATGTTATTCTTGATAAAAAAACTTTCCGTTCATTGGTTGCGTCATCTTATTGTGTGGATTGTTGTGAAGCAGGTGAGTTATCATTTGTAGATATGGACTCTGATGTCATTGTGAATGTCAAGTGCGCCTTATGTGACACTGAACTTTTTTAGACTAAAGACACATCTAAAGAATGTAAAAAGAACAAAATGAAGAACACATCAGCTCTTGTATATAATGCTCTGGCATCTGGACAAGGGTATAGTGGCTTCATATTGACAGTTTCGCAGTTGAACTTGCCATATATCAGCACAAACAGGTATGAGACTTATAAGCATTGCATAGGAAAAGAAATTATTGATAGAAATGCTGCAAATCAGGAAGGTATTAGAGTTTGCATTTTCCAAAAATATAAAGAGTTAGGCATTTTTCCGGATGACCAGGGAGTCCTTGATGTTGATGTGTCTTTCGATGGGACCTGGATGAAAAGAGGTCATACATCACATATAAGAGCTGCTGCTGTCATCGAAGCACACACTGGCTTTGTCATAGACCATGAAGTACTCTCAAATTTTTGCTACGTGTGTACAAGGTCTAAGGCTATGAGCAATGAACAAAAATTGAAGCACTCAAGGGTCTGTCACAAAAACTTTGATGGTAAAGCAGGTGCGATGGAGAAGGAACAGGCTGTAAGACTATGGCAACGATCACAAGCACTAAAATTTAGGTATGTTACATTTGTTAGTGATGGAGACAGCAGTGCATTCAATGCAGTTACTGCACTCAATGACGGACAAGGCCCTTATTCGAATGTTACAGTTTGCAAGGAAGACTGCATAAACCATGTGGCAAAAAGACTTGGCACAAGACTTAGACTAATAAAGAAAAGCACAGCCGAAGATATAACAACTAAGACCGGTAAACAACGGAAAAAGACTGTCTTGGGGGGTAAAAATAAGTTGACAGACACAGTCATAGATAAGTTGACATTCTATTTCGGCAAAGCAATCAGAGACTTTGTTGGTACCACCACTGAACAAATGAGAAATAGAGCATTGGGAGGTTATTACCATGCTACGAGTACGGATGAAAATGCAAGGCATCATCAGTGCCCGGGAGGTGCTGACTCATATTGCTTCTATAATGCAGCTTTAGCTAAAAATGAAACTCCTCCTTCTCACAAAAATATGAAAATTTCTTTCCAATTGTCACCTGAGTTGAGGAAACTTGTGCTCAACGTGTACATGAATTTGACCAGAGATGATTTGCTGAGTCGGTGCCTCAAGGGGAAAACTCAGAATCCAAATGAGTATTTCTATGCAAGAATTTGGAACAAACTCAGCAAGACTAAGTTTGTGTCATTACCTACAGCGAAATACTCCATAGGTCTGGCTGTGCTAAGACATAATAATGGGTATGTTCTGTCACAGTTACCGATCAGCACTCCTATGAATCTGAGAAAAAAGAGACAGCTGGAACATTCTGACAAGGAAAGAACTCGGCACTGACTCACACCAGTAAGCAAAAAAAAAAAAAAACTGCGATGACACCGACACCACCGATTTTGCTGCGGGGGCTTTTTGAGCGCTGCTCTTATGACTTAGGTTTCGAACCCAAACCAAAGGCTAAGGGTTATATAATGGAGTGAAGGGAAGAGGGGTCTCCACTGTTCAAAAATCCCCCTTCACTGAGAAGTTATATGACCGATGATGCCACAGTGGGGATGCATAATATGCAGTCAAAACCCCTTTCGCAAGTACGAACCCTCTTTTGCATTTTTCTGCTATTTCTATTTTTGCAAAATGCGCTCACTACCAAACGTAATTTCTTCTAAAGTTTTTATGCGATTTTCGCCATACAAGTGTCAGAATAAAGAAGAATGTATGAACAATTTTCCTACGGCCTAAAAAATTGCAGTATTTTTTTTCAAAAATTTTGTATCTGAGATTTTTTGAAAAAAATCAGGTAAAAAAAAATAAAAGTAGAAAATTTGATTTAATTTCGAAACTAGAACGAAAATCAGAAAAATAAGGCCATACATTTGTTTCTACACGCATTTGCCATGTTTCTAAAAAAAAAATATATGTATACATAAAAAACTTTTGAAGGAATTAAAAATCTAACCTAACCCCCCAAAATGCAAAATTGTTATGTAACTTCTCAAATAACAACATTTTCAAAATAATTGTAAGAACAAAAAGGTTTTAAAATAACGTTTTACATATAATAGCAAAGTTTCAGATCAACCGAGCAATTAGTTAACAAGCCGACCCAGCAACTCAACGCTCCCCTTAAGTAAATCTCAAACTGTATTTTACATTAAAATATCATTATAAAATGATTCAACTTCATAAACGTAAATTAAATTGCCGTGTGCATCCTTAGTAGCCAAGAATTTAACTAACGTATTTCTAACTCTCACAACTTAGTCTAAACTGCAATGTGTTATTCCGAATATGATCAACGGCTTCTGTACAATTTACAAACTATATTCGACTGTTTTCTAAGAGTTACAACATCAATAGTATTAGAAATATTTATGAAAATATTATCTGTTTTGCTCCAAATACTTACAACGCATTTTTTACGTTCGTGAAGATGTGTGCCAAAGATATTAACGAAAAGTATTTTTGCAAGTAGTGACTAACGTGGCATAAAAGTAAGAGAATGCATACATATAATTCGTGTGTAAAAATAAATATTTTCTTATTTTATAATACGATACGAGTAATATAAACATAATGAATTACGAATATACTCAATATATATATAGGTGAAAGGTCAAAAGTGAGTTAAGGTTTGGTACATGGAGCTAAGAAACTAATCTTGCCCACACCTGTAAAATAAATTAAACGCTGCTGTTCTTGAAATTAAAGAATAAAGAGTCATTCTATGGTGCTATACATGAGCTCATCTAAAAAATAATGAGGACCGTTGGTATCGCGCAGATGCTATATGAAAATATATCTTCAAAGATCTGTAAAATTTAGGATTTATTAAATATCTCCACAGCCAGTAATTTCACGAGTTCGAGGGCACAAATACTTTAGAAGATACTATAGTGTGTCAGTTCGAGTCATTGCTTTATACATAGTTTGAAAATTTACTGTGAGAGGAAAAAAGGTTTAAGAACTTAAAGTCCCACAACTTCAGATGAGAAAGTTGGTGAGATCAGGAAATGCTTCTGAATAGTCCCAAGAAGTCTGCGTCACCTTGTTTCGTTGAGAAAATCAAATATTGAAGCTAAATTTAATTTCCGAATTTGTCAGGATGGATCTGTTTTATCTTCAATCCCTCCATTTTATATATTTTTCTTACAGTTCCCAAGTTCAAGACATGGGGAAATAATTGGCGTAGTCGTGTAAAACAGATTAACGAGATTCTATTTCTCTTAAGGATGTGTGTATGCTTCTTGTATAATCAATGTGTTTGGTTAAAGGTTTCCCTACCTATTTTCCCAGATAAGGCTGATAACTCAGGAAGAATCTATTTTATTGTTCGCAATTTGTATCAACGCCAAACAATCGAGGAGGATCATAACGGATTGATAGTAGGATATTTATATATTTTTCGAACGTTCTTTCTAATTTGGCTCTCAGAAAGGAAATCTTTACCCCGAAAAATTATTTTACGATTGGAATATTTTATGCCGGTCATCTTAGTGAATAAGAGTTTAGCCGTTAAATAATTTTTAGATTATTTCCCTATTAAGGTTATAACACTGGTCTGCGTCAAAAGTGTACCTTAGGTTTTCTATAGTGTTTCTTAATAAAGTTTACCTCCTTATTCCGAATCTGTCATCTGTATTTCTCTATCAGGTACAAGTTTTGCGATAGAAGGGATGATAATACTTTTATAGTTTATACATATCCTATATTACATCAAAATTTCAATAGTTTTTGCACTTCTGTATTCGCAATAAATTTTGTGTACCTTTTTAGTAATTATGTTAATAAGTTTATATTTTGGCAGGTTAAAAAGTTCTTAGCATTATAATAATAAGAATAATGATAATAATAGTGGTTGAGTTAAAAATGAACAGAAAATGTAAGAATAGTTCCGACAGATTTTTTCTAGGTTTGCGGCAAAGTGACTTTTTCCGAGCAGCAATGCACAATCTCTCCTATAATTAAATCTTTGTATCATGCATATTTTGGAGTAAGGCTAGGAGATCAGGATAAAGGTTTGCACTACATATGTGTTGTAAGGGATGCTACATAAGGTTAATACGCTGGAGTTAGGGCGAACAGAAGTCTCTCTCATTTGGTGGTCCAATTGTGTGGAGAGAGGGCAAGGACCATACTACGGACTGATATTTTTGTATGACAATTCTTGAAGGTGAGCATTCTAAAAATGTCACTATTATGTATAGATTTAGCATAAAATTAAAGACTAACATAGTTCACTTCAGCATGAACATATCTTTTACTAAATATTTAGGTACTATCTTAACTCCAAATCAGTTACTTTATGTAATATACAATTGTATTTTTCACGAATATAAATAAGAAGATTAAAAATAGTGTGGCAAATCCAGATGTTCCTTATGCCATCAAACCCTGCCCCATAGTCTAGGAATTACTATACCTTCTCTCCCTGAACTTATAGAGGTCTATGAAGAGATTAATATGGAAGTTGATCAAGATTATGACACATCTGTGTTTTATCAGTTTTCCTCACATGATATGGTCGCAAGACCAATCTCTTAAATTCAAGTAAATGACCTGACCAGGAATATGGGGTTTTCAAATGAGAATGCCCAACTTTTTGCCTTTCGACTTCGTGAAGGTAATCTTCTTGCCTTAAAAACAACATTTTATTGGTACAGAAATAGAGAACAAGAGTTTCGAAGCTAGTTTTTACAGCATTCTCCAGCTCTTTAATATACTGCGCCAACATTAACGGACTTGTTGAGGCTCTTGGAACTTCCTACAGCCCATTAGAATGGAGACTTTTCATAGATTCCTTCAGTAAAAGTTTAAAAGCTGTGTTACTGAATATTGGTGACAAGAGAGCTTTTCTTCATATTGGCCATTCAATCCAACTTACTGAAAGTTATGAAAATATGAAAAATTTGCTGGATGCAATAAAATACTCTACCCACAATTGGAGGATACGTGTTGATTGATAGGTAATAAATATCATATTACCATTAGCATTTCTAAGCTCTTTGATATTGACATTTTCATTTTTAATTTTTAATAATTGTATACACCTTTGGTCAACTTACATTTTACAAGAATTCAAATCTGGAAATCATGGGTCATTTTTTAGTTATATTTTTTGTAGAAGTGTGTCCCTATAGGTTAATGCATCTTTTTGGTTATTATAATGAAGAACTTATCCTAATTGAGAAGGTATACAACATATCTCAATAAAACTCAAAATAACATGTACATATATCCAATTAGTTCCAATACAATGAGTTAATTCATCGGCATACAGGATATTTCAGTACATATTCATATTCTTATTGTTTTAAGAAATATTAATTTGAATTTGTTATTAGAAATATTACAATTTGAATTTACATACTCTGCTAAATTTCTTTTCAGGTTGTGTCACTTATACTTGAGATGCAAACAGGCTACACGAAACATCCCTGTTTCCTATGTTTATGTGACAGTCGTGCAGATAGCATGCACTCGGAGAAAATGTTTGGCCTCCACGAGAACCATTTAGAATTGAATCCAACATTGTGATAGCTGAACCTTTAGTCCCTTCTTACAAAATACTGCTTCCTTGACTGCAAATAAAGCTTGGAATAATGACAGATTATGTCAAACCCCTTAATAAAGAAGGCCAAGCTTTTAAATTTCTTTTTATAAAACTTCTAAGCTCCATGAGGGAATTTTTGATGGACTTTAGATCAGGAACTTGATGAGAGATCAGCAGTTTGAGGCATCAATGACGGACATAGAAAAAGATGCCTGGAAAGCTTTCAAAGCTCTGGTTAACAATTTTATAGGCAATAAAAGAAGCCCGGAATATGTTGCCCTAGTCAATCAGCTCCTAACAAGTCTCAAACATTTATGAGCTCGAATGTCTATAAAGATACACTTTTTACAGTCCGATCTGGATTATTTTCCCGACAACTGCGGGGATTACAGTGAAGAACAGGCGGAAAGATTCCACCAAGACAAAAAACAATGGAATCCGGGTACCAGTGTAAATGGAACGCTCACATGCTTTGCTGACCACTCTTGGTATTCAAAGCGTGATGCACCAGATGAGAGGCATAAATGAAAATCGCCAAAGGCGTCTTTTCTTCGAAATTATAATTATTTTCTTTATTATGTCACATTCTTTATTTTTTGTTATACTAAAAGGATTATAGTTCACATAGGTTTATCCCTGTTTTATGATATAACAATAATAAGGAATTATTAGGTAGAGAAAGGTTTTTGAAATTTGTTTTGGTCAGGAAAAATGAGATAATCTTAATGAAAATGGTGTATGCTGTACTGAGAAAATCTGCTTTAATTGAAGAAAAATATATTCATTTTTGAGCTCAGGAGGTTTTATTCCTTAAGAAACCAAAAATAAATCCTGAGGAACATAAAACCTTTTTTCAAACGCAGTCCTGTGTAATAAATTATTCAATTTTGGATGAAAAAGAAAAGGGAACTGTAATCTACCAAAAGCGTTTCCTGCTTGGTATGCAGAAAATTCACTGAAATCATTAAAAAAAATACATAAAATGACTAATCGAACCAAAGCAGTAGACAAAACCGATTGTTGATCCGAAAAATTCTCCACCAACTTTGATATAATGAATATTTAAACATTCAAATTTACGTCCGTAGATTTATAAGAAATGGTCGCTAAAAAAATTAGTACTAAAACTTCACAACTAAGCTCATGAGAAATCTACTGCATTTTCTTAAGACGCAAGATATACCAAAACTGACAATAGTAACCATTAGCACGAAATGCGTAAATTAAACGATGCATTGCAGATGCCTTTAGAAAACATATAAATCTAGAATTTGGAAAATATTACACTAATGCTGATTAGGGAATTATTAACATCGTATCCTACTAAAAAACGATTTACGCAGGGATATTTTTATATTGGATTATGTAAGTTGAGTGACCCTATGGAAAAAGAAAAGCTTTGAGAGAGAACGACTTTTTTATTCACAATTATATAATTAGTTTCGGAGCTTCACGCCTCTTCCTTCAGCTGTAAAATGTGTGATAAAATATTCACTTGATACATTCCTATATAAAAAAAGAGCAAGAAAGAAAATAACTACAAAGAGAGAGAAAGAGAGAGAGAGAGAGAGGGCGACATGCACTAAAAAACATGGAGGCAATATTTATAAGGAAGGGCTGGCTCCGCTAATTTTTTAGGTGGTTAAATTTGAAATTTCCTTTCGACAGATTAAAAATTGGGAGAAAATTGATTAGTACTCATTAAACTACCTGTTTCTTAACCAATTCTTTCAAATATATATAAATTCCCGTTAGTCAAAATCGACACTGTCGAGGGTTTCACACATGTATTGAAAGATTGACTTGGAGATGTTGCTCCTGAGTACAGAATATATGTGTTTATAAATCCTCTCCGAGTTGTTCTATGTGCATTTCATTATAATTTTTACAGAGGTTTTTTTATATGACTACTTTATTATGAAAAGGTCCTTATTCTGGATTTAGTAATTTTGGGAAAGCTAAAGTCTATCTTGAGATTAGAACTTTTTAATTTATTATCTATCTGTTTGATGGAGAGTTGTAAGAAGGAACAAAGTAGTTGGGGTGAGTTTCATTTCTGGTATGGGGGTAAATTTAGTTATTATTTTTATAAATTCGATAAAACCTTTTTCTCGCTTCCATTACTAAATCCTTATTCTGGATTTAGTAATTTTTGACGGAGTTGGGAAAGCTAAAGTCTATCTTGAGATTAGAACTTTTTAATTTATTATCTATCTGTTTGATGGAGAGTTGTAAGAAGGAACAAAGTAGTTGGGGTGAGTTTCATTTCTGGTATGGGGGTAAATTTAGTTATTATTTTTATAAATTCGATAAAACCTTTTTCTCGCTTCCATTACTAAATCCTTATTCTGGATTTAGTAATTTTTGACGGAGTTGGGAAAGCTAAAGTCTATCTTGAGATTAGAACTTTTTAATTTATTATCTATCTGTTTGATGGAGAGTTGTAAGAAGGAACAAAGTAGTTGGGGTGAGTTTCATTTCTGGTATGGGGGTAAATTTAGTTATTATTTTTATAAATTCGATAAAACCTTTTTCTCGCTTCAATTTGTACTTCCTCAATAAAAGACGCTGGATATGAGAGAAAATCAAAGCTGTTTTTAATGTGATGTATTTCGCTACCAACCAATTTAGGTTTACATAATCTACCCATGGAGGAACATGGTGTAGGAGATGGATATGACTTTATAAGCTCGATAATCAAATATTCGAGGTTGAAATTGTTAGGGGGGGGGGGATATATACATGATTTAGCTCCTGGAAATTGCAATGAATGAAAACGAAGTCTTAGAACAAGATCTAAAATATCTTGTGATGAGATGTTGATGGAATCGGGAACACCTGAAAGACGGAATAGCAGCCAATATTTTAATTTTTATGATGATATAACTTAAATAATAAGGAAATAAACAAGGATATAATATTGTAGAAGGTGTTTGCGAGGAGAGGTTCATAAATGAAGTACTAAAAATGATGAAAGTATGAATTGATTACTACTATTTATTGTTAGCCTCATTCTTATATTAACCCTTTCAAAATTCAGCAAATACCTTATTTTCTGAGTTTTCTATACTTAATTATTTATGAACTTCTAGAACAAAAGAACAAAAAAAGTACAGCAATCTATTATTTAAACAGCTTTAGTGTACTCTACAGTGGCAATATATATTATCTCTAAGACTAGTCTATAGCAGATTCAGATGATACAGAACAAAGCATTCTACATAATACTAGAACGAAGATTTGAAATCCGTGTGATTTACAATGAGAGGCAAAACTTGTTTATATTAACAAGATAATAAAGAAATCATCCAAGAAAATTATAAGTTAAATCCAAAAGGAGGGGGAAAGTGAACTCCTCGACCAAAAAGATCACCAAAAAGGATAGAGAGCTTAATGACTATGTGCCAAGAAAGTGGAAAATTATATGACAAACAAGCTGAACAAAAGGGAAAGATAAAAGAAATGAATAAAACATGTAAATTAGTTCGTAAAAAATAAATTAAATTAAATAAAAGACTACAAAATGTTTGTACTCCTGAGAAAATGCATAACAGTAGCAATTTATTGCGGCTAAAATGGTTTGAACGCCATGACAATTAAATAAAAGAACAACGTGATTCATTTAGGTAAACTAAAAAAAAATATATGTAAGCAAATATCTACTAAAACTAACTCTCACTCTAGCCGCTGTTCGTTTTAGTCTCTGGCTGCTGTTTTGTTCTCGTCTCTGGCCGCTGTTCAGTGCACATGTGTTAGATCGCTCTTTCTCTCTAAGCTCGAAACTATTTGTCGTGTTTGTCCTTATCGTTGTAATGATAGCAGTGATAGGGCTGACGTGCCGTGTGAAATTTTAACTTAGTTTTTGTGGTTTGCAACAGTAATGTTTTATAACATCTAGAATATTTTGCTTAGCATCTTCGCATTTCAACACCCCAAGTGGTGTAACGCCCGAAATAACGTCTTAGTGCACTATCTCTGGTTTAACGAAACTCCGGCGCTTCAGATTTAAATTTGGCTGTTTTAAAACGTCAGATTGACTAGAAAACTTAGGCTCAATTCATTATGCCACCCATCCTAAGGTTTGAATGCGCTAAGTGTCGTAGTTTGGTTATCCTAAAATTTGTTTATGTTAAACCTAAGGAAAATCCGTCCAAATCAGCCTTCGGCAATTTGTGCATTCCTCGTAAAATTTGAGATGATACTATCGAAAGTGTCCGGTCAGATATAAAAAGATAACAACTAAAGTTCTGAGAGACGCACAAAGGCACTCCTTAACTCCCACTGCAAAAAGTAATGATATAGAAAACCAATTGCAAAAGATTAATGAAGTTGAACAACGCGTAAGGTCTTTAATCTCAGCTACAGCTAAAGAATTAACATGCAAAATAGCAGCAGTAGATACAAAAGCGCAAATATCAAAAGATATTAAAATTAGTAACCTAAAGGATGATGTAGATATAGTGAGACACTCGATTAATTCAAACTATCAATTAAAAAGGTAAAGGGGGGGCTCGACCTAAAAAATTGCCTGATTTTGTGTTGCCCATAAGGAACTCTTCTCAGCTTTAAACACAAAATAGATGCAGTTGAAAGATTCAACCTACAAGCCCAAATTCTTGGACTTGAAGGCGAGGATATGGATGCCTACATCCTGTCAGAATTAAGAATACACAGAAAAGAAGGACAATAAATAATACAGTTTGATGGGGAAATGGAAAATATAAGAAGAGAAGGGATAAGAAAATGCGAAACAATAAAAATACGGATGGACCGAAAAAGAGAACAAGTCCGAATACAGCGGAAAATAGAAATAGAGGAAAAAAGATTCCCGAGCGGAAGTAAAACAAACGGAAAAATAAGACAGTTGAAAAGAGAAGCAAAAGAATTTAGAATAAGAATAAAAAGGGAAGATGAAAAAAGATCAATAAAGATAAAGCTGGAAGATGAAGAAAGAAGAACCCGACGGGAAAGCGAAATAGCTAAAGCGGAAATAGAAGCCGTGGAAAGGAGAATGAAGAGGGAAAAAGAGTCCAAAGAGAGAAGAATAAAGATAAAAAGAAGTAGATGAAAGAAGAATACAGAGGTGAAAAGAATTTGCTCAAGCTAAAAGAGAAGAGAGAGAAGAAAAAGAAAGATTGCTCGCACTTAAAAGTGCATCTATCGAGAATTAGATGGAGGTCGAGAAAGTTTTAGTTCGGCCTGGAGCTAAGAAAGGACCATCGATGGAAGCCCAGCCAAATGGGGTCACGAGGGAAGAAGTAGTAAGTAGGGATGAGGTACCAGCAGGCGTACCTGAGGAAGAACCTACGAGGAAAACCCAGCCGTATAATGGGGTAATGATGAAAGAAGTAGAAAGTAGGGATGAGGTACGAGCAGGAGTACCTACGGAAGGACCTACGAGGAGAACCCAGTCAAATGGGGGTGATGATGGACGAAGAAGTAACTAGGGAAGAGGTACAAGTAGGTGTAACTGAGGAATTACCTACAAAGATAACCGAGTCAAATGAGTTGAAAAGGAAGGAGGAAAGACGTGTTAATGCGATACACCCAGGTAAAACTAGTCAGATGGTAGACGCGGATGAGTATCCCCTACCCCTAGTAGTCTCCTACCCGAACAGAACGTCCACGGAGTTACCACTAATACTCTAAGTCTTAGTTAGCTCCACGCCCATTAACGACCCTGCAAGAAAAAAATGTTCGAACTGCGGAGATCGAACCCAGGCTTGATCTTACAGTGTAACTTGATAAAGAAGGAGAACTATGGGACTCACGCTCCCATCAATTATGCTCCGCTGCAACAGGCTGCTCAAGCCATAAGGTCCAGTTTAACGTTAATCAAGTACCATAAGAAGGGTAATTCGAGTAGGTTGAAATACCACTACCATTTAGTGACATACTTTGGTAGACTCAATAACCCGAACGGCAACTTAGGCGAGTTAAGGTAATGGTCACAGAGCACTATTTTAATATTAGCTACATCAAAGGAGCCAATAAAGTACAGCCGCTCTATAAACTAAGACAAAATACCTTCGAGGGTTTTGTAAGTACCTAATTAGCGTGAAACCATATTTGCATTTGTTTTTCATGTTAATAGTTATCGGTAGGTCATAAGTACTTAAAAGCTTAAGAATGTAAGGAAGTAGTTTGTTTTTTTTTGTTTTTGTTCTGTTGCGTGTAATCGATGAATTAGTATTTTGTTATTTGAAGGTTAAATTGTATTGCGAGTATGTTAAGTTCGCTGTGTAACATGCCCCCCAAGTTGGCTCGCGAGGTCTAGTTCGACACAATGCCTGTGTACGCACGCGCGTGTGCGCTCAAGTTTAAAGAAACTTAAAGTAAGAGAGGGCTCAAAGATATACAACTTTGCTGAACTCCACCAGGTTGAGTTAGTTGTTTTAAGTTCCCAGTAGTCCCCCCCCCCTTAAGTTCTTCGAAGGGAGGTGTGTAGGAGAACCCTCACCCTCGCGTTCTCTCTCAGCGGAGACCTGAGATGGTAACCGCAAGAACATCTGGGCCAGTCAACGCATGTCAGGCTCGTAACCACAGACACTCGCCACTCGTCTGTATAAAAAGCCGAAAGGTTGTAAACTACAAGATCTCTCTTACGAGAGTATATTCAATTTCACCTCAAATAAGAAATTGGAGACACGTTTCTCTCAAGCTCTAGGGCTAACGGGAGCCGAGGTGAGACTTGGTGAGGAAAACCGTTGGAATAAGAACCCTCCTGGGCCCGTCCACAAGCCTCCCCCGTGGGGAGACAAGGTATAAATAAAAAACATCAGAAAAAAATAGTTAGAATACGTCAGTCTCCAGGCTACGAAGGCCCCAGATAGAAGCCGGGCTACCGAAGTTGGACAAGTAGATTACTTGAGTCGTCAGACGGCGAAGTCCCCTGCGAGAGAGGCAGGGCTACATAAGGGACTAAGAAGCAGCTGATCCTCGAGCTATTCCCTGGTTATCAAACTGAAAGTTAAGTTAAATTGATCAAGTTCAACTTACTCTCGTCAGAGAGATTTCTCATATCCTGGTGCATCCTAAATCCCAGGGATATTCCTCGTCCTTGCAGAATTAAGAAAAGAAGAGGGAAAAGGCTTCCCCTCGAGCACGTTCCCCGTTCGCCACACCAAACTCATAAGTTGACTTGGTCGAAGAACCAAGTTCAACTTATTCTCATCAGAGAAACCCTCCTCCGTTATCCTCGCCCTTGAGAAAGACTGGCACTAAGAAGAAGCTCATCCTCAAGATAGTTCCTGGTTACCAAACCGACCTTTAAGTTAACTTATTTAGGGCAACTTATTCTCGTCAGAGAAACCTCTCCTCCTCGATTCTCGCCCTTGAAGACAAACCTCCCCCCCCCTGAGTACAATCCTCGCCCATAAGGAATTACGTAACGAAGGAGAAAAGCTCCCCCTCGAGCCCGTTACCCCATCTGCTACACTCGCCAAAGTACCTCGTGATCTCGATCACCTCCATCTGGCCGGTTGGCACGCATCTTGGAGACAATGACATTCTTGAGGTATTTAAACTCCAGTAGGGACAATTAGCCTATTTCAAGTATATTGAAGTGCGTATCGAATTTAGCCAATTTTAGAGGGTCAAGCTAATTGAAGTAATTATTGTGAATTTTAATATTCGGAGTTTTTCTATCGTTCATGTTTTGTTTTTCTTTAGTAACTTGTTAAATTTAAAATAAAAGTTCATTTTGGGAATTCCTGGGTGTTTCTCTATATCCTTACGTGTTTGAAACGGCTCTTCTTTAAAACAACAATATTAGCACTCTTAGATCAAAGCCTACTTCTTCAAAAAAGTATTTCACGATCACAAAGTATACCACGACAAAAGTGGTGTTAGGTGTGGGATGATCAAAAAGTGGCATTCTGCTACAACCATTATCCATAATATATATACGCGTAAGAGTGTGATTTTGATAGCTCTACTTAAGTCTTGGTTTAAAATATATGAATAAATTCAGGCCTAACTTTCATATAGTCACACTTTAAGAGTCTGTAACTTTCCCGATAATTTACCTTAAATACTTGGTTGCATCATTGTAGAAACCGAAACTGGTTAAAATCTGTCATATTTCTTAAATAGGGGATGATCTAGGAGGCGGTAATGCTATTTAAAAAAACCCGATAATTAAAATTAGAGATGAAAATGGCTACAGTATTAAATATCCGGGTTAGTTAAAACTCTAGGACAAGGAGTCACACTCGAAATCTCAAAAGAACACATTTAAACAAGTAGCATCACCACTTGTGCCAGCGCCGGCCTGTTTTGTTTGACAAAGATAACGGAAACAGTTCTTAGCCTTCCAGAGCCATTAGTAAATTTGCTGCTTTTTATATTAAACTTATCTCTTTCTTCTTTATCTCTCTCATACATCTAGAGTGCAGAGCATTTGACTCTCAGGGCACGTTTCCTTTGAATATGCTCAAAGTTTTAATATACTGGGTGAATAAAGCAGATATTGATGTTACCGAGACGCGTTAATGCCTATTATTAAATTTAAAAAAATAAAAAAATAAAATTGTCTACTCATGTATGATGGCTATCAAAGAAATAATAACCACCCAAGAAGAATTTGAAGGTTATACTTTGGTGCTACTAAATAAGCTTCCATCATGGGAATTTATGTACTCATCCTTGGCAATTTTAAATAATAAAAAGATAGAAATAATGGAAAAGTTGCATCTTTTTTTTTCGTTATGACCATTTAAAATAATCTTTGAAGAAGAGATAGAGAATAAAACTACTGAATAAAACAGAATATAAAAAGCATTTCTTAGTATCAGTGAATATAAGTCAATATTTTTTTAAACATAGCGTGTCATATTTACAATGTTGAGCAGTTTTCTCGCTTAAGATAGATCAATGGAGAAAACTAACTTGAAATAAGTTAGATTTGACTACGATAAAATCCCTATTATAAAGTAAGTCGACTACAAATGCAATGTATTTTATAATCAAATTATGCAAATCAAGTAAATGATAAAAAAGTTAAGTCATCAGTGAAAAATAATTTAAATGCTCATATTTTTGCTTTTGTGAAGTTTCGGAACGTATATATAAGTTTGTATTAATTTGAATATAAATATGAAGATGTCCATTATTTGTATGTAATTAAATGTGAACCCTAAATTCGACACTTCTTTACAGATTTCTCGGCTAAACGAGAAATTTGAGAAGAAATGAAAGATATTTCGGCTAAATAGCAACAAATATTATAAATAAGATATGCTCCTGGCTTAATTCATACATATGTATATATACATGCGCTTAATTAATTGCTCTACCTTCTTCTGATTTAACTTCTTCGCGTGTCTTAACATTTTATTATTAAACTGAAAGATCAGGTTTGAATCGTCAAAATCGTTCATGTAGAGGGAAAATAATGTTTAGTCCTCCTATGGCATTTATTTCTTTCCTTTTCGTTTTAATTAAGTAAAAAATAAATATACTTTCACTTTGTTGAGACGAGTATATTTTTTTACAGCGTTCGCTTGTGTTTTCAGTTGGTAATTGCATGAAGATCCAGGACATTGCACCTTTTACTGTTTCTAACCAAGCAGCGTAAATGCGTGAAAATTATCCTTGATTCATTTTACATTTATGACATGCCCATTTGCGACGTTGTGGCGCTTCTTTGGAGTCCAGCCTTCATACACTTCGCTTATAAATGCAAGAATTGACTCAATTTCACTCTGCCCTGTGCCGTAAAGGGCGGCCGACCCTCTAGTAAAGGGGCAATGAGGAATTATTTAAGATTAATTCTTCAGTTCCTGTAAAATGAAGGAATTTCCTTCGTCGCAGGGAGATAGTAATAACGCCACCGCCATCTTTGTTTGAGTTGATGAAAGGAGAAAGCGGATTTTTTTGACAAGTTTCCGCGTTTAAAGATTAAAAATAACAGTAAAGAAAAATTGAAATGGAAAATAACTAGACATAATGTTAAATGGGCCAAGTTTGTACTCAGGGTTACCTGTATCATATGTACGACGTATTTCTGAAGGTTATGATAACCCTTGCTCTGGTCTAAAGAATTTTTTTATTTTGTATTTGATTTTTTGTGATAAACACTTTTCAAATATGTCAAATCTATTGCATGGAATTTTTTTAAACTGTTTCTAAATTTGAAGCGGAATGCTTAACTTGCACAGCAAAATTAAGGTGTATGGGTGTTACGACTCCAAAAATTATCAAATATTATAGAACCAATCACAGAGAAATGATAGCAGATGCTGATAGTGATTTGCCTACTTTGAGAAAGCAAAGAAATCTTTCAAGTTTTATCAAAAGATAGTCAATGGATGAATAAATCGCTAAAGGTGCTCTAAGTTTTTGAGCCATTGTGAAAAGTAAATTTCTTCATAAAGGTTTGGTTAAATTCCAGTACGACATACAATCTCCGAATTGAAACATTAGTGTTACAAATTCAATGTAAGAATTTCGGTAGAGGAATTATATCTTATAGGCCTGGAGGTCTACTTTGAACCCTTAGAAAAGCCCCGTGTCTTTAACTCTGGAACAAAGAGGGTGAGAAGCACAGAAAGAATCGGGTGAACATGGCTATATCAAACCATCTGTGTCTATATTACGAGGCCTATTTCCTGCGCCCGGAGCAATTTAATCTCACTTCCCATACTCGTGACGCGAGAAAAAACTCGAAGGAATGTTCAACCATCTTTTTATCTCGCACGCCCCCCCTTCGAAGCCGAAAGCAGGAGACTTCAAATTCAGGAGAACACGCTGGGCCCGAGGAAATGTCGCCGCCCGCCGACCACCTATATAATCAGAGGTTTTCCGCTGATAAAAAGTACAGCTGGCACGCGCACAAATACGCATTACGTTCTGGAGTCAGATCCTACGTGGGTTATTCTGGTAGCGACGGCTAGAATCTCTCCGCCAGGGACGTAGCCCCAGTAAAACAGTATCTCCTTACAACGGCCGTTGTACCGTGAATTCACGGCTGTATTCAATTATTGAGAACCCTGAGATAAAACCAGTCGTCTTTCATCAGCATCCTGAGGTAGAACCAGTACCCTTCCCCATCTAGAACTTTGAAGTAAGAAATATTCCCTTGTTACATCATCGCCTCCCTAAGTTACCTACCCATCGACGCTTACCCCGTGCAAGTCACCGACGCTGCGGACTTCGTTATAATCCGGCCTTCCTAAATCATTTGGTATTATTTATATTTCGGCTTAGTGTACCCCTTTTTAAAACTCTGATTAGAGTCAGGTAATTAACCGCTTTAATCCCTTGGATTTGCCCGGTTGCTGAGACCGAGTGTGTCCGTTACTTATTTGATCACGTATCCCACTTAAAATATATTTAATGTTTCTTTTTCCAGTTATTAAACTTTATTTTTGTAGCTTTCTTTAAATAACCTTGAAAGACTCTTGGCCTTTATTTAACCTTTGAGCCAATCTGCACTCTCTTATTTTGATAATTATTACCCACACACTAGGCGACTACTTTCTCCCCCATTTTCATT